>OX375881.1:21232085-22487085 GCA_947359465.1 Metellina segmentata | reverse complement strand
GTCTTCAAGTTTGAAGATTTTGTTAAAAATATATTTAATGTATGTGTAAAATTAATAAGAAATTATAAACTAGAAAGAGAAAACTAAGCTTTAGACTATCCATATCTGCTGGATAATTCATCTGTAGGGCAACTTTTTGCAATAAATGCAACTTTTTTTTCACACATTCTACGCTGCATGTAAAGTACTAAAGCCAAAATTCCTCCTACATGGGGTGTATTATAAGTGAGTTATAACCGCAACATAAATTCAACCACCTGCAACTCTTTAAAATTTAGCTTAAAATTAATTAATATAAAATTACTATTTCATTTTTTGCCCTCTCAATCAACCCTTTGATCACGTGTGTCTGATCTTGCGAACGACAAAGTATTGCGGATCAAACAAGTTCATGGCAAGAAGGTGTTCGTCCTATTACGAAAGTGAAATAAATGGCAAAAAGTACTTCAACACATTGGATGGCACTCTTGATAATCCATAGGAAACTTGCGTAATCGACTGCAGAGTTTGTGAGGTGAGTGTCGATCATCAATATGCTGTTCGCCTTGTAAATGACGTTTTAAAATCTTTGAATATTGAGCGAAAGGATTTTGCGCTTCTGCTATCCGATACAGCACATTATATGACTGCAGCTGACGCAGTTTTTCAATGTTAAAGAAATTACTGGTCAAGGATAGGCCATTCATCGTTCTTCTGCATTTAATGATGTATTATAATACTGTTGTACACGACTAAAATTGTCAATATATATTGAATTTTTTCATTTTTTTACGAATAATTTATTTTAGATTTTAGTGTATAAAAAATAAATGCAACTTTAAGGAATGAAAAATGCAACTTTTCCCATTTTTACTGCAACAAAAAAGTTGCCCTACTCATCTGATTTCGAATGCTTGGTCATTTAGTTTCATTTCAAGCCATTACCTATTGTATCTAGAATAAGCTTTACAATGCAGCTCTAATATGACATCTCATTAGAATACTATTTCCATCTTCTTTTAGGTAAAATGGGCGTCGCAGCAAATCTCCTTAGAACGCGTCCACCGTTCTCGAATTGAAGAACCTTTTAGGAGAGATATTTATAGAACCCCTCTTCGCGGCTCTTATATGGACAAAAACCTTCCTGAGAGAGAAACAGAACTTCTTGCATTTGACGATCCGTTGTTCGAAGAACAATGGTACTTGGTAAGATTTTTTTATTGAAAACATTTCTGGGCATTTGTTAGTTCGTAGGATTGTTAACAACCATAGAGAAAACTTTTGAGGTGGAAGTTTTTTATACTCAATTACGAATTATCCTATTGTTATCTGATCTTGTGAAGTGCAAATTGTGGAGTTTGGAAAAAGAACTCATTAACTCTGAGATAGTCACGTGATATCCGAGTAGCAAAGAATTCCTTGTACCCCATAATGTTCTTAATGATTAAAAAAAACCTTCTATTGTATGAAAGAATCTAAGGGTTCTTTCAAGATTCTACTAGTCTTTTCCTTAGAAAGATTCTATTGGTTATTTATTACACTAGAATCCTTTGGAAGAATCTCTATTGGTATAATTTTGATATAATAGAATTCTATAAATGAAGAAAATGTTAAAACAGGTTGCAACTCAGGCATAGAAGTCTGCTGATTGGAAGTAGGGATGCGACATCGATGTCAGTGTTTTATAAAAACATCGATGTATTTACCATCGATTTATTGGAGCCGTTGTTTATTAACATCGATATTTTAACATTGTCGATGTTTTATTTTTGCATGAAAAAAGTACCATAGTAAAAATTAAGAAAAATAAACTTGCAACTAAGTATTTGTCAGTGATGGAGACATCCGTCACTTCAGAAAGAGTTATTTCCCTAGCTGGTGGGATAGTTAGTGAAAAAAGAAGTCGGTTTAAGGGGGAGAAAGTAAACAAACTTCTCTCTCTACAAACTGTAAATAACCAATATTGGAGCATATATTAATTATAGGCCCCAATATTTTTTTATTTACAGTAAATAAAAAATAAGTTTGTTATGTTTCCTCCCATAAGTTGATAAATAATTAATAATAACTAACAATAATTATTACAATGTACCTACCTAATTATACATATAGTTAGTAGTACCTATGTCAAATTGTTGTAAATATTACTTTCTTTTATATTATTCAATTTGAAAATAAAATATTTGTTAGTTTTTCTTATTAAATTTTTGGACTTTGTTTAGACACTCAAAAAAATCTTTAGTTATAAATTAATAAACACAGCAAATTACAAATTAAATTTACTCCCTCCCCCTCGGGCGAACATTAATGTTTGAGGTTACTAAACCAATTTTAAGAAATGGGGGAAGTTTAAATACACCGATGTTTAAAAACATCGATGGTTTTTGGGCGATGTATTATCAACATCGATATTTTAATTTTGAGCATCGATGTTTTGTTGTCGATGGCGCATCCCTAATTGGAAGATGGAATTATACGTGTGCCATAGGGTTAATCACAACACTGACCGAACTCTGATTTGAGCATCGTTTACTCAATTTTCTTCTTGTTCGCATAAGTTTCCAACAGCATTACTCCAGCGCTTAAAATTGACAATCAACACTTAACTTTTAAATTACAAGGAAGTTTGAATCAAAGATTAGTCAATGATCGCGATCAAATGCAGAGCATATTATTTAATGATCTAGGTGTGTGGGTATCGACAGTTGGTGTGGTGTCGTCTCCCAAAAAGGGTAGCATCAGAAAATCGTGTATGAGGAGAAAACAACCAACAGCTAAGAAAATCTTGTTCTTATTAGTTAGAATTATATTTACAATTTACAAAGAATCAATATTCATATATCGAGATGTGCATCTCACGGGTCAGCGCGAGGAAAACTCAACCTCGCTTCTCGCTCTCTCCCCGTCGACCTCGGCCTCCCCCACAGTCTTCAAGTTCCCCCAACGGCAAAGGTCAAAGGCCAGTCGGCGATCCGTCGGAAAGAACACCTGCAGAAGCGGCTTCTGTTTCAGACTCCTTTTTGTCGCTCGTAAAACTCGCGAAGCAAAAACAACAGTTGGGTTGCAGCTGGCTCCAGTATTTCACGATCTCACAACCCTTCCCCCCTGAAGTATTTTCATATGATTTCATATGAAAATGCAGGCCCCTCATTCCAGTAATACTAACTCCGAGAGGTCCAAGGATAATGCATACACTATATTTACACAAATACAAGATATGTCTTATTATCATTGTCGATTTCAAGGTTCAGACTCGCGAACGCGTACTCAGTGTTAAAATATGTCCATCCTAGATTTAATTTCTTTCTCTTTTCACACTCAGAGAAAAACATACACAATATTAAATTTTTCAAAGTACACAATTCGAAAATCAATCCTATACAAAAGTAATCATTCAATAACAATAAACTACCCAATCTAATGCCATTAATTAAATTCCACATACAAAATGACACTTAAAACACATGATACCATAAACTCTAATTAAACTCTACACATATAAGCATAATTACATCACTAAAAATATACTACACAAATAAAAAATTACAACACTCAACTCAAATTAAGCAGATGCATGGCTAACAAATTATCGTTAATCCATTCTGCTGAGTCCGTCAGCATTCCCATGCATTTTTCCCGGTCTGTGTTCTACCGTAAAATTATATTGTTGTAAACATAATGCCCACCTAGTTAGTCGAGCGTTTAATCTGCGATAGTCCACGCAAGGACGGGGAGCTTTTCCTGGACTCTCCACCAATATCATGGGAGACGTAAAATCTGACTGTCCCACCTCGATTACCCCGAGATCTAACAATCTCCTAATCTCTTCTTTCAAAATCTCCGTCTGCCTCGGCGACATTCTATAAGGCTTTGCCCTAACTGGAGACTCGTCCGCTAATTCGATATCCATTTCAACCAAATGTGTAATTCCCGGGTCCGATGAGAAAACATGCCCATGCTTTTCTATCACTTCCCTAAATTTGTCAATTTGCATCTCAGTCGCACGTTTCTCCAGATTGCTGTCTTTCACAGTTTCCCAGAAATCTATTTGCGTAGGGTTTGATAGGGGATAGGGAATTTCAGCCTCTTCTTCAACCTCTTCCTAATCCTGAATTAACACTAAGTTTACGAATTCTGGACGCTTGTGATAAGGTTTCATTAGGTTCACGTGATATATAGTTGCTTTATTTCGCCTCTCGGGCAGATCAATAGTGTAATTAGTGTCTGAAATCACTCCCGAAACAATTCCTGGACCAATCCAATTTACGGCCATCTTATGGGGCTTGGATGTTGACAGGACCAAAACTGGGTCTCCCACCTTAAACTTTCTAGACACCGCATTTCGATCGTACCATAGTTTCCTTTTCTCCTGACACTCCGTCATACGTTTAACGGCTAATTCTTGACATTTTTTTAATCTGTCATTTAAATTCAATACGTAATCCACTACATTTTGATCGGCGCTCTCCTGTCCTAACCAATTCTCATACACTAACGTATGTGGCATGCGCAAATTCTTTCCATGAATTAACTCAGCTGGACTAAACCCAGTACTTTGATGAGTAACTGTCCTGAGTGCGAATAACGCCATAGGCAAAATCTCCTCCCAGTCACGACCCATTTCCAAACATAACGCTTTTATAACCTTTTTTAAGGTAGAGTGCAACCTCTCAACACTATTCGACTCCGGGTGGCAAACCGAACTGTGCGACACCTTGATACTGAATTTTCTGAAAAATTCTGTCGTCAGCTCGCTGGTAAATGATCGGCCCAGGTCGCACTGCACCTCTTTTGGGTAACCTGTCCTCGCAAAAATATGCACCAAAGCGTCAATAACTGAGGTAGAGCTGATGTTTTCTACCGGAACCGCATCTGGATATTTTGACGCAAGGCAAATGGACGTGATTAAATACTTGTTGTTTCGATTGCTTGTTTGTAAGGGCCCCACTGCATCAATGTTTAAATTAGAAAAACACTCCGAAATTATCGGAACTAACTTCAAAGGGGCTTTACGCCGGTCCCTATTACTACCTACCTTTTGGCACGGATCACACGTTTTTACATATTGTTCGATCTCTTGATAGCATTGTGGCCAAAAGTAACAACGCAGGACCCTATCCTTTGTTTTCGTCGTGCCCAAATGACCTGACACTTCTTCATGGCATAGAGCCAAAATCTTATTTCGATACACAAGTGGCACACACAATTGAACGTTCTCCTCACCTCGCTTAGACTGTGATATCCGCACCAGTCTTCCCTCTTTATCAAAAAATTCCCTTTCACCTGGCTGAGATGTCCGTGCCCACAGGAATTTTAAAGTTTCGCAATTTCGCTGTTCCTCTTTAAACGACTCCGCGGACACATTCTCCAAGCCCGTCTCTATTTCCGTTCTTTTCGGAAAATCTAGGGTCTTCTCCTCCATGTCATTCCCCGACTCCGATTCTACCCCTCTCACCTCTAGACCGCTGCCCTCATAACTCTCTCGCCTTTGACTGCGCGTTATCACCGCGTTCACCGGAACTGGCCTCCCCCTCATTTCTTCTATTAACTCCGCAGTCTTGTTCCCTAATAAGTAATACCCCTGCTCTAGTTCTGTGGGCTTCACGGCGGCTTTTGTAATCACAGTGCCAAACTCTCCCCTTATGGTCACTTTCGCCAATGCGAGGCATTTGCATTCATTATCTAGGGGCTGTTTGACCCAAGTTACTTCCCCAAGCAAATCTTCGTTCTTGACCCAACTACGATCGCATAGGTCTATACCCGCCCCAGTATCTCGTAAATAGTCACGCACTATCCCATTTATTTCCGCTTTTTTAAAATAGGGTTTGAAGCAGTCTCCGATAATTACATCTGTCTCTAATTGATTTACTAAGTCGCTAGATCCTCTTCTTTTTAAATCCGGACAATCTGGCCTGATGTGCCCTGCTCTGTTGCAATTAAAGCAAATGATAGGTCTTTTCCTATCAAATTTATCACTTTTCCAGGAATTGGAATGCGGATGATCTTTCTTTGCGGTCCCTTCTGACTTTCTGGTCTGATCACTCTTATGAATGGAACCAACATGCTCGTTCTTATCCCTACTATACTGCTTTGTATTCCAGACTTTGTTATCCATTCTTCTATAATTGCCGCGCACACTTTCGTACCTATCACATCTTTCTGCTAAGGAGGATGCCGTTTTGATTTCGTCCCATTCATCTAGGAATTTGTCTCTGATTTCAAACGAAACTCTCTTTTTCACCTGTTCCGTAAGAATAAATTCCTTAAGGGATTCGAAATCTTTCACATTTACCGCCTCCAACCAATTTTCCAAATAACCCCTCAGTTCGTATACCAGATCCGACCATAATGCACCTGTCTTTCTCTGATGGGTTTCAAATTTTATTTTTAACGCCCCTGCTCCTAGTCTAAATCTTTTTAACAAAAGTTTTTTTATATGATGGTAATCATCTCCCATTTCTGGCGCTTCTTTTACTATTATTTGCGCGACATCCGCGGGTAATAACGGAATGAGTTGAGAAACATATTTCGATTCCTCAAGTTCCGCTTTTAGCGCTTGCCGCTCAAAAATCATCAAGAACAGGGTTATGTCTGTTAATTTTGGGTCAAATTTAGGGACTAAATCTTTTAGACTTACTATTTTACTTCTATTCTCGCTCAGCACAGAAACAGTGGAAGCTACGGAGCCATTTTCTGCACTGCGTTGTATTTTCAACTTTTCTAACTCAAAAGATCTTTCTCTTTCCCTCTCTAACGTCTGTTCTTCCCTCTCTAACCTCTGTTCTTCCCTCTCTAATCTATCCGTATCTAAGATTTGCTCTAAGCAATCTTTTGCGAATTTCTCTTCGTAATCCGGCGCCTTCAAGATCGCCTCAATTATCGCCCTTTTCTTATCAGCATTGGACACATTTGTCTCAAACTCTTCTGCGACCAAGAGCAAAATCTTTTTAGTCTGCTTATTTAGAAATTCTGCCATATCTCAACCAGGGAATAAATACCTCACCACATATAAAATGCAATAACAAAAATTTCACAATAATTTTCTGTAACACAAATACCAAAGAAAATCACGGAAGTAATAATTCAAAACTGAGTATCTCCCTATACAAGGCAACACAAGTACTAATTCTAAAAGTAAGCACTTTTAAGGTACTACACAAGTATCTTCTCCATAGACTAATTGCCTTTTCAATTTCAAAATACCTTACTGTACTACCAAAATTTTAGCTAACTTTCTCTGTATGCTTAGAAGAAAGCTAAAATCACATAACAAAAAGAGATAAATTAATTTAGTCTCTATAAAACCTCCTCATTATACTTTGAAATCAATTAATCTCTATATTCCGATTCACTAACAAGAACACACAAAATAATTTTTTTACCAAATCACTTCTACACATTTGAGCTTAAAGACACTACAACTTTAGAAATCTTTAAAACACTATAACACCCAGGCAATGAACCTTGAAATGACCAATGATCCCAATCAAAATTTCTAAGCTAATAACTCTGATATTTTACAATTGTATATCACTTGGACCCCCAAAATTAGCATTCCAGAAAATATCGGGACTCACCGTTCGATGCTTGATCACTCGCCTCAGAACTAGGAACTTTCTGTCGTTGTACACAGCCGATTCTCTTTCACTTGGCCTCACAGGACACGCAGTCGTAGAACTCCAGGAACTTTCTGTCGTTGTACACAGCCGATTCTCTTTCACTTGGCCTCACAGGACACGCAGTTGTAGAACTCCAGGAACTTTCTGTCGTTGTACACAGCCGATTCTCTTTCACTTGGTCTCACAGGACACGCAGTCGTAGAACTCCAACACTGGAACAGGAACTGCTGAGAACGAGACCTTCAGCTTTCTCTCGAAGAGCTCCAACACTGGAACAGGAACCTTCCACGCCAGTAAACGCTGCTACAAAGATCTCTGTCCTCCGGGCACTCACAAATCAGACTTCAAGAAGTCTGGACGAATACACTTTGTATTTCTCTGTTGTCGTAGAAGTGACACAGGATCGTGGATCTCATTTAACTAGATCCTTATCCCATCCAACTGCCACCAGCTTTAAGCTGTGGTGTCGTCTCCCAAAAAGGGTAGCATCAGAAAATCGTGTATGAGGAGAAAACAACCAACAGCTAAGAAAATCTTGTTCTTATTAGTTAGAATTATTTACAATTTACAAAGAATCAATATTCATATATCGAGATGTGCATCTCACGGGTCAGCGCGAGGAAAACTCAACCTCGCTTCTCGCTCTCTCCCCGTCGACCTCGGCCTCCCCCACAGTCTTCAAGTTCCCCCAACGGCAAAGGTCAAAGGCCAGTCGGCGATCCGTCGGAAAGAACACCTGCAGAAGCGGCTTCTGTTTCAGACTCCTTTTTGTCGCTCGTAAAACTCGCGAAGCAAAAACAACAGTTGGGTTGCAGCTGGCTCCAGTATTTCACGATCTCACATTGGATTAGATCTAAAATGACTTAAAATCTGATCTCTTGAAAGAATTTTTGTCATCACTAGCCTTTATGAGGAAATCTGAAGAAATCGTAGACATTTCTTATCATGAAATAGTGAAATGCATTGAAAATCTATCTTCAAGCCGAATGGAATGAAAGTGGTTTCAGTTTGTCCAAATACCCGGGTTATAAACGAACCGTGGTCACCCGTTTGGAAGAGTAACTGGAGAGGTGCGAGTTCGAAGCTCAATTCAAACAAACCGACTTGTACATGGGGGCTGGTGCACGTTAAATCTGTCTGGGCCTCAAATGACTTCACATTGGAGTGGAAGTTTGGAGAGTGGGGTACCAGCTCAGGTACAGCTGTAGTCTTCGTTTATAGCGGTGACAACAACCTTGGCGCATTTTTTAAGCCGCCAAAAAAAAAAAAATTCTTTCAAAAGTCTTTTTTTTTAAACACATTTGTGAACGTTTTACAAAATATATTAATCAAACGACAGAGTTAAACGGATTTTGAAAGATCTTTCTAGAATATTCCAAATGAAAATTCAAACTTTCCGCTTGCCGAGTTTTTCATAAAAACAGCAATAAACGAAAAAAAGGTGGGTTGCCTTAGCCTGCTATAACTTGGAACTAGAAGTGCGCCAAAAAAAAAGCGCCATGGACGTTGCCACCATTATAAATGTAGACTGCAGCTGTACCTCAGCTAAGGTGTTCTCGTTATATGATGGTGGTTCAAAATTATGGATCTTTCTCTTTGGGGATTGATTCCGGACTGTCGCCAATAGCCCGTTGCGTTGCTCCGAAGGTTGCTAATCCGTTGCTCTACCAACTGTGTAACAGTAGGCTTATAATTTCAAGAGAAAGTCTTGTTAATATTACATTATTATCTTGGAATTCAATGTGAAAGAACTCGGGTATTCCACATCTTCTATCACAGATGAAATTTCTCTAATGAAGTATCACAAGATGGTATTCTTCTCTACATCTCACTTAAAGCAAGGAACCATTTCCTTATATCCATAATCCAAGAAATTCAACGCAAATATTCTACTTTCAAATCTTTCCATCAAATCTCGCGAGCACTTGATAGCCAGGTGACATCTTCCATTATCCTTCGTCGACCTTCTAATGAAATAGACGGAGCATGTGTGTGCAGCTTTATGTTATTTGTTCCGGTCACTGGGTCTTAAGATCTGTAACGTGGTTTTGGAAAAAAGCACGCGAGTCCTAAATTATTGATTCATTAAAGTGATTATCTCCACCGTGATCAAAACATCTTGTATGCCATCAACCTAAGCCTTTCGCGTGGAAAGCACTAGCGTCATTCACAAATGTGTCGAACAACGTAAAAAAGAGGAAGCTTTTCTGATGTTTATCTCGAGAATAGATATGACCACTTTTCCTTGCTTGAAATCTGCTTGCTCGTTATTTTGAAGGTTTTCCCATTTTTCGTTCAGTTTAATTCGACTAAAGGTTTTCTACTGTTTATCTGCTGTCTGATAAGCCGAATTTTTAATTCAAGCATCTTAAATTGCTTTCAAGAATCTTTGGGTTTGAGTGTGTGTGTTGGTATTTGTATATGCAGTGAAATGAAAATAGAATTGGACGTAAAAAATTCACCATAAAGATCTTGGAAGGACATGTTTCGTTTTTCTGAATGAAATATCTTAAGAGTGGCCGAAAGGTTGTAGCTTTCCATTTCTGGAATTATAACTATTCGAGAGAATTCTAATAGACTTTTAAACTTTTTCAGACACCATTTGAAATCACTCCAGCCAAGGGATTTTCACGAGCGGTGTTAAAATAACTCAAGAGAAGTTAAATTATGTCTAATAAAAGTTTCAGTCCACTTCATGTGAAACATTAAATCCCAACAGCATAATTTCGATTAAATGACCGTATACCGAGTTTTTTTTTTCCGACGGTGTCTCGTAAAAGGCTTAAAAGTCAGGATTCCGGAACCTAAACCTCCAGTCCCTTAATTAATTATTTAATTTTGGAAAAAATTTTAAGTATTCTCTTCTGAGGTGGTCGTTTAAACATTTTGGGCTTCCAGAATTTATTTGAAGTATTGAGGGTGTTGCATAAACGTAGAATAGAATCACTGAAAAACATGGGAGGCAGTTTTTGTCAAGTTAAATACAGGTAGTAGAAGTTTTTCTGCTACTATATGCATTTCCTGTACGGTTTGCTTTCCGAATACGATTTCAGCATTTCGAAAATAAGAATTCCAAAGAATAAATTCTGAATTGATAATCACTGTTGATTGTTCAGCACCAATTAGATTAAGCGTCAAACGTTGTCAAAATGGCAATAAATATCGATATCTATCATACGAGACAATAGACCCTATAAGGTAACCTCGATATGGATCAAACGAGAACATTTGGTATGCGGAAGTAAAATTTTCGTCGACCGTCTGGTTTGTTTGTTTACACCGAAATTTCACCGAATTGTTTACCCTCTTCTTGGCTTACAAGCATTGGGGAACATTTTAAAACAAATTCTGAAACATTTTAACCATCCAAGTGGATTTGACGAGATAACTCGTCTGTCAAGATCTGACCAATTTTGCTAATCTTGTCATCAAGATTTTGCCATTTTTTTTTTAGGATGACGAGATCAAGATCCGTTTAGTTTTATTCTACTGACGAGATATCTCGTCCACCAAGATCTGGTCATTTTCGGTAATGAGACGAGATACCTCATCGAGACAACCTCCAGAGGGGTTAAACAGACGTCGTACCTCCTCACCCCCGTTTATGCCCTCGCATTTTTACAGCCTTTTCAAGCGGACCAACTTCAACAATAAATATTTAAATGAAATTGAAAAGTATCTTTATCACCACCTACACTACACTACAATAATGGACCGGACAACAAGATGAGATCGTATAAGGGAAATAATACATACTTTAATACAGGGCTCGAAATACCCGGGTGCACAGGTGCACTGTGCACATGAAAATAAAATTGTGCACCTAACGTTAAAATTAATTTGTTAATTATGTTATTTATTTATTTGTTAATTATTTATTTATTTGTTAATTATTTATTTATTTGTTAATTATTTATTTATTTGTTAATTATTTATTTATTTGTTAATTATGTTATTTTGATGTTTGAACAAAATATTAGTATCTACCTCTCGATCTAAAGGAACGTAATTGAAATTCCTAAATACACAATATGCGAAAACAAAATCGCTGGGTCATAACGGGTTTATACAAGAGGAATATTTATTTTGTCACTGCTACCAGAACTTTCCTATGATCGAAACATTTTCCAGCTAGCTCTGTTGAAGCAATAGCCGTGTGCAGGAGAAGGGAGAATTTCGATGTTTAAATATTTTTATTCACTACCTACTACTAACCAATATAAACATACCCAAATAATAAAGTAGTTTCTCTATATTAAAAAAAAGTTGCCACCGCCGTTGCAGGATTGAAAACTGTGTTGTTTAGCTCGATTCATAGACAGTGGCCTGAGAAAGTACGTATCAGAAAATTACGAAATTAACATGGTTTGTTCTTCATTGTGTTCCCTGGACAATTTTGAAGTTTTTTTCCGATGCGGCTATTAGTTTAGAGTTTATTAAGTCTCAAAGGTGAAAAAGCAAAATTTCTACAGGGGGTTGGCGAGCGTAAGCGACCATGGGGCGAAGCCCTCTTGTATATTACATTAATGCTCTTTTATTACGTTTTTTTTTAAAGGGGCACCTAAAATATAACCTGTGCACCTAAATTAAAAACTTAGGTGCACAAGGTGCACCTGTATTAAAAAATATATTTCGAGGCCTGCTTTAATAGGGGGATGGTCCCCCATGTGCTGCAATTACACTAAAAACCATTCTGGGCATACTTTCAACAAGGTTTTTAAACACAGCTGTGGTATTTGTGTTCCAATCCTGCTGCAAGAATGTCGCCAGCTCAGCTGTAGATTTCGGACGTGGTTCCCTGATCCGTAATCGTAAAAATCTCTAACTCTTCCCACAAATGTTCTATGGGGTTTAGGTCGGGACTCTGAGCAGGCCAGGGAAGACGTTTTACATCCATATCTTGATACCACTGCTTGACAGAGGCTGCAACATAACATGGAGCGTCGTCGTCATGGAAATAACATTCGTGTATTCCATAAAAATGCCATAGCGTAGGAAGAACCTGATTGTCTAAAATGTTCATGTAGGTGTCGTCGTTCAGTTGACTAGGAACAACATGTAAAGATCCCAGGCTATAGCACGAAAAACACCCCCAAACAAATAGTCGAATTTTATGCAAATCCGCTTGCGACCGGTCCGTTATTTTAGGGTAGTGTATGTCATTAATATGAAATAAATAAGGTTGGAAGTTTAATATATGGAGAATGAGGAATCATAAAGTGAATGTATGAGATGCATAGTCAAGATCCATGATTCAAAGGATTCGAAAAAAGCAACACTTGAATTGTTACTTTCTCTTAGGCATTTTAACCTGAAGAGAAAACGTGAAATCATCCATCCCACTCACACATTATTTAAATTTCGTTCGTCAGAAGTTACGTTGCTCGGTGAGTACATTGTTGCGTTAAAACCGTTCCTATAAGGATATATGCTACCAGATATTAAAATATTCTTAGAATGATTCCTTCAAATTGACAGTATGGGGAAAGACACTGAGAACGAAAACAAAACAATCCTGTGAGTTTATGGGACGACTCAGACAGTTGCTAGACAATAAAGGTACATATGTCATACACATTGTCGTGGCTATCATCATTGAAGACAATAAGGATTTAATCACTTTTCTTCATCGGAAATGAAAGTTTGCGGTTTAGTTTACGAAATTCTTATTCTTGCTTTATTAAAATTCATATTTTCGTTTATTTCAAAACTGCTTTAATATTCATGTTTAAATTCATGATTTTATTTTCAGAACAGAATTATACCGAAAGTCTAGCCACAGTCAGGAAAAAATCTCTTGTACTGAAAATGAGTCTTATGTTTGTTATAGCCTTTTATTGTAGCACTGTTATAGTACTGTTTTGCGTTAAAACCGTTCCTATAAGGATATATGCGATCAGATATTTAAATATTCTTAGAATGATTCATTCAAATTGACATTATGTGGAAAGACACAAAGAACGAATTATAAGCTACAGAATGGTGAATATTTACCCGCCAAGAAAAAATATCTTGTACCGAAAATGACCCTTATGTTTGCTATAGCCTTTTATAAACGTCTCACGAATCTTTTATTTGATGTATCACACTTGATGTTTTGAGACATTCTTTACATTTTTAACTTTATTACATTCTTTACGTTTTTAACTTTCTTTGTATTTAACTTTCTTACATTCTTTGTATTTTTAAGTTGATAACATTATTTACATTTTTAACTTTGTTAAATTCTTCACTTTTTTTTAATTATTTACATTTTTAACTTCACACTACATTCTTTACCTTTTTTTTTATAGTAATGCAAAGATTAAGAGAATATCAAAACAAGAAAGTTTATTAAATCCAAACTTAAAATAAATTAAAACATTCACAAACAAGAACATTATAATATAGATCAGGCGAGGGGAGGGCAGACTATATCATTTAACGGTTAATTTGCCTCAAAAATAAAGAATACGAAAGTTCAGTAAGTTAACTTCGTAAAGAAAAAAAATCGCAACAAAGCCTTCGACATTTGTTCTTTTAATGTAAGAAGAACTGGTCAAAGCCAATTATTTCAAAAGAGTAGGTAGGTAGTTAATTATCGTCACACTGAAACAACACAACGGGCTATTGACGACGGTTCGGGATAAATCCCAAAACGAAAGATCCAAGGACAACACCTAGTAATTTTGAACCACGGTCTGAATTTTGAATCACGCCAGTTATATCTATATCCATAGTTAACGTATGTATCTCTCAATCCTTCCTTTGATAGAGAATAGCAACTTTGATAGAAATAGAGAATAGCAAAGTCATTTTATTAAATAAAAACCAAAACAAAACACGCATTGGCAGACAGAACATAAAAAGACCAGAATGAAAAAGATATCACTTAATGGTCCATTTTTGTCTTTAAAATAGTGACTCAAATTTTTGAAGCAAATTTCTACATTTAACTTTACAATATATAAGAGTCGTAGAAACAAAAACTTCTAGCACACATTTATCGATATCTTTCTTCACAGA
This sequence comes from Metellina segmentata, assembly GCA_947359465.1. Classification (NCBI taxonomy): domain Eukaryota; kingdom Metazoa; phylum Arthropoda; class Arachnida; order Araneae; family Tetragnathidae; genus Metellina; species Metellina segmentata. The sequence goes on along the minus strand of OX375881.1, from coordinate 22,472,482 downwards.
TTTTGAATTCGTTTGTCGAATTCATGACGTTTTATTTTTTTGTTGTTGCTCGCTTCGAATATTTGTTTTCCTTCAATGTATGTAGAAGAACTCACCAAAGTCAACTATTTCATAAAGGGAAAATGTTTCTTTTCTTTCAGCTGAACAAGGGTCAGACCGGGTCCCAGCCGGAAAACGATATCAATGTGCTTCCTGTCTGGCAAGCTGGTATAACAGGCCGAGGTGTTCGAATTTCCGTATTGGATGACGGAATAGACCCGGAAAGTGAAGAAGTGGCAGAAAACTATGTGAGTTTCCATCTGTGATGGATTACCACCATTTCTTTATTCTTATTTACGCGACACGTTTGTTCCATCGTCCTTCTGTGGAGGCCTTGGGTGATTTTTATGAATACGTTTTTTTTTTTGCACTTTCGTTTCCGCGGCTGAGCATAATAACTTGTTGGATGAGAGAAGTTGGGGAAACACGGACACTGCATTCTCTATTTTGCGTACAATTCGAAATTCCACTCCGACCATAATTCTCACTCAAGCTAACTCTCTCGACGGAAGAGGAAGTTAGTCAAAAATATGTAAGTGAACGAGATGCGACTTAGGAAATGTCGTTCCATTTCGGTTTGGAATAAATCCTAGATATTCTTTGGATTGCACAATCAGTCGGCCAACGATGGCGCCCGAAATTTAACGTAATCGATTAATTGTGTCACAGTTACCGCCGATTGATGAAATCATTTCTGTCCAGACAGATGGACAGCAGATTAAAAATGGTGCAACACAACGGGTTATTTTTATTCTGTAGGGAAAGGGCCATATATATATATATATATATATATATATATATATATATATATGACCCTTTATATATATATATATATATATATATATATATATATATATTTTCTTTCCAAAAGATTCTATTCTAAGAAAAGGAGTAATGTAAGCTATCGAAGGGATTTTATTCCAAGGGAGACCACAAAATTTTTTTTTTTAAGGCGTCTTATACACAAGAAGATTTTTTTTAAACTTTGACTTTAAAATCCAGATTTTTTAGCACAGGTAATTGGTATATTCTTAAAATCATTCCATGGAGAGAAAAAAACCATACTGTACAAATAATTAACTGTCTAATTAAGATATAATTAGAAAATTAGCTTGATTTTTGAAATGTAGTTACCTCAAATTCTAATTCGTTCAGAAAGACGATTCGTGTTAGAAATTATTTAGAATATTATTTTTCATCTTTTGAACCTCCATCAAGTTGGTAGAAGGAATAGTTTTTATTTTACAATTTTTTAGTCAAGAAAGCATAAAAAAATCAACATTTTTTCAAGAATTTCAACATTTAAAAATCCAAGTCTTGACTACATACTCTGATTGAAGTTCAAAACATTCCTTTTTTTAGATCATAATGATCTCAAAATAATTATAATAGGTGAATTCATTGTAAAGTTATCATGTTTTGAACAAAGCATCCTACTGCAAAAAAAAAACGCGGTTCTTCAGAAATCGAGTTCAACTTTTTGGAAACATGTCTGTTCATGGTAACAGTACTTAACCCAAACCCTTGTAACTAAAAAACTATTTTGAATATTCACAAGGTCTTGCCATCATTTGAATGCTAAGAAATTGGAAAATATTTTGAATCAATAACAAATAAATTCATATACACCTTTAATGTTGAAATAATCCATGGATTTCTTCAACCAATAGATGTGATTATTTAGTTGTGGATTGTGAAGGAAAAGCACAACCACAATTCCCTCGGAAATCTCGTAAAGCTCTGATAGGGTTAAACGGTTAATTTTACTAACGGTCATTTTTGACACTTATAGGCTACACTAGGGGGCCTGCCCAATGCTCGCCAACCCCCGGAGTATTGCTTTGCAATTCTGATTGGTTCGCTGCGCGAACCTTACTCGCTTCGCTCGCATTAATGAAGACAAGTGTCCGAGCAGAAGGGATTGTTTACAAAATATGATACTCCAAAAAAATATTTTTCAAATATAAATTTGTAGCACTGCAGAAATGTTATACAGTACCTCTGAAATCAGAACTCGAACAATTTGGAATTCAAATGAAAACTTTGAGCAAATTTGGACTCGAAATGTGAGAGCCCCTTTGGAAATCGAATTCCCAGCATGTTGTTTGTATAACAGATACAACAGCTCGACTAATATCTATATATTTTCAATAAAATTTCATCCGATAATACTATAAATTCAATTGAGGCGCAAGGCTTCGTGGTATACTAACAATCATACAGTGTTGCCAAAACACAATAACAAATAACGTCGTTTTTGCGTGCCACGTAAGAGAATTATATACATAGATTTTGCGGTAATGTATCCAGAATTTTACTTTGGGGAAATTGGATGCCAAAATCCTTGCATTCATTTTCACGATAAATACAAAGCTGCCACAGGTGACGTTTAGCTATTATTTTACAGTCCTGGTGACTAGGTATATTGGTATTGGTGACCTGAGTATCTTGTTAAGCAACATCGTCTCAAAAGCTCCTATTTTCAGTTTAGGGCTACTAGTTTTGAAAATTTACCACAGATCAACAAAATTTTCGTCTCTTTTTTAACTAATAGAGGACGAGGAAAAAAAAAATTCTTAGGGAGAAAATTTTACGAAGGTCGCCCATTTCGAAGTTTTGTCGCCAATTCGCGACAAGCATGAAAGAAGAACATCGGTGTCTTAAGAAGAAAAGTCTTTTGAAATATTTAGTTTTTTTTAAAATTTAATCGAATATTTCTTGAGATCTTCAACGTCTTATTCACACTTTGACACGTTTGGTGATTTTACCGATTCTTTTTGTATCTGAGCAACTGAAATTGCTACTAAAATAGATCTTAAAAGGAGACTCTTTTTGCCATTTTCAAAAATTTATGCTACTATTTCCAAAGTGATTTCGCTGAGGATACCCTACATGCACAAACAAGGAGAGTTCTACTGGCATAGAAGAGAAAAATACATCCAGATTCCAGGGTTAAGTTACAAGAATCCAACTAGTGACGCCTACAACTCTTAAAAAGAGAATTTGAACAATTTACAAAGACAATGATCTATACCACAGAACAAAACAATATTTTCCTGGATCTATTTTGAGTATATTTACTACCAGCCACTGCGTGGACAGCAAGTCGTAGCTCGTGACAGTTCTTTTCGGGGCTTCAGGTGTGACCTCTGCTTACTGACGCTCGACAAACCCCGGGGATTGCTACATTATCCCATTTGGTTTGCTTCGCAAACGAACTCAATGAGCTCAATGATGGCTTCGAGGTGGCTGTTTAACAATGTAAATTAAAACACGCTAGAATCGGAAAACTTGGCATGGTTCCAAAGGCAATTTGGACAAAAAACGCTTGTGACGTCAGCATTCGAAAATTGCAAAATCGGCTTTCTTCTTCTTTCTGACGTTACATTTCGGAGGTAAGAAAGAATGGTGATAAAACTAATAAATTAATTTTAAAGTGTTGCATATAAAATTTTAAAATTCGCGCGCGATAGAAAAATTGCAAAAAATTTGGACTACCTGTGTGCCAAATTTCATTATTGTAAGTGTCATAGATTCCTCAGGACACTTCGTACAGTACACAGACACTTCCTTTTTATAATAGAAGAGATTTATGCCACAATCCTCTACTTTCAGACGCATATTTCCCGTCTTACATTTTCATCTGAACGAATTGTGTGTTCAAACATTCGAAGATCATCGGTGTCTGTGGAAGAAAAATCTTAAGAAAAATTTATAGCTTTTTTTTAGATTTTATTTCTTGGAGTTCTTCAACGTCTCTTTCACAATCATTTACATATTTTGTACTTAAACTTATTCTTTTTGTGTCTGAACTACTAAACATTTTTGAACATTTTTGCTACTATTTCACCAGTGCTTTGGATGTGACAGCCCTGTAAATAGAAATCATCCAAACGTCTCCACATTTGGAGTTTCTCTCTCTCTCTCTCTCTCTGTATATGTCAATAGAATACAAACTAAACTACCAAACTAGCAAAAGTTTGATTTATAAATATGCTAACTAAACAAAACCTTTTATAGTGTAATTTTCGTAGTTTTGGGGGCAGAATAATGGCACAATGCCAAATACCTTGCATTTGAAGCCATCATGTTAAAATTCAGATCTTCATGGTCTATTAGATTTTAGAGTACCAGTACATTGTAACAGACAGAAATTGGGTAACCTAGACAGTATTAATGAATAGGGAGATTTTTATCGATCTTACAGATCATAGATTATTGCTCGATGGGCTCACCCTTCGTCTACTGTTAAACCGGTATTATCAATCTCTATCATGCATCATTCACGCTTCGCTTACTCCAGCATTGCTTGGTTCAGCGGGGCGATCGACGTAGCTATGCGTCGTTTCAGTTACTTGGTCAGCCCGCTTAGATATTGAATATTAAAAATTTTGTTATTGTTGTTTCTCTACAGAAAAATATCCAATAATAGGGAACATAAATATATAGGAAGGTTCCTGGTTCGAATCCGAGTCCGGGCATGGATGTTTGTAAACGTATGGTGTAGAGGCGGCTGGTGCACCTTAAATCTGTCGTGGCCAAAAGTCCTCACGTTGGGTTGGTGTGGAAGTTTGGAGAGTGGGTTGTCAGCTCAAGTGTTGCTTCGTCATCTGACCGTGGTTCAAAATTACGAGGTATTGTCCTCGGATCTTTCCCTTAAGGCAGTGCTCCCCAACCTTCTTATAGCCGCGGACCGGATCAACGTTTGTTAATTTTAACGCGGCCCGCTGAGAGGGGGGGGGGGAGGGAGGCGTTGATTGTTTATATTTTAGATTGTTTTGTTTTAATAATTTTAATTTAATTGTTTTTTGAACATGCCTTCAAAATAAAATATAGTTACACCAAAAAATGAAAAAGTGATTTAACATTTTAACTCACTAGAACGCTAAATCAATGAGAACCCTGAGCTTGTTTCTTTGCGACGAGACGGTTTCATCTGGGGGTAATTGGAAAATAGAGACATACAGAATTCAGAAATCATAATTGAAGCTCTAGTAACAGAACAATTTACTAGTTCTGATTTACCGCCTCCTAATTTGAGTGGTCATTTCATAGATAAGAACCGCACAAACCGAGAGAAATACACCAAAGTAAATAAAATGGAAATAATTTAATGTTCATTGGGCGGCCCGGTACCATTTGATCCACGGACCGGTACCGGTCCGCGGCCCGGGGGTTGGGGACCACTGCCTTAAGGGACTGATCCCGGACCGTCGTCAATAGCCCGTAGTGTTGCTCTCGTACGACGTTAACTAAAAAAAAAATATATGATTCAAAATTACGAGATTAAAATATACACAAAAAATGAAAAACCCAGTTGTTTACCTTATTACATTCGTTTACTCCTCAAACACAATTTTTCAGAAGCCACCTACGTGGTATAATTGTCGCAGCCATAGAGGAAATATAAAAATAAAGCAAGTAATAGTAACCTTTTTGTGTAACTAGGATCATACAACCAGAACTAGTAGTAGTAGTTGTAACGTATCACTTAGACTACTTTCGGTACATCTACAATCTACGTTTATAGCGGTGGCAATTGCCTTAACGTTTTTTTTTTTTTTTTTTGGGGGGGGGGGCGCACTTCTAAAGTTGCCAAGGCAAGAAATAAATGAACCTATAATATCACAGAAAAAAGAATTTTAAAGGACCAATTATATCACAGAAAAAAAAATTTAAAGGACCAATGATATCACAGAAGAAAAAAAATTTTAAAGGACCAATGCAATCAAAGGATATTTTAAAATTAAAATAACAAATGGAAGCAAAGAAAAAACTTCAAACGAACCAATAAAATCAAACGACTTTAACGGATTTTGGAAGTACTTTCTAGAATATTCAAAAGGAAAATTGAAAGTTACCGTTTGCCGAGGTTGCCATGAAAACTACAAAGACAGATGGGTTGCCTTAATCTACCGTAACTTGCTACTAGAAGTGCGCCAAAAATATCGCCAAGGCCGTTGCCACCACTATAAACGTAGAGTGTAGCTGTATCCTACTTTCGTCTGCTTGATGGAAACGAACATTCACCATCCAATTGGTTCATACATTGTTTATCAACCGATTGGTAGTGGATCCACGATTCACCATTTTTGTAATAGCTCCATAAAAATCGCATTCATGCATCCACGTCATAAGATGCCAAATCGGTCAAACAAATCAATTTTCACAGAGTAATCACGTGACTACTAGTCGACCATGTTGGTCATACTTTTTGAACCTCTTTCAATAGCAATGTTCAGTATACGTATATTTCACGCCTATAGTAATAGCGTTTATCTGCCATGCAGTGTCTCGGGTTCGAATAATTCATATATAAGCGCATATATGTTGATGATATTCCCTATAAGTGGTAATGGCAGCTGTCCGCTTGAATTTCAATTTGAGTTGATTCTAAGAGTCGCCTCTAAGACTAATTTCAATATACACAATTAAAGTAATATTATTAACCTTCTGAATGTCACGAGATTTCCGAATAGTGTAATATAGGTTTACCCCCTAACACACATAATGACTGAATGACCACCTGTATTGGGTGAAAGAATTCACGGATTATAAAAATTAAAAAAAAAAAATTATTTAACTGGTAAAAAAAATATATTTAACTGGTTTTCTTTCCTCAGAATAGAATGTCGAGGAAATAATTCACTGTCTTTTTCTTGGAAATGAATCTTTTAGAAAGATTCTGTTGCTCCTTTCCTTAGAATAGAATCCTTTAGTAAGATTCCATTGTTTCTTTTCGTAAGAGTAGAATCCCTTGGAAAGGTTCCATTGGTCAAGAAGATCAAAACTGCTTAGAAGTCGTACAGTGTCTGTAGGTTGAAAGGGATAGTTATGCGTGTGAACCCCTTAGAGGGTTAATAAACAGTCAAAACCAACACCAAAGAAATATTACCATTCATTATATTCAATACTATCAACCTTGGAAGTATTTTGTTGGTCCTTTCCTTAGAATGGATTATTTGGATCTATTGACCCATTCAGTAGAATAAAAGCATTTTGAAACATTCTATTGGAGAGAGACGCCTTTCCTCGAATAGTATCTTTTGGAAAGATTTTATTTGTTGAAAATAGGTTAGTCATGTTGAGAAGACAGGCTGGAAAGTGATTTATGCATGTGAACCCCTAAGAGGGTTAAAACATCTGTCGACTGTAACAATCAAACGCCGCGATGTGGAAACACTTCGAACAGTAAATCATGAGCGATACCCTTGAGATTCGAAGGAAGTGCAAGGCGGAAATAAAAAAGTAACAGATCTTAGAGTTGGTTCAATTATAAAGGAAAAGATGCCGGAAACTGAAAGGAATCGCGATAGGAAAAAGTAACCAGCTGCAACGATAATTGTAAAGTTCCAACCATTAAAACTTGTAAAAGGAAGTGATTTGAACCATTTATAATGTAATGCAAATTTTATTTTTAATATTGAAACATGAGTCAATGCTTTTTTATTGTCTTTTTTGAGAACATATTATTTTATTTTTGTAATTTTTCCACAGCAAGATATCTACCATCCATTCATAATTACTTAAAGTTTACCTGTTGACCTTTTTCTAGAAAAGGAATGAGACCAACTTCATGATCCGGCAATTAGCTAATTAAGTACTGGTTCAAATATTTAACCGTTGAATCGCTAAATATGAGAAGTCTCATCGTTAACACACTACTATTAAAGACAAAAATGGAGAACGTTTGGAAACGAAACAAATATACATCGTGTTATGGACAGAACGATAAAACAATCTCAATTAAATATATGTAAAAATAAAATATAGTGCATCACACAAGTAGAAATAGGAAAAGAATTTCGCAGCAAGAAGCGTAGTGCGAAGTTCTTTTGCATCCCAAAGAAATGCTATGTGATCAACAAATATATATCATACCACAAAAGCAGATACAAAGGGTAAAATATGTAATTATTTCATTTAAATAACTATAATAATTTAAATGTGTCGCGTTAATTTAGATGTTCAGTGTGTTGCTCAAAAGTGGGAGACGGTATGATGATGTCATCTAAGTATCTTAGCATGGTTACTGATGTAAGTCCACTTCGAAAATTGTCCATAAGTTTCTGGGAGGATGCCAGAGCATTTTTGTCTAATGGCATTCTTTTAAATCTGAAGATCCCTAACGGTCAAACGAAAGTTACTTTACCTCTACCATCATGATTTACTTCAATATGATGATAATCAGACTTGACATCTATTGTTGACATGAATACCGTGGACTTGGTATCATGAAGCAATTAATCGATTAGAGGTGATAGATATCTGTACCTGTCTGGAACAGGTGACTGCGCTGAACTTTCCATAGACGACGCAAAACCTAACAGTTCCATACGGTTTTGAAACTGGTGATTCACATTCTTCGATATCGTTTTCGAGTAGGTCATTCAGTTCTGTTCTTAAAATTTCCTTTTTTCCCTGTGATAACCGATACGGTTATCACAGGGAAAAAAGGTGGTGATGATTATCTGGTTGATGATTATCTGTGTTGATGTGATACTTGATGAAAGTGGCCTCGCCCTTGGTTGAAAGATTCTTCCTTTGCTCTTGAGCAATAAGTCCAATTCGTCTCCTTGAACTTATGTTTCCCAAGTATATGCTGACTTCTAACGCCTCTGAACGGTTTGGGGCACTGGAAATTTGTGACGAAGGTTGTTTCAGAAGTACCACAAATAATGACGAATGTCCAGCAAAATACCAGATTTTGGTAAGAAGTCTACACACAAAAATATGCAATCCCCTCTGGCATTCAGAAAAAAAATTAAACTTGTCAGGAAAACTTGATCATGAACTTTGATGGGAACTTCAGCTATTACCACCGTTAAAGTAATCTGATGACCATCATCAAGAGCTATTGTGAGCAGGCGCTCTTCAAATCTTAGGCCATGTTGCTGAAGAAGGTTGTACAAGTGTTCTCCAACGGATTGGTTGGATCCAATATCAGCATTGTCAGAGTGATTTAGCGATGTCTTATTTGATTGACAGTGTGTGTAGTCGTGGCCAAGAACAGAGGGACTGTCCATACCTAAATCGGACATTAACAGTTATTTACAAAATCACATATATAGTTTCATAAACACGCCGCACCGTCCTGTGCAAAATACACGTCTCACTCCTCTGGAGTATACAGCGAATCTGACTTATTTGTGTTCTTTTTCGAATAGTACCCAACATTTCGTATTCCTGATCGTATCAGAACACAGGCGCTGTCATACATCGATGTTCGTCTACTAGAACAGTAGCAACCAGATAACAAGAACAACTGTTCTTATAACCCATCTGTGTTCGTAATCACCTGTCTGGAGATCGTTACAAGCATATACCATCATCTTTAGCTTCATAAACAGATCTACCAGCATCTTTTTTTCTATGTAGAACCATTTGGCCACTTTACCTCAATAAATCCAGTAGTTCTGCATCAAAGAGATCGTCAAACATGCATAATTAAGTGATTCAAAACTTGTCTTCAAAGTTGAAAGTCCTTGAAATGCTACAAACTTCCCAAATAGTTCATTTTGAGTCATAATATTTTGAATATAGTTATTTATTCATAAACTAAAGCCCTGTCTCAAATTTTCGTAAAAATCTGTCACCATACAGCCACGGTTTTTTTTTTCTTGATTTTTGCTTATTCACATGTAATTAACCAGCAATTAAAATTGTGACTAAGTGAACGACACTTTTTTGCTACTTTCTAGCAATTTACACAACTGTTTCACAAGTTCTTTGACTGCACATTTGAAAGTATAATTTATGTACAGTAAATATATTGCGTAATAATTTATAATCTTTTTTCGTTATAAGTCTTTCAACACTTCAACGTTTACATTTCTACACGTTCATTGCAGGATTTTATATCGAGTGAAGATTATTCATATTTGAACTCAAAGCTTACTCCGATAAAAGAAAACAGGTAAGAAATATGTTATAACTCTAATGATTTTATTCATGAAGTGTAATTTAATATCTATTGACTAATTTCTTTCTTTCACAACTCCAACAAGTAGCAAAATTCTATGTCTTCCTTCGGAATGTAAAATATTAGAATGTATCTTTATGATGTTTATATCACGAAGACCAAACTATTAATGCAATGAGTTTTAAAAACTTCCAACGGTTGCCATAGTCTTTTTCATTAGAGAAGTCAATTAAAATCGATTGTAGCACAAACATTGAATAGGTTATAGTTGAATACAAGATAATCTAGATTTTTGTTATTAAAAACTGCTTCTAATTTGTCCTTCGCGACATGGTTTTACCTGAAAAATATTCTATTTTTACGCCTTTCATACTATTTATTATCTTTTAACAGAGCATTGTGTTATTGGACCTTGCACCATTTAACTCCTGACAACAAATCGTTTAGCAGAGTGTGTGAAAGGCAGTGCAACTTTGTTTGCCAAAGAGGATTTTATGGTAAAACGCTGCTCGTATGCATACAGTCAGTATCGGTTCTATGGTCAGCTCAGCAATCCACAAAAATCAGACCGTATAAGCGGGGTCACCATATATGCGGAACAATACTACACAATTTAATTATGGCATGATTATATTCACCTATCAGAATATAGTGCTCATGAACAAATAATTAAACTTTTAAGAACACTTAAAAAATTAAATCGCGAAGTAAAAATTACAGTAAGAAATATGCAATATTTTTTTAGGGAAATTTTATTAGCTTACCTGCACTTATATCTACTATTATAAAAGGAAGTGTTTGTTTTTCTGTTTTTCGTTATCCCAGTCCCAACGAATCTACGGCACTTACAAATAATGGGATTTGGCACGCAGGTAGTCCGAATTTTTTGCAATTTTTGGGTCACGGCGAATTTTGAAATTCAATCTAGAAATTTTAAAATGAATTTAATGCAGGGCTCGAAATACCCGGGTGCACATGAAAATATAATTGTGCACCTAATTTTTTCCCACTAGGTGTACACAGTGCACCTTGTGCACCTAATTTAAAAACTTAAGTGCACAAGGTGCACCTGTATTAAAAAATCTATTTCGAGGCCTGATTTAATGGTATTTAATTATTATTGTTTTCTTTGGAATGGCAACAGCATAAAAGATCGCAGATTCTAAATTTATTATTTTCGTTTCCGTTCCCAAATAAACAATTTTACAGCAGACTAAAATATATATATATATATATATATATATATATATATATATATATATATATATATATATATATAACGTAAATTAATGTTTTTATTCGCTACGTATGATCCAAATGAAACGAAATTTTTCTTTACTCTTTTCGTCTCAATTTCAAGGTATTTTTCAAACAGGGAGATATAACTTCAACCAATAAACAGACAGATGTCCACCTGTTGTGCTTGGGCAGGAAGATAATTGAAGGGGGTGGTTAACGCCGACGATGATTCAACGCAAAAGAGAAATGGGGGGGAAGGAGAGAGAAGTAAAGGTGTAAATTCACTCGGGGTGGTTAAAACTTTTTTCTTCTGGTCATTCCCTGTGTTTCTCCCCGCCTCTAGAAATGTTACAACAATAAATGCTTTTTAAAAATAAAGGTGATAACCTCATTAAAAAGATGAAAAACTGACCATATAACCGATAACTTGGAAAATAAAATGACTATATAAGCGGTGCGCTTTAGCGCATGTTTCCTATTAAGGTAGACGGTACTTTAGAAAACTGACCATATAAGCGGGGTTAAAAGTGGGTGACCATATAGCCGGTACTGAATGTACTACTGTAAAGTGTTTACTTAGAGTACATAAAAGGAAACTTGCAAATATTCGGTGGAACTACTCTTATAGCATCAAGTCAGTGCTAGTTCATGCCTTCAAAAGCTTTAATCAATTCAAAATTACTACAGTCAATCTTCCTAAACAAACGTACTTGTCTTTTCTCAAGATGTAGGTAGGTATTTCATTAACGTCGCACTGGCGCAGCACAACGGGTTATTGGCGACGGTTCGGAATTAACCCCCTAGTTTCCGCAAGAATTTTCGTACCAGGTTATAGCAGCAGCAATTAAACATGAGAGTCACAACCAGAATTCTGAACGTTAAATACCGAAAAAGTTGAAAATTCAAATTACAAACGATAAAAACAAAACACTAACAAAATTGCAAGCTGCAAAAACGATTGCGAATATAACGGCGCAAGTTTTGAAAGGAAAACCTCCCAAAAGCTTGTATAGCAAAAATATTCCTACGAAAAATTATTCTGATTGCTGCCGATAAAGAAGCTCTAAAAAATGAGCAGTTGCTTAGCAACGAGAAAGAGTTTATTATCTCACAACTTCTTGTAAGTTAATTATCCTAGTAACTTTTCAGAATTCATAGTTTAATTTTTCTAGTTCATGATGTTCATCTTTCTTAGTGAGCTTCTGTCACAATGCATTTACCACTCATTCTTAGCGGCTGATGTAATAGGTAAGCATAATGGCTTCAGGGGCACACACACCTTACTTACTCAATTGCGAATCTTTTAAATAAATCGCTGATTAAAGATTGAGTCGATTTCATGTATTTCTAAAAACAAGTTCGTTTCCTTTATCTCTGTGTAGCGAAATTTGCTACGTGATGACTATTTAGACCGGGAGATACGGATTAAATTTCGAACTACTTCAAGTATACATGCAGATCGCTTCGATAGACCGGGACTCAGAGCTTGTGTTTCTAAAATGGATACGAGATTATAAATATTCTTGAAAAAAAATTCAATCTTACGTGTGAGTGCATATAAGATAACATCTCGGATTTGTAATGGATATTACAAAGAACAAGTGGAGTTGAGGATTTATTTTACGTTAGTTACAAACTTCGAAAAAGAGTGGACTGAATTGTGTAAAGATAGAAGGTAGTTGAATTATCGTCGTACTGGAGCAACACAGGGGTGTATCGCAGCGAACCAATGAGGATTGTAAAGCAATCATCCGGGGGTTGGCGAGCGTCAGTGAGTACATTCTGATCTCCTTAAGAGGGTCCGGGACCCAAAATTCTAAAATCTTCAGTTTTTAAGTTTTTGATCCGAAATGTTTTCTGTAGGCATAAATTGTATTTTCATATTGTAATAACTTTTATATAGTTTCAAAACTTAAATATATTTTTTTTTATTAAAATTTAAAAATGTCAAAATTTTGACGTTGGGCACAGTTGATATATCTCAAAATATTTTATAACAAATCACTTCATTTTTGCATTAATTAACTTCTAAAAGTTCATACTATAAATTGTCTTTGTGATTTTTGATTAAAATAATTAGAAAAATATTTTGTTTAAAAACTACATAAAACACATCGCATACAAAGTTTGAAAAATTATAGAATAAAAAACCGAATATGTATACATATATATATACACAATTGCTGAAGACAAATTAAAGAAATATATTTGAAAAGTAAATGTTGAAAATTTCGTTCATTTATGACAAGTAGTTCTTAAGTTATATCCATTTTTATTATTGAAATCCCATTTAACACAAAAGGAGAAAAAGAGCGTTTAATATAACGAAGACTCGTTTGATCCACAGTTGTCATGTTTATAAAAAGTTGAATATTTTCGGTTTTTCTCATGGTAGAAACAAAATTTAAGTATCATTTTATTCAAAAATATCTATATTATTTTTTAAGATAATTAAAATTTGTGACGTTTTTTTTTTTTTTTTTTTTTCATATTTTGAGTCCTAGACCCCCTTAAATTACACTGGGCGGATTGAATTCTAAGAATAGGACCGCAGTAGCACAATCAAAGAATTTACGGATTAACAACCGGGGGGTTGCGAGTTCGAAACTCAGTTCAACCAGACCATCGTAAACGTGGAGCTGGTGTATGTTGAATCTCCCATGGCATCGAATGGCATCACGTTGTCGTGGTGTGGACGTTTGTAGAATGTGGTACCAGTTCAGGTGACCATGGCTCAAAATGGCGAGGGATTATCCTCAGATCTTTTTCTAACCTCAAACCGTAGTCAATGGCCTGTTGTGTTGCTCAAATGCAACGTTAATTTACTACCTACCTGCGTACCTCAATCTAAGATTTGAAACTAGAACTTGCACAAATTGAAAGGTTCTCGTCAATATATGGTTTCTGCAGGCTTGAATTGTGCTATGCTTGTTTATATTGACTAAAGCGCTGTAGATACACAGAAATCGAATTACACTGCTGGTCATCGAAAATGTAACACTATAAGGGCAGCATAGGAAAGCCTCTAAATTTTCTCTTCATTAAAAATGAAAATAATTTTATATACCCTCCATAGACAGAATAAAAAGGAGGAACAGAGAAAGGGTTATCAGAATTGGTTATTTTCGCTGGTCCTGTGAATAGGCCATCATGGGCATATCTTCTTTAGGTGTGTACGGGCTTAACGAACCCGAGGTACACAAGTGATCCCTTATTTTCCCATGGGGTTTACTGCCTCTGGTAAACATGGGTGTCACAATCTCAGGATGCCCAAGGGATCTTTCTCTTCTCCGTCTTTCCTTCTCACTATTGACATTGTCTGTCCTGTGTCTAGTCCAACTTGACCAATTATGACCCTTGCGCCACAAAACCTAAAAGCAACCAATCTGTGAATAGGAAGCTTAACTATACCTAGAAGAAAAGTATGAGCTGTCATACCAGCACGTTTCTGAGTTTGACGGACGAAGAATTGTGGCGTATCGAGACTTCATTAGCCTTCCGAGAAATAGGTGCTCGTGTTGGCTGAAACGAAGACCCATAAATGCGAGTTTTTAAGCGGTGGGTGCAGAAGGGACGAACTGACCGATTGCAACAACCACCTAACGAGAGGATAGACATTTTGTTCGCATGGCTATTATTTTTTTTCCAAGCCCAACCACTGACCTCTCGGTCTTCCGCACAAAATGGTGTGAAATGATAGCTAATTGTGAAGGAGCACAAATGGATGAATCTCTGCCACGTCTAACAAGATAATCACTAGCATCCATGTGTATATTAATCGGTTTATTGGTTTCTTCTCCCGCATCCGTCTACTACGCATTGCCAGTACACTCAACAACCTCAGCTACATCTTCATGCCCTGAAGATAAAGTTTCCCATCCTCCCTTATCTTCAGGGCTTGAATCCTGCCAGTTATCATGAAAGCAATGCGAGACAGTACGTGGTATGCAACATAATTTCTTAATGTCTGTCAGATTTCACTTTTTTCATGGCCTACCAATTCACCAGATCTGTCACCAATCGAAGAAGTCTGTTCGATGATCTTCCAACGACTGGCACATCACAGACTATCCGTGGCTAAGCTAGATGAACTTTGACAGTTTACTATGCTGTTTGGAAGCAGCATGGTCAGAATACCCCAAACGAACATCCAAACCCTCTTTCTTTCAATGTCGAGCCATGTAGCAGCAGTTATAACCGCTGTGACAGAAGCAAAGCAAGCGCTCGGCGGTGAAGTTGAAAGGACGGAAGACGAGATGCCCCGGGGTTTACGCCGACGCATGAACCCAGCGCTCAAGACTGGTGCAGTTACGAGCCGACACTCAAGAGTTGGTTTCTGCCGCGAGATGGTTTTGAAGCCGCCCGCGGGAAGCAGATAACGAAAGCCAGGTCAGAAGTTCTATTCCACCGCTTAGAGGATCAGAGGAGAGCGCAGAGACCTTTGTACTCGCCGCCAGCTGACCCGCCTAATGAAGTTCCCGCTGCAGCCGTCGGAAGGGCTAAATTAAGCACCTATGGACAACCCGATTGGGAAACATCCAACCGCGAGAGAAGTATGACGAATGAAACGAGAGGGGGCCCAACAACCCCCGTTGGACTTTCGGAATCGAGAGAAACGAAAACTATTTCGGAGAGAGAGGTCAAAAGACTTGAGGGATCAAACTGATCCGAGCGAGTGAACACCCGTTCCCGGTTACCGATACCCGTTCTCTGGGGATAAGTGCTCATCCGAGCACTGAAAAAAGGCAAGCTACGCCTTTGAGATTCACGACTGCTGTTCGTGGACTCTGAGAAATTCCCGACACGGGAGTACGTCGATCTGACGTGTGGAAACCTCAAACCTGAGCTGTTGGTCCTGTTCAGTTGAATGGACGCAGCACCTTTGTTTACGCTCACCGGAGCTGTAAATTACTCAACCGAGTGCCATTTTAGCGAGCTCAACCGAGATGTGATTCACTCAACCGAGTGCCACTTTAGTGAGCTCAACCGAGCTGTGAATCACTCAACCGAGTGTCACTTTAGCGAGCTCAACCGAGCCGTGAATCACTCAACCGAGTGTCACTTTAGTGAGCTCAACTGAGCTGTGAATCACTCAACCTTAGTGCCACTTTAGCGAGCTCAACAGAGCTGCGAATCCCACTCAACCGAGTGCCACTTTAGCGATCTCAACCGAGCTGTGAATCACTCAACCGAGTGTCACTTTAGCGAGCTGAACTGAGCTGCGAATCCCACTCACCCGAGTGAGAACCCTTGGAAAAGCTGACTCTAGCTAGGGACCTTACTTGATCGAGTAAGGACTGGAGAAGTGCTCACCTGAGCCGGATAGTCAGCTTGGAGTCCCGAGACCAAGGACAATTCACCGTATTCAGCAAATCAGTCACCTGGGCTCTGCATGTAAATATTCGTGAACTCAATGTCCGTCTAAAATTGTTCTTAGTTTTCTATAATAAACATTATATCCCAGAACACTGTGTGTGTGTGTGTGTGCGAACGGTCCCTTCTGTTAGACAACTCTACCATTTTCAACACGTTACACCACTCATTGCGGCTACACATAATACTGATTTCTTCGCTTTCGAACGGAGCTGTCATTTTAGTCATTTCAACCTTGTGCATTATGTTATTGTGTAATAAATTATTTGTATAATAAGTTATTTGTATAATAAATTCTTAGTATAATAAATTATTTGTATAATAAATGTGACTTTTATATCTCTTGTCCTTCATAGAGTATTGCATTTTCGATGACTAGCAGTATATATTATTTGATTGAGTACCATTCTGAATGTAATAGAGACGTGATGCATTTATTCATGTTTTCAGCCATGGAACTTATTGTGCTGCTATAGCTGCCGGTGTTGCGAATAACAAAATATGTGGAGTCGGTGTCGCTTTTCATGCCAAAGTTGGTGGTAAGTTCCTAGTGTTTTTACACTAAAGATCTGGTTTCCTTATTAACCAGTAGATTTTGTTTATAAATTGATCCGTACAAAATAAATTCGTTAGATTTTATTGAAGGAAAACCACTTTCTATATCAGGAGCGGACCATTTCAACTTTTGATTCATTATTTATAGTATCAGTGCCCCACAACAGCTCCACTCAGAGTCTCAATACCAAGTTAGATTAAGATCCATGCAATTCGATTAGATGACGTTCCTCAGTATTAGGGGATTATATGAAGGTCCCGTGTACAAGATTATATGAAGGTCTCGGTTCTAGAATAGATGATGGACCCCAGTACTAAATTAGAAGAAGGACTCCGAGTACTAATTAGATTAAGAGCACCAGTGCTAGATAAGAGGATGGGCCTCCGTACCGGGTCAGATCAAAAGCCTCAGTACTAGAATAGGTGACTTGCCCCAGTATTAGAGTAAATGTGCTAGGTTATATAATGGGCCCCAGTGCCATGTTAAATGAAAAGCTTAGTACTTGAATACACTATCTACCAATAAGTATTTGGACACCCATGCAAATGACGATATCTGCGGTCCTGATATAGTCATGCCCTCCGCCGTTAAATATCGTGTAGGAAACAACATTGGCATGAGTCGCATGCAAGAAGCCACGAAGTGCAGAGTTATCTGATTTCGAGAAAGGTGTTATCATAGAGTATCACAGAAATGGCCGATCCTTAAGGGAGATATTTAACGAGCTGAATTACCCAAAATCGACAGTGGACTATGTGATTCCGAAGTGGAAGGTGAGCGTTGATTGTCGGAATGTGCCCCAAGTCGGCAGACCCACGAAACTGGTGGGATAGAGACCAACGGGTGCTGTCCAGAGAAATTCGGAAGAACCGCCAGGCATCCGGGAGCTGTTTCAGTGAATACCATCCTTAAGGAAGCACATGTGCTTGGTTTTCATGGTCGTGCTGCCGCCTTTGATCACAAAGTCCAACCGTCGCTGCTCGGTTAGTGTGGCGCAAAGCACGTCGAAAGTGGACCGTAGATCGGTGGAAACGGGTTCTCTGGAGAAATGAATCAAGGTTCACCCTCTACCGGCAGGTTCTGGGTCTGGTGTCTGGAGAACGCATCCTGCCAGAAAGCATTGTGCCCACAGTAAAGTTCGGCGGAGGTGGAATTATGGTCTGGGGGTGTTTCTCTTGGTACGGACGGGGACCCTTGGTCCAAATTCATGGTAAGCTCAACGCCGCTGCCTACTGCACTATTTGGGATGACAGTGTGCTTCCTACGTTGTGGCAGTTTTACGGGTTGGACCTATGTTACTTCCAGGACGACAACGTCAGCTGTCATGTTGCGAGGTCCACCATAGATTGTTATGGTGACAATGATGTTAACCGAATGGACTGGCCTGCTCAGAGCCCAGACCTGAACCCTATCGAGAACTTCTGGTACGAGTTGGATTGCTTAATTAAGGGGTGCAACAACCGTCCAAAATCGATGATGGTACTTACATGTCTTCTCCAAGCTGAGTGGAAGAAAATACCATTTGCCGTCATACAAGGACTTATGGAGAAAGCATGCTCTGGAGGGTTGAGGCTGTGTTGGAAAAGGGTGGATGTGGGCGGAGCTCTTGGGTCGCAGCCCCTCCGTCTCCGAGTCATTGCTTTGGAGTTCTGAGTGCGGCTGGAAGGGGGTGGATGTGGACGGAGCTCATGTGCCGTAGGCCCTCTGTCTCCGGCTCACTTCATAGTGAACTTGACAATTTTGGAGTACAGAAAGTTTACATCTTGGTAGCGTTCATGAGGGGAGGTGCCAAGCAACAGGTTGGTCAGGTTCGTCAGGCGGTGGTAAACACTTGTCATGCTCAGTTGTGGCTGAACTGCAAGGCAATGGGTTAGGGCAAAAGAGAGGAAGGCATACTCTGAGTGTTTTTGGAGTGGAAGGGTAGAAGAGATATTTATATGGATACAATAATTACAGAATCCAGTCAATATCTCAAGACTCCGCTCCTTTGTTCACCCAAGAGTGGAGTACGGACACCAAGAGTCATGAATGGTAGAGTATATATACAATTGATAGTATGACATTATATCAAAGTGACTCTAGGTCGCTTGCTGAATTCTGGTCTACGGTAGTCATATCTGGGGATTTGGTCAATAGCTTCATTGTTTCGGAGATGAAGAGTTCCATACATTTTAGTACTTAGCTTTTTTATAAAACCCTTAATATCAAACATGTTTAATTCATCTCTGATTTTGTTATTACGGTAGTACCATGAGCTATTTGTAGCCATTCTAAGTGATAGAAGTTCTGTAGAGGTTCTAGTTTTTGGATATGAGATTTAGCTGCGTATCCCCAGACAGGACTAGCGTAGGTGTCTATTGGTCGCAAAAATAGTTTTGTACATAAGCACTTTATTTATAATCGTTAAATCTGAGTTCCTATTCATTAAGGGATAAAGTATCTTACGGGCTCCTAGGAACTTGTTTCTAATGGAGGTGATATGTTTTTGCCAGGTTAACCTGGAGTCCAATGTGACTCCAAGGTATTTACAGTCATGAGACCATGGTAAATTAGTGCTAAAAAGTTGGAGTGGGGGTGGGTGATTAATTTTCTAGGTAAACATCACAGCTTGACATTTATCAACGTTTAGTTAAATCTTCCAGTTCGTAAGCCAGGACTCAAGTGGGTGGATTATTAGTCCTGAGCTTATCAGCATAGGAGATCCCAGTTTGTAAAGGCTTTCGATTGAATATTTTTGGATTTGGGTGTGTGCTGTTCGTTACAGTTTGCACATCTAGGCTTTTTTTCCTTATTAGTACATTTTACAGAAGTTTGGCCTTCGCCGCAGATTACACATTTGTTACGACCGTTATTTAAATGATGACCCAAAAAAGGATCGTTTTTTTATGATGGACCAGCAAAGGACCGTTTTTTCATATGATGGCCCTGAAAATGCCTTTTTTTCTTATAGGATTGCCCTGAAAGGAGTCGATTTTTTATGTAATGGCCCTGAAAAGGGCCGTTTTTACATGTTGGTCATTCATACTTAAGGTCAGATAAGTTACTACTAACGAAAACAACTGAATTTGTTTTTAAAAAGTGTTTTCTTGATTCTTTTGAACAGTTTATCCTTTTTCAATTTGCGTCCATGTCCATTACTCGATGGAGGTGTTAAGATCTCTGCTCTGGACGGGAAATTCGAGTCACATCTAATGGCTTGAACGTCGGTAGAATGATTCTGTTCGTCTTCATTCCCTTCTTCAATGCGTCTCAAACTAGGAACATATTTCATTTTTTCCTTCCGATTGCGCCATTTCGAGCGCTGTTGAGCGTAAAAGTGCCAGTTGTCCGAGAAGAAATCCGGGCCAGGTACGATTTCATCGCCCTCAGCGGTCCACAAATGTTTAAGCTCAGCTCTTTTAGGCCTATACAAGCCTTCTAATCCAAGCGCAGGTGTTCTTTGCTTTCTTGGCTGAACATGTTTCGTAATTCGCGTACCTTGTTTCGTAGATGCAATGAGAGAATTTCCACTTGCAAATCGAACAAATCTTCTGGTTCCTTTGAAAGTTTCCACTATCCCGTTTTGTTCAACAAAAGCATTCGGCGAATCTCCACAGGCAAATCTGTTTGCTTTTCCAGGTTTTTTAAGAGTATCCACAAGGTTTTCTCCCTCATCGGATTTCATTGGGGAATCGAATGAATCTCCGCAAGCGAAATTTTCTGCTTTTGCCTGTTCTTTGGAAGTGCTCGCATTCTCATTTGAAATTGTAGGTATTTTTGAGGTCGATAGTGTAATTTCAAAGTTTTCGTTCTCAACTTGAACGGACCTGTTCACTTTTAAGATGTCTTTCACTGTGTCTTCACTGTCTTTCACCTCCTCTTCGATTGAGCCTATATCTACCCATTCATTAATGAAAGCCATGATCAACATAAAGTAGGCTGTCAGCGGTAAAATAAAAGCTATGTTACCGATGACGATAAGTTGGAAGAGTCCCAAAATCCAAGGACATACGCATAACCATCCAATAACAGCAGATGTATCCATATTTAACTTCTTTATAAAGTCGTATAAGAAATCGCAATACTTGCTGTCATAAGAAATGAATTGTTAGTCTGATATGGTTTCGAACACTGGTTATAAGATAAAGCATTGTTATGGATGTGCATATTGTTATATTTTTTCATTATTCCTGTAGTTCAATTTCCAACAGTGCAAGACATTTATTTTTAAAGGTATTTAAGAAACAATAAAAACAGGATAACAATTGATATTTGAATTCAATTGTTAGCGGATTGTTGAAAATAAAACATCGTTTTAGTCTCATTGAGTTCAAAAATTTCTAAGAATAATACACTAGAAAAATAAGAACTAATAAGAATAATACAGAATAAAAATTTCTCTACTTACAAAAAATGGAAGAGCTACACTTTACGTGTATGAGCGATGGTAACGGCCTTGGCGATTTTTTTGGCGCACTTCTAAAGTCGCCAACGAAAGAATTATTTCTTAACTCTTTTTCTGTCGCAATTTTTTTTTTCTTTTTACAACACACTTTTAAAACACTTTTCAGAACGTTTTGAAAAGTATATTTTTTAAAAACTTTCACAAAAAGTAGTAAGTTTAAGCACATATCAAAACACACAGGAAAGAAAAAATTTCAAACGAACCAATGAGATCAAACGGATTTTGGAAGAACTTTCTAGAATATTCAAAATGAAAATTGAAAGTTTCCGTTTTCCGCGGTTGCCATGAAAACCACAACAACCGTAACGAAAGATGGGTTGTCTTAATGTATCGTAACTCGCTACTAGAAGTGCGCCAAAAAAAAAAAATCGCCAACCGTTGCCATCACTCATAAACGTAGAGTGTAGCTGTACCCAAAAAATATCAGTGCCGTGTATAGTACATTCATACACGGTACAGACAGGGCCTCACATTGGGCTGAAAAATCGGTTAGGAGCAGGGGCTGATGATGAAAAGGTGTAACTGGTTTTTATTGTTGAAGGAATTTTTAAATTATGTTGGGGGTGTGCACACTTCGCTCAAACGAGCAATCTTTGCTTTCGTGATGTGAAACCTGAATTTTTTAACCCTTTTTGAAACACAGTGACTGTTTCAACAAGAAAAAGAGAGTAAAGTCTTGTTGACGGTTTGGTCTTGGCATTACTTTGGCGATTGTATGAGAGCTGCATTAGATTTTGATCAACCCGTTCTTCTCTTAGTACGCGTTTACACGTACGGATTTGCAAGTACATTTCTCTTCTTTTTTGTGGCGAGGTCGTCTTACGTTCCCCTACACTGACCCCTTTTCGTCCCTTTTTTTGACCGACTCCGGTCTAAACGCTTTGTGGACTTTATCGCCAACCATCCGAGTGCACTCTTCTCACCCCTTTGCAGGGAAGTGATCACTTTTCAATCAAAATGTCGAATACCTCACCAATTTCACTCCAGGCATTGTTCTTTGTTTTTGTCTTTGTACTCGGGTGTAGTTTGGTTCCAGAGGACAGACCTCTCTCTAAATAGTTCGTTAATGTTATTACCAGCTCTTTCGTCCACGCCATTTAAATCGATTAGGTCACTCACTGGCAGTTCGGCGGGAGATGTGGTCAAGGCAGGCGACGATGGCTAAATATCATAGAGAGCGAATAAAAGACGGCGGGGGTTGCCGAAGGGCAGAGAGGAGCGGTTATTGTCAAGCAATCGTCTCGAAGAAATCTCCCCCAAAAGTTGCAACCCATTCATCTTTGCCGACTCATGGTGGAAAACAAATTTGGCTCTGGAAACTCTCCAAATCGCCACCCCGACTCGAAATATTGACGATAAAATTAATACCGTTTCTCGGAATAGCTTCGATGTTTGGAGGGAGAGAAGTTGTGCAAATCCGGTGTAAACGCGGCTTATACAAGGCGGGTTACCAGAAGATAAGTTGGTGACCGACTCTTTCCAACTTGGCGACAAAAACTGACACTGAGCTGAAGGCCGTAATGCCAACCTGGAATAAACACAAAAATGCTACTATAAGCTTTTTATAAAAAGCAAAATGTACTTTGTTTGGTTTTTGACAGTGCTTATAGTCGAAAATTCCGGTTTCAACATGCAAAGTATTCGCTCTAAAAAGGCTTTGAATACTGGTGGGATGCACAGACGTGTTAAAATCAGGGGGGTACCTATATTCACTGTGACTTATGGGAGGGTCTCCAAAAGAACTCTCTCTCTAAGACAAAAAAAGCAGTACCTTGAAGGAGTAGACCGGTATAAATGAAATTTGGAGTTGTGGTACATCTGTCTATGTTGGAAATGCAAATGATCAAATTTTCAGAATCGTTTGCACATGCGCAGGGTAGCTCTTGAACACACTGCATGCTGTTGCGTTAGTTACATCGTTTTTCATTGAGTAATGCCTCGGAAAAAGTTCGCAAGCAATTGAAGCAACTGGGAGAGTTTGACAGAGGCCGAGTCATTGGCCTCCGAGAGGGTGGATGGTCTAATCGACGGATTGCGCAACATATTGGTTCTAGTGATGTTACGCTTGCACGCTGTTGGCCCCAGCGGTGGATACAACAACCAGGCTCAGGAAGGCCTTGAGAAACCGGATCGACATGCTGTAAGACATGCGAGTGCTGATCCAACAGCCACTGTTGTAGATATCCAACGAGCAGTGGGAAATTCTCTCGATGATCATCCAACAGGTGATCGCACCACTTGTCAACCATTTCACCCGTTCAGCGTTATCTGCTGAAACTACTTGACAGGGCTGAAGCAGCATGGGATGGATTGTCTCAGGACTTCATGAAGAGCCTGTATGGCTCAGTACCAGGGGGCTTAGCATGATGCATTAGGAATAATGACAGTCGTACGCCATACTGAATGATACCACTTTTTTTAATTTTCTCAATAATGTTTGCATATTCCTGTCTTAAATTTTAATAATTTACTCATTCATAAAACACTTTACCAACCTTGTATATATTTCATTGCATTCTGACAATTTCTTCAAGGTGCAACTTTTTTGTTGTTGTCTTAGAGTGTATTTATAACGTAGTGTGGCGAGTAGTGTTGTATTGCTTTTACCTTACAACACATACCCCCCCCCCATAACGACTAAATACCTACAATTGGTTTGCTTTCTCATTAGATTATATTCCTTTTGAAAAATTATATTTCGTCTTTCTTCAGGAAAGAATCCTTAGGAAATATTTTATTGCTTCATCCCATAGAATAGAATCATTGGAAAGATTTTACTGCGGATGTTCTTAGTACAGAATCCTTTTGTAACTAGGTTGTACCGTATCGACGAAAAAGTAAAACCACTTCCTGGTTAAAATAGTTATATTAAGAATTAATATTTATAGAAATTGTACAGCTACAGTTTTCTAATTAAAGACGATATTCATCACCGATACAATACAGCCGCCTTCAGATGGAAGGTTATTTTCAAATCTCTGCGGCTAGAAAAAGCCTCTGTTCCAAAGTGTCTCTTTCCAGCCCGCCTCCTCCAGTCGTCACTTCCGCAGTCAGACCAGCGGGGGGGACTTGGTGAACGATTCTCGTTGTGAGCTCCCACGATTCTGGATAATGATTCTGGATGCTCTCATGATGTTACAAGGTATTTGAATTAACATCACATTGGAGTAATTACAGCGTACTATTGGTGACAGGTCCGGAATCAATCCTGAAGGTAAATATCAAAGGATAACACCTCGTAATTTTGAACCATGGTCAGTCGACTAGGTCAAGACGTGAGCAGGCAACCCAATCTTCAAAACTTCCTCACCATGCCAACGTGAGGACAATTGAGGATGATTTAACGTACACCAACCCCCGCATACACGATGGTGTTTGGTTGTACCTACTTTCAAACTTGCTACCCTCCGGTTGCTAATCCTTACTCTTCCAACTGGGCAATTCAGCCTCAGAATCACCTGGAAGGATTCAATTGGTCAGAAGTCATGCAAAGCAGATTGCAGGTTGCAAGAGGAAATTATGCGTGTGTTCTCCTCAGAGGATTAAGTTGAAATTTCAGATGACCTACTGTAGAGCATAAAATTATCAACTAGTATTTAAGTACCATGTCCCGATATATTTCACCCGTCTAAGTCCCGTGAACACGTGCAAATCGTTGGGGTAAAGTAA
The DNA here is from genome assembly GCA_947359465.1 of Metellina segmentata. Taxonomy (NCBI): domain Eukaryota; kingdom Metazoa; phylum Arthropoda; class Arachnida; order Araneae; family Tetragnathidae; genus Metellina; species Metellina segmentata. The sequence goes on along the minus strand of OX375881.1, from coordinate 22,447,240 downwards.
CGAAATATTCCAGCTCATGTCATCATACTATCACTACAGATGTGTTCAAAGATTTTACTGTAACGGTTGTCTGTTCATTGTTTCCTGTAGATCCTCACACGTTTATTATTGGACTCTAGTTAAATCTTTGATTCATCTCTAAGGAGATCATTGGATCATTGTACTAAGTTATAAGCTTACGGCATCACTTTAAATCGCGCTCATTTGATCTTGGGACTCAAAGCTACCTTGATACCATGTCTTAGAGTCTTTACGCCATGTATCCTTCGTCTAACACTAAAAGATATCGACCACCCTTAAGATGTGGTTACAAGCCCTTCGAGAGATAGAATTGATTTTCGGCGATTGTGTTTGCTAGTTATGTTATGTACTGATCGTCGGACGATATTGGGACTCTAAAATCTTCGGGATTCCTACACAGGAGATCACCCCGTCACGCGAAACAAACTTTGCCTGACGGGTCCACTTGTTTTGAATCGTTTCAAGAAAAATGACGGAATGATCCACAGTAAATAATTTCGGTATCTCATTAATGTCCTGGTCAAGCCTCCCAAGAGTACCTTGCGTTGGGAATCTTGTGTACACTTTTTCAGGGTCACAATAAAGAAATTCTAAGTCCAATTAACTGTATAGTTTATAACAAAACTTTCTCCCAATATTACAACTTTTCTATACGAACGCGGCATTTATATCGTATATCTAATTTACATATTTGACATGGAGTCAATTGCATTTTGGCAGCTGATTTTGTATTTGTATACCCCGCTTTAAGACCACAGTTAACTCCATAGAATAAAAATGAAGAATGCGCTCGATATTTGGGAATTTGCATTTTGTTCTGAACTTTTGGAAGGTGAAATGTTATCGAAATTGAAATAGTGGAACTGTAAAACATTCATCGAACTAAATAAGTTATGGAGTTATATTTTTCACATATTTGTATATAGACTTCATATTATTAATGCTACATTGAATGCTGAAAGATACATATCCCATAAAAATATATGAGTGATGAATGAAAAAAATATATAGAGAATTTAAAGATATATATTATAAAATTTTATGTTACACAAAAATTATGTGTAAAATGTTTAGGTATTTCGAAGATGCAATTGGATTGTTATGTACATCTACTTGTTAAAAAAGTTGAATACATGAAGCTAAACTAAATACGTTGCTTTTCTGTTCCTCCCACTTTTCTTGACAGCAATCCTGATTAACCTTTCCTCAGAATCGATATAAAATAATTGGAATCGTTAGCTTTATTTCTAGGCTATGAATCATTGAAATTTGTCTGCCATCTCGACCATAATTCCTTGGTCTAGATTATAAAGCACGCACGAGCTCATACTGAGAAAATACAATTTGTATGAAACCTATCGCTTTTATGTCCTGCATAAACACCAGATAGGTCTATGAAACATGGGATAAAGAATTTTATTGAAAATCCTGGTGCGTCCATTTAATTCAAGTGGATTAGAACATATAACAATGTCTCTAGGAATAACTATTCGATGAAAATTTAAACATTCTGAGACTATGTTGCTATAATTTCTCCAGAACTTACTTTAGCATAATAATTATCTTTTTAAGAAAGAAGATTGGCTGAAGTTGTCTATGTAGTCTCACGCTTTTGCTTTTGTATATTCTGATGATGAAATAATGCATGGATTGAAAAAGTATCTTCATGAACTTGCTTAATTTTGCTCCTTTTAAATTGCAAATAATATATTCCTTTTGTTGTTGAAAGTTCTATTGATGTTGTTATAATTTTTAATCGCCATGTATGAGAGAGATTTTTTTAATAAATAAATAACTCTTATGAAGAGTGTATATTTTTCTTCCCGTAACCAAACGTTTTCTCATGTTACAAATCATAATTATATTAAAATGTACTATATCGTAGTTTTGGCGAAATTTTGCTTTTCATATGACTTTGATCTATCAACTATCACATATCAATACGGAATTTGTTTTAGTGGTTTAAAATGTGACAGTTAGATAAGAACTAGTATATAAGATACAAAAATAGGCGTCTAGTGTCTTGTAACTACAGTTATTTACTTAACCTGAGACACAGAGAAATATCACAATAGACAAGAAATCAGTTCAAACAGAAAGAGTATCATTAAAATTTTGCAACAGTCTAATATAAATTGATTGGAAGTGACATTTTAAGGAGACAAATAAGAAATAAATGTTTAATTTGATATTTTTTTTTAATTTGAAAATTGTAGAAACACAGGAAAACGAAAGCTGTAATTTATTCGAATAATTTATAATGCTTACGCTCTGTTGCTTGCTTTGTACTATTAATTTTAATGAACTTTGAGAATGGGTGACACTGTGGTGCCATTTCTATTTTGTTATGCTACTGAAACAAGTTAACAATAGCGAAATTCTTTAAAACAGTTAACAAGTAGTCTTACAGCTTTTTGCGCAAACATTTGTTCCAGAATACAAATTGCCATTTTGTAAGGATAAGTAATTCTCAGTTGACAGAAACTATACTCTTCCAAGAAAAAAAAATCTTACCTTGAAATACGAACGATTTTCGTACAGTGTACAAGATCTAATACGTATGGCTGTGGTTTACATAACGATTTAGTAGGCAATGTGAATATATAACCGCGTAAAGTTTGAAATGTGAATTACATTTTTTTAACGCAATCCGAAATGATGAACAAAAAGAACAAAAAACAATGCATTTTTAAGAAATGGCGCACTTTTTAAATTCTACATCTGCGTACCGAGACTGTTAATGGCTTATAACTATGCCAATTTTGAGAGTTTCGACTTGAAATTTGACCCATTTGTTATTAAGATCCCAAAGAAAAAGTCCGCAAAGTATTCAAAATAGATTATTTTAGCCGAAAAAAGAAAATCTACTTTAATTCTAAATGTCATTATTTGCACCAGGTATTTGGTCAAACTGGAATCATTTTCAATCTATTTTGCTTTGATACAAATTTTCAACTGTTTTCACTACTTTATGACAGAAAATCGAATTTCTACACATCTCTCATGACACGGTAATTATATATCTATAAGAAATCTATTTAAAAATAAGGTAAGATTTTTAGAAGTTATACAGGCGTTATACATGGTGTCCTCCAATTCTAAAAATAATTATTGCCCTTGTTTTTTTTAATTATTGAATTTTATCGTCTGCTTATAGTTTTATCGACTCTTTAATTTTTATCGTTTGATTTTCTTCGCACTTAAGTTTTGCGATAATAAAGTTCCACGTCATTTTGTTCTTCATTGCAAGATGAATTTATCACGCATTCAGAGAATTGCGCTGTTTGAGGCTTATTTTGAATGTAAATCATATGAAACATAAAGAATTTTGGGAATATAAAAATCGAAGTGATGCAATACCGAGTAGAGAAATGCTATCTAAACTTATTCAACAATTTGTTGCATTATTAGAAGTGAATGAACGAGACTCTTGGTTCCAACAAGACGTTGTAACTTGCCATACAAATTATGACACCATGGGCATGCTTCAAAATTTTTTTGGCGATCGACTCATCTCAAGAAACTATTGGCCACCACGTTCCCTGACCTGCGCATCCCTGACTTTTTAAGTGTGGGGATACTTAAAGAACAAAGTTTATGAAGATAATCACCAAACAATAGGTGATCTGAAAATTGCCATAATTCAAAGGATACAAGAAATCACTCCCGGCATTTTGAAACGCGTTTCTAAAAATATGCGCAAACGATTTCAGGCTTTGCCTCCCAGAAAAGGCGGAAATGTTAAACATTTATTATAAATGTAAGTCCAAATTTTTTTTACCTACGTTAGGTTAAAAGTGCTTTCCACCATTAGCATAAAAATAATTGTTTTAAAGTTTGTTGATTTTGTATAATAAATTCACGAAACGTTAGTTCGGTAACTTTTAGGACACCCTGTATTATTAATTTTCGTAGCAAAAAAAACAAATATGTATATATGATAGATAAAATCCCTACTTAGGGTTAGTAGGATTACAGTTATCCACACTTCAGTGTAACACTTATAATCAATCTATTCTTAGTGAAATATATAGAATGTTGAGAAGGGCTGTAGTTATATGCTCGTACCCGGGGGCAGCTAGGAATATACTTTACCAAACGATATTTGTTCAAAAGTCAAAATTCTGATTTATAATTTATCAGACGATAATTATTCATTTAAAAGTACAAATTTGATGCAATAATTTTATTAATTTCCTTCGTTAATGATGTTTTTTTTCTGCTGTGTGGCAACAAAACGGATATAAAAACAAGAACCAATAGATATTCCACTAAAATAACGTCACCAAAAGATTCTTGCAATTTGTTAATGTAAACTTTTATTACGCTTTACTGATCATCTAATCGCAAGAACCTACGAAAGTTTATGGATGTTTCCGAGAAAAAAATATTCCGATTTTGTGTTTCGGTTTTTAAACAGTTAAAAAGGTTCATAAACAGCTAACGACTAAAGTGGAATAATGAAATGAACAGCGAGAGCTACGAACCATTTATGTTGAATGAAATAGAATGCCGAGAACCGATAATTTGTAAACACGTATCCAAAGTTGACCGAAGGAATTTAGATTATCTAAGTCAGTTGAGATAAAGTGAGAATGTGGACGAAATTTTGTACTTTAATATCAACACAAACTTGTTACAGAGTCCTATTTCAGATATCAATAACACGATATTATCGTTCTTTGTTTCTTTTATTGTCAATAAAAATAAAAAAAACACGAATATCTCTGTCCATTAATCTAAGTTCTCTACTTTTTTATACATCAATGTGTGTGTTATTGTTACCGTTATGTAAGCATAAACTATATCCGTATCATAATAATACTTTGCGATATGCGTCGAACATTTTTTTCATTATAACACGTGGTTTGCATCAGATTCACAAAAGTATAACTCTCTTAGAAAAAGGACCGTACTTAGGCCCGGTGCACACATCCGGTTTTTCAACGTGCGACAAAGAAGCACAACTATACACACATAACCGTGAAATGACGCAATTGCTGATTTCGCGCTATTTGCGATAAATATTCTATAGAAGAAAACGTATTTATTTCTTTTACTTGATGTAAAAAAAAAGTATATTTTGGAACAAAATAGGCATTACTGGATGTAACCATTTATTAATTATTATTTATATTATATTTTTCTGAAAACAAAGTACTTCAAAACGGTGAAGCGTGTGCGGCGAGCTGCGGCGCCGTGGGGAACTGCGGTACAAAAAATAGCACGCAAGTTGGACGTGCGTCGTCGCAGCGCCGCCGGAGGCATGTGTGCATTACTCCATTGGATCTAATGTATCTTAGACCGCACTTGCGTTGCGGCAGCAGCGCCGCACGTTGAAAAACCGGATGTGTGCACCGGGTCTTAGATTAAATAAATTTTGGTAGTCTTTTTTGAGGTTTAGGGCCATTTGAAAAAATCATCTAGAATTTTTTTTTTTAATTACAACTCATCTTCTGCGTTTTTTTTTATCAATTATGAGGGCGGCGATAGCGCGAAACTGGGGTCAATCAAAATCCATTGTATACGTAGGGGGCAGGCGAACCTTAAATCTGCAGTAACTTCAAATGTCCTCACGGCGTGGTGTGGAGGTTTGGAGAGTGAGAGAAAAGTTAAGGTGCTGACCTCGTCATCGGATCTCGTCAAAATTCATGGTGTAATTCAAGGATTAATTTAAATTGAGAATTTAATTTGAGCTGAATAAAAATTATTTACATAAATGAGATCTATTCACAGGGTTAAGCATTCTTTTGGGCCCAAATAATTTAAATTAACGCACATCTTTGAGGTCGTCTGTCGCACAAGTCCTAGAGGACTGAACTGTGCTTTCGCCATTTTGGGTTGTCAGTAATTTAATGAAGGAACACCAACACAGTTCAGTACTCTAGGACACTTGTGCTCTTGATTGTACGTACTTCATATCCTAAATATGGGCATTTAAAGATAATAAAGTGACTAGTACTTCAGTGTTTAGATTTCAATATAGAACACACTTGCTATTTCTATAGTACTTTAATTCCTTAAATTTCAGTCTATACTGACAAGCTGTTAGCTCTGTAGTTTACCATGTAGATGTGGACTGGAAAATTGAAAATTTAAATTCACAGTCGGACCCCAAAATAGATTCTATGTTTGGTTACTCCAGACTTCCGGTGACTTTGTCAGTAGAGTGTGTATCTTTTTCTTCGATTTTGACAGAAAGCTCCGTCATTACCGAATTAATCTAGAGCAGCTGTCTCCCTATCGTCTCAATAGCAGCTGCATTCGCTGCTTGACGACGGATTTCTGATATCCTTCATTCATCTAACCATTTTTTTTATGTTCCAGGAGTCCGAATCTTAGACGGACCAGTGACCGATGCTCAAGAAGCAATGGCGATAGTCCACGCTTTGGGTCACGTGGACATTTATACGGCATCATGGGGTCCCAACGACGACGGGAAGAATATTGCAGGACCTGGGACTTTGGTAAAGCTAGCTTTCCTCAAAGGAATCACCCAGGTAAAACATTGCACAGCTGTTACAGTTCTGCTTCGAGAAGGCAGATGTATTTGGTGAAGTTCAGTTTTAAGCCACCCGGACAGGCACTAAGGGGCTTCAAGGTCGGTCAAGCGATGTTGGAATGCATCAATTTGGGAAAAAAATAATATCAATGCCGGGTGCTTACAGAGCAGCAGAAACAAAATGCAATTTAAATGCAGTAGTGCATAATCTTTGTTTTTCTTAAATAGCAGTGAAAGACAAGTAATTGAATGAAAGTGACACTGGAGCAACGCAATGGGCTATTGGTGACAGTTTAGTGATCAATTAATTACAAAAAGAAATATCGAGAACACCTCGTGATTTTGAACCATGGTTGGATGACGAAGTCAGCATCTCAACTGGCATCCCACTCTCCAAACTCCCACACCACGTACCAGCCTCCCCCTCACACACACGCCAAACTTTGCTTGGACCTAGTTTCGAACTCGTAACCCTCCGATTGCCAATCCGCTACTCTTCCAACCGGGCAACCACGGATCCAATGTGTCTCTCTCTCTCTCTCTCTAAGACCCACCCCGGATCCGATCGATCCAAAACCCGTCATCATGAGCATGGGCATGTTAAATCTGTCGTGTCCTCACGTTAGCGTGGTGTGGAAATTTGAAGAGTGGAGTGCCAGCTCAGGTGTTGTGCTCGTTATCTGGTAGGTAGGTATTTTAATTAACTCCGTACTGGAGCAACACAACGTGCTATCGACAAAGATCCGGGATCAATCCTGAAAGTAAAGACCCGAGGACATCTCGTTATCTGAACGTGGGTTGAAATTTCGAGGCCTCTTCCTGGTCTTTGGATCTTTTCTTTCGGGATTGTTCCCGAACTATCTCCAACATCCAGTTGTTTTGCATCAGTGCGACGTTAATTATCCTCTTATGTGATCTACACTATAGTTATGAGAAGATTCCTTTCCGCAAAAGTATGAATGGCTTTCGCCGTGGATGATTGTCCCCTCCAACTCGTTACCACTGCAATCTCTTTCGGCAGGAAACGATAAACTTAGAATCAGAATCAGCGTCATAAGCATCAATAACTGTCCTGGAAGTTTGTTTGCATTTCCAACCATCACGTTCGAAATAATGTCTAACAGACTCGTCGAGCTATATATATCTTCTACCAACACATCGCAGGTCATTTGATAGCGTGACCAAAGTTACTACAGCTGGTGTGTTTTATTACTGAGGTTCGGATAGTAAAGAGTCCAGTGTTGTGTTATGAGCCGGTTTTTAAAAAAGCGAAACAGTAAACAAAGAACAGTCTATTTTGCTCAAAATTGTAGGCGAAGTATTTAAACAGGGAATGTGTACATTTATCTTTTCATTTGACATTCTTAACAGAAATTGCGTTTCTTCGTCAAATTTCTTTTATTTATAGAGATTTTTTTAGTAAAATAAATTTATTGAACAAACTCCAGATTAGAGAATACTTAGATTAGAGTATGTGTCGTGTTCAGAAACTCAACGGTTCCTCAAGGTTCCATAAAAAATTATAATCAAACGTTGCATTAGGCTGATCCATAGAATAGCAAGTTAGAAAATTGGTAATGGGAATATATGAGAAAGGACATAGAATTAATTGAAAGGGTTCAGCACAGAGCTACAAAAATAATAAAGGGGCTAGCAAATTTCGACTGCAATGAACCTTTAAGTAAGCTAAACATGTATACACTGGAAAGAAGAAGGAGAAGGGGGGATTTGATTCAGCTTTTCAAGTTGGTAAAACAAGGGGACACAGAGGGCTTAAATTTCAATAGGGATAACAGAACAAGGGGCCATGGGTATAAATTGAATAAGACACATTTTAATCGGGATTTAAGGAAAAACTACTACTTTAATAGGGTAATAGACAGTTGGAACGCGTTGCCAGAAAATATAGTTAATTCAAAGGGAGTGTACGAATTTAAGACACAATTGGATAGTCAGTGGGAATTGGAGAATTCATAAACAAAGGACCAGCCTTGTTGGGCTTGAGCCTGTAGCTGGTCGTCAATATTTGTATTTGTTGCTCTGGAACAACACAACGACGCGAATTACCTCTCAATCAAAATCAGTTTACATTCTGAAACAGGAACCGATAAAATATGTTGCAACTCTAAATTAAAAAAACAAGCAATCTTTAACAGTTACTCCGCGGCATTAAGGGCCGCGGTCACCCGGTCGGAAGAACATCGGATTAGAAACCAGAGTGTTGCGAGTTCGAATCCAGCCGAAGACCGTCGTGAACAAAGGGGAGCTGGTGCACGTTAAATCCGTCGTGGCATCAAATGTCCTCACGTTGTCATGGTGTGGAATTTTGGAGAGTCGGGTGCCAGCTCAGATGTTGCCTCGTCTTCCAACCGTGGCTAAAAATTACGTGGTGTTGTCCTCGATCTTTCCTTTTGGGATTGATCCCGGACCGTCGTCTATAGTCCGCTGTGTTGCTCTAGTACGACGTTAATTTTTAAAAATACGAAATACCCGCGACGTTAATAATGCAACGTTTATCTTCAAACAATATTTAATACTATACAATTTATTTGAGCGTGAATCACTGTTTAGAATGGGGAAACGAGCATTTTTGTAACATTTACGTTTAAAAAATTGTTTGGCAGGAAATGTTTTTATATTTGAAAGTATCCCAATTTTGTTCTCATCCTATATTGGAAAAAATCACAGACAATTTTTTTTCATTCCCATTTCATTTCGAACTTGTAACCCCTCGCCAATTAGAATTCCACGAAGGTACGACCGCCTTTCTTATCTCACAACAGCATTTCAAACAAGAATTTATACAAATCTACTTGCACAAAGTTCAATATAATTTTTTGCAAAATCATACTAGACTCTGCTTTCCTACTTTTTGTTAAGTCTAAACATCCTCTAAGAATATCAGGTGTCTTTATCTAGTCTGCGCGCCGGGTACACTTATTCGGAAGTCATCTGATCTGCGGACCGGTTAAGCATAATCGAAGGGTTGTATATGAACGGCAAGCCAGTTAAACCTATTTGGGTGGAAACCTGTATCTGATTTGTAGGCCTGATAAAGATGTATGGATGGCTGTAACTGATCTTAGGGCTGGGTAAATCTATCCGGAGAACCTTATCTAGCCGGTGGGCAGAAAAAATTTGTTCAGTAGAGGAAATCTGGACTGCAGGCTGGATTAACTTGCACAGAGGGCCGTATCACGAGCCTGCGGGCCTGTTTAAGTACATCTGGCGAGCCATATCTGGCCTGTGATGCGGGCAAACCTATCCACCACCTTTAGGCTGCGGGCCTGGTAACCTGTCTGGCGGGCCGTAACTGAACTGCAAGTCTGTTAAACGTATGATGGGGCTCTAAAGGGTCTGTGGGCTTGATCAAAAATATATGGATCACTGTATCCAATCTGCGGACCAGGTAAACCTATCCAGAGGGCCATATTTGAACGGCGGGAGGTAAAACCTGTTCGGAAGACCATAACTGTACTGCTGGCAAGAAAAATCTATCCGGAAGGCCGTATCTCGTACGCGGGCCGCAAAACTATCTGGAGAGTCGTGTTGGTTCTGTCGATCAAGAAAAATTTGCTGAAAGACCATATCGTTAGAGCGCTGTATTTGGCTTGTTGGCCAGGTAAACCCGACAGGAGTGCCATATCTAGTCTGCAAATTGGTCAAACCAATGGGAGGGGGTTCGTGGGCCTGATCGAAAATATATGGCTCGCTGTATCTGGTATTCGGACCAGCTAAGCCTATCCGGAGGACCGTATCTAGCCTGTAGACCAGCGAACCTATCCATAGGGCCTTGGATTACCTGCAGGCCGTGTAAACCTATTCGGGGGTTCGTATCTGGTCCGTGAACCAGGAAAACCTGTTCGGAATGCCATATATGGATTGCGGGCAGGATAAACCTATCCGAAGGGCCCTATCTGGCCCGCGGGCCTGAGGTAAACTTGTTCGATCGAACTCATTTTATCTCACCCACATAGTTCTTTATCTTTCACGTTCGGTTATTTCAGTAACACGCCACCCAATCCAAAACATAACACCACTTATTTCTCCAACAGCTAATAAGTTACGCTATCAGATATTACTGAGACTAGGTCACTAGGGAGAATCGCCTAATTCCGTGACGAAGATACGAGAAATCCCCAGTCGATACCGCTTAGATCCTAGGAATGCGATGCCTAGGAATATTTGCCAACAGCTGTTCCTACGAAAATCGTGAATAAGAAATAGGTTATGTCAACCACTTAGGTTTGTTGTCTCAGCAGCTTGGAAAAACTGAACGTTGTTCTTTATTCGATGACCATCATATTCACCCACCTCTCACCAAAGATCGTGTCTAATTTAACTACCATTCAGATTGTGGAATGGTGTTTGCTGTTAAGGTTGGAATCAAAGACCGTTCTTAATGGATTCAATGAATGCTTTTCAATTTCGTATAGAATAATATTTGAAGTTTGTTGGTATTCTTTGTACTATACAAAACGCGGATTTTTAGGTTTTTGTCACTTTACGTCGCACCAGAACAATACAACAGGCTATTGGCGACAGTTTCTAATTAACTAAATTAGGCTACCAGCTGAATAATCCGGCGTTGCTCTGGTTTCAAATATGACCGCGACATTTCCCTGTGTTAATTCAAATACACAAAACCTGTAATACGTGTTTCCTTGTCCATGTCTATTTATTGCGGGAAAACAAACTTTAGATTTTCAAATTGGTGCTTCGAGAAACACTTTTAAGATTTTTTTTTTAATTCTTTTTTGGTATATTTTTTAATTAACGTCGTACTAGAGCAACACAACGGGCTATTGACGACGATCCGGGATCAGTCCCTTAAAGGAAAGATCCGAGGACAACACCTCGTAATTTTAAACCACGGTCAGATGACGAGCAACACCTGAGCTGGCACCCCACTCTTCAAACTTCCACGCCAACCCAACCTGAGGACTTTCGGCCACGGGAGATTTAAGGTGCACCAGCTGCCTCTACACCATACGCTTACAAACATCCATGCCCGGAATCGAACCAGGAACCTTCCTATCCAGAGGCTAACACCTTAACCAATATTCCGATTGGTCGGCCACTCTTAGGACTACCTGTGTGCCAATTTCCATGACGGGAAAGAAATAACCTATGTTTTCCGCAGTGTTCTACAGTATAAGTGTACCAATTTTGACCTCTCGGCCAATACACTTTAGTTTGAAGAGTAGGGCGTCAGCTCAGGTGTTGACCTCGATATCTAGTCGTGGTTCAAAATGACAAGGTGTTGTCCTCAGATCTTTCCCCGAACAGTCTCCTATAGCTTGTGTTTTCCGGTGCGATGTAAATTCAACTACCTACCTACTAAAACTATCCATTTTGGCCCTCGGATCTTTCCCGTTGGGATTGACCTCGAATCGCCGTCATTAACCCGTTGTGTTGTTCCAGTACGACGTTAAGTAAAACACCTACCAGTATTTCCCAAGACTTTTATACTTGTTCTATGAAACTTCGATATCGTATAACTATGCCCTAAAACTGTTTCCCCCAAAGGGCAGGAACGGCAAAGGAGCTATTTATGTGTGGGCAGCTGGAAACGGCGGCCGTAACCACGATAACTGCAACCTCGACGGTTACGCTTCCAGTCCGTTCACGCTGACCATCGGTGCCCTGACCGCAGACGGACTCAGTACCTACTACTCGGAGCCGTGCGCGGCGGTCATCGCATCCACGTACGTGGGGGGCTCTCACCTGCCACCTGCCGAGAGGGACATGGAGGCAGAGAAAAGGAAGATAAAAGTGGTGAGTATCTCGCACGGACAACTCTAATATTGTGTACAATTTCGAGAGCAGACAGAGAACTGTTGCCACTATTATTTCGTTTACACCAGCATCATGGTATAGATCTGTGTACTGTGGATGTTATCACCCTTTTAAGTGACCGCTGGCATCGATCACCTTTTACGAGCTGTCAGCGACTGACCTTCTAGAGGGTTTCTCCTTTTGTTCGGTACCTAACTCTGTCGACCGTGAGGTGTGAACGCTTTGGGAGAAAGGCAGAAGTTCGCTTCGGTGATATCTCTCTCAAGCCAAACGATTCGCCACACAATACTATGAAAGGAAAACGTCAGTCGTAAATGCCACTCACAGCTCTATCGTTCAAGTTAGGTAATTAGGTAAGGGATGTCGGATATGCAGGTGAAAGAACCGTTCTGTGAGACGATTGAAAAAATCTAAGCTCAGCAGAATAAAGGTTAAGCTTCGTACAGACCTGAACAATGATCCGAATATTATACAGAACGATGAATGATCACTTATTTCGTCGAACGGAACGAGTTTGTGCTGTTCCCAGAGTTTTTTGCAAACAACTATGGAAGCTGCAGCGGCATATATTTATACAGTACAAAGTCCCAAATCCGGAATCCTTCGGACCTCGGCCATTTCGGATTATTTGCATGTTCTGTTAAAAAAAAGCCTTAATCTAACCTTCCTCGTGGAGTTTTTATCTGCAATAGCAAAATAGCTGATACATAAATATGAATAATTTTTTTTAAAGTAAAACCTTTTTAATACAATGCAACACATTTTACTAGCAAATCTTTTAATTTTTCTGTGCGGTATTTACTCTGAACATGTTTGTTTTTGTGTTGTTTCATCAATTAGGTCCAGGTTTAACTACTTGTTCTTTAAAAATTATCGGAAGGATGGAAAAAAGTGAGAAAAACAAAAATACGCTGGCTAGCAAAACGTTCGGAATTTGGACAATTGCGGATTTCGGATGTCCGGATTTAAGACTTTGTACTGTATTCATTTTTCATTAGCAGCGAAGAAAAAACAAGAAAATCAAGAAGATGGTGGCAAACGCATTCATATTCACAAAAGAAATGCAGACAATATTGACACTTTTTAAAGTGAATTAGTTTCAAGCTGTAAGTGGACATTACGAAAATTTCACAAGGATGACACCTTAGGATTTTGAGTATTTATTAAACAAAATTGGTAAAAAAAAAATAGATAAACACAAGATACCGTACTAAGAAAAATAATGTCTACTCAAGACATGTTAGGCATTAACCCTCCACTTCTTAGAAACAGGAAAATTCGTACAACTGTCTTTAATATTTATTTGGATCTCTTGATGATGATGTCGTGTCTACGACGAGTCTTGTTCAATGAACAGTTATCACAGCTCTAGCAATCTCCACTATATTGTCGTCGTACAGGTTCGGTTCCGAGAAAAGGACCCCTACTTTAAATAGATCCGCAATTATTGATGGACAATCGAAAATGTGAGCTGGTGTTAACTCCATATCTGGGCAGTTATTACACTTTCTGTAAGATCTATTACCCTCGCTGTCAATCTTCATTTCTCTGTAATGACCTGTTCTTAACCTGGCTATGGTTTTGGTAATTAGTCTATCCATTGATATTAAAAAGCTGATGCTTAATTGGGATCGAAGGTTCTCTCAATTTGAAGTTAGCCAGGGCATTTGCGTCTACCAGGGGGACATTCACATTGCCCTCATTGTTTAGATTTCTAGCCTCTTTTACTAGTTGGTCTGTAGTCTCGTTCCTGATATATTAACGTGTGTGGGCAACCACTGGAGTGTGCAGATCTTTCCCAAATGTTGAATTTCTCTTAGGTGGGAGCATATTCTGCTGATGATCGAGGAGTCTCTTTTTAGTATTGCTTGTAGGGCAGCTCTTGAGTCACAGAAAATAACTACACCCTCAGCCTGCTCAGAAGCAGGAAGGGTTTTATTTGGATCTCTTGCTTGCCACAATAACTCGTGTTGTTGGTACACACTAATCAATGAAGAACTTGAACCCGTGAGGAAAATGCTCATTTCTGTTTTTTATTAATAGATTGATCGTCAAAATGTTCAAAAACGACAATTAAAACCTATAAAATCAACTTAATTAATTAAAATTAAGTTTTAAATTACCGAAAAATACGACAAAAGCACATGACCTCATAACGCTACTTGACGTCATTGTGCACCACGATGTAATGTTTACGTTTGTCTAACGCGTTGAAATTTCATATTGCTTGCTCTTTTAATTTTTAAACAACCAATTTAAATTATTTTTCTTGCTATTTCAAAGTTGCTATAAAAGTAAACAAACCGTCATAGCGCATAGTGATGTCACAAGATGCGGCGCAGGAAAACTAGCGTTTTTGAAATGAAGTAAATAGTGCGAACTTTAAATTTTTTTTATTTTACCTTTTCGGGCTATAAAAGTAAAAAAGAAAGATATTTTCCATCATATTTTTTCATTTTCTATATTATAAAAATTTTGTTTGGCCTGCCCGGCGTTGCCCGTGCACGTGGGTTTGCGAAGCAAACCAACATCACGGGCAACGCCGTGATGTGATGTATTAATCTGGTGTAAAATTTTCCGTAGATTCCAAATCCGCTGAAGATATATTCAATTTAAAAATCATTTATTTAAAGAAAATCATATTTTTAGGTATCAATCTAAACTGAAATTTTCCCACAGATTTCAAATCGTTGAAATTTTTACTCGATATTTAACGATCTAGGACAGTGTTTCCCAAATTTTTGACATATGTGTACCCCTTCTACAATTTTCGTAACGCTGAGTATCCCTCGTCAAAGAAATGGATATATTTTAATATTTTAATAACAATCAAAATGTTTTTTTTTTTTTTTTTTTTTTTTTTTTTTGTGACACACAAAATAATAAGAAAAGAGAAATAAAATTATTCATAATAAAATTTAAATAAAAGATTTTTATAAAAAACGTTTATTTGGATCAATGATAAGGATGAAATTGTTTGTGCTGAGATAACAGATCGTCATAATTTGGTTCCCTGGTTGTTAAATTTAATCTGAGATGTGGTTCCACGTCCAATAGTCTGTTCCTTTTTTTTTTCCGACTTAATGCCGACAAATGCTGAAAAAGCAACTTCACATAAATATGAAGTTGGAAAAGGCAAAATGTATTTTAGAACTTCTGTTAAAACCGGATACACAAGTTGCATTTGTAACCAGAATGATGTTAAAGTACTCTCCTTATGTTTCTTTTTCAAGAATCCGTCTGAAGCCAGTTCCAACTATTGCTCTTCTTCCGCATGCGACACATCTTCTGGCATGGATGTTTTGTTAATGTTAAACGGATATCTTATCCATTCAATATTTTTGGTTAAATCAGAGGAATAGTTTTTCAAGCCCACTTGCAAACTATGCTGTGTTATGCATTTCAGAGTATAAGCATCCATTTTAGTAGTCGAACTTGTCATAAACTCACGAAGAGAGGGAAACGAGTCTACTTCTCCATTACCAACTCTCTTTTGCCGTAACTTTAGTTTTGCGATGGCAGCGTTCACTTTATCTTGAACGTGAAACAGTGAAATTTCTTCGCCTTGTAACGTACATTTATATGTGTAACGCATTCGGGCGCAATGTGCTTGAGAGATCAGAATGATCCTAACAGCTGTCCACGAATCTCGCGAATAAAATTAAAAGGTTGGGTCCAAACATCCGGTAAAGATAAGACGACTAGAATAAGCAGATTTCTACCCCTTCTACGAGAGGAGTGGGGGAACGGTTGCTCCCGACGGAGGGTTAACGAAGTAAGTTGTTTCTGTAACGAAGTGTGGTATATTTCCGCCGTGTCACTCCGGACCATATCAACGCGTACCCCCACCAAACTCTTCCCGTGCCCCTGGAGGTACGCGTACCACACTTTGGGAAACACTGATCTAGGAGATAGAAAAAAGAACTGTGGCTGTAGTTAAAAGATTTAACGTCTCGCTGGAAAAACATTCCCTTCCGGATTAATCCCGGACCGTCACCAGTTGTGTTGCTACAGAGCGACGATAATTCCACCAACTTCGTTAAGTAAGTTGTTTCTGTAACGAAGTGTGGTATATTTCCGCCGTGTCACTCCGGACCATATCAACGCGTACCCCCACCAAACTCTTCCCGTGCCCCTGGAGGTACGCGTACCACACTTTGGGAAACACTGATCTAGGAGATAGAAAAAAGAACTGTGGCTGTAGTTAAAAGATTTAACGTCTCGCTGGAAAAACATTCCCTTCCGGATTAATCCCGGACCGTCACCAGTTGTGTTGCTACAGAGCGACGATAATTCCACCAACTTCGTTAAGTAAGTTGTTTCTGTAACGAAGTGTGGTATATTTCCGCCGTGTCACTCCGGACCATATCAACGCGTACCCCCACCAAACTCTTCCCGTGCCCCTGGAGGTACGCGTACCACACTTTGGGAAACACTGATCTAGGAGATAGAAAAAAGAACTGTGGCTGTAGTTAAAAGATTTAACGTCTCGCTGGAAAAACATTCCCTTCCGGATTAATCCCGGACCGTCACCAGTTGTGTTGCTACAGAGCGACGATAATTCCACCAACTTCGTTAAGTAAGTTGTTTCTGTAACGAAGTGTGGTATATTTCCGCCGTGTCACTCCGGACCATATCAACGCGTACCCCCACCAAACTCTTCCCGTGCCCCTGGAGGTACGCGTACCACACTTTGGGAAACACTGATCTAGGAGATAGAAAAAAGAACTGTGGCTGTAGTTAAAAGATTTAACGTCTCGCTGGAAAAACATTCCCTTCCGGATTAATCCCGGACCGTCACCAGTTGTGTTGCTACAGAGCGACGATAATTCCACCAACTTCGTTAAGTAAGTTGTTTCTGTAACGAAGTGTGGTATATTTCCGCCGTGTCACTCCGGACCATATCAACGCGTACCCCCACCAAACTCTTCCCGTGCCCCTGGAGGTACGCGTACCACACTTTGGGAAACACTGATCTAGGAGATAGAAAAAAGAACTGTGACTATAGTTAAAAGATTTAACGTCTCGCTGGAAAAACATTCCCTTCCGGATTAATCCCGGACTGTCACCAGTTGTGTTGCTCCAGAGCGACGATAATTCCACTGATCCCCAGTGAGTTGTTGACGGCGCGGGTTCAATCCCTCCCTGGGTGTACACAACTCTACAATAATGGACCGGACAGCAAGATATGATGGTATAAGGGAAATAATACATGTTTTAATAGGAGGATGGTCTCTCGCGTGATACAATTACACTAGCAACCCTTCTGGGCATACTTTCAACAAGGTTTCGATACACAGCTATGGGTATTTGTATCCAATCCTGCTCTAAGATTGAAGCCCTTGGAAATACTTCAATAAAAGTCATCTGTTAATACTCTTCTGGACAAATAAAACAATAAATCTGGGGGCCGGGTGGCCTGGTCGGTAAGGCATCGAGCTCGTGACTGACTGATCATGAGCTCGAGCCCAGCTGGCCGAAAACTTCCGTGTACGTTAAAGGTGACTGGTGCACGAAAAATCTGTCGTGGTCACAAAGTCCTCCATGTTCAAAAATCAATAAATCAATACCTCTGGGGGTACCGAACCAGGGATTAGTTGGTCTCTGGTTTGGATCAAAATTACAACCGTGTGCCTGAGTATGATTAAATGTCGTGAAAATGTGACCTCTCCGTAAAAACGAGACGTGTCGATGTGCTGCCATCTGTTGGCTAAAAATTCAAGCTTCCTCCCAATGGGGCTCACTTGCATGGAAGCCGCACCCCCCCCCCCCCTCGCCTCTTGCCGTCTTCGACGGGCCTGGCACTGTTTTGGTCTGCCAGTGTAGGCATAAGAAACAACAACAATAAATCTATTTCTAAATCTAAAATCTCAAAATCATGCTATGTTGGATACCTGGACATGTAGGTATTCCCGGAAATGAGAGAGCAGACATTGCAGCAAAGACATCAGCGATACAAAGCTACTTACCAATTCCTTACGGAGACGTTGAAATGTTTTTATGTTATGACAAAAATAAAATCAAACTGGCAAGATTCTTGGGATAAGTAAGTTCAGAATAAACTCCACTCTATACAACCATCTGTCGCAGGACTCAGTAATACAAATTTAAATAGAAAAAATGAAGTACAACTGACAAGAATTCGCATTGGCCATACCCATTTTACCCACAGGCGCTTACTGATCAGAGAACCTTCCCCATTATGTTCAACCTACCATTGTATTTTTACTGACCGACACATTTTGGCTGAATGTAGGGTTTTTAATAACCACAGACTAGTCCGATTTGGAGTTTCAAATCCAAACCTAAAAGATCTTTTAGAAAGTCCTTACGATAAAAATGTGTTTTTATTTATATCTGACATTGGTTTCGCGAATTTTATTTAGATTTTTACATTTGATTAGTCTTGATTCAAAATTGTAAATAGATAAATTTTTACTTTCAATCTTTATTTCGTCTAGACTTTTTTGTCTTGTGTCTGGCGCAGCTTGGCCATTAGGTGGCCTTTGCGCCATAAAAACCCAACCAACCTGCTGTAAGAATGTCGCCATATCAGCTGTAGATTTCGGACGTAATTCCCTGGTCCGTCAGAGTCGCTTTTACTCGTCCCACAAATGTTCTAAGGGGTTTAGGTCGGGACTCTGAGCAGGCCAGGGAAGACGTTTTACATCCATATCTCGATACCACTGCTTGATAGAGGCTGCAAAATGACATGAAGCGTTGTCGTTCTGGAAGTAACATTCGTCCATTCCATAAAATTGCGTCGGAAGAACCTGATTGTCCTGAATGTTCACGTAGACGTCGGCGTTCCATTGACCAGGAACAACATGCAAAGGTCCCAGGCTATACCCCAAACAAGCAGTCGGATTTTATGCAAATCCACTGGTATCCGGTCCATTATTGTAGGGTAGTGTATGTCTCGTCTGTGTCATTAAAACTTTCATTGTGTGTGTATATCCATTACTTGGCGTTCTACATCTTGTGTTTGGGTCAGCATTGTCAAACATGGCTCTTACACCACACAATCCAATAACCAACCATATTGAACCAATTACCTACTCCGTTCCGTAATTCGTCATCTGACCGTGGTTCAAAATTACGAGGTGTTGTCCTCGGATCTTTCCCTTAAGGGACTTATCCCGGACCGTCGTCAATAGCCCGTTGTGTTGCTCTAGTACGACGTTAACTAAAATTACCATTACCATTACCGTTCCGTAATTTAATATATATTCTGTGTTTTAACAACACCCTCCCAGACACTTTACCAATATGTGTGTTTATACTTTTATTTGTTTAAATTAACCATTGATGTAATTTTTGCATTGCCTCCACAGACGACAGAAGGCAACTTTTAGCTGCGATTTTCAACCTTGAAAACTAGGGGTATCTTTTTAAACAAAAGCTTCTCACAAACTCTTAAAACTTCCGAATTTTGGCACGCTTTTTTTTTTTAATTTACCAGGGTTTACGAAAATGTTGTAATTTTTTTTCGCTGCGAGAAAATATTTATCGGATTTTTCTTTGCGAGGAAATTTTTCAAAGGACAATTTCAAAGTTTTGGCGTTATGCCGTGGCAACCGCGAAAAGGAATCCAATTTCGAAATTTTGGCGTCAAGACATGGCAACCCTGAAATAACTCCAATATCGAAATTTTGCTGTCACGGCCATGGCAACCCTGAAATATCTCTAATTTCGAAGATTTTCGTCAAGCCGTGGCAACCATTAAAATAACTATAATTGGAAGTTTTGGCGTCAAGCCGTGAAAGGAAATCGGAAAATCCACGGTTGATAGATTTATCATGAGAAAACCTTTAGACCGTTTTCTAATTTTAAGAATTAAACTTCTTGGCTATGCCTTCCACGTCTGTGCCATGCGTAATTAGCACATTTTGTGTATTAGCCGATTCATTTTGTATCTGAGCAACTAAAATAGGGTTTTAAAGACTTTTTTTGCTGCTATTTTTAAGAATTTAATGATTCTAATCCGGGTTCGGGCATGGATGTTTGTAAGCGTATGGTGTTGAGGCGACTGGTGTAACGTAAATCTGTCGTGGCCGAAAGTCCTCACGTTGGGTTGGTGTGGAAGTTTGGAGAGTGGGGTACCAACTCAGGCGTTACTTCGTCATCTTATCGTGGTTGAAAATTACGAGGTGTTGTCCTCGGATCTTTCCCTTAAAGGGACTGATCCCGGACCGTCGTCAATAGCCCGTTGTGTTGCTCTAGTACGACGTTAACTAAAATTACCATTACCATTACCCTCCACGTCTGTGCCATGCGTAATTATCACATTTCGTGTATTACCCGATTCATTTTGTATCTGAACAACTAAAATAGGGTTTTAAAGACTTTTTTTTGCTGCTATTTTTAAGAATTTAATGGATTGTATCCGGGTTCGGGCATGGATGTTTGTAAGCGTATGGTGTTGAGGCGACTGGTGTAACGTAAATCTGTCGTGGCCGAAAGTCCTTACGTTGGGTTGGTGTGGAAGTTTGGAGAGTGGGTGCCAGCTCAGGCGTTACTTCGTCATCTGATCGAGGTTCAAAATTACGAGGTGTTGTCCTCGGATCTTTTCCTTAAAGGACTGAACCCGGACCGTCGTCAATAGCCCGTTGTGTTGCTCTAGTACGACGTTAATTAAAATTACCATTACCATTTTAAGAATTTAGGCTACTAAAATGTTTCACTAGTGCTTTGACCTGTTTTTAGAAATTCTTCCCAATGATTTTTCACGCGTTTGCTCTTTCCCAAGATTGCAGCTCCTATAATACAAAGTTATTTCTGAAGCAATGAAAGTGAGCAAAAAGCAACATAAAGTTTATTCAAGTGGCAGAGCTCTTCGCAACGAGCATAAACCACACCTCTTCGCGACTCCAAAATCCGAACCCTGTTCACTGTCCTAAACTGAAGTGGAGGAAAGAAAAAAAAAACAAATTTTAATTAGTCAAACACCAGAAAGCAACAGCGAGCGAAAACGAGTTTCAAAACACCGCAGAAGAGGAACAAAAATTGAATAAAAGTGCTACCAGGCAAGGAAGACTAAAATGTTTCATTAAAACTTCCAAAACACTTGAAGCACACAATGAAAAACATAATGAATGAGAGAGGGGGAGGAGAAACAAATCTCCCAAGTTCAATCTCCGCTGAGCTCTCAAGCGCCATTAGCCGACCCACGCATGCGCACTGCCTTCCAATTAAAGTTCCACCGAATTAATTCCAGTTTCTTTCTTCTTCCGCAGGTTGTTCCGGAAGGAAAGGGGAAGTGTCGGGAGACGTTCCAAGGCACTTCCGCGGCCGCCCCTATGGCTGCCGGGGCTATCGCCCTCTTGCTGCAGGCCAAGTAAGTCACCCTCTCTTTCCCACCCTGCAATTCGTCAGGCGGAGAGATTGAAGAGCTTTTCTTTTGGGAACGTGTGATGCGAGACGGTTAGGGGAGATCTTCCACACGAGCACGAATCCGAGGTGCAGTGGTGCAAGTGTGACGGCGTGACAGTGCAGGTACACCGAGGTAGTCCAGTCGGAAGAGTAACGGATCACTTGGAGGGTTGTGAGTTCGAAACCCTGTCTGTAGGGCCTGGTGCGCGTAAAATCTGTCGTGGTCTCAAATGTAGCGTGGTTTGGAAGTCTGGAGATTAAGGTGCCGGCCGAGATCTCATCTAACCGTGGCTCAAAATTACGAGTTGTCCTTGGTCCTTTCCGCCGACCAACCGGTATAGTGGTTAAGGTGTTAGCCATCTAGATCGGAAGGTTCCTGGTTCGAATTCGGGTCCGGGCATGGATGTTTGTAAACGTATGGTGTAGAGGAGGCTGGTGCACCTTAAATCTGTCGTGGCCGAAAGTCCTCACGTTGGGTTGGTGTGGAAGTTTGGAGAGTGGGGTGCCAGTTCAGGTGTTGATTCGTCATCTGACCGTGGTTCGAAATTACGAGGTGCTGTCCTCGGATCTTTCCCTTAAGGGACTGATCCCGGACCGTCGTCAATAGCCCGTTGTGTTGCTCTAGTAAGACGTTAACTAAAATTACCATTACCATTACCTTGGTCCTTTCCCTTTGGGATGGATCCCGGACCGTTGCCAGTAGCCCGTGATGTACTCGGGGGGGCTGGTACACATTCAAGTCGTCGTGTTATTCAAATGTCCTCACATTGGCGTGGTGTGGAAGTTTCGTGAGTTTGGGACATAGTCTAGTTAGTATAAAGGTAGAGTGGGCAACGGAACCTTTTTTATGTGACTAGGAGCATGTGACCAAAACTAGTAGTAGCGTGATCCATCGTCAGCTGGGTGGAACCAAACATCCACAATCTCATTTGTCTACCGGACGAAGCCCATCCATTGATTCATCATATCCCACTTTAGACTACGACAGATACAGCAGTTGTACCTGGAGAAAGTTAGAAGAATCGCGCCAGTTATATCTATAACCGTAGTCAAAAGCTGCATTAAAGTAGTCAAAGTAGCATTAAGCAACTGCTCAATAGGAGTCCGGTAGCCCAATTGATAAAGTCACTGATGTGGAACCGGAGGGTTGTGAGTTCGAAACAATTCAACCAAAGACAGTCGTGCATGTGAAGGCTGTTGCATGTTAAATTTGTTCTGGCAGTCCAATGTCCTCAAGGAAGTGTGGACAGTGGGATGGTACTTCAGGTATTGATATTGGTTGTTCAGAATTACGAGGTGCTGTCCTGGGCTCTTTCCCTTCCGGATTAATCTCGGACCGTTGCCTTCAGCCCGTTATGTTGCTCCAATGCAAGGTTAATCAATTACGTACTTACCTATCTCGTTGAAGGCAGCATGGTAAATAACCAGGTGCGAGTTTTTTTGTGATCTGGGGCTTATGTCGTCCTTTGTCTAAAACAAAATTCACGAATTAAATGTGATCAGGTATATCTACACTTGGACGTTCAAACCTTAAAGGAACACCATTATTTCTTCCGTCGTCGTTCATTAAAAATAGGATAAGCTTTGTTTCTGTGATAACAGACAGGCGCATTCTTAGTGGAGTGTGTAGTTCTGACGTAGACAAACACTACATGTTACACATTGAGTGTAACAGAATTTTGTATTCGCACTTTATGGGGGGTCCGTCATCTAGCCCTGCTCTGAGGTTATGCAGGAATTGCTCATTGAGGTATAATCCAAACACTTTCTCTTATGTAGTCGCGGGGAAAATATCGAAACACTCCACTCTATTTCAAACACTATTCGTAGTAGATCAAATTCAAATGTATTATTTAATGGGGGATAACGTCCTCTACTAATTCGATTGAAAAAATAATGCGTATGGGACTATCTTGAAATTAAATTTTGCATAAAAGGCACAATTTGCAATGACAACACACTGTTTTGATGACTTAATCAGATTCTACATGGTCAAATCGGTCTAAATTAGTGATGCGACATCGACAGCAAAACATCGATGTTCAAATTAAAACATCGATGTTGATAGTACATCGCCCCCAAAAACATCGATGTTTTTATACATCTATGTTTTTAAAATTCAGTGTGTTTAAACATTATCCCCCCATTTCTTAAAATTAGTTTAGCAACTAGTGATGCGACATCGACAGCAAAACATCGATGTTTTGATACGTCGGTGTTCAAAATTAAAACATCGATGTTGATAATGCATCGCCCCAAACCATGGATGTTTTTAAAATTCAGTGTATTTAAACTTTTTTTCCCATTTCTTAAAACTGGTTTAGCAACCAGTGAAGCGACATCAGCTCCAATACATCGATGCTTTTTATAAAACATCTATGTTTTGAAAACATCGACGTCGATGTCGCATCCCTACTTTTCAGACCCTTCACCCTTGGCCACTTTGGTCTAAGAGTATGTTCTATTTGCTGATTATAAAAATGATGCTACTTGGTTATTTTTAAAATTTTTATAACGGTACTTTTTTCATTTAAAAATAAAACATCGACAAGTATAAACATCGATGTTACAAAAACATCGACTTCGAAACATCGATGTTAAAAACGTCGATGTTTTCAAAAAACATCGATATTTTGAAAACATCGACATCGATGTAGTCTAAATACGAATCAACGGACTGAGTGGACCTAGTTTCGAATTCGTCAACCTCCGGTTGCTAATCCGTTACTTTTCCATCCGGGTTAACACGGCTCTTAACCCTCCAAGTGTTTTTCGACGAAATATCTCATCAATCAAAATCTAACCAATTTTTCTAATGACGAAATATCTCGTAATCAAGACACAGTACAGCTACAGTCTACGTTTATAGCGGTGATAACGACCTTGGCGATTTTTTTGGCGCACTTCTTGTATGGAGTTACGGTAGGTTAATACAACCCATCTGTATTTACAGTTATTGTGGTTTTTATGGCAACCTCGGCAAACGGAAACTTTAAATTTTCATTTTGATTATTCTAGTAAGTTCTTTCAAAATCCGTTAAAATCGTTTGATTTCATTGGTTCGTTTGAGATTTTTTCTTTGATTCCATTGGTTACTTTAATTTTAGAATATCCTTTGATTGAATTGGTCCTTAAAAATTTATTTTGTGATTTCATTGGTTCATTTATTGGTTTTTCCCCATTTGTTGTATTTTCTTTTTTATAAAGTTATTTCCCGGAAAAGTTTGGACGTATCAAGTTGTATTATTTCTTGCTTTTTTTTTCTTTTAAAAATCTTTTTCTTTTTCAACACTGTATTTCGTGCTATTGATAAGTTTCAGGGTATTCTCTCAAACCCAACATTCGCAGATTAATTTTTCTGCTGGTTCACAAATGGTGTTTTGAATGTGTTTAAGCTTATTAATTACTTTTTGTGAAAGTTTATAAAAAATATACTTTTAAAAAAACGTTAAATGTGTTTTCAAGCTTTCATTTTCCGTTGAAAAAAGAAAAAGATTTTTGAAATAATTCTTTCCTTGGCGACTTTAAAAAGGCGCAAAAAAATTGCCAAGGCCATTGCAACCGTTGTAAACGTAGACTGAAGCTGTACCCAGGATACTGTCAGTTTTTTTTTTACGATGACTAGAGCAAGATCTGGTCAGACGAGATATCTCGTCCATTAAGATATGGTCAGATTTGCTAATGAAACAAGATAACTCGCCATGACAACCCCAAGTTGGGTTAAACAGAGAAATTGGACAGTTTAAAAAAAAAAAAGAATTATTCATGTCACAGAACAAATAATATTTGTTGAATCAATTTTGTATTGAATCGGATTTGGGATTTTATTGCAAGGTCTTAAACTGAAGCTACTCCATATCTCCTGGCTCCTACACTTTCATCTGACAGAATTGAGTGTTCGAACTTTCAGTGACACAGTCGGCACATAACCGTTTTACCCTTTTCTTCACATTTTCTAAGGGAAACACAGCTTATCCTGCTCATAAAGTGTTTCGTGTCTACCCATGAGGACGGAAACTTCGGAAATTTCGTATTTGAAAGTAAATACTTCCAGGGCTCACAAACATTGCGAGAAAGAAAATCGGATAAACCGCCTCGTTCAAAGAACGGAAATGGTTTTAGGGAAGAGAACGTATTTATCTGTAAAATAAAACAACGCCATTTTCTCTGTTCGAAAACACGGCAAACATCTTCGGGCTTCTTCAATGAGATTTACAGAGAAAAGTACTCCGATTTTCGCTTCTATTATTCCTGAAAAGAATTCCATTTGTATTCGATTTTCTAAACGGGAATCTTGCTTATGTCACTTTACATATCTGTCCACCCACTGGGTGCCCCTTCACAAGTGACCATCACTTCTGGCCTTGTATAAGGCTAAAATGACCTCAGTCAACTCTGTACTTTGTATTGTGTTGTATTTTTATTTGTCTTCGCAATTGTACTGCCTTGCCATCGGAAATAAAAAAAAATTTAAAAAAAAAACCTTCACATATCTTTTGAGAACAGGATGTGATGAATATTTTTAATTGGTGTATCCGAAGAACCAACACCCCGTCCAACCGGTATAGTGGTTAAGGTGTTAGCCTCTAGATCGGAAGGTTCCTGGTTCGAATCTGGGTCCGGGCATGGATGTTTGTAAGGGTATGGTGTAAAAGCAGCTCTTTCACCTTAAATCTGTCGTGGCCGAAAGTCCTCACGTTGGGTTGGGGTGGAAGTTTGGAGAGTGCGGTGCCAGCTCAGGTGTTTCCTCGTCATCTGACCGTGGTTCAAAATTACGTGGTGCTGTCCTCGGATCTTTCTCTTAGGGTATTGATATAAGACCGTCGTCAATAGCCCGTTGTGTTGCTCTGGTACGACGTTAATTAAAATTGCCAATTACCCGGACTGTGTCGTCAACAGCCCGTTGAGTTGCTCTAGTACGACGTTAATTTAAATTACCAATTACCCGGACGCGATTTTCCAAACCCTCACAGATACTGCACCGCCAGGTGTCAGACCGGTCGCTGTGAGAATTGTTAAGGAATTGTGTGAAGGTTGATCCAACTTCTTGGCGATTTATCGCTCCGTCGTCGCGCTTTTAGCAAGAAGTTTCAATGGATAACAGTTAGGGCGATTTGATTTTTTTAAACGGGTTTTATCGGTTTAAACCGGTTTTTTTTTAGAAACTTAGTTTAACAAAGCAATGAACATTAAATGCAAAGTAGTAATTATCTGTAATATCTGCTCAAATTGATTAGTCCAATGGATTATCTTAATTAATCATTATTTGTGATTAATTAATTATATGATTAGTTCTTATTAAATAATTAATATTACGGGGTGATCGTTTTTAGATTTTCTTTAATAAGTCAATGGGATCTTTAAATAAGCAGTAACTTTAAATGCTAATATATTTAAATTGGGATTTATCTTTTGAAATTATAAAAAATCTATAAAATGTCTTATCTATAAAAAAAAACAGGTTTTCATCAGTTTATAAAAAAAACATCTGGTTTTAGTAAAATAATTTTATTCTCATTTAGTTTATATACGAATCCTTGTTTTAATAACTGTAATAAAAAAGCTGTTTTTTAATCTGTTAATTAAAAATCTAAGTCATCTTTTATCAGTAAAAAATTGCAAACTTTTGTGTATATTTCGTTATAGTTCGAATACTGTTTCATTTTAAAGGAAACAAACTATCTTGCAACCTATAAAAAGTTTTAACTTCAGCGTCATTTTCATTTGCCAAGGAACTTCGAAGAATAATGATATTTTCCATACGTAAAACTACGTTGAAATCTTTTGGGATTTCTTTTAATATTAATTATATTTCCATTATGCGCTTCACACGTATAACACAATCAAGATAACACTAACAACATGAAGAATGTGCGGCGAGATTTCTTCAGCGCCAAGTCGTCCTAGTGCAACCCGATAACCGGTCAATTTAATTGGTTCAGCAACAAATCGTCATCCAGCGCGACCGGCCTGTCACCTGGCGGTGCAGTATCTGTGAGGGTTTGGAAAATCGCTACCCGGACCGTCGTCAATAGTCCATTGTATTGTTCTGGTACGACGTTAATTAAAATTGCCAATTACCAGGACCGTCGTCAACAGCCCGTTGAGTTGCGACGTTAATTTAAATTACCAATTACCCGGTCCGTCGTCAATAGCCTGTTGTGTTGCTCAGGTACGACGTTAATTCAAATTACCAATTACCCGGACCGTCGTCAATAGCCCGTTGTGTTACTCTGGTACGACGTAAATTAAAATTACCATTTACCAGGACCGTCGTCAACAGCCCGTTGAGTTGCGACGTTAATTTAAATTACCAATTACCCGGGCCGTCGTCAATAGCCCGTTGTGTTGCTGTGGTACGACGTTAATTAAAATTACCAACTACCCGGACTGTGTCGTCAACAGCCCGTTGAGTTAATCTAGTACGACGTTAATATAAATTACCAATTACCCGGAGCGTCGTCAATAGCCCGTTGAGTTGCTCTAGTACGATGTTAATTTAAATTACCAATTACCCGGACCGTCGTCAATAGCCCGCGTTGCGTTGCTCTGGTACGACCTTAATTAAAAAATTCCCGAAGAACCAATGTCCTTTTTTTGGATAATTATTTTTGGTAGATCGGTAGGTTTTTGAATTAACGTCGTACTGGAACAACACAATGGACTACTGTCAACGATGAGATCAATCGCGAAGGGAAATATCCGATAACAACACCTCGTTACTTCAACCAAGGGACAGATGACGATGTCGACAAATGAGCTGGCACACCACTCTGCAGTTTTTCACGACACGTGAGGACATTTGCGTCCACGATAGATTTAATTCCCTCACCTACACGACAGTCTTTGGCTCGATTGAGCATCCAACTCGTAGCCCTGCGGTTGCCAATCAGCGATTCTAGAAACACACAATTCCCTTTTATGAGCCGAACGTAACAAACTCTTTTCTTTTGCTCAAATTGAATACATTTCAGATTCCTTGGCGATATTATATGGACCAGCTTACATCTTGAGCGAGCTGCGGTAGTCCAGTTGGTAGTCGCGAACCATAGACGTGAAATGGACTAAGTAGACTGAGCACTGCTATTGAGAGGAGCTTCAAAAAGTGTGACCAACCTGTCGACTAACTCTCACGTGACTGCTCTGTGAAAATTTGACTTGATTGACTGATTTGGTATCTTATCGCCTCGTTTTCAAAATAGGTGTGTGAAAGCGCATTTCTATAGATTGCGTCAAAACAGGTGAAATTGTCAATCTACTATCATGTCGCGTGGACCAACAGATGATTAATCGATGTATGGGCGTCTCTCCCTTCCCGTGCACCAATTAGATGAAAAATACTCGGTTCCACCCAGCTGTCAAAAGTTTCTAAGGGATCTGGTTCCTACTAGTTTTGGTCTCATGACCAGGCCACATAAAGAGTAACCATTGCTCACTCTAATTTTACATTTCCTCTACATCGCGAATTAGTAATCGGAGGCTTGCGATTTCAAACTCGATCCAATCGAAATCCGTATCTTGATTTAATTATCCTCCTTTGAAGAAAAAAATGACGGTGGAAACAAATTCAAAACTTATCTTTCCAGAGATTTTATCTCTCCACAGACACTATATTTCCTCCTGAAAGCCAATTGTTCGGTTACATCTCGAATTCGTTAAAAATTGCAAGGAAGCATAATTAAGAAGAAACGTTAAATGGTTCGCGAAAAAGGCATAGTTGATAGTCGTTAGTCGAATCCCCAAATTATTGTATCTGATAAATACTACCTCAGGGCCTGTAACTATTTCCCTTCGTTTTGCAGTCCGAACTTGAGCTGGCGCGATGTCCAGCACATCATAGTGGAAACTTCCCGTGTACCGGCGTCCGGCGAAGGTGGGTGGCGTATGAACGGTGCCGGACATCCCTTCCACCTGAAAATAGGCTTCGGTGTTCTGGACGCGGAGAGAATGATTGCAGCGGCTCTAAATTGGCGGACGGTAGCACCGCTCGTCGTCTGGACTTCGCCTGCTTTGACGAACAAAAGGTGAGGAAGGATTCAGTGCCATTGGAGCACCCAGGATATCAATCTAAAGGGGGCTACATTTTTATCGTAACATATTTAAGGGATTATTAAAAAAAAATTTGAAATATAATATAGTTTTCACAGAGATTTGTTTTTGAGTATGTTGTTCACAAAACACTAGATTTAGAGTATGTTACCTAGAGACCAGTTTTGGTGAGAGTTACATAAAGACTAGGTTTGAAAAGTGTTACCTTCAATTTTAGAGTGCGGACATTCTTACCAGTTTGAATTTAAACACGATAAAAAAAAATCGGTTAGACTCAAGAACACGGTACCATCACCGATTGGCAGTAATTATCATGGCCAATTGGCGATAATTTTGGAATATGGTAACCTGTAGCACATTTGTTTCATTCACTTCTAATTTCGCGCAGAATGATGACATCCAATACGACTTCCTGTCCAAATAGCAGTTTGGCGACACAGATTATAGATGTCAATTCAGTGTTCTTGAGTTTCATCAAGTACTCTAATTGTAAATATTTTAAATATTAGAGGGAAGGGTCTTGTATATTAATTTTTTAATTTATTGTTAAACACTTATTAACTATACGAGTTGTTTTGTATATTGTCCGCTGGATTGAAATTTAATAAAGCGATCAAAATTGCAGCCTTTACATAGCAATACAATATTCAATTTTCTAACATTGAGGGTTGGTAGAGCTCTTAAGTTTGCAGAATAGCTAGGGTTTGTGCATATAATATAGAACACCGCGGTATTTCGAAATCAATCGGAATTTGTATAAAAACTGAAAACTCTTGTCTCTTAAGAGACTCGAAGTTTAATCAAGCAATCGAAATTGTATCCTAAACAGCAATGAAACATTAAATTCTCAATATTTGAAAATTGGGCTCTCGATTATAGAAAATGTAGGATATGTGCGGACATAATACGAAACACCGCGATACCTCGAAATGTAATTAGCAAGACCTATCGAAAATTGTGTAAAAAATGCTTCCGAGTTAGAAGCCACCTATATCCACCTAACATATTAAATAAATATGTTGAATTGCAATAAATTAGTTGAAACTACTTACAGGGGATCATCGTTACATCAAATGCTAGTCGTGCGTGACCATATGTCATCTTCGTTAGGGTACTCTCTTTCTGTTTCTGTCTTTTTCTCTCTTTATCTCTCCTTTTCTCTCTCTCTTTTCTTTTCTTTCTTTCTCTCTCTCTTTCTCTCTTTTTCTCTTTCTCTCTTTTTCTCTTTCTCTCTTTTTCTCTTCCTCTTTTTCTCTTCCTCTTTTTCTCTTTCTTTTCCTCTTTCTCTCTTTTTCCTTTCTTCGTTTCCTATATCCACCTAACATATTAAATAAATATGTTGAATTGCAATAAATTAGTTGAAACTACTTACAGGGGATCATCGTTACATCAAATGCTAGTCGTGCGTGACCATATGTCATCTTCGTTAGGGTACTCTCTTTCTGTTTCTGTCTTTTTCTCTCTTTATCTCTCCTTTTCTCTCTCTCTTTCTTTCTCTCTCTCTTTCTCTCTTTTTCTCTTTCTCTCTTTTTCTCTTTCTCTCTTTTTCTCTTTCTCTCTTTTTCTCTTCCTCTTTTTCTCTTCCTCTTTTTCTCTTTCTTTTCCTCTTTCTCTCTTTTTCCTTTCTTCGTTTCCTATATCCACCTAACATATTAAATAAATATGTTGAATTGCAATAAATTAGTTGAAACTACTTACAGGGGATCATCGTTACATCAAATGCTAGTCGTGCGTGACCATATGTCATCTTCGTTAGGGTACTCTCTTTCTGTTTCTGTCTTTTTCTCTCTTTATCTCTCCTTTTCTCTCTCTCTTTTCTTTTCTTTCTTTCTCTCTCTCTTTCTCTCTTTTTCTCTTTCTCTCTTTCTCTCTTTTTCTCTTCCTCTTTTTCTCTTCCTCTTTTTCTCTTTCTTTTCCTCTTTCTCTCTTTTTCCTTTCTTCGTTTCCTCTTTCTCTTTTTCTCTCTCTCTCTCTCTCTCTCTGAGATCCGACATACTTCTTTCACATAATCTAGTCTAATTCAATGTATGGTGCAATAATATATACAATACGAAAGCTGTAAGGGGGTTTTAAAAGGCCTACCTGTTGTTCCTTCAGGGGTTGGCGCTCTACAAACAGCTTTTGAATTTCATCCACATTATCTCCCCCGTTAATAAGACCTCTCCTTTACAGACTCATACCCTCCTACGACGTGCTGGACATCCCCATGCTCGTCCAGATACCGCCCCTGCACGGGCGAATCCGTCGTCTGGAATTCGTGATCGCCACCGTCAACATAGTTCACCCGCACTGCGGTGACCTCGAGCTGTCCCTGCGGTCGCCCTCCGGGACCGTGTCCCGGCTGCTGACCGCCAGGCCGGACGACGACCGCAACGTTCGGATTCCAGACTGGGAGTTCGTGACCCTCCACTTCTGGGGAGAGGACCCGGAAGGACTGTGGCTGCTGAGGGTCTCGAACCGAGGTAGTCCCTTCGCAGGGGCGGTGGACCTCTTTTCGCTTGCACTGCACGGGACGACGTAGAAACGGGCGAATAGTGTTGTCTTGCGGTAACGGTTACTCGACAACGATTTCCAAGAATTCAATTGCAACAGACTCGATTGTGGTCGATGGCGGACATACCATACTGCAGTGGATCTTCACTCCATGTGTTGCTCATTGCAATGAATTGCTGGATGGGTTAGCTATGGCCGGTTCGGACAGTACCGATTGTACACAAAAAGACATCCAACAGCTAAGATATTTAAGTTCTTACTATCTCTGGGGGTACCTGATCAGGGGGTAATCGGCCTCTGATTGGGATCTAAATTACGATATGTGTGAGTGAATGGATGTATGAAAGGGGCATTCCTGTAAAACGGATGTGTCATGTATATCGAGCAAAGTCGGACTTCCTCCCAATGGGGCTCAATAACATGGAAGGCGTACCCCCTCGCCTCTTGCCGTCTTCGACGGGCCTGGTACTCCTCTGGTCTGCCAGTGTAGGCATGAGAAACAACAACAACAGTTCTTACTATTTCAATAATATATACAGAATATATGCATCATCACATTAATATCATTACTCCAATACATCAAAATATTGTAAAGTATTAGCGCCAGGTGTCTGGGTTAAGTGGATCTCACAAGTGCCTTTGATGCCCAAGTGTACGCACACGTGTGAAGCTATAATTAGTTAGCTTTCGGACTCCCTCTTGATCAGACGTCTCTGTAGCAACTGGATACGTATCATATTTAAGCGTTCATAATGCTTTCCTTGTTTTCCTAAATTGTAATCCATCTGTTGTAATGTCTGTTTCCTAATAAATGTTAATTTAATTGTTCAAAAAAGTTTGTAGTAATCAATTCAGCACAGTATGTATCGACAGTCCAGCGCCGGTGAACCACGTAAACACCCGCTGCTTCTCGCTTAGTCTATCTCACCTCGTCTCCAACGTGCTCTAATTTTTAATTACCGTTCTCATTTACGAGCTTTCGATTTTACGAACCTTTTTTTCTGTCCTCACAAGTTCGTAAAAACGCGAGTCCACTGTACTACCGCCACTATAACGGCATTCTGCTCCATCCTGATACGTTTTTTAAACTGAAGGTACTAACTATCCTGATGGTTGCTTAATGAGGAATTTCGTCATTAGCCAAAGTGACTAGATCTTGCTAAATATCTCGCCATTAGAAGAAAACTGACCAGATCTTGATCTCGTCATCGTCAAGAAATAAGCAATATCTCGATGGCAATATAGTCATCACCTCGAAACCTCTTGGAGGATCATGAGGATTATAAACACGTCTGGAATTCAGATCAATCCCGATGCGATAACAAGTCGTTAACATCTGCATTTTGGACTGTCAACTGCAGACGAGAGCCACCCCGAGATTCCGACCTCCTGAATTCCCGTCTGGACGTCGGGAAAACTTCAAAAACTTTTCTTGCGCGTGTCTCGGGTTGTTGGGTCAAATCTTAAGACCCCCTTTTGCACGTGGTTGACTTTGGATGTGAACTTGTCGTTCTGAAAGGACTTTTGAGGAGACGAAACTTCACTTTAGAGAGGATCAGACGTATCCTCCAGACTCTGATTTTAGAGCAACGCTCCTGGCACCTAGGTGGTTCGATGTCAATTGCTGTAACCACGACATTGAATTAATGTAAATAAGTAACTGTAAATAATATTCAAATTACTTGAAATAAATAATGTTTAAATTAACTGTACGCCTAATTGTTTAGATGACGCTACAATGTCCTCAAATTGAATACCATTTAGTTAAGCTTCCTGTTGGTTGTCTCGACATGACATTTCGACAATAGCAAAATTGACCATTTCGTTTTGGACGAGATATCTCGTCTCAATAGAAGAAAACTGACCAAATGATCTAGTTATAAAAATTCGGCATTATTTTGATGACAAAATATATTCACATCAGCAAAATTTGATACCTAGATGGACCAGATATCAGGTGTAGTAAGAAGTTTTAAAGCATGTGTCAAAGAAATGAATATGTAATTTAGAGCTGATAATATAATATTTTTATTCATCGAAATAATCTCCATCATTATCTAGCCGACCAACCGGTATAGTGGTTAAGGTGTTAGCCTCTAGATCGGAAGGTTCCTGGTTCGAATCCGGGTACGGGCATGGATGTTCGTAAGCGTATGGTGTAGAGGCGGCTGGTGCACCTTAAATCTGTCGTGGCCGAAAGTCCTCACGTTGGGTTGGCGTGGAAGCTTGGAGAGTGGGGTGCCAGCTCAGGTGTTGCTTCGTCATCTGACCGTGGTTCAAAATTACGAGGTGTTGTCCTCGGATATTTCCCTCAAGGGACTGATCCCGGACCGTCGTCAATAGTCCGTTGTGTTGCTCTAGTACGACGTTAACTAAAATTACCATTACCATCATTATCTAATACCTTCTGCCATCGGTCATTCAGTTCACGGATGTCAAAAGTGTAGAAAGATTCCTCTGTTGACACAATGAAGTCGTCAACCCATTTTCGTACGTCGTCCACTGTCCGGAAGTTTACAGAAGACAAGGCATTCTGCATAGACCGAAACAAATGCTAGTCCGAAGGGGCTATACGCCGGGTGTTCCAAAACTTCCCAGTCAAGTGTTACTAGCGTGTCCTTGACCACTTTTGCAACATGCGGCCGTGCGTTGTCATGGAGCAATTTGACGGGCCGCAAATCTTTGCCAGTAAACGGACGTTTTCGATCGATTTCCTGTTGTAATCGCAGCAATTGTTGTTTATAGCGTTCATCAGTTACACTTATACCCGACTTCAGCAATTTGTAATAGAGTACTCCCTTCATATCCCACCAGATGCATAGGAGAACTTTTTTGAAGTGAATGTCTCTTTTCGGCGTTGATGTTGTTGCTTCGCCGGGATTCACCCAATATTTTTTGCGTTTCGGATTGTTATAACAGATTCATTTTTCATCTCCTGCCATGATTTTCCACAAGAAAGATTTTCTGTGTTGCCTGTTTAGCAGATTCATGCACTTCAAGACACGGTCGTCCTCAATGCATGTGGCACTTATTTTCCTGCCTTCTGAATCTTTCCCATTGCATGTAAACGATTAGAAATCGTTTTTTGTCATACTCCTAGTTTAGCAAGTTTATTTTGCGTATGAGATGCATCTGTATTGAGAAGTGTTTGCAAATCGTCATGGATAGCCTTCAGTGGAGCGTCGCTACGTTGTCGATCGCTAACCTCAAAATCGCCATCTTTAAAACGTCGAAACCAATACTCACATGTGCTTTTCGATACGATATTCACCCCTAAATCAGACATGCTTTTGATTGTCATGCTTTTGCAGCACTTTTGTGCTGGTGAAATTCATAACGAATGCAGTGACGAATAAATGTCTTATCGTAGGACATCTTTCACCTTCAAAATTTCAACTTTATGTTCATTTTTTCCCTAGCTTCTGCGTCTGTTTGATATCTCTAATCCGGTTTCTGTCACATAACACAAACGCAGTGTACTGATTGGTATGCTATTTTGCAGTAGACGACATACAAAACTCACTTTAAAAATTCTTACTACACCTAACATTTCGTCGGTATCACTTTGGAAGATTGAATGGATTTATAAATACACAGCATCCTTCAAACTGAGTAGCTATGCTGTGAGTATACTTCATCAAAACTTTTAAACTCTATATCACTTATTAATTTATGTTCATGACGAGGATATAATCATGTACTTTTGTGTTTATTCATGTGATTTAGAGTTTAAATATTATTATTTTAGCTCTAAATATATATATATTTTTTGTAACAAACGTACTTGTTATGAATCTGCTTTTATTGCTGGAAGACTATTAATTTGACTGTTTTATACATTTTACGAGGTTGAATCGCAATCGAACCTTGCGCCATAAAACCCAGACTAACTAAACATCTCAATATCGGTTTCCAGGAGCCCAATTGCAAGGCTTTATAGCCGACAGTTCAGTGGCCGATATACTCTGCTGTGGATCTCCACTCACTGTGGTATTCGTGGCAATGAATTGACGGATAGTTAAAGACAGTTCTAAACTAATCCAACCATGCCCTCTCGTTGAATATCGTACAGCAAAAACAATTGTAAAAACAAATATAAAGCACTGCGGCTCATTTCTTAAAGGGCATTTCTAAAGATAAAGTCTGGAACTCCTAGTACGGTCGCTGGATCGAGTTACGAACTCGCAACTCTGCGGATGCATATCCGTTGCTCTTCCAACTGAGCTATCATGTCCCTTTTTTTTTTCTTAATGGGTTCAGGTTAATGTATTTCTTGGATTAAATTGCCCAAAAGCTAGATATTTCTATTTAAAAATGCAAGAGACCACAAGCAGTTTGACTTCTTGGAAATGTAAAGCAATTATTGTAATACAAGAAAACAGGTACGGACGAAAGTTCATATTTTGTACTTTTGTTTCATGTTCGCATACACATAAAAATAAAATTATATAAATATTTGTTCGTTTTAGAATCGCATATTTAATAAAAACAGTTATCTAGATGTAAAACAGTGACACAAATGTATCGATCACGATAGGCGTTCTTGGGGGCTGACTTTCAAGAAAACGACCCTTTTCTCCCAAAAAGACATTTTCTTGGTCAATTGCAAAAGCGACACGAACTTCTCGTGATCCGCCTTCGGGAAGAAACCATGACAGAAACGTGCCGCCATCATGAATCAATGTTTTGAACTTAAGAAAAGTTGCTTTTATTGTGTATCTGATGTTTTATAGTATTTTAGTATCATAATACGTTTCTGAAAATATTAACTGGAATTTTTATACGAGTGAAGAGGTGTTTGGAATTGCAAACACATACAAGGTCAAATACAATCAAAACATGTAAAAGTTCTTAAAATAAATGGTATTAAGCAAATTCCGATTCCGAAACAAAATCTCTTCCTGGCATGAAGAATCGATCGTGCTGCCATCTGTTGCTTATACACAAACTAAATTCAATTACACAGTTAAATACATCTAAAAAATAAAAATGCAATGTTTCTATAAAATATTTTCATCCCAATTAATATCAAGATTTATATAAAAGGGTGTGTGTGTTTTTCAATACCAAGCCTAAACGGCAAAAAAAAAAAATCTATAAATTTGGAATGCTTACAGTATTTTAATGAATGAACAACTCAGTATGAGTCTTTTCGATTTCAACGTTTTATGTCTGCGTGTTTGTATGTTTGTGTACGTAACACTCATTTTAAATTGCATTATTAGGTTTAATTGAAAGTTATTTTCAATGTTCTTGTGACAAGATTTCCGATCAGCTATGTTTACATG
Organism: Metellina segmentata; assembly: GCA_947359465.1. Lineage (NCBI taxonomy): Eukaryota > Metazoa > Arthropoda > Arachnida > Araneae > Tetragnathidae > Metellina > Metellina segmentata. The sequence goes on along the minus strand of OX375881.1, from coordinate 22,409,716 downwards.
AGTGCTGTAAGGGTTCAATTTCAAATTGGAAGTCAGTTGGAGTAAAGTAAAATTTCAAAGTGGAAAATTGCACCAGTACCTCGAAAAAAAATTTCTTTTTATATTTTTAAGCCATTTTTTTTATTATTATTATTATTTTTTTTTTTTGTAAAACACTTTTGCCTTAGTAACAGAAGTTATCAATTTTACGCATTGAAATTAAACTTCTTTTGCAACTCAGTTATCAGTAAGAATGTCTTGTTCTGAAACAGATTTTCTATTTATTCGAAAATATAGTATCTAAGTCGATTTTGTTTGCACTGATGACAACTTCAAATCGTGGATTTTTTAAAGTTCTTATGTCAAATTTATATTAGAAATTCTAACCTCAAAATATGTGTTTTAAGGTATCATGATCATCGTATCGAATTTATTTGTTATCCGTGTGTGATAACCTTTGGAAGGAATTCAGAATTATAAGAGTAATGGAATACGCATATAAACGTAAGAAATATGTAGGTATTTGCGTCCTAATTGTGTAGGTTTGAAAAATTCTAATAAAGTTATAAAACTACTCTGATTACTTGATTGTTCTCAACGATTGTTCTATTTCTCTGTGAAAAAGAAATTATTCCCATCACTTTTCAAGTAACATGAAATTAGCCAAATCGCTATGATCTATCGCAAATTCGAAAAAGACACTAGGTTTATGTAATAAGCCATTTTTACAGCTTTGCTATGATCACTATCTATTTCTAATCATTGTATTCAGTGTTGATTCTTGGCTCGCTCTTTAATGGAGGGGTTTTCAGTGTAAACGAATATTTCTCGTTTAATCATCAGTTTCATTAAATGAATCTCTCTCCTCTCCTCTTCTTCTTCTTCTCTTCTTCTTCTTCTCTTCTTCATCTCTTCTTTTTCTTCTCTTCTTCATCTCTTCTTTTCTTCTTCTCTCCTCTTCTCCTCCTCTCCTCTTCTCCTTCACTCCTCTTCACTTCTCTCTCTCTCTCTCTCATTACAATTTCCACTTTTTTGTTGGACACTCTCGCTATGTTTTATGTACAGTAATAAATTCCTTTTCTTCGATTTGCTATTATTCAAGACTGAAAACGTTTGTCCACAGATAAATGTCCTATCTTTCGCATTTTAATGCATAATCCAGCAACATTTTACAATTGTTTTTATCCTCCGACACAATAATGGAAGTTTAATAAATTGTCTTGGTAAAACTTAAGAGCACCTGAGCTGGCACTCTACTCTTCAAACGTTTCTACAACACGTGAGGCCACGACATATTTAACGTGCACCAGACCTTCTTGTACACAATGGTCTTTTTCACGCACGCGCATGAATAAACTCTCGCTGTGATTGCCAAGTTATATCGAAGCCGTACACAAACACACCGTTCTCTTTATTTTAATATTTTTTGTTAATACTTTCTATGCATGTACAGTAGGTACACCACTCTAGGATTGCGGCTTAGTGTATTTGCCCTCTGCGCTAGCAACCACACTCAAAATATAAGTAAACTGAGCAATTCTATTGAGAGGGGCTTCAAAAAGTGACCAAAAAATCACGCTACTGCTCTGTGGAAAATTGACTTGTTTGGCAACATATTGTATGGGCGCAGAGGATGGATGTGTGTATGTGCATTTTTATAGCGGTGACAAAAATGGTGAAATTACCAGTCGGTTTATGAATCCATCAAATGAAACAATGGATGTATTCTTACGTCCAGTGGACCAATCAGATGATGAATGTTCGTTTCCATCCTGCAGACGAAAGTAGTTGTGTGTGTGTGTGTGTTATGGTAACATGATCCTGGTCATATAAAAATTTACCCTTGTTCACTAGCAAATTTCGAGTTGTAGGCGAAGCAGGTTCCATCCCTGTCAGATGTATTTCTCTTTTCTGTGACAGTAAAGCCTTCATTGTGTGCGTGTGTTCATGACTTGATATTGTGTCTGGCGAAGCATGGCCAAATATGACCTTAAAAACAAATATCGGGCTATGGAGTTCAGTTAGTACATTCGCTAATTGGCAATCAGAGGGTTGTGAGTTCAACCAAAGATCAACTTATGCGTGGAGCTGGTTGCATGTAAAATCTACCATGGTCTCAAATGTTCTCACGTAGTTGTGAAGTGACGTCACAATCTCTTGTGAAAATATAAGTATTTAATTGAAAAAATATTTATTGAAAGAAAATCAAACGTATAAGGTATCTGTATGGTGTCAAGTTACCGGAGATTTTAAATCCATTGAAATTTTCAATCTATCTTCAACGATCCCGATTTTACAAAAAAGATCTAAACAATGCCAGCCAAAATGGGAGTTTTTTTGCTTTCTTTCGCTGAAATTATAAGAGGGTAGGAAATATAATCTGTTTATTTTTTTACGCGCATGTTGACGTGAAGTCAAAATCTTTCGCAAAAATATAAAAGATATTCATTTTAAAAATTTTATTTATTTAAAGAAAATCATATTTATAAGTATCGATGTAATATGAAATTTACCGCAGTTTTCAAATCCGTTGAAATTTTTACTCTATCTTTAACGGTCTAGAGATAGAAAAAAAGAACTAAATTACTCCAGTTAAAAGTTTATTTGTTTTTTATGGTCTGCTGGAAAATCATTCCTCCGCGCAAAATGAAAACGGAAACAAAAAATAATAAATTTAGTACCTGTGATCTTCTATGCTGTTGCGTTCAATAATAATTAAATTCATAAAAGTGTTCTAGATTAAATTTCAAAATTCGGCGCGTCCCAAAAAGTGCAAAAAATGTGGACTACCTGTGTGCCAAATCCAATTATTGTAAATGCCATATATTCGTCAGGTCTTTGTGTACAGAAAACAAACACAGACAAACACTTCCTTTTATAATATTAGAGATAAGATAGTCACGATATCTAATCAAAGCAATTACATCTCATTACTTCTACTCTTATGAGTTGAAGTATTCTGAGAAGCCAGACATGAATCAAATAAAACTATTTGGAATGGATGCTTATATCAGAATTCCCGATGCTCACAGAAAAAATCTTGAACTAAAATCGAAAAGAATGATCTTTGTTGGTTTGTCCAACGTGGGATGCAGAGTTATGGATCATGTTACGAGAAGAGTTTGCAGTATCGAGAAAAGTCAGTTAAAATGAAAATAAATTTGTCATAAACAATTCTATTGCCCCTTCGAATTTTGAATAAGAGAGAATTAACGATGATTCAGGGAAAGTTGAAGAGAAGACTTACATTAAGAAGGAAAAAGAAGCTGAAAGCAATAACGAGGGAAATGAAAGTTTGCAATAGATAAGATCCCAAAGAGAGACAAGATTTCCATCAAAATGTGAAGTAATGTCGGCTACTCACGAGATGCTTTCCTTTGAAGATATTCAAAAACTGCCTGAAAGAAAATGAAGAGTGACATGGACGATGAAATGCACTCAAAAGAAATAAACAAAGTCTGGGAATTAGTTGAAAAACCTGAAGACGAAAGGCAACCAATAACCTGCAAATGAGTTTTCAAAAAGAACAGAGATGGAACGTACAAAGCTCGTCTAGAAGTCAGCAGCTTCTTGCAGAAAGACGGGTTATGCTACACAGAGACATACTCTCCTGTTATCAAGGTGTCATCACTCAGACTGGAGTTGGCCGTCATTCTACAAGAAAATTTGCATGCCTATGCAATTGATATGAAAACAGCGTTTCTAAATGGTGATCTCAAATAGACTGTTTACATGTTTCAACCGCATTGGTATGATCACAGTATATAAGCTTGTTAAGAGTCTCTATGGACTTAAACAGGCTCCGAGACAATGGTTTCATAAATTTCTGCAGTTCATGATCCAGATAAAGTTTAAACAATCTGAAAGTGATCCTTGTATTTTTACTAGCACAGTGAATGGGAAAAAAAAGTATTATTTGTCTTTATGTTGATGACATACTCCTTGCCGGATCAGATGTTGCTGAAATGGAAACTGATCAACCTTCTGAAATATCAGTTCCAGCTGTTGAAATCTGAGCCGTTAACAGAGTTCCTTGGAATCCAGATATGATTTACATCTAACAGACTTTATATAGATCAAGAGGACTATATACTGAAAGTTCTGAAACAGTTTAACATGAGTGACTGTAAAACCAGTTCTACTCCTTTGGAACCCAAATCTACTCGTTAGTTTCTTAAAATGTCCTCCCTTTTAAGGACCATATCATGAACTTGTAGGTACTTTCTTCTACCTGGCTGTGAGTACGAGACCTGATATCCTGTTTTCTGTGAACTGTTTCAGACAACTTTAAAAAAAAAAACGACTTTTCCGTCTGGAATGGACTTAGCATACTGTGATGTATATGAATGGTTCAACCAATCTTAAAATTGTTTATACAAAACAGGTAAGTTCAAATTTTTATCTTAAATTATTAGTGGATGCAGACTAGGCTTATAATTCAATAGACAGAAAATCAATGACTGGTTATATTTTGATGTTTGATGACTGTCCGATATTGTGGTGCTGTAAAAACAAAACTGTTTATCTCATCTGCATAACATCTACTGAAGCTGAAATTGTTGCAATGTGTAAATCTCTTCAAGAAAAACTTCTGTATTACAAAAGTGTTAATGATATTTCTTATGTAAATATTGTTGTAATTTTTGAAGATAACCAATCAGCTATTAAAGGTGTATCGAATGAAAACATTTTTGCCAGGTTAAAATATTTGGATGTAGCATTAAAGTACATAAAAGAAAATTTGAGTAAACATATATGTGTGGAGTACATTTGTACAGAATTGGTGATTCAAAATTACGAGGTGTTGGCCTCTGATCTTTCCCTTAAGGGATCGATCCCGGACCCTTGTCAAAAGCCCATTGTGTTGCTCTAATTCGACGTTAATTAAAAATTACCTTACCTTACCTTACCTTGTACTGAATTGCAAGTTGCTGATATTTTTACCAAAGCTTACCGCCGACCAACCGGTATAGTGGTTAAAGTGTTAACCTCTAGGTCGGAAGTCACGTTGGATTGGCGTGGAAGTTTGAAGAGTGGGGTGTCAGCTCAGGTGTTGCTTCGTCATCTGACCGTGGTTCAAAATGACGAGGTGTTGTCCTCGAATCTTTCCCTAAAGGGACTGATCCCGGATCGTAATCAATAGCCCGTTGTGTTGCTCTATACGACGTTAACTAAAATTACAATTTTCTAGATCGGAAGGTGGTGGAACTGTCGTTCACGGTAAGAAGGCGATTTGTCGCCAAATATGGTAACCTTCACCTTTTGCGGTTTTTCTTCACATCTGCCGTTTTTGTTATGGCAACCCTATCTGCAAAATTTCTCGCACTCCACGCTCTGAATTGGCGACAAACGTCTTACCGTGAATGACAACTCCACCCGGAAGGTTCCTGTTTCGAATCCGGGTACGGGCATTGATGTTAGTAAGCGTATGGTGTAGAGGCGGCTGGTGCACCTTAAATCTGTCGTGGCCGAAAGTCGTCACGTTGGGTTGGTGTGGAAGTTTGGAGAGTAGGGTGCCAGCTCAGGTGTTGCTTCGTCATCTGACCGTGGCTCAAAATTACGAGGTGTTGTCCTCGGATCTTTCCCTTAAGGGACTGATCCCGGACCGTCGTCAATAGCCCGTTGTGTTGCTCTAGTACGACGTTAACTAAAATTACCTCCGCCCCCCAATCCTTATCAAAGTATAAATTAGCAAAATTGCTGCTTTTGTGTTCTATGTGAAGCGATTAAGGGGAACTGTTGGTTGATATCGCTTCTCTGATTGGCCAACATTATGGTAAATTGTTATTTTTGTTGTTATTGGTTGTTGTATTATAACTCATTATTTTTTCCAATGTAACTGTTCTGTTCCGTAAGTGTTTTTCAGTTTCATCTTGCGTCTAAATAAAGTAGTCGTCGTTCATTGCTGTTCCTATGTATAACACAGGTCGGTCGTCAATAGCCCGTTGTCTTGCTCTAGTAGAACGTTAATTAAAATTACCTTACCTTACCCCATAATGAAGGAACGCTTTATCCCGGATTGGAAGAGTTACGAGTTCGAAACTCGATCCATCTGTTGTTTGGGAAAACTGGTAACAGTTAAATGTGTCGTGTCCTAAAATATTCTCACATTGGCGCGGTATGTAAATTTGTAGAGTTTGGTGCCCGTGGTTCAAATGACGAGTGGTCATTTAAACCGGAGGTGAGATCTAATCCAACCAAAGACCGTCGAGTTCAAAGAGGGTTGGCACAAGTTCAATCCGTCGTGACCTCAAATGTCCTCACGTTGGCATGCTATGGAAGTTTAAGAGTGTAGTGCCAACTCAGGCGTCGTCCCGTCATTGATCCCGGACCGTCGTTAATAGCCCGTTGTGTTGCTCTAGTAGGACGTTAACAAAAATTACACTTACTAATTACCCAATCCGTCGTATATAACCCGTTATCATCCTCTAATAGGGAGTTACTAAAAATACCTACCTACCACTAGAGTGCCTACCACATATTACTGTAAATGAAGACATATACATGCTCTTCAAAGTCGTTACCTGTAACTTTACTATATACGAGTAATTCCTTTTTTTTTTCTCGGATCTGAAGTCATCTGTTCCAGCATAATCTTCAACAACAGCTTGTTTTTCTTCAATATTTCCCAGCATAAAACTTCAACAACAGCTTGGTTTTTTTTTCAAATGTACTTATAAAATAATTAAAAACATCTCAAGACAAATGTTTACTAGGAAAAGAATTTCTTTACGGAATAGAGGAGGAATTGATTCAGTATTATACTGAAATTTGACGAGCAAATATCTTCAAAACTTTCAAGTGTCAACATTTGTGAGTAGATCCATGCAGAAATCAAGTGTGCCTACCAGAACAGAAAAATGTGGAGTAAGTTCTATTTTTATTTTGTATTGTCCCATCCAAATCCAATATCGGTTTGCTTCCCACAACCCATCTCGTTTCGTTCGGTATTTGAGTTAAGTTAATGACACCGTAGAATATTGTGGGGTAAAAAAGTCTTATATATTTGTCGTATTAGTATGTATGTTATTAGTCTGTATATTTCTTATTTAACTTCTAATTTCTACTTCACTAAATTTCTTATATAACCTCATGCACTTTTAACAATAATAGAATAATTCATGTAGGTACTGTTTTTTATTAAGAGTTTAATTTGGCAATTTATTCTTTATGTGGTTTAGTTTCTAAATTACAGCAAAGAGCATTATAGTATGAAAGTTTAGCCTGAGGAACTTTCATCTTCATTTCGTGCTGTTCTTTCGATTGCCTCATTTCTTGTTTGACGTTTTGCTGCACTAGCAAATCCTCAGCCTCTATTGCCTTCTTTTTGGCTATGGATTGTTCCACTAACACTTTTGCTGCCTTCACTGATGCTGGAGGTTGTCGTTTTCTTTTAGACATATATCCAGTTAATAATCTGGGTGTGACTGCTTTTCACTTTTGGAGTTTCTTCTGAAATCTAAAACCTAGTGAAAGAAAAATGTTCATTACTTTGTATTGATCACTAATTAATTTCCATCCAACTGGAAAACTTAAATTACAAAATGTTCTTTTAAGGGGACCACTGCACAAAAATCGTTCAAAATTTCGTTTTTTTTATTTTTTTTTTATAAATTTAAATAAATGTTTATACAATTTTGTTTAAAATTATGTATTATTCATAGAGATACGTTGAATAGAAGTATTTTAAATAATTTTTTAAAAAAAACCTGTAAGTGTCTGAAGTAAGGTTAATTTTATGCTTTAGACTTCTATATCACAAAATATGTACTTTTTTTCATAAAAGCAACATTTTTATTAAATATTTCTATTCAAGCGAATATAAAAAAAAATTGGTTTACAAGTGTAACAGACACTTTTTCTATCTGCTCAGAAAAATCAATTTTGACTGTTGAAAAGAATAAAAATTAGTTGAAAAAATATATGAGTTGATGAAAAACAATCTCAAAACTTCACATTTTAAGTTTTTTTTTAAATTCCTGTGTTAAAGTGTCTTTATAACCTAAATCAAAATATTCAAATCAATACACACACATAAAAGATTCTGAGAAAATAATCCTTAAAATTTGACCATTTCAACATTATGGAGATAGGACTGCACTGGTCCCCTTAAACGTCCCAAGTATTATTTAACTAGCCACTGCATGGCTAGCCCTGCATTCCCCGTTTTGTAAGTTATTAATCTGGTGTAGAATTTTCCGCAGATTTCAAATCCGTTGAAAGTTTCAATCTATCTTTAGCGATTCCGATTTTACAAAAAAAGAATTAACAATCCCAGTCAAAATGTTTTTTATTTTTTGCTCTTATTCCCTGAAATGGAATAGGACAGGAAATGTAATCTGTTTCTTTTTTTTTTTAACACAAAGGGCAGAAGTCCAGATATTTATGGGTGTTAATCTTGATGCGTTCGCGTATCTCACCAGTCATTAACAACTTTAGATAGTTCCAATGCTGAAGAGACAGATGGTAACATGTGAACGGGATCAGAAAAATTACCGAATTGGGAGGTTATCTGATCGGCAGACTGACTGAAGAAGCTGATGTGCGTAGTTAGAAATGGAGCCCCTAACACCTGATGATCGTTTAAAGTGACAAGTAGATGTTCGAGAAGCTTTTGTAAAGTGGGGATGACTGATTATCCTCCTCACTGGTAGGAAGACACGCTGATTAGTTTTGGGCCATCTCAGGTGGTGAGCGAGTAAAGCCGTTTTGGAAGGTTTGACATTCAGAGGGTTAATGAATAACATATTTGCACCTGTGTGGTAGTTAATTTATGCAGCCATTAACACAGTAGGAACCGTATGAATGGAAAACGAAGTGATACCTTCCAGATTCAAATAGATCATTCGGTATTGCGCGCCTGTTATCACTGCTCGGAGGGATGTGATTGAGGGACTTTTCCTCTTGAAAATGTTCTTTCTCTATTCAAGATGGCATGTAAGATCTCCCGTATCATTTATACTAACTACATTAACAAAAAAAATCCATGAAACACAAGCCCCATAAAAGTCCTTTGTTTTCATTTTTACTATGTACACCCATCATACTGTTTAGGAATGGTCTGAATCAATTATCACTTTAAAATATGTAGAAAAATAAATATTTCTATGCACCGCACAGTGTGTCATTTTTGATTCTGGGTGGACAAAATTAAATTTTCTTAGGGTGGAGTGGTAGCATCCGATACGTTAGGCCGCCAAAGCGATTGTTTACGCCAAATCAAGATGGCGGCCGATGTAAGCAATTCCAAGATGGCCGCCATATACAAACGTGAACCTTTGCATACAGTGCATAAATAATAATAATTTGTTTAAAAATTAAGAAAAAAGCAATATAAATTTCACTTGAAAATTTTCTAATATTTCAATCTGGTTTTCTCCGAACATGTACGCAATTTTGCGTCAATTTCATCCTAGTTTTGTCACTTTAAAAAAAAAAATTTAATTAAAAAAAAAACAATTAATTGTTAAAAAAAATAATTATAATTGTTAAAAAAAAATAATAATAATAATAATAATAATAAAAAGGGATTTTTTTTAAACGTCCGGATTTTCATCAATTTTGAATTAGAAACTTTGCAATGCATAGAAAATTCAAAACAAGAAATCTTTTTTTAATAAGGTAGTTCTTTTCTGTGATCATAATCCACACAAAGGTTTTTGATGAGAAAAAAAATCTAAAAATTCTTCTGCTATCTATAAGTGTGAAAAAATATTTTTTTACAATTTTTCTAGCAATTAGCATTATGTGAGCAACTCAATGGGGATATTCCAGGTTATAGAGCCATATATGGAAAAGCAAGACAAATATTTTTATTGTAACGACTTTACAAGAGGAAATTGTTTTTTAGAGAAGTCAAAGCGTATTGCGCTTAAGGTTTCAATGCGTTTAAACCAGTATACAGGGAGAAATTTGTTTGTAGATAAGTCACAGCGTATAACGCGCGATCCCCGCCTGCCGGCTACCTCGCCGCCCCTCCGGGGCCGGCGAGGACCTTTCACCGTTGGCTTCCATGCGTATAAGTCACCGTATTGGGTGCCCACCCAAGCATAGTCCAGTGTTTGTAATATAACCAAAAGCTAAACAAAAATCAAACTTACCCTCATAGCCGGGTCCTTGAAATTCTGACTATGGTTAACAGTCATATGCTCGAATCGATAACCCTTGAACTCTTTGTCCTTCGGGTATTGATACCAGTATATGACTTCCAATAGTCAGAAATTTTTGTAGTTCCTTGCAAAATTCAGCTCTGAATTACCTCAGCCAAAACTTTCTGGTTCCTATTTTTCACCTCGACCATAAAACATTTATCCGTCCCTCGTTCAAGTCCTCCAAACACCCATTTACCCTCCAATTTCTTACTCCTGTTATACTTTCTTTTGCCAAACTTTTGTCCTATCTTTCTACATTTCCACTCCTACCTATCACCAGCATCCATTCTCAATGTTAAAATCATATCATTCTCACATGAAAGACATTTCACCCTCTTCCCAATCAAGCTACTACATGTTTGCAAAAAAAAAAAAAAAAAAATTCTAACGTTTAATAATAACACTATCCACTGCTATATCAAATCAACTAAGGGGAAATAAGCAACCAAAAGGGGAAAAAAATTCTAAATTCCAATCTGCAATTTCAAAAATCAAATTTAATCCAAATTTTTTTTCGAAATTTTAATTAAAATTTAAATAAAGTGACAAATTTAAAAAATTGTAACTTACAATCTGCTTTCCAAATTTATCCTAAAAATTTTGAAAATTAATAAAACAAGTCGATTTTATAAATCAAGAGCAAAATTCATATGCACCCAACAATTTCAAAGACTGTCTAAATTTTAATTCCGTTCTACATTAAAAATAAAAGTGGAAAAGCGTATTTTCTTCCTTAACCAATCATGAGACCCGTTTATTATCGTCAGGAGAAAATATCTAGGGTTGCCTTAAAACTAAGAAAAGCGCGAAAACGGGAAGGTTACCACAATTGGCAATACATCGCTCGAAAGTTGTAACGTATCGGATACTACATACCATCCTTTCTTAGTGTCGCAGATTGGGGGGATTGATCCCGGACCATCGTCAAAAGCCTGTTGTGTTGCTCTAGTGCGACGTTAATTAAAATTAACATCTTTACCGCATAACCTAAACCAGCACCTTTGCTTGTGAGATTTTAAACATCTTGTCACTATGCACAAATATAGACAAACAACTCTCAACTCAATCATAGACTTTAGTCTTGCATTAAATCTATTAATGCATGTTTTAAAAACTCTTACAAATTATTTCCTCACTTAAATTTTAAAATATTAAGAATTGCTGTGTGTTGAAAGACGAAAGATGTGATGTTCTGATAAATAAATTGAATGGCCGTTGATATCACCTCATTTACATCCTGTTAATTGCAGGTAGTTCTTCATTTTTCTTTAACTGTTCATTTTTCCAAATGTAACTTGTGTGCGAGTGACATTTTCACTTGTTTTTAATAACTTGGAAGCATATTTTATCATTTGACCCATAGATTCTCTCACTATTGTTGACAAAATAGATTCTGATACTTTTGTTTAACCCTGCAAATGGTCTCGACGAGACAGATCGTCCATTTAAAGATGTGATCAATTTTGTCAAGGATGAGCTATCTTGTCGAAACAATACTGATCTATTGTTACAAGGGAATAAAAATCCAGGTGGGAAAAATAAATTATCTTTTACACAGAACAGGGAACAATTTTGAACTGAATTTTTGCATTAGAGGGAATTTTGCATTAGCCTGTAAAGGGAAATTTTCGACACAAAGATAAACCATCAGGGGTGTTATTGAACATAACTTTTTAAATAATGGTAATAGTTTTATAAGATATAAGTTACGTAGGAAAAAATTATCTATGCACTATCGGATGTTCTAAAATATACTTTTTATTTTTGTTCACAGATTTCAACAACTGGAAAGAAGAGGAAGAAATGGAATCTAAATCCAAATTTGGAAGAAATACATCAGCGCGTAATTTATTTTGGAGGTCATAAAAAGTGCTATTACACTTTTCATAGATCTGGTAACTACAAGCACAAGGTAACGAGTGAACGAAATCCCAAGGCAGCTGCAAAATAAATGGGACTTGTTTGGCTTCCATGGAAGTTGTGGAAAACACGGATGGCGAGGTGTCTGTAACATATCAGTGTCACACTACGGACATACATTTAATTTAACTCATCTCTTCATTACATCAGCGAAGAAAGCAGTTATTGCTGGGAAATTGGTCCAAGCCATTTTAGACGACATTAGAAACAAAACATCTGAAGAACTTTCTAGATTGCATTTAACTACAAAACATGACACATAATATTCAGCGGAAATTTTGGTATAACCTATGGTGAAAAACTGCATAACGATAGGGTTAGTGTCGAATTGTGGGTCAGGTCTATGAACAAGCAAGAATATAACCACCCTGTGCTTTTGTGCAAACAACAAGGAGAAAAATCCAACGAAGGACAGAGCTCTTTTATTTTCACAGAAGAAGATTTCATGCTTGTTTTGATGACGGAGCCTCAAAAAGACCTTTTTCAGAAATTAGGTACCTCAGAAATTTACATTGACTCAACACATGGACAAATGCTTACTATTTTCAACTGACAACATTAGTTGCTGTTTAGGAATTTGACAGTGCATTTCCATGTGCTTATTGCATAAACAATAAGGTGGAAGTCAATGCAATGACAAAATTTCTCCAAGCTGTGAAGCTTGCACTTGCAGTTGACTTAATGTCATGCGAGATATTTATGTCCGATGACACTGCCTCATACTTCAATGCGTGGAAATCAGTAATGGGCCTACCGAAAAAATGCTTATTATGCTTCTGGCATGTAGATAAAGAGTGGAGGGAAAATATGAAATTAGTTAAAGGAAATGAACAAAGAGCATTGATAAATAAATCATTGCATACATTGCTAGAAACAGAAAAGTTTGTTTCGCTGCTTTCGGCCTTTTATAAAGGAGCTTGAAATGCCAGAAATATTGGCATTAAAAAACTATTTTGAAGCACATTACAATAACAGACCTCAAATGTGGGCGCATTGTAACAGGTTGAAAGCCGGTATCAATACGAATATGTACTTAAAAGGCCTGCACAGGGCAATTAAATATACATATTTAGAGGGCAAGCAAAATAAAAGGGTCTATAAACTGATTTCAGCCCAAATGAAATTGACATGAGAAAAGTTGTTTGATAGAATTGTTCAACTGACTAAAGGAAAAAATCACTTATAGAATTGCAAGCATAAACAAAAGACATCAAAGTAGCCTCAAAATGCTACTGTCAGATGTAAACTAAGTAATAACTAATAGATGGGAAGTGAAATCCCAGTCAACTTCTACTAATTTCTATACTGTTAAACAAACCATTATACCACCCTGTGAATGTCAACTGCATGTAAAGTTTGCATTCACATCTTTACTTGCAGCTGTAATGATCATGTTATGCATTTTAATATTTGTAAACACATCCATTGTATTATAAGATCTGAGCATGGTGAAGACGCTGACAATGAACCAGAGGTAAGCTAGAAATACAAATCTTGCCACAGATTATTTTTTGATGTGCTATTTTTCTTATTTTTAAAAATGTATAAATATTAATAATCTAGTAAGTAAGAATTCTCAGGATCTAAGGAAATTTCAATTCTTATTATGATAACTTTATAATAATAATAATTCTTATAGTATAATAAAGAACATAATGAGAGAGAATCGAGAATTGTGTCATACAAAGTTAGACTTGATGTACCGATGAAATGCGTATGTTGAAAAGAAATAAATTAATAAATAGAATAGCATTATAGAAATATGTTTACTTAATATGATTATTGAATGAATTGTAAATTTAAAAATATATATTCATTTAATATTTCTTGTAATATATAGGATAATAAATGTTTCGCATTACATTCAATGGAACAGAGGGTAATAAATGTTTCGCAAAAGTATACAATAAAAATATGTATACTTTTAACTTTTCATGTAATAGTGGGTTCAATGTTTCGCATTACATATATTAAATTAATTTTTTATTTGCTTTTATTACATTCTAAAATTTTTTTTTTGCCATTTACAGGTTCTAATACGAAACGACATTGTAGGTAGCAACGCAAATAAACCACATGTGCTTTTGGAAAAAAATCAAGAAATCCTCACAGAATGTTGGGAATGTTTCTGGTCAAAACAAAATTGTTTTGATGACAGGATCACTTAGGTCGCATCAAAACAAAGAAACTTGTCGAGACCACAAGTCTAGCTTATGACCAGAGAAGCTTATGATAATCATCTTTCCCAGGTGTTGGAAATGCCCTCAAATTAAAGAGAAGTACCACTTGTGCTGGAGGAACAAATAATGGAGTTAACAAACAACCACGTTTTTTGTCAACGAAAAAACAATGTACTAAGGCTGTCTCGTTGGGCCTAAATCTTGTGTATCTTGTTTGTTTACATTTGGTTAGTTGACTACTATAAAGTTATAAGATATTTAATTCCAGCTTTTTCTGTATATTTGTTTTAGTGCAGTGCTTTTTCTGTGTATTTGACTTAGTGCTTTTTCTGTATGTTTGATTTTGTTTAGTGCTTTTTCTGTACATTGATTGTTACTTTGGGTTTAGTTAGGATGTTAAAGGAGATGAGGACAAAGGGAGCCAGTGGGGAGTTCTATGTGGAATGTGACTTGTGTGGGAATATGGTTGAGGCAGGAAAAGGTGGTGTGAGTGGGGTTAAAATGTCAGAGAAGGTTGAATTTAAATGTAAGAGTTGCTTAGAGGTGGGTGATTTGAGGAAGGAGCTGGCTTTGAAAGTGAGGTTTGCAGAGGGAGTGGAAAAGGGTGTTCAGTGTGTAGACTTGGGACATGTAGATCAGGGGGATGAGGTTGATAAGGTAACTAAAGGGGTTGTGGTTGAAGATTCAATGGTTAGAGTTTTAGGAGACATTGTATGGCATAATAAGCGCAATTTTGCAAGGTGTTGCTTGCCAGGGTCAAACATGTAGAGGCAGGTGTAGTTAAAGGGGAGGAAAAGCGCAGTAGTGTGGGTGGGAACTAATGATGTAGAGAGGACCACTAATGTTGAGTTTAAGAGGGAAGCGGAAACACTTTTGAGAGGCATTAAGTCTCATGGGGTAGAGGTTACAGTCCTAGGGTTACTACCTAGGTATGGGTTAGTTTAAGGGTGGTTAAATCAAAGGGCCAATAAGATGAACGGGTTGTTAAGGGATTTGTGTGAGAGGGAGGAGGTTAGATGTTTGGATGGAGTGTAGGAGGGGTTGGATAAGCAGGGACAATTTGCATTTAAGCCTGATAGGTAATAGGGTTTTGAATATTCTGGAGTCAAAAAACTAGAATACAAGCAGGGATGGGTAGGACATAGAAGGTTGACAGTACACAATAATTGCTTTGGAAAACTAACAGGGTCTAAATTACAAGAGACAAACAATACAAAGGGAAAGTGCAATATAAGGGTGAAAAATAAGCTAAAAGTATTTTATTGTAATGCTCGCAGTGTGAGAAATAAAATGGATGAGCTCAGGGGAATTGCACAAGCAGAGGATATAGATATCATTGGGATAACTGAAAGTTGGGCAAGCAGTGAAGATGCACAAATTTTAGAATTGAGTGGATTCACAATGTTTAGGGAGGACAGAGTGAATAGGAAAGGGGGTGGGGTTTTGATCTATGTGAGAGAATTCTTAAACTGTACGGAAGTAGAGTTTAATAGTAAAACTGAGGGTATAGAATCAGTCTGGGTGAAAATGAATAGGCAAAGGACTAATTCTGGGTATTATATATGGACCTCCTGTCTGTAGTGAAGAGCAGGAAAAGGATATGTGCAATCTGATAAACGAAGCATGTCAAAAATTAGAATTAATTTTAATGGGGGACTGGACAAACAATCTAGCTACAAATGGGAAAGGGGCAGAATTTTTGGAAGTAATACAGGATTGTCTTTTGTACCAGATGGTGTATGAGCATACTAGGGACAATGCAATATTGGATTTGATTTTCAGAGATGATGAGGATAGGGTGCAGGATTTGGTTATAGATGAGCCACTAGGAGAAAGTGATCATAGAAGTATCAGATAAAGTATAAATTTTCAGTCAGCATACACATTCAATAGTAGGAAAAGTCCAAATTTCAGAAAGGTAAATTTTCATAGGATAATGGAAGAGTTAAAGGAGACATTCAAAGGGGGATTAATAGCACCACATCGTTCTGAACAATGGGAGGAATTCAAGAATAAGTTAGACAGTGTGATAAAAAAAAACATGTAATGTTCATGAAAAAAGGAAAATCTAGAAACTTGCTCCCTATGTGGTTTTCAGGGGAAACACACAAAGCTTTAAAATTAAAACAATGAACATACAGGGTATATAAAAGCATTGATAGCGACAGGGACAATGAGGCATATCTGAAAGCCAGAAAGGAGTTTTAAAATATTAGTCGTAAGCAAAAGGTGTCATTACAGGAAAAACTAGCAAGTGAAATAAATATAAACCCAAAAGAATTTTTTGCATATGCAAGTGGTAAAAATAAATTTAGTACTAAACTGGGCCCGTTGGAAAAGAGGGGAGGTGGGAATGGCAAACATGTTAAATGTCTTTTTTCTGGAGGTTTTCAATGGTAACTATAAATTAAAAAAGGATCCCAATGATGGAGCCTTTGCAGGGGGGTACAATTAAAGAATGCAAATTTAACAGGGAAGAAATAGTACATCAGTTTACAAGAATTGAGCCATCTAAAGCACCAGGGCCAGACGATATTTATCAGAGAGTACTAGTGGAATGCGCGGAAGAATTGGGGGGGGCGTAATTCAGATGTAACTATTCACACCCTATTTAATTCAACATATAGCACGGGTTGGGTACCATAACTTCAATTTTCAAAAAGGAATACAAAGTGATCCGGGCAACTATAGACCAGTAAGTCTAACATCAGTAATTTGTAAAATATTTGAATCTCTGTTAAAAAAGCATATAATGTTATACTTGGAGGAGGGGGGGACTGTTATCAGATAATCAGTATGGGTTTAGGAAGGGCACATCCTGCTCTACAAACCTTTTGAAGTTCTACGAAAAAATTACTGAGGAGCTGGATAATAAGAGCAGTGTAGATATCATGTACATGGATTTTCAAAAGGCTTTTGATAAAGTACCTCATGAGGCATTACTATTTAAATTGGAAAGACTGGGGATTCAGGGGAAAACATTGATATGGATAAAGAATTGGTTATTGGGTAGAAAGCAGCGAGTGCATGTAAAAGGAAATTATTCACAGTGGAAAGAAGTTATAAGTGGGGTACCTAAGAGATCAGTTTTGGGACCAATTTTATTTATAATTTTCATAGATGATGTTGCATATCCATGGAAACGATAAGCCATTTATTCTGTTTTCTATACTTTGTTGTGAAGGAGTGGCAACAGGAAGCTCGAAAAAATAGAAATGTTCGCATTTTATTTGGATTGTGAGTTTTTGAACTGAGCGGTGATTGTAAATAGTTAAGATATGCATTAAAATTGTAAATAAATTATTAAAGAAACTTCTTGACTGTTAATTCATGAGAGCCGTCTCATTTTATTTATAAAAAATGAGTTATTATAGTTCGCTGTCTTTAGCGACAGATAATATAGGTCAGGGGATTTGCAGATGACTTAAAAATATGGGGGACAGTGGATACCAAGTTACAGATGGAGAATTTACAAAGGGATTTTGATAAGATATCCGAATGGGCTGTAAAATGGGGTATGTCATTTAATATAGGGAAATGTCAAGTTCTGCATATGGGTAACAGGAACAGTGGAGCCGAGTACTGCGGGTAAAAAGGCTAATAGGTTATTGGGGTGTATTAAGAAGACTAACTTCAAGGGATAAGAATACAATCTTGCCGTTATATAAGGGTCTAGTACTACTATTCTGGGCTCCATATACGAGAAAGGATATATAATTAATTGAAAGGGTTCAGCACAGAGATACAAAAATAATAAAGGGGATAGCAAATCTCAACTATAATGAACGTTTAAGCAAGCTAAACATGTATACACCACTGGAAAGAGGAAGAAGGAGGGGGGATTTGATTCAGATTTTCAAATTGGTAAAACAAGGTGACACAGAGGGCTTAAATTTCAATAGGGTTAACAGAACAAAGGGCCATGGGTATAAATTGAATAAGACATATTTTAACCGGGATTTAAGAAAAAACTACTATTTTAATAGGGTAATAGACAAATGGAACGCGTTGCTAGAAAATATAGTTAATTCAAAGGGGGAGTACGAATTCAAGATACAATTGGATAGTCAGTGGGAATTGGAGAATACATTAACAAAGGACCAGCCTTGTTGGTCGTCAATATTTGTATTTGTTGTGAAAATAAAAGTATAAATGTCCATATTTTTACCCACGGAAAGATTTTCTACTTTTACCAAATCATGGACAGACAAACTGAATTTTTTTCAAATTAATCCGAATGTAAGATAAGTTACAGATAATTTTTTTTTAATCCGACCCCACTCAAATGAACAAAGCCGATTAAGGAAATACGAAGTATATCATTAAAGGCACGAACGTTTGAGAATAAAGACATCTCCATGCTCTACAACGTCCTTAACTGTAACTTTACTAAATAAGCGTCCTGTTGTCTTGTTTGTTTATTTTCGTTGATCTGAAGTCATCTGTTCCAGTATAAACTTCAACAACGGCTTGTTTTTCTTCAAATGCACTTATGAAATGATTAAAAATATCTCAAGACAAATATTTATTAGAAAAATAATTTCTTTGTGGAATAGATGAGGGATAAAATTAGAATTATACAGCAACTTGACGAGCATAAATCTTCAAAAACTTTCAACTGTCAGCATTTGTGAGTAGTTCCATGCAGAAATCAAGTGTGCCTACAAGAACAGAAAAAATGTGGAGTAAGTTCTATTTTTATTTTGAGCTGTCCCATCGAAATCCAGTTTTGGTTTGCTTTCCCATAACCATCTCGTTTCGTTCGGCATTTGAGCTAAATTAATGACGCCGTAGAATATTGTGGTGTATATAAGTTCGTCTTATTAGTGTTGCAAGACTATTTTCGTTCACATGGATTCAGCTATAGACTGTTGACTGTTAAATATTGGTATCAACATATCGACTAATAGTATGTGCTATCAACTGTTGGCATTCAACCTAAAGAATAATGTTTCCCCATTACCCTTGTGAAAATTAGCTGTTTGATCGTGCAACATGTCTTCCGAATGTGATTCATCCAACCAATGTTTCAGCAACGAAGTATATCCATTCGAATACAATGGCGGTGACATAGAAGGGGAAACTTTTCAATGTGATACATGCAACAAAAGTTTCAGCAGTCAAGGTACTCTTTTGAGACATTGTCATGTTCATACTACCTTGAAACCTTTTCAGTGCGATGTCTGTTACAAATGTTTCACACGCAAAGAGCATCTTCAGAGGCATTACAATATCCACAGCAGAGAGAAGGGTGAACTGAAGTGTGAAATGTGTGAAAACATTTTCAGCTGCAAAGAGCACCTCCAGACTCATACCTGCATTCATACAAAAGAAAAGTGTGAACTGTGCCAGAAGTATTTCAAAAACAAAGAGCTTCTTTCAAAACATTGCTGCGATCAAGCAAAGGGGAGGCGCTGCGATGTATGCAACATCATATTCAGCAGAAGAAGTAAATTTTTGGAACATTGGCGCGTTCATTCGAAAGAAAAGCCTTTTAAGTGCGAGCTATGCAAAAAATGTTTCAGGCATCACGGAACTCTTTTGAAGCACGTCCTCGTCCATACGAAAGAGAAGCCTCATCAATGCGATGTGTGTAACAAGAGTTTCAGCCAAAGAGGAGCTATGGTGGACCATCGTCGTAGCCATACGAACGAAAAGCCTTTTGATTGTAGTTTTTGCGACAAGCATTTCAGTTTGAAAAAGAATCTGATGAAACACTACCGCGTTCATACGAAAGAAAAGCCGTTCCAGTGTGAAGAATGCTCTAAATATTTCAGCCACAGAGGGGCTCTATTGCAGCACCGTCTTATTCATTCAGAAGAAAAGCCTTTTAAATGTGATGTGTGCAATAAATTTTTCAGGCAGAAGGGCCAATTGACTGTGCACCTCAACGTTCATGTAAAGGAGAAGCTAAAGCCAAAGACATTTCAATGTGATATTTGCTTCAAAATTTTTGATGGGAAAGTAACTTTTAACCGGCATTATAAAAATCATAAAAAAAGTCAGCTTAAAGAAAGTATGTTAAAAGAGGAGACACTGTTTAAGTGTGATGTATGTAATGAAAGTTTCAGCAGCCAAAGTGAATTTTTAGAACATTGGCGGGTTCATCCAAACCAGAAGCCCTTTACATGTGAAGTTTGCAACAAAAATTTCACTGAGAAAGCAAATCTTTTGAGACACTTCCGAATTCATACAAATGAGAAGCCTTTTGAATGTGAAGTGTGCAGCAAACGTTTTAGACAGAAAGGAACTTTGACTAAGCATTATAATGTTCATAAAAAAGATGCAGTTTTAGGTAGTGATTCAATAACAAATATTTCTGTTTGACAAAATTAGCACTATGGTTTACATGTATGCAAGTAAATTTAAAATTTTACCACACAAAAACTCTGTTTTAGACATTCTATCAAAATAATTGTTGAAAGTTTTGCAAAAAAAATATTTAAATTTAATGTTACTCATTAAATTAGACACAAAAGTATTTGGCCATCTTCTGTAAGAAGTGCAAATTTTAAATAAAAATATACAAATCAATCTGTAAGATTTTTTTGTAATTGTTCTTACACAGTAAATTGTTTTTAAGTTTAAATTTCTGGTATTTTTAATTAATGTCACACTGCTGCAACACAGCGGACTATTGGTGACGGTCCTTGATCAAACCTGAGGGGAAAGCCTTGAGGACATCATTTCATTTTGAACCACTGACAGATGACAGGATCATACCTAAGCTGGCACCCCACTCTCCAAACTTCCACACCAATGCATATTTATATGCATATATTCGCCATGTATGAGCAATACTGTCAGGTTTCACTTGCTCACAACCTTTGAAGTGCTGCCACAGTTTTCAAATAAATCAAATCCGCTGCTTTTAATGCAACTGATTTTATTTTTGGTGAAAACTGCAAATGGAAATTACAACACTGAATCACTTGTTTGAAATGTCCGAAAATTTGCATATAAGAATGTCAAAAAGATATATGCAAATGATTACAGAGTATCTATCCTGCTAAAGTTATAATTAATATGAAAACATGACAAAATTGTTTTGCAAATGTTTCATCAAATAATGTGTTTTTCAGATTATGTTTAAGCTTCATTAGTTGACTGCTCAATTTTGGCAGTACTACAGGAATCTGAATCTATCAGTTTTATCAAAGGGAATGAGCAGAAACCCCTTGAGTTTCATGGCAAAGCTCCATCAAACATCAAGTACACAAAAGGAAAATTTTACTAACACCGAAGAGAGAAATACATCCAGGCAGGAATCAAACCTGTGTCGTCTGTAGGTCTCGGGTCACTCGTGCAGTGGGTAAACCCACTGACCCTGGGACCACTTGACAAAGAATGACCATAGAGGAGTCTATGGGAATGACCCAATAGTAGGGGAAGACAGGGTACAATGAAACATTACTTCTAAAATCAGTAAAATTTGTCACAGAAAGTTGTAATTTATACATATGTTATGTAACTATATGTTCCAATTACTGATGTGATTTGGATACATTCGCACTTTTACAACATTAGCAATAGAAGATTATTGGTTTTTCACCATTGAAAGTAAGTTTCTTTATTAAAAGTAATTTTGTTTCTTTTTCCTCGTTGTAATATATAATAATTATTTTTTCTATACATTGTTATCTTTGTGTTGTTGTCTTCATTCCTCCAAAACCAAAATTAAAAAAAATTAATATTAGAAGTTTAAAAATGTTTTTTATTTAGTAACCTCAGTACGGGGTACAATGAAACACTTGCAGACGGGGTACAATGAAACATGTTTCATTGTGCCCCGGGTGAATGCATTTACTTGAAGTAATGTATCACTGGTAAATATAATATCATTGATATAAAATAACATATTACTGGTTGTCACTAATATAAATAAAACACTTTTACTAAAGAAATGGCAACACTTAACATTAAAAAAAAAAGGCAACACCAATTCAAAACGGTAATTTTGAAAGCATGCAAAATTAAACTGCTTTTTTTTCCTTAAAAAAAGTACAGATTTCAATAGTAAGTTAGTTTTTATGGATTCAAAAACATTTAAGAATACTTTATTTATTTCATAGATCTAAACTGCACTTGCTTCAGTACACAATCCTCCTAAAGTTCTCAGTCAAAGGGGCCAAAAACAAATAGGTCAATCAACGTCTGTTGAAAGGGATGTTCTTGTTACTATGTGTGGATTTATTAAAGCTTCTGGAAATTCTATACCCCATTATTTAGTATTTCCTAGAGTAAATTTCAAGTTTTGCATGTTGAATGGAGCTCCACCTGGGACTACGGGTGATGCAACAAAATCGGTATGGATGAATGGAGATATTTTTGTTGATGTTCTAACACATTTCCAGGCACATACACGCTGTTCGCAAGAAAATCCAGCTGTACAAATAAAGGACAATCTTTAATCACATATTACGATTTCCAGTCTAAATTTTACGAAATATAACGGAATTGTTGTAACCCTGCCCCCACATACCAGTAACAAATTGCAGCCTTTAGACAAAACTGTTCAAGTCACTTAAAAATGTCTTCAATCTAGCTGCAAATGATTGGATGCTGTGTAATCCAGGTCGTACAATCTCTATCTATAATATATCTTCTTTGCTTGGCAATGCTTATTGCAAGTCTTTCACTCCACAAAATATTACAAAAGGTTTTACAGCGACTGGAATATGACCTTTCAATAGAAAAAAGTTTTTGAAGAAGATTATTTGTGTTCTTACGTGTCAAATAGGCCTTGTCCAACTGAAAATTATTTCCATGGTCAGATCAATGAAACTGAAGACCAGACAGACAAAACACAAGAATCCCAGAAGTGGTGGATCTTGCCATTAATAGATCAGAATCACCGACTGCAGGTTGTTCAGTGGACGGGAAAAAATAATTAGTAAATTTTGTTTCATTGTACCCTGTCTTCCCCTATAGGTTTATTCAGGTGCTTTGGGAATGGTTTTCTTATCTTTTCACAAATATTACTATTCCATAATAAAAATCAAGTGTTAAATGTGACACTTATTTTGAGACAGGAAAATATGAAGGGAGGATATGTGTAAACATTTACTTAATCTGGAATATCGAATGATTCCTTCAGAATACATAACTAATTTTGAAGTTTTAGTAGATTATATGGAATTGCACCGAATCGAAATTACGTCCCAAACATCTTGAAATGTGCCCTTTCAGCGATGCTACTTATAAAAATGAAGGTATTCATTTTGCAGCAGATCTCCTGAAGTATTAAAAATCAATGATTTTGACTGAGGCAAATCACTCAATCACGTGCAGAAAAGACACTACTTAGCATTGCTGTCATGTATCTATTCTAAAATATTAGCACCTCAAAAGCATCTCCGTTTAGCACCTATGACTTATTAAAGTTTGAGGAAAATTTATCTGGATGAAAATTTGATGCCCTATTATGACAAAAGTACTGTATTTTGAACTTAATTTAGACCTATTCTATGCATAAAATTGAACCAGAATACCTATTTTAAGACTTTTAGCTGTGAAATATCAAAATGTCGCTGTTTTGAATAAATAAAGTTTATGAAAATACAGGACTGTCTCAGGCAACTTTTGCTACTATTTTTCAACTTTGGCAAATATGGGTATATTTTGAAGGAATATTGTCTCAAAAGCTCCTACTTTCAAAATTCTGGCAACTTTTTGAAAATTCACGAAAGGTCAACGAAAATTTTGTCCATTTTTTAAAAGAGGATGGAAAAATTAATTTTTAGATTTTTCTTTAGGGAGAAAGTTTTCCAAATTTTGTGCCAACCCATGGCAACCATGAAAGAAAAATTGGATTCTGTTAACTAGAAAGCCACGAAAACCTTGTTAAGGAAATACTTAGTTCTTTTATTTATTTATTAGATTTTTACTAAAAATGTAATTTTTATTGAGACCTTTTAACTTAATGCACACACTTAATAAGCATATTTTAACCAATTCATTTTGTATCTGATCAACTAAAATTGTTTCTAAACTAAAGCTGATTTAAATTACTTTTTTTTGTTATTTTTGAATATTTATACTATTTTACAAGTGCTTTAACTGAGTCGGCCCTAAAAAGAAGCTGTAACTTTGTGGAAGCTCATAAAATTTCCTAAGGCACATTCTGTGAAAGTTTCATTAAAATTAAAGCGGGGTCGAGCTGGGACAGGATCATGTTCGATATTAGACCACGTGACATGCCATTGACCCCATTATATTATACTAGCCACTGCGTGGCTAGCCCGGCGTTGCCCGTGCCCGTGATATAAGGTATTATTCTGGTTGTAACATGGCTAACATTTGCCAAAAACAACTGGTGAAAAACTTCCTGCCATGTTGAGTGTGGGTAAAGGAAATGCACCCTATTCGAGGTTTTCAATGGATACTTCTAAACAGTACAATTCCATAGGGTGCTTCTAAAAATAGATTTCTCTCAGCCCCACTATGGGTTAACCTAATGTAAATTGGGACCCTCATCGAGTCTAGGGAGGAAGTCACGGCCGTTGACCGGATAGGTCATCGACTCTGGACGCGGCGTCGGGGGTGGAAGAAAAAGCTGGAAGTTTTTTTGGAGGGACATGAGTTTGCGGAGAGAACAACGATTTTGTTCTGGCTCCCATTCTGGGAAAAACTTTGCGGCAGAACTCCTGCCATAAACGATTGGATTATCATCCAGATATCCCAACCAGGAATGAGATTTACTATAATCGGACCACGTCATTTTGCCGAAGTGTAAAAATTAAGTTTTGAAAAATTTTATGAAAAAAAAAACTCGATTAATCTGGAGTTTAATTGAGTTATTTTAGCGTTTTATGCTACATGGTGTAAAATTTTCCACAGATTTCAAATCCGTTGAAATTTTTAATCTATCTTTAACGAATCCGCTTTTACGAAAAAGAACTAAACAATGCCTTCGAAATGTTTTTTTATTTTTTGCTCTCCACTGAAAGAGGCAGGAAATGTAATTTTTTTTTTTAACCCGAATGTCGCGAAATGCAATCTGTTTATATTTGGACAGGGAAAGTTACCGTGACGTCACAATCTCGTGCGAAAATATAAAAGATATATTCAATTTAAAAGTTATTTACATAAAGAAAATCATATTTTTTGGTATGGATCTAAAGTGAAATTTTCCGCAGATTTCAAATCCGCTGAAATTTTTACTCTATCTTTAACGGTCTAGGAGATAGGGAAAAAAACTAATTAACTCCAGTTAAAAGATTTTTTTTTTATTGTCGTGCAGAAATAGCTTCATTTGCTACTAATACATTCTATAACAAAAAAATCGACGCACCGAGAAGGAGTTGTCCGACGGAGACAAAAATTGGTGGATAGGAAAATTGTGTACAGAATAGAAAATGATTAAAATTTCAGAACAATTGAATGATTTATTTCAGAGTTACAGTAACGAGCTCAATAAGGTGTTGACCCGCCTCTAACCTGGATGCAAGCTACCACACGGCGTGGCATAGACCGATAAAGCTCCCGGATGGTCTCCTGCGGTATTAATTGCCAAATTTGTTCCAATTGTCGGACTACGTCATCAACATTCCCAACCAGATGCAGTCGCCTTCCCATCATATCCCAGACATGTTCAATGGGGGGGGGATCTGGTGATCTGGCTGGCCAAGGAAGTGTTTGACAAGCTTGAAGACAGTTCATAGCAACACGTGCCGTATGTGGTCTGGCATTGTCTTGCTGAAAAATAAGCCCAGGGTACTGCGAAAGGAGCGGTAGCAAAACAGGTCTCAGAATGTCGTCAACGTACCGCTGTGCAGTAAGTGTACCTCTAATGACGACCAAAGGGGTCCGGCTATCAAGGGAAATGGCACCCCTGACCATAACTCCTTGTTGAGTGCCCGTGTGGCGTGCAATAGTGAAAGCATGATCGGCGCGCTGCCCTGGGCGTCTCCAGACACGTCTTCGATGATCCTCAGGACACAGTTGGAAGCGGGATTCGTCGCTAAAGACTATACGTCCCCAGTCAGCATCATTCCAGCCTGATCGAGCCAAGCACTAGAGATGGGCGATCCGCTCAGGAGCTGACTCAAGGAGTTAGCTCTCTTGACGGAGTGAGCCAGCGCTGATTCGTCAAAAAAGAGCTATAGCTCTTTTTTAACCAATCAGGGCTGAAGAGCGGTGACTCTTTTTTAACCAATCAGCGCTTCCACTCTCGAAGAGTCATTTCCGCATGCGATCACCAGCTCAGTGATTCTTTTTGGGAATTGATTCTTTGGGAGTTGATTCTTTTCGAGATTTTGGCTCTTTCGAAGAATCATTTCCGCATTCGATCGTTTGCGCTCACTGATTCTTTTGGGAGTTGATTCTTTTAAGGAGTTAACTCTTTGGCTCTTTTCGATAACTATCGCTCTCGAAGAGTCAATTCCGCATTCGTTCTTTTGCGCTCCCTAGCTTTTTGTTACTTTTTTGAAGTTTCAAATTTTTAAATATCTATATATTATCATAAATGTTATTTTTTTTAATTTAATTCAATTTTAGATTGAAAGGGTGTTTTTACGGCTTAAGTCACATCACGCCTTTAGCACTAATTAAAACTAGTCTTAAGGTTGTTATTAAAACATATTCTAACAGTTATTATGTTATTCACTTAACATTAATATAATAATTATAATAAAACCTTGATTTCTCGGGAGTGATATCATTTTAATAAAGCTACACAAAATTAAATTAAACGTAACTCGTTTTTATTGCATTGCCTTCACAAAACAAGGCATTTTGAAAATATTTTATTAAAAGACAGGGAGGGGACTTGGATTTTGAAAATCTTTGGGACAACGAGTATTCGAGGGTATTATATACCTATATCTTAAAATAAATAGTTAAAAATCTTAAGTACTTAAATAAATTATTAATATTTTTATTATATGATTTTAAAATATCATTTAAATTATTAGGAAGTCTCATTTGGTAACTAAGTGGTTTTAGAAAGAAATCTTAATGTATCCAAACACGTCCAAGACACTTTTTTTAAATGTGGTATAGAAACATTTTAATGATATTTTTATGTTTTGTGTTTTAAACAATAGCAATGGGCTATAAATATTAATAATTTTGTAAAAATATGATAATAATGTATGAAATTTTAAAGAAATGTGTCAAAAACTTCAAATGTGCTACATGAAAATCTATTCAACCAATTTGAAAAATGATGCTACCAAAATAAACTACATGCATATTTTTAGGGAATGAACTAGAATAAATGGATATTTAAATAAACAACAATTTTACAAGTGATTGAAAAATGAATAGAAGATTTTTTATAGTTTTACAGTCCTACTTCTTAAATAAATAGTAATAATTTAGAAACTTTTGAACTCAGCATAATTATTCTAGTTCATTCACTTGACAACATTATAAATAACAAACTCTCAAAAGTTTACTAGAATCCAGTTATAAGTTTTTGTATTATAACATTTGAAGTGAGGAAATAATGCAAAAATATTAATTTAGAGTTAAAGGTAGTTTCAAGTGCATCGCTTGCTCCCTTGCGTTTGCTCTTTGTGTAAACAATTTTGTTCTTCCTTCTCTTTAAAAAAGTTCACTCCATTTCCAAAAGAGAAACCATTTAAATATTTGAAAAAACTTTCTAAAATTATATTTGCAAGAAAAAGTAAGGTTTAAATTTAGATTTTGCCATGTTTTTGGCCTTTTAATGGCCATTTCCAGTGTTTTCCATTCTTACTTCTTGTTTTCCCGCCTTGATTAAAATCTTAATACTTCTTCAAGTAATTAACAGAGAAAAAATTAAATATGTTTTGGAAAGTCAAATAAATACTCTATCCAATAAAATTGAAAACTTTTTTAGAATTCTTGGTCAAAAATGAGATTTTTAACGTGATTGGATATTTTAATTGCTACTTCTGTAATCTCAACGGGTTCATGACGGGAATTACAAAAGTAGAAGTGTCCTCAAAGTAATTTATTCTTTATGGACAATTTCAAAGTTATATGAATTGACATGGTTTTGTGCCATCTTATGCCTTAGCAATTAAATTTTACAGCTTAGCAGCCCTATGCTGCAATGCCTATCGTCCTCGGGCCCCGTCTCCCTCCTTTTGTTGATTTTAGAGGTAAACTGCGCAAGTGCTGGATGAGTGAGTGTTTCAAGTGTTGTGTGCGTGGGTGTTTCAAGCACGCTTGGCGCCTCTTCGTCTGGACACATGCGCTCACGTGACAACGAGCGATGTTCGATGGCCCAAACATATTGTATACATTTCGATATGTTATATACATTATTATATATCTCAAAGGAGCGGTGAGTCATCAAAAAGAGCTACTCTTTTTAGTGAGTGAGCGGTTCCGATCCGATCCCTGAAAAGAGTCATTTTCCCCATCACTACCAAGCACCACTGTAATCTGGCTCGACAGTGTGCAGGCGAGAGTGGCAGGTGGCGTAACGGTCTGTACGAGCGTAGATTTCGCTCTCTCAGCCGTCTGTGAATGGTCATGGACACTCGTGTGTGGGTCGCACGACTGATGGTTGATAGCGATGAATCAGTCGCTGTGACAGCTGATCTGACAATCGCTCTGTCCTCGCGATCTGTTGTGGCCCTACGTCGACCGCTACCATCATGACGCTGAAATCTGCCATTGTCCACCCACTCTTGCCAGCATCTTCTAATCGCCGCATCGCCTCGACTCACATGACGAGCGATTCTCCGATTTGCCCAGCCTGCCTCTTTCAGTCCAATGATACGACCTCTTTCAAACTCTGAAAGTTGCTCGTAATGAGCTCGAATTCTGCGGCGAGGCATTTTTTCAGACGTTAAAAGGTATCATAAATCGCAATGCAGCAGAAATTTTTAACACTGTCTACAGGGAGTACTGTCTGCAGGGAGTAAAGGTAAAGGAGGGAGAAACAGTCAAGGATCTTGGGGTGATAATTCATAGGGATTTTAAAATGGGTCACTAATGTTCAGCAACGGGTAAAAAAAGGCTAATAGGTTATTGGGGTGTATTAAAAAGACTGTAACTTCAAGGGATAAGAATATAATCTTGACGTTATTCTGGGCTCCATATATGAGAAAGGATATAGAATTAATTGAAAGGGTTCAGCACAGAGGTACAAAAATAATAAAGGGGATAGCAAATCTCGACTGTAATGAACGTTTAAGTAAGCTAAACATGTATACACTGGAAAGAAGAAGAAGGAGGGGGTATTTAATTCAGCTTTTCAAGTTTTTAAAACAAGGGGACACAGAGGGCTTAAATTTCAATAGGGATAACAGAACAAGGGGCCATGGCAGGGTTCCCACAGTCCTTGAAATTTTTTTTCCTTACTAGGGGCCCTTGAAAGTTTTTGAAAATTACGGAACTTGTTGAAAAGTCCTTGATTTTTTTAAGTAGTACATAATTGTGTAATTTCGTCTTGCATTGGAACCTGTCCAGACTGGTCTCCTCCACAGCTGGTGCGCCATTTAAGCGTCATTCTGAATGAAACAGGTGTTTCTCTCTTTGACACTACGTGATATACAAGCGATGCTACGTATAGATCGTCCATTTTCCACAGTATTCTGTCCAAGTTGACACCTCTGGTCTCCGTTAAGACGGCCGCTTTGTTATGCCCGCCACATCATAACGTATCACGGCCGCTAAATAACAGCACCGCTTTCTTAGGAAACCGTAGTTTTTGTAGTCAGGACATAATTGGAAACCTGTCATGCATCCAAAGAAATGAAGCCAAATTATTGTTGCAAAAATATAAAAGTTACAGTTGAAAAAAAATTTAAGAAAATCACATTTAAGATATTCTTTTGTTGTAAAATTTTTTGTAGATTTCAAATACGTGGAAATTTTCACTATCTTTAACAATCGCAAAGATAGAAACTTAGATTAGATAATAAAAAAGCTCTTACACCAGTCAAAACTTTTTATTTGTTTTGTTTCTCAAACAAAATAAAACATGACAGCCGTCCGTTGTAAGCAGTGGACGACAGCGAAATGGAGATTGAATCGTGTAGATCCAACTGTGTGTGCAAGCTCCCATACTCTTCTTCGTGCCCCCAATAGAATTTAACGTGCGATATTTATCACACGACTGAAATCGAAATGTCTGCAAGTAGTCTGATATTTAACATTGAGACAAGAA
This sequence comes from Metellina segmentata, assembly GCA_947359465.1. Taxonomy (NCBI): domain Eukaryota; kingdom Metazoa; phylum Arthropoda; class Arachnida; order Araneae; family Tetragnathidae; genus Metellina; species Metellina segmentata. The sequence goes on along the minus strand of OX375881.1, from coordinate 22,379,378 downwards.
GCCCACTTTGCAAAAAAGAAAAAAAATCCAAATTATAATCAAAATTGATGACAACCTATCTTTTTTTTTGACCATCAGTAGTTTGCACAAATTAGGTTTTTTTTTTTTTTTTTTTATATTTCTTACATTTTTCTTTTTAATTGACAACTTTTTTTTTATGTCTTGTTTCAGGTAGTTATAAAAAATTTCGGGTCCTTGAAAAATATTTTTTTGGTTTTGAAAAGTCCTTAAAATTTTTTTGGATAAAGGTGTGGGAACCATGGATGGGTATAAATTGAATAAGACGCATTTTAATCGGGATTTAAGGAAAAACTATTATTTTAATAGGGTAATAGACAGTTGGAACGCGCTGCCGGAAAATATAGTTAATTCAAAGGGAGTGGGGAATCGGGGAATTTATAAACAAAGGACCAGCCTTGTTGGGCTTGAGTCTGTAGCTGGTCGTCAATATTTGTATTTGGTCATATTAACATTTCAAATTTCCAAGAGAGTTCAGAATGTTACCTTTCAATTTTTAATTATGTTTAATGTTTCACACAAGAATTATTAAAAAATGACAACCTAAAAATGCTCTAATCTTGCCAGTATCCCTACGATCTCAATAATAAAGAAGGATGGCATTTATACCATTGTATAAATGTGTTACAATCAGTTCGGAAATCTCACTGAAAAAACTAACTAAAAATAATCGATTTTTTTTTTTGTAGCAGAGGACTAAATAAATAATTTTTTATGAAGCACAGTACATACAGTGACGAGCCAAAACATTATGACCATCCCCACATTTTTCAATGAACTCGTCTGGATGACATGGAGGGCACGTGATTAAGTGAAAATGGTATTTAACTGTTGCTGGAGAAGGTAGGTAATCATACACTCTCCAAACAACATTGCTCTCTCTGACACTGACAAAGCAAACGCTATTGCAGACAGCTTCGAAACACAATTTCATGATAATAAAATTAATGACCCAAACACTGACAATCTCGTTAATCATACTATCAATAATTATTTTTCACACACCCAACAAGTCACATTCAAATCTATCCCCCCATCTGAAGTAATTACTCAGATTAACAAACTCAATATTAAAAAAGCCCCTGGACACGAAGGCATCACTAATAAGATGGTTAAAAAATTACCCGTTAAGGCCATCCTCATCTTCACTTTCATTATTAATCTCACTCTCAAACTCAAACACTTCCCCACTCCTTGGAAAACCGCCAGCATCATCCCCATACTCAAACCTCACAAAAACACTACTGATCCCACCAGCTACAGATCTATTTCACTCCTACCTACCCTCAGTAAAATCACTGAAGCTATTATTCTTGAAACAATTAAATACTTCATCACACAAAACAACATTATGATCCCTCAACAACACGGTTTCACACCCAAACTCTCCACTACTCACCAGCTACTCCGAGTCACCGAACACATACACAAGGGAAAACGCAAATACAAAAAAACAGGTGCAATTTTCTTTGACATCGCCAAGGCATTCGACAAAGTTTGGATAAAGGGTCTCATCTATAAACTTATCAAACTCAACTTCCCATACTGCCTTATCATCATACTTACGTCATACCTTACCAATCGTCATTTTACCGTCTCCGTTAACAAGGCTGACTCTTCGAAACGCAAAATCAAATCTGGAGTTCCTCAAGGATCCAAATTAGGACCTTTCTTATTTAACATCTACATGAATGACATCCCGCAATCTAATTCTACCATGCTCAGCATGTTCGCTGACGACACTGCTATTCTCGCCCAACAAAAAAATATCAATACACTTATTTTTCTACTCAACAAACACATCCAGGCAATCGAACTTTGGCTTATTCAATGGAGAATTAAACTTAATGTCGACAAAACAGCAGCTATCATATTCGGAGCTAACCCTCCCACACACAAAGTCAAAGTTTATGGTCAATCAATAGAATGGGTATCACAAACAAAATATCTAGGAGTTATCCTCGACAACCAACTCTCATGGGCCCCCCACATTCAAACAATCCAAACCAAATTTAAAAAAGCCCGATCTGCACTTTACCCTCTCATCGCACGTAGCTCTACACTCTCCATACAAAACAAACTTCTGATCTACATTTATTATTTACGCCCAGTTCTAACATATGCCGCTCCCATCTGGGGTGCCGCCGCCAAGACAAACATCAATAAAATTATTGTCCTCCAAAATACCACCCTCAGAACCATTGTCCAGGCCAGATGGTTTTACAGAAATATTGACATCCTAACTGCCACTAATATACCCCATCTTGGTCAGTTCATCGGCAACCTTGCTCAAAATTTTTTCAAAAACATTGCCAATAACACCAATTCCTCCATCCAAGAAATCGAAATTTACGACCCAACTCTTCCAAAAAACAAAGCCCGCCCAAGAGCATCAATGTTAATTGGCAATAGATTGTCACCCCAAAGCATCAACATTCGCAATTAATCCCTCATTGGCCGTACGATTTCGGCAAGCCAAGAGCTTTTTAAACCACGCTCCTCGATGTAGGTGGCACTTGTATTTCAAACAAGGCTGCACCACGTTGAACGAGCTCCTGACATCTTCCTAACACCCACCCCATTCTTTCCCTAACCTGAAAGCACCATCTGTCATGCCACTTATCCATCAATACTGGAGATGAAGGCCCCTACGGGGCCATGGGCTCCGAGAAATTCAACTACTACTGTAGGTAATCATTCGTGCACTTACTTTTGAGAAATGGGAATGAAAGTGATGGGAAAGGCTGCTGATCTAAGCGAATTTGATAGAGGGCAGATCGTAATGGCCCGAAGACTCGTAACGAGTGTTACCGAAACTGCACAACTGGTAGGTTGTTCATGATCTGCTGTTGTTAGTATTCATGCAAAGTGGATAAATGATGGTGACACCAGCAGTATACCCCAAGGTGTTGGTCGTCCACACGTCATCACAGAAAAAGGACGTCAGAGATGTCCCGCTTGGTAAAGCAAAATCGGCGCGAGACAGTGGCTCATTTGACAATTTGACAGCCCAATACATTGCAGGTCCAAGCGCAAGTGTTTCGGAACACAGCGGACACTGTTAGATATTGGACTGTGCAGCAGACGTCCCACTCGTGTGCCTCTGTTGATCAAGCGTCATCGCCAACCACCAGGGACGCTGCGAACTATCTGAACATCATTGCGGATCAGTTGCACACTTACATGGCGTCTGTCTTCCCAACTGGAAATGGAATATTCCAGCAGGACACACACATGTCACAAGTCTCGGATTGTGTTGGAGTGGTTCGAGGAGCATACTGATGAATTGCACTTAATGTCCTGGCCACCTAACGCGCCGTATCTTAATCAGATAGAGCACATTTGGGGTGTGATGGAGCGGCAGCTCAGAGCTCAAACACCACCACCACGTCCGAATATCTCGACTTTGCGTTACCTCTGCTTAGACATTTGGTACAACCTGTCTCCAGTCATGTACCAAGAACTTGTGGCATCTATGCCCAGGCGAGTTGCAGCTGTTTTGCAGGCCAAAGGAGGCGCAACGCGTTGTTGAGTAGGTGGTCATAATGTTTTGGATCTTCAGTGCAGTTCTCTTTTACACTAATCAAAATAATATTACGGTCATAGAAAATTCATATATTGATAAACATTAATTCAAGCATGTATTCATTTTCCTTTCTTTATTGAAATTTGCTTTCTACTCAGATTTTTCTTATTTTAAATCACTCATAGTGTTTGGATACTCCAATCGATCCTTTTCTATGCTTGATGAGTTAACAGAATAAAACTCAGGATTAACAGATAAGGGATTCATTAACAAGTAACAACAGAAAGCTGCAAGTGTGGTGCTCGGCAGGTAGTCGTCTTCCAAGTCAGTGATAAACAACAAAACAGGGTGGCTATGCACCCCTTTTGACATAAACATGGAGGCGCGGTGACATCCATGAGTGGTCGAGCTGTCCGTGGGTCATTATCTCGTAGGAAAATACTCAACACATAGTTATTCTCTTTATTGCTATTTATTTTAAATTTGAAAATTAATTATGTATTACATAAGTACCGCTTATATAAGCCAAATGCCCGGTGTCTTGGCGATTCTAGGTATGAATAATTCGATAAAAGTGGACTGTAGTTTTATTTAATTACTTATACTTGATATTTACAAATTGAAGGATTTGAGCACCATAGCTCTGAAGACAAAAGATGGACAATACCATCAAGTATAAATGCACGAGCTCGCATAAAGGGAGAGATGAACCAGACCACATTCACCCTCGAGAAACAAATCTTTTTCTGAAAATAGAACAAAATACAAAAAGTCGCACATCTCTCACACTGCGCCACAATTGGCGCGTTCTCGCTTGAAGTTGCGACGAGAGGCTCCAACACCCAGGTAAAAGGAAAGTTAAACCGGTTTTTTCTACTCCGCTTCACCTACGTGGGGAAAAAGCGAGGCAATACGCGGGTTGATTTCAACCCTAGTCAAGTCCTGTGTTTTTGAGGTTACTCTCCTTTCCCATAATGAATTTCGTGTGCCATGAGCTTTGTTTATATCAGCTCGAAAAAATGGAGAGCGTTAAGGCCGGTTTACACGCTACGATAAATTGTAGCAATTTATCGTAACGATCGAATTGTTTCGATTTATCGTTGGGTGTAAACAGGACACTGTAGCGATTAATTGGAATTGGATTGGATGGTTGATGCCGGCTGGCATCAATTTCTGCGAATCGTAACGATATGTTGGAACGTGTAAACAAGTGGCAGCCATTTCTCGCTACGATTTGACTCAGTTTGCACTTGTATCTGCATCAGAAAGGTTGTGTCTTATAGTTCGTTCTTTGATTAACTGTTGTTTTTATTCGAATCATGGCAGTTAAACAAACTCCTTGAGAGTTCTTGAGTGAATTCTTTGAACTTTATCGGAGTATTACCTGCTTGTGGCTCGTTAAGAGCAAAGAATACTCCGACAGGAATAAAAAAGACCTTGCTTATACAGAGCTCGTTAAAAAATACAAGGAATTGGATCCGTCGGCAGACAGAAACATTGTTGTGAAAAAAATGAATGCATTGCGTACGGTTTATAAGAAAGAACTGTCAAAAGTTAACAATTCGCCAAAATCCGGGACAGGTGCGGATGACATCTATAAACCTACTTTGTGGTACTTCGACCTTCTGCATTTTTTGAACAACCAGGACTCTGCAAGACTTTTTCACTTTTCTCGCTAAACAACCGATATATAACAACAACACTACTTCCTCCATGGCTAAAGCTTATTTAGAGGTCGATAGCGGTCGACAACGAATATTTGACAAGAAATTGTTACGATTTATCGTAGCGTGTAAACAATACTCACACTTTCGATTTATTGGAACAATAAATTTGTCAATCACATCGTAACGATTTATCGTAGCGTGTAAACCCGCCTTTAGAGCAACAGAAAAAATTAAGATTTATTCCGATCGGTGGACAATTGCAGAGGTAGTTGCGCTCATAAATCTTTTGGAATCGTATATAATCCAACAAAAATTGGATGGCACCGTAAGAGACGGTTATATTTATAAACGAATTGCCCAAGAGCTGAGTAACACTGGCTTTCAGAGGAGTGCTGCTTGCATATAAACGGGTTCTTATTTAGCAACTCGGGTAATCTTCGAAAATCCCTTTCACCCTCGAATAACCCGGGTCGATTGGTTTGGTCTTGTAAACGATACTGTAGTTGTATGATTAGAAATATTAAGTTTGCTTTTAATTTATAATTTTTTTTACCCTGTTGAGGGTTAAATTGCAATTTAGGGGAATGGAATTTTGAATATTTTTATTCCAATTGATTGGTGGATGAAAAACAACTCAGTTTTCAAGATCTTTTTTATATTTTAACTGAATTCCCTTTTGAATTATTGGAATCATGTACGTATGATACAACAAACATGTAACTTCTAAGTTTGAAATAACCATATATCGTTTAAATATCTGGATACACAAAGATCGCATAACTGCTTTCACTGCAAATAATAGCTCTCACTTTCAAAATCACTAGAGCAAAAATGTTCCATTTCTAAAGCAAAGTTCATTAGTTTATTCAGACAAAATTAATTTATGAAAACAAAAGACATTTTAAAAGTTTCCAGACTAAAACAGCTAATTTTTGTAAATCTTTAAGTTTTCTTTCAGAAATACTAAATTCAATTTTCATTATTAGAACCTCAAGACATAAATTAAAACAAAAACATATAAGCTTGTGATTGATATATGAGGCATCCTTAGGAGTACAAATCTTTAATACAGCAACTAACTGCGCCATTCTATTAGTAAAATGCGACCATGTTTGTAGATTGTGTTTAAAGATTGTGCTCTTGCCAATCTAACTGAGTCAACATTATCCACGACCTCTCAGATTTAGATAAAACTCGGTGGATCAAGTGACCGTACATAGCTATGAATGAAAAAGAAACTGCCTTTAATTCGAAAGTTATTGAGCTTAATCTCTACTATATACTCTATAAAAGGAAGTATTCCTATGATTTTCTTTAAATAAATAATTTTTCAGTTGTAAATTGTTCATTTTTGCTTTACGAATATAAGTGCATATTACATAATGACGTCACGACTTTTTTGCCCTTTGGAATCGTCTTCGCGATTGCTTTTGGTTGGTAGGTATTTAATTAACGTCGCACTGGACCAACACAATGGCATATTGCAATCTTTTTTGGAATTGAGTAGCAATCACCGGGGGTTGGCGAGAGTAATTTCCTTTTTTGTGAAAATGAAATTTTGCACGCATGTATTCCTAATTTTGTGTCCAGCCCAAATTTTCAAATTTTATCTAAAACATTTTTTTTTCTCCCTTGATCCAAAGTTTTCGACCTTTTCGGAACTGTGCCAAGTCTGACGTCAGTGTTCGCCGCGAAGAATTTGACCTTCGCGATCGTTAAAGAGATCAGATTAATTCATTTTGATTTCCTGAGCAACGGATTCGAATGGCTGTCACCAGGGGTTAGCGAACAGTGGTCACCACCGGACCCTACAAAAAGAACTGTGAACGGCAACGCCGTGCTGGCCACGTAGTGGCTAGTTTAAAATATTTTTAATGTGCGTCTTTAGATACTAAACTTTCATTTCCTCAGGAGCCAGAATAAGGGGGGAAAAAATGGCACTTTTAAAATTTAGAATTTTTTTCTTCTAAATTAGCATTTTCTAAGCTGTGATTCGTGGAATACTGGTGCTCCTTGGATAAGGAATAAGTGTTCAGTGAAAAGTTTTCAAAATGAATAGGAGAGATATTGAATTTTAAATATCCAAAAATTACTCATGGATTCTAGCCATGCCCTTTCAAAAGTATTGGGGCGTGTTCTCTTGTGTTGAACTAATTAAATCTACTATCCTCATTACTTAATTGACTAAAATTATTGTCATATATTTTTATATTGTACTCATCGACATAAAGTGAAAGGGAGAGGTTGTAAACACTTAAAATTATTTTTTATTTTAGGATGAAAGTCATCACATTCTCGAAGAAGTTGCAGGATTTCAATCTGCTTCTGAAACTCATTGCCTCTTTGTTTTGCTGCTGTTTCAATTTTGTGTAGCTTACCAGCTTATATCTTCAATGAAATATGGAAAAACCTTCGTACTCAGAACCGTTACCGTTCGTACCGAACGAGATTACCGTTCCTTTTGGCCCTGGAACCGTGAATGTAGTGAGAGATACCCTGATGTTAGCAAAGGACTACATAGACGACGAGGTCTACGTTACCCTGCAAAGATATTTCCAACGGGTGGACTGTTCGAGGTCATTCACCCCTAACTTCATATTGCTGAGCGGGACAGAGCTGGTAGACGTGCGAAAAGCTACGGACTCTGTTTATACTGTGTAATATAGTGTGTTTGCTATTAGGAACCGTATTTGCAACTCTTGCGAAACAGGAAACACGCAAGTGTTCGTACAATACACCAGTTGTGAGTTGTATGGATGCAGAAATGCTGATGACCACGTCGTTGGCCGACCTGTTGTCAGTACACTTAGAAAAAGACATTAAAAGTGTGTTTGAATGTTACGGGAGTGAACAACAGTACGGTAACCCCAACTAGGTCACGACTGTGTCACCTTCACCAACGAACAGAAACTGATGACATATGGAAAACTAGCTGTATTTAATTTAGACATCAAATCATTTGTGTCAGACTTTATAACTAATAATAGTTTTATATGTTATTATTTAACTGATGCGTTTCTATGCAAATAGAATTTTAATTGTTTAGTGAATAGTGCATAAAGAACTGTATATTGCTGGCAATATATGTCCCGCTTTCAACTATAAATAAACAGTTTTATTTTGAGAACTTATGTAGTGTATTTCCTGTACATATTCTTGACATTCATGAATTTCTTTTTGATAGATTGTTTACATATTTGTTAGTTCATTACAGCAGAAATCTAATAGCTATTTATAAATATATGTATAACTTTAAATTTTTTCAATATGAGTAACTGTTAATAATTTATAGTTTTTAAAGGGTTAAAAGAAAAGTGTGTGTGCAAAGCAGAATGCCTAGCTGTGTCGATATAGATACTTTGACATTTAAATTTTAATTGCATTTGTTCTCAGGAGACCAAACGATGAACATACATGTTAGGCTGAGTTATTTTTATTTTGATTGTTGTGTGTGTGTGTGTGTGTGCATTGACCAATCAGAAAATCAGTCAAACTTATCGAGATCCAGCCCATGCAAGAAGCTTCGGTGGTATAGATGCTGTTTACCGTGCATTACAAAAAGAGCAGGGCAAAGTTCTGTTATGTCCTTTTTAAGAGTGGTAGTAATTAATTAAAGTGAAAGGTTTGAAAAAAGAAGGAACATAACCAAGGCAAATTTTGATCGTATAATGGTAATTTTGAAAAAGAAAAGACTCACTGAACCCTGTACATGGATTAACGATTAGGAGACGTCGATATCTTAAATTATGAAAGTTTACTGAAAAGAATAAAACATAGTATGCAAAATGGGATCAAAAATCCCCAAAAGGTTTCGTGCAAAAAACGCAAAAGATATCTGTGTAATTTAACATGTGAACATTTATTGAAAAACACAAAACAACACAAACAGGAAAAAGCGATGAAACAATTAGCATAAGAATTAATACACAAACATTAAGAGAACTTATAGATCTAGAAAAAACTAAACGAGGGGTAAATGGCAAGACGCTAAGGGACATGAAGGTTATAAATTAACGCGGAAGAAAAAGGAAAATGCGGAATTTTGAAGAGGATGGTGTGAGGAACATTACGTCCAAATTACACCATCCTGGGTCTCTCTCTGCAGAGAAAAAAAAAAGATACTTAACAATCTGGATATTTTAAAGTGGCAAAAGCCACGCGAACGCGACAGCACGTGTTTCTCACATGTTGTCTGTCAGGGAAAAAGTCGAAGAGCACAGAAATCGTTCCGCGCGGGCTTTTATAGAAGCGGCTCAATCCCATGATAGTACTTTACGCAAGTCCAACTTGATTGTCTAGTTTCACGGGCTTGGCTTCACTTGGATATCTCGCCAATCTGATTGTTGCAGTAACCATTTGATTTTGAATATGCGCGTTGTTTCGTAGAAATGCAATACATACACTAGCGCCTGAGCGTACAGCGTACGTGTCCGACAAGTTGACTGATTTGCTCCTCATATATATGTTGTATGGTTGTTAGTAGTATTTCTTGCCAACTTATATTGAGGGTACTTATACTTTAAAGAGCTTCTTATCGTGAAGCAACGATGACCTAATGGCTAGAGTCACCTACGTTCAGATTAGCGTCGGCACCGAAGGAAGACTTCCCGAGATCGAACCCAGCTGGCGGAAAAATTTTTAGATCCTCCAAATTATTTTTAAAAAATTCCAATTTAATTCCTTTTTATTCTAATTTACTTTTCCTAATTTTTAATACACTTTTTATATTTTTCCAAGCTTCCGTTGATTTTACATAAATGATCTAAGAACCACTCCTGAACTCACTACCAGCTGATATTTTTCCGCCCCTCTGCCGTCCCCTTTGCTTTAGGATGATGGTTTCGTATCCACCGCTGGCTTAGGACCATTCTGATGTAACAAAAAGCATACATAAAACACTAACTTATATAATTATTAACTTATATAATAAAAGGATACAATTTTCGGCTCCCACCTCTACCCACCCATAGCCATGGATCTGAAAAGAAAAGAAGAAAGCAGAAAGGAAGAGATAAATCGCCAACAACTATAAACCTTGATGACATACGTATCTAGGTCATGTGATCCAATTAGCCAATCAAGTTGGACTTGCGTAAAGTACTATCATGGGATTGAGGCGCCTGTGCTTTTATCAACTGCTGCGTCAGCGTGTGACGTCAGCAGCGTCTATCGATATAATTGAAACAAGCGGCTTGGCAAATAGCGCGCTTATCTGTGGCTTGGCAGGTAGAACAGAGTGGCTTAAAAAACAGTGTTATGTCCGTTTGAGACATAACAGTTCCCAGGAAAATAGTAAAAGAATGGCTCAACAAACAAGATACTTACACGCTTCACAAATCGACCAAGTACAATTTCTAAGAAACAGAGTAATTGTGGGAGGCATAGACGATCAGTTTCAATCTGATTTAGTTGATTTACAATCTTTAGCTAAGTTTAACAATGGATATAAGTATTTAGTGACGTGTATTGATATATTTTCAAAGTATGCGTAGGCCCTTGAAAGATACGACAAGCCATAGTATTTTAAAGGTTTTTAAAAAGATTTTTAATAAACGTAAACCCTATTTTCTACAAAAGGACAAGAGAACAGAATTTAAGAATAGAGTGGTACAAAAGTACAGAAAATAAATGTTCACTTTTTTACAAGCAATGAAAGGAAAGCGAGTGTTGTTGAAAGATTTAATCGAACCTTGAACGCTAAAATGTGGAAATACTTTACTGAATTTAATACACATAAATATGTAGATGTAATTAAATGGATTTACAGTTACAATAGAACATTTCACCGTAATATTAAAATGTAACCAATATCTGTAAACATTGACTATCAATAAAAAGTATGGCCAAACGTATATGGAGATCTAGCACAAGCTGAAACAAAACCAAAGTTTAATGTAGGAGACACAGTGCATATTAGTAAAACAAAAAGACGCTTTGAGAAAAGTTATGAAAATAATTGGACAAGAGACATTTTTACAGTTTATCAAATTATTTCTAGAAAAACCAGTAGTTTATAAGTTGAAAGATTTGGTTAATGCAATAATTGAGGGACTTTTTATGAACAGGAAATACAGAAGGTGTCTATTTCCGGTTACTATCCAATGGAAAAGGTGTTAAAGAAACGCAAGATTGGTAATAAAATACAATGTTTTGTAAAATTTCTAGGTTACCCAAAGTTTAATGCATGAGCTTCTGATGTTTAGGCACCTACAAATACTGAAGAAGATATTATTATCAGCTTAGTCTTAGAAATGTCTTTTTACGTGACGTTGCCTTCGGATAACTCCCTGCAATATTTACCCGATAACAAGATTTCTAGTTATACGACACAGTTACCCACTGCTATAAGTTTAAACGGCGAATGGGAAGTAGGATTAGTTGAAATAATATACCCTACACTTAGTATAATACCAATGAAAAAAATTATCTGTTTGGATTCGATTTAGATGAAAAACTAATTACTTGAAAATTACCCCCTGGTTTTTATGAATCGGTACCAGATATCCAAGCATGAGAATCGATTTCCGCTCTTTGTTGTTTTTTTCGCTTTTCAGTTATTTTCCGCGTTTTTTTTAAACGAGATTTTGACAATTTTTAAGAATATGACATCATTAGTGTTTCTAGCCATTGAGAGTATATTTCAAGCTTTGAAGAACAGGATGTCCTAGTTAAGTTTTTATATACAGTAATTGAGGGACTTTTTATGAACAGGAAATACAGAAGGTGTCTATTTCCGGTTACTATCCAATGGAAAAGGTGTTAAAGAAACGCAAGATTGGTAATAAAATACAATGTTTTGTAAAATTTCTAGGTTACCCAAAGTTTAATGCATGAGCTTCTGATGTTTAGGCACCTACAAATACTGAAGAAGATATTATTATCAGCTTAGTCTTAGAAATGTCTTTTTACGTGAAGTTGCCTTCGGATAACTCCCTGCAATATTTACCCGATAACAAGATTTCTAGTTATACGACACAGTTACCCACTGCTATAAGTTTAAACGGCGAATGGGAAGTAGGATTAGTTGAAATAATATACCCTGCACTTAGTATAATACCAATGAAAAAAAATTATCTGTTTGGATTCGATTTAGATGAAAAACTAATTACTTGAAAATTACCCCCTGGTTTTTATGAATCGGTACCAGATATCCAAGCATGAGAATCGATTTCCGCTCTTTGTTGTTTTTTTCGCTTTTCAGTTATTTTCCGCGGTTTTTTTTAACGAGATTTTGACAATTTTTAAGACTATGACATCATTAATGTTTCTAGCCATTGAGAGTATATTTCAAGCTTTGAAGAACAGGATGTCCTAGTTAAGTTTTTATATACAATAATTGAGGGACTTTTTATGAACAGGAAATACAGAAGGTGTCTATTTCCGGTTACTATCCAATGGAAAAGGTACTCTTTACAGGTGAAATTCAACACATTTCTAGTGAATTGATAGCGATGAACACTCGATTAGGCTGGACCATTTTGGGAAGTGGAGGGAAAAGGGAAACACCTTTATCCAATATTCTCATGTCACTTCACGTAAATAATAGCAATATTCCAGACTTATGGCGACTTGACAGCTTAGGGATTCTTGATCCTAGTGAGAAGGTAACTAGAATGGAGCTTAAACAAGCTTTAAAAGATCATTTCCTGAAAATAGTGACTGGGAATAAATATGGGAGATATATCGTTTGCCTGCCTTGGTTACAAGACCGCCACCCATTGTCATTGAGTAAGGAAGCGGCTGAGAAACGATTAAAAAGTTATATCAAATCCTTAAAATGAAACGGAAAATTAAATGTTTATGATGACGTTTTCCATAATTGGTTAAATGAGGGAATTATCGAAGAGGTTGACTCAACTGAAAGTGGGGTTAATCAACACTTTCTACCTTATCGTCCAGTGTTTAAGCAACATTCTTCTACGAAAGTCCGATCGGTTTTTGATGGCTCGGCTAGTCTTACGAACTCTCCATCCATAAATGACTGTTTTGAAAAAGGTCCGAATTTGATTGAAAAAATAACGACAATATTAAACAAATTTAGGCTGGGTAAATTTGGCGTGATCTCTGACATACGCAAAGCTTTCTTACAAATTAGTTGTAATGAACGTGACAAATCATTTCTGATATTTCCATGGTATGAAGAAGGATAAGAAGAGAAAATGAAAATATTTCAACACCAACGAGTTGTATTTGAACTCACTTCCAGTCCTTTCTTTTTAGGTTCTGTGTCGGACTATCATCTACCAAATGTACCAGACCAATTTATGGATACTGCACGGAAATTGATGAAATCATTTTACGTCGATAACTGTGTCTGTAGTGTGGATAACGAGGTTGAGCTAACGAAATTTATTTCTGAATCTCAGATCCTACTCCGTTCTGCTAAGTTCGATCTTCACGGATGGGAACACATCCAAACGTTATCTACAGATCCAGTTATGCTAGAAAATAAGGCAGATATTCCAGCTCTAGGTTTGTGTTGGAATTTGGAAAATGACACCTTGTCCATTGATTTAAGAGATCTTGCTGAAGTTAAGGAGAAACCGATGACTAAGCGGAAAATTCTTTCTACCGAACATCGCCTCTTTGATCCAATTGGGTTCACTTGCCCTATAACGCTTTCTCCCAAATTGCTTCTACAAGAGTGTTGGAAATTTGGTGTGTCGTGGGACTCTGATTTACCGATAGAGATTGCCAAGAAATTCGATCGTTGGAGAAAGGAATTGCCACATTTGAGAAACATCATGATACCTCGAAGATTTTGCAATTTGAGCATCGACGAAGCCAATCTGACCTTACACGTTTCTTGCGACGCTTCGAAGACTTCGTATGCCAATTGCATTTTCTTACAGGTTCAGAGAGAAGACAGAGTAGAATACGAATTAATCCAAGCAAGAACGAAGGTAGCCTCTTTGAAAGGCGTGTCCATACCTAGATTAGAACTTTTGGCTTGCAATATCGGATCGAGATTGTCTGATTCAGTGAAGAAAGATATGGATATGGAGAACGTTGAAACGATCTAGTGGTCCGATTCAATGGACGCCTTATATTGGATAACGAAAGACGGACTTTGAAACATATTTGTATCCAATAGAGTGAAGGAAATTAGAAGTTTGTCATCAGCTGAATCTTGGAGGTTTGTTTCTGAAAAACAAAATCCCGCAGATCTTCCGTCCAGAGGATGTTCACCGAAAGCTCTGGTGATTTCGAAGTGGCGGAATGGACCTGAATGGTTGTTGAAGTCGGAAAAAAACTGGCCAAAATCCGAACTTATACCTGACTTGGAAACTGTGGAACTTGGAGAAGAAAAATGTAATTGTTACTGCATCGAATTCAGAAGACCGAGAAAATTTTACAGATTGGGTCTTTAGATTTTATGAAAATTCAAGAAAACGACAGAGTAATAGACTTAGCGGAGAGTTATAAAGCAAAGAAATTGAGAAAGCAAAGAGAGTCATTCTCAAACAAGTTCAACTAGAGAAGTTTCTGAGTGATAAAAGACTCAATTCCCTACGCGCATTTAGAGATAAGGATGGAATTGTAAGATTGAATACCAAGATCGTTATGACAAAGACGATGAAAGTTTTAGACTTCCAATTGTTCTTCCATCAAACCACCGTGTTGTGAAGGCTCTCATAATTTGTAAACATAAAGAATTTGGACACAGTGGGTTCAATTTCTCATGTCGGCATTGAGAGAAAAATACTGGATCTTGAAAAGTCGGAAAACCATTAAGGATGCGATTAAATCATGCGTCATATGTAAAAGATTCAATGCTCGACTTCCAGAGGTAGAAGATGGTTTCTTGTAAGAAGATAGAGTGAGAGACGCCTCTATTTTTGAAGTTATAGAAGTTGATTTAGCCGGACTTCTTTTGCTGATAGATGGTAAGAAAAGTAGGGTAATCCTATTCACATGCACTGTTTTTCGTGCGGTTCATCTGGAGATGACAACTTTACTTTCCACTAATAGCTTTCTTCAGGCTTCTACATAAGATTTGTCGCCAGGAGAGGAAGACCGAGTAAAATATGTTGTGACAATGGTACGAATTTAGTAGGTGCGAACAAAGAACTGTCATCTGTGAATTGGACTAAAATCCAGAATTACGCTACCGCAGGAATATAATGGAGTCACAATCCACCTTCTGCTCACTGGTGGGGAGGTTTCTGGGAAAGGCTCATAGGAGTTCTCAAAACCATTTTTAAAAAGATTCTTGGAAAAGACTGCTTACAGATTGAAGAAATGTGTACAATAGTATGTGATGCAGAAGGGCTCATTAACTCGAGACCGCTCACATACCTTTCAGAAGACATAGACGATCTTCAGGTTTGACCCCTGCAATGTTTCTACAAGAAATTCGAGAGATGGGAATCCTGAACTCGATATGATAGATGGTCAAAAGATGAATAAACGTTTCTGTTATCGTCAAAAGCTCCGAGCAGATTTAAGAGAACGGTTCAGGACTGAATATTTGGGACAATTGAGAGAAATCAAGAGTGCGTAAAGATTACACCTGCAAAGTAGGAGACGTTGTTCTGATCGGCGATAACAACTCAAAGAGGCTTAATTGGCCACTCGCCAAGATTGAGAGAGTTTTGTCATGTAAAGATGGAAAAATTCAAGTGGCAGAAGTTAGAACCCAAACTGGCAAGTTCTTGAGACCTGTACAAAGACTTTTCCTCTTGAGTTCCAAGAAAAGGAGAGAGATCCATATCAAGGGAAACTTTTGCCGACTACAAAGGAGACAAGGAACGGTGAAACTCCTGTTCCAGTTCCAGATGAGACCAGCCACGTCCGAGATGTCACAGCGAGGCGAACTTCCAAGGCAAATCCTGAAACCTACAGCAAAAGTTTCCATGTGAATCCACGACTCTTTTGAGTATTCCAGAACAACTTGGTATTCTCAAGGTGGGAGAATGTCTAAAACGAACTAGTTATTCGAGTACTAGTCTACGAGAACGTCTACGAACTACTACGCATCTGTGAATGGCAACGCTGTTGCGATGTTGGAGAAAGATTCTAAAGATGTAATTATAATGATTGATTGATGCGAGCACTTGGATTCCTTTCTTTTTTTCAGTCATTCTAAATTTTGTATAAACATTAATACTTTTAATTACATTGCAATTTAACTTTTAATCGCTGTTCCTGTCTTCTCTGCGTTTGTCTAATTTCACTAACTGGAGTATCTTCATAGTGTAGTGGACAAAGACCGGACCAATTCACCACTCAACCGAGATTTCGAATGAGGTAGGACATTTCGATTAATTTTCCTACCAAACATTTATCGTTGTAAGTGACACTATTATTAAATGTACAGAGAACCTTTAAAAAAATATATTTTTTCTTTAACCTCAAGTCAAAAATTATACTGCAGGATTGTTAACTGTAAAGAAATAATGAATAATATTGAACGAAAATAACTTTTGTTACATAGTAAAAATAAATTTTTTTACAAGTATATAAGTTACTACTTTTCACAGAGTGGTTGTATAACTATTATCATTGAGTTTGTTACAAAAATATGCTCAGTAGTCTAGCATTTTTGAGGTTAAATTTATAGGTCTCATTCTTTTCAGTTAGCTCTTTGAGTTATTCAAGCAAGAATTGCCATGCTATTGGGTGAAAAAATTTGTCCCGTAATATTTGGATACAAATTTTAAAAAAAATTCGAAACCCTACACAACACATATTCTTCCTTTTACGGAAACAAAAAAAGCATAACAATGCTCTTAATTTCTTTACCATTTTTAATGCTTAACAAAATTTAAAAAACAAAACCCAATAACTCAATTCTTTCCCCAGGTACTCCTTTGAATTCCTTCTTACAAACTTTACATGTGTGAAGTAGGCAACATCACGAAAACAGGACAAACTTTTGCAGCAACCTCTGTATATAGTGACTTTATAAATTATCCATATAATCAGCACACTAGTCTATTATCTTGTTACAAAACCAAAGGTGCCAACCATTCAGGATCCAGATGTTGCAGTATGGCGAATAATTAATCATATCAAGAAATCAATTTTGTCATCTAAAATCTCCTTTACACAAATTGACAATTTTCTAGTTATCCTTTTCATTCAAATTGACAATGAGGCAAAGAAACAAATTGACACTAAAAACCAGTACTTTCAGGGATGCCACAGTCAAAGCAATTATGAAATAGCACGAACTCTTAAAAATAGTAACAAAAGGTTTTTCTTAAACCCTATTTTAGTCACTCAGATACGAAACGAATCGTCTGAAACACAATATCTGCAAATTTAGTGTGAAACAGATGTTGAAGATCTTGCTAAGAAATTCAAATTTTGATAACAAAACTTGAAATTTTCTTAATGAGGTTTTAAAGACAATCTAGCAACTCTATTTTTTCTCTTTCATCATTCCCAGTGCCAAAACTTTAAAATATGTGGCCATTACAAATCTTTCTTCCAAAACAAAATTCGGAAGCATATTTTTTCGCATTTGCTATTAGTTAAAAAAATGAGACTTCATTTTTGTTGAAAAAAAGTTGCCTAAATGTTGTAATAGCCTACTTTGATTAAAAAAGTTACCCCAAGTCTCCAAGGTTGAAATATACACTCATTGCCATAAAAATTTGCGCACCAAGAAAAAGTCGTCAAAATGAAACGAAATTTTACACATGTAAGTACAACTTTGATATAAGTAAGTGATTAGAATATCAAAGAAAAAGAATCATTTATTGCAGGAAAAAGTACTCAGTTGGACCCCCTCTAGCGCGAATGCACGATGCGATACGAGCGGGCATTGAGGCATACAAGTACCGTATGATGTCCTGAGACATATCGTTCCATAGTTGCTGTAAACGCGCCTCTAGTTCGACCAAACTCGTAGGGTGTCCAACTTGCCATTCCAAATGATCCCAGATATGCTCGATTGGAGACAAATCTGGGGATCGAGCAGCCCAGGGAAGGGTGGTAATGTGGCGGAGGCACTCTTGTGACATCCTTGCTATGTGTGGCCGAGCATTGTTGAAAAAGGACTCCTGGGAGCCCTGCCATGAGTGGCAGGATGTCACGGACGTACCGCTGGGCTGTCATTGTGCCATGGATTAATATTAGGGGTGACCGTGTATCGTAAGCAATGGCACCCCATACCATCACACCAGCTGTGGGAACGGTGTGTCCCTGTAAAGCGAATGCAGGATTGAGTCGTTCACCACGGGGCCTCCACACACGAACACGATTGTCATCACTGCTCAAATTGAATTTAGATTCGTCGCTGAAGACGACCTGATTCCATTCCGTTGCAGTCCAATCCCGTCGTGCACGACACCACTCCAAACGGATGCGTCGTTGGGTGGGTGTCATTGGCAGCACACGTAATGGGCGCCGCGATACCTGATGTCATTCAGCACGGCGCCTTGCGATGGTTCGGGAAGACACAGGGGCCCGTAGTGAAGATACTGCCTGTGTCTGGATAGCGGCCAATGAGGTAGTTGGCTCTACGCGTGCGTTTTGTATGATATGACGGTCTTCTCGACGACTGTTTTGTCGAGGGCGTCCTGGGCCTGGTCGCCTTGTAAATGGCGTCTCTTATGTCCACTGGTCCTAACAATTCCTCACAGTAAAATCAGAACGGCCTACTTAACGAGCTACTCGCCGAGCTGACTACCCAGCTTCCATCATCCCGATTATTCTTCCCCTCTCGAACTCGGACAGCTGCTCATATTGTCTTCGATGGCTTCGTAACGGCATGTCTACCTCAGCGTTTCCTTTGTAAAAGATTAAGTACACTCAAACAAGGTCTGCTTATCTGTATTATACTCCAAGGAGAACGAAGTTCAACGTCCTCTAGTGGTATTACGCAATGCACAATCACGCTGCATTTCTAATCATTTGCATATCTGGCCGACATGTACCTTCATGCCAAGTTTCGTTACGATCCCGCAATTATTTCTTGGTGCGCAAAGTTTTAGGGCAATGAGTGTAGTAGCAAAAAGTCGATCTGTATTCCTAAACAGTATATGCAGAGTTTGAAGTTCAGTCTAAGTGATGAAGACTGGTGTAACATTGGAAAGTTTCTTTTTACCAGCTATCAATCTTCCCTCTTAGGAATTTGGATGTAACTAAACTTCCTTACAGTAAATACAAAATAGTAATGATATTACCTCTTTGAAGGAGCTTCTTTGTTTAAGTTATTAGTGGTTGGAGATACCGGATTTACTGTGGAACCGCAAAGTTCTGAGTTCGAATCCAACCAAAGACCGCCGGCGACGAAAAAGGAGCTGGTGCACGTTAAATCTGTCGTGGCCTCAAATGTCTTCGCATTGGCTTGATGTGGAAGTTTGGAGAGTGGGTGTGCCTGCTCAGTGTTGCCTTGACATCTGACAGTCATTCAAATTAACATGGTTTTGTCCTCGGATCTTTCCTTTCGGGTTTGACGTTGTGTTACTCTAGTTCGAGGATAATTAAAATGACCTTGTCTTCCTTTACCTTTCGGATTTGTTTCTGTAACGTTGCCAATAGCCCGTTGCGTTGCTCCAGTGCGACGTTAATTAAAATATTTATATACCTAAAGATATGCAATATTTCACTAGTCAAAATGGAGAATTTTCTGGAAAATAAAATATATTGTTTGTTTTGATTCATTTATGGTTTGACTGGGGTTTAAAATTACGCGGCCTTGTCCCAACAACTTCCCTTCGGTTAATGGTAATTTTAGTTAACGTCATTCTAGAGCAGAGGTGGCCATCCTGTGGCGCATGCGCCAAACTTGGCGCATTGGATAATTACAATTGGCGCATTGCATTATTGTGCCTCCTTATTATTTTGAAGTAGGCGCCACAACTGAAAATATCTTCATATTTTCAACACCATAGTACTCTCAGTTAAATTCATAAAGCTTTCTTACTCCTCATTTCGTCGCAACTTTTTGAGTTTGCAATTTATATTTTGTGTGATGCGACGTACTTGTGATCTGTTTGTTCTTTTTCAAGATTTTTTGTACTTTTTAATGTTTTTTTTTTTACATTCACGCTGTTATCTAACACTGTGCAAAAGAAAATGAGCAAAAGAAGCACAAAAAGTATGAAAGAAAAAGGGAATTTAACGAACAGTAAGAAAAGGAGATATTTACAGCAAGACCATCAGGAAAATAGTTTTTTGCATTGTTTGGGAAACTTCTCTTTCACATAATAGAAAACATGATTTTAATAAACACTATAAAACACAGCATCAGGCTAACATAGAAGGAAAAATTAAACTTATTCTCGGGTCGGAGTTACGTAAAGAATATGCGACTAAAAAAAGGAAGAAATCAGAAGACAAAATATTTTTGTTAATGTAAGTTGTAAGCTTTAGCATTGGCGAAAAAAAAAATCATTCTGACGGAGAAGCCTTGTTTCCAAATATTTGCACGCTATCTTGGTTACAAAGGCATTGAAATCAGACGAAATTGCTATACCAAGGCAGACTAATGCGAGATGTATAAAAAACATTAATATGGATAAAGAATTGGTTATTGGGTAGAAAACAGAGAGTGCAGGTAAAAGGAAATTATTCACAGTGGACAGAAGTTATAAGTGGGGTGCCTCAGGGATCAGTTTTGGGACCAATTTTATTTATAATTTTCATAGATGATATAGGTCAGGGGATCAAGAATAGAATCAGTATATTTGCAGAGAACTTAAAAATATGGGGGACAGTGGATACCAAGCAACAGATAGAAAATTTACAAGGGGATTTTGATAAGATATCCGAATGGGCTGTAAAATGGGGTATGTCATTTAATGTAGGGAAATGTCAAGTTCTACATATGGGTTACAGGAACAGTGGAGCCGAGTACTGTCTGCAGGGAGTAAAGGTAAAGGAGGGAGAAACAGTCAAGGATCTTGGGGTGATAATTCACAGGGATTTTAAAATGGGTCACCAATGTTCAGCTGCGGGTAAAAAGGCTAATAGGTTATTGGGGTATATTAAAAAGACTGTAACTTCAAGGGATTAGAATATAATCTTGCCTTTATATAAGGGTTTAGTAAGACCACATTTAGAATATGCTGTACAATTCTGGGCTCCATATATGAGAAAGGACATAGAATCATTTGAAAGGGTTCAGCACACAGAGCTACAAAAATAATAAAGGGGCTAGCAAATTTCGACTATAATGAACGTTTAAGTAAGCTAAACATGTATACACTGGAAATAAGAAGGAGGGGTGATTTAATTCAGCTTTTCAAGTTTGTAAAACAAGGGGGCACAGAGGGCTAAAATTCCAATAGTGTTAACAAAACAAGGGGCCATGTGTATAAATTGAATAAGACACGTTTTAATCGGGATTTAAGGAAAAACTACTACTTTAATAGGGTAATAGACAGTTGGAACGCGTTGCCAGAAAATATAGTTAATTCAAGGGAAGTGTACGAATTTAAGATACAATTGGATAGTCAGTCTGAATTGCGGAATTCATAAACGAAGGACCAGCCTTGTTGGGCTTGAGCCTGTAGCTGGTCGTCAATATTTGTATTTGTGTTTGTATTTGTATCGTGGATGTGCTGCGGAACAATTTGACCAAATATATTAAAATTAGTTATTACAAGGTTCATTGAAAGTCGTTTTCTTGATTTGGCTACAGAAGAAAACTACATGCTCGCATTAATAAAGCATTTTCACTTGGTGAACTAAACGTAATGAAGATGCCTAGTAACATACAAATGGTACTTATTGAATTAAAAAAAAATTCATTATTCAAATTGAAGTTTCGTGAGTTTTATTATTCAGATCAAAATGCTTCTGCCATAATTAATTTCCGGCGTTCATTATTACACTGTAAACACTTTCCGGTACTAAGAAAATTTGCAAAATGTAATATATGTAGTGATGGAACGATATACAGATGTGATCAAGCATTTTCATCCATGAAATTTATTAAAAGAAAAACGAGGTCGCGAATGAGTGGTTCAAATTTGAAGAATTCTCTGTAATAGACATTGTTTTACATACCATATAGATAAATAATTTTAAAATGTTAATTATGTTGATAAACATACGTTTATTAAAAAAGTTACTAAGGATATGGCAGGACCATGAACGTAAGGTAGAAAAGGTGCTTGAATTGTATCGTGTATCTGAACTCGTATGTGAAAAAAAATTAGCGCATGGTATGTAAAAGGTTGGCCACCCCTGTTCTAGAGCAACACAGTGGGCTATTGACGACGGTCCGGGGTCAGTCCCTTAAGGGAAAGATTCGAGGACAACACCTCGTAATTTTGAACCACGGTCAGATGAAGAAGCAACACCTGAGCTGGTTCCCCACTCTCCAAACTTCCACACTAACACAAAGTGAGGACTTTCGTCCAAGGCAGATTTAAGGTGCACCAGGCAGCCACTACACCATATGCTTACAAACTTCCATGCCTGGTCCCGGATTCGAACCAGGAACCTTCGGATCTAGTGGCTAATACCTAAACCATTATACCAGATGGGCGACCACTTCCCTTTGGGATGTCAGACCGTCGTGCACGTTAAATCTGTCGTGGCCTCAAATGTCCTTACGGTGGAGTGGTGAACAAATGGTGAAGCCAGTTCAGATATCGTTCTCTTCATCTGACCAAAACCTCAAAATGACGAGGCGTTGTCCTTGGACCTTTCCCTTCGGGCTTCATTCCGATCCGTCGCCGACAGCCCGTTGTGTTGCTTCTGTGTGACGTTAATTACCTGCCTAACCTAACCCTTCGGGATGGATCCCGGACTGTCGCCAATAGCTCGATGTGATCCTCCAGTGCAACATTGATTCCCCTCACAGCATACGTCCCCTGATTTGAAATCACTAAGGGCTGGTGTACGGCAAAACTTTCGCGGATTCAATTGTCCACAACGTCGCGTAGTGTGGAAGTTTGGAGAGTGAGGTGCCAGTTCAGGTGTCACCTCGTAATCTGACCTTGGTTCAAAATTACGTGGTGTTGTCCTCGAATCTTCGATGTTGATCACGTACTGTCGCTAATAGGACGTTGTGTTGCTTCAATGTGAAGTTAACCTTTGCGCAACGGCAGATAAACAATTGTTACAACTAAAATTTCGTAATTTTTAAACATAAATTTCAAGCAGATAGTGCTAGTTGTTTTAATTTTTACTATATTCTGTGTAAAATTACACATTATAAGCATACTTTTTTTTATATAAGTATGTTTTATAATTTCTTCAATGACACATTTCTTTTAAATTTCGAGTATAAATTGTATTAAAAATTTTGTCTCTGTTGTCACGGGCCCATTGTTAATTAGCAGACAATAATGTTTTGCAACAATGCACCACTCTAAATATTATTTGTAACAATGTATGCTCTCCCAAACAGTCCATTGAAAATTCCAACAGTAAACTCCTAAACATTGTTACGTGTCTAAGTATAACAATGGTTTTTCCAATGATTACAATCCGATGCTATGTTTCGTCCCATTTATCGAAAAGTTTTTGAACTGCTAGCATTTCTAAAGCGAACTTCGAATATTTAATTTTGAATTTGGATCTATATCCTGCGATTTGAATTCACTTCGTGTTTTGAAGTTATCAATTTACAACTTGAGCCTTCACTTAAGCTGTTGGATTTCCTTGAATATTGAAGATGGCTCGACGATTGTGGAAAGGATTAAAGAATTTGTAAGTGATATCAAATCAGTTACGAAATTATACGATACTGCCAATTGGCAAATAACTTTAGTTTTGTCTCAGCGTTTACGAGCCTCATTTAATTAACTTAAATCATAATTGCTTTTTAGAACTGATCGTGTTAGACTATTATTTCGCCTAGGCCATAAAGTTAGTTTTATGTGTGCCATCGGTGCAACGTTGATCATCTATTTATATTTTGGTCCATAGCTACTTTTACCTAAATAATAATCTTCTATCATTTAATTATTATACAGCTTTAAAGAAAATGTGCACAAACTTTTGTAACAGTAAATATTTTAACGAAGTAGTAAAGTTTTTCAAATGTAAGGACCGAAATCGAGAGCATTTTTAACTTCTAAGTTCTTTTTTCAGCTTTTTATTTTTCATGACTCCTTGTATTTAAAATGCTAAGGCTTTTATTGTAATTCATGTAGAGAGATATGAAACTTTTTATTCTTGTTTATTATTTTGTGTTCAAAGACTATGTATGGAATAAGGATTTGGAAAAATATTTATTTTTTCGAAATTACTAAAATCAACTATGACTATTTTTTTTGTTGCTGTTTTTCAGTGTTTGATATAAAAAATATTTTTTTTTTAATTAATAATGGTGGTAAATGTATTCCTGTGCACGGCATTGTAGGGTACACTTAATGGAAGGTAAATAGAAAAAATACTTGAAAACAAATTCAAATTTGCAAATGGAGAAGGAATTGTAAAATTTGGAAATATTTTTAAAAAAATTTAATTTTTAATTATTGTGAATGAAAAAGTGATTTTTTTTTCTTTTGTAATGTGTAAGTCTAATGTAAAATAGAACATTTAGCTGTGAAAATGAAAACAAAAAAAATTGTTCAAATGGTAATGCTTCCCCTTAATTGATGCAGTTATGAGGTAGTTAAATGAATGTCACACTGGAACAACACACAAGACTATTGACGACGGTCCGGGAATAATTCTCATGACAGATTTAACGTGTTAAGGTTCTTTGGTTGGACCTAGTTTCTCATTACCAATCTTCCAGTTGCTAATCCGTTACTCTTCCAACTGGGCTACAGCGGCCCTTAATTGGTGTATATATATATATATATATATATATATATATATATATATATATATATATATATATATATATATATATATATATATATATATGTAGATATATATGTATATATATATGTATATGTATATATATATGTATATATATATATATATGTATATATATATGTATATGTATATATATATATATATATATATGTGTGTGTGTGTGTGTGTCTGTGCGTGTGTGGGTAGGTAGGTAGAAATTTAGAGTCGTACTGGAGCAAAATAACGGGCAATAGGCGAAGGTCTGGATCAACCCCCGAAGGGTAAGATCCTTATGAAAATTGGGATTGAGTGTTAATCAACAGGTTTTCAAGAAGAAAAAAAAGATAATTTTAGTTTACAGTTACTGTGCAAAAGGGAAGTAAATGACATACTTAAATATTACTACCTCTTTTCTGCTTCACCCTTATTCCACCCATAGTGCGATTTTTTCGATTTAACGACTACAGCATAGGCCAAGACGGGTCAATGCCAAGTTATTGACATTTTTATTTATTTCAGTTTCTCCAATGATTTCGGTGACTACTATCTGAATGAAACGGACGAAGCCCTGGATTCGGTAAGTACAACTTCACCTTAAATGTATCATTCCTTGTATTAAAATACTTCCCGTTGTAGCTCGAGGTGAATTGCTTGTCATTCATCGTAATAATAACATTCCTATGGGGATTTCAAATTGGTGTGAACTACTAGAACAATGATGGTTCGGCGCTGCCCAACTCAATATCTGGCAGAGCCCTCTAGAATTGTCGCGCAGCCTTTTCATCTGCGAGGGGAAGAGAAAAATTATCCGCACTTTGGGTTTTCAATCCATTACGTAGGGGTTGATCAAGTTTGTCATTTTCCCACATTGTCTCCTACCTTTTCGATGCACTTGGTCCAGCAGTCCTCAAGATAACGAATTCACTCCAAGAAGAAGGTTTTCGGAGTGTCGCCCGATTATTGAAGCTCCACTTCCCCCACTTTTTTTTGTCCGTCTAATGTACAGAGAACACACTACAATGCCTCTGCTGGTTGTTACTCACCGGCCCAGGTGCAGAATCATATGCAGTTTTCTGCAACACAACTCCATGCAGTTGCAATTGTTCTGCAGGCATTTTGTGATATTTTTGAAAACTGCAGTCAAACCAAAAACAGACGTCAAACACAATTATCGGCTAACTATGCATTACATATTTATAATAAAACACACATCGAAATCAATTCACTTACTTTGTTTAAAACCAAGGCATACTTTCAGAATTTGCAACTTTGTCGTTCTTTTTTGAAGTTAAACATTTTGTCATTGACATAGATGTGTTATTTTTAAAGTGTTCGTGGTCATTTGGGCGGTGTAAGTAGGTTGTTCCGTAAGTAGAAAAGAAAAAAAAAAGGTGTAGCAAAGAGCGCGTTTTGCACTGCAGAACATCGTAACTTATAATTAAAGAAAATCGGCCAAAACTTTGATAAAATAAAGGACAAGTTGTTCTGCAAAGACTTTGTCTTTGTTCGTGCGTCGCACTTTTCAACACATTCTGCACCCAGGCTCGCTGGTTTGCCAAAACCATTTCTTGATCTTGCTGAGTCTTTTCTTCGGTGGTGGAGGTGGACGTGCGTGCTGCTCCTTCTTCGTGCATCACGCTTGTCCGGCCTCTTTTAAGCTTCTCGATCCACTCATACTCCTCACTTCCACGTGATAGAACACTGTCTCTGAATTGTTTTGTACGCCTCCGATGATTTTAAGACCGTGGGACACTTTCCGAAGTGAAGAAGTGGGATCACTACTCTTTATGGTGCACACTGCTAGCGGAGCAGCCATGTTTACATTGGAGCAGAAGCAAGAAAATGACGCTATCCAGGTGAAACTTCGGTAACGTGGTTAAAGTAGCATCAAATCTACGCATGCGTGCGCAGAAGGCAGTGATACAAATTTAAAGAAGTGTTATTGCGAAAGTGTGGATAATTTTTGACACCCTCGTATATATGTTCCTATGTAAATATGGTTTGTTTTTGTTTTTCTAAGCTATACCTTTAAAATTTGTCGGAAGACCATTTGAATTACCCTGTATATATAAAAGTTTTATAAAAATCAGGGCGGATTAAAGTGCCTTTGTTAAAAAATTTTATGCCTCTTCATAATTTGTTTAATGAAATAGCCTTTTTTTTTCTGTCATTCATATCTATATACTTAGTCATTCATATCTGTTTCAAAAATATCTTCTTTTTCTGAAACTTTCGAAAAAGATTTAATCTTTAGGTCAATTTGTTTTGTTATTTTTGTGTAGATTTCGTGTCAGATACAATTCTTATTGGACCTTTTCTACCAAACTTCAGGTCATCGAAATCCCAGCTCATTAATATATTAAGCAACTTATACTCAAGCTTGGTAGCCGAGTTATAAATGCTATGTTCCTCTGTTCTAGAGTCTAGAGCTTCTTTAAACCTTTTTCTTATTTTATTCACAGGAGAAAAACCTACAGATTCCACCTGGTGTGAAAGCATTCCTGAGCTACAAGCCAGACGACATTGCGGTAAGTTCACTTCACACACGGATTCCTGTAAATTATTGTCATATTCGGTAAATAGTGTTCGGTAAATGTTTCATAATTTATTGACATGACACTTCCAATTAGAAAAATCATCGAAAAGGACGGTAGCGTTGTGTTGCAACAAACTGTCGCAAACAGTAGCACCAACTTGGGAAATTGTTCAAGGATATTTTTATGAACTCCGTTTTTTAACCAGTTTTGCAAGGGGAGATTATATCGCAAGGGCCATACTTAAGCAAGCTGCGCCAAACACAAGACACATAACATCAATTAATGGAGGTAGATGTTTTAATTGACGTCGCACGGGAAGCAACACAACGCGCTTTTGGCGACGGTCCGGGAACAAACCCGAAGAGAAAGATCTGAAGGGCAACTTCACGTCATTTAGAATTACAATCAGATGACGAAGTCACACCTGAGCTGCCCCCCCCCCCCTCTCTTCAAACGTTCACACACGCCGAACAACAGGTCCAGTGGTTAAGGTGTTAGCCTCTATATCTGGAGGTTCCTGGTTCGAATACGGGTCAGTGCATGGGTATTTGTAAGTGTATAGTGTAGAGACGCCTGGTTCACCTTAAATCTGTCGTGACCTAAAGTCCTCATGTTGGATTGGAATAGAAATTTGGAGAGTGGGGTGCTAGCTCCGATATTCCCTTGTCATCTGACCGTGGTTCAAAATGACGTGGTTTTGTCCTCCTATCTTTCCCTTAGGTTATTGATCCCGGACCGTCGTCAAAAGCCCGTTGTGTTACTCTACTACAGACGTTAGTTAAAATTACCGTAACAAACTTCCACACCGCGCCAACGTGAAGGCATTTGAGGCCACGACAGATTTAACGCGCATCTGCCCCCCTGTACACAACGGTCTTTGGTTGGATTCGAACTCTTAACCCTCCAGCTGCTAATCCGTTACACCTCCAACCTTGCTTCCGCGGCCCCAAACATATAGTAATAGAAATAGACAATAACAGACACACAAGGAAAGTGTCACTGGCACAGAAGAGAGAAAGGCACACAAACGGGAATCAAATCTACGCACCTTACACCTTGCAGGTTGCTAGCCCAGCGGGTAAACCCACTCATCCCCTGCGGCTCCGGACTCTAGGACGCAGTTAAAGTAGTCGAACGATGCAATGATAGAGATAACCTGCCGTATTTAGTAACTCGTATTATCTTTAGATTTACGGTACTTACCCTTCCTGCTTCAGGGTATTCACCCCCTACCGTATAAGTATTAGGTGACTCCAAGGGATTTTAAAAGCTCCTGGTGTGAGTGTTTTGGTCATCCCCATCGGTAATAGTTTAAAATTTAACCCTCCCGTTTGGGCCATTTTTGCCCGTTGGGGTCGGCCTCATTTGTAGAACTATTGGGCAACAATTTTTAGAACTCCTAGGAAAGATTGGAAGACAACACCTAGTCATTTTGAACCAGGGTCGGTTGACGAGGTTAACACCCAACATAAAGTAGTCAAACTATGCAATGATATAGAGATAACCTGCCATATTTAGTTACTCGTATTATCTTTATATTTGTCTTTCATATCCTTCCTGCTTCGGGATATTCAACCTCGACCGTATATGTAGGTGAATCTATGTGGTTTAGTTTTAGCTCCTGGTGTGAGCGTTTTCGTTATCCATCGTAAATAGTTTAATATTTATTCAACCTCGACCGTATATGTAGGTGAATCAATGTGACTTTAGTAGCTCCTGGTGTGAGCGTTTTGATTAGTCATCGTTAATAGTTTAATATTTAACCCTCCCATTTTGGAGAGGCGGCCCCATTTGTAGAACAATTAGGTAACAATTGTTAGAACTCTTAGGAAAGATTGAAAGACAACGCCTAGTCCTTTTGAACCAGCGTCGGTCAACACCCAAGCTGGCTCCTCACTTTTAAACCTCTACGACACGTGAGAACATCTGAGACCACGACGGAACTAACGTTCTCCACTGTCTTTTGTAGGATCGAGTTTCGAACCTGTAACCCTCAGTGTCTAATCCAACAGGTTGTGGCGTTTTGGGCACCACAAGCAATATAATGGAATTAGACTAAGCGATTACCTTTTTAAGTTATTTATTTCACTTAAAAGGTTTCAATTAACCAATGGGAAAACTATTTACAAAATATATATACTGGACAGTCGATGAACGAATTTTCATGAATAACAAAAGTTTCTCACCACAGTTAGTTTTTTTACCGGTTTTTAACCTAACCGTATAGCTGTCTCGAGAGCTGTATCGTCTACACTAGCGCGTCTTTTTAGTAATGGCTCTTCGTTACGTGGACGATTCTATTTAGGACCGTAGGGAGGTCGGTAGATATTAAACTCGTGATAAGTGAATCGATTCTTCAGTTTGATTCTTTCGTAACTTGTTTTGATCATTTGATCTACAGTGAGCTATGATTATTTACTTGTCTGGTAGTCTTTTTTTGTGTGTCTTCTATGATTTTTTAAAGCAGATTGATGGAATGTATGATTGATGGATGGGTACTTATACTTTAAAGAGCTTCTTTTTGTGAAGCAACGTTGGCCTAATTGCTAAAGTCACCCACCTTCAGATTAGCGTCGGCAGCGGAGGATGACTTCCCGAGTTCAAACCCAGCTGGCGGAAAAATTTTTAGATCCTCCAAATTATTTTTAAAAAATTCCAATTTAATTCCTTTTCATTCAAATTTACTTTTCCTAATTTTTAATACCCTTTTCATATTTTTCCAAGCTTCCGTTGATTTTACATAAATAATCTAAGAACCACTCCTGAACTCACTACCAGCTGATATTTTTCCGCCCCCTGCCGTCCCCTTTGCTTTAGGATGATGGTGTCGTATCCACCGCTGGCTTAGGACCATTCTGATGTAACAAAAAGCATACATAAAACACTAACTTATATAATTATTAACTTATATAATAAAAGGATACAATTTTCGGCTCCCACCTCTACCCACCCATAGCCATGGATCTGAAAAGAAAAGAAGAAAGCAGAAAGTAAGAGATAAATCGCCAACAACTATAAACCTTGATGACATACGTATCTAGGTCATGTGATCCGATTAGCCGATCAAGTTGGACTTGCGTAAAGTACTATCATGGGATTGAGGCGCCTGTCCTCCCCACGGTCCTAAATAGAATCGTCCACGTAACGAAGAGCCATTACTAGAAAGACGCGCTAGTTATCGTCTACCACTTTCTCCGGTGGCTTCTGACTCTCGTCTCCCTTTGCGTTCTTCCGGGGGAAGGGGGGGGGGCGCCTTCCTCTTGGAATGTTGATCGGGTGATTTCCAATGACACCTGCAACACTCGTAGAGATGTCAACTCTGTTATGTACTCAGTAGTATCATAAGCATAATATGTATAGGTATGATAATATGTATAGGTTTTGAGTATGAGTGTGCTAAATTTAAATATGCGCGTGCAAACTTGGTAAATCTATTCTTTCCTCATCCATTCACTTCGATTCAAGTATCGGGAAAAACGAGTGCTTTTCAGGGCTACTTTTGAGTTACCTCCTCTTTAGGATATCGTATTACGCCAGCGAAATGTGGAAATGCTTGTTCCCCAGGCAAGTTCGAAGGGACGCTCTGACGTCAACTTCCTCCCTGGACTTTAAGCTAATCGGGAGCAAGCAGGTCATCTTCGATTAACTAATGGGAAGAAACTATGTTCCCTCAACTAAACCCCGATCGGAGGTGATAAAGGTCCTGGACAAAAGGGGAAAGCACACACTTCCTCCTAAATGCAGAGCCGAACGGTAACGGCCCCCGGCCAACTGGTGCTCTGTGAAAAAAATGGCTAATTTTCTTGTTAAGCCATGCTTTTAGTTGATTCTTTTCATCTTGTCCGTGGTGAGCTCACCTTCATTTTATTTTTTATTCCATCGACTAGTTCGAGTCTATTCCCCTGTTCGAATTTTGCTTTATTACATTTATTTTGGGAAAAATGTGCTGTTGTGTGTAATGTGCTTCAATTAGTATTCGCGTTGTAACTAAATCCATCGATTCTATTTTATCGGTATTGCTGAATGTTATGATTGTATTTTTTTCATTGACGTACGTATAACCTAGATGTTTTTATAATTGTTTAATAAATATAAAATGTATTTATTTGTTAAAATTAGGCTTTTTTCATTTTCCCTTAAATACACTTTCAGTGCTTAATGTATCACTTATATGTCTGAGTCATCACCCCTTGCTTTGAGCAGGGATAGCGTAGGCCTTGGTCACCAAATTTAAACATATTTTTATTCAATTCAAGATAAATGTAACCACTATAAAAAAAATCGATCATGTTTTGCAAAAATGTTGAGGTATTGCCCTACTGTTAACGCTGGCTATTAATAAGGATAATAATCCTTAATAAATGAACTAAAATGGGACCCAACAACTCCACGCGTGTGTATCCCCTCTTTGGACATTGGAACGGTTAGAAAGTGATGTGTAAGAACACTAGAAGCCAGGAAGCGGATTAACAAGACGGCTCTCCGACAGATTTACTGCCTTTCTGGCCTGAGTAATTTCCTAACTGTAACGCGCTTGGTCTTGTTTTGGGAGTGAGGCGTCGTCTGCTCCACCTCCCGTGTAAAGTCCACGATGATCTGGGTGTCGAAAACGTCTTTTTTCCAGACGTCACAAGAGATACTGCGGCACTAAATTTCTGTGGCCCAGATCATTTGGTTGGTTGATTTAATAATTTTATGGCGCAAGGGCCATATTTGGTCATGCTGCGCCAGACACAAGGCATACAAAACCAAGTAATAGACACACAAACACAATTAAAGTTTTTCTGACACTAAAGAGAGAAATACGCTCAGGGAGGAACCTATATCATTTGGAAATTGAAAATAATAATAATAATAATAACACGTGGGGGGGGGAAGGTTGTCGTGGCTCAGTGGTTAGGTCTATTGCTCTGCCTAAGTGGGCCTGTTACAGAGAAGGCTCCCAGAACTTATCATCAATAACACTCGCACTCTGTTCATGAATGGGATAACATTGAGGTAACAGAACCTAGAAATCAAGGAATTCTCAAAAAATTTTCAATTCTGGAAAAATCGGGGAATGCTTTCAAAAAATCAGGAAAATTGTGAGTATTTAAACGGCAACTATTCCCTACGTACATTCGGTACGTTTGTCCTAGTTAGGTTTTTGCGATTACGAGTACTTTTGAGAATCGAATAAATCGTGTTCGCCGAAATTGTAATTAGAATAAAGAACATTGGCGTAGTAGTTTTTGAACACCGCGAAAACCGCCGTCGCCCTTTTCCGCGTCTCGTCGCCGTGATGCCGGCGATACAACTTGTGGTATACAATTTGAAATTCGTGTTAGTTAGGACGTTTTGTTTTGTGTGTTAAATCAATATTTGTTGCTTGCAATTACACTTTAGTAGAATTTCTTATGTATATTAGCATTTGATTTCGATGTTTATTATGGTAATAAAGGGTCAGATGTAATAAGTTCATAATAAAAAAATTGTATATTTTCCCTCCAGTTTCTTCAATTGCTATTGTAAGAGTTCCATTAAGGGTGCCAACCCTTACAATAACAATTAAAATACATGAAGAGTAAAAATACAAAATATTTGTGGAGAAATATCCTTTCACCCCATCTGACCCTAAATATTAAAAAGTAAAGTGTGGATACTGTGATACCAATCACGGACCACAACATTTATTAAGGGAATAGTAAAATCAGGGAAATTTTTGTGACACAATCAGGGAAATACCAAAGAAAATTTTTTGGAGGCTTTTGTTGCCACCCTGGATAAGAAAAAATATGAGAAATAAAAGTATCTCTAAATTTGTGATCCGGCCATAAAAATAGGACAAGGTAACCTGGAGCACATTGTGTGCTATTTTCTGAATACGTGTATACGACGTATATAATAACATTATGATTCATTATTTTACAGGACCAAATTACCGTGATGGACTGGAAAGCCTTTAATGGTATCACACGTGAGGTAAGAGAATATGTTTAAAATCTTCGCTACAATAATTTTTGCTTCGTTGACTGGTCGCATATTAAGCGTCCTCACAATGTTGTAAATCAAGAGTGCTTGTACTCATTTATCTGTGGGTGACGCCGTGATCCGTATTAATCTGGTGTAAAAATTTCCGCAGATTTCAAATCCGTTGACATTTTTACTCCATCTTTAACGGTCTAGGAGATAGAAAAAAGAACTACATAACTAAAGTTAAAACTTTTTTTATCCTCTGCTGGAAAATCATTCCTCGGCGCAAAATAAAAGCGGAAATGGAAAGAAAAAAAATTTCCTCGGCGCATAAATGAAAGCGGAAACGGAAAAAATAAATTTAGAATCTTGTCCGCGTTCTCCGTGATGAAAACAATTTGGCATGGTTCCAAAGGATGACGGCAAGGTCATGTGGGTCGAAAAAGTCAAGATTTGAGTGGTTCTTCTTCGGAAGAAACGGTTTGAAAAACCGATGGAGAATAAAATTATTAAATTCATTTAAAAATGTTCTACATTGAATTTTAAAATTCACTGCGACCCAAAAATTGCAAAAATGTTGTATCACCTTGTGTGCCAAATCTCATTGCTGTAAGTGCCATATAATCGTCAGTATTTTGCGCCAAGAAACAGACAAACACTTTCTATTATAACAGTAGAGATTAGTATTCTGACTAAATTAGTATTCTGACTATTCTGACTAAAATTCGGTTCCATTGTTTCAGGAGCAAAGACACTTCTTGGAGAGAGACTGTCAACCCACTCCTAACATCTCCAAGATGCTGAGAGGATTTACTTTAGTGAGTAGATTTTTCAGACAGTTCTTTCCAAACCTTTTTAGTTTACGACTCTGTACCTGAACTCAAATCTCAGATACATGAAATTATATTATTTTCCTTATTATCTTCTAGTGTTTTTATTATTGAGAATGGTGAAACTACTAATATTAATATTAGTGACTTCCTGTGTTTACATGAATACATGCGACATTAATGTAACCTCATTTGTCTAATGCAGTGGTAGGCAAACTCATTAGTCAAAAGAGCCAAAGATGAGCAGTATAACGTTTAAAATTTCTTTTCAAGAACTACGTTTCTAGGAAACGGTTTAAACTAGCTACTAACGTTAAATAAAACAAGATATCATAATAACAATAATAATTTATTGACAAAAAAAAAGTTTTTTTTCATTAAAATAAAAATTTGACACAACACGTGTTTAATGTGAACAATGACCTTGCATTTCCTTGGAAAGTTTGGATAAGTCATGTTTGTATGTCGTTGTTTTTAATTTCAAACATGATTTCAGGTTCTAATCACTAAGACTATTTCTCAATTTATTTTTGATACGGTTCATGCTTGAAAAAGATTGTTTAAATGAATATGTAGAGCCAAAGAGTGCAAGAACAGAAAAGTTTTTTTTATCTGATCATATGAGTCAGGAATACTATTCTAAATTTTCTGCTACTAAATTTTCTCTCGTGTCTTCCTTTTCCAGGGTCTTTCAAAGCAGACCACTTTTTCTGTGAACTACGATCTTATTTATTTTTCTACAATTTTCCCATATCAGCATTAGGCGTTCAAATTCGGAGATCCATAATTATTTGTTTTTTAACTTTAGTAATTGTTCCAATGTCAATATTAAAGGGAGAAAAATTCCATTCTGTTAAATCAGCCCTGAGATGTTTTTTAAAAAAAAAGCCAACATTGCTATGACATTTTTGAATTCCTGAAACCTTCGTAGAAAGCTTCCCTCTTATTTAAAATTGTTGTTTAGAAATAGTAACTGTCAATTACCGAGGTATTTCCAGGCGATGTTTCAGGAGGCTGGAAAATGATTGATGATACTCTTTTAAAATCTTAAGCAAAAAGGGATAATTTGTTTTCGAATGAAATGACTTGTTCCAACATAAATTTTTTTTTAATAACAAGGAAGCGAAATGTTTTAACACGTTTCCTCCAGAAAGTCAACGTACTTTATTATTCAGATAATATATCAGCGAATTCATTCTCCATTTCAACTTTATTACACGTATCAGTTTTATTACACGAAAAATCCAGCTATTATTATTTTTTTTTACACGATATTATTTACTACTATACATATTTAATTTCATAGTTTAACTTTTTATACAAAAACTTTTAAAAGCGGTAACTAAAGTTCGCGAACAAAAAAGAAAAAAAAAGCATTTCGAATGGCACTATTTTTTTCAAAGTGGAATGGTACCTGATTTAATGTTGTACTGGAGCAACACAACAGTCCATTGGCAATAGTCCGGGATCCATCCCATATTGAATGATTCGAGGACAACACCTCGTAATTTTGAACCACGGTCAGATGACGTAAAACTTGAGTTGACACTCCACTCTCCAAACTTTCACACCTCGCCGAAGTGAGGACATATGAGGCTACGGGAGATTTAACGTTCACCAGCCCCGGCTGTCTTTTGTTCGATACAGTCTGGAAATCGCAACTTTGCAGTTGCTGCTTCGAACTGAGCTACCGCGGCCCGTCAGTAATTAAGAAGTTCGAGTAAAATTTAAATTGAGGTATACTGTTATCTAATTTTCGGGTTGCGATTTCGAAACCAACCAAAGACCATCGTGTACAAAGGGGGCTAGTGCACGTTAAATCTGTCGTCGCCTCAAATGTTCTCCGTTTCAAGGGTGTGGAAATTTGGAGAGTCCTGTGCCATTTCAGGTGTGACCTCGTCATCGGACCGTGATTTAAAATGACGCAGTGTTGTGTCGGATCTTTCCCTTCGAGATTGATAGGGAACCGTCGGCAATAACGCGTTGCGTTGCTCCAGTTTGACGGTAATTACGATAACATATATTAATTCTATACATTTTCTATCGAACGCTGGTGTAACCTTTTGACTACAGCTATAATATAACAAGAGCGATTCTTATAACTTTCAAGGTACACCTGATTTATCGGTCGTGGGCTAAATTATTGCTTAGCGCGATTCTTATAACTTACAAGGTACAACTGATGTACTGGCCGTTGACAAAATTCTTTCTTGGTGGGATCATGGTATAACTGTTGCATCGGTCGTTGTCTAAAGTTTAAATTTTCTCTACTGTAAACACTGACCAAATTATTAGAGGGCAATTCGTTTTATAAAGTATTTGTAACGATAGAATCCATTTGAATAACTTTTTTCCTTATTCAACAGGTGAGAACCTGGGTTCGGGAAACCGTACTCAGTGCTCCAACCGTAGAGCTCAGATCCTCAGTTGTGGAAAACTTCATCTTGCTCGCACGGCGACTCCACAAGCTGAACAACATCCATTCAGCAAGGGCAGTGATGGAGGGTTTACAGTTCAAACCCATCCTGCGTCTTGCTTCAACATGGAAGGTAATTTTCTTTCCAGACTAGAGCATATTTCTCAAATTTTTTTATGGTCCACCTGTAGATACGAAGGTAGTTGAATTTAACGTCTCACTGGAGCAAAACACCGGGCAATATTGTTGACGACCTGGAATAATATTCGAGGAACACGACGTCATTTTGAAGCACGGTCAGATGACGAGGTCACACCCGAGCTGGTACCCCACTTTCCAAACTTCCACACCACGCCAACGTGAGTACATTTGAGGTCACGACAGATTTACGCGCGACAGCCCACTTTGTACACGCCGGTCTTTGGTCAGATTCAAACTCGCAATCCTCCGGATGCTAATCCGTTACTTTTCCAAACGGCATTGGGTGTAAGAATAAGAAGGATGATCTTGGAATTGTGCTTCCAATTTGGGTAAATAAGGCTCTTGTTTCGATTCCATTCTTACATCTCCATAGTCAACTATATGGTTAAGGTGTTAGTTTGCCTCTTAATCGAAAGGTTCCTGCATCGAATCCAGGCATGGATATTTGTAAGCGTATGGTGTAGCGGCTGCACCAAAAATCTGTCGTGTCCAAAAGTCCTCAAGTTGGTTTGGTGTGTAAATTTGGAGAGTTGGGTGCCATCTCAGGTGTTGCCTCGTCGTTTGACAGTAGTTCAAAATGACGTGGTGCCGCCGGATAGGGGATTGATCCCGGACGGTCGTCAACAGCCCGCTGTGTTGCTCTAGTACGACGTTATATAAAATTACCTTACCGTACCTCTCTAGAATATAGCCGACGCCACATCAATTCAATTAGAATAAGACTCTAAATGTTGGCGGAAGTGCTTCTTTGGGGTTTATCGCACCATTTTGCACTACTCCACAGTCTCTTGGCAGTTTGGGTATGACCTTTTCCTTCCCGGCATGAACGAAGGCTACGCAAACATTTCGGCTTCGATGTTTTAATTTCATATGGTGGTTATTCGAACACAATATTTCTTTGTGAACAATATTTTTTCTCAAAGAAAGGGCATTGCCGCTTGTACATCTTTTGGCAAATATGAAATCATGATATCCATTGCATTAACAAAGGAATAAGCTAAAATATCGTCAAAAAATAAAGTTGGCATATACAGGGTGTTCGTGAACTGCTTAGAAAAAATTGAATTGGTATAGTACTCATCAAAACGACCAATATTTATAGTGGAACCTATGGTCGCAATCCCCTCAGTGTGTCAGAAAAGCGTAAAGTAAATTATCCCCGTTGAAGTTTCAACAGTGAAAAAAGAGATGTAACGAAATCGTAAGTTGCACAATCTCGTGTAAATCAGCGAAAGACTCAAATGAGATGGTCAAAGTGACGTTCATGGGTTTCAGTTCACACCTGCGAATAAAAGATTGGCGCACCCTCACGTAGATTCCTGGTCTCGTATTCATCTTGTCTGCTGTAACAAGGATTCTTGCGACAAGCTCTTCCACAGAATGTGCAGTTGTCTTGTACACCAATGATTTCATGTGACCAAACAGGAAGTCCAGCGGATTTAGGTACGGTGAGCGAGGAAGCCACGCTACACGCCCACCATGTCTAATCAACCGCAATCGCAGTGATATTCTGGAAAAGCACTGCTTCCCTGGCAGAGCAGAATTGACGTCAGAAGTGAGGACTTGAGATGGTTGGACGTGTATCTAAGTTTCACTTTTTTTGACACTCTGAGTGTATTGCGACCATAGGTTCCATTGTAAATATTGGTCGTATTGACGGGTAGTATCGCCCTTCAATTCTATCTAAACAATTAGCGAACACCCTGTATAGCGCCAAGAAATAAGCAAAGACTCGCCAAATTGGCACCGATTATTTTATTTGCATGGCTACAACGGAAAAGTACCACAAATATATTTGTGGCTCTGGAATAATTTTTAAATTGTTGTGATGGGGGGAACAAGTTTGAAAAAGTTTCTGATCTGTTATAGTTGAACATCTCAAAAGTGTGCCTTTACCCTAACCATTCGTAGCTTTGAAATAATGTTGACGATATGCTGATTAACTGATCTATTTGACGCATTTCCTTTCTTTCCAGAAAGTGTCCTCTAAAATAAAAAGGCACCACAAGAAACTCGCAGGGGTCTACTCTTTTACCAAGAAGATCGAAAACAAGATGTTGATAAACTGGGATGCTTACGGTCCGAGATGTATCCCTGATATTGGTAGGTAACAACATATCGCTAAAGATCTTTGTATTTTTGTCCTTGTAAACAGCATCGAACGAGGTATTCAACGAGCCTTTATCCCTTTGAGGAACAGAATGGTGCACAGCGTTGTACCATATTGTACTAGCTGACCCTTTTTCTCTAACACGTGGGCGTTGGGAATGTGCATCAACATCCAGACGGTGACTACAACAACTTCAGTGGTTCGACGTGTGCTTGTGACAAAGTACCGAAAGAGAGTTTTTCTCATCAGCGGCCTGGTGTTCCGTTTTGGTCAGCCACTTTCTGGCAATTGTGTCCAGGAATGCGATAAACCGTTCTGTGGGTTTTCAGGAACGATTTTCCCACCGGCATAGCTGGAGTTCCGTCGGTTCCCTAATCCCATGTCTGGAATGGAGATTAACTTTTGTTAACTCAAGTCGGCATTATACAGACGGTTTTTGCATCTGTGTGGGGGTGTCTTCAGTTCTGTTGAGGACCTTTAATATCTCTTGGAATAGCTCGGAATTCGCCCCCTCCCGTTCGCAGCTGCCGTTCTGCTGATCCAAGAGAACGGGGATCTGATAACTTTTAGACTGACTGATTCTGAATTCGAGTAGAGACAGCCGTCTCTGTTTTGTGGGGAGACATTGGCGCTTGGCTCCAGGCAGGTTTTTCGATGTCGATGGCTGTCCCCTAACTTTATAACTTGTAAACTTACTTTTTACGTATTTAAATTACTTAAATAAATCATTTAATTTTAAAACAGCTGTCCGTTTAATTGTTACATGACGGTACAGCGTCTTTCATAAAATTGTAAGAATTTATGGGTTACGTCGCGGACACAAACCGTAGTTTCGACGCGAATATTCGAGCCTGATATTGGATTGTGGAAAGAATGAAGGAGTGATGTGAAGTTTGAACGATTGCTTGGTTTAAATAGTCAACAATGAATTTCTAGTTTGTAAGATTAAAATGCAGTTTTGATATTAATATTGAAAGATGCATTTATTCATTAAAGGCCTGATAATTTGTAGCACAGTTTGGAATCTTTCGAATAACACCACTTACTTAATCCTTACTCCAAGCAATACAAAATTACACTAACCAAGAGCTCGCCCAGCACCATAGAATTTCGATATATTGCAATTTTTCAACAGGCTACTATACCCTTGCGCCATAAAACTAAAACTAAACCCAACCAACCATAAGGCTACTCTTTTCTTATTTTGTTTCGTAAAATGTGTGAAGTTCTCACTGTAAAGCTGGGAAATTTAAAAGTATCTTCTTTACACTGAAAAGATCGCACGCATTGCCCCACCTTGCAATCAGCGGTCTTCCCTGCAAGTCTTTTGAGCAATTTTGATCTTCTTGATCAATAGAATTTTCTCACCGTATTCTATTGCAGAACGGCCGTCTGCATATCTCCCAAAAATTCTATTCCAAGGAAAGGACCAATACAATCGTTCCAAAGAATTATATTCTAAGGAAAGGACCAATATAATCTTTTTTCTAAAGGTTGATAGAATCCATGGATTCTAAAGAAAGATGTGGTTGCTAAGTCGTTAAAATGTTGTAGTAAAAGCAACACACACTACTTGTAAATTTGGGAGGGTTCATACTTATTTGAAAAGAGACTTGGTCTTTGGTAATAGCGAATTTTTTTTTAAAAAGAAATCATTGTTGCAGCGAGGAACTAATCTATAACGTTCTCTTTCCTTCAGTTCTCGTGTTGAAATATATGGTAGACGAAGCCAGCATGGATTTTTCTAGCTCTTTCATCGAGTACTTTCAAACATCGAAATACGGTAAATATTATTGCATTATTTCTTTTAAACAAAAAAATACTTTGAGGTTTCTGACGAAAAGTGAAGTCAATGAGCATTCGATTCAGTTTTGAGGAAAAATTACATTTTTAGGGCTTAGTGTTACACAGTAAGCATTTGACAGTCAACTAGTAGACCAGCACATAACACATATGCGCTAAACCTTCTTAATTGAATTTTAATTTCTTGTATTTCATAGCCCATTTCAAAATATTGATGATGAATATATCATCCATATTCATATAAATGGATATTATATCGATTTTCATATAAATGGATACAATGATTTTTCGCCAACCGCTAACTTGCCACTTTGAATCGTCAAAGTATGTGAAAACATTTTCTTAAAATTCCTTTCTTCATTTGTGTTCTTTCGTATGCTTCTGCGGGTGGCAAACGAAGTTAAAAAAATGACTCTATGCTTTTATGATTCAAGATTGGTAAGCCAGCGGTTGGAGAAATTTATATTCTGCGGATGGTAAAGGAAATTTAAAAAAATGTATCTGGATAATCAGAGTAAAACGACGTACAAAATTAAATCTTGCTTTTAATCACCTTATGGATACACAGAAACGGAACATGTAAAACCAAAATTTCATACATTTAAAAATTATAGAACAATTCCATTTTTTTTTTAAAGATTTTGCAAGCAAGTTTAATTAAATACGTTCACTAAACCAATTTCACAGAACGTAATATAAAGAAAAACAAGATGTAAAGCAGAACAGAAGGAATTGTCCGCCATTCATTCTACGTGGATGCAAGTGTTTTACAAATGTTTAAAATGGCCTTTTTGCAAAATAAGTGCATGTAGAAGATACACAGAAATTCAAAAAACAACAAAAACAAACAAGGCATTTATTAAAACTATATCTGACAAAACACCGACTGCTCTGAGAAACACGATCTTCGTTCTGAAAACTAACACCTCCCCTTTCCACTGAATGTTCTTCCAAATCAGAATTCCAATTCCAGTTAAAGATTAAGGCAGTCATTTGTCAGCCACAGGTGGTGACGATGGACCCTCTAGTCTCGCAAGCATAAAGAAAAGCAACAAACTACTCACGACGCCGTCCAAATCCGAACCGAGAACGCCTTTGTGTTCATCGAAAACCCGAGGAAGCGGATCGCCACGAGCCGCTCGTTTGGAGTCCAAAACCCTGACCTAATCATAACAACTAGAGGCTCGCGAACGGTTCGGCTCGCATATGTATATGCGGCTTAACGGATTAGCCCTTAACAGAGTTTGAATTAGGGATGCGACATCGATAGCAAAACATCGATGTTCAAAATTAAAACATCGATGTTGATGATCCATCGACCCAAAAACATCGATGTTTTTAAACATCGATATTTTTAAACATCGATGTTTTTAATTTCAGTGTATTTAAACTTTTTTCCCCATTTCTTAAAACTGGTTTAGCAATTTGTGATGTTACATCGACAGCAAAACGTCGATGTTTTGAAACTTTTATGTTCAAAATTAAAACATCTATGTTGATAATACATCGCCCCCAAACCATCGATGTTTTTAATTTCAGTGTATTTGAACTTTTTCCCCCATTTTTTAAAACTGGTTTAGCAACTATTGATGCGACATCGGCTCCAAGAACATCGATGGTTTTTTTCCAAAACATCAATGTTTAGAAAACATCGACATCGATTCCGCATCCCTAGTTTCAATCCAACCACAGACCGTCGGGTACAAAGGGGGAATGTTGCACTTTAAATCCACCGTGTCCTCACGTTTGGGTTGTGTGGTAATGGTAATGGTAATTTTAGTTAACGTCGTACTAGAGCTACACAACGGGCTATTGACGACGGTCCGGGATCAGTCCCTTAAGGGAAAGATCCGAGGACAACACCTCGTAATTTTGAACCACGGTCAGATGACGAAGCAACACCTGAGCTGGCACCCCACTCTCCAAACTTCCACGCCAACCCAACGTGAGGACTTTCGGCCACGACAGAT
The DNA here is from genome assembly GCA_947359465.1 of Metellina segmentata. Classification (NCBI taxonomy): domain Eukaryota; kingdom Metazoa; phylum Arthropoda; class Arachnida; order Araneae; family Tetragnathidae; genus Metellina; species Metellina segmentata. The sequence continues at coordinate 22,336,632 of OX375881.1, read as the reverse complement.
TTAAGGTGCACCAGCCGCCTCTACACCATACGCTTACAAACATCCATGCCTGGACCTGGATTCGAACCAGGAACATTCCGATCTAGAGCCTAACACCTTAACCACTATACCGGTTGGTCGGCTTTTGGGTTGTGTGGAGGTTCGGAGAGTGGAGTTCCAGCACAGGTGTGACCTCAGTTCAAATTTACGTGGTGTTGTCCTCGGTTCTTTCCGTTTGGGTTTGATCCCATACTGTCACCAACAACCCGTTGTGGTGCTCCAGTGCGACGTTAATTAAATACCTACCTACCAACAGGTAATGGTAATTAATCTCCACGTCGCACTGTAGCAACACAACGGCCTATTGGCGACGGTCCTCGATCAAACCCCAAGGGAAAGATCCTAGGAGAACATCAAGTAGTTTTACAGCAGGATCAAATGCCGAGGTCGACACCCGGGTTTGCTCCTACAGAAACCGAACTGTATTGTTTAAACATGCGCCAATATAACAAGTTGTCATTTATGCTTTTTCAGGCAACATCGTTGAATTACCTGAGATACAGGAATATTTAGTCCACATAAACTACACGGCTGCGTATATGAGGAGTTTCGACAAAAATGCTTTGAGGTAAGTGAACATTTCGCAAAGGTTTTTCTAAAATAATCAAAGCACAGAGATGACAGCCATTCCAGAATTTTCGGACCACGGCTGCCACAGCCAAACTGGTGTAAGCCGCAGCTACATCACTGCCCTAATATAGAAGGCACAATAATAAGCATTTCGTCCCATGTACTGCCTAAGAAGGTATAAATATATAATACTAGCCACTGCTGGGACAGCACGGTGTTCAACGTGACAGTTCTTTTTGTGGGGTCAGGTGATGACTACTGCTCGCTAACCACCGGTGATTGCTACGAATTTCGGTTTGGTTTGGTTCGCAAACCAACACCACGTGCATGTGGTGGCCTTGTTATTGTCAAAGGCAGCCTAATTAGAATTGCGAAAATATCCAATCGGCGTGACGTCACAATCTCTTGCGAAAATATAAATATTTAATTGAAAAATTATTTATTAAATGAAAATCAAACGTATAAGGTATCTATCTGGTGTAAATTTTTCAGCAGATTTTCCATCTAACTTAACGATCTCGCATTTTCCAAAAAAAGAACTAAACAATGATAGTCAAAAAATTTTTTTCATTTGTTTTGCTTTCCTTCCTTGGAATCATTTGAGCGCAGGAAATATAATCTGTGATTTCTCGAACACGTTCGAGGTCAAATTCATGAGGAAAAAATCAAAAAGTTAATTTTAAAAATTATTTATTTAAAGAAAATTATATTTTTAGGTATCGACCTAATGTAAAAGTTTCAGCAGATTTCAAATCCGTTGAAATTTTTGCTCTGTCTTTAAGGTCTAGGAGGTAGAAAAGAGAACAAAATGAGTTCATTTAAAAGATTTATCGTCTGGCTGAAAAAATCGATCCTCCACGCAAAATCAAAGCGGAAACGAAAAATATAATTTTTTCCGAGTTCCCCGAGATGAAAAAAACTTGGTATAGTTCCAAGGCTGATGGCAATTTCACGTGGGTAGGAAAGTCTAGATTTTGGTGTTTCTTCTTTCCTGGAAGATACGTGTTGAAGAACCCGATAGAGAATAAAACTATTAAATTAATTTAATAATCTTCTAGATTGAATTTTAAAATTCGCCACGACCCAAGAAATTGCGAAAAATTTGGACACCCTGAGTGTCAAATCTCATTGCTGTAAGTGCCATAGATAGTCAGAATTTTGCGGCCGCGAAACAGACAAACAAACCCTTCCTTTTATAATAATAGAGACTAGCCTCTGAGTGGCTAGCCCGGCGTCACCTGTGTCAGTTACTTTTCGGGGTTATTGGTTTGCTTCGCTAACTAAAACTAAATAACAGCCAAAATGTTTTATATTTCCTTTGTTTTCTTTTGCTGAAATCGTAAGAAGGCTGGAAATGTAATCTGTTTATTTTTGGAACACGAATGTTAGCGAGACGTTACATTATCTTGCGAAAAGATAAAATATTTTCTATTTAGAAATTTGATTTATTTAAAGAAAATCATATTTTTAGGTATTGATCTAATGTGAAATTTTCCGCATATTTCAAATCAGTTGAAATTTTCTTTAATGGATTAGGAGATAGAAAAAAGAACTATGTTTTTTATTGTCTGCTGTGTGGAAAATCATTCCTGCGCGCAAAATAAAAACGGAAACGGAAGAAAAAAAATAAAAACTGTTATATCTCTATGGTGTTGCCTTTCCAAAAAAAGAACAATAATATTTAAATTTCCTTAAATTCATTTGAAAATGTTCTAGATTAAATTTTAAAATTCGGGCTGGACTATAAAATTGCAAAAAATTCGGATTACCTGAGTGCCAAATTCCATTATTGTAAGTGCCATAGATTCGTCAGGATACGGCGAACACCCAATACACGAACTTCATTTTATAATAATAGAGATGCTAAATTTTATGTAACACATTGTGGATTCCATACTATTTTACGTATTCTTTTTGTGGACACTCTTTTCCATCTTGATCTGAATGGGAAGGTCTACACCTCCATAATAAGGTAAAATGATATTCATATACAAACTTCTGAATAACACGTTGGGGTTTCGTTAATATTATGTGACTTATTCTTTTTTCAGCCTGAGCTTGAGCATCGAACCGAAACAATAGCTGCCATACTTTTTGAATACAGAAACGAGCCTACAATAGCTACCAGTTAAACACCCCTCCGAATCATGTGAAGAAATAGTTGAAAAGTTATTCTACTTCAAACCTACTTCAAGACGGCCGACCTCCAAACATTCTGGTATGGATTTAAGATGCTTTCATTCAATTAAAATCAAACTGATTTAGACTAAATATTACTTTTAATGTGTCAATGGCATGTAAAGGGTCTTGCAAGTGTGGTCGTCTGTCAAACAGAGCAAAGGCCACGGTAGCTCAGTTGGAAGAGTAGCGGATAATACAACCGGCGAGTTCGAATTAAACCAAAGACCGTCGTGTGCAAAGGGGGTTGGTGCACGTTAAAACTGCAGTGGCATCAAATGTTCTCACGTAGGCGTGGTGTGGAATTTGTAGAGTGGGGTGCAGCTCAGACATGATCACGTCATCTCACCATAGTTTTTAAAAAAAGTGTTGCTCTTCGATCTTTTGATTTGATTTCGGACTGTCACCAATAGCCCGTGTTGTTGCTTCAAAGCGACGTTAATTAAAATACCTACCTACCATCAAACAGAGCCAACGAACAGCTCGAAGCTACCCGTTATGAGTTTCCCTGACAACGAGCACGCGCGCACGGTCAGCACCACTTAAGAACGCAGAGATGCCAACCTGCGATGGAAGTTTACAGAAGTAAAAAAGAAAAAATCCGTAGTTTTAAGAATTTTTCAGTAGTCAAGTAAAAATTTGAGAAATTGGCTTTAATAGCACGCATATATCATTAATTCAAATATTTAATTACAAATTTGAAACATATACGCAACACATATTATTTATAATTTGTAAGGTATATCAAACATGAAAACATATGTATGGAACCAATAATTGTGTATGAAAGAATTATTATCTATAAAAAAACATTTTATAATTAATTATAAGCACTCTCACCCATTTCCCCCCCCCCTAAAAATAATAATATAAGGAAAACAAATACAGAAATAAGTAAACTAATAGATGTGTTGTGAAAAATAAATAAAATAGATTTTTTTCCGTAGAAAAAATCATCGATTCCGTTATCCGTAGTACCCGATTCACTTTCGTAGAAACTACGGAGAATCGGTAGTAGTTGGCATCTCTGGGAACGGCCCTGCTATTTGCTTGTGTACGTAATTTTGATACGTAACTTTTCATTTTTACACACCGAGTCCATAACTAGATTCAAAGATCGTCGGGTGCGTAGGGGGTGGTGCGTTTATCAGTCGTGGCCTTCTGTCCTCACATTCACGGGGGTACCAGCTAAATCTTTGTTCTCGTCATTTAAACGTGGTTCTAAATGACGAGGTAATGGTGATGGTAATTTTAGTTAAGGGGGTCCGGGACACATTGAAATTTTTTTTTTATTAATTATTTAGAATTTTTTTGTACTGATTACCCATCTAACTAATAAACGAAATCACAGCCCAAAAATTTTCGAAAAGTTCTTTAAAAATTTTTGAAAAAAAGAGGGGTCATTTTAAATTGCTAAGGCTCAAAATATTCTGGATTAATTTCAAAATTCTTGCAGTAAATTATTGACAAATTTATAAACTTTAATTTTGATTCAGCAATTTAAAAAATATCAATTTAATAAAAAATAAAAAATATTCGAATGAAAATTTTTGAAAATTTTAAGGTACTTTTTTTAAAAAAAGTCATATTCTTAAAAGTAAAAGTTTGTTTCAAATTTGCTGAAACGAAATTAAAGTATAATGTTTCAAAAAGATGTATTCCAAATTTCAACCCGTAAACTTCATCGGTTTTCGACTTATAGCAATTTGAATACAGGAAATCTTGAAAAAATGTATCATGGAGTAAAACGCATTTAAAGTTTTAAAGACAGATGTTGTTGCCATGACAACAACTGTCAAGAGTGTTAGATTTTCAAAACAACGCACCACAAAAATTACTATATCTCTAGTTCTAATTAAGATAGAAACATGATTTGTACGTCATTTTAAGCAGAAAACAGATAATTTCTTAAAATAATAATAACAAATTTCGAAAATGTGACGATTTTTGTGTCCCGGACCCCCTTAACGTCGTAGTAGAGCAACACAACGGGCTATTGACGACGGTCCGGGATCAGTTTCCTTACGGGAAAGTTCTAAGGACAACACCTCGTCATTTTGAACCACAGTCAGATGACGAAGCAACACCTGAAATGGCACCCCACTCACCAAACTTTCACGCCAACCCAACGTGAGGACTTTCGATCACGACAGATTTAAGTTGCACCAGCCACCTCTACACCATACGCTTACAAACATCCATGCCCGGACCCGGATTCGAACCAGGAACCTTCCCATCTAGAGGCTAACACCTTAACCACTATACCGGTTCTAAATGACGAGGTGTCCTTAGGATCTTCCACTTTGGACTGATCCCAGAGCGTCGCCAAAAACACGTTGTCCTGCTCCAGTGCGACGTAAATTGAATTCCCTACCCTTCCTAAACACATCTCATTAATTTTCAAAATTTTCTTCCAGACCATTCCTGTATGTTACGTAGCCATTAATTTACTATCTCATACAACCATCACAAAGACAAAAATTTTTTTAATGATCCATGTTTAATTCAAGGATTAAAAACATTTTAAAATTTTCCACGTGTTTAAAGGATTTAAAAAAATGTTCTTGCGATCTTTACAAAAGACAACAGAGGAATGAATAATTGAAACTATTTCGTCCAAAATGAAGTAACTCATGTGCATATTTTTGTTCTCTTCAAAGGAAACCAAGAACGAGCCCTTTAACACCAGTCAAGTGACGACGGATATTCGCCAGAAGAGGTCCGCGGATGCACCCTTGAGTTCGTGCCCAACCTCCTTTCTGTAAATAAGTCCAAATTACTGCCGGACACAAGGGGGCACGCTGTGGGGTATCGGAAGACGGATGTCTCGTTCGGGTTCAATCTGGTTTATTCTTCTAGACCATTCCTGTATTCGTGGCCATTAATTTACCATCTCATTCAACCATCACATAGACAAAACTTTTTCCATACGATTCCTGTGAAGATAAAGCGAAGATCGAAGTAAGGCATCAATTTATTTTAACGATCACATAGTTTAGACTAGAACTTTTATTTGAAGACTGTTATCGTTAAACTCTGAAGTGTAATAACACAACCCCCAATTAAGGAAACTAATTTTTATTTAGTGAAGTTATTTTCGGCGAGAGATCGCGATCATAAGATTTTTTTTCACTAAAAATCCGCAAAAATTAATCTTTGGAACGAATAAAAGTTTTATTACTTTTTCTCAGAGTTTGACAAGTTGGATTGCAGGCAATTAACCCCTTGGGTACATTTGACGACCGAGACTCGTCACGCACTTGTTTTTTTCCTAAGTTACGTATGACAAGTCTAATTCGTCATACAAATACTAGGACAAAATTAAACACGTACATTCTTGTTCATGGCAAGAGTGATTGGTGTGTTACGTGACTCTCCTTGAATCAAATTATTCAATCGCTCTCTACAAAAATATATTTTATTTAATCTGACTGTACATATAAAATTTTTACACGGCTGCGTTATCAGACATTTTTTTGTTGTTGGAATCAACGCAGAGATCAGAATCTGAGCGATCTCTCTCATACTGTTGCCTTCTTATCAAACGAATTATACGAAAATATAGCAGTAATTAGTGTGCAAACGATAATATACAGTAACTTAAATACAAACGATAATCCGAACTACTTTTTTAAATCAATCTGTACCCAAGGGGTTAAAATGATATGGGTATAATTCAAGGACTAAACAAATTTTGATAGTATCCATGTGTCTTAAGGATTTTAAAAATGTTCTTGCGATTTTTACAAAAGACAGCGGAGGAATGAATAATTGAAACTATTTCGTTCAAAGTGAAGTAACTCATGTGCATATTTTTGTTCTCTTCCAGGGAAGCGAAGAGCAAGCCCATTAACACCTGTCAAGTGACGACGGATATCCGCCAGAAGAGGTCCGCGGCTGCACCCTTGAGTTCGTGCCCAACCTCCTTTCTGTAAATAAGTCCAAATTACTGCCGGACACAAGGGGGCACGCTGTGGGGTATCGGAAGACGGATGTATCGTTCGGGTTCAAGATGCTTTCATTTGGGTTGGGCAGAAAACATATCGAATGTTCTAAGACCTAATAAAAACAACTGTCAACCCTAGACCGACTTGTGTCTCCTTCGAGATTATTGAATTTATTATCAAATCACAGCTTAACCCTACAAGTGGTTTCGACGAGATATCTCGTAAACCGATATATGATCCATTCCGCTAGAGTTGAGATACCTCGCCAAGTTATTATTACCGAGATCTGGTCAAATTTCTTCAAATGAGGAGATACCTCACCCATCAAGATGTGGTCAGCTTTACTACTGACACGATACCTCGTCGAGACAACCACTGATAGGGTTAATTTAGGTAACCTTTTCCAGCTGAAGAAAAATTAACCCCCTTTTATGGTTCATTTCACACATATGAACCTTTCAAATGCACACGGGAATGAAACTTTTACAAGAGATGAAGTTCAAGTACTAAATAAGCTGTTCGTAGGTAGGTAATTTAATTAACGTCGTACTGGATGAACACAACAGGCTATTGACGACGGTCTGGGTAATGGTAATTTTTAATTAACGTAGTATTAGATCAACACTACGGTCTATTGACGATGGTCCGAGATCAATCCCATAAGGGAAAGATCCAAGTACAACACCACGTCATTTTGAAACCTGGTCAGATGACGAGGCAACACCTGAGCTGACACCCCACTCTCCAAACTTCCGCACCCACCCAACGTCAGGACTTTCGGCCACGACAGATTTAAGGTGCACCAGCCGCCTCTACACCACGCTTACAAACATACATATACTCACGAGTATTCGAACCCGGAACCTTCCGATCTAGAGGCTAACACTTGAAACACCCGACCGGTTGGTGGACACGACGGTTTGGGACTAACCCCAACGGGAAAGGTCCTTAAAAGCTGTTCATACTGTTAAAAAGAATGGTGGGTTGCCTGTCGAGCATTCAAACCGTAGTTTTAACGTGAATACTCAGGTCTGATATTGGATTGTTTAACGAATAAAGCAGACACATGCAATTTGAAAGATTGTTTGGTTTAAGGGTTCAACAATTCATAGGACAGTTTGAACAATTTCAAGTGCAGTTTTGAATTACATTGAAGGCCGTGGTATCCCTGTCGGAAAAGCAACGGACTCGTTTCGAATCCAACCACAGACCGTCGTCGTGTTCGAATGGGGCTGATGCACGCTAAATCTGCCGTGGCTTCAATGTTCTCACGTTGGAGTGGAGTGCCAGCTCAGGTGTGACCACGTCATGTGACTGTGGTTGAAAATTTTACGGGTTTTACTCGGATTTTTTTTTTGGCGGTTGATTCGAGACCTTCACCAATAACCCACTGTGTTACTCCAGTCTTGCGTTAACTAAAAATACCATCAATATTGAAAGCTTTTATTGATTAAAGGTCAAATTTGTAGCGTAGTTCGGTAGCTTTCAAATGACAACACTTACGCAATTCAAAATTACGATGGCCGAAAGCTCATCCAGCACCGTTGAATATAAACATATTGTGGATCCTCCCTCCACGGCGGTCAAAGCGCATGCGCACTTAATCCCAAGGCCTACTTGCAAACTGTGCATCAGTAAAACTTTTACACGAACGCCCTTTGACATAAAACACAACATAAATAAATGAATTAATGTGTATTAGTAAAATCCGTATATATGTCACAGTAACAAGTATTATTTGTAATTAAAAATGCTTAAGCAAACATTCACATTTCTATCAACTGTAGAAACTTCGCAAAGCAGTATTGTTTTAATACCAAACTGAACACATCCACTGTGAAAAAACATTCACTGAACGAGTACCTACACATTGCATTCAAAACTGTATGTTACATACCATTTAAACTTGTGTCAGGATTACAGATCATTGGTGTTCCATAAAGCTTATTTACAAGTAGATGAAAGAAACAAAATTATTGTTCTTTTTACAAAGTTGTTTCATTTAGTGTTTTATCCAGAAGAGGGGATTGCAGAAAAATTAAATGAAGTTGTATCTTTTGTGGTCTTTAATAATTCTGCACAAAAGTTTTGTTAGAAATGAGAAACCGGTATTCGGTTCGGTTCTTTCTGACGAGGCTGCAGATTTTCTCACTTTGAATTGGAGTGGGGATGAGCAGAATAGAAAGCATAATTTTGGCCTATCTAGCGAATTTTAGAAAACTATCAGCCACTCTTATTTTAGGTACTTCAAACCGGTAAAGTCCTATTATTATCAAATAAATCTTCCAGCTGAAGACAACAAAACTTCTTTCCCAACTCGTCCATTACTTCGTCATTGCACTCATAAAGTCCGATAGAAAATTGTAGTGGATGGTTGCAGAGAATGAAATATTTCGATCGCTCGAACGAAATATCAAAAATCCCTAAAAAAGACAAGATTTATCCGTAAGTCAGTAAAATTTAGTAGAAATCCGTAAAAGTTGGCTAGTATGCCAAGGTCATGTCAATTATAACCACCTTTGACTACACGACGCTATATTTATCTTCAGGATGCTTTTAGTTCCGAAATCAATTGACAACAGTTGTAACGCTAATTTTTGCTTAAGCTACACCTTGGACAAGTGTTTTTAATCTTTGCATGTAAATGCGTTTTTTAAAAACTAAGGATTTTTTTTTTTTTTAAGACTTGGCAAATACTAAGGTTTAAGTGTCTTGAATGAAAAATCAGATTTTTCAATGCTCCTGTGATACAAAATGAGTATAGATTGATGCAGTGAGGTAGTTTTGAGACAATTAAAAATATATTTATTATCTAGTTTTCAGAATATTGCTACAAATACAGTATTACAAATGCATGAATTACTTTTTGTTTTAATATTCTTCAAAATTCCAGGTGCACATCGACAATTTTCGCTCGGTTTTAGACTTCCAATTTTTACAGAATGTGTTTCATAACATTGTTTTCAAAGTTTGTCAGATCCCACTTTAATTTAAGTAATTTATAGAATTTTATACCAAAGGAACACTATTAAGCAAAATTAAATATACTTGGAATATTTATTCATTCTAAAAAGTCACATGTTATATTACATTAGATATATATAATCAGATCTCAAAAATATTTCAGAAGCAAACAAATATTGATATAACAATTTCCTTTAAAAAATGCATAAAACACAAAACAAATGTCAGAGCAAATAATGCTTTTAAGCATGCAAAATGCTCACCTTAAGATAATAATGCATAACTTAAATTAACAAATTTGAAGAAAAAAATATCTAAGATAAATCAGTTGCTAAGGTAAAGGAATGTTAAATAAATAAGAATTATTCAAAAAATTTACATATTTTGAGTCACAAATTGCAATTAACACAAATAAATACAAGTTTGGAAAATTAATATTTATGGACATTACATTACACTCATTATGCACCAGAGCAAACGATTTTTTAAATGTGCAAAACTCAGCTAGCTATTAATATATGAATCTTTCAACGCCTTTTTTATTTTAACGGTTTTGGTATAAGTTCTCACAAACTGAGCCCAAAATAAGTCTAAAAGCCACCCAAGGACACTTTTCCAAATGAAAATTTTCATGTAATTCAAATTGGATGGAACTTTTTAGATAGTTGAAAGACAATTTTAACAGAATGAAGTACAAGGTGTATTTGGTTATTTTTTTTAGGAATAAACCTGAAAATCAGATGCAATGAATGCATGGGGCAATAATTGACAAATTTTACTTTTATAAATATTGATATACATGTGATTCTTTTCATTTTAATAGGCTGAATAAGTAATTATGCAAAAATTAAAACTTCTAACAAATATATTTTATTTGACTGATATAAAATCAAGGCAATTTTATGATTACACATTAAACCTTCAAATTCAATTTCAAAAAGACATTACAATGGAGATGAAGTTTATTAGTGAGGTAATTTAGTTTTCAAAAAGAGTTAGAATGCTATGCACTATGTTTCAAAGATGTCTCTTGCTTCATAAAATTTTAGAATCCTGTTTATAGAGAAGAATTCATATTTTGGAAAACGTATGTTTAGATTATAGCATAATTATAGATGTTTAAATAAAATTTGGTACAAACTAAGAAATTACTGGTTCTATGGAAAAGAAACTTTAATAATTTAAATTGAGGATATTTTTAAAAGTGAATTGGTACACTACTGCTAAAAAAACCTAACATACTTTAATCATAAAATAGGACTAGGTAAATCCTTGTCACTTAACTATATCAAAATGATTTCAATGCTTTACGCAAAAGAGTTGCTTAATTAGAGCAGATAAAGTTTAAAAAAAAACAGGATTAAAAATTGCATGCATTACTTTGAAGCTACACAGTTTCAATATAGAACTGGTTTGCCAATAAATAGTTATTCAGTACCCTTTGCAAAACTAAATTAAATAAAAACTAATTATAGAATGAGTTAGATGCACGATTAGAGAAATAGGTAAACAAATTATCACAAGATGAAATTTTAAAAGTATTTGATATTTTTTTAAATCAGAGTATTTGATAGCAATTTCAGTTTATCTTTTACCATGAAGTATAGCCACTATAACTTTTTTTAGACTCTAAATGAAAGTTGTAGGAGATTTAAAAGTTCATATTGAAAATGATCTCCATCCCTTATTTAGAGGATAATAATTATTTAAATAAATGACACATGTCTAGAAATAAGGAAAAATTTATTTCTTTTAATTAACACTTTCAACGAGTTTTATTGTTTAATTAACTGTTTCAACAATAGCTGTACCAACATATAACTTAAATACATTTAAAATATTACATTTTTTTCCTGTCAGTATCTCACTTAAACTCCAGTTACTAAACCTCATATTTCAAAACACACATTTATTTTTAGATCACATTTCACTTTTTGTCAATTTTGTAGACATAAAAACACATACGTTGTAACACAAATAGAAAAAGTTAAATTCTAGAGTTTGAAACAAACAACTCTAAAGACATTTATAAAAATATATGAAACTGATTTCTAATCTGTATTTAAGATACAACACCAAGTTTTCATCATGCATTGGCTACTATTGATATACAACTAGAGGAATGAATGCAACTTCCAAAGTTTCCATTTATAAATTTCAGATAAAATGACTCTAGCACCATTTCCCGATCTTCCTTGAAATTAAAGGAGAAACCAACACATAACTTCTTTCTGCTCTTAAACTTGGGTATTTGCAAAATACTAATAGGGAATTAGTTTATGGCAAGAACAAATAATTATAACAATAAGTTAAAAAATTTTACACATTCTAAATTCATAAAATTTTGCGCAAAATCAAAAACATTCTATAGAACAGCACAGCTGTGATTTAATTTCAAAGATCAACTTAGAACTGATATGTAAGATAATCAGCTCACAATGAGTGCTAAACAACCTGTGTTAGGTGATTATCTACCAACAAATTTAGTAAATCTCAACTACAGTACGTTAAAAATAACAAAAGATTCCTACTTTCATAAATATTGTTCCAGAGTCTCTTAATAGCAAGTTTCATTTTAATACAATACATAAATAGTAATATCTACCAATTGTTTTAAAAATTCAAACTGATTTTCTATGAACATTTGGGACACGTAAAAGCAACAAATTTTTCAAAATCATGCATATTGCACTTATTAGGAAGTATTGAAAACTCATGGTCGTGACTTGTGAATAGAAAAGTATTTTTTTTATTTATAAACACAATGGTTTGATGAAAAAATATAAATAAAATTCTACTGAGTTTTGAAACAATTTTTTTTTGTAAACATTCATGACATAGATTTTTTTCCCAGTACCTTATCAGAGATAGTAAATCCATATATCAAATCCAATATCCAAGAAGCTTCAAGTCCTAAACTACCAAAATATGTTTTAAGAAATAGTTTAGGAATTAAATTAAGACAGTAAGCCCTCAGTCCATCATTTTTGGAGCGCAACGAAAAAAAACACTATACAAAAGGAATGATGTCGAGATAAACTTAAGTAAAAATGGGATAAGTTATGTTTTCTTTTATTCAAACTTATATGCAACCTGTTAAACGCAAAAACAAGGGTAAAACTCTATATTAAATTTCTTAAATATTTCGGAACAAAATTATTCTGGTAAGTGTTTATAAAATATTCAACTCTTTGGGCTATCTATTATTTTCTTAGGTAGGTGACTTGATCAGATCGTTTGAGGTCACCTTCTCACTTGACGGGTAAGAAAACTTGCAACATGACCAATTCGTTGTAACTAACCAAAACTATGTCACGACAAGAAAAAGCCGAACCTCTTAAATCTCCCCGTGTATCACTATTAGAATTGCTCTGCTTTTACAAACCCAAAATTGGTCAAGAGAAAGGGCGATATAGTTGAATGCAGGATATAGCAAGGGGTTACAGTATATTTCAATTTTTTAGTCATCATCCATTTTATTTTAAGGTAGTTTGACTTTTGCTTGAAATGTAAGTATTCAGAGGCCTAAACATAAATTGTATATAAGAGTTATCCCTCTCCAAGTTCAACGACATATCTAAAAATTACCTTTTAAAGCTGCGAATCTCAACCAATTGAAATTTAGTTAGCTATTTATTTCAAACTCTACGTAATGCCTTCTGTTGAATAATCATTTCACGCAATCAGAACTTAATTTTCTGCTGTGTCTGCAGGATAAATTTGCTGAAGATCAACTATCCCCAATAAATGGTATGTTAATTCAGACTCGTTTCATGAACATATTTTATTATTCTTTTTGTATCATAAAATCAGATAAAAAGTTTAGAATTACGATAAATTAAGGTAATCCATCTGTCGCTACGGTTGTTGTGGTTTTCATTGCAACCTCTTCAAACGGAAAATTTCAATTTTCATTTTGAATATTCTAGAAAGTTCTTCCAAAATCCGTTAAAATCGTTTGATTTCATTGATTCGTTTGAAATTTTTTCTTTCCTCCCATTGGTTATTTTGTTTTCAAAATATCCTTTGATTACATTGGTCCTTTTAAATTGTTTTATGTGATACCATTGGTCCATTTACTTGTATTTTGACAGTTGTGGAATTTTAATTTCATTATAGTAATTTTCACGAATGGATTAAGGTTTTTTTTTTTTTGACCATTTTCGTTCTCATTATTTTTTTACGAAAGAATTCTGATTTTATCAGGTTGTATTATTTCTTGCTTTTTTTTTCTTTTGTAAATCTTTTTCTTTTTCAACATGCCCATCGTATTTAGTGTAATTGATAAGTTTCAGGGTATTGTTACCTAACATCCGTAGCTTAGTTTCTCTGCTGGTTCACAAATGTATTTTAATATGTGCTTAATATTAATACTTTTTGTGAAAGTTATTTAAAGATATACTTTTCAAAATGTTCTGAAATGTGTTTAAAAAGTGTGTTGTAAAAAGAAAAAAAATTTTGACATAAGTTAGAAAATAATTATTTCCTTGGCGACTTTAGAAGTTCGCCAAAAAAATCGCCAAGGCAGTTGCCGTCGTTCATAAACGTAGAGTGTAGCTGTTCCAATAATTGTAATAAGACATTACTTTTTCAGATCTTCAATGGTATGAAATATACTTCCTACATGTGGTTTTACGCACAAGCTAACAATCTCTATAACAAAACACATAAATCAATTTGAAGTGCATTGCATATAAAATGAGTCATTGAGCAAGTTGCTCAAGCTGAGCTTCTTAAGACAAAAAAAATGCCCATATAATATGAATATTTTATATTCTAATTTGGTGGAATGATAAAGACTGAAATCTACTCAATTCCGTCGGACTCTGGTGAGTTAGCAATTTACATGATTTCTGATGAGTCTTGTTAGATTAGTTGACAGCAGTGATTTCGGATTTTCAATACAAATAATTGCCTATGGTGATCGTAATATATAATCAGGCAAATGGCAATCGTTTCCTCTAGCAAAATTATACCTTTCTACAAGTGGACTCGTAACAGGTCACCTGCCTTCTCAGCAGAGCTGCACTACACACATTAACAGCTAATAATAACAAAATAAATCAAAAACAATCTAGTCAAGCAACAGCAAATACTGAGCAATAGAGAAAACAGTTGCAGTAAAATACTTTTGAGTTTTAAAATAACAACAATATAAAAAGCTAAGGGCTACTATTTTTTCGGAACTGGCCTTTCTTTAAATGCAAATAAAGAATTTGAGAATTTTAATATATTTTATGAACACCGTCAAACACCAAATTAGATAGCTGCAAACATTTATATATATATATATATATATATATATATATATATATATTCTAATGGCGGGCACATTTGACCTAACTAAGTCATTGCCCACTACAAGGCCGGAAGTGATGGCCACTTGTGAAGGAGCATCCAGTGGGAGATCCATCATCGCCCCTAACAACTTATACTTCGTAATTTTGACCCATGTTCAGATGACGAAGCAACACCTGAGCTGGTATACGCTTACAAACATCCATGCCCGAACTCGGATTCGAAACGGGGACCTTCCGATCTAGAGGCTAACACCTTAACCACTATACCGGTTGGTCGGCTGCAAACATTTATATACAGACATGGAAAATTTTAAAAGTCTTCTGGTTAATTCATACACCATTCCGATAAGTAGACAAGGCAGATTTTTGCATACCTTAAAAATATACATTTAAAACATAATTTTAGCAGTAATTTCGGAACTTCTGCTTTGCGAAAAGCTCCTCGCATAAAACATTTTGAATACTGACAGCATTGAAATTGTTGTTGCAGTTGCAATACTTCATTTTTATAAAACAGTATTAAGGTACTGAGCGAGAAAGACTTTAAAATTTTGGTGTTGAAAACATATTTACAAAATTCTTGCACACTATTTCAATATTGTGGAAAGTTTTAAGGTATTGACAGTTTTTTAAACACTGACAAACATTGATGTCGTTACGTTTGCAATATTTTAACGCATATCTTGTACTGTTATGTATGCAATATTTTAATATGTCTCGACTATTTCGGCAAATATTCAACTGAATATATCTAATCAGACAGCTTCGAATTTTCTAAGAGAATTCCAAGACAGGAAGCTTGAAATTACTGCTTTAAAAAGAAAAAACAAATTTATTACTCTTTAAAAATCGAAAAATCCATGTTAAACTGCAATAAATAGCAGAAAATAATTTGCAACTTGGATTTATACTATCGGTACTACAACCTCCACCACAAGATAACTGTTCACAACAAAAATCTTTTGAAAATCAATTTATGAAAAAATAAAATATCACATTTATAAATGTTACAGAAGGAGCCATTTTAAAGCACTCAATTTATAAATTATATATAGATTTAGGCTAATATATTAAAGTACAAAATAAAATGCTCTAATCCAAACGACAAAACAACCCATGTGATTTATATAGCATTGAAGTAAATAAAAATCAATAAAAATGGAAATTAGTCATTCTGCTTAAATATATTATTAGCGATTATAGCTATATTGACAGATCCTACTTGTCGAAAACGAACTAGTAATTCGAGTACTAGTCTACGAGAACTACTACGCAACTGTGAATGGCAACGCAGTTGCGATGTTGGAGAAAGATTCTAAAGATATAATTATGATGACTTATTGATGCGAACTGTTGGATTCCCTTCTTTTTTTCTATCATTCTAAATTTTGTATATACATTAATACTTTTAATTATATTCCAATTTAAATTTTAATCGCTGTTCCTGTCTTCTTTGCGTTTGTCTAATTTCACGAACAGGAGTATCTTCACAGTGTAGTGAACAAATTGTTGGAAATGCTGCTCTATGTCCGAGCCACATAGATTGACTGATACTTGTATGTAAGTTTCTCTCTCGCTATGTGGCAACAGTGCGTTGTCGTTGACTTTTGAAAAATGACTTGAAGTAATGTATCGTGCCTATTTGTGATCGTCATTTATTAATCTGTTCTAAATTCATTTCATTCATATTTTACTTATTTGCATATTTAATAAATCTCAGTAATTTGAGTTAACGTATTTTTATGGTACTTTTATTTGAATATATCTAACATGTTATCAGCATGAATTGGGCTTGTTTGAGCTCTCCGTTGGCAACAGCCAAAAAAGGGCGCTGCTGTCGCGCGCTGTAACCTTGCGACGCCTGGCGCCCAGTGCGAGTTTTGTGAGTTGCGAAAAAGGCGCGTGTGAGCGCAGCTCAGAGAGAGAAATTAATAAATGTTGTGAGAACTACAGTCCATTATTCCTTGTGATGTGTTTGGTGAATTTTAATAAGGAGACCTGAGCTATCGAAGAGTTAAAACATGGTCCGTCGAGCCGGAGTGGATTAGTGAAAGGTTGTGTTAAAGATCCATTGGTTTTTTGGAACTATGCAAGTGAAAACAAAGGAAATGTGTTATTGAGAAAAATTGTGAATTCGTTTTAGAGGTGAGAGCAATTTCCTTGGTTCTCGTTTGGTTTTGATCTCAAATTGAGTTAGTCTTGTTTAAAATGTCAATGTTTAAAAATCTTAGGAAAGACGAATTTTGTCTTGTCGCGGTAGAATTAGGATTAACCATACCTGAGAAACCAAAAATTATTGACCTTAAAACAATAATTGAAAATAGCGACATTTTCCAAAACGATAAAGAGTGTGTTCAAAGTGTAATTAACTGCGTTCTAGAAGAAAAGAAAGCTAAAATGGAACAAGCTAATCGAGACAGTGAATTGAAATTAGAGTTGGAAAAAGTTAAATTGGAACAGTTAAAGAAAGAAATTGAATTAACTAATGCTAGGAGTAAAATGCCCTTAGAAAAGTTAGGAAAGGTAGATTCGGAGTCGAGTAGTATTGAAAACGTGATCAAAAGTGTAAAAACTCTTAACAATTCCTGTACCTTCTAAAACGGAAGCGTTCCATTTGTTTTTCCAATCCATTGAAAAAGCATTCAAGACTAAAAATGTGGCAGAAGAATTTAAAACCGAGATTGTGTTAAATATGTTGGGGGAAAGAGGGGTAATTTAATGATTTATGTTCAAGAAGAGGAATTGGGAAATTATGAAAAAATCAAAGAATTAGTGTTAAAACAATTCCAGCCAACCCCTCAGGAGTGTTTAAACCAATTCCGAAAATCCCAAAAGTTACCGACTGAAAACTATCTCCAATTTGCGACTAGAGTAAGTGCAATGTTTGAATACTATTGTAAATTAAGAAATGTTTCTAAGTTTGAAGAACTATGTGAACTTATGGTGTCCGATAAAATATTTAGTTATTTGGACCGGGAAACAATGAGTCATATTGGTATCAAACAAGGGGAAACATGGTATAACCCAGGGGTCGTCAACCTATTGAAATGGAAGAGCCAAAAGTTACAATTTACAAAATTTCCCAGTATTTAAAGAGCCACTAAAAACTTTCGTTTCAATATTATAGTATATATATATATATATATATATACTCTAGATTTTTATTTGTTAGTTGACTTTTAACTTTACTTTTTATTATATTCATGCAAGAGAACGCTTGCTCGTACGAATATGTCGACCCGAAGATCGTCAGCACTCCATATGCCAACTTCTTCACCTCACTGTAGCATTCTAGAAGACTATTCCATGCGCCGAATATGAGGGCCTCAACTCGCGGAATTTCTTTTAGAGCTGTCCACTTGTGACGCGCGATATGTGCATGCATTTCTGGACCTTCAACTCTTCCAACTTGCTCTTGAGTTCTGTGAACTTGCCACTCCACAAGTCTTTGGTTTTCAAATCTTGCAATTGCATTTGAAGCGATCCAGCATCAATTCCAAATGGCTCAATGTTTCTCTCATTTGTATTTGTGTTCAGAGGATTTACTATGAACGTGAGAGTACTATTTTTTGTTTGGAATTGCTCGAATCTCTCAGCGAATCCATCCTTCATGTTTTTTTAAAGCTATGCTGCAGTAATTCGTGTCAATAGTTGCATTGGTCTCATCGCGATATTGCTTCAGATTTTTAAAATGAAGTAATTTACCGCTCTCCATGTCTTCAACACAAATAAGTAATTTTTTTTCGAAACAAACTACTTCTTCAAGCAAGGCATAGGCTGGGTTGCCCTTTCCTTGCAGTTTTAGATTTAGATAATTTAGTTTCATTGTGGTATCTACCATAAAGTTGAATTTTTGCAGCCATTTGTCTTCTCCCAGTTTGGGATGGTCAATGCTTTTTTCATTGAAGAATGTTTTTATTTCACTCATGCACAAAGCAAAACGTTGCAATACGTTATCTTGGTGAATTATGCAGTGAAACGTTAGAATTTCGTGGTTTATTTTTTTCTGAAGAATTTATGTTACCCCTCTATGTATTCCTTCCATACTTCTGGTTCCATCACATAAACGATTTTATTTCTATCTATTCCATTGTCTTCCAGGCATTTTTGCACATCATTTGCTATATCTTCTCCACGAGTTTGCCCTAAGAGTGGTAGCACTCCTAGCAATTCTTCTTTTGGATCTTGAGACGACATATACCTGACGAAAAGGGTAACTTGTGCCGTGTCTTTTATGTCGCAAGACTCATCTATTGCAAGTGATAAGGCAAAAGCCAGTTGAATGTCTTCCACTTGCATATGTGGTACATTTGAAGACATTTTAGCAGTTCTATCTTGTACTGTTTTAGCAGATAATGGCAAATATTTGATTTTTTTTCATAATTTCTGCTTTGTTTTTAAAATTACGAAACAGTTCTTCAGATGCACGTATAAAACAATCTTTGACGTACTCACCATCTCATCATCTAGACGTGTTGTCTAGACTCTAGACGGTGGCTGTTTGGGTGAGACGGAAATGGAATGCAATTGGCTGAAAGATAAACATGGTCACGGAGTCTCATCTCTAAGAACAAAACAATAGTTCAAATTTATCTCATTATGGTCATGTTAAGCGTATAGATTTGTAAATAACGATTATGAAAATAGAAGCTATTGAGAAATTAGGTACTTAAAAATATATTTTCTTATTTTTTAAGGGTTTTGATGATAAATTATTAATTTTTTCGTATGGAACTGGAGAGCCGCAACTTTACATCAAAAGAGCCGCATGAGGCTCGCGAGCCGCAGGTTGCCGACCCCTGGTATAACCCGCAGACGTTAGGGCGAGAATTAGACCTTTACATAGCTTCCAGAAATGGAAATAAAACGGATGGTAATTCGTATTCTAAATCGGATCGTGTGTGGAAAAACGGTTTTGAAAGGCATAATCCTAAAAATTACGGTTAAAAAGTTTTGGTGTCAAATGTTAACAAACCCAAATGTGTAATGTGTAACTTGGATCACCCGCTTACTGTTCCGATTTCAAAAACTTGTCCGTAAATGAACGAGTTGATGTAGTAAAAAGACATAATTTGTGTTTTAAGTGTCTATCGTTGTCCTGCAACGTTAAAAAGTGCCGTGCGAAAAATTATTTTTGTAACAAACCGCACAACTCTTTAATTCATTAACAAAATCCGAATTTAAGCCAGTACAGCCAAATTCAAAATCGGAATGCGAATTCGAGTGAGTCAGCATCTAGTAGTGAAAGTCGAAGGTCAAATCTCAATTCTGAAGCTAGAACGTTCGTACCCCTTGTCAACCCCCCCATCATGGAATCCTTTTCTGCTCACAGCTGTTCGGTGACGAATAATGTTCTATTAAGCTCAGTTTTACCGGTATTTAAAAGATGGAAATGGTATTTGGCAGACTGCCAGAGCGATTCTCGATTCGGGAAGTCAAAGCAACTTAATAACAAAAAAATGTGCTGATAGATTAAACTTGAAGAAACAAAAAATAAATATATTAGTTACGCGTTTGGATAATTCCTCTTTATCGGTAAACAATTGCATCGAAACAGAAATTTCGAACGCAGATGGATCTTTTCAAGCGAACTTAAATATGTTGGTTGTAAATAAAATTACCGAGGTAACACCAACTAAGAGTTTAAATGTGATTGAACAGATTCCGGATCATATTAATTTAGCGGATCAATTATGTATACCTCAAAGGGTGGATTGTTTATTATCTGCTGAGTTGTTTTATCAATTATTAAGACCCGGGCAGGTTTTTTTACCTAATTCAAACTTGTTCTTCCAAAACACGGTTTTTGGTTATGTTGCGAGTGGGTCAATTTCGGATGTAGTGGTACCAAAGGTACACTGTGGATTCATTAAAGAGGGAGATCTAAATGAGACGTTAAAACATTTTTGGGAACTTGAAAATGTTGAGTTAGAGAGAACAAAAAATAAGGAGGCTATTTTATGTGAGGAACATTACGTAAAAACGCATTCTAGGGATGTTGAGGGCCGCTATATAGTTAAAATGCCCCTTAAAGATGATCCAAAATGTTTGGGTGAATCAAGGGACATTGCTCTCAAACGACTGAATGCATTATGGAGAAAACTAAGCAGAGAACCAGAATATTTAAAATTAGGGGGCCTGCCCCCTGCTCGCTAACGCTCGCCAACCCCCGGAGGATTGCTTCGCAATCCTCATTGGTTCGCTGCGCGAACCTATGCTCGCTTCGCTCGCCTCAATGAAGACATGTGTCCTAGCAGAAGGGATTGTTTACAAAATATGTTGTATTACAGAAAATATATATACAGTATCTCTAAAATCAGAATTAAAATGAAAACTTTGTGCAAATTTTGACTCGAAATGTGAGCGTTTTTTTTTAAATTGAATACCCAGCATGTTGTTTGTGTGTACATTTTCCCAGCACTCAAACGACCCACACTTTTTCATTGAGTTTGTTGCCGTGCACGCGTCTTGTAGTGTAAGCGTCTTGTTGAACTATAATTGTTGGCCCTGAAAAAGACCGTTTTTTAAATGGCCCTGAAAAGATCCTCCGCTTTCTTTGATTTCTATTATAAACTAACTGCAACAGCTCATTAAAATTTCCTTTTTTTTTTCCAATAAAATTTCATCCGATAACTCTATAAATTCAATCAATGCGCGAGACTTCGCGATAAACAAACAATCGTACAGTGTTGCCAAAACGCGATTACAAATAACGTCTTTTTTGCGTGCCACGTAAGAGAATTATATATATAGATTATACAAGGACTTTATGAGCGAATATGAAAAACTTGGACATATGAGAGAAGTTGTTGCAGAGAATGGAAATGCAGAGGTAGGCTACTACATGCCACATCATGGCGTTTACAAGCCAGAGAAAAGTACCACTAAGTTGAGGGTGGCATTTAACGCGTCCAATCCCACCACTAATGGGTTGTCGCTAAATTCGCTGCAATATAACGGTGGACTAGTACAAGATGATTTGTACGCAATTATGATCAAATTCAGAGAGCATCCTTATGCCTTTACAGCAGATGTAAAGATGATGTATCGCATGATACTCATGCACGAGAACCAACAGCCGTTGCTGAGAATTTTTTGGAAGGAAAGACCAGATGATCCTGTGAAAACCTTCGAGCTTACTACAGTGACATATGGGACTGTGAGCGCTCCCTTCTTAGCAACGAGAACATTGCTGCAACTATCCAGAGATGAAGAGAGGAGCTTTCCCTTGGCAGCGCCGGTCCTTAGAGAGAATTTTTACATGGACTACGTGCTGTGCGGCGCATCGACTTTAGACGAAGCTATGGAGCTTAAGAGTCAACTTGCTGGCATATTGGAGAAAGGAGGGATGACCCTACACAAGTGGAGTGGGAGTCATGCAGATCTGGCATCAAGCAGCAACGGAGGATACGAGTTCGAGAACCTCATAGAGACAAAGGCGTTGGGAGTGTCCTGGAGGTCACAAGAAGACTGCTTTGCTTTCCGAGTTGCAGTTGAGTTGAGTTGAGGGACTCCTACACCAAAAGATGTGTCCTTTCCACCATTGCCAGACTTTTCGATCCGTTGGGGCTACTTGGGCCAGTGGTGGCTAAGGCCAAGATCTTCATGCAGAGCCTTTGGCGTCTTCAAATCGACTGGAATGACGAGCTGCCTTCTGACGAATCCAACGAGTGGCACCGGTTTCTTGAGGACTTCAACAGCATAAACAGTATTTACATTGGAAGGTGTATTGTGAATCCTAACGTGATGAGGATTGAGTTACACGGTTTTGCAGATGCTTCAGAGAAGTGTTACGGGGCAGTGATATATTGCCGTTCTCATTCCTCAGATGACAAGACAACAGTGAGGCTTGTGACGAGCAAGAGCAGAGTAGCACCTGTGAAAAAGGTCACCATACCTCGGCTCGAGCTGTGTGCCGCCGTCCTTCTCGCAAAGCTGATGACACGAGTGGTGAGAGCCCTACAACTAAATGCACCTCCAACGTACCTGTGGAGCGATTCCACAATTGTCTTGGCGTGGATCCGGAAGGATCCTAACTCGCTCAAGACCTTTGTAGCAAATCGAGTTGTCACCATTCAACAATTGACATCTGTAGAGCAGTGGCATCATGTTCCATCGGCCCAGAACCCGGCTGACCTCGTTTCTAGAGGTCTCGACCCATCGAGCCTGCAACACAACTCGCTGTGGTGGACTGGGCCTCCATTCCTGTCCACTGGGGACATGCCTTGCACTGAGTCGCCGCCAGTGAGTTCAATCGAGGAATTCCAGTCCGAATTCAAGACCCTCCAAAAATCAGGATCTCATGATTCTGAACTGTCAACATTTATTGACTCCAATAACTTAGTTTGCCTTAATGTCAATACGAGTAACTTTGTGCATGATATAATTAGTGTAAGTAATAACTATTTTCGTTTAATTAGAATATTAAGTTATATTTGCAGATTTGTTAACAAGTCTCGAGGAAACATTCCAAGGAAGTCTGGAACCTTGAGCGTTAGCGAGATGAACCAACCTGAAATGAAACTTATACAATTGGTTCAAGAGCAAGAATTCGCGAAAGAGATAAAATCGCTCAAGACTTCAGGTTCAGTTAATCCTGACAGTCGGGTAAAGAATTTGTGTCCCTTTTTAGATCACCCCATTCTTTTGCCTGCTAAACATAAAATAACTGAAATGATTATTGTGTATCATCATAAAAAATACCTGCATTCGGGTCCTCAAGCATTACTATACCAAATACGCTTGAGGTACTGGCCATTAAACGGCCGTAATTTGTGTAAAAAGGTTGTTCATAAATGTATTAATTGTTTTAAAGTTAACCCTAAAGTAAATTGTCAAAGGATGGGAGATTTACCAAGTGCTCGAGTAAATCCGAATTATGTGTTTAATTCTGTGGGCATGGATCTTTGTGGCCCATTCCTGATGCGTAACAAATATAATAGGAAGGGATCTCCTATTAAAGTGTATATATGTATATTTATTTGTCTAGTAACTAAGGCTATGCATCTTGAAATGTTATTTGATTTAACAGCGGATTCTCTAATTGCATGTCTAAAGAGGTTTGTTTCCCGAAGAGGTAAATGTAATAAAATCATGTCAGATAACGCTACAAATTTTGTTGGGGCGAACAATGAGTTGAAAAGGTTTTATAAGGCATTAAAAATGGGAAATGATAATTGGTCTTACTTTTTACTAGAAGAAAATATAACGTGGGAATTCATTCCGCCACGGGCCCCGAATTTTGGAGGTCTTTGGGAGGCAGGTGTTCGTTCTTTTAAATATTATTTCAAACGAATAGTGTGTAACTGTAAATTAACTTATGAGGAATTCCATACTGTTTTGGCACAGATTGAAGGTATGCTTAACAGCCGCCCATTAACGCCTCTGTCATCTGAAGTAGATGATCTTGAAATTCTCACTCCAGCACACTTCTTAATTGGAAGACCGGTAACTGCTGTTGTTGAGCCGTGTGTAATAGATATCAACATCAATAGACTATCACGGTGGCAAGTTACTACAATAATTGTTCAAAATTTGAGGAAAAAATGGAGTGTTTCTTATCTAAATACTTTACACGAAAGAAGTAAATGGATGTTTGATAAGAAAAACTTAAAATTAGGTGACTTGGTTTTGATTAAGGAAGATGGTGTCCCACCATGCTATTGGGCACGTGGTAGAGTTATAAAAATTCATCCTGGACGAGATGAAAGGGTAAGAGTAGTCGATGTAAAAACTCAATGTGGTATTTTCAAAAGATCTGTGTCTAAGTTATCTGTGTTACCAGTTGAATAGTTTAAAATAGGTTCGTGTTGTATATTAAATAACGGGTGGAGTTTATTCTTGAATTGTGAAAATATTAAAATTTGTTTATAGTGTATTTGTTTGTGGTAATTGCTATTATGTGCTTGTGCTTACGTTCTGTAAGAATTTGGTACTAACCCCTATCGTGTACTGTGAATATTGTAATAAGTGATCTTGTTGAAACCCTTCAGGTTTCAACGGGGGGAGCATGTTTGAGCTCTCCGTTGGCAACAGTCAAAAAAGGGCGCTGCTGTCGCGCGCTGTAACCTTGCAACGCCTGGCGCCCAGTGCAAGTTTTGTGAGTTGCGAAAAAGGCGCGTGTGAGCGCAGCTCAGAGAGAGAAATTAATAAATGTTGTGAGAACTACAGTCCATTATTCCTTGTGATGTGTTTGGTGAATTTTAATAAGGAGACCTGAGCTATCGAAGAGTTAAAACAGGGCTCTTTTTGAACAAACGAAAGTACCATTTTTTTTATGAAGCATCGTTAAGGAAGAGATCTATTGAAAAACGAACTGTTTTTTTTTTGAAGTAGCGGTGGAGTGGTCGTTTACGGTAAGACGTTTGTCGCCAACTAATTTTTGTCGCCAAAACAAAATGGCGGCCGAAAAATAAACAAAAGCACAAGTCTTTTGATTCTGCTGTTCAAGTTCGGTATTTGTCTGATAAGTAGGGCAACTTTTTTTTTACACGTTCTACGCTGCATGTAAAGTACTAAAATCAAAATTCCTCCTACATGGGGTGTATTATAAGTGAGTTATAACCGCAACATAAATGCAACTTTCTGCATAAATGTAACTTTTTGCATAAATGCAATCCACCTGCAACCTCTGTGCCTGCAAGTTTTAAAAATTTAGCTTACAATTAATTCATATGAAATTACTATTTCATTTTTTGCACTCTCCATCAACCCTTCGATCACGTGTGTCTGATCTTGCCAACGCCGAAGTAATGTGGATCAAACAAGTTTATGTAAAGAAGGTGTTCGTCCTAACAGACGAAAGTGAAATACACTCTATAACAAAAAAAATCGACGCACCAAGAATTAATCAGATATAGATACGGCAGTTTTAAAAAAAAGTAACAAAAGTGTCCCGATTTTTCCCGAATTTCAAAAAAATATTATCAAGAACCAAATTTAAATTTAAAAAAAAAACTCGACGAGCTGTAAAAATTTACGTTGAGAGGTACTCTTAAAAAAAAAACTCACGACTGAAGACTGAAAATTTGAATGTGTTTTGCTCACTCGCGGAAGAAATTTCACTTCTTCAACTTTAACACTTAATAAAACCTAAACTAATAGCCGCATCGGAAAAAAAATCTTAATAATTATCCAGGGAATACGATGAAGAACAAAGCATGTTAATTTCATTTTTTTCCAATCAGTACTTTCGCGGGAAACCGTCTGAGAATCGAGCTAAACAACACAGTTTTCAATCCTGCGGCGGCGGCAACTTTTTTTTAATATAGAGAGATAATTTTCTTTACCTTAAAAAGTATTTGTGACTGTAACTCAAAATAATCGAATTCGGCCCCTTTTCTACCAAGATTTAATGAGTTTAGACTTCTGCAGTGTATACAATCAGTTGAAACTGGAAATCTTTCTTAGAATAACGCGTTTTTATTATTTGGTTTTCCTAGTTATCTATCCACTTATGTTGTTATTGAAGCCCTCTAAGTGAAGGAATTTAGTGAGCGAATACAAGTCTAAATGTGGTAGGATATCAAGTATTCGTCAGAGGAAGTAGCTTAACGTCACGAGATTCAAAGTCCCTCATTTAGAACACTTCCTTAGTTCATATTTTTAATCATTTTAGGAACAAAGTAGGGATGCGACATCGATGTCTTCAAAACATCGATGTTTTTTAAAAGAACATCGATGTATTGGGGTCGATGTTTTGGTAACATCGATGTTTATACTTGTCGATGTTTTATTTTTAAATGAAAAAAGTACCGTTATAAAAATTTTAAAAATAACCAAGTAGCATAATTTTTATAATTAGCAAATTGAACATACTTTTAGACCGAAGTGACCAAGGATGAAGTGTCTGAAAAGTAGGGAAGCGACATCGATGTCGATGTTTTCTAAAAGTTGATGTTTTAGAAAAAACCATCGATGTATTGGAGCCGATGTCGCATCACTAGTTGCTAAACTAGTTTTAAGAAATGGAGAAACAAGTTTAAATACACTGAATTTTAAAAACATCGATGGCTTGGGGGCGATGTGTTAACAACATCGATGTTTTAATTTAACATCGATGTTTTGCTGTCGATGTAGCATCACAAGTTGCTTAATCGGTTTTAAAAAATGGGGAAAAAAAGTTTAAATACACTGAATTTTAAAAACATCGATGTTTTTGGGTCGATGTATTATCAGCATCGATGTTTTGCTATCGATGTCGCATCCCTAGAATAAAGTACTAAAATAATAACTTCTGCGACTTTCATTCATCCTTTTTTTATTTATATACAAATAAGAGTACATACACATTATTTCATGGAGAAACAATTTCATATGACATAGACAAGGGACGGGGGGGGGGGGACAATGAAAATCAACCAATGAAATAAGTTTATTGAATCCGATTTATGCTTTTAACTAACTCTTTTCCTCATAATTTAGGAGTTACCTAAATTTAGTGACAATGCAAATGGAACATTCCTTATTGACTTTTGGAATCATTTAATAAATTCCTGAGTACATCTGTACAGATGGCAAAATGGAATTAGCCCATTTTTATGGGTCAAAATTGAGATGTTTCTTCTCCATATGTATAGAAGACTTATGTGTATCTTAGCAAAGCATTTACAAGAGAAAGGTTTGGCTATTGTATTTTTATTTAAGAACGGAACGAATTCTCACAGCTGGAAATAATTTAAAATTACTGTACAAAAAAATTAACAAAAAGGGACATCAGGTTCTGTCATCTGATCACAAAAGTAAAGTCCACACCACTGGTACTAAAACCATTTACAACATTTCATCAGACAGATGATTTGCAATACATTGATTAATAAACCGACACGAATATAGTCAAAATAATCTAATCCAGTTGATATTGCTGAGCATATCAGATGACACGTAAGAAAATAATTCCATTCTTGATTGGTCATGTCAGTCCATTCATAATTTATGTAGAGGAGTACGAGGGGCGTGATTAGCACAGCAGCGCTTTTTACCAAAGCGTAGAGAAGCATTATTTAAGCAGTGCTAATGATCGATACCTTTGGGGACTGAAATAGGCTATTGGACTTAGCAGTCTCCAAGGTTTCTTAAACTTTTGATGAGGATCCGCTTTACTAGATTTATAACCTTTCGTTAATGTTTGATATTGTGGAGTCCATCTGCAAGAAGGGTAAGAAAAATCAATGGAGGGTACAATTGTTAAAATGCATAACTTTAATAATGATTTAAAGTAGTGGTTCAAGTATTTTATTTTGGAACAGCTTTGATATAGATTTTTTTTGTGGCAACGCTTTAGGCGTGTTTTTGTAGCAAGTTGTGGCAGGCGATTTATAAGGATTATGGAAACTTCGCAAAGTTGAAATTTTCATCGTTTTCCCTCATTTGTTCTTGAATATTTTCTTTTAAATTTTATTGTATTCTGATTTCATTGGCTTTATGATTTATTTTTTTTTTACAATTCTTTTCCGTTTCCTGAAAATTTCAAGAATTAAAACTTCTAATTTTTATTTTAAACACTACGCTGCAGTCGCATTGTTTCTTGTAATTGAATCTCTAATTAATTTTTGTAAATTATATCTCCTTTTATTTTACTATGTCTTCGGTATTTAGTGTTGAAGATAAGTTATTTGAAAAAATTATTTTCATTAATTTGTTAATTATCTTCTGTTTTACCAAAAATCACAATCTCCTCAATTTCTCGATAAATTTTCTCAGAATTTCTTCCTTGGCAACACAAAAAAAGTATGCCAAAAATCGTCTGTATCAAAGCTGCACCTTTATGGTTTTATAAAATTAGAAATATTTTTGTAAGTTGAGGTAATTTTGAATTTCAAATAAAATAGATTAATACACCAAAAAGATATTTTTTATAATTTTGTTGAGCACAAAGTAAATTATTTTACTGCTTATGTGAATTTTTGAAATTACCAATGTTTGTAGAAGTGAAATGTAACTTTAGAAACAATTAAATTGAATGAAATAAGTCTGTCCCATGTGCGAGAGGAAAAGAAAAAAAAATGAGTATTTTATACTTGATTATTTTTTCCCGAGAGAGTATACCTCTACACTTATTACAATAACCACATCCAGCAAGAAATTTAAGTGATATCTATTTATAAAAAGTAAAAAGGTATCCAATCGAACACTTGACCGTGGGAGAAATACGGTTTAATGAGACCGAGTCCTATGACTTTCAGTGATTGTGCCTTCTTGATGCTAACAGTGAAACTGAAACGAACTGGGAACTGAAGTTTTTAAATTGGAAAGGGATATGAGAAGTGATGATTGGTATTATAGGAATGAATATGTTTTAACTTGCGGCATGTCTAGTCACGATGGTGGCTTCAATAATATTTGGCATGAGTTTGTTGACAGTGTCGTACCATTGCACAGTGAAGGTGGATTGAGATTTGTGAGAAGCATAATCGGTGCTCCAATATGTGCAAGAGTACTCCAGATGGTTACAATGTATTAAAAACTGTGTCATGTGTTTTAAGGCCTAATATGTGTGACGTTTAATGTATATAGATTTGTAAATTTGAAAACTACGGGGCAATGATCGCAAGAGTTGCTTTTTGATGACATTGACATCTTTATTTCTTTGGGAAAGAATTGCCTTTAGGCACAGCCATGCATGATAAGTGCTTTGCTACAACAGCAATATATAGATGAACTGCAGGGGTCGTAACCTTTGGGGAGCGGGCCACAGGACTTTGGACAACTGTTTGGCTGGTTTGGAATTGTTTGTATTATCGTGAAATCACGGAACGAACGGCAATGAAAAGAGCAACATGAGTGATTCATCGCCCTTCTTGAAGGCATCCCACAGAACGGCAGCGCTCACTATTTGCTATTCATGTTGTGGAAGTGACAGAAACATGTCCGTATTGAAAACTAATCCTACGAAAGTTATAAACTAACCCTTCACAATGCTGGCTTCTTATACGACTGCCGTTTTTTATATTTGTCGACACGAAACCATGATTGGCTGTTACATAACACATTTGCATATTTCCATCTAACTCTGCAGCAAATTGCATTCCCTAAAATTTAAATTAGCTTCCAGAAATTAACATTTTCCACACTATTCTTAACTTTTGGCAGCGAGTGTAGACTATTACCTGTTAAATAAATTTATTGTCGAAACGTATTCCAAAATTGAATCGGAAAAGGTGTTGTACATAAGACCAGAGTGTCAGAGTGGAACAGTATGCACATTTGTGAGATGCACTGATGAACGGTAGAAATGCTGCGATACAAAAACTGAAATACACAGAAATGACTAAACTTCCAAAAAGATATAAGAACCAAAAGTTAAAACTTTATGCATTTGTAAATTTATACATTGCATAAATTATCAAAATTAAGTATTGCTATGCTTTCCAAAAGACACCCAAACACGGAAACAAACAAAAAATAGCATAAAAGATCAACAAAATAACATTTAGTAATAACAGTATTATTTTAATTTACAGCCCCAATATTAAAAAAAGGCAGTCGTATAAGAAGCCAGCATTGTGAAGGGTCGGAGCATTGGTGTCATTAACAAAATACTGTTTAAATGCAAGACTGCATTTTTAGCAGATTTCTCAAAACAAAACCGTGATTGGCCGTTACCTAACGCATTTGAATATTTTGTTCTTTCTTTTACTCTCCGTGCTTAACTTCGGGTGTATCGTAGCGCGTAAAAGTAGCCTCACGATAGGATTTAGAGTTGTGACGTGGGCTTTGTATAAAGTCGGTGTTGGTCTAACTACACTAAAGCGACAACACAGTAAAATGACGACAATGTTATGCAAACATTAGTGATATTTTCGTCAGGCAAAATGTAGCAGTGTAATGTAAAGGGAGAAGCTGATACTAAACAAAAGCATAAAAACAGCATTTGTTTTAGTTGTATAACAAAACATTGTGGAGCGTACATGAAAAGAGGCCGTTATAGCGAAAGGCCATAATTTTGTTAATATTTAATGCAATTTTATGTTTGTTTCTGTGTTTCAGTGTCTTTTGGAAAGAATAGCAATATTTAATTTTGATAATTTATGCAATATAAAAATGTACAGAAGCATGACCTGTTACTTTTGGTTTTGATATCTTTTTGGAAGTTTACCGATTTCTGTGTACTTTAGTTATCGTACAGCAACATTTCCATCGTTCATTAACGCATCTGAATGAGATGCGTTAGTTACACTGCTACATTTTGCCTCACAAAAATATCAGTAATGTTTGCATAACATTGTCGTCATTTTGCTGCGTTGTCGCTTTAGTGTAGTTAGACCAACACCAACTTTACCGATTACTGGATATCCTTTAAAAAAAATTTGCCTTTTTAAAAGCATGTTAACTTTTTTTGAGCGTTGACTTTTAATATTTTACATAAGTATCTTTTTATTGTGCTTACTTAATTTTTGGAACTGGATAACGGTTGTGCAATACGTTTGTTATTGTTTTTTAGACTACGATATTTTGGATTTTGATTTTTAAAGCAAATTAACTTTTAGTTTGAATATTTTTTTCAAGATTTAGCGATATTTAATTTTGATCTTTTGTGCAATTTGTGGTTTGTTTCATTTATGCAATGTTTTGTTTGTTTCTGTATAGTATTTCGGTTTTCGTATAGTTAATTTTTATTATTTTTGTTTCGATGTCTTATGGAAAGAAAAGCGATATTTATTTCCAATTTTAAATGTAATGTATAACATTATAAAATGAATTTATTATTATATTTTTGTTTTCTTTGGTTTCCTAAAAATGTCCACAGAATTTAAAAGGTCTTTACTGCACTCAGGCCAATCTTGGATTTTAATCATTAATGCAAACTAAGAACATTTATTCTATGTAGTTCTACGCTCACAGGATGATGATGTGCTCTTAGAATTTCAACGTTTTACTGAGAAGCAAAGACATGTAATGTAAAGGGAGAAGCTCATAGTAAACAAAAGCTTAAAAACAGCATTTGTTTTAGTCGTATAACAAAACATTGTGGGGCGTACATGAAAAGAGGCCGCTATAGCGAAAGGCCATAATTTTGTTAATATTTAATGCAATTTTGTGTTTGTTTCTGTGTTTCAGTGTCTTTTGGAAAGAATATCAATATTGAATTTTGATAATTTATGCAATATAAAAATTAACAAAAGCATCACCTGTTACTTTTGGTTTTGATATCTTTTTGGAAGTTTAGCGATTTCTGTGTACTTGAGTTTTCGTACAGCAACATTTCCATCGTTCATTAACGCATCTGAATGAGATGCGTAAAATGTGCATACTGTTCCACTGTTGAGTCATCTGATTTAGTCGTATGTACAACACCTTCTCCGATTCAATCTCGGAACACATAGCGACAATAAATTGATGGAACATGTCTTTGCTTCTCAGTAAAACGTTGAAATTGTAAGAGCACATCATCATCCTGTGAGCGTAGAACTACATAGAATAAATGTTCTTAGTTTGCATAAATGATTAAAATCCAAGATTGGACTGAGTGCAGTAAAGACCTTTTAAATTCTGTGGACATTTTTAGGAAACCAAAGAAAACAAAAATAATATCGCTTTTCTTTCTATAAGACATAAAAACAAAAATGATAAAAATGTACTATACAAAAACCGAAGTACTATACAGAAACAAACAAAAGATAGCATAAATGAAACAAACCAGAAATTGCACAAGAGATTTAAAAAAATATATCGCTAGACTTTGAAAAAATTATCCAAACAATCCAAACTAAAAGTGAATATGCTTAAAAAATCAAAATGCAAACTATCGTATTCTAAAAAAGAAACAATAACAAACGTATTGCACAACCGTTATCCAGTTCGAAAAATGAAGTAAGCACAATAAAAAAATACAAATATAAAAGATTAAAAGATAAATCTAACTAAAAGTTAATATACTTTTAAAAAGGCAATAAATTTCATAAAGTATATTCAGTAATACTCTAAAAGTGAGTATACTTCAAAAATCAAATTCCAAACTACGATAGTCTAAAAAAGAAACAATAACAAACGTATTGCACAACCGTTATCCAGTAGCAAAAAATGAAGTAAGCACAGTAAAAAAATTGAAGTATAAAAGTTGACGCTAACTAAAAGTTAATATGCTTTTCAAAATTCAATAAATTTCAAAAATGATACCCAGTAATAGGGCGGCTACACACGCGCAGAAAATACGGATTCATTCAATACCGAGCATGACTGTTGCCATTCGGAGGAAAGGGAATAATAATTAAACATCGCATTAAAATAATTTTAAAATTTTCAAGATTAAATTTTAAAAATCGGGCTGGTCTATAAAATTTCTAAAAAATTCGTACTACATGTGTGCCAAATTTCATTAGTGTGAATGCCATAAATTCGTCAGGGCACCCCGTACATACCCGACACACATAAACACAGAAACTTTATTTTATAATAGTAGAGAAGAAGAGATGTTACGTTCTCTTAGCAAGTGGCTAAAGGTTTTTAATCATTAAATAAGTTATATATTTTAAATACGTATTCTTTCTTTGCGTACTCTGCAAATAGACCTCAACTAGGCCAACATGGTTATGGGCCATAGCTTATAAACCCGAAAAGGAAGAAGTACGTAATTAACGTTTCAACGTCCGAACGAGCTTGTTGTTCTGAGGCCGCACCTGTTTTTGAAGTGTGGAAATGTCTGAGAAGCCGGAAACTGATCTGTTTGCTTTTCTAAAGTTGGACGCCTTCAATTACAGAAGCTGGAATTTGGATATGAAGGTTCTCTTGATAGACCGAGGGTTTTGGAACTACTATGTTTCTGGAGAAACTACCCAACTGTTGGATAGTGCAAGTGAAACAGAGAAACAAGCTTTCCGACGAATGAAAGAACGATCGTATATAACCATTTACCAAGGTGTCGAGCGACAGTTTCTCACTTTAATATCGCACACTACTGATGAACGAGAAGCCTGGAATATCCTGAAAACTAATTTTGAACTCACATCTAGAACAAGACATGAAGTCTAATACACGAATTCTACGAGTTGAAATTTAAAGAAACAGAAACAATTGGCATTTTCTGTAAAAGAATTCAAGAGAAAAAGTTGATTATACAAGAAGCTGGATTTGAAATGCCGGAATACTTGGTGTGTTTTCAATTGATGCGCAAGTTACCTGCTGAGTATGACAACTTAGGACAGTTATTATACCGGTTAGGCGACAAGCAATTTAACTTCAATTACATCGAATGCCAACTGATAAGTGAATCTGGGAGAATCTGACAGAAAAGGAAGGACAAGGGACTTGACGTAATATCCAGTGCATATACAATGAAGACTCGAAGTCAAGTAAAAGAGCCATATAATCACCGCCGTTCGGGAGCAATTAAAAAAATCGCCAAAGATATGCCAATGCTGTAAAAGAAGAGGCCATTTTTATAAGAGACTGTTATAAACCAAAAAAACGACCTGAACAGATCATCACAAAAGTCGGACAAAACTCGAAATCATGCAAGCAACCCCGAATGTGTGTGCACAATCCAAAGCATATAAACCGAAGATCTTCGAAATTCCTATGCAGCCCTAGCAATGAAAGTTAAGAACCGGAAAGCAGAAATCTCTGTCAGATTTGGGCGAATGGTTGGTGGACTCCGCCGCAACATCGCATTTCTGTGACGAGAAGAGCTGGTTTCGAAACTTCAAAACCTTGCCTACGACAGATGCTCTGATCGGTGATAAAAACTGCACATCGGAAATACTTGGGGTAGGTGATGTCACATTTTATGCAATTAATAATGATAATTTTGTAAAAATGATATTAAAAAATGTTTTGCCCCTAATATGCGTCGTAATCTTTTAAGTGGTGCTAAGATGGATATAGCTAAATATAAAGTAAATTGGTCAAATGATAAAATGATCTTTTATACTAAAAATGACTATTAGTTAACTGTACCAAAAAAGGATAATTTTTGTATAATTTATGGTTTGCCTGAGGATCGTTATGAATCGTATAATGTAAGTGATATTCAAAATAGTTTAAATATTAATTTAGTACATAGAAGATTTGGAGACGTAAAAACAGATTTATTATATGAGTAGATCAAATTGTGTTAATGGTATTGATAACATTAAAGGTAAAATGGATCCTTGTATAATATGTAATATTTCAAAAAGTGTAAGATCGAGTTTAAAACCTGTTACACAAAATCTTTGTAAGAATGTTTTAGATAGAGTACATATGGATATCTGTGGACCAGCCCCAATAGAATCTTTAGGTGGTAATTCTTATTTTTATCTATAATTGATGATTATTCAAGATTTGCAACTGTTTATGTTTTTAAAAAGAAATCGGAAGTGTTTACATGTTTTAAAAACTCTCTGATGTCAAAAGAAAGGGAATTAAACAAAAAATTCAAATGCGTGAGATCGGATAATGGACTTGAATTTGCAACAAAGAGTTTGAAAAATATCTCACAGAACTTGGTATTAAAATGGAACGTACGTCTATATATACACCTGAACAAAACGGGATAGCAGAAAGATTTAACAGGACTATAATTGACGGTGCTCGTGCAATGTTGCAAGACAGTGGTCTTCAACTTAGATTTTGGGCTGAAGCCTTATTAACTTTTGTGTACATTAGAAACCGATGCGAACATAAATTAAACAAAGGAAAAACACCCTATGAAATTTGGACTGGCAAAAACCACCTGTATCCACCACCAAATTCTAATATCATAGGTTACAGGTGGGTTTATTCAGTCAAAAGGAACGCTGATAATAAAATTAAGAAATTTAAAGCTTGACTTGTAGCTCAGGGATTTAAACAGAGATTCGGGCTCGATTATTCCAATATATTTTCACCTATAGTAAACTTCTCAATTATTAAACTGTTTTTCATAGTTTTAGTTTCATGGTTAGGATTTAAACATATTCAATTAGATGTAAAATCTGCATACTTGTATGGTGAGTTAGAAGAGAAAATATTGATACGTCAACCACCAGGGTACATAGAAAAAATGAAAACAAAGTTTGTATGTTACAAAAATCTTTATATGGTTTACGTCAAAGTGGTAAAATGTGGAACAATGAATTGAATTAAACATTGAAATCATTTGGTTTCTTAAACTTTAGGTATTGTAATTGTGTATATAGCAGGGTATTAAGATTTAAATCACTTGATTTAAATCAACGATTAAAATCATGATTTTAATCAAATGATTTTTTTTAAATCATTGATTTAAATCACAACCAATCTTACATTTTTATAACTAAGTAAATACATCCTAGAAATATCACAGAATTTGTCAAATGCTTTGAACTTTCTGCACTCATGGTGATTTCAGCACTAATGGCTACACCTCGTTCTGATGAGCTTTAAAAAAAATGTTTGGCACTGGACACTTGCAAATAATCTGAGGTGTCTATGGACTAAGTAATCTGTTGAGTGTTGAGTCAGGGATTCTGCCAAACAGTAAAGTAAAAAATAAATTGATATCTATTTGAAAGTTTTTACAATGTTCATGCATAATTCATAAACAATAAAGCAGTAGGCCTACATGTACGTAAATGTCAAGACAGCCAAAGAAAATCCCCACAAAGTAAGTCTAAACTACTTGTTACCCCTTTAATTGATTGACCAATGGCTTAGCTATAGTGATTTTTCAATTACTTTTTTTAATTGAAACATAAATACAAAATAACACAATTAATGTGATTAAAAAATTATTAAATAAAAATTCAACTGAGCTTTCTATTTGAAAGGATGAAAGTTTAAACACTATGAACATCTTTTATTTTTCAAAATGCACCCTGAAACAGTCACCTTTCACTTTAAGAGTAGTGACCCATAACAAATATTTAATTTATCAAACTAATTTAGGTCTCACTTACACTTACTGATACATTTGTTAACATGATGATGTTAATTTTGTCTAGAAAAACTATGTAGGATGTCAACTTGTGTTTTAAAGTTAAACAAATGTTTTATCTTTTGCTCTTGTTAAGAAAATTCATTTTTTAAATGTATTACCATGTAACACACAATGATTTTTAGTAAAATAATTATTAATAAACCATAACACAAATTCCGATTGTTTACTTAAATAAATATTGGCTTACATGTCATGTCAGAAACTCAATTTTTTATTTTAGAAATTTATAGGCCTTACAGAAATTGAAATAAAAAAATCCGATTTTTGATTTAAATCAAATAAATCCGATTAATTGATTTTTTTTACACCCTGGTATATAGATATAAAAATGTAATATTGTTGGTTTATGTAGATGACATTGTATTCTTTGGAAAAACTGATCATTGTATGTATAAAATCTGTGATTTCAATGTTAAAATCTTAGCATTCCCGTGGGGCCGAATGTTGGACTTCGAGAATAAGAGGATTGGCTAAGTGTGTGACGTCATAGTATGAAAATAGCATACACTATATAAGATCATGCTCTTATTTAGTCTCTTGAGAGCTTAAGGTGTGTGAGCTATGTTGTTAAGCTTTGATGCTCACTGTGATATAAATTATGTTATGTTCTCTTAGCAAGTAGCTAAAGGTTTTAAATCATTAAATAAATTATATATTTTAAATACGTATTCTTTCTTTAGGCCAACATAAATGTAACAAAATAAATCAAAACAATTTTGAAATGTTTTCCCGATGTTTGCTATTGATTTCCCAATTTTACACCCCATGAAACTCGAGTATGTTATCGTATGAAAGGTAAGGTTTAAAAAATTCCATTCAGCTGGCTCGGTAGTGGTGGTGTGACGTCGCAGACACCGCCACTGACCTTTGATTCCAAATTTCTGAAACATATGCCCGCGCCCTGCTGATGAATGTCGCAACAGCTGTCCCGTTTGATTT
Source organism: Metellina segmentata (assembly GCA_947359465.1). NCBI lineage: Eukaryota > Metazoa > Arthropoda > Arachnida > Araneae > Tetragnathidae > Metellina > Metellina segmentata. The sequence continues at coordinate 22,298,821 of OX375881.1, read as the reverse complement.
GGGGTACCAGTGATTTGTGGCTGACGGAATGAGGGGTCTGCCGACACAAGAGTTCGGTTGCAGAACTCGAGGGAAGCGGAGATTTTTGTTTTGCGCTGCTCGTTGATGAGGCCGCGGCTGTTGAGTTTCTTGCCGGTTTCGCAAGACCCATGTCATAGGGATGCAAATCTCTAGTGTACAAAGTGTAAATATAATTCTTTGCAAAATAAATTAAAGTTATTTTTAAACTAGGCTGTTTCATTTTGTAGAAAGGCACACCACTCGGCCCACTACGTTACAGTGGAAAGACCATCAGGTGGATGATTGAAGAAACCGCGCGGCGCTCGAATACAATTTAACGCGCAACCACTTCATAGCCTCAGCTGAAGGTCTTTCTACCACTAACAAGCCAGCTGAACATTATTTTCTTTGTTAATACCTAAATAACTATCTCGTGTCAAATTTTCAGCCCGGTGTAAAATGTTTTAGAAAAAAAAGTGTTTTTACTTGTTTAGAACGCCCCCCCCCCCCCCATCGATACTTTGAAATTTGGTCTGTCAACTTTGCACAAGCATACGATTCATTGAGTCAGTACTTCACCTATCATATAAAATAATATCAATTCAGAAGTGGCAGACAAGATGTGAAGAAGAGAAAAGAATTGTAGGAGAAACTAAAACAAGTATACAAAAAAAAATATTCAAAGACGAACTGGGGCTACTTGTTGATGTTCCGAAGCAAGGCTTTGGAAACACAAATGATGGGAACACGGATATACGCTTTTTTTCAGATCCAGAAACTGCCTCACAAAAACTCCGATCAAAAGGTTGAAAGTGATATTGGAAGCCATAACAAGTGGACATCACATTGATGACAAACTTGCAGTGGGCTTCACGTGAGTGCAAAAAAGTTTCTAACATATGCTGCTGAAACAGCTAGACTGTATATAGACATTTATTGTTTTCACCCTGACTCCAAAAATGCACAAAGTTTTGATTCATGGGACTATTGTAATTAGGCAAGCAATAGTACCCATTGGCCAATCACCAGAGGAAGATGCAGAAGCTAAAAACAAACATTTTAGACTGAACCGTACTCCAGGAAGTTCAATAGAGAAGTATGCAACAGAGATGTCTTGAACAGGCTTCTTTTAAGCAGTGATCCTTATATGAGCTGCTCTACAAAAGGCCAAAAAAAAAGAGCAAGCCTTATAGTAGTGAGACCTATACAACTTCTTCCAGAGGAGTCTGATGTTGGTCCTTTACAAAAAAAAAACCAAGATGAGAGTGATGAAGATGAATTTGAAGAAGGTGACAAAAATCAGAGTTCAGGAGAATCGTATTGAAAAAAAAATATTCTGAAGTCGCTAGAAAACTAAGATCCCTATTTTGACTAAACTTTGGAAAACATTAAATGTTAAAAAATATATATATGATAAATATTGATTGATAGCGATCATTTTTAGGAGTATTTACTAGTAGAAAGTAAGTCAAAAATCAACAGCAATGATTTTAACTTTAAAACACACGAAAAATATTTTTGGCCAGGGTTTTGCCACAAATACTCAACGGTGCGCCGTGCGGATACTACTAGTGGGAAATATTCACCTCTCCTGTTTGGGGAACAGAAGGTACTCCAGCCCCTTGGACTTGGTGCTTGTGTTAGGAAGACAACTGACAACCAAATATTTTGCCTTTTTGCTCACTTAAAACAGGTGTCACTCACAAGTGGCTTAGTGGGTTTACCTACTTTGCCAGCAACCTGCAAGCTGTATCCGGTGCAGGTTCGATCCGTACCTGGGTTTATATTTGTCAGTAAAATCTTTATTTGTATGAGAATGCCCATTTAGTTAAAGTTGGTTGGTACAGATTGGTCAAATATGTCACACAGTCGCCATAAAACACAACCAACCATTCATCACATGCAGTCTTGTTATTTTTCTAGTCATACGCTTACATTACTTACATTTCTATTTTACATTTTTTCTGGAATTTCAAGTTTTTTGCATTTGTTTAAAGATAGTCCAAGTGAAAAGATTATTGTGATTACTAAGCTATGAGTATATTTAGTTATCTTGAACTTTTAAAATCACAAAATATATATATCGGAATATTTTTAACTAAATTCTGTTTTCAAAAGTATTTAACATTTTAATGGGAAAATATAAAATTTCTGAAAAGTTTTTAAAAATGAGTGTTTAGTATTTCCGAGGCCTTAATATGTTCATCTAAAACAAATTTTACTTTTAAAATACCAAACTTCGAATAAGACAACCGCTTGACTTCTCAAAGTAGGGATTGTTGACAAATAATATGCATCCACAAGACAGATTTCAGAACAGTGGTTTTTTGTTAAAAATGACCACAATAAACATAAACTTACCGATGTACGGAAGAGCAAGTATTCCTGCGTTACTAAACACACCAACGAAACTGGGAATCACATCTCTTGAAGTATCTAACTTCCGTCGAAAAGCGAACCGAAACTTTCCCTTTTGATAGCCTTCAAATATTTTATTCTCTTGACCAGCGTAACGGATATCTCTAATATTAGATCGGAACGGACGTATCAATTGCGGAGTACCTTGCAGAAAACTGCGAACCTCCACATCAGAATTGATAGAAAGTTTATGATTGTAAACAGTAAATGAAGGAAGAAAGTTAAACGAAGTGACAATGCACTTTGAAAAAGGTGAATAATTGAGATAGAATTTAGTAATTGATACAATTTGGAGTCCAATTCGCGTTCCAAAGAGGGTGGGGACATTTAGGAGGGGTAAGCAATCAGTACCGAAAAGAAATGGCGAAATGCATGAGCTGTGGTGATGATTAGGGAGTAAGGTGATAAAAGGGGATAAATAAGAATAAAAGAAAAAGGTCAATGTGGTGAGTCCAGGAGATTCCCAGAGGTGTCCTGAGCTCACCCCATCAACGTTTTGGACGTCTTGGAAAAGTGTGAAAGCCACGATCAAGATGGGTTTTGGGTCTCTTAAGCTTCGGTTTCCTAAGAAAGCGTAGCCGTGATCTAGCGGCCGTGATGTATCGGTGGGTGACGTCACTAAAACGTTGCTTATACTAACACATGGTGTTGGTTTCCTAGAGAGCGTTGTTAGTGAGCGTAACAAAAATGATCGGAGCCGCCATTTCCATGACTGGCGTCATAGCGGTCTCAAACAGATGGGGAACGTTTTTTCTCTTGTAGCGGCCAAATTTCATTTCCTGCTCCAAACGATTCGAACGGAGAGGAGCGAAATAAATAAACATTTTTGACTGCCATTGATTAATTCGGTTTTGTAAAATCGCGATCGTTAAACACAGAATAAAAATTTCAACGGATTTGAAAGCTGCGGAAAATTTGACACCAGATCGATACCTTAAATGTGATTTTCTTTAAATAAATAAATAATTATTTTATAAATAATTAAATAATCAAATGGTAAATAATTGAATAATAAAACTGTTTTTGATATCGATCTGGCGTAGAAATTTACGCTGATTTGAAATCTGTTGAAATTTTCACTCTACCTTCAACGATCCCGAAGTTAGAATCTTTAAACTAGAGAATAAAAAAACCACTTTGTTTTGTTTCTCGAATAAAACAAACCACGACAGCCGTCTGTGTTGCCCATTCTCCAACGTATTCTGTCCGTCTAAGTTGACACGTCGGGATTTTTGTTTAGACGGCCGTCTAGTTATGCCCGCGGAATCATGACGTATCACGGCTGTTAGATAACGGCTCCACTTTCTTAGGAAACCAAAGCTTTACGAGATTTAACTAGGGAGGCGTCATAAGAATTGTATTTTAGGATTAAACAACCAATTAAATACATAGAATATACAGCTTTATTTAAGACTAACACGAAAACGCAACATACAAAAGAAATGTAACAAGAACAGAAGTAGTAGAAGTTGTTTTAACCTCTCGCGGTCAACAAAAAACCTTACACAGTTAAGGACACAACAATGTTTGGAATCATATTCAATAATCAGGAGGTACGTTTTGCAAAAGTGGATTCGGGACAAGTGGGAGTCTGTTAAAAAATTTTATATAAAGGGTCTTGATGTATTCAAAAATTGGTTCGATGTTAAGATCTTTATGAATAATTTCGCGGCGTACATAATAAGGAGCATTGACCATTTGGAGGAGAATGATATTTTGGAGGGACTGGAGGTATTTGATATTGGTTTTACATGTAGAGCCCCAAATGGGAGAAGCGTAGAGAATAGTGGGTCTGATAATAGATTTATAAATGAGGATTTTATTTTTCAGAGAAAGGTGGCTATGGCGTCCAATGAGAGAAGAGAGGTTAGATTTAAGAGCGTTTTTTTACAAATAGTTTTAATATGAGGGGTGAAAGTAAGTTTAGGATCAAGGGTCTGACCAAGGTATTTATAATTTTTGAGACAAAGGGGATGGGTTCGTTGTAAAATGTAATGTTCTGAAGTTGGGAAAGAGATTTATTAGAAACCATAAGTAGAGCGCATTTAGGGGCGTTAATTTTGATTTTCCAGTTGGTTAACCAGACATGGAGTTTTTCGACGTAATTTTGAATTTGTTTAATGAGAAATCTCCTGTTGTGATTTTGGTACATGATAGCAGTATCATCAGAATAAATGGCGAGGGACGTTCTAGTACCAGTGGGAATGTCATAGAAGTAGATGTTAAAAAGGAGAGGAGAGGGCCTTGGGGAACAACAGCTTGAATACAGCGATGATGAGATAAAGTGGGGTTGATTTGCACTTGGAAAGTACGTTGAGACAGAAATTTTTTAATTTTATTCATGAGTTGAGTTGGGGCCTTTAAGGTGGATGAGTTTGTGAAGGAGGCCATCGTGCCAAACACGATCGAAGGCTTTGGCGATATCAAGAAAAAGGATGCCAGTGTGAGCAGAATTACTGAGTCCATGATGAATGAACTCAGTAACTCTAAGGAGTTGGTGGACTGTGTTTATGCCTGAATCCAAAGTGTTCAGGAATGAGAATATTATTAGAAACGATGTATTGATTAAGTCTCTCTTAGATAATAAATTATAATAATAAATAGTAAATAATTATTCGAATAACAATATTCTAAAAATAGATAATAAATTCGAATTATGATTCTAATAATAAATAATAAATTCGAACTATAATTCTAATAATAAATAATAAATAATTATTATAATAATAATATTCTAATAATAGATAATAAATTCTAATTATAATTATAATAATAATATTATAATAATAGATAATAAATTCTAATTATAATTATAATAATAATATTCTAATAATAGATAATAAATTCTAATTATAATTATAATAATAAATAATTATTCTAATTATAATTATAATAATAAATAATTATAATAATAAATAATTATTATAATTATAATAATAAATAATTATTCTAGTTATAATTATAACAATAAATAATAAATAATTATTCTAATTATAATTATAATAATAAATAATTATTCTAATTATAATTATAATAATAAATAATAAATCTAATTATAATTCTAATAATAAATAATAATTCTAATTATAATTCTAATAATAAATAATAAATAATTATTATAATTATAATAATAAATAATAAATAATTATTCTAATCATTATTATAATAAATAATTATTATAATTATAATTATAAATAATAAATAATTATTATAATTATAATTATAATAATAAATAATAAATAATTATTATAATTATAATTCTAATAATAATATTCTAATAATAAATAATTATTCTAATAATAAATAATTATTCTAATAATAAATAATTATTCTAATAATAGATAATAAATTCTAATAATAATTCCAATAATAAATAATATATAATTATTCTAATAATAATATTCTAATAATAATATTCTAATAATAATAATAAATTCTAATAATAAAGAAGAACTTTTTAATAAGAGCACTGAGGAGAGAAATGGGGCGGTATTTTTGAGGTTATGATGGGGAAGAATTTGGTTTGTGAATGGTGTGGTGTCTCAGACACCGCCACTGACCTTTGTACGAGGATTTCTGAAACATATGCCCGAACCCTGCTGATGAATGTCCGCAACAGCTGTCCCGTTTGTTTTGGGGTGTCAGTGATTTGTGGCTGGCTGGATGGGGGGTTTGACGACACAGGGAGATCGGTTGCAGAGCTCGAAGAGGCAAGAGGATTTTTGTTTTGCGGTGCTCGTTGATGATGTCGCGGCTGTTGAGTTTTTGCCTATTTCGCACCACCCAAGACATATGGAAGCAAATCTCAAGCGTAATTAGTGTAAATATAATTCTTTGCAAGTTTTGTAAAATAAATGCAAGTTTTGTAAACTAGGCTGTTTCATTTTGTTGAAAGACACACCACGTTACAATCTGAGTGATCAATCAAGTTTGTGAATGAAGGCAAAGTATCATGGCAGGATAAAATCATATAAAGGTTATTAAATATTAAAAATAAAATACAATAAAGAATTTGCCAAATATTTTCCTTTTTTCTTTGCTGACTCCAACTTCAGAAAAAACTTCGACAGTATCTTCCCAATATGACTTTTTGAAACCTGTGTTCTTATGAGCAGGGCACTCCATATTCCAGATAGCAGGCCTTTTATGTATTTCATCAATTAAAAGATGAGTGTCACAGCGCTCTGCTTCCATCGTGAACGACTAATCCCTTTTTCCGGTGTCAGTAGAACGCTTATAAAGAATTTGCTTACATTAAATAGCAGAGTAAGGTCATTTATGGCGCCAAAAACTAACAAATGAGTCATGTAACGAGCGTGACTGAATGTTCCTGCAAAATAGAATCGAAATCAGGGACATAATGAATATAATTACTGCACTCAATGCATAAAATTGCTCTAAAAAGGTCGTAAAATAATCTACAATAGAACTAATCTAAAATCGGGAAACTGAAAACCGACCTTTCATCTTCATGAAAATATGATAAAAATTACATTAAACGTTGTAACATTAATGATAATAATAAGATTGACTGGAGGATTAGAATATGTTGTATTAAAAACAAGGCCAGTAAACCATCGACTGGAGGATTGCGAGTTCGAATTCAACCAAAGACCGTCGTATACAAAGGCGGCTGGTGAAGGTTAAATCTGTCATGGCCTAAAATGTAATCACGTTGGCATGGTGTGGAAGCGTAAACGGACCGTCGTCGGTATATGTTATCTCAAAAGTAAGATTACATACTATTCCCCTTTGTTGGAAACTATCTTCAAACGTCCTTGTTTTAATTCATCCCGCATCCTATTTTTAGTGGTATTAAATACAAAACAGTAAATTAAGGCAACTAAATACTCTAAGCAAGATGTATCTTTTCTATAAAATGAGATAAATAGTTCTTTTTGCGTTCGTAATGATTATCTTCGTCAAATGCTTCCAAATACGTATTGCGAAAATATAAAAGTTACAATTTAAAAATTATTTATTTAAAGAAAATCGCATATAAGGTATCGATCCAGACTAGAATTTTCCGCAGCTTTCAAATCCGTTGAAATTTTTACTGTATCTTTAACGATCGCGAATATAAAACTTCGAATAGGGAATTAAAAAGTGCCAACGTCAGTCAAAACGAGTGTCATGTGAACAGGGTACAATATTGCAATGTATCTCGACCTTCAGCTGAAGCGTTCGAATTATCGGTTCCCCTCGGACCGCTTAAGCAATAAAAATGCCCGATTCCACAGTTTCTGCATGTGAACGCTCCAGTAGAACTTTGTATTTTGGGTACTTTCGTTTTGTGTCAATATCAAACGCGCCGTAGATTTCGCCTCATGTGAACGTTGCCCGAGACGGTCGCTAGGAAACCGGAAATGAATTTCAACTCGCTTGTGCGATAGGAGGTTTTGGTTCGTGGAGCAAGGACATCGCGATTGTGGCAGCGAGATAAGTTTCGGTTCGCATTTTTCAATAGTATTTCCCAATCGTGAAGAGGAAAGTAAAATAAGCTATCTCGTGGCTGTTACTAATGTGAAAGGAACGTGGTGAAAACTTCAGTTTACATTGATTGGATAAAGAATGTCGCTTTCCGAAAAGAGAAAATTCACTTTCACCTGGCAAATCCAGAACTTTAGCATGTGTCCTCAGAAATTAGGTGACTGTTTAACGAGCCCAGTGTTTGTGGTTGACAAAATGAAGGAATCAGAATGGTGCATGGACTTTTATCCGAAAGGAAACAGAGACGAAGGTTCAGTGACGTGCTATCTCCGTTGCTGTGGTGTTGGAAACTACACTGGTGCTATAAAAATTGATTTCAACTTAGCACTCTTTTCTTCCGATATCGAGGAAAGACAAAAAGAATATATCGAAAATCACACCTTCAAACTCGACACAAGAATTGGATACAACAATTTTGTCAAGAGGTATTTAATTTTTGACAATAAAGATGCCTACTTGCCGAGCGACACTCTTACTGTAAAATGTTCATTGTGGGGAACAGACACTTCAGACAGCGAAAAAGATCAGTTTCCCGACCATCTCAAGAAAGAAATATTCGCCACAGCTTCTGTAGACTATGCAGAAGATTCGAGGATATTCAATGGATGCTCCGTCGTAACTCGTGTTGAAGTGCAGAGGAAAACTGTTTCTTGGCCTATCAGGAGCTTCAGTTCCATCAGCCCAAACAAAAGAATCACAGTACTTGTTCATTCCTCGCTGAAAGATGTACCGTCATTCTGTTTAACTCTCTACAAATCAAGTGACGATCGATGGGCCGAAATTGAAATCCGAAGTCTGAAAACCAAGTCAATGAAACAAACGTTCGTTAAATGTAAGATATCTGTGATCTATGCTCTGAAAAGTGTTGGGTGTTTTGCAGTGGATGAACATTTAATTGTACCCGATGTCGACAGAGTCTGGAAGTTTCCGCAATTTCTCCAACTGAGTAAACTCCGAGAGATTAAGTATCTGGATCGAACATATGACGTATTGCATCTCCGTTTTGAATTCGCCTTTTCACAACTTGCCGACGTGCATCATATCAAGAAAGACTCCTCGAAAAATAAATTCGAGTTTTTCAAGTATGTTTGTCATCCAATTGACGAATTTGGACAGCTATACAGAGATGGTGAACTGTCCGACATGACGGTTCGAGCTGGAGATAGAGAATTCAAGGTGCATAAAATTATCCTCAAGGCCAGATCTCCCGTCTTCAGTGCCATGTTTGACTGCGACATGAAGGAAAAGCTGAATGGTGTCGTAGACATCACCGATGTGGATCCGGAAACCATGGACAGATTGTTTGGTTTCATGTACACCAATGCAGTGGAGGACGTACAGATGGTGGATGCAATTAAGCTGTATTCCGCAGCAGCTAAATACGAAGTTCAGCTCTTGAAGGAGCGTTGCACTGAGGTCTTGGTATCCACTTTATTAATCTCAAATGTGTGCGAAGTTTTGTGTTTGGCTGATCTACATCACGACGAATATCTGCATGAGTCTGCGCAATGTTTCATTCACGCTAATTCCGTCCAAATTTTCAATTCATTGGAGTGGAAAGATTTCATAAAAAGCCATGGAACCCTTGCAGCGAAGGTTATGCACAAAATGTTGACCAACTAGATGGATTTTTTCCAGAAGTGTTCCTGTTGTTGTTCCGTTGTATTTTTTCTCGCTAAAAGTTCATCTAGAAAGTTCGTTAAATTATAGCGAAAATATATGGCTGGGAATTCTTTGGACGCTAGATATCAAACTAGATAGTTTGGTCAATTGAATACTTGATTAAACTTTTATAATATTGTATGCTATATTGATGAAAATTGAAATTTTAATTTTATTGTTGAAAAATATATCTCAATTTAAAATAGTCGAGAAGTATTTAACTTGTTACCAAATCAACTGGTTATATTATAATTTTCTTCCGTGTATTGAAAAGTTTTATATTTTTTTAGGATATTAATAGTTACATTGCAAAATATATTTCTGTGTTTTTACTAATTCTTCTGAATACTTCATAAGCACATTGTAGAAATATTATTGTGGTAAATATTTTGTGTTTATATAATCCCCCCCCCCTCCCCCATTTTATTTTCATGTTCGATGAGGTCTCTGAAATCATTTTAAGTGTTGTGAAAAAAATTTTCATTGTGTAAAATGACTTTAGTTGTCTTTTATTGTTAATTTATTATAAGATTTCACCAAACTCTTTCATTTTTGTATTAAATAACCTAAATATAAACTTATCTATAAATTTCTCTATAAAAAAAAAACTACATTTGATGAGTGGGTAAAGTACAAACTCGAGAACTTTTTAAAAGACTAGGGGGCTCAGCCCCCTTTAAAATTTGAATTTGTTGAAAAGGAAAAAAAAATTGTTGATAAAATTTAAAGTTTTCTCAAGAATGTCTAGCAACAATGTATCTCTCTATATTAAAAAAATGTTACCGCCGCCGCCGCCGCCGCCGCCGAAGAATTGAAAACTGTGTTGTTTAGCTCGATTCTTAGACGGTTTCCCGAGAAAGTACTGATCGGAAAAAAATGAAATTAACATGCTTTGTTCTTCATCGTATTCCCTGGATAATTATTAAGATTTTTTTCCGATGTGGCTATTAGTTTAGGTTTTATTAAGTGTTAAAGTTGAAGAAGTGAAATTTCTTCCGCGAGTGAGCAAAACACATTCAAATTTTCAGTCTTCAGTCGTGAGTTTTTTTTTAAGAGTACCTCTCAACGTAAATTTTTGCAGCTCGTCGAGTTTTTTTTTTAATTTAAATTTGGTTCTTGATAATATTTTTTTGAAATTCAGGAAAAATCGGGACATTTTTGTTACTTTTTTTTAAAACTGCCATATCTATATCTAATTACTATTAGTTTTTAATTTTTAAAATATAGCAGTATACCTCAGAATATACTCTTTCTTACGGTACTATTATTTTTGAAATCGGTTAATAATTAAATTGGATGCGATCAAAAGTTCGTCATACAAAATTCGGAATCTTTGGATATTTTCGCTACTTATTGTTAAAACCGTTTTGTCTACGGCAAAAGCCATTATTTTTTAAATTTGAAAACATCACTGAATACATTACATTACACTCTTTCTTATGGTACAATTATTTTTCAAATTGGTTAATAAATAAAATCGATGCAAATAAAAGTGGGTCATACAATTTTCGGAACTTTCAGATCGTAACTTCCGATACAAAACTAAAATGGTCATATCTGTATAGTATTACTGTTAATTTTTAATTTTAAAAATATTGCAGTATACCTCAGAATATACTCTTTCTTACGGTACAATTATTTTTAAAATTGGTTCATAAATAAATTCGATGCAATCAAAAGTTGGTGACACAAATTTCGTATTTTTCAGTTCGCATAGCTGCTTCCGAAAGCAGTAGTGGGTTACACTTTTGACTATCGGGTTTGCCAGATATCAAATTTATCGTAGCAACAATTGCCATAAAAACGATTTCTTTTTATTTGGCGAGGAAAAAGGCTCGCTTTTTTCCCTCTGTTTTCAAGACAGTTTACCGACAAAGTACAGATCGTAAAGTTTGGATATTAACAATGTTTAGTTAAAATTGTACAGGGAACAAGATGCAGAAGATTTTTTACTGATGCGGCTATTAGTTTAGGGTGCATTAAGTGTTAAAGCAAAAAAAGTTAAATCACTTGCGAAAGAAGTATTGGTTTGAGAAAGCAAACCAAACGGATTGCGTAGCAATCCCCGGGGTCGCCGAGCGTAAGCGAGACGCAGCGAAGCCCTCGCTGTGACGTCATGAACCGGAAAGTGAAATCAGCATAATACGAATTATTCAGATAGTTTCACTCTGTAAAAGTAATGTTGGTTTGCGAAGCAAACCAAATGGTATCTGTGACAGGAGTGTTGGTTTGCGAAGCAAACCAAATGGGATTGCGCAGCAATCCCCGGGGGTTGGCGAGCGTAAGCGAGCAGGGGGCGGAGCCCCCTAGTTGCTAAAAAATTTGGTTTGCAATTTTTTTGGGACACCCTTTTTTTTGTATTTTAATTTTTACATAATTTTAAATTAGTGTTGCAAAATTGCACTCATCAAATCCTGTCGACTGCGCCACTGTGAAATCGTATTGCTGGTCGTGAAAAAAAGAGATCGATTAGAATAATTTTCATATGTTTGTGTCTCCTTATTCGTCGGCCGTTCCGTCGTTTTGATGAAAATATGAATTTTGTCCCGTTTTTGATACAATCTGAAAATAAACTTTAATATTGTCAGTCATGAATTGTTTTCTTAACCTATTATCGAACATTAATATCATAGATACAAATAATTTGTATAATCATGGAATCATACTAAAAAGTTTCATTATAAAGAAAAGGAGGTCGCTGTAGAAACCAGTGGTGCCTGATTTTTAGAACGAAGCACCTCAGTTTTGCTGGCGTAAACCTCTAATTTAGAGATCTGGGATATTATTTTATTTTTAACTGCTGCGTGGTGCTGTATTAAGATTCATAAATGTATGATTTTTTTCCCTTCCAACGTAAATAAGCTTTTGATAAAGATGTCAGAAAAGTGCTAACGAACTTTTTTTTCAAGTATTAGTCTCCCGTCTAAGCAACCCTGTTCTTAATAACATACACACGTTTTAAGCAAAATCGTTTTTTTTTAGTGAATAATTATTCATTGTTGTACATTATTTATTATTATATTGGTTCAATTGTGCTGTACATATTAATACATTTATAGAATACTGAAAAGATTGCCCATCAGATCCTTCAATAATCTCCCATATTTCATCTTCACTTCTTTCACCCCCGGTTGCATCTTTGGGCTTTGGGCTATACATTGCATCTGAATTAAATTTCATCACCATTTCTTTACTAGGATTAAAGTCTACACAGCTTTCACCTCTAAATTTTAGTCCATACCTAACCATCATGATTGATTCAGTTGTCTTCAGCTGTAGCGAGTTTCTGAGTTTAGTTTTTACATTACTCAGTTGAGAAAAAAAATTCTTTCGACAGTTGCATTAGAAAATGGCAAACTCATTAAAGTCAATGCAAGCTTACAGAGCTGTGGAAATTCTTTTTCGCCAGCAGCATCTGTTAGTTTATCTATAGAGGCCCAGAATTCGACAGGGCTCTGATAAATTCCTCGGCTGACACTTCTGAGATCAATGGTAACCGATCCCACTCTCTCTTTCACCACATTTTCCACACAGTTACGAATTGTGCAGCAAATGGAACAATGCTACACTTCACTTTTCTCACGGCATTATTGGGATGTAGTGTAGACAAATGAAACAGCACGCCAACATGATCTAGTAGCCTACTACGCACTTCTTGGGCTAGTTGAACAATAAATTCTTTACTGCGACGTATGATACCATTCAACTGTTCACTTGATAATGATAATTTTTCTAACTCGGTAAAAATTTATATCCGAAGTACATTCCTGCGTTAGGCATAGTAAACTTCTCAAAGCTAAAGTTGAACATTGATTCTTCCCTTACTTTATCTAATTGCGAAGGAACCACAATTATTTTTAACAAGCTCATGTAGTATGTGAACAAATTAGCAAATAGCTTTGTTTGGTCCGAAGACTATGAATGAAAAAGCTTGTTAACTCTTGTGATGTCTACCAACATGTTCTTTAGATATATCATGTAGATCTTGTTCACTAGATCCTTGTACAGTGTGTACAGTTGCTCTGTTGTGTAGTCTCTTTCTTGATCCTTGGCAAGTCTAAATAAAAGTTTAAGCACTTCCCACGGATCAATGATTCTACTAACAGCTTCACATACACTAAGCCAACGCTTATTGCAAAGTCGAACAAACTTTAATGGATTTATGCCAGTAATTGTTGAGTAGAGATCCTTGTACTTCTCTTTTCGCTTTGTGCTGTGGCAGAACCATTTATAAGTCTCCCTCACTATGAAGTCTAGTTGACGAGGAAAACATTCACTAGATAGATGTAGAGAATGGTATATGCATCTAACAACGACCAGGTGCGGCACCTTCTCGTTCAACAACGTCGCAACAGAGTGATTGCAACCGACATTAGCACTTGCTCCATCTTCTCCTATCCCTATTAACTTCTTCAAATCTAATTGGTCTGTCTCCAAAGCTTCAAGTAGAACATTTGTTAGAGATTAGCATCTCCACCACTTAATGGGAGCAGTCTGTATAATGTATCCACCACTTCACTCTTCTTCACACTATAAAACCTAATAATAATTCCCCATGCATCACTCGCCTTGATATCTTCCAGTAGTTCCTCATGGAATGAAGGAGCTAGAGCCTCTGTGAAGAGAACAGTGCACTTTGTTCTGTGCAATTTTAAATCTTTAAAACTGCCATTACGGTCTTTTCTAACACCTTCAATGCCCTTTAGCAACTCGGCAAGATGATCGATCGATGAATGAGGAATGTTCTGCAATAAACACGGACAGTTTCAAATTCACCCTTTTCTGCTCAGAGGAGATGGTAGGCTGAAAATATTCTTTTATTTCCTTTGTAGTAGATGTGCACTTAACATTCTCATAGCATCTACATGTTTCTTTGTCTTCGAATGATCCAGCAGGTCCTTTTTTCTTTTTGCAAGATCTGTTTGCAGTACTTGCATTGTGCTTGAAATGGTTTCCCAGGAACAGCTCTTACCCACCCTGAAATAAGATACGAGATAGATATCTTATACATTTTATTTTATTTTAATAAATAATTTTTCAATTAAATATTTAAATTTTTGCAAGAGATTGTGAGATCACGCCGATTGAATCTCTTCGCATTTCGAATTTGGCCACATTTGGCAACGACATGATGGCTGTTATCCAATTGGCTACGAATTCCCATTTGGTTTGCGAAGCAAACCAACACCACGGGCAACGTCATGATGGCTATTATCCAATAGGCTCGCAAACCAAATAATTCGTAGCAATCACCGGGGGTTAGCGAGCAGTTGTCACACCTGACCCCACGAAAAGAACTGTCACGGGCAGCGCCGTACTGGCCACCCAGTGGCTAATATAATTTTAAGAGATTCATTTTTTAATACAGTTTACGAAATATTTACAAGAACGTTTAAAGAATAAATTATAAACAATGTTTATGCAATTTACAACATTGTTATAAGATGGTTAATCGCCTTCCATACACTTTAACTCTTCATCTGTTTCCCATTTATTCCAGTATTTTTGTTTATACTGTGGAGCCATGTTCATTCATTCAATCAATTAGCACTCTAAGCCGTTATGTAATGGAGACTATCCTTCTTATGTGGATTCCCCTAAGCCAGGGGTGGCCAACCTTTTGCAAACCATGCGTCAATTTTTTTCACACACGAGTTCAGATGCGCCATACAATTCAAGCATCTTTTCCACCTTACGTTAATGGTCTTGCCATATCCTTAGTAACTTTTTTAATAAAAGTATGTTTATCGACATAATTAACATTTTTAAATGATTTAACTATATTTTATGTAAAACAATGTCTATTACAGAGAATTCTTCAAATTTTAATCATTCCTTCGCTGCCTCGTTTTCCTTTTAATAAATTTCACGGATGAAAATGCTTGATCACATCTGTATGTCGTTCCGAAACGAAATATATAACTTTTTGTAAATTATCTTAGTTCCGGAAAATGTTTACAGTGTAATGAACACCAGAAATTAATCATGTCAGTAGCATTTTGATCTGAATAATAAAGCTCATTAAACTTTAATTTCAATAATGAATTTGTTTTGAAATCAATAAGTACCATTTGTATGTTACTAGACATCTTCATTACGTTTTGTTCACTAAGTGAAAATGCTTTATTAAGGCGACCATGTAGTTTTCTTCTGTAGCCAAATCAAGAAAACGACTTTAAAATGACCCTTGTAATAACTAATTTTAATATATTTGGTAAAATTAGTTTTATCCGCAGCACACACCCTCTGCTCTTTCAACTGTGGAAATTGACTCATATCCTGATTTTCTAACTGAGAGATGAACAGATTTAATGTAATTTTAAATTAATTAATGCTATTTACTAAGCTAGAAAATAATTTCTTCTTGCCTTGTAGCGTCGAATTTAGATAATTGATATGGCTAGTACATCAACTAAAAATGCCAATTCAAATAGCCAGTTGTTATCAAATAATAGGATTCTTTCATCAGGAAAGTTCAATTTCCTGTTTTCAAAAATTAAAAATACCATTTTTTAATTTCTAAAATCTACTCGGAGCCTGTCCTCTAGGAAGCTAGCACAACTCACAGTAAAGAAAAGGTTCACCATATTCTAAATCTAATAATTCAATATTCTCTGAATTCTCAGCTGCTTAATGCTCTTGTTATAATTTTAATCACACATTTCACAACCGATAACAAAACATGCTGCATTTTTTAAAATTTTACACATGGTGTATAATGCATTGATATTTTTTTGTGCAGTACGATTTAAAAAATTTTCCAAACAAAGTTGTAATGCCATTGACGGCGTACCGTCAGTACACATACTGATTCGTACAATAATCTAATTTAGATTTTCTAGGCCTGGTTTTACATTTTAAATATCTCTGATCCTCTTTTTTCATCATGTAATAACTCCAGACTGGTAAGTTCTTCAAAGACATTAAAATTACAATCAATTCCTCTTACAAAAATGCTTATAACTGGACTACTTCAAATATGTCCATTGATTCATCCAAAGCTAGAGAAAAGTCTTCCAGTTGTTGAAATACATTCAGAGAGAGTTCCACGGTACATCTCGCATAAGTCTGCTTTGGTTTAGCAATTTCGTCTGATTTCTTTTCAATACCTTTATAACCAAGATGGCATGCAAATATTTGGAAACAAGACTTCTCCGTCAGAATAGGTTTTTTCCGCCAATGCTAAAGAAATTCCATAGGATGCTTCTGACCTCATCTTCACAACTTACATTAGCAAAAATTTTTTGTTTTATGATTTCTTCCTTTTTTTTTAGTCACATATTCGTTACGTAACTCCGACCCGAGAAGAAGTTTAATTTTTCCTTCTATGTTAGCCTGATGTTGTGTTTTATAGCGTTTATTAAGATAATGTCTTCTATTATGTGAAAGAGTAGTTTCACAAACAATGCAAAAAACAATTTTCTTGATATACAAGCTGTAAATAACTTCTTATTTCTAAAATTTTCTTACTGTTCGCTAAATTTACTTTTTCTCTCATACTTTTTGCGCTTCTTTTGCTCATTTTCTTTTGCACAGTGATAAATAACAGGAAAGTAAAAAAAAAATATAAAAAAAATACAAAGAATTTTCAAAAATAACAAACAGATCACAAGTACGTGGTATCACACAGAATATAAATTGCAAACTCAAAAAATTGCGACGAAATGAGGAGTAAGAAAGCTCTATGAATTGAACTGAGAGTACTTTGGTGTTGAAAATATGAAGATATTTTCAGTTATGGCGCCTACTTCAAAAGAATAAGAAGGCACATAAATGCGATGCGCCACTTGTAATCATCCAATGCGCCAAGTTTTGCGCATGCGTCACTGGTTGGTCACCCCTGTCCTAAGCCTACCTCGATTCTGTAACTGTAAATCGTCTTCTTATATTTATGAAACACGGAGTAGAACTAGAATTGGTCATTAGCTACGATTTTCTAAGAAAGATGAGCCGAAGCTGTCGATGACGTCACTGAAATGTTGTTTATACAAACAGGTGTCATTGGTTTCCTAGAGAGCGTTGTTTGTGAGAATACCGAAAACTAATGACCCATTTGCATGACGATCGTCACAGCTTTGGGCCGCTCAAACAGTTGGGGAACGTTTTTCTCTTGTTGCGGAAACATTTCATTTCCTGCGCCAAACAATTCGAGCGGAAAGAAACAAAAAATAATAATAATTCGACTGCCATTGATTAGTTCGTTTTTGTAAAATCGGGATCGTTAAACAAAAAATAAAAATTTCAACGGATTTAAAATCTGCGGAAAATTTGACACCAGATCGGTTCCTTAGTTGTGATTTTCTTTAAATAAATAATTAATTATTCAATGAATAATTAAATTATCAAATGGTAAATAATTACATAATAATAATGTTTTTAATATCGATCTGGCGTAGAATTTTAAGCTGATTTGAAATCCGTTGAAATTTTCACTCTATCTTCAACGATCCCGAAGTTGGAAACTTTGGACTAGAGAATAAAAAAGCCACTTTGTTTTGTTTCTCGAATAAAATAAACCACGACAGCCGTCTGTAATGCCCATTCTCCACTGTATTCTAGATATGGGCGATCCGCTCAGGAGCTGACTCAAAGAGTTAGCTCTCTTGACGGAATGAGCGAGCGCTGATTCGTCAAAAAAGAGCTATAGCTCTTTTTTAACCAATCAGGGCTGAAGAGCGGTAACTCTTTTTTTAACGAATCAGCGCTTCCACTCTCGAAGAGTCATTTCCGCATGCGATCACCAGCTCAGTGATTCTTTTGGGAGTTGATTCTTTTGGGAGTTAACTCTTTTCGAGAGTTGGCTCTTTCGAAGAATCATTTCCGCGTTCGATCGTTTGCGCTCACTGATTCTTTTGGGAGTTAACTCTTTGGCTCTTTTCGATTATTATCGCTCTCGATGAGTCAATTCCGCATTCGTTCTTTTGCGCTCCCTAGCTTTTTGTTACTTTTTTGAAGTTTCAAATATTAAATATCTATGTATTATCATAAATGTTATTTTTTTAAATTTAATTCAATTTTAGATTGAAAGGGTGTTTTTAAGGCTTAAGTCATATCACGCCTTTTAGCACTAATTAAAACTAGTCTTAAGGTTGTTATTAAAACATATTCTAACAGTTATTATGTTATTCACTTAACATTAATATAATAATTATAATAAAACCTTGATTTCTCGGAAGTGATATCATTTTAATAAAGCTACACAAAATTAAATTAAACGTAACTCCTTTTTATTGCATTGCCTTCACAAAACAAGGCATTTTGAAAATATTTTATTAAAAGACAGGGAGAGGACTTGGATTTTGAAAATCTTTGGGACAACGAGTATTCGAGGATATTATATACCTATATCTTAAAATAAATAGTTAAAAATCTTAAGTACTTAAATAAATTATTAATGTAGCGAGCTTAGCTACCACTCCAAAACTTAACTTACAAAGGGGTAGTATAAATACCAGTTGTACCGTCATGTAAGAATTTGACGGACAGCTGGTTTAAAATTAAACTATTTATTTACATAAATTAAAAATTTACAAGAAAATTTAAAAAGATAATTATGAGCACAGCCATCGACAACCGAATCCTGCCTGAAGCCAAAGTAACAAATGGCAAAACAGAGACGTCTGTCTCTCGTCGAATCTCGAGTCCGAATCCCTAAAATCCATGTTCGCTTCGCTCAACAGAACCGAAGCTGACAACGAGAGGGGTGTGTGAATTCCGAGCCCTCTAGAGATGTTTATGTCCTCTCCTGAACAGAAACACCCCCACACAGATGCGAAAACCGTCTGTCATGCCGACTTGAGTCCCCCACAGCAAAACTTGATCCCAGACATGGGATTAGGGAACCGACGTTAACTCCGGCTGTGTATGGATCAAATGGAACGCCGGGCCGCCGATGAGCCGCACGTGCAAAGTCTGAAGTTGTTACATGAAGTTGTTACATAGTTTTTGCATTTCGAAACATTCCAGCGTCCACGTGTTAGGGAAAAGGGTCGGCTAGTACCATATGGTACAACCGCCCCCACTACTGAAAAAACTTTTCCCAAAGGTGAAAAGTTTTCAACGTACGCATCCACATACGCACGGATAATCACCCACTGGCAATTCAGAACAACAGATCACTTACCACCACCATATCCTGAAACCGTGACTCAAGAATATGTGTAAGGCAAGTTAAATCCAATCAATTTAAAATTCATTTACCGGAGTAACTTTCTACTCCCTTACAGTATGGTCACTCAAGGCTCAAATACCAAATTAAAATTAAAACAAAATAAACACTAAACTTTAAGACTTATACCAAATTCGTTAAAACTAAAACCAAATCACATTAACCACATCACATATAAGAATTTCGTTAAGCGAAACCCAAAATTTCAATACACAATACGAACTATACAAATTCCATTAACCAGACAAAAATACCACAAAGCATATTTCTAAATTCAATATTTTCGCTAAGCGAACCCAGAATAAACAAACCATACGAACTATAATAATATTTTCATTAAACAAACCAAAATACACTAAAACATATATAAAATATCAATCTTGTTAAGCGAAAACCAAATTCCTAAGTTTCACTCAACACACGTCATAAGTTGCAATTTTAAGACTACAAATCTTTGACAGTAGTTTAGAATGACAGAGTGAAAACATCCTAAACACAAAATTAAATTCCGCTCTACACAAAGCATAATTTAAATTTGCACGTAGCTTTCAGCGAAAAGTACTCGAATGAAGAACATAGATACAAGAAATCAATTCCACCATACGCAAAACATAGCTTACAACTTTTAACATTTAAAATCCTCAGCAAATGATACTGAAATCATTGAATGAATATTTCATGGTTACAAGGCTACCAATTTCACTCCGAGCAAAAATGATTCACAATTTTAACACTTAAAATATCCAGCAAGAATAAAGAAACATTTAAGTGAAATGCCCATAACTACAAAAATCTCCATTTCACTCAACTCAAAACATGATTCGCAATTATATTACACTATACAACACAAATCTTCCTCAAATACATTTTATTTAGCTCTTTGAATTTTCGTGAAAAGCGCGACTCAGACTGCCGGCATTAAATTCTTTTGTTTCCCACATCGGTGTTCGATCGCGGAATTTCCAATTTTTTTGGTCGATGCATTGCCAAAATCATCCATACCCTCCCGATTTCACATTCCTGCCAATCTCGTGACAATTTTGTTTGTGGTCCTAACCATTTCTCATACCGCAAGGTGTCTGGGGTTTTTATACTCTTCCCGTGCACCAATTCTGCCGGGGCGTAAACGCTGCTCACGTGTACCGCGGAAAACACTAACGGTGTAAGTTGTGGGTCCCAATCTGATCCGGCTCCGGAACCTAACGCTAAAGGTCTTGGCTTCACCCCTTCACTCACTAGCAACTCTTTTCTTTTCCCCTTTTGGCCCACGTGACCTATTTCAAAAGTTTCCTCCTGAACGGAAACGGACACCTCTAATTCTTCTTCTAACTCTGGGCCACCTTCCGTTATCTTTCCCTTACTGCTATTCGGTATTTCCAGGAAAATCATTCCCGTCGTTTCACTTGCTACCCCCACTGGAAGAACTAACGGTTCTTTCGATCGCACCTTTGCGATCGCGGTCTGGATTACCACCCTCGGAGAGCATAACTTGGCTACTTGGGGACTTACTTTCTCCCCTCCAGAAACATCGTCGTCTCTCTGCCCCTTTAGTTCTTTTTTCTGGTCGTTAGCCTCTGTCATAGGAAGACTAATAGGCTTGCCCGATCTCAACTCCGCGTCGGTCTTATTTATCGCCAACGGGGCCGCAACATTTTCTCCACACTTCTGCAAGAGGGTTTCAACTGAACTACTTTGCTCAGATCTCTTTTGTAGATACGGCATCAGTAATTCATGTTCGGCCTCCCCTCCAAGTCTATTTACCGATTCAACTGACATTCTTTTCCCCAACCTCGGACAATCTGGCCTTAAATGGTCGCTCGCGTTGCACTCAAAACACCGCGGCATAAGCCTCCGGTCAGAAGTGTCAAATTTCCCTCCCGGGAAACTAGGCTGGAAAAAATCGTTCCTCTCTCGAGTGGGGGCCGGTGGGTAATTCTCCTCCCTTACCTTCGCTGGGAAAAATGTTCTTCCCTGGGCTTTTGGTCGGGATGCCTCAATCCGTAGTTTTAAAAGCTCAATGTTATACTGTCTCTCTTGTTTCCTGTCCGCTCTCTCTTGTTCCCTGTCCGCTCTCTCTTGTTCTTTTTTCTCCCTCTCCCGTCTTTCCTGTATAATCCTTTCTAACGCCACTTTTGCGTATTCCTCATCGTAGGAATCGTGCGAGAGGATTAACTCCTTAAGTTGGGATGCCCTTAATCCCGGAGTAACCGTTCTTCCCAAAAATTCCGCTACTTCCTCTAGATCTTGTTTCCTACCTTTGGCCAAGTACGCCATTTCAAAAATTCAAAATTGCCAAAAAACCAATAAAAAATTCAATTATTTTGCACAACACCCAATTCAATAATTTTTACGACATACAGTATACAACATACCATACAACATACAATAATTTAGCAATTCTAAGATACACAATACAGATTCAAGATACTTAAGCTAAATCAATTTCCTTTAGAGTGACCACACTAATTGAGATTAACAAAATTTTAGCTATTACACAATTCTTGAAACTTAGTCACAGTGACAAAATAGGGAAATGGCACTAACCTGTATCTGCTGACTTGGATCACTTGGCACCACTGTCCATAGGCTGGACCACGGGTGGAAACACTGCACTGCACTGCACTATCTTCGGCTAAAAAGCCCATAAACACACTCTTCGGCTGAAAGCCCACTGGTGTAGGTCGTCTCGACCTCTTCCACAACGCGCACAAATAGCACTGCGCCACTGACGAAAAAAACGGTTCGCGATGAACCTATATTAAACGGTCAAGATGACCTCTGGACGAACCGATGGGAACTTTTTTCCCAATAATAACCGATCAAGATGATCTCTGGACGAACCGATGGGAACTTTTTCCCAATAATAACCGATCAAGATGACCTCTGGACGAACCGATGGGAACTTTTTCCCAATAATAAACGGTCAAGATGACCTCTGGACGAACCGATGGGACTTTTTCCCAATAATAACCGATCAAGATGATCTCTGGACGAGCCGATGGGAACTTTTTCCCAATAATAAACGGTCAAGATGACCTCTGGACGAACCGATGGGACTTTTTCCCAATAATAAACGGTCAAGATGACCTCTGGACGAACCGATGGGAACTTTTCCCAATAATAAACGGTCAAGATGACCTCTGGACGAACCGATGGGGAATCTATTCCCCTGATGAACTGGACTTGTCGAACTTTCCGTCGATTCCGCTCACGCTCCGTTGAAAAGGACCGGCAACTCGAAACCAAAACCAGAACTTCTTGAAACTCGTAAATGTTTTGGTGATGGATGGGGTCGGTGACTCCGGTACCTCCTTCTCGCTTTCTCTAAGACAAGGGAAACGGTCTCCAGCGAAAATCCAAACTTCTGGTTGCGAAGTTCTATCGGGTTTCAGCGAAAGTGACAATCCGACAGCGGAAATGACAATCCGAACTTCTGGTTACGAAGTTCTATCGGCCTTCTCTTTCAGGCAAAACGGCAGGTTCGATTTACTTGTCGAGGCTGTTTTAATCTATCAACCCCGCTGCCACCATATTAATAAGCTGTACCGTCATGTAAGAATTTGACGGACAGCTGGTTTAAAATTAAACTATTTATTTACATAAATTAAAAATTTACAAGAAAATTTAAAAAGATAATTATGGGCACAGCCATCGACAACCGAATCCTGCCTGAAGCCAAAGTAACAAATGGCAAAACAGAGACGTCTGTCTCTCGTCGAATCTCGAGTCCGAATCCCTAAAATCCATGTTCGCTTCGCTCAACAGAACCGAAGCTGACAACGAGAGGGGTGTGAATTCCGAGCCCTCTAGAGATGTTTATGTCCTCTCCAGAACAGAAACACCCCCACACAGATGCGAAAACCGTCTGTCATGCCGACTTGAGTCCCCCACAGCAAAACTTGATCCCAGACATGGGATTAGGGAACCGACGGAAACTCCAGCTGTGTATGGATCAAATCGAACGCCGGGCCGCCGATGAGCCGCACGTGCAAAGTCTGAAAATGTTTTTGCATTTCGAAACATTCCAGCGTCCACGTGTTAGGGAAAAGGGTCGGCTAGTACCATATGGTACACAGTGTAACCCAACTCTACCTTGAAGTACTTTTTGGTAGACACTAAGTTACGCTGGTTCATTCGCGCTTGCTAAATTGGTGACCCGGACGTGATTTAAACATGCTTAAAAATTTTCAAAAAATTCGATCACACAATGTCCAGTAGAATTCGCCATGGTTGATACTAATTACCTTTCTACCACTAGGGGGCGCTGTGATAGCTGAAACAGCTAATGTTATATCACATCCTCCATTCGTGCAATTGCCGCATGGATAAAATAACATGTAAAAGGCAGCACGGCAACTGTAATCTTAATACAGCTCTTACAGTCAAACGCAAAAAATGGCAATCATTCTACAAGTGACGTCAATTATCGAATTTCGGCGACTGCTAAAATTCTGGAGGGGGAGTACTGCAGCGAGCTTAGCTACCACTCCAAAACTTAACTTACAAAGGGGTAGTATAAATACCAGTGTTACCCAACTCTACCTTGAAGTACTTTTTGGTAGACACTAAGTTACGCTGGTTCATTCGCGCTTGCTAAAATTAATATTTTTATTATTTGATTTTAAAATATCATTTAAATTATTAGGAAGTCTCATTTGGTAACTAAGTGGTTTTAGAAAGAAATCTTAATGTATGCAAACACGTCCAAGACACTTTTTTTAAATGTGGTATAGAAACATTTTAATGATATTTTTATGTTTTGTGTTTTAAACAATAGCAATGGGCTATAAATATTAAAAGTATATATTAATAATTTTGTAAAAATATGATAATTATGTATGAAATTTTAAAGAAATGTGTCAAAAACTTCAAATGTGCTACATGAAAATCTATTCAACCAATTTAAAAAATGATGCTACCAAAATAAACTACATGCATATTTCTAGGGAATGAACTAGAATAAAAGGATATTTAAATAAACAACAATTTTACAAGTGATTGAAAAATGAATAGAAGATTTTTTATAGTTTTACAGTCCTATTTCTTAAATAAATAGAGTAATAATTTAGAAACTTTTGAACTCAGCAGAATTATTCTAGTTCATTCACTTGACAATATTATAAATAACAAACTCTCAAAAGTTTACTAGAATCGAGTTATAAGTTTTTGTATTATAACATTTGAAGTGAGGAAATAATGCAAAAATATTAATTTAGAGTTAAAGGTAGTTTCAAGTGCATCGCTTGCTCCCTTGCGTTTGCTCTTTGTGTAAACAATTTTGTTCTTCCTTCTCTTTGAAAAAGTTCACTCCATTTCCAAAAGAGAAACCATTTAAATATTTGAAAAAACTTTCTAAAATTATATTTGCAAAAAAAAGTAAGGTTTAAATTTAGATTTTGCCATGTTTTGGGCCTTTTAATGGCCATTTCCAGTGTTTTCCATTCTTACTTCTTGTTTTCCCGCCTTGATTAAAATCTTAATCCTTCTTCAAGTAATTAGCAGAGAAAAAATTAAATATGTTTTGGAAAGTCAAATAAATACTCTATCCAATAAAATCGAAAACTTTTTAGAATTTTTGGTCAAAAATGAGATTTTTAACGTGTTTGGATATTTTAATTGCTATTTCTGTAATCTCAACGGGTTCATGACGGGAATTACAAAAGTAGAAATGTCCTCAAAGTAATTTATTCTTTATGGACAATTTCAGTTATATGAATTGACATGGTTTTGGGCCATCTTATGCCTTAGCAATTAAATTTTACGGCTTAGCAGCCCTATGCTGCAATGCCTATCGTCCTCGGGGCCCCGTCTCCCTCCTTTTGTTGATTTTAGAGGTAAACTGCGCAATTGCTGGATGAGTGAGTGTTTCACGTGTTGTGTGCGTGGGTGTTTCAAGCACGCTTGGCGCCTCTTCGTCTGGACACATGCGCTCACGTGACAACGAGCGATGTTCGATGGCCCAAACATATTTTATACATTTCGATATGTTATTTACATTATTATATATCTCAAAGGAGCGGTGAGTCATCAAAAAGAGCTAGCTCTTTTTAGTGAGTGAGCGGTTCCGATCCGATACCTGAAAAGAGTCATTTTCCCCATCACTACTGTATTCACCAAATGCACGTTCAGTGAATCATAATCGCTTCTGAAAAAGCAACAAGACAGTGTTGTCAACTTAAAACATCAAAAAAACTCCTGGACTACTTTACTAACGGCATATTAACGGCAATTATACTTCAGACCTCTATATAAACCTCTGTTCTTTTTTTCAGACCTCTCTTTTTACCTTTGAGCATGTTGTACCTCTGTTTTTACCTCTGAAGCGAATTGAAAGGCAGTGATTGAAACCTCTAGATCTGAAGGTAAAACCTCTGATCTGGCACCCCTGTACCCCGTGGCTCCAACAAGACTACTGTTCGTTTTGCACCCGGAACTTGGCAACGTTATGATTAAAAGAAAAATGTAAAAATAGTTAAGAAGCTGAAAAAGTTTGTCGCCAGAAGGGAGCTATGAGAGAACCGGGGGTTCTCAGGACTGATTAATTGTAATCATGTTAAACTAATTCTTTTTTGTTGTTTATATCTTTATGTCTGCCCAGTCCCGTGATGTTTTTATTCAATAAACTTGTTGACATCTAAGAAAAGTCTCAGCGTATTTCCATTTGAATTTCCCACATCGAACCAGCTTTCCCCAAGCATGATAATGATGAAGAACAAACCATGTTAATTTTGCAATTTTCTGATCCGTACTATCTAGGGAAACTGTCCAAGAATCGAGCAAAAAAACCCAGTTTTCAATACTGCGACAACGGCAACTTTCTTTCTAATAGTAAGAGATTCTTACAAGTGAAAAAATCCACCAATTTAAAAATAGCACTGCGAAAGAATTTTTTCAGAATTGGTACTTTCACACTTTGAATGACCTCCAAATCTAAAAGCAGCGCATCCCTTTGTCCGTGTTGGCCTTTAAAACTATACCGGAGCAACTTCACTTCATAACTGTGAAGTGTCAATGAAAAACTTTTGACCTCGTACCACTTCTCCAAGGAACTACAAGGGACCCCACGCGTAACTTACCTGCTACCCTAACATAGAAGAAAAAGTGCCTGGGCAGGACTTAGGCGAACATTCTCTTTGGGGCGGTTTGAGGAGCTTCAGGATTCAGAGAAGATTTAATAGTTACATATATCCTAGGTAGAAAAGGGCCAGTGTATTTTTTGCAAGTTTAATAGCACCTGATTTAGTACTTTAAAAAAAATTTTAATACAGGGTATAAAAATACAATGATATTTTTTTCAGTATAATTTTCTTTACCTTAAAAAACGATTTGTGAATGTAACTCAAAATCATCGAATTTGGCCCCTTTTCTACCAAGATTTAATGAGTGTAGACTTATGCTTTGTAGACATTCAGCTGAAACTGGAAATCTTTTTCAGAATCACACATGTTTTCATTAAATAAATTTTCTTATTTCTCTCTCCTCTATTGTTGTTATTGAAGCCCTCTCATTGAAGGAATTTAGTGAGCTAATACAAGTCTAAATGTGGGAGGATATCAAGTATTCGTCAGAGGAAGTAGCTTAACGTCATGGGATTCAAAGCCCCTCATTTAGAACACTTCCTTAGTTCATTTTTTAATCATTTTATGAATAAAATACTAAAATAATAACATCGGCGACTGTTCATTCATCATTTTTTAATTATGTACAAATAAGAGTATATACACAATATTTCACTCAGAAACAATTTGATATGACATAGACAAGGGATGGGACAGTAAAAATCAATCAACGAAATAAGTTTATTGAATCCAATTTATGCTTTCAATTAACTCTTTTCCTCATAATTTAAGAGTTACCTAAATTTATTGACAATGCAAATGGAACATTCCTTATTGACTTTTGGAATCATTTAATAAATTCCTGAGTACATCTGTACAGATGGCAAAATGGAATTAGTCCATTTTTATGGGTCAAAATTGAGATGTTTCTTCCATGTGTATAGAAGACATGTGTATCTTAGCAAAGCATTTACAAGAGAAAGGTTTGGCTATTGTATTTTTATTTTAGAACGGAACGAATTCTCACAGCTGGAAATAATTTAAAATTACTGTACAAAAAAATTAACCAAAAGGGACATCAGGTTCTGTCATCTGATCACAAAAGTAAAGTCCACACCACTGGTACTAAAACCATTTACGACATTTCATCAGACAGATGATTTGCAATACATTGATTAATAAACCTACACGAATATAGTCAAAATAATCTAATCCAGTTGATATTGCTGAGCATATCAGATGACACGTAAGAAAATAATTCCATTCTTGATTGGTCATGTCAGTCCATTCATAATTTATGTAGAGGAGTACGAGGGGCGTGATTAGCACAGCAGCGCTTTTTACCAAAGCATAGAGAAGCATTCTTTAAGCAGTGCTAATGATCGATACCTTTGGGGACTGAAATAGGCTATTGGACTTAGCAGTCTCCAAGGTTTCTTAAACTTTTGATGAGGATCCGCTTTACTAGATTTATAACCTTTCGTTAATGTTTGATATTGTGGAGTCCATCTGCAAGAAGGGTAAGAAAAATCAATGGAGGGTACAATTGTTAAAATGCATAACTTTAATAATGATTTAAAGTAGTGGTTCAAGTATTTTATTTTGGAACAGCTTTGATATAGATTTTTTTGTGGCAACGCTTTAGGCGTGTTTTTGTAGCAAGTTGTGGCAGGCGATTTATTAGGATTATGGAAACTTGCAAAGTTGAAATTTTCATCGTTTTCCCTCATTTATCTTTTAAATTTTATTGTATTCTGATTTCATTGGCTTTATAATTTTTTTTTTTTTAGTTCTTTTCCGTTTTTTGAAAATTTTAAGAATTAAAACTTTTAATTTTTATTTTAAACACTGTACGCTGCAGTCGCATTGTTTCTTGTAATTGAATCTCTTAATTAATTTTTGTAAATTATATCTCCTTTTATTTTACTATGTCTTCGGTATTTAGTGTTGAAGATAAGTTATTTGAAAAAAATTATTTTCATTAATTTGTTAATTATTTTCTGTTTTACCAAAAATCAAAATCTCTTCTATTTCTCAATTATATTTTCTCAGAATTTTTTTCCTTTGCAACATAAAAAGCATGCCAAAAAACGTCTGTATCCAAGCTGTACCTGTATGGTTTTATTTTACTGCACAATTTAAAACAGGCATGGCACCAGGGATTTATATACACTGTAATGATTTCTCTGGGTAGCGTGCAGATGAAGAATCTACAGAGAACAGTCTAGCTTAAATAATGTAAGAATTTTTATTTACAGTTTTCTTGAGCAATGGTAAGTTATATACACGACTCGGAAATTAGACATAGGTCTATAATAATTAGATTGGACAGGTTGTCTCAACTCAATTCTAATCTAAAAGCAGAAAAGTCTCCAGCAGAAGAAAAGTCTACACCGAAGAACGGTTCTAGGGTAGTATAACGGCACTACGCTCGTACAATTTTATCTCGGGCGGAGATCACTTCGTCGGCGACAAAGAACCACTCAGACGTCTGGTGACGGTCTACACCAGGAACTCTAGGACGTTCCTTCTAAATAAAGTCGCGGGGACTTTAGTGTTCAGCCTTTTAAGGCTTCTGAGTTGGTGTCCTCTCAGAAGCCTTTTAAGGCTTCTGAGTTGGTGTCCTCTCAGGGCGAGGTCACACCGAACTCCAAAAATAATTTTTCAAAAGAGAAGAAATTGGTCGACTTATTTGGGTCTCTGAGTACGACGCACCTCAGGATGAGATCAAGTTAAAACTGATCTTTTTACTTCTCCCGATTATTAAACCAAATATAGCGGAATGGAAATCACTACCTTCAAGAAGACAGCAGGCAATACTAACTCGACTCCGTATTGGGCATACGCGGATAACTCATAGACACCTCCTACTCGGAGAAGATCATCCTCTATGTAATTACTGCATTTGCCCACTAACAGTAAAACACATTTTAATTTAATGTTCTCATTTTAATTATCAACGGCTTAAACATTTTAATTCTTATACCTTGGCTTTAGAAGACATGATTGGAGAGAATCCTCATCCAAATATTTTTAGCTTTTTACATGACATTGGTTTTATATATCACATATAATTTTACATGGTATTCATACATTATGTTTTGATTCATTTCACTTTTTTTATTGTATTATATATTTGATTTTTTTTTCTTGAGTTTGGCATAATATGTCCCAAGATGACCCAATGCCACAAATCCAATTCAATCTCCCGATTCCTCGGCTCGGATTTGGCGCGCTCCGGCCGCTGGGCGGAGCTGGTCCTCGATTAGTCCTGGTTGGTTCTGATGTAACTCTGTTGGGTCTGTCATTGGCCTCGTATCTGGCGTCGGGTCGTCTAATCGCTCTTGGCTGTTTCTACCCAAGCTGATGATAGTTCACGTATAAGGGCGTGGCAGAACGACTTCTTATTGTCGTCTTAGTGTCAATAGTCCAGACAGACTGGCGACTCTCCATTGTCCGCAGTGGTTCGCACCTGTGCCTCTCGGCGAACTTCGTCGGGGGTTTAGATTTCGCATTGGGAGGATCAATGGATGGCCTTCATCAATGAATCCTCACAACACACACCCAATACCCCCCCCCAGATTTTATGATACACCCCCTTAATGAAATTTTAACCCCCCCGGTCAACGGTATTCATCCTTGTGGTTCTTAATGAACTGCTGAAGTCTAGCTTGGTTAAGCGAATCACTCCAATCATCCAAAAGGAAACTTAACCGAGGCTACCTTTTTAATCAATGCAACACGCGATCACATAGTGGAACTGGATTTTGAAAAATTACAAGTGAAGTCTAAGGAGTTATGTCAACAAACATTGGACCAAAATGTAAGAATGGAACAATCCGATTCTACAGAGAAAGCCTTGTAACGTCTTGGGGATGGAAGCGTCGTCTAAAAGATGAGATCGTTCGCATTGGTCTCGGTTAATATATTTTATTTACAAAAAGAATAACCTTAATGGATTTTGGTAGGAAGCTTATACTGGCCGACAGAGTCCAGGTGATAGATCTTTGCCGAATATGGTGAATTGTTCTTGACCTCGGAACTCCAAATGGACTATCCGGCTTGGGTGAGCTCTTCTCCAGCGCGCCCATTTCCGTCGGCGAGGCCGTAGATGAAGTGGGACGTTTGTGAAACGATTCATGTTGATCGCAAGCAGTCGGCGTCTACAATGAGGAAGCCACACGTGCCGTCCTTGAGAGCTCGCGTACAGCGCCACGTATAGATTTCCGCCCATGCTTTCCTATGTAATTATGGTTCCTAACTATGTTTTCTACCTCCCCTCCAAGTTTGTACACGAAGTTACGGGACTCCCTGTATAGGGGAAGACGGAGTACAATGAAACAAAATTTACTTATTATTTTTTCCTATCCACAATTTTGCATGCACTAAAATATAATTAATTCATACTTTTAATCTTGTATTTTCCCCATCTAAATAAATTTTTATTTGGTTCGAAACAATATCTTTATGCTTGAAAAATAACAAAAACTAAATGTCTCATAGTGTTTCATTGTACCCCATATGCCGGGGTACAATGGAACACATACTGGGGTACAATGAAACACTCCAAATGATGCAAGCAATTTTCACCCTATAGTTTATTTTAGTCACATTCGACTTCATTTAAATTTATGATTTCTCCAACAGAATACATTTCCTTATGTTTCAGTTCACCCTCCTTGATTAAAACATACCTAATCATTTATACAGATACTGCTTGTGTCACACATGTTATGTGTGGATATCTCATTCTTAGTACTTCGGTGATCAGCTGGAGCTGGAAAATAATCTGGATCATCGTCAGAGTCTGTAGGAGATAGTTTGTTTTGAAAATAATACTTTCATAGTTTTTTTCCTCTTTTTGCTTTCTAATTGCTTAACACGAGCATTTTTTACTGGCGTGGTTAGAACAAAACTCTTTTTATTTTCTGTTTTCCTACTCTTACTACTTTTCTTGGACCAGCCTTGGAGTAAGGTTTTATCTCTTGAGGAGAAATCCTCAAGAGGAGAGTATTTCCTCACAGGTTGAGAGCTAGTGCATGGTGTATGAACAGTTGCTGAACAATATGCAGTCTGTGATTCTGATCTACTAATGGCAAGATCCACCACTTCTGATTCTTGGGTTTTGTCTGTCTGGTCTTCAGTTTTATTGATCTGAACATGGAAATAATTTTCAGTAGGACTAGGCCTATCTGACATGTACGAACACAAATAATCTTCTTCACAAAACATTTCTCTATTGAAAGGCCATATTCCAGTCTCTGAAAAACCTTTTGTAATATTTTGTGGAGTGAAAGACTTACAATAAGCAATGCCAAGCAAAGAAGATATCTCATATATAGATTGTATGATCTGGATTACACAGCATCCAATCATTTGCAGCTAGATTGAAGAAATTTTTAAGTGACTTGAACACAGTTTTGTCTAAAAGCTGCAATTTGTTACTGGTATGTGGGGGAAGGGTTACAACAATTATGTTATCTTTCGTAAAATTTAGACTTTATTTATATTAGTGACAACCAGTAATATGTTATTTTATATCAGTGATATTATATTTACCAGTGATATATTACTTCAAGTAAATGCATTCACCCATATGCTGGCTATAGACTAATTCTGGGCTCCATATATGAGAAAGGACATAGAATCAATTGAAAGGGTTCAGCACAGAGCTACAAAAATAATAAAGGGGCTAGCAAATTTCGACTATAACGAACGTTTAAGTAAGCTAAACATGTATAAACTGGAAAGAAGAAGAAGGAGGGGGGATTTTATTCAGCTTTTCAAGTTTGTAAAACAAGGGGACACAGAGGGCTTAAATTTCAATAGGTATAACAGAACAAGGGGCCATGGGTATAAATTGAATAAGACACATTTTAATCGGGATTTAAGGAAAAACTACTACTTTAATAGGGTAATAGACAGTTGGAACGCGTTGCCAGAAAATATAGTTAATTCAAAGTGAGTGTACGAATTTAAGACACAATTGGATAGTCAGTGGGAATTGGAGAATTCATAAACAAAGGACCAGCCTTGTTGGGCTTGAGCCTGTAGCTGGTCGTCAATATTTGTATTTGTATTTGTATTTGTATATGCATGTTTCATTGTACCCCGTATCGAGGTTACTAAATAAAAAAAAATTTCAAACATCTAATATTTATTTTTTTTTAATTTTGGTTTTGGAGGTATGAAGACAACAACACAAAGATAACAATGTATAGAAAAAATAATTATTATATATAACAACGAGGAAAAAGAAACAACATTACTTTTAGTAAAGAAACTTACTTTCAATGGTAAAAAACCAATAATCTTCTATTGCTAATTAGGGATGCGACATCGACAGCAAAATATCGATGTTTTGAAACATCGATGTTGATAATACATCGATGTTCAAAAACATCGATGTTTTTAAAATTCAGTGTATTTAAACTTTTCCCCCCATTTCTTAAAACTGGTTTAGCAGCTAGTGATGCTACATCGACAGCGAAACATCGATGTTTTGAAACTTTGATGTTCAAAATTAAAACATCAATGTTGATAATACATCGCTCCAAAACCATCGATGTTTTTAAACTTTTAGCTACTTTTTCCACCATTTCTTAAAACTGGTTTAGCAACTAGTGATGCGACATCGGCTCCAATACATCGATGTTTTTTTATAAAACATCGACATCGATGTCGCATCCCTACTTTTCAGACCCTTTACCCTTGGTCACTTTGGTCTAAGAGTATGTTCAATTTGCTGATTATAAAAATTATGCTACTAGGTTATTTTTTAAATTTTTATAACGGTACTTTTTTCATTTAAAAATAAAACATCAACAACGTAAAAACATCGACAAGTATAAACATCGATGTTACAAAAACATCGACCTCAATACATCGATGTTGAAGACATCGATGTCGCATCCCTATCGCTAATGTTGTAGAAGTGCGATTGTATCCAAAACACATCAGTAATTGGAACACACAGTTGCATAACATATATATAAATTGCAAGTTTCTGTGACAAATTATACATTTTAGAAGTAATGTTTCATTGTACCCCGTCTTCCCCTATAGTATTAAATACACAAATTCAAATTAAATTAATATGATTACATACTCTACACAAGTCTTAAGTGCTATGTAAATATTCGTAAAAAAAGTTAACATTATTGTATGTTGTATAAATAGGTTTTGTATTATATATGTCAATATTTGATTTTGTCAGATATTTGATTACAATGTGTATTATTTTATACATTATCTATTACTTTAGTGAAGGCAATATTAAACATTTCTTTATTGTTATATTTAGAGGAGTTGCATGCTAAAACACCTGAGTAAGTATGCTTAAATCAGTCACAATTTGGTAGTTTTCGAAAGCTTGGAATGTATTTTGAGTATTACGATTACTTTGATTTGCTTTACCAGTACTGCTGAAAAACCAATTATTTTTCAAAAAAAATTTTATGGTGAAATTTTAGCTCTGATACTTTATTTATTTCGAGTCTTATTTTTGTTCTTTGCGCAATATAAACGATTTCCGAACATTTGGGGCAGACGATATTTTTCTACGAACGGGAATAAAACGGAAACTCGTGTTTCTTTCGCTCTGAATTAATTTCGCATTTCTAAATTTTATACACTTTTTAGTTGCAAGTTGTGGCAACTGCAAGATCAAGAGAGGAATCACAAATTAATATCTTTAGAACAACTTTTACCCGATATCTTTTATTTTGTTTCATTTCGCAACACTGTCGTTTCAAATATTTATTACTTTAATCAATTGTGTTTCTTTTTCATCACACGCAACACCAACACCAAGTTTTCGACTAAAAGTAGCAGGTAAGTCAGAATAAAGCAAATTGTAAGTGTAAATATGCCATTATTGAAAGCATAATGCCGTTATTGAAAGAATAATATTGTTCAAAAAATCCGAACTAGAACTTTATAAACTTTAAAATATTATTTGTTATAAAGACAGGAGAAAATTGCGAAATTCCACCATGCCATGTTGTTGCATGCCGGATACAAGAGTGCCAAAAGTAAAAAAAAATATTGTTTTGTTGACTATGAGTGCGAGAGTACTCGCCGTAAATCGTCGTATTTATTATTTGAGTTGAACATGAAAATAACTTAAGAAATGGAATTCCAAATCTTCCTCAACACATCGTCTTTTGTAGTAGAAACCTTAGTGTCAGCTTTCGTCATTTTGTAGCATTGTCATACAGCAAGAGTGCGATGTATGTGAAATGTATTAGATGAATAGATATGCATGTGTAGGATTTGTGTCCAAAGTAAGTTGTAGAAATTTTAAAGATGGCGAAAGGTTTTAAAATATTATTTCATTCTACGAAAAACGTAAGTCATTATATATTTTCATCATCTCTTCAATCTAGAGTAAACCAATTCAAACCGAGTAAGGTCGGATATTTTGCTAGTAAGTTATAAGAACAGTTGTTCTTGTGTTCTGGTTGCTACTGTTCTGGTAGTAGACGAACATTGATGTATGACAGTGCCTGTGTTCTGATAATCATTTAATCTTGGTACTGTTCGGAAAAAGAACGTGAATAAGGTTAGATTTGTTGTAAACTCTCGGGAGAGAGAGACGTGTTTTTGCACCGGACAGTGCGGCGTGTAAATCTGAAACTTAGTATTATATTATAAAAATCAATGTGCTTGTCCAATTTAGGTATGCAATGTCCCTCTGTTCTTGGCCACTAGTACATACATTGTTTATCAAATTAAGACACAATCGGTCACTCTGACAACAGTATTTTGGGTACAGCTACACTCTACGTTTATGAGTGATGGCAACGGCTTGGCGATTTTTTTTTGGCAAACTTCTAGTAGCGAGTTACGATAAATTAAGGAAACCCATCATTTGTTACGGTTGTTGTGGTTTTTATGGCAACCTCAGCAAACGGAAACTTTCAATTTTTATCTTGTTTTTGAATATTCTAGAAAGGTCTTCCAAAATCCGTTAAAGTCGTTTGATTTCTCGTCTGAAATTCGTTAAATTTTGTATTTCCTTCCATTGGTTATTTTGTTTTTAAAATATCCTTTGATTGCATTGGTTCTTTTTCTGTGATGCCATTGGTCCATTTATTCAGTTGTGGAATTTTTATTTTTTGTAATAGTTTCCACAAAAGGATTAAGGGTTTTTTTTTTTTAATTTTTTTTTACCATTTTCGTTATCACTATTTTTTTTACGAAAGAATTCTGACGTTATCAGGTTGTTATATTGTTTCTCGCTTTTTTTTCTTTTGTAAATCTTTTTCTTTTTCAACAAGCCTACTGTATTTAGAGATCAGTATTTTGTCAGTTGCCGTGTTCATCAATTTATAACTAAGATTTAAAAAAAAAGCCAAAACTAAGTCAAAAAAGTTGATAAGAACAATTAACAAATCTTTCATTTTCAAATTTAATAATTCAAAAGAAACTATTTACAACTATTTTAAATAATTACTACTAACTGTAAGTATAAGTAGGTAGGTGCATAACAATAATTTTTGTTTGTAATTATTGATTATATGCCCCAATATTTGTAGTTTACAAGTGGAAAAAAAGTTTGTCAACTTTCTTCCCCTTAAGCCGACTTTTTTTTTCATTAACTGTCCCACCAGTTAAGGGGAAAATTCTTTCTGATGGGACGGATGTCGCCATCTCTTACAATTACTGAGTAGCACAGTTATTATTTTTTTTTACAATGGTACTTTTCTTTCAAAAATAAAACAATCACAACTTAAAAACATCGAAAATTTAAAAACATACGCAAAAACGAGTTCGTAAAGCATCGATAGTCACTAACATCGGCTACAATAAATCGATGGTAAGTAAATGGATATTTTAATAAAACATCGATGGAGCCCGATGTTCGTTTAACTTCAATGTTTTACAATTGTCGATGGTTTTACGTTGTTGATGTTTTATGTTTGAATAAAAAGTAGCATTGTAAAAATTAAGAAAACTAACCGTGCAATTAAGTTTTAGTTAGTGATGGTCCACCCGTCCCATCAGAAAGAGTTTTTTCCCTAACTGTGGAATAGTTAAGTGAAAAAAGAAGTCGGCCTAAGGTGGAGAAAGTTAACAAACTTCTTTTTTTACAAACTGTATTAAACGTTTATTTACAGTAAATAAAAAATAAGTTTGTTATGTCCCCCCTCCCAAAAAAAATTGATAAATAACTAATAATAACTAACAATAATTATAGTTATGTACCTACCTAATTATACTTATAGTAAGAAGTATCTGTGTCCAATTGTTGGAAAGATTATTTTCTTTTATATTACTCAATTTGAAAATAAAAGATTTGTTAATTGTTTTTATTTATTTTTTGACTGTTCAAAAAAAAATCTTAGTTATAAATTAATAAACACGGCAAATGACAAATTGAATCTACCCCCGGCGAACGTTAATGTTTGAGGTAACTAAACCAGTTTTATGAAATGGGGAAAAATTGTTTAAATACACTGATGTTTAAAAACATCGATGGTTTTTGGGAGATGTATTATAAACATCGATGTTTTATTTATGAACATTGATGTTTTGTTGTCCATGTCGCATCTCTAATCCCTACCTCAGAGATTCAACTCTTTTAGGTGTGTACGTTCTTCAAGGAGTGATCTGGTGATCTGTTCACGTGGGGTTTACAGTCATGCACTCAAGAACACATCTTTAGGTATGCACTGCTTTCATAGACCCGGGTCATTCATGAAGCCGTTCTAGTTCAAGTCCACCTAGTCATCTTTTCTATTCACACAGGGTTTAATGTCTCTAGTAAGCTGGCGGTCACGCTCCCGGGATTCCCAAGCGATCTTTACTGATTTCTTCCCACTACACTTCTCCCCGATACCTCTCCCCCTCATTCATGACATAATTTACTTGGATTTTTCATGTGTTTGGCATAGCTTGGCCATGTACCGTCATGTAAGAATTAGACGGACAGCGTGTTTAAAAATAAACTATTTATTTAGATAGTTAAAATATTTACAAGTAAGTTTACAAGGTTAATTTAGGGCACAGTCATCAACAGTCGAGATCCTGCCTGGAGCCAAAGCAACAATGGCTCTCTACAAAACAGAGACGTCTGTCCCTCGTCGAATTCAGAATCAGTCTCCTGCTAAAGTCCCCGTTCTCTTGGGTCCGCAGAACCGCAGCTGCGAACGGGAGGGGGGTGAATTCCGAACCCTGGCAAGAGATGTTTATGTCCTCAACAGAACTCAAGACACCCCCACACAGATGCAAGAACCGTCTGTAACGCCGACTTGAGTTCCCAAAAGCTAATCTCCATTCCAGACATGGGATTGGGTAACCGACGGAAACTCCAGCTGTGTCGATGGGAAAAACGTTCCTGAAAACGCACAGAACAGTTTATCGCATCACTGAGCTCAATTGCCAGACACAAGGGTAAGGAAAAGGGAGTTGATGAAACGGAACGCCCGGCCGCTGATGAGAAAAACTATCTTTCGGTATTTTGTCAAAAATGCACGTACAAAGTCTGAAGTTGTTATTGTCACCGTCTGGATGTTGGTGCACATTCCAGCGTCCACATGTTAGAGAAAAAGGGTCGGCTAGGACCATATGGTACAGCCAATTATTGCCCTTGCGCCATTAAACGCCATAGAAATAGCCTTTCGATTGGTACCTCAAACCCTCACTCGCTACACCTCTTCTCCGAGTCCCAGCAAAACCAATGACAAACTCCAATATGTTATGTCCAGCTGCAAGCAACTTCACAGGAGATTGAGGGCTTACGGCCCAGGTTCCAAGCACTCTCAAACCATCCAGTCAAAACCACCAAGCAGAAGCGAAGTTGGCATTTTGGGACCTGGGGTAAATGAGACTGATGCCTGCCCTCTGTCCTAAACAAAATTTACATATTGGAAAAGGAAGAAGTGCATTATTGAATGATCAAGTTAGCCAAATACCCAGGAGCAGAAAGTGCTTTAAACTGCAATGTAAGTCGCAGAACAAAGTTGGAGAACAATTTTTCCTTAATTTTATCAAAATTTTGACCGATTTTTTAAAATTATCATTTACGGTGTTCTGCAGTGCAAAGCGCTCTCCTTGCCATACCTTTTTTTCTTCTCTTGCTACGGAACAACCCCCCTATACCGCCCAAATTGCCACAAACACTTTATAAACAACACATCTTCTATGTCAATGACAAAATACTAATTAAGTTTAAAAGGTATCGACAGAAATGCAAATTCTGAAAGTATGCCTTGGTTTTAAATAAAGTAAGTTAATTAATTTTGATGTGTTTTGTTATAAATATGTGATTACATATTTAGCCGATGATTGTGTTTCACGTCTGTTTTTGATTTGACTGCAGTTTTCAAAATTCGGACAAAATGCCTGCAGAAAAATTACAATTGCTTGGAGTTGTGTAGCATAAACACTGAATATAATTCTGTACCTGGGGATACATGATGGGAAGAATTGGTTTTTAAACTTGGTATTATAAAGATGGAGTACATAGTACCTTCACTGCAACTGCAGAGCCTAGGAAAATACTTTAGCAAGGACAAAATTCGGCTTTAAATTATAAAACAATCTTTTTCCCATCACAAATCTTTCTTTTATAAAAAAAAATGTGCGATCTTTTTCAGGTTTATTTGTTTTGTGATTGGTAATAGCGAGTCACGTGGTAGCGAATCTTGTAGTTCAACGGGCTAATGAATTTGAAGCACGCGCAGACGCGATAAAAACACAGTTATATTTTTTAATTAATTCATTCATAAAATTTGAGAGCACGCGCTAGAGAGTTTGCAATGTTTACAGAAGAACCGGCACATTCGTTCGCCGTTTCCATAGCAACAGTCGAATATGAAAATATTAAGAAGTACTATTACAACAAACACGGAGAAGCTAAAACATTTAAATGATGAGATTTCCTCTGATTTTTAATAATAGTTGTGCTAAAATATTTCCTTTCTTATGTGAAAATGAGATGTTTTGTCGGGTGTAGAAGGCAGCTGTAACCCGGTTGGAAAAGTAACGGATTAGCAGTCGGAGGTTTGCGAGTTCGAAACTCGAGCCAACCCAAGACCGTCGAGCACGTGGAGGCTGATTCAGTTAAATCTGTCATGGCCTCAAATGTACCCCCGTTGGTGTGGTGTATGTGACGATTCCGTCTTTCACCACGTTGATTACGAACACAGATAGCTTACAAGAACAATTGTTCTTGGGTTACATATTGATGATCGACATTCACATCGCAAACTCTGCAGTCGAACACGCAAGTTTGCTCTGTATTATCAAGAGTGTCAACCAATGTGTTAAGTACTTCTTGCCGTTTATTTCACTTTCGTCTGTTCTTTCCATGAACTTGTTTGATCCACAATACTTCGGCGTTCGTAAGATCAGACATACATGATAGAAGGGTTAATTATGAGTGCAAAAAATGAAATACTAATCTTATATTGGTTAATTTTAAGCTAAATTTTAAAAAGTTGCAAATGGTTGCATTTATGCAAAAAGTTGCATTTATGTTGTTGCATTATAACTCACAATAAATATATCTCACGTAGGTGGAATTTTTGTTTTTGTACTTTACATGCAGCGTAGAACGTGTGAAAAAAAATTGCGTTTGTTGCAAAAAGTTGCTCTCTAATTCAAGTTTCTATCTTTGCGATCGTTATAGAGAGAGTGTAAATTTCAACAGATTTTAAATCAACGTAAAATTTACCCCAGATTTCAAATCCGTTGAAATTTTTTCACTATCCTCAATGATCGCAACGATAGAAATTTCAATTTAGAGGAATGAAAAAACATAATTTCATGCTTAGGGAAAGCGGACCTCGAAAACGCGCTTTAGAAAACGTCTCATGTGAACAGGGCCTAAAAATTCTGTAATTAAAATTCCAGAGGGACGTTTCTAAAAATAATAAAAACATTACTGTCATATATTTTGAAGAATACGTATGGCAATAAAAGGTCACAGGTTTCTCAGAAATTTATCAATTCTCTCGTGACATCGAATTCAAAAATAAGATAAATGGTAAACATTACTCTACAGTGTAGGAAAAGCAATAATTAAGTATTGCAAAGCAGGTTTGTAATCGACAATGTTACTTTGCATGTCAAAATATTTATCTGGCCCTCCCTTTAAAAGTGACATTGTCATTTGTCTTTAAAGACAGTTCTCAGTTCAAAATACGCTTGAAACGAAACTGGTGCATCAGATGTTATTTATTTTCTTAGTCTCAGAATAATGACAAGCGTGTGAAGACGTGTCATCACAGAAATTGGTCTGTTTGTCAGAATCTAATCAATCGAATCCATTGCAACCAAACAGGGTGTATCGTTATTGATAAACAAGAATTATTCTCAGCTAGCGTTCTTCGATTGTATCGAGCGAGATAAAGGAAAGGTTGAAAAACTGTTTTCTGGTTGGTCCCAGATGAAACGCATGTTTTTGTCTTCTAGGTGTCTTTTGAAGAACTTCCTTTCTTCTGAGATCTTGATACTGACCATTACTTACGCATTATGAAGAAAGATCTTGGAACCTTTTGTTCCTTCTTAGAGAATTTGCATTGTGAATATAAAGACCGATGACAAATCTATGGAAGGCCACTCAAAGCAATTGAATGCATCACAGAAAACGTGTGGTGCGAATAATTACGAGTTACACATCTTTCATTACCTAGTTTCACATGAGAAAGACAATTCTTCTGTGTGTGGATTTGCGGTGTTTGTGTGATGTTTCAAGAAAACGGGACAAGGAATAACGATACAAGTTCTGAACTATCTCTTTCGGGCAAATAAAAGAATGAAGTGGTTGGTTTACGTTCTTCGATCATTTTTTGGCCGTATGAGGTCTACTTAGATCAGGTTCGACAGAGGAATTAGCGCTTTGGAGACATTTACTTGCATCTCTCTATCCATAATGTAATGGAAACCATACGCTATATATTCTACCAATTCCGTCTTAACTTTCCTGGTGGTATACCACGTTACGCTGCTCCAGTGTGACGTTAATTCAACTACCTACCTATCTTCCTGGTGGTTTATCTTCGCATCGAAAACTGCTGTGTAGCGACAAGCCTCTAATGCAAATATCTGTTTCAAACTATCATCAGTTTTGGGCAACGAACAGTTTGTTTTTCGTACTTGATCTTAATTCCTAAGTAATAGGGCAGTTTGTTCAAACTTGGTATCTCATCGAAATATTTAAAAGTTAAGATGATTTTCAATTTTACTCCTACAAAAAGCGGAGTTTGGGATGTTGGATCTTTGGCGTTACACCAAGAGCAACAGGCTCCATTAAAAGAGACAACCACGAATCCTAGAAGGCAAGGCGTATGGTCAGACATTCGTTGCATTGTTCGATTGCTGAGAGTTACTGGCATCCATTTACCAACGAATTCGAGAAGCATCCCGACGTGGCCGCTCATCATTTCTGCACTTGGCATGCTGCTTTTCGTGGTGTGTCTGTCGTTCATTGCATCCGAAGTAGCGTTCTGTGGAGTGACAGGTTTCGTAGGCACTTCCGTCGTCATCTGCATGACATCCACCCTCTGCTTGTCCTTTTTCTTATGGATCACTCTACTGAAACGAAGGAAGAAGTTCGCTCGTCTCGTAGACATATCGGGAACGTCCTTCGATTTCGTCACAGCGGACAACAACTCCAAGCTTCGACGCTACACGAAAGTGGCTGCGTGTTACGTGTTCTTCGCACCGATGTTTGCTTCCTTAAGCAGCGTCTTTTCAATCCAGAACGACGACGACTATTACTACCTGCACTGTTACCTCTACGGAAATCCTTACGCGACGACGGATGACAGCTACAAAGACATATTGATGGTGTTCTTCCTCACCATAGAGAACTACATGCAGCTCTTCCTCCCCAATCTGGTCACTGTCCTCATCGTTTACCTCTATGAGCACCTGAGCGGGATCATCCTGGCTTTCGTCCACAAGTGCAGCAGCGAGAACTGGCAAGACTACTGCCTGGTGCACAGCGAAGCGAAGAAGCTTGCCATTCTGGAGCTCTACAAGAAGATCAGGAACAACTACGACCTGCTGTCGGAACTGTCCTCTTTGCCCATCTTTCTGATCATCTCCCAGAAGTTCCTGACGCTGTTCTTCACACTTACCGTCATACTGTCATCGAAGAAAAAGAAGATCCTCATCCAGTTGATAGAGGGATGCTTCCTGGCGCTCAATGCAATGCTGACCCTGGTGCTGATCATCCTG
The DNA here is from genome assembly GCA_947359465.1 of Metellina segmentata. NCBI lineage: Eukaryota > Metazoa > Arthropoda > Arachnida > Araneae > Tetragnathidae > Metellina > Metellina segmentata. Next base: position 22,255,834 of record OX375881.1, on the reverse strand, counting down.
TCCGGTTCCCGGATCCGGGAGTCGCACGGCAAAGTACGTCATCTTTTCTTGGAGATGTCCGAGTTCTTGGACAGTCGGCGATGTTCGTCCAAGGGCGAGGTGCTGCCGCTTCTAAAGACGTTCGTCGAGAAAGACGACATGGTGGTGATTGCGGGTGGGATGATTCCTCTCACGAAGAGCCTGTTTTTGAAAATTGTAGCTGCCTTGGTGACGTACGGTGTGCTGATTGTTCAGCTGGACACCAGCGATGACCCGTAAAGCTGAATCACTGACCCCCGAACCTTTTCGGGAAAGTGTGTTGCTTAAAGTTTGTCCTACTGCTTTCGAGTATCTACATTTTAGAACCTTTCAATAGTAGTTAGATATCTGATATCCCAACATCTTTGACGGGGACAGCAATGACTCAGTGGGATTGCCCACTGAGCTAGCAACATGTAAGTTGTATGTGGCACATGTGGTTCGAATCATGTTAAGTGCATTTCTTTTTTCTGTTTCAATTACCTCCCTGAGTATATTTCAGTCTAGGTCACTGAGACAGCAAGATTTTCATTGTGTGTGTCTATTACTTAATATTGCCAGTCTTGTGTTTGACGTAGCATGGTCAAATATGGCCCTTGCGCCATAAAACCCCGATCAACTCTTTTCAGTAAAACTTTCATTGCTTGTGTATGTCCATTACTTTACGTTGCATCTTTTGTGTTTGTCACAGCTTCGCCAAATATGGCCCTTGCGCTTCAAAACCCAATCACCCGCCTTTAAAAGGGTTAAGGCTAGTGTTTTTATCAACATCCTTTCATATTATATTCTGATGTCAAAGGTCCAACCTATGCTTTTAGAAAATCAAAAATTACTAAAATTGTATTAGGTGCAAAGTGATGGATCTTCTCATTAGCTCGCGGAACGCAGCAAGGTGAAAATAGTCTGACTTCGTGAGTGGTTGAGAAATTTCCTATTGTATCGAATGAATATTATCTTGGGCAATGATTTTTCGCCAATCGGTAGCTTGCCAAAACATAGAAACATTAAAAAAAAATTTTATTTGCCATTCTTATTCTTCGATGTTTTACTTCGTTCAAGCTCTACGAACGGCAAGTGAAATTTTTTTTTAATGTCTATGCTTTGGTGGTTTAAGATTGACAAGATAGAGTTTGGAAAGAAATAATATCCCCACAGGACAATTCTCATCCGATACAATAGGAAATTTCTCAAGCATACATGAAGCCAGACTTTTTTCACCTTGCTGCATTCCACGAGCTATAGCAGTCTTCATCCGTAATGGTTTTTTCCCCCAATATTTTATTTGTGTTACAAATACTATGAAAATGACAAACAAAAGAGGAGATGGACGTTTTTGAGACGTAAGACAATGTCAATGTGAAACTGCAAAAAGAAATAGTTGAAAATCCATACTTCAACGTGAAGATTGTTGTTGAATGCTGTTAGCCATATCATTTGTAGTGAGTTCGCAACCTGCTGCCTTCAGCATCGCGAAAGATGTATTTTAAATCTAAAGACTCCGAGTTTACAAAGTTCCTTGTGCAAAACAGCGGTTCAAAACCGCAATGATGATCCGAACAAAATATCACTGTGGAAAATCTCTTCGTAGGCTGAGAATTTCTCTCTGGTGTTAGTTCACAGTTCAAGTATCAAGTGATCTGGTCAAGAGTGCGTACGGGGCGGGGCCACCAGTAGCTCTGTAGGTTTTCCCACTCTGCAACACCTCGTATGTATCAACACCTCATATATATGTGATGTCAACACTGGAAGGGCACTGGAACTATTACATGATATGGTATTTTGGAATGAGTCCACGTGTTGTCAAACACAATATTTATTAATATAATAGAAGATGGTACACATTTACGTCCACATAGGACTAATCGCCTGTAAATGTTCTGAAACAATAACAAATTCCACAGAGGATGACGCACCGTTGATACGAGGAACTCGCTATTAAGTCCACAGAGGACACATAGGAGCCACAGAGGTCTCAAAAGATTCGCGTAAAAAAGTACGGAAGAGTGGCCACGCATGTCTTCTTCTTCTTCTTCGAATGGAAGCAGACCCCTCCGTACCGAGTTATTTAAAACCCACAGCGGATTAGCCGAAGCTAGGGAACGCCTCTAATGAGAATGAGGTGTCGTCTCCCAAAAATGGTAGCATCAGAAAATCGTATATGAGGAGAAAACAACCAACAGCTAAGAAAATCACGTTCTTATTAGTTAGAATTACTATTTACAATTTACAAAGAATCAATATTCATATATCGAGATGTGCATCTCACGGGTCAGCGCGAGGAAAACTCAACCTCGCTTCTCGCTCTCTCCCCGTCGACTCCGGCCTCCCCCACAGTCTCCAAGTTTCCCCAACGGCAAAGGTCAAAGGCCAGTCGGCGATCCGTCGGAAAGAACACCTGCAGAAGCGGCTTCTGTTTCAGACTCCTTTTTGTCGCTCGTAAAACTCGCGAAGCAAAAACAACAGTTGGGTTGCAGCTGGCTCCAGTATTTCACGATCTCACAACCCTTCCCCCCTGAAGTATTTTCATATGATTTCATATGAAAATGCAGGCCCCTCATTCCAGTAATACTAACTCCGAGAGGTCCAAGGATAATCCATACACTATATTTACACAAAATACAAGATATGTCTTATTGTCATTGTTGATTTCAAGGTTCAGATTCGCGAACGCGTACTCAGTGTTAAAATATGTTCATCCTAGATTTCATTTCTTTCTCTTTTCACACTCAGAGAAAAACATATACAATATTAAATTTAAAAATTTTCAAAGTACACAATTCGAAAATCAATACTATACAAAAGTAATCATTCAATAACAATAAACTACCCAATCTAATGCCATTAAATAAATTCCACATACAATGACACTTAAAACACATGATACCATAAACTCTAATTAAACTCTACACATATAAGCATAATTACGTCACTAAAAATATACTACACAAATAAAACATTACAACGCTCAACTCAAATTAAGCAGATGCATGGCTAACAAATTATCGTTAATCCATTCTGCTGAGTCCGTCAGCATTCCCATGCATTTTTCCCGGTCTGTGTTCTACCGTAAAATTATATTGTTGTAAACATAATGCCCACCTAGTTAGTCGACCGTTGGTTCCAATCATTTTCTTTAGAAATGTGAGCGGGTTATGATCAGTTTGAATTAAAAAATGTTGACCGTCCAAATAATGATTTAATTTTTTAAGGCCGTACACAATGGCGGCCAACTCCCTCTCGATAGTGCTATAGTTTTGTTCTGCCAGCGAAAATTTCTTACTAATATATAAAATGGGATGCTCCTCCCCTTCCTGTATCTGTGACAGAACAATTCCCGCACCATATAAAATAGCATCTGTTTGCACTATAAATTCCTTCGTGTAATCTGGGGCGTATAAAACGGGACTTTGAATTAATTTGGCTTTTAGATCTTGGAAAGCTCGCTCACAATCCTCACTCCAGATTATTCTTTCCTTTTTAATTTTCCCCTTTAACACGTTAGTAAGGGGGACGGACTGCTATAATCGAGTACTCTCGAATGTATCGTGAATAATAGCCTGTCATCCCCAAAAAGGAACGAATTTGTGTCTTGGTCGTGGGCGTAGGGAAATCCTGTATCGCTTTAATTTTGACCTCACTAGGGGACCTTTTCCCTGAACCCACTTCGTGTCCCAGAAATTTTACACTATCCTGAGCGAACTTACACTTTGACGGTTTCACCGTCAAACCGGCCTCTCCTAGGCGTTTCAACACTTCATCTATGTCCCTCATGTGTTTCTCCCAATTAGATGAGAACACGGCAATGTCATCGATGTATGGAAGAGCGAACGATTCTGAGCCCCCCAAAACCCTGGTTATCAGTTTGCAGAAGTAAAAGGGCGCGTTCAGCAGCCCAAACATCATAACCTTTGGCAAGAATACCCCGAAAGGCGTCACAAAAGCGGCGTACCTCCGGGCCCTCTCAGTCAGTGGTATCTGGAAATATCCCTTGGTTAAGTCCATTACCGTAATGAAAGTGGCTGAACTCACTCTTTCCACAACTTTATGTTGGGGAGAGGAAAATACTCCACGCGAGTTTTGGCGTTTAATCTGCGATAGTCCACGCAAGGACGGGGAGCTTTTCCTGGACTCTCCACCAATATCATGGGAGACGTAAAATCTGACTGTCCCACCTCGATTACCCCGAGATCTAACAATCTCCTAATCTCTTCTTTCAAAATCTCCGTCTGCCTCGGCGACATTCTATAAGGCTTTGCCCTAACTGGAGATTCGTCCGCTAATTCGATATCCATTTCAACCAAATGTGTAATTCCCGGGTCCGATGAGAAAACATGCCCATGCTTTTCTATCACTTCCCTAAATTTGTCAATTTGCATCTCAGTCGCACGTTTCTCCAGATTGCTGTCTTTCACAGTTTCCCAGAAATCTATTTGCGTAGGGTTTGATAGGGGGTAGGGAATTTCAGCCTCTTCTTCAACCTCTTCCGAATCCTGAATTAACTCTAAGTTTACGAATTCTGGACGCTTGTGATAAGGTTTCATTAGGTTCACGTGATATATAGTTGCTTTATTTCGCCTCTCGGGCAGATCAATAGTGTAATTAGTGTCTGAAATCACTCCCGAAACAATTCCTGGACCAATCCAATTTACGGCCATCTTATGGGGCTTGGATGTTGACAGGACCAAAACTGGGTCTCCCACCTTAAACTTTCTAGCACCGCATTTCGATCGTACAATAGTTTCCTTTTCTCCTGACACTGCGTCATACGTTTAACGGCTAATTCTTGACACTTTTTTAATCTGTCATTTAAATTCAATACGTAATCCACTACATTTTGATCGGCGCTCTCCTGTCCTAATCAATTCTCATACACTAACGTATGTGGCATGCGCAAATTCTTTCCATGAATTAACTCAGCTGGACTAAACCCAGTACTTTGATGAGTAACTGTCCTGAGTGCGAATAACGCCATAGGCAAAATCTCCTCCCAGTCACGACCCATTTCCAAACATAACGCTTTTATAACCTTTTTTAAGGTAGAGTGCAACCTCTCAACACTATTCGACTCCGGGTGGCAAACCGAACTGTGCGACACCTTGATACTGAATTTTCTGAAAAATTCTGTCGTCAGCTCGCTGGTAAATGATCGGCCCAGGTCGCACTGCACCTCTTTTGGGTAACCTGTCCTCGCAAAAATCTGCACCAAAGCGTCAATAACTGAGGTAGAGCTGATGTTTTCTACCGGAACCGCATCTGGATATTTTGACGCAAGGCAAATGGACGTGATTAAATACTTGTTGTTTCGATTGCTTGTTTGTAAGGGCCCCACTGCATCAATGTTTAATTTAGAAAAACACTCCGAAATTATCGGAACTAACTTCAAAGGGGCTTTACGCCGGTCCCTATTACTACCTACCTTTTGGCACGGATCACACGTTTTTACATATTGTTCGATCTCTTGATAGCATTGTGGCCAAAAGTAACAACGCAGGACCCTATCCTTTGTTTTCGTCGTGCCCAAATGACCTGACACTTCTTCATGGCATAGAGCCAAAATCTTATTTCGATACACAAGTGGCACACACAATTGAACGTTCTCCTCACCTCGCTTAGACTGTGATATCCGCACCAGTCTTCCCTCTTTATCAAAAAATTCCCTTTCGCCTGGCTGAGATGTCCGTGCCCACAGGAATTTTAAAGTTTCGCAATTTCGCTGTTCTTCTTTAAACGACTCAGCGGACACATTCTCCAATCCCGTCTCTATTTCCGTTCTTTTCGGAAAATCTAGGGTCTCTTCCTCCAGTTCATTCCCCGACTCCCTCCGAACCTTATCGTCATTCTCCGAATCCGATTCTACCCCTCTCACCTCTAGACCGCTGCCCTCATAACTCTCTCGCCTTTGACTGCGCGTTATCACCGCGTTCACCGGAACTGGCCTCCCCCTCATTTCTTCTATTAACTCCGCAGTCTTGTTCCCTAATAAGTAATACCCCTGCTCTAGTTCTGTGGGCTTCACGGCGGCTTTTGTAATCACAGTGCCAAACTCTCCCCTTATGGTCACTTTCGCCAATGCGAGGCATTTGCATTCATTATCTAGGGGCTGTTTGACCCAAGTTACTTCCCCAAGCAAATCTTCGTTCTTGACCCAACTACGATCGCATAGGTTTATACCCGCCCCAGTATCTCGTAAATAGTCACGCACTATCCCATTTATTTCCGCTTTTTTAAAATAGGGTTTGAAGCAGTCTCCGATAATTACATCTGTCTCTAATTGATTTACTAAGTCGCTAGATCCTCTTCTTTTTAAATCCGGACAATCTGGCCTGATGTGCCCTGCTCTGTTGCAATTAAAGCAAATGATAGGTCTTTTTCTCTCAAATTTATCACTTTTCCAGGAATTGGAATGCGGGTGATCTTTCTTTGCGGTCCCTTCTGACTTTCTGGTCTGATCACTCTTATGAATGTAACCAACATGCTCGTTCTTATCCCTATTATACTGCTTTGTATTCCAGACTTTGTTATCCATTCTTCTATAATTGCCGCGCACACTTTCGTACCTATCACATCTTTCTGCTAGGGAGGATGCCGTTTTGATTTCGTCCCATTCATCTAGGAATTTGTCTCTGATTTCAAACGAAACTCTCTTTTTCACCTGTTCCGTAAGAATAAATTCCTTAAGGGGTTCGAAATCTTTCACATTTACCGCCTCCAACCAATTTTCCAAATAACCCCTCAGTTCGTATACCAGATCCGACCATAATGCACCTGTCTTTCTCTGATGGGTTTCAAATTTTATTTTTAACGCCCCTGCTCATAGTCTAAATCTTTTTAACAAAAGTTTTTTTATATGATGGTAATCATCTCCCATTTCTGGCGCTTCTTTTACTATTATTTGCGCGACATCCGCGGGTAATAACGGAATGAGTTGAGAAACATATTTCGATTCCTCAAGTTCCGCTTTTAGCGCTTGCCGCTCAAAATCATCAAGAACAGGGTTATGTCTGTTAATTTTGGGTCAAATTTAGGGACTAAATCTTTTAGACTTACTATTTTACTTCTATTCTCGCTCAGCACAGAAACAGTGGAAGCTACGGAGCCATTTTCTGCACTGCGTTGTATTTTCAACTTTTCTAACTCAAAAGATCTTTCTCTTTCCCTCTCTAACGTCTGTTCTTCCCTCTCTAATCTATCCGTATCTAAGATTTGCTCTAAGCAATCTTTTGCGAATTTCTCTTCGTAATCCGGCGCCTTCAAGATCGCCCTTTTCTTATCCGCATTGGACACATTTGTCTCAAACTCTTCTGCGACCAAGAGCAAAATCTTTTTAGTCTGCTTATTTAGAAATTCTGCCATATCTCAACCAGGGAATAAATACCTCACCACATATAAAATGCAATAACAAAAATTTCACAATAATTTTCTGTAACACAAATACCAAAGAAAATCACGGAAGTAATAATTCAAAACTGAGTATCCCCCTATACAAGGCAACACAAGTAATACCTCACCACATATAAAATGCAATAACAAAATTTCACAATAATTTTCTGTAACACAAATACCACAGAAAATCACGGAAGTAATAATTCAAAACTGAATATCTCCCTATACAAGGCAACACAAGTACTAATTCTAAAAGTAAGCACTTTTAAGGTACTACACAAGTATCTTCTCCATAGACTAATTGCCTTTTCAATTTCAAAATACCTTACTGTACTACCAAAATTTTAGCTAACTTTCTCTGTATACTTAGAAGAAAGCTAAAATCACATAACAAAAAGAGATAAATTAATTTAGTCTCTATAAAACCTCCGCATTATACTTTGAAATCAATTAATCTCTATATTCCGATTCACTAACAAGAACACACAAAATAATTTTTTTTACTAAATCACTTCTACACATTTGAGCTTAAAGACACACTACAACTTTAGAAATCTTTAAAACACTATAACACCCAGGCAATGAACCTTGAAATGACCAATGATCCCAATCAAAATTTCTAAGCTAATAACTCTGATATTTTACAATTGTATATCACTTGGACCCCCAAAATTAGCATTCCAGAAAATATCGGGACTCACCGTTCGATGCTTGATCACGCGCCTCAGAACTAGGAACTTTCTGTCGTTGTACACAGCCGATTCTCTTTCACTTGGCCTCACAGGACACGCAGTCGTAGAACTCCAGGAACTGCTGAGAATGGGACCTTCAGCTTTCTCTCGAAGAGATCCAACACAGGAAGAGGAACCCTCTTTTACTGAACACAGCCGATTCTCTTTCACTTGGCCTCACAGGACACACAGTCGTAGAACTCCAGGAACTGCTGAGAATGGGACCTTCAGCTTTCTCTCGAAGAGATCCAACACTGGAACAGGAACTGCTGAGAATGAGACCTTCAGCTTTCTCTCGAAGAACTCCACCACTGGAACAGGAACTGCTGAGAATGAGACCTTCAGCTTTCTCTCGAAGAGCTCCAACACTGGAACCGGAACTGCTGAGAATGAGACCTTCAGCTTTCTCTCGAAGAGCTCCAACACTGGAACAGGAACCTTCCACGCCAGCAAACGCTGCTACAAAGTTCTCTGTCCTCCGGGCACTCACAAATCAGACTTCAAGAAGTCTGGACGAATACACTTTGTATTTCTCTGTTGTCGTAGAAGTGACACAGGATCGTGGATCTCATTTAACTAGATCCTTATCCCATCAAACTGCCACCATCTTTAAGCTGTGGTGTCGTCTCCCAAAAATGGTAGCATCAGAAAATCGTATATGAGGAGAAAACAACCAACAGCTAAGAAAATCACGTTCTTATTAGTTAGAATTATTTACAATTTACAAAGAATCAATATTCATATATCGAGATGTGCATCTCACGGGTCAGCGCGAGGAAAACTCAACCTCGCTTCTCGCTCTCTCCCCGTCGACTCCGGCCTCCCCCACAGTCTCCAAGTTCCCCCAACGGCAAAGGTCAAAGGCCAGTCGGCGATCCGTCGGATAGAACACCTGCAGAAGCGGCTTCTGTTTCAGACTCCTTTTTGTCGCTCGTAAAACTCGCGAAGCAAAAACAACAGTTGGGTTGCAGCTGGCTCCAGTATTTCACGATCTCACAAGAAGCATTAGAAGTAGGCCCTGTTACACGCCGTCCGAAAAGCCCTCGTCTACCCTGGGTGTGGGTGCGACGGGGACTAGACGTGGTCGACCCGTGATTGTGTGCGCTGAAGATATGTGGTCCGGCTCTTTATTATCAGTCAACCTTAGGTCCGAATTGAGCCAGAAAAATTTTCTTCATAGATTCGTGTCGACGTGTGATCAGAGACACACACAAAGGCATCTCCTAGGAACCAGTCGACATTCCTGAGTAGCCCAGCGGAACAGCAGGCTGCCACAATCTCCCTGTTTATCCAGTACCGTGGGCAACCGGCACCATCATCTGTGGAGTTTTACAGACCCTTGCCGTCCTCCAGATGGCCTTCTTTCGTTAGCGTACAGGTATTAGCCTAGGGCAGCCGGGGAGTGGTCCCGACACCGCTAGTTTCCGTGTGGCACCTAAGGAGGTTCCTGTCGCTATCTGGCCGCAGGAACAGCGGCATCGCCCTGTGCCAGTTCCTACGACCCAAGCCGATAACCTGCTGGCTAGAGCGGCTTCGCCACGTTAGAGACTGACATATTCCTCCTACACGGATAGACCCATGATCTGCGGAGTTATGGGGTCCCTCAGTTTCTTGATGAGCCGCGGTCCGAGTGGTGGGGGTTATCACTCTTCATTCCTTGGAACGATCTGAACCATCACCTTGGGACCCTAAGCATTGTCTACGTAAACTGATAACAAGTTATCGTTACTTGGTTCAGGGGTCTTGGGTCTTTAGCCCCATCATATTGCTATCATCCCTACGGACAGTCTTCCCGGTCATTAAAAGCCACCACCAGTTTTCCGTCCGGGTTGAACCACGTCTACTTCCCCAACAGACAGTAGCGTACGTGTACACCTCCCCAGGGTGTATTATGCCTAGGCGGCATTTGGTACAAGTACCACACATAAGTTACAGTTTGGCTATCATAAATAACAGATTTGCCACATAGATTTATGCATTTTCGCAACTTCCAGTACAAGACTTTCATTTGTTGCTATAGACATAGAGTTATACATCACAGTGTATACATTTCCACAACTTCTAGCACAAGACTTTCATTAGTTGCTTATTCGCATGCAATAGTAGGAATAGAAAATGAAGAGGAAGGAGTCTCCGACATTGCCAATGGGACCTCCTTTGAAAGGGTTGCCACAGACTTCCAGCACAAGTGCCTTCGATTCATGCCTGTCCACCAAGGCGGTAGGAGAAACAGAGAGTAATGAAGTTTATATTACCTCTAGGGTGGGAGAGGGAACCTTCGATGGTGAAATTGAGGCGTCATCTTTTTCGTCACATAGTTTCCCAAGCGGAGGATTGCTGGGAACCACTCTGGGCGAGTAGTGAAGTCTTGGGGTCGGAAGCGCAACCAGCCAAGGTACTGGTTAAGAGGTCTGACAAGTTCGCAGTCGAGGAGATACTGAGAAGCATCCCCCACCTCTCCACACTGACACAAGCCTGTTCCTTGTCGAAGAATACTTTGGAAGTATTTCGGGAAGCGACCATGACCTGTGAGCAGCTGAATCGCAATCGAATGGTATACGTGTCTTTTGAGATCGGGGCTAGGGAGATACTTATAAGTTTCTCTGCCTACCACTTCTCCACTCCATCGCCACTTCCATTGATCCATAAAGATCTGTAGGAGGCAGTTGCTGACAGTAGAGTAAGATCTCTGCACGTGTATTTCCACTTCGCTCTTGTCGGGGGCTCTTTTGGCCGCGGAGTCTGCCGCTTCGTTTCCAATGAATCCCACGTGAGCTTTTATCCAATACATTTGGATACCCTGGTAGCTAGTAACCGTCTTGTACAGAGTTTGGATTCGCTGCACTATGGGGAGAGTGCAGAATGGGTCCTTCAACGCCATGAGCGAAGAGAGGCTGTCTGAATAGATGTGGGTGGTTTTATTGGCGTTGTACAGGGGTCGGTCCCGAAACCACTCGTACGTCTTTTCAAGAGCTGCAAGCTCTGCCAAATATACTGTTGCTTGGTCACCAAGTCGGTACGTATGTTCTTCGACAATACAACCAAAGTACATAACCACGAAGGCTGCTCCATACCTATCATTCAGCCCAGACCCGTCAGTGTAAATCTCCACCTCTGCACATTTCGGTTCCCTGCTGTCATAAGGAATAGATGTGCGATCGGCTGGGTGAGTGTAGACATTCACCTTCTGCTCCATGTCATGTGGGAAGAAGACGTCCCCATTGATCTGTAACTCTCGTCCAGCCTTGAATAGGATGGCAATAACGTAACCCAGCCCTTAAGTCAACGGCAAGGTACCTGCATTGTCCGGGTGGCTACAATCCTGTAGCACCTGGTCATTAAGGCGAGAGCTTGACTCTGAATGCGTTCGAGAGTTTTGCCCAATAGCTTGGTGCTAAGGCGGTCTCCCCAAGCTCCTATACCGTTTAGAACAGTCGGCTCTATGACTGTGCGGTATAGTTTTTTCAACAACCACGCAGGTCTCAACTCTCTCCGGTCACATAAAAAACTGAAGATCCTCCGCCGCGGGAAGGATTAAGCCTTTTCCTCTTAGTGTTCTTGGTGATCCGTCGCCTTCTTGATGGAATAGTTCCATTGTCATTTCGGTAGTAGGTGGGGAGGCGAAAGGATTCCGCTCCTATATATATATATATATATATATATATATATATATATATATATATATATATATATATATATATATATATATATATATATATATATATATATATATATATATATAAGCGTTGGTTGTAGGTAGCTGTAGGCGTTTGTCGTAGATAGTTGTAGGCGTCGCACGTTAGAGATTCTTCCGCGGGGATATATTTTTTTTTGAATTGATCTTGGACCGTCGTCAATAACCGGTTGTGTTGCTTTCGGTAAGACGTTAGTTAAAATACTTATCTACTTACCCTGGATATATGCTCTCTTCTATGTCACTGAAATTTTGTATCTTGATGTTTGCCCAGTTAGTAGAGTATCGGTTTAGCAACCGAAAAGTTGAGCGTTCGAAACTCGATCCGTCGAATACATGGGATGTGGGCTGGCCTCTCACTGTAGTGGCCTCAAATGTCCTCGCCTTGACGTGGTGTGGAAGTTTGGAGATTGAGGTTCCAGCTCAGGTGTTGACCTCGTCCCGAGTAATGTAGCCAATCCCGAAAAATAGCCAGTTGAGTTGCTCCCAGTGCGACTTAAATTTAACTACCTGTCTCTGAGTGCTTAGCATCAAGAGAACTCGATTTCCTTCAAAGTCAGAGCTTGATTATTTGCAAGACGGTTCTAACAGTTACTGCTTTCAAAATCTGCACATTTTAGGAATGTAAATGTTTTCATACCTGCATGCCATCCAGCGTTAATAAGCTCGCCATCCCTGGTTTAACAATAAAATTTAAGACTATTTGCACATTTTTGAATATTTTAAATCATTCTAAACCAACGAACTGTCGGTGTCCTGACTCTTCCCGAAGTGAAAGTCAGAAACCGTATTAAAAGCGCGCTCCATACCTGGAAACTTTACCGGAAAAAACACTTGCTTTTCCGGTAAAAATATACTTTCCTAATTTTTCATACCTTCAGGGGCACACCTTTATGTGTGTACAGGCTTCATGAACCGAGGTGCCCTAGTGATCTATCCTTTTCCCATGGGCTCTACTACCTCTGGTAAAAATGGGTAAGTGGTAATTTTATAATTAACGTCGTACTAGAGCAGGGATGGCCAACCCGCAGCACACGTGCCACGGCGGAGGTTTAACAGTAGCACGCGAAGATTTATTGAAAATTTTTAAAAATAATGTCTTTAGGAACTTTGTCGAAATTCGTACAAACCCTACTCAAACGCTACTGAATACAGCAGTTCCGGAAAGCGACACTGCATGATAACAGTGCAACGATGCGCTAAGACACTGGTCACGGGACGAGCTAAATGGTTTGAGTGGGTGCCGCTGTGTCTTGCTATGGTTATCCGTTCTAGAGCAAGAAAGAGTGCGACACTCTGGTTGTCTAGCTCAGTTGATTTTAAACTGCCGAGCAAGATTAAGCTTCTTTTTTTTTTTTTAACTATGTTTAGATTTTGGCGTCGAGCGTCGTTGATTTAAAAATTAGATAATAAGAAAATAGCCTTTTAATATTTGCCCAAAATCTCGGTGATATAAACGTCAAAAATATGGTTGATTAAATAGCCAGGGTGACAACAAAATCCTCGAAAAAAAGTTCCCTGATATTTCCCTGATTTCCATGATAGTGTGACAAAAATTTCCCTGATTTTACAAATCCCTTAAGTGTCGAAATGTCGGGATCCGTAATTGGTATCGATATACAGTACCCCCACGACAATATTTTTAAATATTTAGGGTCGGATGGGGTAAAAAGATCCTTCTCCACAAACATTTTGTATTCTTTCTCATCAGATATTTTAATTGTTACTGTAAGGGTTGGAACCCTTAATGAAACTCTAACAATAGCAATTGAAAAAACTGGGGAAAAAATATTTTGATTATGAACTTTTTACATCTCTGTCCCTACATTATCCAAATATACATCAAAATCAAATGCAAATATCCATAAAAAATTGGTACAGCTTCAGTCTACGTTTAAAGTGGTGGCAACGATATTGGCGCTTTTTTTTTTTTTTTTTGACGCACTTTTCGCAGCGAGTTAGGGCAGGTTACGGCAACCCATCTGCATTACGATTATTATGGTTTCCATGGTAACCTCGGCAAACGAAAACTTAAACCTTTATGCCCGGTGCACACATCCGGTTTTTCAACGTACGGCGCCGCTGCCGCAAAGCAAGTGCGGTCTGAGATACATTAGATATAATGGAGTAGTGCACACACATGCCTCTGGCGCCGCTGCGGCTATGTACGTTCACTGTGCGTGCAATTTGTACCGCAGTTCCTCACGGCACAGCAGCTCGCCGAACACGCATCTCCCGTCTGAAGTAATTAATAAATGGTTGAGCCAGTATAACGTCTATTTTGTTTCAAAATATTCTTTTTTACATTAGTTAGCGAAATAAACACGTTTTCTTCGATAGAATATTTATCGCAAGTGGCGCGAAATGTCTGAGTACTTAAGTCATTTCACGGCTATGTGTGCATAGTTGGGCTTCGGTGCCGCACGTTGAAAAATCGGATATGTGCACCTTGACTTAGACTACGGCCGGAACAGCAGTTGTACCATCATCGCGCCAAGGAAGAATTTAGACAACGGCCAGTACATCAGTTGTACCTTGAAAGTTATAAGAATCGCGCCAAGGAAGAATTGCGCTTGTTATATCGATAGTCGTAGTCAAAAGGTTAATTTTCAATTTGAATCTCTAATATTATAAACGGAAGTGTTGGTCGGTCGGTCTGTTTGTTTGTTTCCTGCACGGAAAGTCCTGACGAATCTATGGCACTTACATCACAGGTAGTCTGAATGTTTTGCAATTTTTGGGTCGCGGCGAATTTTAAAATTCAATCTGGAACATTTTAAAATGAATTTGATGAAATGTAATTATTATCGAATGCAACAGCATAGAATATCATATATTCTAATTTTTTTTTCGTTTCCGTTATAATTTTGCGCGGAAGAATGATTTTCCAGCAGACGATAAAAAACAAATAGACTTTTAACTGGAGTTATTTAGTTCACTTTACTATCTACCAGACCGTTGAAGAAAAAGTAAAAATTTCAACGAATTTCAAATCTGCGGAAAATTTCACATAAGATCAATACCTAAAAATATGTTTGTTTGTTTTTAATAAAATTTTTAAATTGAATATCTTCAAAATTTTCGAAAGAGATTGTGACGTTTGGAGAGAATTTTAGCGAAAGATGAAAAGAAAAAACATTTTGGCTGGCATTGTTTAGTTCTTTTTTTTTGTAAAATCGGGATCGTTAACGTCAGATTGAAAATTTCAACGGATTTGAAATTGGACACCAGATCTTTTACGTCCAGAGACCTTATACGTTCGATTTTCTTTTAATAAATCATTTTAAACTAAATGTTTATATTTTGACAAGAGATTGTGACGTCACGCCGAATTTCCATTTGGTTTGCGAAGCAAACCAACAAACACCACGGGCAACTCAGTTATGGCTGTTTTCCAATTTGCGAAGCCAAATCATAGTTCACAATTTGGTTTGCTTCGCAAACCAAATGCAAATTCGCAGCACGCGTATTCGTAGCAATCACCGGGGGTTAGCGAGCAGCACCTAATTAGTTAGCAAATGACCCCACGAAAAGAACTGTCACGGGCAACACCGTGCTGGCCACGCAGTGGCTAGTATTCTTTTAAAGTTATTTGCAAATTCGTTGAACTGTCGGTTGATTTCATTGGTTCATTTGAAATTATTCCTTCCTTGGCGAATTTAGAAGTGCGCCAAAAAAGCGTCAAGGCCGTTACACCACTATAAACGTAGACTGAAGCTTTACCAAAAATTCTACAAAAATGTAATTGCAAGCAAAAAATATTAATTTAATACACAAAAAAACATCATTAGTTACACAAATTGTATCGCTGGCCTCACGGCAATGAGACGCTCCGGCGGTTTTCGCTGGGTTCGAAAATTACGACGCCAGTATTCTTTATTCGAATTACAATTTCGGCGAAAATGATTTATCCGATCCTCAAAAGTACTTGTAATCGCACATCTCTAAATGGGCCACAAACGACAATAGTTACCGTTTTTATAAAAATTTTAAAAATCCCCTGATTTTTGTTAAATTTGTAAATTTTCCCTGAGAATTCCCTGATATTTCCAGAATTAAAAAGTTCCCTGAGAATTCCGATTTCCCGGTTCTGTTACCACCCTGATAGCTTTGTCAAGAAATACCGTCATGCGTCGTATAGATGACATGGGCCAGAATGATGGTACACAAATTGTCTCTGGACTACAATATTGCAAACACCTTTCATTAATTTAGGATGAAAGCAGTGACATCACAGACAATGTGCAGTTAAGCATATTTGTGCGTTTCATGAACGATAATTTTGATACTGTGGAAGAACTTCTTGATTTGCGCCAACTAGTTTTAATTACAGGCGAGGACATTTTTAAGGAACTTAAAAACATAATTAAAGTTAACAAAAAAGTGTGGACAAAATTAGATAGTGTTTCCACAGATGGAGCGCCTTGTATAGTTGTCAGGATAAAAGATTTCGTTACATTGCTTGAAAATTATTTGGGAAGAAAAGTTTTTAAGTGTCATTGTATTATTCATCAAGAAGCTCTTTGTGCAAAGGACTTAAACCTGACACCTAATTTTGTTAGCATCTTCAAGAATTAATCAGACTTACATGAAAAATAAAATTTGCTATTTGCGTATATATAAGAATCCCATAATTAGCCTATAAATAACATTTTTTCACCTTTTTATATATTTTTGTTTGTTGGAAAAGTTGGAAGTGGCACGCCGAATTTTTTTTCTTCAGATAAAGGCACTCTTCCCAAAAAGGTTGGCCATCCCTGTACTAGAGCAACACAATCTGGTAAAAATGGGTGTTGCGACCCCAGGATGCTAATGCGATCTTTCTCTACTTCACTCCAAAATTACTTAGCATTGTCTGTCTTGTGTTTGGCGCAGTATGACCAAGTACGGCCCTTGCGCCGTAAAACCCAAAACCAACCAACCGAAATTTTCTATTGGGAGAAAATTTGCAGATGACGCCAATTTCGAACTATTCGTACCAAGTCGTGAGAACCATCAAAAGAAAATATCACAATCTACGTTTGCTACATTATCGTTAAAATAATCTGTGGCACAAAAATCCAAGAAAAAGTTTAATTGCTTATATTTGGCGACATTTGTCATTTTTTGACATATTGCCAAATTAGTTACGCCGAGTTTGAACTGTGGGCAAGCATAAGAACAATAGTAGATAGGATGCTTTTTCTGTTTCAAATTGTTTTCATATCGCCCGATTTGGCACAAGTTTTCGATTCTGGCGTTTTTAATCATTTTTATTTTACTAGGGAGGCTTTGCCCGGTGATTGATTACGTAATCACATTTCACAAACCAACACTCCTTTCTGGCCACATCATCCTTTATTCTATACATAAGTGTAATTTGTAAAGGACTCTTAGGCTTGCACTGAGTAGAGATTTTCTGTTCAGAATTTCTATTGAATTACACTGAGAACATGTTGAATGATCAAAAAGTTTTTTATAATTAAAAAAAAAAACATTAGTTCTATTTCGAAAAATTATTTTTAGCACAAAATGAAAAGCCTGATGCAATAACTTAACAACAACAATAGCAAAGCACTTCAATTATTAGTTATTAACTTTGAAGAAACTTGATGTAATGGATATGACTTGTGTTTGGAGTCGTACATTGGTGCCATAATCCAACAAAAAAGAAAATCACCAAAAGTGAGAAACACATTTTTATTAAAACATTTCTGGTTATGCTGTGAATACAGACATCACACAATTACTTTGGGCTTATCATCTATATCACTCTTGTACTTAGTATAATTAAAGTATGTGCAAAACGTGAAAACAAGTTCAGATTCGGTTTATACACTTGAGTCTACAAAATGAATGGATTCTACAGTAAAAACATGTAATTAAGTTTTCCTTCTTTTCCCATTTATGTGAAATTTAAAAAATAATGGTGGTATTAAAAGAACATAAAGAGGCCTGAATAAATGTGATAATACAACAAGTTGCTGTAAAAATAACATGCATCTAAAGTTAGATAATATGTTGAGCATTTTTATTTTCATGAAATTAAAAGTTTAATTGAAAATTATATTCAGGCAAAACTCATCTGCATGACATATTACAAAAATAATTTATAATTATCAAATTGTGAAATTCTGAGCTTACAGAGTAATAATTTATCTATACTATGAAGAAATGACACGATTTTATCAGATTAAATTGATATATTTCAGATATCTTAAATATTTAAAAAGGTAGTATCTTGCTTTGTTCTTAATGTTTCATATTGCACTCTATAAAAATGTTTGAATAACAAATACAATTCGATTGAGAGCACTATAAAAACGACACTAAAAATAAAAATATTCATTACATTATTTATTAATTTTATATTGATTACAAAGTATGAAAGTAATAATATTATGGAAATTTTTTTTTGTTGCTTGACAAAATTTCTCATTTACATCTATGAATCAAATCAATCTTAACATGTAATTTATGTGGTAAATGTTTGAGGAACAATCATTTTAGAGTCGTTTGTGTACTTGGATTAACCAAGGTGTCTCTTTTTAGATAATTTTGTAGAGTTCATAGTCTAGGAATAAAAAATAACACAAGATCTTAATAAATGTGATAAGATTGAACTTTGCAGAGCAGAAAAAATTACAAAAATAACCTAGGGCACCTTCCGAAATAATAATATAATTCTGGCTATACTACTGAGGTGTTTGAGTGATATACAGTTTGAAAATACTTATATCTGAATGGATTTTATGCACATTTTAATTTTATAGAATACATTAATAAGCAGGAACATTATTTGTGTTATGAAGTGTATGGTAGACATGGAACAAGACAGATGTTCTATAAAACAAGTAAGCTAATTTATTAAATATAATGGTAAGAATACAAATACTCACATTCCATGATATAGTTCATTTTAATTAAATTTAATACACACTGTTCAATTACTAGTCCCTGTTCGGTTGCAGTTAATACACAATTAAGAATTATTGCACATGAATAGATTACAATATGTTCAAAATTCTTAAATTCAGTTAGGTACATAATTTGATTATTTTCATAATTTATTTTGACCCCCTCTAAAATTTTTATCTTCAAAGAAAAAGGTAATAAAAAGTCAAGTTCCAGACTTAGAAAACAGTTGACAACTTTTGATAACTATTCTAATGGTTTCAATTAATTTTCTGATGAATCTGAACTTGTGATAAAAACATCAACCAAAGCATAAAAAGTAAAATATGAATACTTTTATTTTTCACGATTTCAGATTCGATATTCATTTCATCTCACAAAAGCAGGTTGAATTACAAGCATTTGCAAATTAGCTTGTGTGAATTTTATCTCTGAACTATATTTCTCATGTGCATTTATGTTGGAATAATTTAGGTACTTATTTCAACACTTCCATTTCTAAAAAGGACTTTTTCCATTTTTTGTGAAAAATGCCTAATTAAAAGATTATACATAGATTTTGTACAATCAATGGTTATATAAGTCCACTCAATGCTGAGGTGAAATTTACGCTGTCAATATAAATGGCAAATTTGATATGTACTTTTAATTTTAACTTCGTTAAAACAATTATTTAATACTTAAGATTTCTAGCTTTTTCTAATTATTTTTATCTATATCATTACTGATTCCAATTGCCTTCTATAAAAACTGCTTTTAAAATATGAATATTTAAAATACATGCCTCTTAAAAATACATTGATGACTAAAAATTAACAAAAACAAAGTGCACTTATCAATCAATTAATATTTTATGTGAAAACAAATTTAAAAAAATGTATATGAACAAACTGCAGAAACAATCTCACAGTGAAAAAAGAATAATGACTAGGACTTGTACAATTACAGACTTTGATTTTTCATTTCAGTTTATATCATAAAATAGCGCAAACAGAGCAGCGAACTACGCGGTTCCTTCGCGGATGTTCCCAGATAATTGGACTGGGATCAGACACGGATGCAGATTCAGAGACCGAATCCCCTTCGGGCAAAGGAATATCACCACTGTCCGATTGATCCTGCATAACAAAAACATACAATAAGCACTTTCTCCAACACAATCACCAACACACTTGATTTTAAGCTGTGAGAAACATGTTTTGTGGTAAACTACGCATACAAAAACAGCTATCCATTCAAAATTTTCAACAATACATTTGTTTTTAATCCAACTCATGTTTGAATCTTAAATCCCAAAGCAGTTTCTCAAACTTTTGGTTAACGCCCGCTTTTTAAAGATGTTTTATCTGACAACCACTCCAGAATAACAATATCAACAGATAATAAATTGCATGTGTAGCTGTGCTTATAATTTTTTAATTTACCAGAATATTTATGTTGTTGTGAACTAAACTGATAACTGTTTGTCTTACAAATCAAAAGGAGTCCTGCTGCTGCACTTGTAAAAACCTATGTAAGTCAGAATTGTTTGCTGGTACACATACTAACATTCATTTGTTACAACCTTTCGTCTTGTTTCTGGACAAAAGAGTTGTAACTTTCATTGTACAATGTATAATTCTGGCAACAATTCATCACAGTAGTGAGTGTATGGTCAAGTGGATAAGAGTTTGCTTAAAGTATTTTTAGGTGACACTATATTTAACATCTTATTGCATACTCTTGTTCCTCAATGCCTCTATTTCCCCTAGGCATAGCCCCAAGATTCCTTCAGCACCCACTATGTGAAAATATGTCCTACATCTACTGTGTTTGTATAAACATAAGATCTTTATTAAATTTGATTATTTTAAACTTCCTTTAACCTTTTATCCAACACCTTTTAAGTCGAATTTACTGTTTATTAATTATTTATTTTTTCTTTATGTTTTATCGAATTTTAATTGGCACTGTTTGTGTCAAATAAAATAGGCACAAGCCAAATAAATTGTGTTAGGCCCAGCTTGTTCATTATGTACCTTATTACTACAAAACTCTTAACACATAAACCAGCAATCCATAATTGCAACTAAATCGATATTATTAGCTGTGGCGAATCCCAGTCTAGGCTTTAGGAAATGTAGAAGAATCTAGGCACTAGGCAGCTAAATTATTTTTTATCCCTTATCTTTCAGACAACTACTTTATTATGCATATAATCCTCATTTACTATGCTTTTTAGTAAATGCTCAGTTTAAAGTTCTTCAAAATGTTTTCAACTGAATGAGTTTTCCTCTTTCTTAAAGGTAAATGGCTGACTTAGCCTCAAAATTAACATTGGTGCATGCCTTCCTGGTGGATTTTAAAGGCAAGGTGGCTCGTATTGGAAAACCAGAAAGCCAAACCAACCAAGCAGTGGTAAGAATTGAACTAGGGCCCCTGCATTCCAGTCTGTCTTATTAGAATGGCACTCTCAGTTACTCTATCACAAGTGAGTTCCAATCTGACCGTGGTTCAAAAATATAAGGTGCTGTCCTCTGATCTCTCTCTTCGGGACGGATCCTAGTCGATCACCAATAGCCCATTGTGTTGTTGCAGTGTTACGTTAATTCAACTACCTCCTTGCCCATTAAAATAATCCAATAACTATGAAAAGGTTTGCTAAAAATATTTAACTTTATTCACAACTCCATGAAATAAAATACACAAAAGTATTTGGCAAACTTCTGTAAATAATACAAATGTTAAATCCATCTATCATATAGTCAAACATGGAATAAGATCTTACTCTGTCATCAGACTGTCCTAGGGTCTCCAGGAACTCTTCAGGATTCCTGATCATGACAGCAGCAGCTGTAGGAGGAGGTGCATGCTTTTCTGTGGATGTATTTGACATACGAGGCAACAGGAACGTAGGTGAGATAAAATGAGACAGTCTTTCCACTATGCTAGAAAAACGGGTTTCCCAATCAGCGTGTTTCCCACTGCCTCCGTGTCCTCCTATACCTGAGAGACGGTGGTTTTAATCGGTGTCAGATGCTTGTACAATGAGTTTAAATGGGAAACATCAAATATACAATGGTTAACATTTTAATCGTGGCACACATTAACATTTTATCCGCTTACAACTAAAATACTAAGTGAAAATTTTCATTTTTAGTTTTAATAGACCATGATGGGGTGATCTTTGGACTGATGACGTGTGACTTGGCATGTTTCACATCTGTGGATGTGGTTGTAAGACTCAGATGTTTACATATCTGTGTCTTACAAGCCAAATTTTTAATCGTGGCAAACATTAACATGTTATCTGCTTACAACTAAAATACTAAGTGAAAATTTTCATTTTTAGTTTTAATAGACCATGATGTGGTGATCTTTGGACTGATGACGTGTGACTTGGCATGTTTCATATCTGTGGATTGAAGACTCAGATGTTTACATATCTGTGTCTTACAAGCCAAATGTTTAATCTTGGTACACATTAACATGTTACCTGTTTACAACTGAAATCCTAAGTGAAAATTTTCATTTTTAGTTTTGATAGATCATGATGTGGTGATCTTTGGACTGATGAAGTGTGACTTGGCATGTTTGACATCTGTGGATGTGGTTGTAAGACTCAGATGTTTACATATCTGTGCCTTACAATACAAGCCAGATATATAGAATCCCAGTGAGATGCAGCACATTTTCTTTGCTTACAACTTTTCTCATTGCATTAAAAAAAAATTTTATGAAATATTATCTGTTAACACATTACAGTAAAAAGTATAAAAATGTTTTTTAATGTATGTAAATTTACTGAATCATTCAATTCATATAATACTTAGGAAACAATGAAAAAAATGGAGATTTTGGATACTTTTAAGATTTTGATTGTGAAGCATGAATGATAAAACTGTCCGATTTTAAAAGTTTACTTTATCTGTGTACAAGCAAACTTTTTCCTAGGGATTTTGTTTGTGTTACAAAATAAGTCCATGATATTTGAACCGAATTTCAAACTCTAACCTTCTGTTAGCTGTGTTTTTATTCGGAGTATCTATTATGTGTTTGAAGTTTTCTTTCCTGGTTGCATGCATTAATTAGTCATATTTAAAAAAATATGAAGTACATTTTAGGACATACTAAAAAACATATGTGTAAAAAATGTTTTGTTTAAATTTATAAGTAATATGTTTTCTTACAGTTATTCTTTCCAAGGTGCAACTGTGTAAAACATTTTTAAAAGTCACTGCACCTGTCAGGACCAGTGTGACTAACAAAGGGTTAAATAAAATTCTGGATATGAGTGTGCATACTTTACAAAGAGAAGAGTGAGTGCTATGAAGACAGTTACAGACCTTTTCAAGAGTGTAAAAGGTATGCAACTCACACCCAGATTTATTGCGCAACTATGACAATAAATCTGAGTATAAAGTTTCTTAATCGTAGCTTAATGAATTTTTAGTTATGCTAATTGGTGACAAGCAATACAGAAAATTTTTTCTATATTGCATATATGCTGTTTCTTGTTACCACGTCCATACTATCTGTTTTTGTTATACGAGGTGACAGCTTTTAAGTTGTGTGATTTCATTTCAAATGATGGGACAAAACAGATTTGTTCCATGTCTCAATTAATTTCAAAATAAAGTACAATTTTATAAACAAATTTATTTACTTTTAACAAGAAAGCATGATCAACTGAATGACTTAACACAGTAAGCCTGTTATCGAAAGATTCTAAAAGGAAAGGAAGTGCAGTTGCTTAGCGACAGGAAATAATTTTGTCGGCTGGTTGCTCACTAGTTATGCAGCTACTAGTATGCATACCCATGGGTTGTAAGAACTTTCCAATCCTCAGTCTGATATTGATTCAGTGTCTCGCAACACACTCCTTGGACCCATGCTTGAAAAGTCGAACACCATGGTAAAGGTATAAATTGAGACATTTTGAGGGTGGCCAGTGAACGTGTTTCATTCAGTGGTCACTTACGAGTGTTCGTGTTTTGTAAAATACACACGTTATTCATATATGTGTGTGTCCAGACTTTATTCTTTCTTTTAAAAAAAATTTTACAGTAAAAATACCCAGTAAAATTGGAGGCTTTACCTTAAAAACTAATGTTTTTAAGAAAAAGTGGCGACTGTAGCAAAATTTTTCAGTCTCCACTTTCAAACATTCAGTCACCACGTGGCGACCATTAATTTTCACCTTTACACCATGGTCCACATTACTTCAGGTAATCAAAGTTCTACTCTACTGTTCTCTACAACAGAATCAGTTAGAACTGAAAATTAAAAAGATCTAAGCGCACACAGCATAACAGCAAAAGGAAAGAACATAAACAGGCATTACCACATAAATCCACGTAGACGAGTGAGCTCAAAATGAGGGCCAAGGCCCCAGGTGGAGGCCAGGGGGTGGGTTCCAACATGATAGGCACTATCGGTTTGCGCAGAACGTCAGCTAAGCTCATTTCTCTTGTGCACAAGGGGGAGAGGACGTAGCGAGGTGTAAGGCAACAGAGGACAACCTGGAGGAGGGAAACACACATAACTTTTTGATTCAAATGTGATTCACAGAATTCTTAAATGGTAGAGAAGTGGTGAAGAATTTGAAAGCCAATCAGACAGACATGTACGAGGGTCATTTGATATTTAAGTCTGGTAAAAAAGCAAGTTATGCACTGTTTTTGGATTTTATCTCTCAACTGTCTCCTCTGAGGACCTCACACGTGGTGCAATGAGTTTTAAATGTTTCATCCTGTCAGAAAAGTAGTTTTCATCAAAGGCTGAAAAATAAGCAATGATGACACCTTTATTCAACTAGAACTGCTACCCACAGAACCAATTTTGGTAATTTTTAGTTAACGTCGTACTAGAGCAACACAACGGGGCCCACAGAACCAAATGTTCACGTTCGGGAACAAGAAGTCGTAGAGTCAAGTCCAGAGGATAGGGTGGATGAGGAATCAGTTTTAAGCCTAATTTTTCTATTGCAATGGTCGATTTGTTGAACTGAACATTGTTTTGGAGAAACCTTCTCTGTGTGCCAATCTTATGCAGTTTTGTTTTAGTTCTTTCAAAAGGTCCTATAATGTTGAATAGGCTTATGGAGTGGGTTAAGAAACCCTCTATTCAAAGATTGAATAAGATTCAATACTTAGGGAAAGAAGCACGTTTATTTTCAGAGCTCAGAGCGAGCATGTATCGTTATACAAGTACATAGCTAGACTGTTCATTCCTCCGCTAGGGGGGGTGAGGTTGGAAAGATCTCTAATACATGCACGCTCTGGTGAAATAGAGATGGCTAGTGACGTGCTGCCATCTATGAGGTGCATAAGAAATATGGCACATTATACAGTTCACCACAGGCTCTTATTATGTTTACCATCTCCAAGTAATTGATTTGGACAATCCCTTGGGCATCCCAAAAAATAGTCTGGTGCTTATCTCCACAGTCAATAAAATTATCTTTGCCTTATTTGGCGCACTTTCACAACTTGTTGTTCACTGTTTTGATTATTGTTTGGGTGTGTAATGGTGGACCCATGTTTCGTCCACACTTACGCAAGAAGACGATTGCGGTGTTAAATGTAGCACATAACTGCCTTGAAATGTCCTTTCATGTGCATTTTTGTCAACAGCCAACAAACCTGGCATCCATCACGAACATCGCAATATTTTGCCCTTTCACCCGACTGTCTTACACAATGATACCATGAAATTTTTAACGGTATCCATTGTGGTGACCTCAACTGTGTTATCCAGAGTACTCCATCTTTAGTGCATGTTTGGCCTCATTTTAACTCTTTTATCCAGATCTCTTAACTCCTCTCAAGATCCAGAAATAAACCATCTTGGTGCAGAGTCCCCAAGATCCTCTTTGATCTCCTCTTTGATTTGGAAGGTTGCCCACTTCTTTAATTAAAGTGTTTAATCACTGCGTGGAATTTCTTTTTTTTTTTCTCTACTTTTTACGATAGCTTTGAATGTCCAGGAACATGAACAAAATGTTGCTTCTGGCTGAAATAACTTAGTTTGATGACATTTCATATAAACTAATTACACAAACAACCCTTGTACTTTTATGAATGTGGACTGAATTAAAATGTCATCAATTGATCGAGAAAAAAAATGTCTGTTGCAATGAGATTATTTATACTAACTAAGTTAGTCTATAAGTGACAGTTATATTTTCTGTGACAAAAATCAAGTGGTGCCTATGGTCTCTATCTTCAGTACTGTTATTGTACAATGAAAATACTTTAATGCCATGTTTTCAAAACAGGCAGGTGATAAAAATCTAGATGAAAAGAATTGGGGTAACAGAAGTATATAAAAGACAACATATGAAGAGGTAGGTATTGAATTTTCCACATTTTTAAAAAGTCATTCTTGGGGAATTTTTTTTTGATATGCTTAACCAAAATCAAGATTTAGTCATCTGTACTATTATAAAAGGAAGTGTTTGTTTGTCTGTTTGTTTCGCAGCCACAAAATCCTGACGATCTATGGCACTTACAGCAATGAGATTTGGCACACAAGTAGTCCAAATTTTTTGAAATTTTTGGGTCGCAGCGAAATTTTAAAATTTAATTTAGAAGATTTAAAAATGAATTTAATAGTTTTTTCTCTACGTGGTTCTTTGTCCAGAGGAAAGAAGAATAGTCCCAATCTTGACTTTTCTCCCCACATGACCTTGGAACCATGCCAAGTTCTTTTCACTGCTACGGAGAAGCTCAGAATTTTTTTTTCGTTTCCGCTTTCATTTTGCACGGAGAAATGTTTATCCAGCCAGACGATAAATCTTTTAACTATAGTCACACTTCTTTATTCTATCTCCTAGACCGTTAAATATAGAGTAAAAATTTCAACGGATTTGAAATCTGTGGAAAATTTCAGTTTAGATTGATACCTAAAAATATGATTTTCTTTAAATAAATAATTTTTAAATTGAATATATCTTCAACAAATTAGAAATCTGTGGAAAATTTTACACCAGATTAATACCTTACATCACGGGCAACGCCGAGCTAGCCATGCAGTGGCTAGTATTACAATATAATTGAAGATTTTATCAAATTCACTACATAATTTTATTTTTAATCTTTATTCAGTTATAGAAACTGGGGTGTTTATTACACTAAATTTCAAAAATATTGCAAAACTTATGAAGCAAAAACATCAAGAAAACTTTTAAGATAAAAAATTTCAGGCAAAGAATTTATTATTTTTATGAAACTAATTAAACTTCAACAAATGTTAAACTGAATAAAACAGCAGTAGTCAAAATTAAATTAACGTTTCATACCATATAAATATTACTATTCAGTTTTACTGAAAAACAAATTCATTTCAGTTTAAACATAAGTATTTCACTCACTTTGGCTTTATTAATGCCTTCATATATTTTCCCATACAGAGCTTCTCCTCCTTGAATGTGACCTACGTCCATCCAGCAAGGAAAGCCAGCAAGCTCTATGCGTCTCCTTAAATGCAAGACAGCTTCTTGGGATTCCCATTGGTAACTAATAAATACTGGAGGTGAAGGAAGTTCTGGCCCTAATTGACAAAAATACACAACTTTTACAAAACCTCTTCCTTATTGTTTTAAATAAAATAGGTTTCATTAAAACTAGTCATCTCTTATTATGCCTTTACCACTCAGCAACCTGGGTAGTATACAAAAATTTCTTTTTTGCCAGGAAAAATTTTTAATTTTAAAGAAATTTACAGTTTATAAAATTTAGTGTTGTAAAAAATTTCATATCGTATCATAAAAAAACTGGGCATTGAGAGAAAAAAATTTGGTTAGGATTTTTTCACTTAAAAATAGTTATAAATCCAGAATACGATTTTGTCCTGTTTTAGTTTTAAAATTAAACATTTTTCTTTGTTGTATTTTATAATCAAGGCTTGCATAATTAAAAGACAACTATTACATTAATTTAAATAAATGAAATTGCATAAATAAAATAGCCTGTCATACATTACTAATTAGAAAATGCAAAGCTTTACCAGTTTTAGTGTTTGTTCTTTTAATAATTTGTTAGTCACACATTTTTTATCTATCTTATCTTTTAATCAAAATCATGACATATAGATAATTTTCATTGTATCGAAGATAAACGTTTCTACTTTATGTTCAAGGAAATGTGCTAAGCTTTATGATTAACCTGAACAAGAAATTCAATATCAAATCTAAGAAAATTGGAAAACACATACATTATTCCACACTACATCCTGCAGTGCATGGTTGTTAAACAGTTTTTGCCTTGGCCACAAATTTTCTTCAACTAATAAATGTGGTTATTTACTGTGTGTAGGAGTGTTAAAAACAATGGAATATATTGGAAATCTCAATACTCAGAGTGTTCAACATTGCATTGCAAAATGGATAATGTTAAAATAAAAATAGTCTAATATATAAGTTTGCCAATTCATTCTAAATGGGAGTATTTCAATAAAATTAGTTCACCTTTTCATCATTCAAAACAGAAATTTTGGATTTTATAATAAGATAATATATAAGACTTAAACAGCTATTTTCAATCTGAACATTCTCATTTTTCAATAATTACTACAAGCTGATTATGTATAATACAAAGTAGCAATTAGAAAATTAGAACTGTACAGAAATATTTTTAATATTTCTTACCAGTTTCAGAGATTTCCAAATAAATATTGTTCACTACATTGGTTAAAGAAAATTAATTTTGCTATTTTAACGGATAACAATATAGTGAATAATAAAACTATAGTTCAAGATATATTTTTATCTTGAAAATTGTATGTTTATATATATATATATATAATTTGTTTTTATTGCCCCGTGTGAATATAAGAAAATCGAGAATTTTAAAGGGTAGAAATTCATATTTAGAGGCTAAAATTCAGAAACTAAAACATAATGTAATAGAAAATAAATATGCATAATTAAATAATCTGAATAAATGGGTGAGAAAACAAATCATTTAAATTTTCATTGGTTAGAAATAGGTTGTTTAAAATAGGAAAATGGTATTAAATTTAAAGCCAGAAATTATCTATACTTTAAATTGATAAATAAATTTCAATTGTACTTTCCCGACAATATTCCCCGATTCTGAGTTACAAGGCATGTTTGGCTTATTTTCCGAAATTTTTAGTGAACATGTGCAAGGTAAATAACATCTTTTAGTATATCACCTATTTCTGTCAAAATGTAGCCAGCAATGTCTTGTCTTCCCATCTGCTCTAAACAAGCTATCAGTAAGTCAATGCAATAACGTGTTCTACCATTACTATCAATCCAGTTGTTTAACAGAGAAACTGGGGGTACCATTTCATCAGCAAACCTTCGTATTTCTCTTTCACTATAACCTAAAAATTCAAATATTATCAATTTTTGAAGAAGTGAAAACACTGTAATGGTGTATTAAAACGTTTTTTTTTAAAATTATTATTCCAGGTAGTTAAAAAAAATTAAGGGAACGTTACATTTTTTAAATGTTGATTTTGATAGGAAGTATTGAATGTTTTGTAATTTTATCAATTGGTGTTTTCAAGGAGAAACATTCTGTTTAATAAAACAGACCATATAAAATAATAAATACACATATAAATGTTGAGTTCTCGCATAGTTTCTACTAAATAAAAGATTAAAAAATCAAAAGCCAAAACTTAATAATCCTAGTTTGTACTTTGAAGATTAAGACCGTTAATTAAATATCGATAATGAGATCTCTTCACTAGTTTTGTATCAGATTGCATAATCCAGAACTTGAGTATAAATGTTTTTCCTTACACAAAATATTATCGAAATATGTAAATTTTAAGGTAAAATTCCTGAATCTGAAACAACAAGATTAAACAAAAGTTAAATTACTTTGCATGCTTTACTAAACCTCTGCATATTCTTTTAAATTAAAAATGTTATGCAATTTGTTAAAAATTGATATATTTCATGCTTGGTGTTAAACATTAAAAAAATTTTTTGATAATGCCCAGCCAATTGAACTTAATCAGTATGGCATTACAAGGGCAATTATTTGAACTACTTAGCATTACCCTGCACTACAAAGCATGGGTTCACATTTTACACCTCAAATACATACCATAGATTCTTGTCGGAATCCACTTACAGAGGCCACACATTAATTCTAGATAATAACAACCCTGGATTCGAACCAGGTACCTTTCGATCCAGAAGTCGGTACCCTGTCCATCAGACCGATGGGTCGGTTTTAAAATTACCTTCATTTTAATTTAATTTTAACATGAAATTTTTTTCTCAAGTTTACTTCAAGAAATGGCTCTAAGTTGTACATATGCTTAGCATCAACATTTTCACATTAAATATTCCCAACCAGTAGTTTCATATTAAAAGTCTTACATTAAAAAAATAAACTATAATCCAATGTCCACAGACTGCTTGGTTAGAAAAAGCAAAACTGAAGATATACAGGGTGTCCCAAAAAGATCAGTACAACTTCAAAAATTTATTTAAAAAAAGAATAGGCCTACAGCAAAACTAGCAACAACAATAGATAGAATACCTCAAAAAGTTTTTTTCTACTACCTTAGTAAATTTCCACATGAGATCCTTTCGTAGCACGAAGAATATCAAGACGATATTCCAATTCAATCCACGAACGTTTTAGCATGCTAACATCAACAGTAACTACAGCTGTTGGGATCTTCTGTTTCAACTCCACAACACTGTTAACTTTTGTTCGGTACACAGCAACTTTTACATAACCCCAAAAGAAAAAGTCGAGCGGGGTGATGTCAGGAGACCGGCTATGGGGCCATCCACTCGACACATTGAGCTTTCTTCACGAGATCCGCCATTTTGAATAACTGAATTCTTTAATAATCGTTTGCGTGTTGTGCAGTGCTATCTATAATCTGAAACATACTGTAGAAAAAACCTTTTGAGGTATTCTATCTATTGTTGTAACTAGTTTTGCTGTAAGACTATTCTTTTTTTTTAAATAAATTTTTGAAGTTGTACTAATCTTTTTGGGACACCCTATATTTTATTCCAGTTTAAGTTATCATCCTGTCATGTCAAAAAAACTCACCTAGCCTCTTTGCCAAGGCTATCCAATCCTGTCCAGTGTTGGCGCAGGTGAGCATCTTCCCGACGAGGGTGACCCAGGGCGAGTCCTCCCTTGAGACATCATTATCATTCCAAAAGAAATTCCCGATAATAGGGGCAGACATGCAGTCCATCGAGAGTCTGACACCATCTGAATATTTAATCAGGTCACCTAAATCATTGAGAAGAAAATGAATACGACAAACACGCATGGCTTCAAATATCACTATAACAATACATTTGAGAATTAAAAGAACAGTTTCTACTTGGCAGTTTAGGATTCAGAATATGAAAAACAATTATTCAAATTTAAAAGTTGTGCATCTCTACTATTATAAAAGGAAGTGTTTCTCTGTGTGTCTGTTGTAACGTCGTCAGAAGAATTTAAGTGGCTTGTAGGCAATTAAGACAGTTTTTAGAAATACAGCACATTTAATTAGTTACTAAATATATTTACACTTTAAGGCTATTTCGAGGCTAAACAAACATATGGTATATACAAATAAGGTTTCCGTCCCATGGTTCCATCGGAGCAGTACAGTTCTGCGTCCGTTCACGCTAACACGTTCAACAATTGTCCCATCTCTTGGGGGGGGGGACGCACCCGTTCTACCGAAGCGCGACAGTTCAAAGACGAGGGGCTACCTCTCGTCGCTCTACCCCCATCCGGTCATAAATTCGCCAGCCGATTCCCTTCGATGGCAAATCCACGTAACAGAGGAAATCTCAAGAGGACCTCCATGAAGCTGTAGCAAAGAGGACCCCCCCCCCTGATGCTACGCTGTATGTAGTGTCCTGATGAATCTATGGCACTTAAAGTAATGAAATTTGGCACACAGGTAGTCCTAATTTTTTGCAAATTTAGTGTCCAGCCTGAATTTTAAAATTTAATCGAGAACATTTAATAAATAATTTATTAGTTGCTTCCTCTCCGTTCTTATTTTCACAATTCTGACCTAATAGCTCCTCAATTGAAGAAAGCTAAGGATTTCGCTTTTTTCGACCTTTGGAACTGTGGCAAGTTATGATGTAAGCGAGCAGTAGTCACACCTGACCCCATGAAAAGAACTGTCAAGGGCAACACAGTGGCTAGTACATAATAAAACAAAATTGTGATGCGAGTACCTAGAGTGGCTTGGATGAAAAGTCGTACACTACAAGAAAGTGTTAGAACTGTTTTATCTGATGATCTTAGAACTAGATGAAATATCCATAAGATAAATACAGCGTAGTGTGTACAAAGGATGTCCGTACCTGGTATGACTTTCGAACCGACTATACATCGGGTCTTTTACTTTTGGGTCCACAATACGTCGAAATTAGTGCTGGGCGATTTTGGGGCCAGTGTACCTTTGGATTGCATGGAGTGAGGACTACGTATAAGTGACATCATTTGAAAGCTACCAAACTATGCTACAATCAATATTGCACAATTCACATCAATGACTTATTGTGGGGTGACTCTAAAGAGTGCCAACACCGCGACTAGTAGTCTATTGTACTGGATGCAGTGTACTGGATGTACTTTCCAACTTCCCATGTCTGCTACATTCATTCCATAATCTAACATCAGGCCTGAGTACTCACGTCAAAACTGGTTTGTATCCTTGACACAGCCTACAAATTTCTTTTAGTCACTTTCCAAAACTTCCTTTATTCAATTTTATACGAATCCATGCATACTTGATTCAAATCCTTAAATTCGGTTAATCATTCATCAGGGTGGCAACAAAATCCTAGAAATAAAGTTCCCTGATATTTCCATGATTTCCCTGATAGTCTCATAAAACTTTCCCTGATTTAACTATTCCCTTTAGAAATGTTGTGATTCGTGATTGGTATCGATATACAGTATCCACCCAACACTATTTTTAAATATTTAGGGTCAGAGGGTGTAAAAGGATCATTCTCAACAAATACTTTGTATTTTTTCTCTACAGATATTTTAATTGTTATTGTAAGGGTTGGAAACCTTAATGGAATTTTTTTAATTAAAATTGAAAAAACTTTAGAAAAAATGCAAAATATTTTATGAACTTTTTACACCTGACACTACATTGTCATACTATTCATCGAAACCAAATGCAAATATACATAAAAAAAATTCTACAAAAATGTAATTGCAAACAAAAATAATTAATTTAATACACAATAAACATCATTTGTTACACAAATTTCAAATTGTATTCCCAAGTTGTATCGCTAGTCTCACGGCGACAAGATGCTGCAGCCGCGAAAAAAATGTCGGCGGCATTCAAAAATAGTACGACGCTATGGTTCTTAATTCTAATTACAATTTCGGCGAATAAGATTTATTCGATTCGCAAAAGCACTCATAATCGCGCACCTCTAAATAGGACAAACGATAATGGTAGACGTTTAAGCTGTCAAAATTTCCCTGATTTTTTGTAAAATTTGGAAATTTTCCCTGAGATTTCCCTGATTTTTCCAGAAATAAAAAGTTCCCTGAGAATTCCCTGATTTCCCGGTTTTCCAGGTTCTGTTACCACCCTGTTCATGTATAACTTAGTTTCAAGTATCTCCTTTAACACACACAAAAAAAAAACAGCATAATTTTTTTTCCATAAAAACTATTAATTGTATATTAACACCTAAAGAACTTTTCTTTAATGATTTTGATATTGCATTTAATTTCAAACTTTTGCAACATACCATATCGTTCAATTGGGGTAAAAAAAATTCTCTAAAATCAAATTTTAGCGTTTTCAATTTAAAAAAAGTTAATTTTCAAATTCCAGTTTTATTCAAAATATTATTTAACAAACAGCAATAAGTAGTGTATTTATTGGTACAATTTAACTCTTCATTAATCAGAATAGATGAAGCTGCAACAAAGTCTGGATTAAGAGTTATTTTTATATAACCTGGAGAAATTATCTCTTGCTGATTATCATTCCAGAGATGGATTTGCACCTAAAACATTACTTTCATGTTTGTTATAAATGTGATACAACTTGTGTATGTATTGTTTATATGGATTATAACATTATTTCATATCTTTTCAAAATAATATTGAGTAACTTCAGAAATAAATATTAGTATCCCTAAATAAATATATCAAAGCAATTTACTTATTAGACATAGTTATTTTAAATCGGAATACACGAAGCTTGTGTATAGTAAACAAGTTGAATAAATTCAATTGAACTCAAAGATAAAGCTTAGAATAATGTTTAAAAATATAATTCCAATCTCAAAAGCAAATACCTTCAATGGCCGTGCTAAAAAAATATTTCTGGATGAAGTCTGTCTTTACAAGTCTGTAATCACATTCCAAAACCTAAAAGTAATAAAAAATTAATTATACTTCAAACATGTAAAAAATAATACATTTGTCTTGTTGAATTATTCTGTTAATTATTCAGTTTAAAGCTTCTTTAACGCAAAACAAAACCACATACATCATTTGAATTGTTATCAATGAGTGAAAATCTTTCTTTTTACATTATGATTCATTATTATTCTAGTCAATAAAAGTGTTTACTAAATTAGCATATTAGTAGCTTTATTTAAAAAGAGTTTTTGGTTCACCATCAATCTATTTGGACAGATATTTTGATGAGTTAAAATAATATTTTCTTTGTTTATCAAGCTGACATTAATATTACTAATAGGTAAATTAGGTGACAGTCCATTGTAGTGCCACAAGAAAAATGTTAAATAATAAAATTGATTGCATGTAACATAACTTGTATGACATTTTAATTCTCTAAAATGAAAAGAAAAATTTTATGTTTGCTACATAGGTACTTCATGTATAAAAGTGAACAGTAAGCAACCATGTATAGAATATATAATTTGGCATTGAAAATTATGCTAGGCAGATTATATAAAGAATAAAAACTATTTTCAATGTTGGATGCAGGGCTCAAAATAAGTTGCAGCAACCACAGCAAATGCTGTGAGCTTAATTTGCAACGATCAGCGTTGATCAGTTTTGCTGTGAGTATTTGAAACAGAATGTTTCATTATTTCTGTTTCAAATACCAACTATTAAAAAAAAATTTAAAGAAAAAACTATGTGCCTTAATGAGGATAAGAGTGGATGGTCCTTCGTTTTATTAAAGTTGATCGTGTAGTTCAGATGGTTTCGTGCATGTGATCTCAGACCTAGCTTTTGGCTATGTAGTTATGAAACAACTGTAATTTTCTCTAGCCTAATTATTGACTGATGCCTTCGTAATTTTGATAATAAGGAAATAAACGTCTCCACATTATATTATTTGAGTGGTTTTTTTTAATCTTGTATGTATTTTGGGTTTCATATATGAAATCGCAGAATGGCAATTTATGTAATTTTTAATTAACGTTGTACTAGAACAATACAGTGGGTTATTGACGATAGTTTGGGATCAATCCCCTAGGGCAGGAGTCGGCAACCTATTGAAACAGAAGAGCCAAAAGTTGCAATTACAAAATTTCACAGTTTTTGAAGAGCCACTAAAAATTTTCGTTTCGATATTATATTTTTGATTTTTGATTTAAAATAAACGGCTTTAAATACGGAATAATATTTATTCATTTAAAAACACAAATATAGATAGTTACATCAATGGGAGCATCGGCTTTGCATGCCTTTTGAAAGTTTAATTAAATCTGGCTTATAACTTGTTGTTTTAAGTTCCAAGCAACACTCTAGATTTTTATTTGTTAGTTGACTTCTAACTTTACTTTTTATTATATTCATGCAAGAGAACGCTTGCTCGCACGAATATGTCAACCCGAAGATCGTCAGCACTCCATATGCCAACTTCTTCACCTCGCTGTAGAATTCTGGACGACTATTCCATGCGCCCAATATGAGGGCCTCAACTTGTGGAATTTCTTTTAGAGCTGTCCACTTGTGCTGTGCGATGTGCATGCATTTCTGGAACTCATGCCCAACTTGCTCTTGAGTTCTGTGAACTTGTCACTCCACAAGTCTTTGGTTTTCAAATCTAGCAATTGCATTTGAAGCGATCCAGCATCAATTCAAAATGGCTCAATGTTGAACTCATTTGTGTTGAGAGGATTTACTATGAACGCGAGAGTACTTTTGTTTGTTTTGAATTGCTTGAATCTCTCAGCGAATTCACCCTTCGGGTTTTTTAAAGACTAGGGGGCTCCGCCCCCTGCTCTCTTACGCTCGCCAACCCCCGGGGATTGCTACGCAATCCCATTTGGTTTGTTCGCAAACCAACACTCCTTTTACATATGGCATTTGGTTTGCTTCGCAAATCAACATTCCTTTCGCAGAGTGAAACTATCTCAATAATTTGTATTATCCTGGTTTCACTTTACGGTCCATGACGTCACAGCGAGGGCTTCGCCCCCGGCTCGCTTACGCTCGCCGATCTCCGGGGATTGCTACGCAAACCAATACCTCTTACGCAAGTGATTTCACTCTTTTTTACTTTAACACTTAATGCACCCTAAGCTAATAGCCGCATGAGTAAAAAATCTTCTGCATCTTGTTCCCTGTACAATTTTAAGTAAACCCTGTTAATCTCCAAACTTTACGATGTATACTTTGTACTTTCTCGGTAAACCGTCTGAGAACACAGAGGGGAAAAAGAGAGCCTTTTCCCTCGCCAAATAAAAAGAAATCGTTTTTATGGGAATTGTTGCTACGATAAATTTGATATCTGGCAAACCCGATAGTCAAAAATACAATCCTGAAAAGCTCCGCGAATTTGCTCCACGAAATGAAAAATACGAAATTTGTGTCACCAACTTTTGATTGCATCG
The DNA here is from genome assembly GCA_947359465.1 of Metellina segmentata. Taxonomy (NCBI): domain Eukaryota; kingdom Metazoa; phylum Arthropoda; class Arachnida; order Araneae; family Tetragnathidae; genus Metellina; species Metellina segmentata. The sequence continues at coordinate 22,219,314 of OX375881.1, read as the reverse complement.
AATTTATTTATGAACCAATTTTAAAAATAATAGTATCGTAAGAAAGAGTACATTCTGAGGTATACTGCGCTATTTTCAAAATAAAAAACTAATAGTAATACGATATAGATATGGCAGTTTTAGTTAACGGTTGTAACAAAAAGTAGCGAAAATATCCAAAGATTCCGAATTTTGTATGACCAACTTTTGATTGCATCCAATTTAATTATTAACCGATTTCAAAAATAATAATACCGTAAGAAAGAGTACATTCTGAGGAAAACTGCGATATATTAAAAATTAAAAACTAATAGTAATAAAATATAGATACGGCAGTTTAAAAAAAAGTAACAAAAATGTCCTGATTTTTCCCTAATTTCAAAAAAATATTATCAAGAACCAAATTAAAATTTAAAAAAAACTCGACGAGCTGCAAAAATTTACGTTGAGAGGTACTCTTTAAAAAAAATTCACGACTGAAGACTGAAAATTTGTATGTGTTTTGCTCACTCACGGAAGAAATTTCGCTTCTTCAATTTTGACACTTAATAAACCCTAAACTAATAGCCGCATCGGAATAAAATCTTAATAATTGTCCAGGGAATACGATGAAGAACAAATCATGTTAATTTCGTTTTTTTTCCTATCAGTACTTTCTTGGGAAATCGTTTAAGAATCGAGCTAAACAACACAGTTTTCAATCCTGCGGCGGCTGTAACTTTTTTTTAATATAGAGAGATATGATGAAGTAATTCGTGTCAATAGTTGCATTGGTCTCATCGACCACTTCTTCAAGCAAGGCGTAGGCTGGGTTGCCCTTTCCTTGCAGTTTTAGACTTAGTTCATTTAGTTTCATTGTGGTATCTACCATGAAGTTGAATTTTTGCAGCCATTTGTCTTCTTCCAGTTCGAGATGGTCAATGCTTTTTTCATTGAAGAATGTTTTTATTTCAATCAAGCACAAAGCAATACGTTACCTCTGGAAAGCCATCGCACTTTATTGTGCATAAGTAGGTCAGAAAACTGGCTATCTATTTCTTCAAGGAAATCTTTAAACTGGCGATGGTAGAGTACTTTTGCCAAGATGCTGTTAATAATCTTAATTACCAAGTTCATAACCTCAACTATTTTGGCCGGAAATGTTTATGCACATAGCGCTTCTCGATGAATTATGCAGTGAAACGTTAGAATTTCGTGGTTTATTTATTTCTGAAGAGTTGATGTTACCTCTCTATGTATTCCTGTCATACTTCTGGCTCCATCAGTTGCAAAATAAACTATTTTATTTATATCGATTCCATTGTCTTCCAGGCATTTTTGCACAGCATTTGCTATATCTTCTCCACTTGTTTGCCCTGAGAGCGGTAGCAATCCTAGCAGTTCCTCTTTTTGGACCTTGGGACGACATATACCCGAAGTAAAGGGTCACTTGTGCCGTGTCTTTTATGTCGCAAGACTCATCTATAGCAAGTGATAACGCAGAAGCCAGTTGAATGTCTTCCACTTGCATATGTGTTACATTTGAAGACATTTTAGCAGTTTTATCTTGTACTGTTTTAGCAGCTAATGGCAAATCTTTAATTTTTTCATGATTTCTGCTTTGTTTTTAAAATTGCAAAACAGTTCTTCAGATGCACGTAAAAAACAATCTTTGACGTACTCACCATCTAGACGTGTTGTCTAGACTCTAGACGGTGGCTGTTTGGGTGAGACGGAAATGAAATGCAACTGGCTGAAAGATAAACGTGTTCACGGAGTCTCATCTCTAAGAACAAAACAATAGTTCAAATTTATCTCATTACGGTCATGTTAAGTGTAGAGATTTGTAATTAACGATTATGAAAATAGAAGCTATTGAGAAAATAGGTACTTAAAAATATTTTTTCTTATTTTTTTAAAGGTTTTGATGATAAATTATTAATTTTTTCGTATGGAACTGGAGAGCCGCAACTTTACATCAAAAGAGCCGCAGGTTGCCGACCCCTGCCCTAGGGGAAAGATCCATGTCCAAACCTCCACCACCTGATTGGGATGTAGTATCCAGTAAGGTATCGGACCACTTAAGGGAGAGATCTGAATGAAAAGCATACAAGAAAAGGGAGTATTTTTTCTTCTCATTGGATTATTTATTCAGTTGTTTTAAAGTTTAGCAAAAAAATTTGCAACTGCAATTTACCGTTATTACAGACATTTTAGGTTTTGCCATGAGCTGAATAGTTTTTGCTGCCAGCTTCAAAATCTTATTTCGAGCCCTGGTTCGATGTATTTTATACAGGTAAAATCAATAAAGACATCTTCCTAATCTTCGAAGGTAGAACTTAAATAAAGTGCTTCCACAACAGCCATCTTGTGCTTATTCTGATAGGGGGTTGAATAAACGTCAAATTAGAACAGAACGGACTATTGGTGACAGTCCAGGACCATTTCATAAGGGAAAGATCCTTGGATGCCTCATAAAAAAGATAATTTTAAGGTAAAAGATAATTTTGAACCACGATTAGATGAGATGGAATCCCACTTTCCCTGATAACATGAGGACATTTGAGGCCACTACAAATTTACAAATTAAACGAATACCAGCCCCCACATATACAACAATACTTGGTTGGACCTAGTTTTGAAATCGCAATAATCCTCCAGTTGCTAATTTGGTACTCTTCCAATGTCTAAAGCAACCCTAGTGAGGATTCTTGTTCTAAGTTTAATGTTTGGTGATAGCGGTGAAAAGTTATTAGGGTGAACCATTTACAGTGATTGCCATTCATGCTTTTGTACATAGAAACTTCCTCTTAACCAGCTTTAACACCTTTTGAAAAATTGACTGCCTTTTTGTGAGAGTAACACTAAAAATATTGAAAATCCCCACAAAAATTTTTACATTTTAATTAGCACATAAAAACAAGCAGAATTTGTAACAGGATTTTACATATGTCATATTTAGATTAATAAGGAAGATGGAACATTTTACTCGCCTTTTTCGTCAAGCACTCGTTAAGCGGTAAAAGATGAATACACTGGTGATCAGTGCATTTCGTGACTTCGTGTAACTTGCAGGACCTTGTGCATGGGCAAGGAATATTAATGGAATAAGACAATCTTTTGTACCAAACATCACGCAAATATTCAGTTTCTCTTTCCAGAAGATGGCGAACCTGTGGAGTAATTATTTATCTAAAGAAATGCCACAACGCTAACTTAAATTTCAGTTTGGTTATATAGTTTCTAAATGACACAAAAAGCAATTAGTAGATAGAAAGCAAAAATGAAATATATTCAAAACAAAACAGTGCAAATATTTCCTATACATTCATTTCCAAGGTCATGAGTTGACTAATTTGAAACAAGTTTCAGTTATTGCTATAATAACTTACATTTCAAGGAAAAGGTTTTTCTAATTCTATGTATACTTATGCATATAAATGGACGCAAATCTCATCTAAACATTTATTTTCGTGTTCTTATTCTGATAAGCTCAAGAGTTGGCACTGTTTCTCTCTATATTAAAAAAAAGTTACCGCCGCCGCCGCCGCCGAAGAATTGAAATTTTTGTTGTTTAGCTCCATTCTTAGACGGTTTCCCGAGAAAGTACTGATCGGAAAAATATGAAATTAACATGCTTTGTTCTTCATCGTATTCCCTGGATAATTATTAAGATTTTTTTCCGATGCGGCTATTAGTTTAGGTTTTATTAAGTGTTAAAGTTGAAGAAGTGAAATTTCTTCCGCGAGTGAGCAAAACACATTCAAAATTTCAGTCTTTAGTCGTGAGTTTTTTTTTAAGAGTACCTCTCAACGTAAATTTTTGCAGCTCGTCGAGTTTTTTTTGAAATTTAAATGTGGTTCTTGATAATATTTTTTTGAAATTCGGGAAAAATCGGGACATTTTTGTTACTTTTTTTAAAACTGCCGTATCTATATCTAATTACTATTAGTTTTTAATTTTTAAAATATCGCAGTATACCTCAGAATATACTCTTTCTTACGGTACTATTATTTTTGAAATCGGTTAATAATTAAATTGGATGCGATCAAAAGTTCGTGATACAAAATTCGGAATCTTCGGATATTTTCGCTACGTTTTGTTAAAACCGTTATGTCTACGGCAAAAACCATTATTTTTTAAATTTGAGAACATCACTGAATACACTACATTACACTCTTTCTTATGGTACAATTATTTTTCAAATTGGTTAATAAACAAAATCGATGCAATTAAAAGTAGGTCATACAATTTTCGGAACTTTCAGATCGTAACTTCCGATACAAAACTAAAATGGTCATATCTATATAGTATTACTGTTAGTTTTTAATTTTAAAAATATTGCAGTATACCTCACAATGTACTCTTTCTTACGGTACAATTATTTTTAAAATTGGTTCATAAATAAATTTGATGCAATCAAAAGTTGGTGACACAAATTTCATATTTTTCAGTCCAGTTAGCTGGTTCGGCAAACAGCAGTGGGTTGCATTTTCTACTATCGGGTTTGCCAGATATCAAATTTATCGTAGCAACAATTGCCATAAAAACGATTTCTTTTTATTTGGCGAGGAAAAAGGCTCGCTTTTTTCCCTCTGTTCTCAAGACAGTTTACCGACAAAGTACAATGTATTGATATTAACACTGTTTACTTAAAATTGTACAGGGAACAAGATACAGAAGATTTTTTACTGATGCGGCTATTAGTTTAGGGTGCATTAAGTGTTAAAGCAAAAAAAAGTGAAATCAATTGCGAAAGAAGTATTGGTTTGAGAAAGCAAACCAAACGGGATTGCGTAGCAATCCCCGGGGTCGGCGAGCGTAAGCGAGCAGGGCGCGAAGCCCTCGCTGTGACGTCATGTACCGGAAAGTGAAATCAGCATAATACGAATTATTCAGATAGTTTCACTCTGTGAAAGGAATGTTGGTTTGCGAAGCAAACCAAATGACATCTGTGAAAGGAGTGTTGGTTTGCGAAGCAAACCAAATGGGATTGCGCAGCAATCCCCGGGGGTTGGCGAGCGTAAGCGAGCAGGGGGCGGAGCCCCCTAGTTACTATTAAAATTCAATTACCTTTCATGTTGCATGCTTTTCAATTCATTATTGTTTACGAGTCTAATTTGTCCTCATGATTATACTATAATGCTGTTTGTAAAAAATACAACACTATGAAGGAGTCATCAGAATTAAATGAAATTTAATACACAAACGACTTGTATTAGGACAAATAAATGAATAAATTTTCAAAGCAAAAAAACAATATCAAGTGACCGAAATCAGTATTTGGTGTAGCCACCAAGCGTTGCAATAAGTGCTGTTATACGACATGGCATGGAGTGAAACAGATGTTGAATGTCTGCTTGTGGAAGAGAATTCCATATTGTTTGTATGCGCAACCAAAGTTCGTCTTTTGAAGCTGTAGGACACGGATCACGAGCAAGACGCCGACCAATCAAATTCCACACTGGATCAATAGGTGACATATCCGGCGAATAAGCAGGCCAAGGAAGAAGTTGCATGTGTTGGGCTGAAAAGAAGTCTCGAACATTCCTTTCAACATGTGGGCTTGCATTATCCTGTTGAAAGATAGCTCCAGGGATGCCTTGTAGGAAGGGGACGACTTCGGGCTCTAGCACTTCACGGACATACCTGTTGCTATTCAGATTACCCTCATTTCTTAGCAGCTGAGATCGCCCATGATACGAAATCACACCCCAGACCATAACTCTGAGTGTTCGACCACTATGACGTTCGATAACGCACTCTGGAAGGCAGCGTTCCCCGGCATAGCGTCTAACACGAATGCGGCCATCATGGTTCCACAAATTAAAGCAGGATTAGTCAGAAAAGAAAGCTTGTTGCCAATCAGCCCTCCAGGCTCTGTGCTCATGAGCCCATTGCAGATGCAGACGTCGATAATTTGGCGTGAGGGGCATCCTGTATAGAGAAATCCTTGCACGCAGTCCACGGTGCAGCAGACGTTGGCGAATTGAGGAAGCCAACATTAGTACACCTGTAGCAGTAGACCAAAGTGCTGCCAACTGCCTGGAGGAAGTTGTACGGTCATTCACCACCATGTGGACCAGGTGTCTATCATTGTGCGCTGATGTCACCTTCTGTCGTCCACTCCCAGTTTTTCGAGTTGTTCGGCGCTCGTCGGTCCACTGCTTCCAAACTCACATCACTATGGAACTGTTCCGCTGCACATGAGCTGCTATTGCGCAATAGGAAAATCCTCTTTCACGAAGGCCGATGATTCGCCCCCGTTCAAACTCAGTACGTTGTTGAAATTTCACCCTATTTTGTCGTGGAGGCATAGTTAGGTCTCACTAAACGCTCGCCACTAAAAAATACCATGCACTATTTTCAACGTCCCGCTACAGCCCTCTATTTATATGCTTTTAGCATCAGTTCAGAGGGCGCTGCTCACACCACGTATGTGTGGTGGCTCTGAAACTTTACTACTTTGCATAACATCCAATAATTGACATTTGCTGCAAATTTCATTTCATTCGGATAATTCCTTCATAGTGTTGCATTTTTTACAAACAGCAGTGTAATAAATTTTACTTCTTTTACATTGTTCCTCCTCCCTGTTTTTTATCGTACCTTGTGTTCTTGTAACCTCTTTCAATAACAAAAAACTAAATTAAACCTTGTTTATTCCTTATTGTACAATCTGAAATTTAAAAGCAATAATGGTTGCTTTATATATAGGGTAGACAAATGCAGCTCTTTGTTGAGTTAAGTGCAGCTCCCAGTGAAAATTTAAATCTGTTTTCTTTGTTATTTCAGAACTTTTTTTTCACAAATCTAATTAAATTGATGAAGTGAAGATTTGACTTAAGATCTTTGTTAAAGGTAAAATTTATTTATTTTTATTATTAAAAATTGAAATAATTATTTTGTATTTTCTTTATCTTAATTATATTTTCTTATGTGCATACTTTACATAGCACTTAAGACTTGTGTATAATACGTAACCATATTAATTAAATTAAATCTGTGTATTTAATACTATGTAACCATGGTGAGGCTCTTTATAATAAATGAAACAACTGGAATGCTGCTCTCATTGACCTTATGCGTGCCCACCCCTGCTATGTATCTACTATAGATTTATCCATTTTATTTTCATATATCATTTAATAATTCAGTCTCCAAATGCAACACCCAAACATAGCCTAGATTATTTCACTTGAATACAACCCCAGAAAATTTCACACATTGCAAGAGGCAAAAATTTGGAGACCTTACCGGATATCCAGACGTTTCATTATTTAAAATATTTCGGGCCTACAGCTTAGAAAACTATCTGAACTGAGGTCAGGCATGCTGCTTTGAGAGTCAAACCTTTGTAACAAATTGTTTTGAAATTAGTTTTAATAAAACCAAACAAAGCAGCTTGAAGATACATGGTTCCTTTAAATAGAATTTACTTATGATTCTATGTTTGGTGTTATGTGCATAGTGTGTAGGCCTTATTAGTATAATGTTAAATAAAAATTTCAAAACAAACATTTAAGTTTTGAATGTAATGAATATTTACAAATAAAGGTTGCTTACCTTTGAACAAATGTGAGGAGATGGGTATGACAGTTTTATTCCTTCTTCTGCTTCTAAATATTTTCTTTGAGTGATTGTCACCTATACAAAAAGATTTCTTGCAATGTCATACAAATGGAATTAAGTACATAATTCATATAGATGAAAATTATTACAATTTTATAAAAACAAAGTATATTTTTATGCATGACTTGAAAATCTTTTCATACTTCAAAACAATTTTTATCTCTTGTAAAATTACACAAATGAGTTTTGTAATGAAAACTGATATGGAAATTTCTAAAGCTGCGTGGCCTTCAAAAGCTTCAAGTGAATAACAAATTGAAACAAAACAAGAAATCACATGTTAACATACTTGAATTCTATGCCCATGTATTTTTTGCAGTTTGATACTATGATTATAATCTACAGGAACTTCATCACTTCGGCTAAATAAATGTACATTTCCTTTCCAATCATGCTGAGCAGACCATCGAAACAATCTAACCACGAATCTCGTGAAAAAGCCAACTGCAAAAAGTGGAACCATACAACAAATCTTTAAAATCAACATTACTATTCAATAAAAATATAACATATACATCAGTATTTTAGATGTTAAAATATGAAAAATTACTCTTATTATTGCAAAATGTAAATTTTCTACATAGTGTTTTTGTGTACCTATAATTTAGGAGACATATTCAAAGTTTTATTTTATGTTATGTGTGGATTATTACCAGTTTGGTGTTAAATTGACTGGTATTTTAATAAAATTACACCCTTTTTATACAAATATTTTTAGAGTAACTCAATTTAGTAACATACATTTAATTTCTAATATCTTACAATGATAGCTTCTTAAAATACAGTAAAATTTCTTTCATTAAAACTTTTACTTTTTAAATTATGCATATTAATATAATATATAATTGGTATGTGCCTCATTTTTACATAAACACAAATGATTCCTTTGAACATTTATGCATTCAAACAAAATTATTTATTATGAATTTTAAAATTTGAATTGTTTTGTATAAATAAGCACAGTAGATTGTCTTGATTTTTATTTCCTAATTAAACTAAGAGCAATAAGAAAAAATTTCAGTGAGGTTTTATATAAAATATTTAGCTACCTTTAATGACACAAATAAATTAATGTATTCCAAAATTAGTGACACTATATTCCTTGGCCCCAAGTGTTTTTTCACAAAGTGTAATCGTAATTCAAAACACTAATTATGATGCGTTGTACAAAGCTTACATCAACTGATTGTTGTTGCATCAAACACACCTAATAAGATTTCTAAATTTCTACACAGCATAACTAATATACATCCATTGCAGTTGATGTAGTTCAAAATACAATAAAACAAATAATTGAAAAATATAAAAAGTAAGTCCCAACCTGGGAGTAAACCAGAAAAATCAAGTATCAATATAAGACACTCTAAATTTTGACTGCTATTTTCAACCAATTTACTTTCCACAAGCCATGGGATCATGTATTTTGAATGGTCAGCCACCTCACTAGATTCAGGAACCTAAAATCACACAAGATACAGATGGTTTACGTATCACAAATTACAAAAGAAACTTGTGTAATATTAATACAGCTAAAGCAGTTATAGTATGTTTCTTTTATCCTGTAAATAAAGCTATTTTTTGACAAAGAATGCACAAAAAATATAAGATATGGAATATGATTTAACACGAAAACCTTGTGAATATGTAAAAAGCAAGACTACCATTTCACACTGAATAAGACCACATTTTTCGAATAAGAGTGGAATGAAATTTTGAAACAATAGAATGAAGTGCTGTATGATTTCATGCTTAATTTGCGCTGAATAACCTACGGCAGCATTTTTCAAACTATTAGGTTCTGAAGTAAAAACTGAAAATTAAATTAATGATCCTTTCAGCTTAAATGTTTTTACATATATTCGATACAGATTATGTGGCACTTAATACTAGTCTTTCACGTAAGCTGATAAAAATCATTTTGGCATGTGATGATATATCCCTCCTTCCTAATATTATTTACAGATATATTCCTATGATTTTCAGTGATTTAGACCAGAAGTTATAGTCAAAATTTTAATATTTTAAAGCCTAACATTCATTTCTTTACCCTATCAGCATAAAAATTAGAAATTTAACTTCAGCTAAGATCACAATAGTGTTTTGTCTTAATTCTAGCAATTTAAAATGCTTCTCCTTTCCTTCTTTGTGCGGCAAATTGATACCAAAAAAAAGTATTCCTTGAATACTTAGCAAAAATTAATCAGAGAACAAAATTGTACAAAAATAATTGAACAAATTAAAATACAGAATACAAGATAAAAGGTAATTACTTCATTTGATATTTCACAGAGAACATCAGAATTGCTCAAAAGGTCCAGTAGAATGGAAATATGATGGAATGCATTTGGCCAAATGTTTTGAAAACTTGCTTTAGAAAAAACATTCTTTATCTCACTTTCAGTTAACTCTGAGCTGTCCTGTAAGGATAAAAAAATGGAATAACAAAATATATTTGATTAATATTCACATTAGACACATACTAGTTCTAAAAGATCATTACATAAAACCTAGTCATGTGTTTTGAGAAACATAAAAAAAAAAAACCTATCACTTAATTTGCTATTAAACATCAGTAGAAAGAAAGAAGACATGGTGGTCTTTTGATCGAGTTTCGAACTAGTAACCTTCATTGTCAATCTGCTACTCTTCCAATAGAGCCACCCCATCCCTTAAATGTTACTGGCAATTTCATGTTGTGTTGGTTTTTCTTATTTCTGACCCAATGGTTCTTAGTAATTGAACATTGCTTCTGTATGGAATTCATGCCACTTCATCATTTGCACTCACATGATTAACATCATCAATTCCTTATGACATGTTTTTTTGTTTTCTCCTTTTGGTGGATTACAGAAATATTTCCAAGCAAGTATCGACATATTCATAATTTTTTTTTATGTCTGGTTCATTAGAGAAATGAATATTCTTGTAGGAGTTAGCATATGAATTTAAGAAGAAAATATCCCACTGTGCAACACTAAAACCAGAAGATGGCATAGTGAGGCTTACCTTAAGAGATGCATCGGTACTCATAAGCTGGTAGATGTGGTTGATAAACCACTGCGGTTTCAGAATCACAATACCACAAGTATCATCAAGTGCCTGAAGTTGGTCAGAGCCCAGGTGCCATATTTTCCCTTGGTGATGGTAGAAATGCACCATAGAGTAAAATTCTTCATCCGATTCTATATTTTCCAACCTTGCCACTTCAGATAACTGGAAGCAATGAGATAAAAATCACAACAGAATTCTATCTATTCTTTCTGTAACATTGAACACATAACCATGCAGTAATAGACTTAGAGGTTGGTCCACAGGCTTCTGCGGAATGCAATAGAATAATGAATGTGTTAAAGAAAAATGGCATAAGTTTTCACTCTATACACAAATGTTATCAAACTATTTTTATCAGTACCTTATTTAGATCAGCAAAATAAACTTCTCTTTCAATCAGTCTGTCGACTGCCTTCTCAAATAACATCCATTTCAAAGGAATTTCAGTACCAAAATGAGGTAGTTGTATTGCAAGCTCTTCTATTTTTGTCCTGAGTTCCACAATCATACTGTCCACAGCCAATGTGTCTGGGTTGCCTACATAGTAAAATGTGGGGTGCACAAGATGATAGTATACTTTGTCTTGGATGCTTTCCTTGATTTTGTTAAATTGGTGTTCAACCTGTTCGAGAAAAGTTAAACATTCTGTGATGTGTGGTTGGAAAAGGCTTAAAAAAATGGTAATTTGGAAACTTTAATACAACGCTTTTTAAACCTACTAAACAAATTATTTAAAGGTAACAAATAAAATAAATGTTTATTCCAGAAATATTCTGATAAAGTATTCTAATTTAAAAAATACCATCAAACGATGATCACAAAAAGTAAATGATTAAGATTAGCTACACAATGAGTAAATAGGTATATATTTATGATGGGTACATAGAATGAAAAAACATAGAGAAAACAATTCTTTCATTTGAAATAATATTTGAAATAACATGCTTCTGGAATACGCCATTCATATAATTCAATTTCAGTTTTACAATCAGAGGACTTTTCATCACTTTTTATCTTTATTAAGAATTTAAGATAATTAGATCTCGATAAAGAAATTAAATTATACAGGACTCTTCGAAAACATCTAGTCAGATTGTAAAGGGTGGTACAGGGGGCCCAAAATAAACATTTATAGACAACGCACATTTATTCGTGGTGGACAAACATATATGCCTTATCCCAGACTCCAACCAGGAACCTTTGAATCCAGAAGCAACATTCTGACCACAGTATAACCTTGTAGCATCTCGTCCATTTATGTTTGCAGCCCCATACACCAAATGCAATCTGTGAGCTTCGAATTTGTGTATCGTTGCATGAAGTTGAAATCTCAATGGGGAATGATGTCTTAAGCTATAGAAACAATGTTATCAACAGTGTTCACAACTACCCAAACGCAGCATTTCCACACACATACTTTGATTAAAAAGGGCTTATTTTGGGCCCCTTTATAGTTTGACCAGATATTTTCACAACATCCTGTATTGTATAATACTAACTTTAATAATTTCTGGTCAAGCAACATACTTTTGAGCATGAAATATTACAAAAAAATTGCATAGCCTAAAGAGGATAACAAATATTAATTCAGTACATCAAAATCTATAGCATTTGTATTGGTTATGCAATATTGTTATTGGATGCATTTTATAATTGCATTATTCTGTATTACCATGGAGTCAAAAGTTGTAGAATCCTCTTGAAGACCAACAATGAGCACTGGCGGGAATAGAGGACAAATCAAATCATTGACTACATTATCCTGAGCTTGATTTTTGTACTCGTCTTTAGGGTGTGCCATAGAGACATAAATCATTTCTAACCAAATGTGGAGAAGAGATAAAAACGAAAGGTTGGAACTTGCAGGTAATTCTAGCTGTAAAGAAAAACATGTATTAAGAAACTAAGGCTAGCAACCGATTTTTAAAAATAAAAGTATAAATACTGTTAACCAAAAAAAGGCATTTTATTTTAGCTCGTTTGCATCTGTTAAAAACTGAACTTTGCTACAGTGGAAAATGCTGACTCTTATCCCGATATATATTACTTTTATACACCACTGATTTTGATACAACTAATACAACTTACTAAAAGAACTAATTTAACTCCGATAAACAATTTTTAATAAGACCTAAGGCCGTGCTCAATGGGTCAAATTATTTATGCAGTATATTATAATTCAACACTCTCCAAGTTCCTTGAAAAATACTTATAATTCAAATAAACAATCTTTTTATGGTGCTTTTGATTCTCATCTTTACAAGATGGTTGGGTTTTATGGTGCAAGAGCTATATTTGTCAAGATGTACCAAACACAAAACAGAAAATGTCAAGATAAATGGACATGCATACAAGGACCAAAGATAGAAATATACCCAAAATCCAGGAGGGTTACAGAAATTGAACCTGCACCACCTACAACTTGCAGGTTGCGAGAGCAGTGAGCAAATCCACTAAACTCCTAGTACGATTTGAGAGTCAAGAGATTTATCACATACATGGAGGATTTGCTAAATGCATTTTGTTGCATTATATTTTCCCATACCTGACCACTTGGACTTCCAAGTACTACAAGGGCACTCAAAAGGCAGACTGCCGTTACTCCTAACAATGACAGTCACTAACATTCATGCACTTGCAAACTGGGATTCAAACCCATAAACTACTGGTGGCAGACAAGTGCTATGACCACTATACCAATTAATGGGTGAGGTGGCTGTTGTTTTACTTAATTATATGGCTATTTTAAATCAGAGGGTAGACACCAATAAAAAAAATCAAATTGCTATAGTTTTTCGTATAATATTGAAAAAAATTGCATTACCAAAAGATGAGAGGGAGCAATTTCACAAGTTTCTAAACGATAAATTAAAATTTCTATTTGTGAGATAAAATTGAACTATGAAAGAAAAAGAAAAGTATATCAATGCTTACACCATAATCTTCAGAATTTTGGACAGGGGCATCCAAGTCTTGTGACAAATCAAAAACAAAGAGGTATATTGTTTGAGGTGACAGAAAAAGCTGAAATGAGAATACAAATTAAGTGGAAAAACAAGAATACATGACTAAAAAATAATTTTCCAATTTTTTCATGAGCAACAAAAAATATTTTCTATTGCCTAAAGTAATTCTGTAATAAATAGTATTAGATAAAGAGCCTCTATAAACTGTATTTGGTGAGGTATTATAAGGGGTTGTATATGCTTGAAAGTAAAAACTACAAAAGATTTTACTTGCAAGATCTTATAAATCAATATTCCAACTACCTGCACTTCAATAGCATTATTATATTAGTTACACTCAGTTATGATTTCATCAATAATATCAAAATAAAACCTATGAAGTCCCAAACATTTTAAAGGATAAAAATCTCAATTTAGTTAAAAGTTTACTGTTAAAGTTGATTTAAAGAATTTATTGTTAATTAAAGTAATTTGCATTTTGTAATTTGTATTATTCAAAGATAACTCAAATTAAAAAACTTCACGATATTTAAATCATGATAAATTTTATTTTACTAGTTTTGATATAATAAGATTTAAAAATAGAAACTAAACTGTTAGTTAGTTGAGCCACCAGTTTTTTTGAACAATGAAAGTTGACTGTAGCATCAAACAGTGCTGTCTCCTGTTTTATAGGACAAATAATAATAATAATAATATATATATATATATATATATATATATGAAAAAAGTTTACTACAACTAAACTCATGTAAATTAGGATACAAGTATTTGAGAAATAAAGTTATACTACAGAATATAACAGGATTCAAGAATTTGAAAAACAGAAATGATGACTGCATCGAAAAAAATCCATGACTTTACTAAAACTTTTTTTATACAATTGATTAGGACACAAGTATTTGAGAAACATGAAATTATACTACAGAAAGAAAACAAATAGATTTTGCCTTTCTAAATAAGCTTTTGTTAAAATGAATTGATTTTCAATTCAGTAGTCATACCTGGTGTAAGAAAAGGTATTTTGCATGGCCACTATAATTCCAAATGTTAAACGTAACGACAATATTTTCTACTGACTGCTTTTCACTTTCCTTCTTTTCCCATATTAGCTTGCACTCTGACTCTTTGAGCATTGCTTCTACCAACTCCACAACGCGCTTAGGAAGGTCTTCAGGTAAATCTTCATTTGCATTGCTGTTTATGCATTCTTTTGAATTCTGAAAGCAACAATACTTTGGGCATAAAACGTAAGTATAGAAAGTTTACATGAAAAATTAAATTAGTATTTTAAATAAAAATCATAGTCTGAGATAACATATCAGAAGAGGTTACTAATCATTCAAATAAGTTAATGTTTCAAATATATATTTTTATGTCTATGAATGGTTTCATTTTTAAAGTCAAAACTATGTAGTGACACTCAATAGTCTATCCATGAAAATATATGGTTAGTCAAAAGTTTACATAAATTAATCATGTAAAACTGAAAGAAACAAACCTATTACAATGCTTAAAATTTGGAGACATGAATTGAATACATTGTGAAACTTAATTTATTGCTCACAATTACATTGTTTTCAAACTGCAACTGTCCTATCAAATTTTTTTGCCAACTAAGCATAATGAATAAAAACAAGAATGAACACTTCATTTTGAATTTCTAAATAAAAAATAGCAATTTTTAAGAAAAGAAATTGAAGACTCAATAGTGTACATCCAAATATCTATGCACATAAGACAAAATTCAAATGCTAAAAATAAAGATCAATGAAAAGTTACTTCTGAATTTGAAGGACACTGTGTCTACTTTAAATAAGTCTCTACTACTTTAAAAGGAAGTGTTTGTGTACATGTATGCATTGTCTTGACGAATTTATGGCACTTACAATAATGAGATTTGGCACATAGGTTTTGCAATTTTTGTGTGTGTGAGCCCGAATTTTAAAATTTAATCTAGAACATTTTTAAATGAATTTAATTATTATTGTTTTCCTTAGAATAGCAACCCTATAAAGAGATGACAGAATCTAAATTTATTTTTTCCGTGTTTCTGTTTCATTTTCCAAGTAACACTTTTCAGCAGACGAAAAAAAAACAAATAAAGTTTTAACTGGAGTTATGCATTTCTTTTTTCTATCTCCAAGATCATTAAAGATAGAGTAAAAATTTCAACGGATTTGAAATTTGTGGAAAATTTGCATTAGATAAATACCTAAAAATATGATTCTCTTTAAATAAATAATTTTTAAATTGTAACTATTATATTTTTACCCATATGAATTTGACCTTCACTGTTGAGAAATCCACATATTCCATTTCCCACGCTCAAACAGTTCCAGCAAAGGAAAGCAAAACAAATAAAAACAATTTTGACCGGCATTGTTTAGTTCTTCTTTGTAAAATCGAGATCATTAAAGATAGATCGAAAATTTCAAGGGATTTGAAATCTGCGGCAACTTTTACACCAGATATACATACCTTATACGTTTGATTTTCTTTAAATAAATCATTTTTAGATTAACTTTTTTATTTTGGCAATACCAATATGGGCACGTTAAACAATCACGTCACGACTTTTACGTTCTTCAGTGCTCAGTCTATAGATCTCTTCTCAATTCGAATTTGGCCACATTTGACAATGAGGCCATCTTGGTGTTGGTTTGCGAAGTAAACCAAATGGGAATGCGTAGCAATCACCAGGGTTGACGAGCGTTAGCGAGCAGTGGTTACACCTGAACCAAAAAGAACTGTCATGGGCAAGGAAAATTTTACACTAGATCAATAACTTATACATTTGATTTTCTTTTAATAAATAATTTTTTAATTTAATATTTACATTTTTGCAAGAGATTCACACCCATTGGATCTTTTCGCAATTCGAATTTGGCAGCATTTGACAATGATGAGGCCATCACGGCATTGCATAAGGTGTTGGTTTAGAACACAAACCAAATGGGAATTCGTAGCAATCACCTAGGGGTTGCGAGCAGTGGTCACACCTGTAATTTATATTTCCACAAGAGATTGTGACACCACGACGATTGAATCTCTTTGCAATTAAATGGGAATGCATAGCAATAACAGGGATCGGCGAACGTAAGCAATCCTGTCACGGGCAAGGACAATTTTACATTAGATCGATACATTTGATTATACATTTGATTTCCTTTTAATAAATAATTTTTCAATTAAATATTTATATTTTGGCAAGAGATTGTGACGTCATGCCAAATTGGATCTCTTCGCAATTTGAATTTGGCCACGTTAGGCAATGACGAGGACATAACGAAACTGCCCGTGGTGTTGGTTTGCAAAGCAAACCAAATGGGAATTCTTAGCAATCACCGTGGGTTAGCTTGTAGTGTTTCCACCTGATCCCTCTAAAAGAAGTGTCAAGGGCAACACCTTGCTGGCCACGCAATGGCTAGTATAATATAAGAGTTAAGAAAGTGTACTATCTCTTAACAAATAAAAACTTTTGGATATGCAGAGTCACTAGTAACAGTTCACACAGTCACATTTCTTACAGCTAATTGCACCTTCTGTAATGTTTAAAACATATTTTCTGCATTATCCCTCCAAAAATTGCAAATTAATGTTATATCTTAATTTAAAAGAAAACATTAAACTCTTTACAGCTGCATCTTCTTGCTTCAGCATCCCTCTGGAAGCTCCGAGTTTTGAAAGGCTAGACTGCAAACGAAATGTATTTTTAACGCCAGGAGTCCTCTTTCTGTCTTCTTTACTTTTCTTTCTCTGCAGAACCATTTCCCTCACAATATTGATGGCAATAGCTTTGAAATATTCTTCATCTGCAGTTGTTACTGTAAAAAATAGAAATAAGGTAATTTTTTTACTTAGATAAGTACTTTAAAAATATACAACTTTGATACAAATATGTAGTTAAAACAGTATAAGAAACAATAAATTCCAGCATACATGCTAATTTATGTTGTACCATAGTCCAAATTATTTTAATACTGTGGTACTACTTAAAAAGTCGTAATACAGTCCAGCTCTGGTTAGCTAGTATTTGAGTCTCGTGGTTTAGAATTAATTTATTCATTAACTTAGAGACAGTTTAAAAGTAAACTAGGCATTCCTGTGTGCAATTGGCATTTTAGTACATTTTTTGGCACCAAGTTTATCAGTCGGTGCTGGGAGCCACAGCAGTGATTCAAGTCGAAACAAATAATCACCAATTGTGACTGCTATACTTTGTTTTGTATATAACAGCCCTTTCATTTCATGCCCATACCACCCTTCTACAGGGTTCCCACTCTTTTTTTTGTAACTAAAAATAAGGACTTTCTAAAACAAAATAAGGACTTTATAAGGACTTACATAAAACATTATAGAAACCGTATTACACAATGCAATACCTAACTTTCGACCAAATGGGGATGCTCTTACAGATTAGATAATCTTATAAGAACAGTAGTATGTAAAAAAATTTAATATTCAAGTCTATTTTCATAAAATTATACACAAATAAGGCCACACAAAAATGAGATTTTTCAAAAAAAGCAGTCTGATTTATACAAAATTCAGCAGTTAATATGTGTGCACGTATCTATACTATTATAAAAGGAAGTGTTTATCTGTCTGTTTGTTTCACGCCCACAAAGTCCTGACGAATCTATGGCACTTACAGTAATGAGATTTGGCACATAAATAGTCCTAATTTTTTCCAATTTTACGGTTGAGACGAAATTTAAAATTCAATCTAGAACATCTTAAAATGAATTAAATATTTTTTTCACCATTCTTCATTCAACTGCGGTAAATCAGAGGAATAAAGAAACATCAAAATTTAGACTTCTTGCCCTTACACCTTGACGTCAGCCTTTGGAACCATGCCACATTTTTTTCATATCCAAGGAGAGAACACATTCGAATGACCTTCGTTTGTTTTGAGATTCATTCATAAATTATAATTAGTGGCAAACTATAAATTTACTAAAAGTATGTAAAAGGATTGCAAGTTGCATACGTCAGAGTCAAATTTGACTTTATCGATAACCGAACGAGTTTCTAAGAAAATATTTTCACGTAAACCAAAACAGATCATAAGAGTTATGCAAAAAAAAACTTTTAAAAATTTATAAAAAGGTTAAAAAAATAAAATGCAACTTTATTGAATCGATATTCAACTAGTTGCCACATTCCCAGCCTAAGCCATTCGGTATATTGCCACATAATTTTGAACCACGGTCAGATGAGACATTTGAGC
Source organism: Metellina segmentata (assembly GCA_947359465.1). Taxonomy (NCBI): domain Eukaryota; kingdom Metazoa; phylum Arthropoda; class Arachnida; order Araneae; family Tetragnathidae; genus Metellina; species Metellina segmentata. The sequence continues at coordinate 22,200,471 of OX375881.1, read as the reverse complement.
TGGTGCCCTACTCTCCAAACTTCCACACCAACCCAACGTGAGGACTTTTGGCCACTACAGATTTAAAGTGCACCAACCGCTTCTACACGATATGCTTACAAACATCATTTTAATGAAACAAAATTAATTTAAAAATAATCATCTTAGCTGACAATGGAAACAGATTGCGCATGGCATAACAAAAGAAAGTGAAGTTCAAGCACAGTCGTCCATTGAGTATTTGTCACCCGGATACAAATAGAAAAAAATTATAAAGCATAGAAAAATTACTTTCGTTTTCGGTCAGCAACCAAATGCGATAAGAGTCCGAAATTTCCAGTTTTCAAACGACTTTTCCTGATTAGTGAAATTCCCCGACTATTCTCGGTTCTCCAGCACTAAGGTTTACGTTTTTGAGATCTTTTCTTCCAATGTTTTTTTTTAAACAAGTGGGTTGGTTTTCTTTTGGAACTGATAACCGATTGCTTCAAATTTTCAAAACAGAATCACCCCTGAAAATCTTCATTTTTTTTTTCTGGGATAGTTGTTAAAAAAAATTAAAAGCATAAAAAAAAGATAGATTAAAAAAAAAAATTACCACTCAGATAGCAGTATTAATTAAAATAAATTATTTTTATATTGTTTTCGATTCACCTACAAATTTAAAAATACAATTCCCCCTAGTTATAATTAATTTTTAAAACATTGCACCCTCGGGTAACTGAATAAAACAAAATTAAGTAACATTGGATGATTGTATTCTAGTTTCCTCTATCAGGACAACTATTTAGTGCATTGCGAGAGACACTCATAAGTCGAAAACAGACAGATTTTCATGGGTTTTTAAGTTTTTAAAGTGTATTATGAGCTCATCAAGATATGTACTCATCAAGAGTCGATAGGCGATTTGTATATCGCGTATCAAGGGTTGCCATTCTAGCAAGCCAGTTCCTGAATTATCATTAAAACTGTACTTGTAAGTAGTTTTATCGCCGATCAGCTGCTAAAAAGAGGTCGGAAATATTGTGAAAAAATATCGTCATTTGAAAACTGAATTTTGTTTTTAAAGGAAAATAAGCACTTTCTAAGGACTATTGATGCAAAATAAGCACTTCTAAGGGCCCTTAGAAATGGAAGGTCAAAATAAGCACTTAGAAGCACTTTGTAAGCACCCGTGGGAACCATGTTCTAGAAGTGAACTTCTCCATGGTCATCTTCCATTGTACAATAGCTCCAGGTTTGGTTTTGTGAGGACAGGTATTAAATGTTGTGTACAAGAAAGTGAAATTATCAACACTGACATTGATAATAGGATCACTCAGCCAACTTTTGATTGAGTATGCTGTTTTCAAGCATTATGAAGCATCAGGTACTTTAAATGTCACTAAACAATCATTAACCCTAACGACTAAATTAGGATACTCTTCTTGACAAGCACAGCAGAGTAATGAAATTGAATAATTTTTTGTCAATACAGAACTTGCAGCACTTATTAACTCTAGGAGAATCGCAAGAAGTACTATAGCTTTTACAATCTAACACATTAAATGATAATATAGCCATAGCTCTGGGTTGGAAGATTCCTAAGAAATATTCTCCTGGTCACAAATGCTAAAACTAGTTAGATGCCATGACCCTCAGTACATGTAGATTTTTATTTTCTGGTAGATATTTACTTCCAGTTTCTTTTCATCGTATATAACATTTCCAGTTGTCATTAGCAAATTTTTTTTGGAAGTACCAACCAAAACAAAAATGAAAAGTTAGACTTCAAAATAAACATCAGAGTTAGGAAGAAAAAAAATACAATATTAATTGTAAATTGAAAGCTGTTTCAGATTCATTGAACTAACCAAGAGATGATTCATTTTCATTTCTTTCAGCAATTTTAGGGCTTTCATCTTCCACACTCTCTTCAAGTTTGCTGCTGCTCACATCTTCTAAACTGGAATTCAGCTTCTTTTTCAACAGAGTCCATGGCTGGCTGCTCACATTTTCCGAGGTCTGGCAGACACAAGCTGTGTCTATTCCATCGCATTCAACATCAAGTACATCGCTTTATTAGGATAGAAAACTAGGTACATTGATTTATACATAATTTAAAATATGAATGGCTTGTATAATTTTATAGTATGGAATAGTTGCGACTGTATTTCCTATAAAATATGTAACACTACAAAATCTAAAAAAATCTAATACAATAGGTGGAAGTACCAACTATTCTTGTAACAGAATGCTGAGTGTGGTTTTACTAGTTGAATAATAACTACCAACAGGTTTTAGAAAAACACAACAGTTTATTTTAGACTAACAAGCAAAACGAAACGTTCACACATTCGAAAAAGGAACTAAACATTAACTGACAGTCAAGCTGCTGTTGCCAGGTGCATCAGTTCTATAAAGCAATACGGTTACGATTAAACATGGAACATTTAGATTGCACTTACAGAAATTCTGACACCTTTAGGTGGGTGGGACATGGGTTGAACTGATGTGTGAATACATTTCTATTGCTCCTGTCCCACTGGGTAAAACTGATCACCAAATCCAGTGAGATTGTATACCAGCCACGATGTACAAATCACACCATCTAGCCTATTTTTTTCTGAGGTAAGTTCTTCCTGACAGGTAAAAAAATAGATTGAACCCCTTGGAATGCATCACACAGTCAAATTGCAGCAAAAAGAAGCATAACTATGGTCACATTTCAAGATTGCCCTTCACCCTCAATGACTGGCATTTTAGCAATTTTGTAAATTCACATTTTTATCCAACTCATTAAGTTTATAGTAGACACCTTGTCTCACTGCTTAGAGCACTCCAAGAGATCAAATATCAAATGAAAATATTTATATACCTTATATGCAAGGTATATAAATGTTCTAGGTATAGTAACCTTGAATATTTATATACCTAGAATTGGGGTTAAGGCTTGGTTGGTTTGGGTTTTACGGCACAGGGGGCATATTTGGTCAAACCCAAGATAATGTTGACAGGGTTAATACATTGAATTAAAAAGAAAAGTATTCCAAAGCACAAAAAATACATTTCATATTGATAAATTTGATAAAGAATTCATTCTTTATTTTATAATGTCTGAATTATTCCATAAAGTCTTTAAGAGAATTTTGCTGATAATAGTAGTAATGAAAAGAAAATACGGAAACATTATTGAAAGATTTTATAAAATTATTAGAGAACATATATAAATAATTTAAATTCTAAGATATTAAACATACTACTTTCAATTTTTTTTTTCTCGTGAATTTAAATTATATGTACCTTATACGTTTAATATTTTAATTATTATACAAAAGTATAGATTAAACAAGCATGAAATTCTGATCTTACTAATTGAAAATAAATTGTTGAATGTGTGTGTGAGATGAAAAGTTGACAAATAATTGTATCACTGAAATTTAATATTTAGTTGTAATTTTCCCAATCTTAAGGCCTATTTGAAAAATAGATAGCTTTAGTTTCAATAACAAATGAAGCAAATAAATAAGTATAATTTTTTTTATCTATCCTTTTCCAAGAAAAAAAATTTACAAAATTTTTTTTAATTTAACATATAAAGAATACAGATTATACACGAACATTTGGAATGAAGGCCAAGTAAAAACTGAATTGATATAATGCAGACCATTGAACACTGTTCTGATTGGACATTGATTCAAATCATTCTTCCAAAGTTCCAGTTAAAGACTCACATGGATTTAATTCTGATCAGCCCCAGAATTAAACTTTACAACATATTGCATTCAAAACACATTTTACAGAAAGAGCAAAACAATTTAATGCTTGTTCCATTAAAAAAAACTGCATAGAAATAAAATGAAATATTTCAAACGCATTCAAATTACATATAAAATAATAGTTGCTGATTAATCTGTAAATATTTGACAATTTAAAAAAATTTAAGCAAATTGAACTATTACCAGGACTTGACCAATAACTTTTTGAGAATCGTCTTCTTTCCATCAGGAGGGCCGATTAAAGCGAGTCTGGTGTGATAGTAGGGAGCACTTCCATAACTCAGGGCATGCTGATATGCTTGAACTGCCTCTGGTCCTCGAGCAATCACTTCTGTTGGAGCACTCCCAGCTAAAAAAGTACTTTTAAACTAAAAAAAGATCATCCTTTTACATGTAACAGTGTTTTATAGCCTAATTTTAGCTATATTAAAATATTGAGAATTGAGGGTACACTTAATCTAAAGATCAAAATCAATACTGCCCATTTGACTATTTTAAAGTAGTTAATTTCAAAAAAATTAAGGAAAATAAATGGTTGTGTGTGCATTTTAAACTTGTTGGTTTTATATGGAAATGAAAACAGCTTAAAAGTAACTATAAAAGATAGGTTTAAATTATGTTTTAATAGTTTACCAAATGGAGGGTTTGTTGCTCTACTGTTGTTTTTGTTGCATGAGGACATATAGAACAAAATCTTCTACATAACTTGACAATGTACATTGAACAAAAAAAAAAATAATAAGAAATAGAATTCACCGATAAAACATTCCATGCCTTGAAAGTTGTTTAAAACTTGGGGGGTAAATAATTCAATTCTTTTTTGCAGAATTTAATAAGATCCTTTCTAAGACACAGTAAAATCAATATCCCATGCTAGCAGACTATACTGCCTAGGATATAGTGTGGGTCACAAGAGCGTCAGTTAATTTTTGAACAAGTGTGAAGGTAAGGGGATTCAGTACCCTGTATACACGCAATATTAAACTGCTCAATTTCGATGTACCTTTTCTGAAAAACTACTGTTTGTATCAACTTGTAATTTTTTTTTTTGCATTACATAAGTCTTGTACATTACTTTAAGGTCATGGTTTTTTTAAACAATCGTTACATTAAAAAAAAAAAAAAAAGATTATAAGTAAACAACCAAAAAAAATGTGTATTTTTTTAAGGTTTTTTATTTTAAAAAAATAATTACTTAAATAATTTGTGAAAACTTAACCACAGATTAAACTATGTTATACAGTGCATAACTGGAAAAAAGAATTACACATAAATATGCAGTAATTTGGCATATCAGGTACATCGAAGTTTGAAATTTCATGTTTTGAGAAAAGCGCATTTAATGATTAAAGTCTTACTTTATCAAAACATGCAAGCTCCATAGACATTGTTTTGTGGATTATCTAGCAGTTTATCCTCTTCCCTTTTACTTTTATGCCTTTTTTCTTTCCTTTTGTTTTTTGTGTTCTGGGTATAGACATATCTTGCTCGAGACATTTCATGGAGTTTATCATGAACTCTCCTGGCACAATTGACAATTTAGTGAGCACTTTGACTTTTGACACATTTCCTAAATTGAAGCAGACTACAGCATCATATACACCAAAGGACAGAGTGTCTATGTGAACAAAAGTCGATTTAGGAACTCTCGACCAGATAACATTGTTCAGGCTTTCATTTGGATTCTGGGTGTTTCCGTGCAAACACTTTTTAAGAAGTTCAGGGTGGACCAAATCTCTGAAAATGGGACGCAACGTTTCCATTACAGCAACAGGCAGGCTATTCTTGTGGCAATACGTTTCATTCTTGGCTAAGGCTTTGTTGTTTTTGCACCAAGAATCCTTGCCTTTGGGGCAAAAACCATGCTGTGGATTGGCATCGGTCAACACTTTATGCAAGAATATTGTCCAAACTGCCTGCTTCATGTCGTGAACACTCTGGAGGTTTCTACGGATTGCCAGTTCATAGTAGCTTTGATTAAGCTCTATTTGGGTGTCGGTCAATCTGTTTTTTCCAGCGAGAAGTTTACCATCTGAAAGATTTTGCCCCTTCATGCTTGATTTTAGCTTTCATAGCCTTGTTCCCATTCGTTTCTGTACATGGCCTATACATTCAAATTTTTCAATTGGGTACTCGTTGCCATATACAGACATTTGGCTGACAGTATTGTATGCTTTTGAGTCCCTGTCACCCAAGTATTTTGTGTATCGTACACCATATTTTTCAGCGAACCGTTCAAATATTGAAAGAGCACCACTCACTTCCATCATTCCGCTGACGCCATTTAAGTTTTTCTTGCAGTTTGCAGAATGCACTCGTTTATCCTTACACATACAATGCTTGGACAGCACTTCAACGTCTAAAACTTTGCCAGTATCTACACTTGTGATACTGACAATACCATTCAAAGACATGTAGCCTCGTTTGTTCCACGATCCATCAACTGCCGCAGCTAGATTTGGGGAATTGTTTTCGGCAACAGCTTATGCAGCTGCTTCCACCATGGTTTCTTCACACACTTCTTTCATAGCCGTTAGAAGTTGAGTTGTGTGTCGGGCAAACCTTGACGGAGGATTTGGCAAATTCATGATGCTGCAAAACATTCTTCCTGACTCAGCGCCTTTACAGATGGATCGAAGCACATACACAAATCAAGTGTTTACAACATGCGTCTTTCGATTCTCTGCCTGCCTCTCAGACATGTCAAAATACAGGGTAAAATTGCACTCACTGCATTTCAATTACAACTGTACAGACAAGCCTGAATTTTTGCCGAAAGTCAGATCAAGCCCATTTTTGCACACTTTGCATCTCATGTGCTGCTTAAAAACTCCAGCTAGAATGTCAGCATCCATGATGATATTTGCTTCATAATATGAAGAGTTTGAATAACTCTAATTTGAATCAAGAATTTTTTTCTCGTTGGTACATGTCTTGGTCTGTGATGAACAAGTTTCTGTTTCAGTAACTTGTTTTTTACCATAGTAAACACCCTTCCTCTCTTCACGTTTCCCTCAGTGAAATTAATTGTTTACTTTTTGAAAACAAAATTTAACTTGCTTCTACATTGCGAAGAAACAAAAGCAATATACCAATAGAAAGGTAAGAATTCAGCAAATAATATGCACTAAAAATCTTAAAAAAAAGATTTTTTTTTCGATTTTTGGGTACTGAAGCCCCGTAAAAGCACGAATGGTGATGTGGTTTACCCTACCAACTCATTATCACAGTTATCACTTATGGCACTGAAGGATAAACTTAAACCCAGAATCTGTACTAAAGTCGACAGTTGTGGAAGTGATTTGGTTATGTTTCAACCAGTTACCTTACTTAAAGAAAATAGCTGTCTAAAACCATGTTACTTGACTGCTTTCTTGTGGGAGCTGGACTATAGTAATAGGTGAATACAGTGCATTAAAACCCCTCTATTAGATGAGATATTCTACAGAATTTGAATGAAACAATGTCACACACACACTCAAAGAACATGAGAAGCCACTAGGTCTAGCACTGTGGGCAAAGTACTAGGCAAATGAATTGCTTAATAATATTTAATAATAACAAATATATGTTCCAAGTACTAAATGTTGCATTTAGATGAAAGTTTAAAATTTTTATCCTAAACATTTGTTGTGCAACGCTATTATAAATGTAGTGGTTTGATTTTGTCACTGATCTTTTTTGCATTTGTTAAAAGTGAATTCCGAACAATTGTTCATTCAGGTCTAGACTGAGAATTGAACCTGAGAGCCCGTTCAACTGTGAGCTAACCACACAGCTATCGGCCAGCTTGTAGATACAATGATTATATTATAATCCATCACCTCATTTAATGAATAGACTCAACCAAAATATTCGATACCACATGACTCAACTGCCTTCTCACAGGAGCCAGACTGCACTACTGAGAGCTAAATCAATAAACTACATTAGTACAATGAAATAATGTTTACTTAGAGTACCTTTCAGACTGGAATACTTCAAGCATACATCACATTGAAAGTGCTTCTTTGCATGCACACAGTGAGAATTTCAAGATAAGCATTCCTAGCATTTAATATACTGAAATGGGTTTTTTGTTCATTTGTAGCTTGCTTTCAACTGAAAGATTCACCACAGATCTCTATTATTGATATCCTTCTTTTCTTTCATGAATATAGTAATTTTTACCCAAAACATTTCATGCATCACAACTCACACTCAAAATAGTTATTTGAATCATCATACGTTTGATCACATATAGGAATCCTTTGGTCTGATGCATTTTCTGCATATTAACATACTTAATTCAGATCCCCACCCTATGGGTGAGGTTGTTTTTATTAAAATTATCCCTATAACTGAAACATTTGAAACACATATCACAATGATAAGGTTTCTCATTTGTGTGGATGCGATAATGCATATTCTGAGTTCCTTTGTACCTAAAACATCTGCAGCATACATCACACTGAAAGGGTTTCTCACTCGAGTGAACGCGACAATGCATATTTAGAGTTCCTTTATGTCTGAAACACTTGCTGCATACATCGCATTGGAAAGGTTTCTCATTTTTGTGGCTGTGATAATGCACACACACATCTTGATTCCATCTCTCGCCGACGAATTTGCTACATACATCACACTGAAAAGGCTTCTCTTGTGTAGATACGATAATGCTTTGTGAAACAGCGAGTGAAGTATTTGCAACATGTTTCACATTGATGTGATTTCTTGGACAGGTGGATAAGGTGATGTTGATCCAGGTTGAATTTTTCAGTGACGAAAAGATCAATGATCCGCCATTGTCTTTCAATTCTTTCATTTCCAATTGACGAAATTTCATAAAATTGAGTGGAATAAGAAATGTATACGATCCTCCCGCCATCGCTCTGTGTTTTGGTTTCGATTTTCGAGCGGGGAACACCAGGAGGTTTATCGTATGGACTTGTCAATACATCCCTTTGAAGTGTTAACGCAAAAATATATGATAACCCTAAAAACACAAACTCTTCCCATTGATGGTTACATTTGGAATATTTGAGTGTTGGTTGTTTTGAGGGCTTTATCGCGCAAGGGTCATGTTAGCCATGCTTCACCAGATACAAGGTATACAATATTAATTAATAGACACACGCACAATGACAGTTTAGCAGACACAGAAAAGGTAGGTATAGTTGCAATTAACGTCGTACTGGAGCGACACAACATGCTATTGACGACGGTCCGGGATCAATCCTCCAAGGAAAAGATCAAAAGACAACACCGCGTAATTTTGAACCACGGTCAGATGACGAGGCAACACTTCAGCTGGCACCCACGCTCCAGACTTCTCCACCACGCTAACGTGAGGATATTAGAAGCCACGACAGATTTAACGTGCACCAGCCCTCTTGTAGACGACGGTCTTTGGTTGTTATTTGAACTTGCAACCCTACGTTTGCTAATCCGCTCTTTTCCAACCGGACGTGGTTCAAAATTATGTGGTGTCTCTGATCTTTTCTTTAGGGGATTAATACCAGTAATAATTAATTGGTAATTTTTTAGTTAACGTCGTACTAGAGCAACACAACGGGCTATTGACGACGGTCCGGGATCAGTCCCTAAAGGGAAAGATCCGAGGACAACACCTCGTAATTTTGAACCACGGTCAGATGACGAAGCAACACCTGAGCTGGCACCCCACTCTCCAAACTTCCACGCCAACCCAACGTGGGATTAATACCAGACCGTCGTCAATAACACGTTGTGTTGCTCCATTACGACGTTAATTAAAACACATACATAACAACCGGTCTACCGCGGCCCGACAGAAGGTAATGGTAATTTTAGTTAACGTCGTAGTAGAGCAACACAACGGGCTATTGACGACGGTCCGGGATCAGTCCCTTAAAGGAAAGATCCGAGGAAAACACCTCGTAATTTTGAACCACGGTCAGATGACGCCCGACAGAAGGAGAAATACACCCAGGTAGAAATACATTTGATAGGAATCGAACCTTCGCCACCTACAACTTGAAGGTTGCTATCGAGTTCAATGCTAATCAATGCTAGACGAGTTCAAATAGCATATACATATTCAGGTTTGGTGTAGCTTCTTAACGTAGCCGCAACTCCTCTGTCCCGATCAGCTGAGGCCACTACAGATATGGGGGAGGTACCAAAATTTGCGGTGTAGCTATAGCATTCGAACTGATGTCATAGGAAAATGAAATAAAAGTCTTTTGGTGCAATTTTTTATGCTGTGTATACTTTCTAAATAGATTATTCTTTATCAATTGGAATTACATTCCAAAGTGCATGTGAATCACGAGTCTTTCATGGAAATTGCAGAAAATCTCGAAGAGCACAAAAGTATTTAGGCCCAAACGGGAGTTGGCGAGCATAGGCTCGCAGGGGGAGAAGCCCCCAAGTAATAAAATATTTCCTAATAAAAGCAGCCGTGAGGCTAACTTGACTGAATTTTTGGGTGGAAACATAAACAAACCATCAGCCAATTTTAAATTTGTTTGGTAATAATTTTTAATGTAAGCGATGTGCTGAAATTACATTCGAACTAGCCCCAGACGTAAACTAGTTTGCATGCCAAGTTACCAAAACACTATCGCCTTCTATATTTAGCTTTACAGAAGAAAAAAAACCGTAATCTTGAATTGTATCTTTTGAAACGGAATGTTTTCCCCGTACAGTTGTATATAAATAAGGAGCTTTGGGGAAAGACAAGAAAATTAATTAATCGTGCGTATAAATCTAGGGTAGTGTTCATTTAAGAATAAGGAAATCGCTCTTTGAACATATCAGTAATGAAATAGCACTACTTACAGTTTGAAACAAACTTGACAGATACCGTTATCCCGTACAAATCCAAAAGAATCCATAACTGCTCTTTCACAGGCAATCCGGTTAAAATAGCTCCTTTGTGTTCATTATTAATGAACACATGGAGATGACCCTTGCAGTTCACATAAAAAGTCAACCTGAAAAGATGAAGAAAATAACGATCAAATTTAATGTGTACAGAACTCTTGTGTATTTCATATTTTTTCTGAAGACAGATTAAAGCGACAAAAATATATATATTTCCTTTACTCACTGAAACTTTACATGGTATGTATACTGAATTTGAAGAATGTACCTACGCTTACTGTTGTCCCTCGTGTAAATGACAGGATTTGTGGCTCATGTTAAATTAGCGACCAAAATGTCCTCCCAACATTAGAATAGGTGGTATGTAAGAAGACATCAGTTCACAGATTTTCCTGTGAGCATCTATCAAAATTGGTATGCCTTTCTGACTACTCCTATCCAAAAGGCTATAGTACCACAAAATTTATTTTCGGATCGGTAATCCTTATGATATTGATTTATAAATTGAAAATTAGAAGTGAAAATATTCTTATAGTATTTGTCAATAATACAATATTTTTGTGGACTGCGATTGTATTTATTGACATTAATTTAAATTGCTGTACTATATCCTAAGTATATAGAGAATAATTGTTCTATCCAATGTAGATTTTAAAAAAATGTTTCCTGTATATCCTATCACCTGAATAGATGAGGTACTGAGAAATTGGCAACGTTCTTGGCACTTGCCAAGTACATGAAAAGTTACGCCACTTAAATATTGGCTCCAAGAACTGTCATGAAGATATACACGGGCGCGATCTGGATCTTTTTTATTAGTACTTTTTATAGAATCTGAGACGTTAATTGACATTTTCTTTATATCTCACCACTAAACCACACAATTAAGAGAATGTGTAGACGAGAAGGTGCCCCAAAATAAACCTTGACACCAAATAGTAATACAACTCATCCGTTACAATAATCTCCGAAATAGCGAACTTGGCAAGATCTCGCACTTGTGTCATAAAAACACTATCAAAATAGCGAACTACGACGCATGAACATCATGTGCAGTATTGTAATATTGTTTGATTAATGATACATTTATTTAATAAAGGAACGGAAACTTCATGCTGGGAAGTTATGATCTCTAATGACATCCTTGGCATGCTGCCGTTGTGAAATAAAACATCGACCTTCTAATGAAATAGACGGAACATGTGTGCAGATTTATACCATTTCTTACAGTCGTTAGGTTTGAATATCTGTCAAGTGGCTGTGGGGAAAATCATGAACCCATCATGGGACAGTCCAGCAGGTAGATAATTGGGGGTCATATGGCGCAAGGTCCAAAAAGTGTCAAGCTGCGCCAGTAAATCCAGAAGAAGCTGACCCAAGTGGATTCGGAACATTGAAACGAAACACAACGGATTCAGTCAGTTGAAAGGTTTTGAGACGAACACGATTTTTCTTAGGGAAGTGTCTCCCGAATTTTCCTTAATCAGTTTCTAGAGGATTCAGATGGACCAAGATTCCGTTGGTGTGAAGCGGTCTTCAGTCTTGGGTACATCTTAGAAATCATTAATTAAACACCTGAAATCAAAGCTTAGGACGAGTTCGGAAACTTTTGATGACTAAGAACACTGGATTGCACGACTGAAATCAAGTCTTCCACCAACTTGGATATCTTTTGAGGATACTGGATAACTTAACTCAAATCAAAACCTTAGACCAACTTGGGTGGTTTGGGGTTTTATGGGACAAGGGCCTTATTTGACCAAGCTACGCCACACGCAAGACAGACCAACGAAACAGACGTCATGTAAAACATTTTCAGAAAGAGGAAGAAGAGAGGGGTTGGGGAATAGAGTAGTGGAATGAAAGCAGAAAAAAATATACTCTGTAACACAAAATTCAAAGCAGCAAGAAGGAGTTGTCCGATTGAGTTTAAAATTGGTGGATGTGAAGAATATACATAGACAAACAAACGATTGAAATTTCAGAACAATTGAATAATTTATTTCAGAGTTTGACCGTTATAAAGGGAGGAAGTCAATAGGCGTTGGTCCACCTCTGGCTTGGATGCGTCATCCGGCTTGGCAAAGACTAGAAATGTACCCGTATGGTGTCCTGCGGAATTTCTTGCCAAATTGTCTCCAACTGTCGGGCTAAAGGGTCAACATTCCGGGATGGTTGCAATCGCCTACCCATAACGTCCTAAAGGTGCTATATGGGAGAGACATCAGGAGACCTATCTGGACAAGGAAGTGTTGGGAAAGCTTGAAGACAATTCATAGCAACACGTGCCATGTGCGATCGGCCATTTATGTGTTGAAAAGTAAGTCCAGGGTGTCGCAAAAGGAACGATAACACAACCGGTCGTAGAATGTCGTCTACACACCGCTGTGCTGTAAGTGTGCAAGAAATGAATACCAAAGGGGTCCGGCTATCAAAGCAGATCGAACCTCAGACCACAACGATAGTAAGGGCATGATCCACAGGCTGCTCTGGACGTCTCCAGACAAGTCTGCTGTTGTCGTTAGGACACAGTTGGAAACGGGACTCGTCACTAAAGACTATAAGTTCCCAGTCAGTGCCGTTCCAAGTGGATCGAGCCCGACACCACTGTAATTCTGCACCTTCTGGGCGCGTCGATTTTTTTGTTATATAGTGCATATCGCTTGGGTGTCTCGTGAGCGCGAACACTCTGTTTACTAAACATACCAAGGGAAAAGAAAATATCAACAGAGTACATCGAGTTCGTGAAGCCCATATCCACCTAAAAGTAGATAGTTGAATTAATGTCACACTGGACCAACATAATGGGCAACTGGCGACGGTCCAGTATCCATCCCAAAGGGAAAGTTTCGAGGACAACGCCTCATCATTTTGAACCAGAGTCAGATGACGAGGATAACACCTGAGCCCCATTCTCCAAACTCCCGCACCACGCTACCGTGAAGACATTTGAGACCACGGCAATTTTAACGTGCATCAGTCCCTACCTAAATTACGCTATTTGTTTGGATCGAAGTTTGCTAATCCTCTTCACTTCCGATCGGGCAACCACGGTCCGAACACACTTAAAAGAAATATGTCCCTGAGGGCTCCCAGACCCTCGCCTCTCCAACTCACAAAGAAGGTGTAGAACCTCAAGCACCTGAAGGCTCCACACCCACAGCTCGCCTTTAGAGCCCGCCTGAACCATTTGGTGAGCCCCTAAGGGTGGATCCACACCTCCCCATGATGTAGTCTTTTAATGAGCGGTGTAACTTCCGCCCCTGATGACTTCATATCCACGCCCCACCTGCTCATCAAATGGTTTAGAGCACCAATCGATGGTGAACGATGGAACATTTCTTTCTACCTGGACAGGGACGTTTAATTGGCCCCGAGGGATCGACCTACTTAAATCCCATAGAAGGAGCACTAGGTAATACACTTTGAAACAAAATAAGACACCCTACCTGTTGCCGTTGGACGCCCAATTTTCGGGTAATGGCCTTGCCCAAAATCCAGCTTTCGAAGTGAGGTCGGGGCACACATAGCGTGGCAGCTTCCTGTTGGCTAAGGTGGCCGGGTCTTGCAGGGTGACCCCCACGCGCAGGGCCCCCGTCCAGTCCTCGTTGGCCCCCAGTTGGAGAGAGACGCGGGAGTTGATGGCCAGGGGCTTGTTGCTGAAGGTGATGCCATCGCAGAAGGAGCTGATGCGCGATGCCCTGCTGCCGCCCTCGTCGATACTCACGTTGCAACCATGTACGGCGTGGAATTTCATTGTGGCTCATCCTCGCTGGTGACGCCACTGCCTTCGCCTGCAAACGGAATCGAGCATAGAATTGAAATATGAGTAGGTTGAGCATTGCGGTTGAGTGGAGCTTCAGAAAGTGTGACATTCAGGCCGACTAGTCTGAAAACACAGACTGCTCTGAAAGACTGACTGACTTGTTTGGCCGATTTGGTGTGTAATCGCCTCGTTTAGTAATGCAGCATCTAATAGCAGGTAGACGAGTCAGTTTTGCATTTCTGTAGAGTGGTGACAAAAAATGTGAAATCACCAGTCTATTACTATGTCGCGTGGACCAATCAAAATTTTAATGTGGCTCATCCTCGTTGGGGACACCACTGCCTTCGCCTCCAAACGGAATTGAGTATAGAATTGAAATTTGAGTAGGCTGAGCATTGCAATTGAGCAGAGCTTCAGAATGTAGGACTAACGTACCGACTAGTAGTCACGTGACTGCTCTGAAAGACCGACGTGTTTGGCCGATTTGGCGTGCTATCGCCTCGTTTAACAATGCAGCATCTAATAGCAGGGTAGACGAGTCAACTTAGCATTACTGTAGAGTGGCGACAAAAGTTGTGAAATCGCCATCAGTCTATTGATATGTCGCGTGGACCAATCAGATGATGAACCAATGGGTTGTCGTCTTCTCTTGTCCCGTAGACCAATGACATGATGAATGTTCGCTCCCACTCGACTGAAGAAAGTCGTAAGGATCACTTACTACTAGTTTGGGTCATATTGAAAGATTACCATTGTTCTCTCTACTTTTAAGTCTCCTCTAAAGAACTGAGTACTGTTGGAAACGTAGATGATATGAGAAGCGTTCTACCAAGCTAAATGTAGAGGACGTAGTGTTTCTGTGGTGAACGTGACACCAGGTGACTTGTTTTTCGCAATCGATTGTAACACGTCAATGAAAACTTCAAATAATGAATTCCGAATTGATATAACGTCGGCTTAGAGCATAAACTAATTAACTAACCAAAAAAACTTACAGTTTCAGGAATTTAGACTAACTATTAGGTCAAAAAATCAAAATGCCAAGCACATTTTGGAAGTGTTATATTTTTATCCAAACAGATTACAATGAGATAATGTACACATAATCATAATGAAAACAAGCATTTCATGTCAGAAAACGTACTTTCGAAAAATTGCAGTGGATGAGTTTCTATTCTAAGTTGACGATATGATAACTGATTGCATCAACGCTAATTAGATTAAACGCCAAACATTGCCAAAACAACGATGAACTACATTTTGATGCAACACCAATAGGTATTTTGTGAGATAATACGGACAGCAGAAATCAAGTCTTCGTCGAAGTTCTGGTTTGTTTACACTGAAAATCCATTTCGTGCACAGGACCGTTCCTGAGGTGTGCTATTTCCCCTAGTCAGAAAAAATAGGGGCTTCCGAAATACAGACACATTATATCTTCCTCCTTAAATACATTTATCCGCTGTCATGAGCAGCATTCATAATTTCGAACTCACTCGCGAACCATAAAATGAAATGTAGCCAAATTCGCCACGGAATTTACCTTGTAAACAAAGTTCTCGATGGTACTGCGAACCACGTCGAACCGATCGGAAGTGATCCGATCGGCTCTTTCGGAACGAATACAAAGGGTCTCTCAGTAGATTTGTAAGGAACAGCTCCGCTAGAAGGGACATTGCCTTGAACAGAGCATTTTCACTACAGTACTGTATACTCGTTTGTTCGTGATGCGTTGCAAGGCGACATGACGAATCGCTTATGTCTAAAGCTTGTGACACCACAAATTACAGCTTTTTAGTTAATGCGCGATTTTGAGCTTGCTATTGTGCAATTTGTCTCTTCCCACAAAGCCCTATGCAAACCCCTAGATTCATTGACCTTGCGATACTTTTAAGACCCACTACGAAGACTTTGTGTTAAAACTAAGTGAAACACGAAGCTATAAAACGATGAATTAAAGAGTGAATATCAGGCTAAAGTTGTTGGAAAATCTAGGGAGACACTACTGATGATTCAAATTATAACCGAGATCCCAAGACTTTAGAGGAAATTATAAAATGATAACCGGTCATGACAATTTAGAGACACATAGGGGAAGGTGTCGTACCTACGGACAGTTGTACCTTGAAACAGTTTATGTTGTGCTGCCTCCTTTCGAGTAAGTAGCAAAATAACACATTGTAGTTTACCATTTGCCACCAGAGAACCTTCTCACTAAGATTGGCACTCCACAGGTGTTTGTTGTGTTTGCTAAACAACTAATTGAAATACGTCTTCTAGAAAGTAAATATTTTGGATATTTCAATTTTGATTTTTGTATTTTCACTGATTATAATTACATTTTTTTTAGGGTTCGTAAAGTTAGTTTAAAATCTGTTCTCAGTGATGATACGATTTCAATGTAAACATAAACCTGATAATGCTTTTTAGACTGTTTTATTTGTAAAGGCAACCAGTTGTACCTTGGGACAAAATAAATGTTGTACCTTGGGACATCCCTAGGTACAACAATTCATTTTGACTTTTGATACAACAGCCTGGGTTTACAAATGCACTAATACCCTGAAGTTACACAATAGGTGGGACCGACAGAAAATCGCGTAAGTCGGGGCATATAAAATTTTTTTAATTGAGATCAAGGACTAACAAAAACACTAGTTTAGAAGAAAAATATTTAATAAAATTGCAGTTCTTTTTATACATATTAAAAAACAAAATGTTAAAAAATTAATGTGCAACATAAAAAAGTAATTTCGATGTCGATGGCTTCATAAAATCTAACAAATTCGTCTGACGACAGAGTGCCTTCTTTTTTTCAAGCAGAATTTCTTCGTAGCAAGCTTATATATTTTTTTATTACTTGTTTTGTATCTACAACGCGTTGTTCGTTGGAGTCAATGGTTTCTAAAATTTTTATGCCCTTTTCATCTGGCCGGGCCGCGCAGATGGTCTTCGACAGCCATCCCATTTGTTTTGAGTGCAGGTGATTTTTAACTCATTTCCTGAAAAATTTGATGACACAGAGAGATCTGCTGGAGAGCTCCAGCTGAACAGAGGTGTTTGTTTTGTGGTGCTCGTTTATGGGGCCACGGCCGTTGAATTTTTGCCTGTTTTGCAGTGCCCAAGACAAAGAGATGCAAATCTCTATTGTAATATAGTCTATATATAGTTTTTTTGAAAAATAAGTGCGTTATTTGTGAATTTGGTTGTTTCGTTGTGTTGACAGGCACACCTCTCGGTCTTCTACATTACAGCGTATCACAGCAAGAGAAATACTAAAATAACGGTCAAGCGATAAAATGTTGAAACTGTGTGTAATTTTTTATAAATATGAAATTTAGTATGTGTAGAATTGATTTATTATGAATGTAGTCTACTTCAAACAATCTAAAAGTAAAGTTGGAAATTCTGTTTTACAAGGTACAACATGTATCCCAAGATACAACATGTGTCCCAAGGTACAACAACAGTATCCCAAGGTTCAACATCATGTATCCCAAGGTACAACACCATGTTGTATCTTGGGACATTTGAATAGATTAACAAAACAATTTATTAAACAATTGTTATTCGAGGTATATATATATATATATATATATATATATATATATATATATATATATATATATATATACAAATAAATAAAAAATGGTAACTTCTTCCGAAAGTAATGAATGTAATTAGTTGATGGAAAAAACAAACTTCAGCTACATTATAGCCTCAGAAAAAATATTTGTTTAAAACTGTCCAAAGGTACGACACCTTCCCCTATATATAAATTCGGTATAATCGACACTGCATCCTGTCTGCTCTGGATTACGAAGGCCTATAATTTAAAGCACAGTAAGTAGCAATTGAAGGGTTTTCTGTGAGAGTTTGGAGTTGCATGTGTAATATCTTGTGGTAAAAAAGAAACTCTTTCGTTTTGGGCAAGAAAGATGTAGCTCCAATCGTTACTTAAGAACAACTAAGGATATTTATAAAAAAAAATCGTTTCACAGAACTTAAAATTTTGAATTTTCAAAAGTTTTTTACGGTTATCCAAAAACTTGAAAAATTGGAGCTACCTCCTTTTTAGCAAACCCTTCAATTGTCTATGGCTGACAACAACTTTCCTCCCAGGTTGTAAACTGGACGACAAGAAGAGAAATGGATAACATTTACTTTTTCTGGCATGGAATAAAAATACCTTTCCCCACTCACGAAGTCAGACGATTTTTACCTAACTGCATTCCGCAAGCTAGTTTACTGGACGAGCTATAAAACCCAAACCAACTACTCCATTGATTAGGTAACATCAATGGTCATTATAATTATGAAGTAAATTAGTGTGTGTCCGAATACAAAACACTCACTTTTCAATAAACATTATAAAGTGAATTTTCTTGAGTAAAACTAATATAGATCTCAAAATGTGTGCTGGGTAAATTAGAGATTTGTTAACTAGGTGCTTATTTAGGAAGTCAAAAAGTGATTTTTAGCCCTGAAAAATGAATAGAATCTTGTTTCACTTATGAAAAATTAGTACTGATCTTATGTAGTTTCAAGGATATCCTAATCCTTGACGAATTACAAGGCACCAACGTTTTTGTATTAACATGACTAATAAATTGCTTTCGTTATATCTTTCCTGGTGTTTTACTTGCAGTATTTTGTAGCGCAGTAACATCAAGTTACGTGCATAACAACAATTGGGTTATAAAATATTCACTGGTATATCGATTATGTTGAACTTTTGGACTTCAATGTAAATGAGTGTTACGGAACACAAAGGCACAACACGACGATCAATCGAACACGTCAATTTCAAGGAAGTCGATTGATAAGAGTGTCGTTCATCAGTAAATTTGAAAGAAAATCATTATCTGCATCGTGTATATGAGTACAATTTTTCAAACTCATTTCTTTAATAGGGTAGGTGTTCCAAATATCGCTTACCCTAACTATTTCTCTGTATCTCAGCTTCCTGGGTTGGGAAATCAAGCTGGGAACTAAATGAATATCACTAGGAAATATTCTCCTTTGGTTTCCAGAGATCATATACCTTCTTTACTTATGTCAGTTTAAGTTAACAAGTAAAACCCAAGTTTTACCTGTTAACCAAACCAAAGTTTCCCAAGAGAATTTTCAAGAGTGGGTTCCTAATAACACCTACTCCTGTTCCTATTGCCACCGACCAGGCAAAATTAGGAGCTACTATTAAAAACGAGTTGTTAGTAGAGCCTACATACTTACCTTTAGTAATTAATGTACTTTTAAGTCATATAAACGAAATTATGATTTGGAAATACTTAGCTGGATATTCCCTGAATGGATTGGAGACAAAAAATACGTTGTGTGATCACAGCCTCAAATAGTTCAGATGCAATAGTGTTGTTGATATAACTGATAAGAAACTTGCCGATGGTGCTACGTGTGGCAAAACCCTGGACCGTCAAGGCAACTACATAAACTCATAGATGTCGCGCTTGCAAACAAGAGTAGGCGATATTAAGCACAGGGACGATATTTGGAATACTTAACCCTATTCGAGCCAAAAGTGCGTTGGTTTGCGGCCATTACAGGGGTCTCCACATCTTTACTTTGGGCTCCAGCTCCAGGATAGACAAAGGGGCCCCAGAACCAAGTTAAATAATAGATTCTTCATGAAATACAGATATGCATCCAATAATACAAAACGTGTGAATTTTACATTTTACTTTTGTTCAATTTTGACGCAAGTAGCTGCTTAAAAATCCAAAATAATATTGATATTTTTTAACTTAAAAAACAGACTTTACGTTACAACATAAAAATGTTTTCTGTTCCCCCTTCTCTATAACTCTCAGGTTCCGAAAATATGATATTGATGTTCGTCTCTATGCGGCTATTACACTTATAATGGACAATATATCGATAGCTAAACAGACAAAATCAAAAACCATAGTTCTGAGCAAACAAAGTGATAAAAATACTGCTCCAATACTTTACTCGCTAAAAGTGTTTCTCAAGAAGAAATCCAGCCTTCTTACAAAGAAAGGGTAACTTCGTGGATTTCACCAGTTTAAAGATCACGGCATTCTGGTCTATAAAACTCATATCTTGAAAATTATTACTGTGTTTCACTCGTAATTCGACAGTATTTTTGTATCTTTGCCATATGAACCCCAATTGTTTAGATCTTGCCCAAAAGAATATATGGGCTCTGTCTACAAGTCTGTTGAATTACTGTAGCTACACCTTTGCAGTGGCTTTACAACAAGCCTACATGTGCATTATGTATGATGAGAAGATAGAAAATTATAGCGGAAAGAGTTATATTTTTATCCTTTTTGTGGCAGAAAAGTTGTTATTGTTGGTGTGAGTAATCCAAAAATCTTAGCCATATCAGTTACGTGTTGAGCTACTTATATTAGTTTGAATTGATTGGAAGCAAAAAGGGCAACGCAGGTGAAGCCGTAATGTAATTATCTTGTTTGGTTTTAGGGTTTTGTAGAATGTGTGCCAAATTTCATGTCAAGATTTATAAAATTGGCTCAATAATAAGTCCTTAACCTTTTAACTACGGCTATAGATATAACTGCCGCGATTTTATATGTAACTTTCAACGTACAACTGCTGTACTAGCCGTAGTCAAAATTCTTTCTTAGCACGATTCTTGTAACTTTCATAGTACAACTGTTGTACTGACCGTAGTCTAAATTCTTGATTGGCGCGATCAAGGTACAACTGCTGTACCAACCGTAATCTAAAGGTTAACAGATGCTCGCAAATGTAATCCGTTCGTCTCGAACAGATTTTTCACGAGTAGTTGAGTGGTTCAAAATTACGTGTTCCTGTCCTCGGATCTTTCCCTTAGGGTTTTGATCCCGCACCGTCGTCAACACCCCATTCAATAGCCCCAGTTCTAGTACGACATTAATTAATTACCTTACCTCGCGAGTAGCTGATATGACATCTACCCTACAATAATGGACCGGACGCCAGCGGATTTGCAATATAATTTAGTACTTGTTTGGAGGTGTTTATCGTGGTATGACCTGAGTGGGACCTTTGCGTGTTGTTCCTGGTCAATTGAACGCTGACGCCTGCATGAACATTTGAGACAATCAGGTTATTCCTACGCTCTGGTAATTCTATGGAATAGAATAATGTGAATTCCAGGACGACAACGCTGCATGTCATGTTGCAGCCTCTGTCAAGCAGTGGTATCAAGATATGAATGTAAAACGTCTTCCCTGGCCTGCTCAGAGTCCCGACCTAAACCCCATAGAGCATTTGTGAAACGCTTTAAAGCGACGCTTACGGACCAGGGAACCACGTCCGAAATTTACAGCTGAGCCGACGACATGTTGACGCAGGAATGGACACAAATACCCATAGCTGTGTAAGAAAACCTTGTTGAAAGTATGCCCAGAAGGGTTGCTAGTGTAATTGCAGCACATGGGAAACCATCCCCCTATTAAAGCATGTATTATTTTCCTTATACCATCACATCTTGCTGTCCGGTTCATTATTGTAGGGTAGTGTATAAAACTATTGGATCGATCAACTTGAAATTTTTACAGCATAGCATGTAAGGTAAACATTCTTTTATCGTATGATAAACTAGATAAGCGATGTGTTACTTTTTTATATTTTAATTCGATTTTCCATCCCCTATTTCCTCACATGTTTTATAAATATTTTTCTGATTCATCAAACGATAGCCTTTGTAACGTCCCTAACTCCACCACTGACCTCAAGACGTTAGTTTCCAAAACATCTTCCCGGGCCACGCAGATGGTCTTCGACAGCGTTGGTTTTGAGTGCAGGTGGTTTTTAACTGATTCCCTGAAAAATCGGCGACACATAGCACAGCCACTACCTCCTAGATTATAAAGCCGTCTGACTGATACGCAAACCTTATATGACGTCACCATCAAAAGGTATACGATTCTTGTCTTGTTTGAATTGAATGCTGAAGCCATCCGAGCGAGCGTTTCATCAGTGGATTTATTAAAAATAGTTCGAAGTATCGTTTGTACATTAGTTATTGTTATATTTCCGTAATATGGTTTGCACATTAATTACTGTTACATTTTCGTATTATCGTTTGAACATTAGTTACTATTATATTTTCGTGTAATTCCAAAAAAGAATGTCTGATAAGGCAGCAGTGTAAATACATATTTCTATGAATGGAGTCAGATAGAATAAAGTGAATTTTGTAGAGAACGATTGAAGAATTTTATTCAAGGAGAATCTCGTAACAGGATTATCGTGATTAAATTTTACACTCGCAGTTGCTAAAAAAAGGAGTAAAAGGTATGTTGATTTCATTTTTAATATACTTTAAGTAATTAAAACCAATGAAATATTGGTTAGGTTTCGAAATTCTTTTCGAATCTCCAAAGGCCCAGCATCTGTGATCATCCTGTTTTATTCTCATTTGGTTGTGTCAATTAGTCAGCAAGTTTAAAAATATATCGTATTATAATGGTATCCAACAATTTACAAACATAACTTTATTGAACTAAGTCTAACGTGCTCTTTTGGTTAAATCAAAATCTGTACACTACAAATATCTATAGAACAGTACTTTCTAGATTTTTTGGTTAATATTATTACTCGGTTAGTGTTATCAAACTCTGGGAGTCGAAGTAATTACAGTACGCGGATTCTACTGTAAAATATACATATGTATGAAAGTGTTTATATGCGTTTATGAAACCATATTGATTCCACATATTGAGGTCACAGATAATGACAGATTCAATTTCTGATAACATTCCTTTAATCACATATTTAGCTGGTTATTGTTGTCCTACAGTTGTAAAAAGGATTAAATGTGACAGTTATAGTGGTAATTTAGTCATAGAAAAACCACTAAATATTCATTCAGGCTTTCCGCATATCCATAATAGTGACAGTGGTGGATTAAAGTACCCTGCTGTGGATGCTGTAAATGTCATAATGCAGAATTTTATTGTTCTGCAAAAATTAATTGGGAGAGAATTTGAGAGTGAGTTTTTTAAAGTATCAAACCAACGCCTGTTTGTTTTGCGTGCTACTCAGGAAGTACTGATATCCAATTAAATAAGTATTACACCATGCGAGCGGCATTCATCAACTAAAATTATGAAGTTTCTTTTGCGATCAGCTACAAATACACTTATGAAAAACTATTGTAGGTCCAAAAATGACAAGATGATCAAATTACTAAATAAAAGAAAACTCGAAACATTAACACAGGATAAAAAGGTAAAATTGTGTTTAATTCAGGGATGTACATTTTCAATTTTTTCACCGGCTTTCCCTTTAAAGGACGTCTAATGTAATTCACCTGTGCCTCTTCCTGGTTTTTTAATTGCCTAGTCAACTTCTTCACTAAGACCTTCGAATACATTCATTCCTATTATTTATGCATCTTCGGTTAGTTCGTCATTTCCCTTATATAATGTACCATAAAAATGCTTAAAAAAAGTTAGAATTTTGTTAGATGCCTTGTCTACAGTAGCATTCATATTTAAACTTAGGCATCATTAAAAAAATGAAAGAATCTTAATTTTTCTTTCTATTGTGTACATATTTATACACGTTTTTGTATTTTATTAACCAGTAATTTGCTATTATATCTATTCAACAACCGTAATAGGCTTCAAGAGTCTAATTATATAATTAGCATAGAAAATTTCTTGTATGTACATTTTGTGTATGTAAATTTGTGCTTTTTCTATGTACCCAAATACTGAGTTTGGTACATTAATAAAAGTAATTTTCCATGAAAATGGATATTTCTTGGAGTATTTTTCTTAGTTTTAATAACCCTTAACAAGTGCTGTTTTTGTTTAGAACCCTTCAATTGTATACCCCGATACACACTGCTTTTTTAGCAAACAATCTCATTTTCAAAGGTTTTCTTAATTTGCGATCGGAAAACTTTTGCCCTTCTGCTGGTGACGTCATAAACTAGACAGAGGGCTTTATTATCTAGGAGGTAGTGCATAGACGCCATGATCAATCCTTTTACAGGTCATTGAGACAAATTTCTAGGTTTTCGACGAAAATGCGTTTTTTCAACTGATTTTTACTTGACTTTGTTGAACTAAATTAAATACCCTGATAATTCCAGGTTTTCCCTGACCGGCGGAAACAATGAACTAAACACGACTGAATATTTTATTCCAGTGGAGGGCAATGGACACTATCCTTGGCTACTACAAGGCCGGAAATGATGGTCCATGGTCACTACTTCCAATGGCGGGCACCAACGACTTGTCCTAGGCCACTAGAAAGCCGGAAGTGATGGTTACTTGTAAAAGGGCACCCAGTGGGTGGACACGATTGAATATCGAATTATTGTTTTGACTAACAGGAAGAGGTAGATCAAATGTCAGCGATGAAAATAGGAAGCCTCGTTTTCAATGTTCTACATATTATATCAAAATAGAAATTAATAACGTATCGGAATAATAAAGATTATAAAGATATTATTTCATACACAAAAGCCTCATTGAACGGCACCCAAACCGAATACGAAGCAGTTGCTCGCGTGCGGAAATAAGAAATCCTTCACCTGCCCCTTCGTAATCTGACGGTTGGCAATAAATCGGTTACTAGTTTACAAATACGATGCCGTGAAACCTTACAACACGGCATGAACATAACATCATCGTCGCTATGGTGACCGTCAACAACACAATAAACTTGGTTCTCTCTTTATTCCGGAGTTTTTCAAAGAAATCCGCAACGACTCGTGAGAGGCGGTCGGGTTTCTGCGAAAGTGCAAGGAAACCGGGTTAATAAGGGAGTGGGAGGCCATTGAAATTCAGGATGCGTTCCCCTTGATGCACGGGCTTTTGATTTCTAGGACGTGTCTATTGATTCACTTGTTGAAATTGAACCAGGTTAATGGCCCTGGAAAAGGAATGGGAATTGTTCGAAATAAAGAGGTTCTAAATAAACCACACCTATTAATATAACTTATTTAGAAGGCATTCGGAAAACGGAATTGGGAAAGGTTGTTTGGAACTCAACCGCCCACTAAATAGTTCACTTAGTATCCATTAATAACCACTAATAGTTAACATCGTATTAGTAACGTAATAGTTATCTCAAGTATAACACCAGTAGATAAAGTAAAGTAACAAATCTCAACGCGAAGTACTTGAAGAACGAACGCCGTGAATCCTTTACACTTTCATTAATTTTCATTACTTGTAAGTAATTTACTAGTTAACTTAAGTAATTTACTAGTTAACTTATGTAATTTACTAGTAAACTTAAGTAATTTACTAATTAAATTAAGTATAACACCAGTAGATAAAGTAATGTAACGAATCTCAACACGGAGTACTTGGAGAATGAACGCGTGAATCCTTTACAAGTGTTAACTTAAGCAATTTACTGGTTAACTTAAGTAATTTACAAGTTAAATTAAGTAATTTACTAGTTAAATTAAGTAATTTACTAGTAAATTAAGTAATTCACTGGTTAAATTAAGTATAACACCAGTAGATAAAGTAAAGTAACGATTCGCAACACGGAATACTTGGAAAATGAACGCGTTAATCCTTTACAAGTGTCAACTTAAGTAACTTAATAGTTAACTTAAGTGTATTGTAAGAATCCTTTACAAGTGTTAACTTAAGTAACTTAATAGTTAACTAAGTGTAACATCAATAGATAAAGTAAAGTAACGAATCTCAACACGGAGAACTTGGAGAATGCACGCGTGAATCCTTTACAAGTGTTAACTTAAGTATCTAAAAGTAAACTTAAGTGTAACATCGGTACATGAAGTAAAGTAACGAATCTCAACACGGAGTACTTGGAGAATGCACGCGAGAATCCTTTGCAAGTGATGCTACGTTGCTGATCCGACGGATTTGAACGAATGATTTAAAAAATATTATTACTCAACAACTAGAAACAATTTATTTATTCTTCGTTCGGCCGATCATAACATATGTGCTTGCCCAAAGTTAAAAAAAAAAATCACACATATTCCAAGTTTTTTCCTCTGCCAAACAACAAAGACCAGGTGGATGGTTGTACCGTGATAGCAATATCAGAAAAGCCCTTAAAATTCCCTAAATTAAAAACTTTATTTAATAAATCTCCCGCACACTTTTCCTCTGAATTTGAAAGAAATATGAATCCTGCAGTAAAAGAGAAATTGAAATTTATGGTCCGAACGCTCGGCCAAAATAAGACAAGACCTCACAAAACTCTTATTTTTGGAGACTGAAAAGCAGCAACTCCCTCAATTCAACCTCCTACCTTTAGTCATTTCGCCAATGACAAATCTGCATTTCCTTTCGTACAGCCAATGAGTTCTCATCAATTTCAACGGTCTTGATTAGCATTTGGGAGCTCTCCTAAGTTCTCATCCAGATCAAAGTTTTATTTTTCAATATTTTAATCAAACGAATTTACTTTGGACTGGATTTAACCTAGTGGCAGTCTTTTCAACACAAAAAATAAAACCCCAATATATATATATATATATATATATATATATATATATATATATATTGTTATCCTCTTTTTGGAATATTGCGATAACTTTTTATTTGTTTAGAATTCAAATCAATTTTTCTTTTTGAACGATGCTAGACCAGCAAATGAGGCTGATGCTCCACTGTGCTAAGAAACTTTACGTTTTACTATGAAGATAGCTAGAATTAAATACACTAATTTGTACCTGATTAATTTTTTAGCATATTAATGTTCCAAGATTAAATTTTGCTGAAAAAAAGCATTGGAAATGTACTTTCTTTTACTTGCAAGAGGGCGAGCTGTGTCAATAGCTTTCAAGGAGGAAGTAAGGAAAGATGTCCTCTCAATCGTCTTTGTAACACACACCAGGAGTATACGAAAAAAAAAAGATTTTTAATTGGAATTACAGTATGCTTCTTCGAAAATGACAAATATGTATTTAAAATTGTAACATTTTTAAAACACTCTTTTACAAGAAAAAAATTTTTAAACTAATATTCATGGGATGTCACTTTTTTAAATAATACCCTCTTCAATATACTATTATATTTATCATTAAGATACATCCTTGCCATCTCGTATGAGGTTGCGATCGTACTATTTAAAAATCCTCATGTACAGACGAAGATTAAATATAATTAACTGGTCTCTGTGTGGTGATGATAACATTTGGTCTCTATTTAAATTTTCAGTGACTTGTTAGTGTTTTATTGAATGCATGCCAATGGGTTTTTTTTTTAAATAAATTTCTTTAAGAAAAGTTTTGGTGCGAAATTGTTTCAAAGCAATGAACCAAACAAACGAATAATCTTCACCCCTTCTGAATCGAGCTAGCGACTGTCTGCACATTAGCTCCGAAATCAATGTAACATTTTGTTGATCAAATTTAAGAATATGAGCTACGTTAATGATGTCTTCAGTTTTCTGTCAACATCAAAATGATATCTCTACCTCGAAAAGTTAAAATTAGTTGCCATTCATTTCTATTATACTGTATACGAATTTTATTTTCAAAATTGGGGCTGGGGACGAACGCAAATTTTCATATTCGACTTTCTTTAAAATAGAATTCGGAACACTCTCGGTGCTGTAGAACTGAACACGAACAATATCTCTATTTTGTATACGAACGTTATCATTTTTATTTTTTAAGAGTTTCAATGGAACAAGAGGTTATGTTTAGATTTATTATTATTACTATGTATATGAGAGAACCATCAGGCTCGTATAATAATTAAGATAAAATAAAAACATAAAAATAACTATTATTATTTTTTAACATTTGTTGTGCATGAACAAATTTTCTTTGTTGTGTTAAGTGATTTTTCAGTGGAGAATATTGTGCAATTACACATACACAGTTTGGGGCAATATGTCCCGCAATTGTCTCAGAAAAAGTTCGCAACCCTACTCCCGCGAGAAAACGATCAACCTTGGGTCAGTTGATTTCTGTATAGGTGTGAAAGGTTGTCTCGAATAAATTAATATGACTATGCTGGCCATACCGCAGAATCCCAAGAAACAAAGTTGGCGATAGACATTGATAATGTATCCCTCTCCAACTTTGGAATCAAACGATTAACTCAGAGCCAGAATCAGCACTAAATTAAGAAGGTTTGGGGAGAAATTGTTTCAAAGCAATGAACTCTAAACAAACGAACAATATTCCCCCTTTCTGAATCAAGCTAGTGACTGTCTGCACATTAGCTTCGAAATCAATGTAACATTTTATTGATCAAATTTAAGAATTTGAGCTACGTTAATGATATCTACAGATTTTTGTGAGCATCGAAATGAAAACTCTACCTGGAAAGGTTAAAATTTTTCTTTCAGCGAAAAAATTTCCATTTGTCACTTCTCTGACAATGCAGTCAATGTGTTCGAAAAATCGTTGAAAAATACGGTTCCCGTGTAGGGTTGCCAACAGTTCCGGATTGGCTGGGATTATCCCGAAATTTAAATTGCTGTCCAGAATCCCGGTTGAATGTCAAATTGTCTCGAAATTTCCGAGAAAGCTATATATCGACCCTAATATCACTTACACTCAATAGTTATTTCTACAGCACATGACTTCGTGTCTATCCATAGAACGTCCGTTCCCGGTTCCCCCACTTCTATCCAAAGCCAATACTATATATGTTAGTCTGTTCAGAGCGGGACCTTCGTGAAGAAATGGTATTAGTTGCCATTCATTTCTATTATACTGTATTTGAATTTTATTTTCAAAATTGGGGCTGGGGACGAACACAAGTTTTCACATTCGACTTTCTTAAAATAGAATTCGGAACACTCTCGGTGCTGTATAACTAAACACGAACAATATCTATTTTGTATACGAACATTATCATTTTTATTTTTTCAGAGTTTCAATGGAACAAGAGGTTATGTTTAGATTTATTATTATTACTATGAATATGAGAGGATCATCAGGATCGTATAATAATTAAAATAAAAAAAAATAAAAAACATAAAAATAACTATTATTATTTGTTACATATTTTTTTTGTACACGAATAAAATTTCCTAGGAAAACTAGGTATGTTATGTAAAGTGATTGCTCATTCGAGAATATTGTGCAATTACATCAGGCCTCGAAATAGATTTTTTTATACAGGTGCACTTTGTGCACCTAAGTTTTTAAATTAGGTTTTTAAATTCTCTTTTCTCCGGCGCACGGCTGGAAAATGTTTCGATCATTGGAAAGTTATGGTGACAGTGGCACAAGTAAACCTTCCTCCTGTATTAACTCGTTACGAACCAACGATTTTGTTTCGCATAGTTTGTACTTAGTAATTTTAATTGAATTTAGAGCGAGAGAGGTCGATACTAATATTATGTTCCAACATCAAAATAACATAAAACACGTTTCCCTCCTTTTTTTAACGTTAGGTACACTGCGTGCACCTAGCGGGAAAAAATTAGGCTCACAATTTTATTTTCATGTGCACAGTGCACCCGGGTATTTCGAGCCTTGAATTACATATATAAATATACATAGTATTTCAGTTTGGGGCAATATGTCCCGGAATTGCCTCAGAAAAAGTTCGCAACCCTACTCCCGCAAGAAGGCGAACGACCTTGGGTCAGTTGATTTCTGTATAGGTGTGAAAGGTTGTCTCGGATAAGTGATGTCATACGCAGAACCCAAGAAACAAGGTTGGCGATCGGCATAGATGATTTATCCCTCTCCAACTTTGGAATCAAACGATTAACTCCGAGCCAGAATCAGCACTAAAGATGTCAATTGAGGATGGATTTCTTTTCACCTGTCCCCTAATTCAACTATTAGGCTTGTTCAAATCATGTGACCCAATTGCTTTCTCATGGGCGCCGGTCTATATAGGTAGCTGGATTTAAAATTTTGATTAGTGAAGGTTTGGGAGGAAATATTAACTTTCTGGTGTAACATTTTTCCTGAAAATAGTTTTTGAATGTGCGTGGGGGGGAAATAGACGCGAAACATGAGAGATTTAACATATGGATATCTTCATCTAAACTTAGTTTGCTCGCATTCTATGATCTGCAAATATAGGTTTCCAGTGTTGCTACTGTTCCCACTCTATTACAGAAATAAAATTCCCTCACTTTTCCAGGTTTTCAAGACAAATTTTTACAAAATTCCAGGTCATACTTAAGCAATTTACGACATTTATAAGGTAAAAAATAATAATTTAGCATTCAATAGAAAATAATAAATACCAATTTAAGAGTTATGTTCTGCAAAAAGTAATACACAAAGCACAAGTAATTTTGCACATTAAAATAACTTATTCAAATAATCCAACATCATATTTGACTTAAATCAATTTGTGATTTAAAGTATCATAAGCATGAAATTCTTCAATTTAAGTCAGTGGACGAAACAAAATTCATTATCTGTTTAAATATTAGCTATTTCTTTTAGATCGGATGAAAAATTCAATTCATAAAATAATTTGATACGAAACTGTGTACGAATCTTACTAGTTTCTTTTCTCCAAAGCATGTGAGAAGCCATAATCAATTATTTCTCAGGTCATCGAAGCGATTTTTCAGGTTTTAGACGAAAGTTTATTATTTTTCCTGACTTTTCCCTGATTTTTTTTTGGACAAAATTAAATTCCATGAGAATTCCAGGTTTATCAGGTTTTTCCTGACGCGTGGGAACCCTGTTTATAAGTTACTTTTATACTCATAGACTCCAATAAATTAATAAGACGGTATTAATATATCACGTTTAAACAGATTTTGTGTATTTAATCAAAACTCTTCACACAAAAATCTACAACTTAAATACAAATTCTTTCAAAACATTAAACAGTTATTAACGAAACAGTAATTCTGCGTTCTTTTACAACAAGCAATGAATCCATATGGTTGAATTAAAACTCTTCTCTACTTTTACTAGCAAAATTTATATTTGCATTTTACAAACGAAACTTTGGAGGTTAGTTTGGCATATGTTATTTTTTGGGGGTAGGGTCAAGTTGGTTGGGAGATGGGAGGGGGTGAGAATTCGACAGTACAGCTACTTCATCAAGGGGAATTCTGGGTTATTCTGACAAAAATTTGTCAAAATAAGTGAATGCCTTCAAAATATCAAAAACAATAGAAAATAATACATACTTTAAAGGTCTGGCCTAGGTCTTGAATATCATACGAAGTCAGAATAATTTTTTTTTCACAGAATGTCTTATGCAACCATTTCTAGTACAGACGATTAAAAATTCAATGTTCTAAACCTAATTAAAATTTTAAAAAGCATTTTTCTTTAGAACATTTGATTCCAATGCACAACTTTTCCCTCCCTGCATATATTTTCGATTTGAAAATTTTATAACATTCGACTCTAGTAATCATAATTTCTGAGATAAAAATTATACTGAACGTCTGCGATAAAAATAACTAACCCTTTCTTATTCGTACATCATTTCTAATAGAAAAAATTTAAAAATAACATTCCATAAGGAATAACACCCTTTACGTTAGATTTGCGATTTCATGTCGAAATGCGTATTTCCAATTGGAATTTTGAATAAACATTTGCTTGGCATATGGAATATATCCTTGCTACACTGTTTACAAGAAATTGGAATTTCATCATACATTGCAGAACACAATAAAACTATCAATATACACTTTGATGCACTTATTTCAGATGGATTTATTTCTTTGGACAATTGTGTATTCCTTTCGTCTGATGAACTTGAAATATAGTATTACAATGGAGATTTCTCTAATGTATATCAAATATGACGCAGTTTAACGTTTTAAGATCATGTTTCGTTACACAAGGACTAATTAGATCTATTGCTTACAGAGAAAAAATTGCAACAGCAGCAGCAAGCAATGAAAACATTATAAGCTGGATGCAAAGATATTCAATAGGCAACATAATATAAATTCCATCACATGAACACAAGAAATATAAGCGATTTCAGATACGTAACAGGATTTTATACATATGCTTTTATCTACCCACTACAGAGCATTACTTTTTAGAATCGAGATCATCGTTTTGTATTCATACTGAAAAACACTTCCATCACATGAATTGAAATTGAATAAAGCTACACATTAATTCATTTTCAAATCACGTCTCTTGTATATTGTGGAGAGCCGCTGTAGAACGTTTGGTAGAGTGCCGGATTACAATCAGAGGGTGGTAAGTTCGAAACTCGACGTAACCAAACACAGTCGTGAACTTGAAGGATGGTGCACGTTATAGTTGTGTCGTGGCATCAAATGTCCTGACGTTGGCGCTGTGTAGAAGTTTGGAGCCAGATCAGATGTTGATTTCTAGATCTAACCTCGGTTAAACATTACGAGTTGTTTTTCTCGGATCTTTCCCTCCGGATGGCTCCCAGATCGTCGCTAATATCCCTTTGTGTTGCTCCATTGCAACGTTGATTCAACTACCCAATGTCTTAATAATTTCTTTAGTTTTAATTTTTAATGAACACACTGAGAAATAATACATTTTTACAACTCTCCTCTTTTAAACTTTTTTTCCTTACACTCTCAACGATGTATCCCATAATAAATGTATTTTAATATAATCAACAGCAGCAATGGAAAGTGAAAATAAAAGTGGCAGGCCCGAGATCAGAAAGTGCTTAAAACTGCAACGAACAAAATCTTTACAGAACCAATTTTTCCTTAATTTTATCAAAATTTGACCGATTTTTTAAAATCTTAAGTTACGATGTTTTGCAGTGCAAAGCGCGTTCTTTGCAACAACTTTTGTTCTTCTCTAGCTTCGGAACAACCTCCCTACACAACCCCAAATTACCAGAAATAAGTTATAAATAACACATCTTCTATGTCAATGACAAAGTATTTAACTTCAAAAGTTATCAACAGAATTGCAAATTCTGAAAGAATGCCTTTCTTTTAAATAAATAAAGTTAATTAATTTTGATGTTTTATTATAAATGTGCAATACATATTTAGTCGATATAATTGTGTTTTACGTCTGTGTTTGATTTTACTGCAGTTTTAAAAATCCGGACCAAAGGCCTACAGAACAATTGCAATTGCTTGGAGTTGTGTTGCAGAACACTGAATATAATTCTGCACCTGGGAAGGTAGGTAGTTGAATTTACGTCGCACTGGAGCAACACAACGGGTTGTTGACGACTGTCTGGAATCCATCCCCATCCGACGACAACACCACGTCATTTCCAACCGCAGTCAAATGACGAGGTCAACAGTTGAGATGGACACTATTCAAGTTTCCACACCACGCCAACGTGAGAGCATTTGGGGGCCCAGGCAGATTTAACGTGTACCAGCCCCACTCACACGAGTCTTTTGGTCGAATCGAGTTTGAACTAGCAACGCTAAAGTTGATGATCCGGGACTTTAACTGGGCTATCACGGTCCAATAATAATGGCTTAAACATAAATTTCTATTGAACTGGTTAACTTGGAATTCCTCTGATTGAAATGGTTAAGCAAAAATTCTACTGTTCTCCGAAACTTTTTACAGCTGTCAACTTGGAATTCTTCTGATCGAAATGGTTAAGCAAAAATTCTACTGTTCTCCGAAACTTTCTACAGCAATTAACCTTTCACTCCTAATAGGTAGATAAATGTACGTCGCACTTGAGCACCTTAACGGGTTGTTGGCGACGATTCGGGATCAATCCAAAAAGGGAAAATATCAAAGGACAAAACCTCGTTATTTTGAACTACGGTCAGATTACGAGGTCAACACTTGAGGTGACACCCCACTCTCCACACCACGCCAATGTGAAGACATTTGAAATCAAGGCAGATTTAGCGTGCACCAGCCAATACGAGGTAACATTAAAACTGGTATTCCGTGACTCAATAGAAGTGGTTTAAACATGCATTCCATTAGAACTTCTGGTAAAACTAGATTTCAACTGAACTCTCGAACTGGATAAAGAAACATTTCTACTGAACTGAGCCTTCTACACAACTGAAACCCTCTACAACTAATTTATTTTAAACCTTTCACTCCTAATAATCTCTCATTTTTGCAACTGTTAGTCTACTAATTTTAACACCCAGACACTTTCAACAACTTTTAACCTTTTGCTATTCTTTCAACAACTCTTAACACAATACAGGTTCAGATCAAAGGCATTTTAAAATCAATAATACAAAAAAACACAAACCTGGTTTAAGCATAAATTTCAGCATGGCTTACCACTACCGAGACATTTTCTCCATCCAGACCCGTACCAGAAAATCTGCAAAATATCCAGACCTCTTTTTTTTCTTTCTCACATTCTTTTTCTGCCTTTTTTCCCTATGAGTCTTAACGTCCGTCAGCATATGACTGTGCACGCGTTCCCTAATGCAAGGATTTGCCTTCTGTTCTTTTTCACACAAAGACACTTGGGCAAAGAAAGCGCGGCTGTAGCCATGGCGACGCTTTTCAAACCTCTGTTGCCACACTCGGACAATCAATCAAGAGCGTTGCTATGTCGCCGCCGTTACTCAGAAAATGCGATAGGTTATGATTCCATTTAAGGACTACAAAAAGAGAATAAGGGAAAATATTCATAGTTGCTATTTAGTTTAGGTAGATGGGAAATAAATGAACTCGATCGGTTCATTGTTCTCTCGGGAGATGAAGAGTGTGGACTGTGAATAACGAAGGATTTGCGTGTGGAATAGAGTTCCAAGTTCGGATTCTAATGGAAGATTGATTTGATGAACGGGTTAATATTGGGTTGTTTTGGAATAATACGACAAATTAAGTTAAAAAAGATGTACAGGTGGTCAAGTGGTCGGTTATGACGTATAACTGTGTTGTTACCCTAATGGGCAATGAAGTGGTAATCCCAGATAGATTACGCATTTTATGAGCAGATAGTGTTGTTAAAAATGGTTGATTGCCACCAAAGCTAATTCGATTTGATTTATATGTATTTACCTTTATTTTATGTAGAAAATGCTTCACGCTATTCTGAACTCACCACATTGTAAGCTAATAAAAATGGTTAGTTTGTTTTTCGGGGATTTGTGGCACAATTGTTACGAGACTCTCCTTGAATCAAATTATTCAATAGTTCTCAACAAAAATACACTTTATTTAATCTGCCTCCATACATATAAATATTTACACATCTGCCTTATCAGACATTTTTTTTTTGGAATAAACGCGGAGATCAGAAGCTGTGCGATCTCTCTCATACTGTTGCAATTCGTATCAAACGAAATTATACGAAAATATAACAGTAACTTGTGTGCAAACGATCATTCGAATTACTTTTAACAGCAATGACCATTTGATCAAGCTGTGCAAAACAACGTCAAGTAAATAGATACACACAAAGAAATTTTTGCTGACACAGAAGAAAGAAATATACTCGGGGTAAGTTACAGAAACCTTACCTTGCCAACTACAACTCGCATGAAGTTAGCGCTGGGGACAAACCCACTACTGCCATGGCAACCACGGGGGGAAAAAACCGGAATACTACGCATCATTCATACTAGAACAAATTCAATGACATTTTCGATAGGGAATAAAATTTACGTAGGAGATAAAATAATGCATATAACATTACGCATATCCCGTGAGCAGAAAGTGCTAAAACTGCGACGTATGTCATACAACAAAGTCTAAGCAGAACAATTTTTCCTTAATTTTATCAAAAATTTGGCCGATTATTTTTTTAATCATAAGTTACGATGTTCTTCAGTGCAAAACGCACTCCTTGCCACACCTTTTTTCTTCTGTAGCTACGGAACAAACCTCCCTACACCGCCCAAATGACCACAAACACTTTATAAATAACAAATCTTTTACGTCAAAGACAAAATATTTCATTTCAAAAGTTATCGACAAAATTGCAAATTATGAAAGTATGCATTGTTTTTTTTTAATAAGTAAGTTGATTAATTTGATGTTTTTTATTATAAATATGTGCCGATATAATTGTGTTTTACCTCTGTTTTTGATTTTCTACATTTTTCAAAATTAGGACAAAATGCTTGTAGAACAATAGTAATTGCTTGGAGTTGTGTTGCAGAACACTGAATATAATTCTGTATCTGGGCGCATAATCATACATAACATCACTAATTCGCGACTCCACCAACAGGTTTAAATCGTCCTCTTCTACTAAGAAATAACTCTCATATCATGCTTTATTTGTAGTATGTCCATTTATTGCTGGAAAACAAACTTTATATTTTAAAAATGGGCTTCGAGGGGCATTTTTAAGACTATCAGTGTGCCAATTTTCGTGGCTATAGATTGGTCTGAAGACAGGATAAAAAATAACCTATGTTTCCGGCAGTGTTCTAAAGTACAAGTGAACCAAATTTGGTGCGGATTGGGTCAAACGGTATAGATTTGTATAGCGAATATACACCCATACCCACATCCTTATATATATATATATATATATATATATATATATATATATATATATATATATATATATATATATACACACTGAAGAGCCAAAGCATTATGACCATCTGCTCAATAAAGCGTTGCGCCTCCTTTGGCCTGCAAAACAGCTGCCACTCGCCTGGGCATAGATGCCACAAGTTCTTGGTACATGACTGAAGACAGGTTGTACCAAATGTCTAAGCAGCTATCACGCAAAGTCGAGATATTCGGATATGGTGGTGTTTGATCTCTGAGCTGCCGCTACATGACACCCTAAATGTGCTCTATCGGATTGAGTTCTGGCGAGTTAGGTGGCCAGGACATTAAACGGAATTCATCAGTTTGCTCCTCGAATTACTTTAACACAATCGGAGCCTTGTGACATGAGGTGTTGTCCTGCTGGAAGATGCCATTTCCAATTGGGAAGACAGACGCCATGTAAAGGTGCAACTGATCCGTAATGATGTTCAGATAGTTCGTAGCGTTCATGGTCTGTTCTACCACAACTACAGGTCCCAGAGTCGCCCATGAGAACGTCCCCCAAAGCATAATACCGCCACCACCAGCCCGTGTATGACCTGCTGTACAAGATGGGGGCAATTGTAGTCCTGACAGACGGCGTACCCTGACACGATCATCGACGTGATGAATGAGAAATCGGGATTCATCAGACCAGGCAACTCTCTTCCACTCATCCATGGTCCAATCTCGATGTTCCCGGTTCCACTATAGGCTTAGTTGACGATGACGATTAGTCAACAGAAGCACACAAGTGGGACATCTGCTGCACAGTCACATATCCAAATGTGTCCGCTGAACTGTGTTCCGAAGCACTTGCGCTTGGACCTGCATTGTATTGGACTGTCAAATGAGCCACTGTCTCGTACCGATTTTGCTTTACCAAGCGGGACAGTCTCAGACGTCCTTTTTCTTTGATGACGCGTTGACGACCAACACCTTGCGTCTACTGATGGTGTCACCGTCATTTATCCACTTTGGATGAATACTAACAACGGAAGATCGTGAACAACCTTCCAGTCGTGCAGTTTCGGTGATACTCGTTCCGAGTCTCTTCGGGCCATTACGATCTGTCCTCTATCAAAATCGCTTAGATCAGCAGCCTTTCCCATCACTCGCAAAAGTAAGTGCAAGAATAATTACTTACCTTCTCCAGCAGCATTTAAATACCATTCTCACTTAATCACGTGCCTCCACGTCATCCAGACGAGTTCATTGAAAAATGTGGGGATGGTCATAATGTTTTGGCTCGTCAGTGTATATACACTACGTAGCCAAAAGTCACCGGACACCCCTTCACTTCAAGTAAACGATCGCAGTATGACGTCAATACACCTCACCGACACTATATAAGTGAAGGCAGACATGCTGGAGCATCAAACACGTGTTTTCTGTCACGATGAACCAACGGAAAGAGTTGAATGCCTTCGAAAGGGGCATGATTGTAGGTGCACATAAATTTGGACATTCTTTCAGAGAGATTTCTCAGCAGTTAAACGTGCCCCAGTCCACAGTTAGCGATGTCATAGTCAAGTGGAAACACCATGGGAACACTGAACCGAACTATCATTCTGGTAGGCCCAAGAAACTAACTGATCGAGACCGGAGAACCCTGAAGCGTGTTGTGCGAAACAACCGGCACACATCTTTGTCGGAGGTTGCAGAGGACTTCCGTCTCAGCTCAGGTACACAGGCCAAGTGGTAGGAATGCCCGCCAAGAGGTGATAGCACATGGTT
The DNA here is from genome assembly GCA_947359465.1 of Metellina segmentata. NCBI lineage: Eukaryota > Metazoa > Arthropoda > Arachnida > Araneae > Tetragnathidae > Metellina > Metellina segmentata. The sequence goes on along the minus strand of OX375881.1, from coordinate 22,162,046 downwards.
TTGATGGTCATGCCGCCGCCAGAAAGTCATTAATCACACGCACCCATGGCCCGAGGCGTTTGAAATACAGCAAAGAGCACCGTAATAGGACTTAGGACCAGTGGAAGAATGTCATGTGGAGTGATGAATCACGATACATAATTTGGCACTCTGATGGGCGTGTATGGACCTGGCGAATGGTATTTACTGGAGTGTATTGTGTCAACTGTGAAATTTGGTGGCGGTAGTGTCATGGTTTGGGGCTGTTTCTCCTGGTTTGGGCTTGGCCAATTAGGTTTAGTCGACGGGTCGATGACTTCTGGTGTGTACGAAGACATTGTAGACAATAACATGCTTCCAACACCATGGCAACTGTGAAAAGCTGCTGGAATGTATAAACAGTAGTTGTGTGTGTGTGTGTGTGTGTGTGTTCTAAAGAATTTAATTCAATCCAAAAAACCTATCGTTAGATTACCAAGACTAAAAATATTTGGATTGCCTAAAGAAATAGAATATGAAGAGATAATTGCTTCTATTTGTACAGAAACGAGAGCATTACCAGAAGAAGTACAAATTAAATTCAAATTTCAAACGAATGAAGACAAAATTCACTGCATAGTGGAGTTACCAGCCCAACAATTTAAGCACCTAAAATCAAGAAGAAAGATCAGCATTGGATGGTCAACATACAAGGTTAAAGAACATTTTAATGTAAAGAGGTGCTTTAGATGTCAAACGTATGGCCACACTCAAAACAATTGCCACACCCTTAAAATGTATTGCGCTCATTGTTCCGGTCAACATAAAACAGTTGAATGCAAAAGTCAATCTTTCAAATGCATCAACTGTTGGGAGCAAGTGGAAAAATACGGAGCCAATATAAACATGGCTCACTCTGCAGCAGATGTTGTATGTCCTTGCTATCAAGAAGAAGTAAAAATATTCAAAAACACAATAGCATATTAAAATGTCACACCACACGCCAACTCAATTCATAACAACGCAAATACGTTCCACATTGACACTCGTCCAAATAAACCTAAGAAAGTCAAGAGATCCAACTAGCCAACTCTCGATTATGGCAGAAAAATACAAACCAGATGTGATTCTGGTACAAGAGCCATATGTGAAAGAAAATAAAATGATAGGAATACCCGGTTCATGGATTCACTGGATATCGAAGAATAAAAAAGCGGGAATTGTAATACCGAATAGAAATTTGCATCCAGTCATTATTGCGATTACCGATAACACAGTGGTGGCTAAAGTTGAAAATATAAACGGGCCTCTAATGTTCTTCTCAGCCTACTCATCACCTCAAGAGGACCTTAATGTAACCCTTCAAGAACTCAGCGAAAATGTTCGAAAAGTCGGAAATGAATACTTCATAATTGGCGGTGATTTAAATGCTCATAGCATCAACTGGGGGTACGACCATCAAAACTCCAGAGGGTCGGATCTACTGGAGTTCATACATGAACATAAATTACAAGTCCTCAACGATCCCAAATCACCTCCAACCTTTAACAACAACATGAGTGTGGGCTGGCCGGACATTACTCTGGTGTCTCACCCAGAGCTAGCGAATCAGTGCGGCTGGGAAGTACTGGATGAAGAAACACTGAGTGACCACATGTATGTCAGAACAGTTATCTCATCGATAAGAAAATCATCAATGTACACCAGGTACAAAACAGCCTTTGGAGGACATAAAAAATTCGCCCTCAGCTTCGAAAATGATGCAGCTCGAATATACAGAGACATTGCCGAGTGTTCAGAGCCTGAAACACTGAACAACATAACAGAGGACTTGCAAAAATCTATTACCACAGCCTGCAATAAGGCATTTAGGAAAAAGAAATGTTCATACAATAATCCGATACCTGTTTGGTGGAACCAGGATTTGCAAATTAGAAAGAGGGAAGTAAATGCCCTTAGAAGAAGATCTCAAAAGACACAGGGTGAAGAAAAAGCACGAGCTAAAAAGATTTATGCACAGAAAATAACTCAACTCATAAAAGATGTAAATAAAGCCAAAAAGGAAGCTTGGAGAAAATTCTGTACAGATGCTAGAACTCCTTATGGTAAACAGTACAAGGCAGTTTTTCGGAAAGGAATAATACCAGACGAAATTTTCAAAATAACAGGTGAAGGAAACGCTGGTTCTGTCAAAGAATTCGCTTGTAAAATTCTGGAATCACTTTATCCGTGTAACAACTGCAACAGTCTAATGGTAGAAGAATTTACCAATACGCCAAAGGACCCAGACTTCTCCAAAGATGAGGTCAATAGAACTATAAACTATCTTCCGAAAGACAAAGCACCTGGATATGATGGTATAGATAATCTGGTGTTGCAAATAATCAATAACAAATTTCCAGAACTCCTATACGCTTTCTTCAATAAATGTCTAAATCTTGCAACTTTTCCTAACTCCCTAAAAATTGGAATTATTATTCTTTTCCACAAGGCAGGAAGAAAACACGATGAAATAAAATCATATCGACCAATTTCCCTTCTGCCAACTATTGGAAAAGCTTTGGAGAGATTGCTTGTGCAAAGATTAACTTATCATCAAGTTGAAAATAAAGAAAGGCATGCACTCCAATTTGGTTTCAAGGAGGGCTCATCTGTTGACAGTGCTCTAGAAACCTTACTAAACAGAATTAATGAAGAGAAAAAGAAAAAACTGCACGTAGCTGTTGTGTCGGTTGATATTGAGGGAGCATTCGACAATCTTAACTACAATGTCATCAAAAACAGACTAGCGAAATCTAAATGCCCTTCCAATATTAAAAATACTCTTGCTATTTTCCAGGCGGAGCTTTATGGAATACTTTCAGCCATAAAAGCAGCAGAAGCAAGAGCAGACAAAAATGTCAAGATCTGGTCGGACAGTCGAGCTGGTCTCCTGGCACTTAAAAACCCCAAGACGCCTAGTCCACTGGCACGAAAAATACAACACTTACTATACAACAACAAGGAAATTTGCCTAGGATGGATTAAAGCCCATGCGGGTCACGATGGAAACGAAGAAGCAGATAAATTAGCAAAAGAGGCAACAACAATGGAATGCGTAGATGAAGGGGTGAAATGGCCCAAGAGCCATTACAGAAAGGAAACCACTAGCTGGCTACTTGATGCATGGCAGAATGAATGGGACGAAGGAGAAACAGGCAGGACGGTGCACGATGTGTTACCAAAAGTGTCACTAAAATCATCAAGTTGGACCAGGGAAGAGACACTTTTCTTCACAGGGCACGGTCCATTCCCATCCTACCTAACGAGGTTTAAGAAAATAAAGTCCGAAAACTGCTCCTGTGGTGAAATTGGCACACCTCTACATTACATCACAGTTTGCCCCCTTACAGCCTCATGGCATATGAGAACACCTGCCGACCACCTTAAAATTGCATGGCTCAGGAACATTGCATGTAACAAGGGCTCGAGGGTTAAAATTATTAACATGGTGAGATTCATTGAAAATCATCAGGACTTGATTATCCTAAGAGACTAAGAAAAACGAACTTTTTTCTCACCTAGCATGATGTATATATATATTTATAATGTAACCTAGTATAATGATTTAATGTATATACTGTATAGATGTAAGGATGTATAAATGTAATGTAATGTGCTCTAACATTCTGGGTAGACATGTCACCTTGGTGGCATGCTCGACTCATCCAACCACACTTATTTAAACTGGTACAGTGTCTCACGACACTAGGCACGGGAGTGTGTGTTGGTGTTAGTTAGTTAGTTAGTTTAGAACAGGTTCTTTTCTGTATCAGCACGATAATGCTCCTGTTCATACAGCAGTTGTCATTGCGTTGTGGTTTGACGATAATCAGGTGGAAGTGCTTGCCTGGCCGGCTCAAAGCCCCGACTTGAACCCTATAGAACATCTTTGGGATGAGTTGGAGCGTCGGTTGCGTGCCAGACCCACTCGACCAAAAACCAAACGTGAACTGTTCACCTTGCTACAGGAGGAATGGACCACAATTCCGTCAACAGTTTACCAGAACTTAGTGGATGGCCTACCCCAAAGAGTAAACGCTGTAATTAAAGCAAAAGGAGGCCCGACGTCCTACTAGTTATACGTCTGGTGCCTTTCGAACCAACAGTACCGGGTGTCCGTTGACTTTTGGCTACATAGCAGCTTCCACAAGTTGCCAAAGTTGATCTGGTGTGACAGCTGGGGATGTAATCTGGGTCAATCGTTGAGCAATCATGGACCACATGTTTTCTATCGGCGAAAGATCCGGAGAACGAGCTGGCCAGGGAAGCAATTCAATCTGGCGATTGACGAAGAACCCTTGGACAATGCGTGCCACGTGTGGTCGCGCATTATCCTGTTGAAATATGGCTGTAGGCAAGCCCTGAAGGTAAGGAAGGACAACTGGCTCCAACGCCTTGGAGATGTAGCGCTGGCTGTTTAAAGTACCGGCAATGCGTACTAGAGGAGTGCGAGAGTGATATCCAATACCGACCCATACCATAATACCCGGAGCATAACGCAGCTTACATCATCCTCTCTCCACGGTGTTTCCAGACTCGAATCCGACCATCGTGGTGTTGCAGACCGATGCGTGACTCGTCAGTAAAGACAATTTCATTCCATTCTGCCGTCCACATCCTTCTTTCATTGCACCATTGGCGGTGGAGACGTCTGTGGTTCTGCGTCAATGGTAGACGAAGAAATGGACGTCTTGCGGACAGACCACTCTGCTGTAAACGGCGTCGAATGGTACGCGCAGACACTGGGTGATGCGTTACAGACTGAATGTGCTGTGCTATGGTTCGTGATGTGGCTGAGCGATCCGTCACTGCCATACGCACAATATGCCTGTCATCACGTGAAGTGGTGCACTGAGGTGGATGCGATCGAACACGTCGGTCCGTCGTACCCTCCTGCATCCAACGATCACATATCCGCATTACAGTTGTTTTGTTTCGTCCAACACGACTACCGATTTCTCTGAAATATAATCCACAATCTCGGTGGGCCACTATCCTTCCTCTGTCGAACTCGGATACTTGATTAAAAGATTATCTCTGTTTTCTACGAGGCATAATTGATCGTGTTTTTTTTTTAAACCACAAGAAAAACACAATTGACGTACTTGAAATTGTCGAAATCTCCAAGCCTTAAATAGCGCTTTGAAGTGGCGCCACAGGCGCGCGTGATGTGCGTCTGCGCTGAATGCATGTTGCTCCGCTAATGCATGTTGTAAATTTCATATTCTTTGCATGATTCCTTCAGTGTGTTGCATTTACGGTGGCCAGCAGTGTATATATATATATATATATATATATATATATATATATATATATATATATATATATATATATATATATATATATTATATATACAGAGAGAGAGAGAGAGAGAGTCAACTTCTAAGGAAATGGTATGTCTCACCATTCTATGAAGCTATTCTAGTCGTCGGAATATGAAATGAGAGAATTTTATATACCTTAGCCTATGTATATGCACATATTCAAAATTAAGGATAACTCTGAATTCGTAGAAGTGAAGATCACCAGATTTTAATCCAATAGAGTATGCTTGGGATAATTTCGCACTTCAGCCTACATAGCACCACTGAGAACCGCAGAAGAACAAAAGAAGGATTTTGTACACGGATGGGATTTCCTTGCTACAAAAACTCGTGAATAGTTTTGTGAAAGTATATTTACAAGTTGTGACGTTTGTATTAGGGTAAGAGACCAGCGCACACCCCTATTAAATTACTTTTAACAGGACAGAAAATGTTTATCTCAAAAACTAAAACTTACCAAAAATGCTCACTGAAACATATTATTTTAATTTATTTAATTCCCAGTAGGACAATGAGGCGCATGTAGGGCGTATTACTTGTATTTCACATAGCTTGTGGAATATTCATTTATCGTTAAAGATACTTCGTTAAAGGTACGTGGCACGGGATTACATATTGGGTTGCAGTATCCTTAACTTTAGGGCATGTGTATCTGAAATACTCATATACCTAGACTTAAAACGTTTTAATCGCTCGTGATAATCATTGTGGAACCTATTCGAGTTGTTTGGTTTCATTATTTCTGTCTGAAAGTTTAACCAAAAACTAAAGATGGTCGATTGTTGAGGCGAATTTAACAGTCTTTCTATTATTTATCATTAGTTTTACTTCCTCGATAAAAAAATTACCTACTTTTCAGCACATATATATATAAAGTTTCTTCAATACGACATTGTTTTCAAAGTTGAAATAATTTCTTCTCGATGAACATCATTGCGTTCCTAATGACACAAAATTGAAGAGAAACTTTTGATCATAAATAAAATTACTCATTCTCTTCTCTCGTGTTTTCATTTCCTACAATCAATTTTGCCACGAGAAAAGCAGTTTTGAAAGAACATTTTTCCAAAAACAGCCCTTAATTTTCCATAGTTGCGAACGTATCAGCGTAAATGGTAACCGTGTGGACGTTTCCATAGAGAAAATTGTTTTCACCTCAGACCCAAAGGTAGAAACAAAATGGATAGTTCGGGCTCACATGCAAGGCGACAGAAACGCTATCGTGTAGGTAGGTAATGCCATATCGACTCCGGAGGGGGCTCAGAAAATGCTGTCCTTTTTTCATACCCGTGTAATAAGTACGTTGGTTAGCCATTAGTCATTTCCGCTCCGCCTTTTCAGTTTTGTTGTGTGGGCAATTTGTCTTGTAAAGCTTCTCAGGTTTACTTGCTCCACCACTGAAACGAAAAATAGGCAGTTGAATCGACGTCGCACTGATGCAACACCACGGGCTACTGGAGACTGTATGGAATCAATCTCGAAAAGAAAGATCCGAGAGCGAGGCCTGGTTGTTTTGAACCACGATGATGAGATGAACACTTGAGCTGTCACCCCACTCTCCAAACTTCCACACCCCGTTATCATGTAGACATTTGAGGCCACGACAGATTTAACGTGAACCTGACCCCATTACACGACGGTCTTTTGTTGCACCGAGTATCAAACTCGCCATCCTCCAGTAGTTGATGAGCCACTCTACCAACCAGACTGACGTGACCCTGCCTTTGAAAAGAAATATGACCCACCATGACCTAATTGAGTTGAAAATGTTCAGTAAATGACCGAAATAAAATAACTACACATGCAGTCATTACACCTCAGTAAAAATGTGTATTGCAACACGCAGTTTGTATCCGAAATTTATACAGAGTGTCGTAAAAGTTTCTGTACTGACGATTCGAGAATTTATTATACAAAAACAACAAACTTTAAAATAATTATTTTTATGCCAATGGTAAAAAGTACTTTTAATCTAACGTAGGAAAAAAAATTAGAACTTACATTTATACATTTATAAATGTTCAACATTTCCGCCCTTTTCTAGGAGGCCAAGCCCTGAAGTCGTTTGCGCATATTTTTAGAAACGCGGTTCTTGATGCTGAGAGTGATTTCTTGTATCCTTTGAGTCATGGCAATTTTCAGATCACCTATTGCTTGGTGATTATCTTCATTAACTATGTTCCTTAAATATCCCCATAGAAAAAAGTCAGAGATGCGCTGATCAGGGAACTAGGTGGCCAAATATTTCTTGAGATGTTTCGATCGCCAAAAAAATCTTGAACCATGCCCATGGTTTCATAACTTGTATGGCAGGTTGCAACGTCTTGTTGGAACCAAGAGTCTCGTTCATTCACTTCTAATACTGCAACAAATTATTGAATAAGTTGATATAGCGTATCTTTATTTGGTATTGCATCATTTGGATATTTATGTCGTCAAAATTTTTTACATCTTTCATATGATTTACATTCAAAATGCGTGAGGAACTCATCTTGCAATAAAGAATAAAATGACGTGGAACTTTATAATCGCACAACTTGAGGGCGAAGGAAACCAAACGATAGATATTAAAGAGTCGATAGAACTATAAACAAACGATAAAATTCAATAATTAAAAAAACACGAGCAATAAATTTTTTAAAGTTGGAGTACGGGAACTTTTAGGACACCCTGACATATAATCCCTATAATTTTTCTTTATTTTTAACAGTAAAATGGCTGATGATTTCGGATCATCCTGGACCTTTATAAACGCTATAAAGCAACTTGGTTAGTGGGTTCGGGGCGGGTCTGGAGGTCAGCATCTGAACTCGCACCGCTATCGCCAAGCTTCCACACCACGTAACTTATATATACACATAGCTAATGGTGCAATTATGATATTGTGAAAAGCATAATTGTATTAGTCTCTCTGGTCACCATAATCAGTATTTCGCACTCTCACTAAGGAGTGTAATAGCAGTTTACATTGTCAGACAACGAGAAGATAAGTCGGGTGTGTTTGGGGAAGTCAACCGTTGAAGTTTCGACTTGCCTGAGTTCATTTGTGGCAGCTGCGGTCTGATCAAGGCTATCTAGTTCCTTCACAAGATGTGCTAATGTACCGGAGGAAATGGAGTGATGACTGTAAGAAATGGAAGCGTAAAAGAACAAGATTTTGGGGTTTCATCACTACAACATTTATTCTAACATCCTATAGCTTTACATATACAGGGTGATTCTTCGGTCGTGGGACAAACTTGGAGGGGTGGTACAGCTTACTAAAACATCCATTTTTTATATAGGAATGTAGGGTCGGAAGTGACGCGTGGAGGCACGAACACGAGAAATGAGACATGAATACAATAACATTGTACCGTCATGTAAGAATTTGACGGACAGCTGGTTTAAAATTAAACTATTTATTTACATAAATTAAATATTTACAAGATAATTTAAAAAGATAATTATGGGCACAGCCATCGACAACCGAAACCTGCCTGAAGCCAAAGTAACAAAATTGGCAAAACAGAGACGTCTGTCTCTCGTTGAATCTCGAGTCCGAATCCTCCTAAAAATCCACGTTCGCTTCGCTCAAACAGAACCGCAGCTGCCAACCAGAGGGGGGGGGGTGAATTCCGAGCCCTCTAGAGATGTTTATGTCCTCTCCAGAACAGAAACACCCCCACACAGATGCGAGAACCGTCTGTCATGCCGACTTGAGTCCCCCACCGCAAAAACTTGATCCCAGACTGAGATTGGGGAACCGACGGAAACTCCAGCTGTGTATGGATCAAATGGGCCGCCGCCGCACGTGCGAAGACTAAAGTTGTTTTCGCATTCCGAAACATTCCAGCGTCCACGTGTTAGGGAAAAGGGTCGGATAGTACCATATGGTACAACATTGTTCATTTACAACATCATTGCAAAGTGCTTCTTTGCAGCAATGTTTACAATAAATGCTCAAAATGGCGAACACCAACAGTAATACAAACTCGGCAGCTGTGATTGGCTGGCAATGCTGTAGGTAGAGGGAAATAGTGTGCCTGGCCACCCGTGATTTGATGCATCTGCGGGTAATCGTCCTTTGCAACTGTGCTGTCGGGGCCGTGATGGGAGATTTTACAAATAGTGAAAATGCGGACATTCATATGATGTACGGTTCTGCGAATGGGAAAGGCAGAGCAGAGCTACGGCTGTATCAGGAACGTTTTCCGAGCAGGCGTATGCCGAACCAAAAAAAATATCTGATCGGTTGCATCGGCACCTTTGTGAAAATGGTTCATTCATCACCAGCTCTGACTGAAGAACTGTACGACATCCAAACATGAAAGAAACCCTCTTGAACATTGTGGATGATGATAACACCCCACACAAGTACAAGAGCTATTGCACGTCGTGTACATGTGAGTCAACCCACTGTTTGGAGAATCTTAAATGAAGAGTGTTTACACCCATTCGATATTCAGAGAGTCCAAGGGTTGCAGGCAAGTGATTACCTACTGCGCGTAGAATTCTGTCAATGGTTCTTACAGCAGTGTGCGTTGCAACCGGATTTTTCAGCTTCTTACTATTAACAGAAGAGGCGATTTTTACTCTGGAAGGTGTTTTCAATGTGCACAATACTCTTGTGTGGGCAACAGAAAATCCAAGCGCTTCACGTCCACATGCATTCCAAAAACTCTTCTCTGTGAATGTTTGGGCGGGTGTTGTGAACGATTTCCTCATAGGCCCATATCTCCTACCAACGCGACTCAATGACTCACATTATCGTATATTTCTGGAAGAGGCTTTACCAGAATGGCTGCAAGATGTTACGACTGTCGTTCGTAATCACGTGGTTTCAGCATGATGGTGCACCAGCCCATTTTAACTTGGTTGTCCGCAATTAACTGGATACCAGTTTTGCTGGGCGATGGATTGGGCGTGGTGGACTAATCCGATGGTCACCCCGATCGCCAGATTTACAGAGCATAGATTCCTTCTTATGGGGTCATCTAAAGACCATCGTTTACGGGACTCCAGTTGATTCAATTGAGTACCTAGTTACTCGACTATCCATTGCGGCTGCAAGCGTGCGCGGAATGCCTGGCATCTTTGGAATTGTTCGCCAATCCCTCCTTCGACGTGACCAAGCATGTATTACTGTTGGTAGTCGCAATTTTGAGCATTCAATTTGAGTATACAAAGAAACACTTTGCAAGGATGTTGTAAATAAACAGTTTTTCTGTTCATGTCTAATTTTTTTTGTGTTCGACCATACATTTCTATACGAAAAATATACATTTTAGTAAACTGTACCACCCATCCAAGTTTGTCTCATGACCGTAGAATCACTCTGTATGTACAGCAAATTTACATATATTTTGGGACAAGAAGGATTCGGCAGAGGTTAGCGAGCGTGTCCTCAGGTCTCTCTGGCAATTTTCAGCGTCTTTCAAGCTCCTTTCGGTTGAAAACCACCTGTCGATGGAATTTTGATTGTTCTCAAGGGACTTAAGATTTAGGAGATCGTAATGCCAGTGTCAGGTCAGATGAAGAGGGTTTATGTCAAGTGTCTGTAACTTTATGACCAATGTAATGTCAAATGGAGTGCTGTAATAGCACTTCTAGGGTTAGTTATGGACAGTTGATCACTTAAAAAGAGTTTTGTGATCTCCAATTAGGGTGAATTCTTGAATCTGTTTGGTTTATGTCGGCTTGATCAGAGAAGCCGCATTTAGAGTGTTACAGATACTCACCATGAGAGTTCACGTGTTCTTCTCATCCTGCGAAATTAGTGTCTATCCGATAAGCCCTTATTGGTGGTTTAGATATTATTAGAAGTATTAATAAAAAAGTATCAAATTGTAACATTTACTCAGAGGCTACATCACGATCAGAGAAAAATAATCAGTTTTTGTGAAATCCAGAATGTGAGTCTTGCACTCCAGAAATAATTCCGGGGAACTCCAGATTTGCTTCTTGAGTGATGTAGCAAAATTAAAGTTGAATGCAGTTCAATGAGAGAGATTATTTTTTATGCAGTTTTAGCATGCGATTTGATAACACGGAATATTTGATATGCTTGCTTATCTTTTGGAAACACTTGTGAACTGAGTAGCTCGTTGAGTAGAGGAGCACCTCGATTCAAAATTTTTCTGAAAGATTTACCTTAGACAAACTGCCATTATCAAATGCAAAATTTACCGATCACTTTCTCACTCACTTTAAAGCGTGATCAAATAAAACTAGTCTCTATCACGATCTTATATCAAAGCCATGATGGGCCATCTGGCAGCTTTGACAAATGCAAGAGGAAATTGGTAATTATTAGTTACTAGCCACTGCGTGGCTAGCCGGCATTGCCCGTGCCAGTGGTGTAAGTTTGCGAAGCAAACCAACACCACAGGCAACGCCGTGATGTAAGGTATTAAACTGGTATAAAAATTTCCGCAGATTTCAAATCCGGTCAATTAAAAAATTATATATGTAAAGAAAATCATATTTTTAGGTATTAATCTAAAGAGAAATTTTCCGCAGATTTCAAATCCTTTGAGATTGTTACTCTATCTTTAACGGTCTAGGAGATAGAAAAATAACTAATTGACTCCAGTTAAGAGACTGTTTGTTTTTATCGTCTGGTTGAAAAATTATTCTTCCTATCAAAATCAAAACGGAAATAAAAGCAATAAATCAAGAATACGTGATTTCTTCTATGCTGTAGCATTCAATGATGATTAAATTTCATTAAATTCATTTAAAAATCTTCTAGATTGAATTTTAAAATTCGCCGCTACCCCAAAATTGCAAAAAATTCGGGCTACTTATGTGCCAAATCTCAATGCTGTAAGTGCCATAGAATCGTCAGGATTTTGCTGCCACGATAAAAACAAACAAACACTTCCTTTTATAATTGGAGAAACGTCGTACTAGAGCAACACAACGGGCAATTGACGACGGTCCGGGGTCAATCCCTTAAGGGAAAGATCCGAGGACCAAATGCCAGAGGAAGCAATTTGCAAAACATACAGTGTATTATAAATTAAAATATCAGGTCAAGGGTGTAAATCTTTTAACTTGTCTGGGCTTTATTAAAGGGATGGCAAAAGATTTTGGACCTATAAACGTATATAAAATTTTATTTTATTTTATTTTTATTTAGCTAAAGGAAATTTAAGAGGAAATTTTAAAGATTATTTCAAAGAAGCAAGTGTATTGGTGTTCCACCAATACCATTTGCACCCAGACAAAATGGTGTTTTTTACGTGTGAGCAGCATTGCCCTAAAAATTGCTCATACACTTCTACAAACACCATATTGAACAATAAGTGAAAACAGGGTAACCTAATTGCGAATAAAAAAACTGAAGCTTCATAAAGACACCACCCAAATTGAAAAAAAACACTACGCCGAACCTTTCAACAACGCTTGAAGAATAAAAGTATGAGGTGAGGTAGTTAATTAACGTATAAAGTAATGAAACTATATACACTAATGAATCAGAGTCAGGTTCGATTGAAATGATTGTGACTCTTTGTTTGCAAAATTCTCGGAAGAAAATTTTGATATTTAATTCACCTAGATGCTTAATTCTTGAAATAGTTGTTCACAGTTGTACGTACTGCCAAAAGCGGTAGCTTGACAAGGGCGTGATTGTGAAGAAAGCGATATTTTTCTATGGGAAGATAACATTTTCCCCGTAATGAAGAATATCGCTAATACCACATAAGATAAAATGTTTACGATCTTATGTGGCTACACTAGTTAAAGGCTAATTGCACACACATCGATTTCCTGTCGTACTATAAACAAACAAATACAAATACAAATACAAATATTGACGACCAGCTACAGGCTCAAGCCCAACAAGGCTGGTCCTTTGTTTATGAATTCCCCAATTCCCACTGACTATCCAATTGTGTCTTAAATTCGTACACTCCCTTTGAATTAACTATATTTTCAGGCAACGCGTTCCAACTGTCTATTACCCTATTAAAGTAGTAGTTTTTCCTTAAATCCCGATTAAAATGTGTCTTATTCAATTTATACCCATGGCCCCTTGTTCTGTTATCCCTATTGAAATTTAAGCCCTCTGTGTCCCCTTGTTTTACAAACTTGAAAAGCTGAATCAAATTCCCCCCTCCTTCTTCTTCTTTCCAGTGTATACATGTTTAGCTTACTTAAACGTTCATTATAGTCGAAATTTGCTAGCCCCTTTATTATTTTTGTAGCTCTGTGCTGAACCCTTTCAATTGATTCTATGTCCTTTCTCATATATGGAGCCCAGAATTGTACAGCATATTCTAGATGTGGTCTTACTAAACCCTTATCGGCAAGATTATATTCTTATCCCTTGAAGTTACAGTCTTTTTTAATATACCCCAATAACCTATTAGCCTTTTTACCCGCAGCTGAACATTGATGACCCATTTTAAAATCCCTGTGAATTATCACCCCAAGATCCTTGACTGTTTCTTCCTCCTTTACCTTTACTCCCTGCAGACAGTACTCGGCTCCACTGTTCCTGTAACCCATATGCAGAACTTGACATTTCCCTACTTTAAATGACATACCCCATTTTACAGCCCATTCGGATATCTTATCAAAATCCCCTTGTAAATTTTCTATCTGTAACTTAGTATCCACTGTTCCCCATATTTTTAAGTCATCTGCAAATATACTGATTCTATTCTTTATCCCCTGACCTATATCATCTATGAAAATTATAAATAAAATTGGTCCCAAAACTGATCCCTGAGGCACCCCACTTATAACTTCTGTCCACTGTGAATAATTTCCTTTTACCTGCACTCTCTGCTTTCTACCCAATAACCAATTCTTTATCCATATTAATGTTTTTCCCTGAAACGTAAAGATATTTAATCGTGCGTTGCTTGCACACAATAGACGACTGCCGTGGCTTACTTTATTCGAGTAACAAAACAAAAGGGCTTCTTTATTCTTTTGTCCAAATTTCTATCTTCACGATCGTTGAAGATTGAGAAAAAATTTCAACGGATTTGAAATCTGCCGAAAATTTTACACCAGATCAATACCGTAAATGTGATTTTCCTTAAATAAAGAATTTTTCAACTGTGACCTTTATATTTTCGCAATACGAATTTAGCCGCATTTGGCGAATATATTGATTACAAACACAAAAATGGCTATTCATCTCTATTTATAGAAAATAAATTTATATAAATAGCAACTAAAAACAGGATGAATAATTTAATCGTATTCGATGTCTTGAAAAGAGTTTACAACAAAGGGAATAGTTTCTGAGCTAATGTATACCGACAACGGTCCGTTTAAGTTTTCAATTGTGACAATTTTTTTTTAAATAAAGCTAAATTTAAACATTTAATTCGAGGTTATTTTTTTAATGTCTTTAACGTGAAATGTGAAAGATAAGTTTAATTTTCGTTCATTTTTCACATCCTCGTGTTAAATTGAACTCGATATGGCTTTTCAAAAGGAATTTATTAGCCTGATTTACTGAACTTAATTTACTGTGAGCTTATTTTCGTAGAATTTATATTTTAATCTTGAAATTAGTGTTATTACTATTTTTAGTTTAGCATTATTCTCACGTTTCGTCGTGGGTTTTAATTAAATTTTTGTTGAAATATTCTGCAGTCATTATACTATTCGTGGTTCCATTTGTGCTACATGCCCTGAAAGAGAGAAGGTTGGAGGATTAGTCTTCGTTTCGGATAGTCTAATTGTAGTTAAATTGACTGATGTGTGCTGTCATCTACTCATTTTATTGGTAGGTAAATAGGGACTTATAAAATACCTAGTTACTTGAACAAAATTTCAGAAAAACACAGAAAAATTTCATTTGAGGTCAGAAGTGCAATGTTGTTTGTAAATACAATAGCAAAACAACACGCATCGGTCAAAAAAATTATATTAGTTCAAAGTATCAAAAAAGTCATTATTTGTTTGAAAAGTTAGATTTAAAAATTATTTAAGTTAGCAAAATTTTATTTCGAAAATAAAAACTTATTTGAAGCAAAAATACAGTTCCATAAATAGGTAAGAACTGATAACATGATCTTTGCTTTTCACTTTTTCGAATTGCATTTTACAATTAAAGAGAAAAATAATTCGGAATTTTCTCGTATTGTAATATAGCATGGAAATCGTAGCTTTTAAATGACCTGTCAACACGCAGAAACTTGAATAAGTTAGCATTTAAAATTTTGTTCACTAAACTAAATGTTGAATAGTTTCAAAACAATAAGGAAATTATGTATTTCGGTTTAATTTTTGGAAATTGGTACAAATAAGACCAGTGCCATGGGATAAGACATTACAACAGTACAAAAATAAAAATTCTACCAGATAATGCATGGAAAGACGTCTGCTGTGAAGTACTGGGGAATATTTCAACAATAATTTGATTAAAACCCACGACAAAACGCGAGAATTATGTTAAACTAAAAACAATTAAAAAATGACCAAAAAACAGTTTATGTCAAAAACAGGTAGATCAAAAATAGAATTTCTGTCTAAAAAAAAATTTCGATAAAAATAGTGATAACACTATCTTTAAGATTAAAATATTAATTTTACGAAAATAGGCTCACAGTAAATTAAGTTCAGTAAATCAGGCTAATAATTTCATTTTCAAAAGCCATATCGAGTTCAATTTAACACAAGGGTGTGAAAAATGAATTAAAATTGAAACTTATCTTTCACATTTCACGTTAAAAATATTAAAAAAATAACTTCGAATTGAATGTTTAAATTTAGGTTTATTTTAGAGACATTTCCTACGCATGAAAACTTAAACGGACCGTTGTCTGTATACGTTATCTCAGAAATAAATCCCCTTTGTTGAAAACTCTTTAAAAAAATCGAATACGATTAAATATTCCTTTTATTTTGAGTTGCTATATATATATATATATATATATATATATATATATATATATATATATATATATATATATATATATATATATATATATATATATATATATATATATTATAAATCGAGATAAATAGCCCTTTTTATGTTCGTAATCAATATCTTCGTCAAATGAGATTAAATTCGTATTGCGAAAATAGAAAAGTTACAATTGAAAAATTATTCATTAAAAAAAAATTACATTTAAGGTATCGATCTGGTGTAAAATTTTCTACAGATTTCAAATCCGTAGAAATTTTCACTGCATTCTTTAACGATCACGAAGATAATAAACTGGACAGTATAGTAAAACAGCCCTTTCGTTTTGATCACAATTGACTTAATCTTAACTTAATCAATCTTTGACTTAAAATCACATTGGAAGACCCGAACCCCAAATTTCGAAAAGTATTTTTCGGTTTATTAGACAAAACGATGCATCGGATATTCAAGAACAAATGGACAAAATTTTAGAATTGAAAGAAATTGCTAACAGCTGCTTTTTAACTTTTATTTGACGTTCCAACTACATAATCGACTGCCCAATCATTTTATCATCTACAAATTCCATTGTTTTCTGTTTCCATGAAAACCTCCATTTATGCAACTTTATATCATAGTGTATCTACTGATGACTATCCCAAACATTTTAAATGCCCTTAAGGTGTAGACTCCTGGTTTGGTAACACCATTGAAGGAAACACATTGAAAAAATAGCGCTAAATTTCGTCGCATGCGTATTACTACAAAAATGGCTCGTTTACAGAAAAAAAATAGCTGTAGAAAAAAAGAGGGTGTTACATATAGTGTTGGTTTATTTTAAACTAGTACTGATCCAATAAAATATTTTATTTCATCTTATTAAACAAGAAAGGTATAATTTTTCAGTGCATTATCACAAATCACTCAGTTGTCATCAGAGACAAAACTGGCTTTAAAAATATATATACGAGTTTCATGTAAAAACTCTTGTTTTGATAAAAGTCTTAATATAGTAGAAATTACTAAAAAAAATGTATTTTCAAAACGTGAGTTGTTTTATTAACCTCTGTTGTATTTTGTACTTAAATGCAAATATCTCAAAAACAGTTTTTTGCAATTTTGCCAAAATTCAAAGTACTAAGGCTTTTTTGATATATGCACTTAGAGTTAAACTAATTATGTTTTTAAGACCTGGAATAACTGTTTAACAAACACTTTTAGAGCTTTTTTGTATAAATAGTTCATTAAAATTTATAAAAATTAGTAAACAAAAAATAATACGAAATGTT
This sequence comes from Metellina segmentata, assembly GCA_947359465.1. NCBI lineage: Eukaryota > Metazoa > Arthropoda > Arachnida > Araneae > Tetragnathidae > Metellina > Metellina segmentata. The sequence continues at coordinate 22,144,572 of OX375881.1, read as the reverse complement.
TATAGAAATTCAACACATAACGAGTAAAACATTATTTTTATGAAAACTCGTAAATACATTTTAGAAAATCTCTCCCTAGGTCTTTTGCATATACTATAATGATATTGTAGAAATTTATTTCATACAAAAATATTGAAAATTGACAGAGGAGTAGGGTTTAAAAAAGTAAGTATATCGGCTTAATAAACACATTAAAATCGTACTATAAAATATATTTGGAAATAAAAACTAATTTTGTTATTAATTATCGCTTTACAATATGTGCTTAATTATCACTAAAAAAAGTAAGATATGTAAAATGAATAATAAGAATTTTGGGTACATCCTTACGGGTATCCTTAAGGTAACGATCTCGTGTAAAATTTTCCGCAGATTTCAAATCCGTTGAAATTTTCACTCTATCTTTAATGATCGCGAAGATACAAACTTGGACCAGAGAGAAAAAAGCCCTTTTGTTTAGCTTCTAGAATAAAATAAACAACGGCAGTCGTCTGGTCTAGTGGCAATCGACTACAGGAAAACGGATATCCTGTCGTGTTGTGAGTAGATCGACCTGTGTGCAAGCTCCCATGCTTTTTTTCATGCCACCAAAAGAATTTATGTCAAGTCATTTTATCGCACGACCGAAATCGATGTGTGTGCAAGTAGCTTAAGGCCCCGTTGACATGAGGCGAACGCGCGTTTGACGAGGCTACCAGAGTGCCTCTGTTCAAGGTCACAAAGATAGAAACTTGTATAATTGTAAATATATACGTTGAAACGCCTCATGTGAACGTGGCCCAAGAGGAAGGGGGTGGTAATTCAGAGCTGTGGGGTTGGACTGTCCTAGTGTAGACGACTTGAACGTCGCACTGGAGGAACCAAAGAAGAGTTTATAAAGTAGAGTGAGTTATGGTAACCTTTTTATGCTTTCAAGATCATGTGACCAAAACTAATGGTAACGTCATCCTCACACTACTTTCGTCTGTCCGGATGAAACGGACATTCATTGTCCGGTTGATTCTCGGGACACCATCCATTAATTCGTTATCTGATAGGTCCTCGGGACACTATTCAGCGTCCTGATTGGTTCGCGCGACTTAGTAGACTTTGGAGATTTCACCATTTTGAAAGAACTAGTGATAACAAGAACCTTACACTACGTACATTCAACTTCGATTGGTCTTCGAGACAGGAGAAGACGCCCAAACCAGTGATTCATAGTTTGGTGCGCCACGACATAATAATAAATTTTATTGCACATAATTATAAATTAAATCTCTGACCGGCTAAAAGAAAACAGTTATTCAAATGTCCATGATATTTTACTATTTTATTGAAAAGTAGCTTTACTACCCAGCTCCGCTGGAGAGATTTTGCTGCTTTAAATAAACCAAATATTGCCCGTATTCTCACCAGTGTCGTTGTGTGTGTCAACGAACAGCTTTTAGAGCTTTATCCTCTTCACGTGCTTGTGTTCTCTGCCGATCGCTCGGTTCGTACAGCTATTGACATATTGTGTTGATTGGTCTCTTATATAGACTTTGGTGGTTTCACCGTTTTGCCGCTATTCCGTGGGAATGTGCTTTCACACCTTGATATAAGTACATCCATAAATGAAATAGATAAAATAACAAATCGGCCAACAAAGTCAATTTTTCACTTAGGTAACGTTACTATTAGTCGGCATTTTGGGCTTACATTTTGAAACTTCTGTCAATAGCAATACTATGCCATAGTACTTATGCAGTAGCAACATAATGGGCTATTGGTGACTGTCAGGGATCAATCCAAAAGTACTCGAAGGTGAAATAGACTTATTAATGGAAGTTTGCTTGAAATCCACTGTGTGAGAAATTCCTTGATGACTGTATGATTTTAATCGATGGGGTAGTCATAAGGAGGTACAGGCAGGCCCCGATTTACCATTAGGCCCATGAGGCACGGGCCTAGGGCCCCCATAATTTAGAGGGCCCCCAAGTTTTAAAAGTATCTAAAAATTTTAAAAGTTTTTAAGTAGTTACATAAATTATTGGGTATTTACGTAAATGTCCGTCGACCATTTCCCCCACTATCACATTCTTGTAATTACATTAATTATCTAACTATTATGTTTTTGATTTTCATCTGCTTTATTTTGTTTTGCCAAGAGTTATAAGTGATATCACGATTTTCTCAAACTTTTTGGCGACATCTGTGAAACGGTCAACAGTCAAATACGTAAGTACTAATTATTGTTATAAAATTAGTTTTTGTGATGAACAAATAACATGGGGGGGGGCCTTCCTCCGTGTTGTGCCTACTATACCAAATTTTCTAAATCGGGCCCTGGGTACAGGAGGCCTGAGCGCCCTTTGAATGTGTTGGTTCTTGATTTTTTAAATATCTGTGTCAATAATATAGTCTTATGTATAATATACTTTTTCATATAACTTCAAAAAAATTAGAACTGTTAAGATCTTTATCTCAAAAATTAAATATAATACTTCTTTATTCTAAATAAGTATTTTGTGAATTAATTATTCATCGTATGAAAAATAGTTTAAAGACTTAATATTTATGATAGAGAGAGAGAGAGAGAGAACACAATTCCGAATACAGAATTATTTTTTACATTAAAAGCACGAAAACTATAAACGTAGAACGTTTTATTCATATTTAATTACTGAGCGCAGGGACTAGCACGAAGCGAGTCGACCAAAATCAGTTATCGAATTACACAAAAAGGATTACGTCGATAACATTTCCAAATTTTTTCTGAATGCATGCTTTCTACCTACCCCTATTGTGATTAAAAGCATAACAAAAACCTTATCTGTGTATGAATAATTTATGACCATAGACATAATTTAGATTCAAATGATATACCAGATGATAGACGAATCACATTGTGATTTTTCCCCGAGTTTGAGTAGTTTTGTAGGCAAACTAAATTAAATCTCTGAACGGCTAAAATAAAACAGTTATTCAAATGTCCATGATATTTTACTATTTTTATTTAATAGTAGCTTTACTACCCAGCTCCGCTGGAGAGATTTTGCTGCTTTAAATAAACCAAATATTGCCCATATTCTCATTAGTTTCGTTGTGAGTGTCATCTAACAGCATTTAGAGCTTTATTATCCTCTTCACATGCTTGTGTTCTCTTCCGATCGCTCGGTTCGTACAGCTATTGATTGGTCTCTTATCGGTTAATGTTTCACACAACATTTTACTTCTGTTGTTCCAAAGGAACGACTAAGCGAGCTGAAAATAGTTGCGCTGAACTTTAAAACTCAGATAGAATAAGCTACTCAAATTTCATGACACCAGAGGTTCTAGAGTTCTTGCTACTTTAGACAGATTTTCTGCTTTATTTAAGATACGCTGATGCATCTTATATTTTGATTTACATATTCACAACTTCGCTGTAGGTTTAAGGTTTTAGAATTCAGTCTCTTTTCCATGCAGTTATCAGATTGGTTAATTGCAAATATAAAAATTCATTAGAACAACCACTAAGAATTAAAATTGAAGGGTAATTCTATTAAAATTTGGAAACATGTAGATCGCAATCATAAATATATAATTCTGATTTAAAAACAAAATAAGTTACTGATCTCATGTACCACTTGTTCTCATTCTAATTATATGCTAAAAGGAATTCTACTATTTACTAAAAGGATCCAGTTCAGAAAAACGTTTTGTAAAACTATTGACACTATCTCACTGGAAGCAAGTAGTTTTTGAAAATGTAATGACTACGAACGAAAATATTCATAAAATTATAGTTTAAAAATTGACTAACGGAAAATTATAAAATTTAATCACAAACGAAACAGGAAAATATAAATTTGGTATATTTAATTTGAAATTAATAGTGTTGGTTTTGCTCAGTATTCTGAATTTTGATCTGAAAAGATTGGAATTATTTCAAATTTAATTTAATTATTTATTCAACTTCATAATGATCTCTCACGTCTTATTCTTCTCAAGCAAAGAATCCTAATTCCCTTTCCAAGTTAATGCAAATGAAGAGGATATGTAAAATCAAAGTTAAATTGTTCAGTGAAATTATCCTACTAAAGCAATAATTTTAAACATTATTCAATGATTCCTTTAGGAATTTCTTTATAGTATTCCAATGTAACTGTAGATGGCAGCACGATCAACAAAATACTTAAATATTAAAGGCCGGAACATATCACATCCTCTTCTCGTTGAATATATTTTTTACAGAGAATTGTATTCCACAGTTTGTGACAAAATTTTGTTGAAATTTGTAGTTACAAGACTTTCAGTGAGCATTTGTCGTTGTTTCATCTTAATTCTACATTTGAAGTGAAGTTAGGGATATCTCCACTAAATCCTTTTTTTGTAAGTTAATTTCAGATCCTTTCGCTTGAAATTCAAAAGGAATTGACTGACAAATGTTCAACTGTCCACTGAAAAATAAGTTTTGGAGCGTATGTATCACAAAATCAAAACTCATAAAATGTTCAAGGATATCGAAAATGTAGTTTTCTTTTTATTTAATTATTTAGCACAAGATCGTAAGTCAGGATGGCCGAGCGGTCTAAGGCGCCAGATTTAAGCTCTGGTTCTCGAAAGAGAGCGTGGGTTCGAACCCCACTCCTGACATACTAAGATATTTTTTTCTCACGAATTTTAAAACATGTCTATTTATCTGTTAATTCTTTTTTCTCCCGCCTATCTTTTTTCCAAACACAAAGACAACAAAATGGAAAGGTTGGAGAAAAGAAAGTTTGATGCTCGGAAAAGCTCAAGCTTATATTTCAAGACATTTTCTTAATAACTCTTGATATCAAAATTTCGGGGATTCTTTATCTTCTAAAAGTTTATACATTTTCTGTTTTTGAAATATCATAATTTTATTTTTCCACTGTCGTATTTATAAACAGATTGAGTATGCTCACAATAGAACGGAAAGTTTGAGGGCCCGCAAACTTCAGTTTCTTTTTCCAACTAAAAATACTGTTATTTGGGGATAAATGCTGGCTGATATATAAAATCAAGAAGCATCTATCAATTTGTTTTTTATCTTTTCAGAATTTTTTTTATTTTTTAAGTAGACAACAGGGCTACCACAGGCGAGTAAACGGCGACTTTTTTTACTACTACTTTTCAACCTTGGCGACAAAAGTTACTAATTTCAAAATTTTGGTAACTTTTGGAAAATACAAAAGTTAATGAAAATTTAGCACTTGACTTTTTTTAAGCAATTAGCGGACAAAAAAAAAAAATTCGGAGAAAATTTTTCAAACCACGCCAATTTTGAAATTATGCTTGCCAAATAGTGCCAACCATGAACGTAAAACATCGGAATCTGAGGTTTCTAAATTGAAACTTATTAGGAAAATATTTAGTTTTTTAATTTAAATTTTTTGTCGGGATAGTTAACGTTGGATTCCTATTTATCAGATTTTCTTTCTTTAGCCTATTCATTTTGTATATGCACAACCAAAATTGCTACTTAAATAGGGTTTAAGAGGAGATGATTTGCTAGTATTTATAAAGAAATTATGCTGTTATTATACAAGAGTGCTTTGCCTGTGGCAGCCTAATACTTGAAAGTATCTCTACTATTTAAAAAGGAAATGTTTGTTTGTCTGCGTGTACGCATTGTCCTGACGAATCTATGTCACTTACAGTAATAAAATTTGGCATGCATGTAGTCCGAACTTTTTGTAATTTTTGTGCTAGCCCGAATTTTAAAATTCAATCTAGAACAGTTTAAAATTAATTTAATGGCATTTAATATTTTACTGTTTTTTTTTAGAATGGAAATAGCATAAAGAGATCACAGATACTAAATTTGTTTTGTACGTTTCCGTTTGATTTTGAGGAGGAACGATTTCAGCCGACGAAAAGAAGCAATAAAGTTTTAACTTGAGTTATGTAGTTCTTTTTTCCATCTCCTAGATCATTAAAGATAGAGTAAAAATTTCAATAGATTTGAAATCTACTGAAAATTTCACATTTCATCGAAACCTAAAAATATGATTTTGTTTAAATAAATAATTTTTAAAGTGTAACTTTTATGTTTTTTCCCATACGAATTTGACCTTTGCTGTCGAGAAATCAACAGATTCCATTTCCTGCGCTCAAACAATTCCACCGAAGGAAAGTAAAACAAATAAAAAAAATTTTGACTGGCATTGTTTAGTTTTTTTTTTTTTTTTTGTAAAATCGGGATCGTCAAAGATCGATTAAAAATTTCAACGGTTTTGAAATCTACGGAAAATTTTACACCAGGTAGATACCTTATACGTTAGATTTTCTTTTAATAAATAATTTTTCAATTCAATACTCATATTTTCGCAGTGGCTAGTATATTAATTTATATACACTAAACATATTACATAAAATTGTTAACCTTTTCGTATAGTCAAAGTATCAATACTTAAACGTTTACATTTCTGCACGTGTGTGTTTCTTGAATTGATATCGAGTGAAGATTATTCATATTAGAGATCCAAGCGTATTCCGTTAAAAGAAAATAGGCGAGAGGAATTTTATAACTTTATAATGATTTTAATCGTGAAATGTAATGTAATCAATTAACTATTTTTTTCTGTTACAAATCCAACGTGTAGCAACATTTATAATCTTACGTCGGAGAGTAAACATTGTTATGAATGTGTATGTAGTTTATTATGTTGTCCAAAAATATTAATACAACGAGTTTCGAAAAATTTTAACTGTCTTTTTTATTAAAGTCAATTAAGAACAATTATGAGACTGTTTTTGCTAATAATTTTAACAGAACTTTGGCTCCTGTTTCCCGATATAGCAGAAAAGGGTAAATTCGACATGATTGTTCCTGTATGAGAATTCTATGCTTCTATCATTGTACGTACTAAAATAAATAAATAAATAGATATTACCTATACTTTTTTTTGGCATGGTCCCTGGTTAAATTTGGAAAGTTCCATGATCATACGGAGTATGGAGTCTGTTTCGATTCTATACAGATGATTAATTGCACAGCTTTGTGAGTTATCTAGCTTTTGCTTTCAGACCAGGTGTTCAAACCATATGCTGCCTTCCACGGCCTGTTGATTCGTTTATTTAACGTTTAAATAATGTAAAAAAGGAAATAATACGTATTCTCAATAATATCTTTTCATTGTAATTCAGAATTCGTGGTGTTTATGAAAGCCATAAAAAAATATTCAATTCAATCAGTAAATATTTCTTTGCGTGGAGCATGTATGTGTGCTTGTTAATTACTTATTAAAAACTTTTTTTAAACGATCGTGTTACATATACCATACTTCAATGTATATTGTATCAAAAATGCTAATTGAGTATTTCATTATAACAGGGAATATTAGGAGTTACATTCAGGTTTTGCTATGATTTAAAATTTTGTTAATGTGGAACAATAATGTTAGTTATGTTTAGGTCATAAATGTGCCATATTTTATACCTTTTTTATATAAATTTAAGTCATATTTTAAAATATTTTAAAAAGGTTAACTTGAAAACACCTTTTCAAAAATGTGATCAAATCTGTTTCAGATTTGAAAAAAAAATCCATCCTGAACATAAGATTTTTCTGAAATAAAATTCTAACTACTTTACATACATAATACGATAATACGCGTACTGCTAGAACCTATTAAGAAATCGCACAAAATCGTTAAGATATATATTTATTTTAGAGTTGACCATCTGTCTATTCTCTACACAAATTTACTCTGTTTGACCAATCCACACCAAATTTGGTACACATATTCTTTAGAACCCTGCGGGAAACGTATGTTGTATATTAACCCGCGTTCTATTTGTCATAGGTGTGTAGAAGGGGCTAAAAACAATTCAAATTTCCCACAGGAATAATATTGAACATAAAACGATTGCGATATGCAACTCAGTTTATTTTACTACTATTGAGCAAAGATCAAACTTTCCAATAAAAAATTTTTACCGGCATTGCTCGAATAATTTTTTTCAAAATATTATACTTAAACAATTTTAAATTCTAATTATATTTGAACTTGTTTTCTATTTCTTTCCATAATATAAACAATTTATGTATATTTTATTGAATGAAAAAAGAATATTTTAAATATTTTATTTTAAATAGCTTACATTTTGTAATGGAACACGAAAAGCCCAAAAGAAAAATAGATTGATAATAAAATCATAACTTTGCTACTCAATATCTGGCATCTCCAGATTTAATGTTTTATTTCATAAATTTGAATTAGAATTTTCTATTTGTGCATTTCTAAGTACTATATATACATGTGTGTTTTTTGTGTAAATAAATCAATATTCGTCTGTATCAATATTGTTCAAGCGTCTTTCTTCGAAATGCGCTATTGCAGTACAATATACTTAGGCTTTCAGACATTTCGATTTTCAATATTCTGCATTTTTCAATCACCGAAATTTCCTTTCTGATTGTATTTATGTATTCCAGTATTTTATATTGTATAGATATACTATTTAACAGTTAAATTTTAATGAGGATTATTTATTTTCTGCAAAATATATCATGAGTAATTCCTTGGCGATACCTGTATATACGACCAACTTTCCTTATACTTCTTCGTGGAATACGTAAAGGTTTGTAGAATTCTGTTTCATAAAAATAAATAAAATATACTAACTAAAACTTTATGAATAAGGTGTGTAACTTCTTATTTTTAATTAAATGGTGAAGCTAAAATAAAATAATTTTAAAAGTAGATTTAAGTTACGTTAATTCAAAACATGTAGCCATACTTTATAGATCAAAGGTATTTCTAAAGTTCTACTCCATAGTCTCAAGTAACTACATCAATCATTCTAAATAGGTACAAGGTTTCCATATAGACACTGGATCTTTCAATTAAAAACAGTACTCAATAAGGATTCGATTTAAAACTAAATTTCTGTTGGTGTAAAAGGAATTTAAAAAAAGACTTTGCTGATCTTGAAATTATGTAAAGAAGTATTTGAACTAGGACTTTTGAAAGATTGAAATTTTTGGTTTTAAATGAAAGAAAGACGACGCTGCTTACTTGAAGTTGAAGGCCTTTTTATGCGACTTAGGTAAATGGTAACGATTCGTTGAAAGCAGGGATTTGGAAAATTTGTAATCGATTGAGTTTGTTTTGTCTAAACTGATGAAATTTATTTTTAAAAGCTTTGTTATTCTACGTGCAGCTAAATAGAATTTTCAAGAAAAAAAATGTGTCAACTTCAAAATATATTAATCATGAATGCCGTAACAGTTTAATTTGCCATCCTCTAATAAGAATGGTGAAATTCGAAAACTTTGCGTCCCTGATGCAAGAGTGCCATAAATGAAAAAATAGTGGTAGGAAAACTCACAGAGTAATAAAAGACGGAGGGTTCACTGAAGGCATGACTTATAGCGCCCTCGGTGGGGGTCAGTTGTCTCTAATTGTAGGCGGAGTTTGTTGACATGTTTAGTTCAGAGCAATAGCCATTTTCTCATCGGCAAACTTTTTGAAGAGTCATCCAACTGAAGATTCTTTGCAACATTTAAATAATATTTTTAAACTGTTCTATTCATCAACAGAAAAATCGTTCAAGTTTCCCGCTTGTGTTGAAAGGTAAATTACTTTTTGCTTTTCATAAAATGTATTCATAACGTAATATATTTTAACCACTAATGTAAATTATGTGTCTGTTTAAAAATCGTTGTACACTCAAGTTAAATTAATTAGACACTTCCATTTTAAATCCCAACTGAAGGAAGAAAAAATGAAATATTTCTACTTAGTGTTAAGAATTACAGAGATTAAGACTATTCGTTCAAGATAATTAATTTTTAACAATCTTTCAGTGTTAGTTTGTGCATTTTTTATTTAATCAAAATCAATTGTTCTTAAATTTACGAAAAATGTGGCATTCAGAATTCTGTACTATTGTGTTCTATTTATTATACTGCATTTTGTGTAATTTTTGATTTTATTAGTTACATTCTGTTTTTGTGTAATTAAAATTGACCTTTTTCTGAATTATAACCAGTTTTATGTCAACATATTTATAGAGATTTTTGTTCAAAATTGGAATGCTTTTGTGTGTTACTGCAAGAAAAATTTTCACTGTGAACATAATACAGAAAATAAAATGTATTTTAAAAGTTTGATTCCAAAGGCTTTTAGTTCAGTTCTGTAAAAACACAATGATTGTTTTGTTCTGTGCACTACCCTTCCAAAGTTTCAGATATAAATACTTCATTTCTGTTCCTTTATCAAATTGTATTTGTTCAAAAATGTGAATGATGTACCTGATCTCAGATTAAATACTTGATTATGTGAATAAAAAATGTTTATTATGTACTTATTCGTTCAAATAATTTTTCAAACTATATCAACAATTTTCCAAATGAAAAATTGAAAAGAGGTTTGTTTTGGAATAGTTTCGTATTTTTAAAAAGTATTATCATAAAATAATAAACTAAAAAAAAAAAAAAACAAGTTCATATATTAGTAAGATTTCATAAATTAAAGTTTTTTTTAAGTTCAGAAGACATTAAAAAATTGCTATTTTAAAGCATACATGCTAAAAATATTTTACCAACATGTCGGCTTGAAGTCACGCGTCTCCTCTGAGAAAAAAGGATTTGGTTGGCCGGTTTGGTTTGACATTTTTTTTTGCGTCATTCGGCAATATAACTTCTTATGAGGTTTGGTATGTGAATGCAAATTTCTATAGTGTGGCGACGAAAGATAACTACAATATGATGATGAACCAATGGACCAATCAGTTGATGAATCAATGGACCAATCAGATGATGAATCAACGGACCAATCAAATGATGAATCAATGAACGGGCGTCTTCTCTCGTCCCGTGGACCATTCAGATGAAGAATGTTAGGTTCTACCCAGCAGACAAAAGTAGTTTAATTGTCACGTTATTGCTAGTTTTGATCACATGATCATGAGCTCATAGAAATGTTACCATTGTTCAATCTACTTTTATATTTCCTCTATGGTTGGAACTTTACTCACATCAAAATCTGTCTTAATCTTTGTTTATTCAAAGCAACGGTGACATTGTTATTTTTTTTTATCAGCTCAATATCAAATCGCTTAAACTATTACGAAATAATGGATAACACAAACCTGCCTCGGCGGTCGATCATAGACAAGATGATTGAATACAGATAACTATCTCAGCCGTCATTAAATTAATAGAATTGACAAGATGATTGAACATAACATTTCATAGGTTCGAACTTTCCAAAATTGATACGATTGAAACTGATTGTTCTCAATACTTATCAACATGAACTGCAATCCATGCTTTTCTTTTGAGCTTCACTGTTTTAAAAAAATAACTCTAAAATTTACGTTTTTCATTTATAAAACTTGTAATTGCTTAATCATCAGTAGACCCTAGTCAGCCTTTTGATATGAAACTATAAAATTAATATAAACTGGATCCACCTGGTTGGAAGATCAGCGGATGAACGACCGGAAGATTGCACGTTCGAAACTAGATTCAATCAAAGATACTCGTGTGCGGGAGGGGAGGGCTGGTGCACGTTAAATCTGTCGTGACCTCATTTGTCCTCACGTTGTCGTGATGTGGGGTGCCAGCTCAGGTGCTGATATCGTCGTCTGACCGTGGTTCAAAATGACGATGTATTGCCCTCGGTCTTTCCTTCCTTCGAATCCCGGACCTTCGCCAATAGCCCTATGTGTTGCACCAGTGCGACGTTAAGCAACTACCTACCGAAAATAGAAATTGTCATCTCATTCAGGAAAGAATCGTCGTTTTTGCTTTTGACTACCTATTTTTATTTCCCTCCATCGAGTCGACCAACCGGTGTACTGGTTAAGGTGTCAGCCTCTAGATCGGAAATGGTTCCTGGTTCGAATGCGGGTCAGGGCATGGATGTTTGTAAGCGAATGAAGTTGAGGCGGCTGGTGCACCTTAAATCTGTCGTGGCCACACCACGTTGGGTTGGTGTGGAAGTTTGGAGAGTGGAGTGCCAGCTCAGATGTTGCCTCGTTATTTGACCGTGGTTTAAAATTACGTTGCGATACACCGAATGGCTTAGGCTGGGATGGTGGTACGGTTGAATATTTCCCTCCGACGAATTTTAATTTTTTGTTAGTAGACGATGTTTGGAAATCGTCAGTGTTTTTTTGTGAGATATCTTTGGACTTTCTCCCTACAGATTGTACTACTATCGATAAAATATATCTTTTAAAGCATGCATTTCCCCCAAAGATACTGTTTTCTGCTGGCATTGGATTATTTAAAGATAACCCATTTGCCTATACCTTTAAACGTTTTGAAATTTACAAGGGAAATAAAGGTTTATTTTTATCTGTGATCTGAATCGTCTACATTTTCTCTCAATCTCGTATAAGATTTAAAGAAAGACGTTCCCTGAGATACATTTAACTGATAAGTAAGGGAACCAAATAATTCAACTTTTGACTGCAAATTGAGTCTATTTGGTAATGGCAATGGTAATTACGTCGTACTGGAGCAACACTAGGCTGTTGGCGACGGTCCGGGATCAGTCTTCAAGGGAAAGATTCGATGACAATACTTTGTAATTTTGAACCACGATCAAACGACGAGGTCAACACCTGAGTTGGCACATCACTCTTCAGACTTCCACACCACGCCAACGTGAGGATATTTGAGGCCACGATAGGTTTAACGAGTATCAGCAGTCATTTGGTTGTATCGACTTTCGAACTCGCATCCCTCCAATTTTTAAGCCGTTACTCTTCCAATCGGGACCCATCATTTAAGGATCGTCAAGAGCTTCTCAAAAGGTGCCGATGGAATTGAAAAGAGACGTTAACTCACTCACTGTCATCTGGAGGATCGAAAAATTCGATGATTACATTTTTAAATGCATTCGCTCTCCTCCGTTCTTCATTCTGAAAGGAACAAGATGTGAGCTGTGGCTGATCCCGCCAAGATGGTATAGCACTTCTTCAATTCACTGTGAGCTGAATATTGAGAGAAACACCGAAAGCGTACCATTGAATTTGGAACTGTCAGTAGCCAGTGAAGGTAAGTTTCCTGTAATTCTAGACAAAGTTATTGGTCAAAGAGTTTTTGTAAACGGATATTTGTCAACCAGACACTTCGAGATTAGGAACGACATGGTGGCACGGACTAGGCACCTCAGTCTGCCAATGGACACATTGACTGTTCGCGCTCGTATATGGAGTTGCGACATGGATCTGGATGCGCCAGCTCAGATTTTTATACGAACTCGATTGGGACTCTTGGAAACTATCCCCTACGACTGGGCAATCAGCAACTACGCTAACAACAGAAAAAAGAAAAAGAAGAAATTGTTTCTCCTGGCAATCCCGGATGAGAACAGAGAGAAACCGCGTTTGACTACGACGCTCTTAAAAAATGGCGAACTGAAGATTGAAATCTGTAACCTGGACAACAACCTACTCTTTTCATGTATTTGCAATACTTCATTGTTGAATGCTAGAGGTAAGAAGTTACCCTTTACGTTGGAAAAGGAAAGAAGTGCATTTTGTGATAACTCAATTACGTTTTATAATGCACTTCCCATTTCGGAGAAACAACTGAGGGCATACGAACATAACCATTCATCCGAGGGTGTACTGAGAATACATTGTGATATTCATCTGAAAGGAATCACGTATAATAAAATAGAAGAAATACGCCATGTTTCCGAAACAAGTGATAAAAGTCTAGTGATGAGGACATGGAAACTAGATCACTAATAGATGGCTGCATCACTTCTAATTGTAATAATCCATTTTGCACCGTACATCGTACGATGCTTCTAAATCGTCTAGTTGTGATAATCTCTGTGTATCCATCATCCATAGAATCCCGTTATGTTTCTGATTAGTCAAACAGCTATAATCCCTGTTGCACCGTTCATCCATACGATGCTTCTAAATCGTCTAGTTGTGATAATCTCTGTGTATCCATCATCCGTAGAATCTCGTTATGCTTCTGATTAGTCAAACAGCTATAATCCCTGTTGCACCGTTTATCCATACGATGCTTCTAAATCGTCTAGTTGTGATAATCTCTGTGTATCCATCATCCGTAGAATCCCGTTATGCTTCTGATTAGTCAAACAGCTATAATCCCTGTTGCACCGTTTATCCATACGATGCTTCTAAATCGTCTAGTTGTGATAATCTCTGTGTATCCATCATCCGTAGAATCCCGTTATGCTTCTGATTAGTCAAACAGCTATAATCCCTGTTGCACCGTTTATCCATACGAAGCTTTTGAATCGTCAAACGGCAATCACCCCTGTAGTACCCTTCATCCGTTCGACGCTTTCGAATCGTAAAACAGCAATCGCACTTTTTGCACCGTTCATCCGTTCGATGTTTCTCTATCGTCAAATAGCAATCATCTTTGTTGCACTGTACTCTTTTAAAATGACATTGAATGGTAAAACAACAATCTTCCTGTTGCGCTGTTCATTAGTTCCTTCCTGTGAGTGATGTACTCGCCACTCATTGATGAGAACAATCCAGCTCGACTCATGACTGGGGTCGCCAATGCGATGAACTCTGATGTTTCTGATAGCTTCTCTCTTGAGGTGAGCATGATGAATCCAGCGGGTGAGCACGACGGCCCCGTGTTGAATGATAACTGTGAGCTGGAACGGACACATTATGCTGGTGCGGGGGCCGTGCAGGCTGTCGGTGGACTCCAGCCACGTCTCGGATAACCTGGCGCACCTAGCGCGCCTTCCATATGCCTGGTTCTTCTTTCGTTTTCTCATTTCCCTGCCAATTTGGTGTGGGTTTTAAGTAACTCGGTACGGAGGGGACTGCTTCCACTCAGAGAGAGAGAGAGAGAGAGAGAGAGAGAGAGAGAAAGAGGTGCTTCTGAATCGTCTATTAGCGATCATCCCTCTGTTGCACAGTACATCCGTACAATGCTTCCGAATCATAAAACAGCAGTCATCCCCGTTGTGCCATTCATCCACTACATGTTTCTGAATCGTCAAATTACAATCATTCCTGTAGCACCGTTTATTCGTTCGATGTTTCTGAATCGTCGATTAGCAAACATCTATGTTGCACCGTGTATAATATGACATTGAATCGGCAAACAGCAATCATCCTGTTGCACCGTTCATTAGTTCGGTGTTTCTGAATCGTCTATTAGCGATCATCCCCCATACAATGCTTCCGAATCATGAAACAGTAGTCCCCCTCGTTGTGCCATTCATCCGCTACATGTTTCTGAATCGTCAACTTGCAATCATTTCTGTAGCACCGTTCATCCGTTCGATGTTTCTGAAGCGTCAAATAGCAATCATCTCAGTTGCACCGTACACATGTTATATGACATTGAATCTTGTTGCACCGTTCATTAGTTCGATGCTTCTGAATCGTCTATTAGCGACCATCTCCCTGTTGCACAGTACTACCGAATCATGAAACAGCAGTCACCCCAGTTGCGCTATTCATCCGCAACATGTGTAAGAATCGTCAATCATTCCTGTAGCACCGTTCATTCGTACGATGTTTCTGAATCGTCGAGATTGGACCAATCTATCATTAATTCCAAACAGATTCACTGATATGTGTTTCGTGTTGAAGGTTAAAAATTCCCCGTCTACAAACCGTTTTGATTGCCAGGTCTTCATTCCTCAAGACCATGTTCGAGAATATGTTGGAACGAGATTGCGTGTTCGACACGGCGAGCAACATTTTTAAATTGCCAGACGAGGATGTGGATATACTCTACAGGATGCTGCTCTTTGTCAACACGGGCGCAGTGGACGACATGCAGTTGGTAAGTGCCCAGAAACCGCTCGCAGCTAATACCTACCAACTTTTGATTCTTAAAAAGAACTGCTCTTTGTTCTTAAAATCCAATTTAAATATATCTGATCCTTGCGATATTTTAAATACGGCGGACGAGAATCAATACGGAAATATAGAGGCTACTGTAGCAGATTTCATTTTTGAGTACTATGAAACCATTTCATCGTATGAGTGGAGTGAACCAAAAGAAAATAATCCGATACTCTGATAATCTGATACTCTTCAAATGATATTGTAGGAAAAATAAAAGTCAAACTGTACTTATAAATCTGCAGGTATCAGCACTTAGAAATGTATTAACTATAACATTGTTAAAAAAATATGTAAATTCTCCAATACTTAAGGGAGTTATATCCATTGTATTTTTTGCATTACGTTGTCTAGCCTTTTCATATTGGCAATTATTGATGGAATACTATAAAGGTATTTTCAATAGCGTATGTAGAACAACAAAAGTTGTTTTTATACTATGTCCTTTGTATGATACATACCTCTTCTATATTAAAAAAAAAAGAACTACCACCCAATTATATTTTTAAAGTATATTTTAACTAGCAGCTACATTGACAAGTTGCAACTGAATAATTCTAGATGTTTTGTATAAGACACTTTCCAAAATTACATACTCCTAATTTATTAATAGATTTACAGATGCTGGAAAAATTAGTCTACTAAACACCCTTATTTTATGTATATCTCTCTATATTAAAAAAATGTTACCGCCGCCGTCCCAGGCTTGAAAACTCGTTTTTTGCTCGATTCTTAGACGGTTTCCTGAGAAAGTACGGATCAGAAAAATAAACAAATTGTCATGGTTTGTTCAAAATTGTCCAGGCAACACGACGAAGAAGATTTTTTTCCGATGCGGCTATTAGTTTAAAGTTTATTAAGTGTCAAAGTTGAAAGAGCGAAATTTCTACCACGAGCGAGCAAAACACATACAAATTTTCAGCCTTCAGCCGTGAGTTTTTTTTACGGAGTACTTTTAAACGTGAATCTTTGCAGTTGGTCGAGTATTTTTATGTTTTCAAACTGGGTCCAGATAATAATTTTTTTGAAATTAGGGAAAAATCGGTACATTTTCGTTACTTTTTCTTTAAACTGTCACATCTATATCTTATTACTATTAGTTTTTAAATTTGAAAATATCGCGGTATACCTTGGAATGTACAATTTCTTTCGGTATGATTATTTTCGAAATTGGCTAATAAATAAATTCGATGCGATCAAAAGTTGGTCATACGATGATCAAAAGTTGGCGAGGTACTAGTACATTAAAAAAATGCAGTTTGATGAGAATTCTATGTCGTTGTGTGCATAATAGCATATGAGTAACAGTATACTGTAAAATTCATGTATGGTAATTTATTCTTCGTGCTGTATTAAGATAAATAAGATAATTTATACTCATGGCGGTCTGTTGGGTTCACCAAGGCCGAACTCGTTGTAGACGACCATCTCACGGGTGTAAGAATCATAGCAATTGCGCATGCGTAAGGAGTTGGAAATTTTTAACTGCATGTTTGGTTCGGGGGAAAGGTATGCCAAATTTGGCAATTTATCGCTTAAAATACGGATTTTTTGAGTTTGCTGCCAGATGTTAAAGTAATAAGTACGGCCAGTTAGGTATCCTATTTTTATAGTTTAGTATATGTACGGTTTATTTACGACCTGTAAATAAGTATTAAGTACTATCTATTCTATACAATCTTTCTACGAAAAGTTAATTTGTGTAAGTTCATAATTTAAAAGTTTATTTAAATGCCAAACACACACATTATGAGTTTCTGAAAAATAAATTATTTTATAGTTAAATTTAATACTGAAGCATGAAAAATAATAAGTTGTCATCTTTGACGCTAGAGTTTTGGGTGTTTGTCTGAGTACTTACGAGCAATTTATTTCTTTTTCCAACTCCTTCTTCCACTGTTTAAATTCTGTAGGAATATTTAAATTAGAGTACAAGATCTGAAAATCAAATGATATGACAGATAATTTATAGTAGAGATGATTTCATCTAGTGATGGTAATTATTTACCTTCAAATGATGGAAATTCCATGTGCTCTACATCCAATACTACATTATGAGCACTCGTCACATATTCCCTCAGCTCTGTTCGTGTTGAAAATGTTTCTTCACACAATACTGCAGGGCAGTTTATGTTAGATTTTCTTTTGTTGCTGACATTAGTCACAATGTGCACCTTTTTTACGCGCGGGGTGAAAATATCCTCGTCTTCGACAAACAAACCATTTGTAAAGAAAGGTTTGTAACAGAAGTCCGGACCGGAATAAATTGACGCATGCGCAATCGCTATGATTCTTACACTCGTGAGATGGTCGTCTCTGTAGGGGCTGTAGAGTTCCTAGCTATGGTCATTTTCTCTTTGAGCCCCTTTGCAAAAGCGCCTTGGTCATGAAATTTAACTAATATCTAGTAACATTTTATTTAACCCTTTGAGAGAACTCTCAACACAATTTTTGAGTATTGTGGTGGTGTTTTTACCCAAACACACATGTAATGACTAAACAATCCCATCTATCGATTGAAAGAATCTTAGGAAGGATTTTTTTTTGGTCAAGTGAGGTCAAAACTGGTTAGAATCATTGGGGGAAATAGGTAGTCAATTAGCGTCGCACTGAAGCAACACAACGGGCTATTGACGACGATCCGGAATCAATCTCTAAGAATCAGCCTTTCTATTCAGTCCTAGATGGACGACTGAAGAACGCATTGATGCGTGCAAAACCCCCTCAGAAAGTTAAGACTTCAAAAAACTGAGAATTCCTCTGTTTTTAGTTTTATTCAAGAGTGAATTCTTTGAAAGTTGAAACTGGAAAAGAAATCTCTCAAATAACACTATTGCTAACGCTCTAATATTTAAGCTTTCTGTGACTTAATTAGTAGATTATTTTTTAAATGTTTTGAGGATAAGATCGATACATATCCGTCCGTGGTATCTCTATTTTTCAGATCTTGTTACTTAGACTCTCTCTTTTAGTTTTATTTTTTTTTAAAGCACATCAAACAACCAAGGAACAGCTATTTTTTAATCACACTTTGATTAAAAGAATAGTTTTCTGATATGAATAATCTCTTGCTGTTACATAGTGATATTACAGCTTGGTATTAAATAGTAGTAAAAGAACAAGCTCTATAAAATAAAATTGATTTATTTAAAAAGTAACATTCCTTGGTAATTGCATCACAACCAAGAACATTTTCCAAGTGAATTTGTTCTTTAATAATTCATGTCGTTTACTAGAAATGAAATCATCATAATAATAAAACATGAGCCATCGGAAGACAAATTGGGTAAGTAGTTAATTAACGTTGCACTGGAGCAACACAACTGGCTTCTCGTGAATGTCCGGAATCCATCCAGAAGGGAAAGATCCGAGGACAACAAATCGTAATTTTGAGAAATGGTCATTTAATGAGATCAACGCCTGAGCTGTCCCCACACTCTCCAAGCTTCCACACCGCGCCAATGTGAGGGAATTTGAGGCAACGACAGATTTAAAGAGCACCAGCCCCCACGAACACGACGGTCTTAGGTTGGACCTAGTATCGAACTCGCAACCTTTCGGATGCCAACCCGTTACTCTTCCATTCACAACAGTCCCAAAAAGGCGTGTTGGGATAAATTATTGATCAAGCATGCGTACGCTCAAAAAATACTCAAAAATTTTCTTAAATTTGATAAATGTTTTCAAATCAAAGAATCAATATAATTTTTTCTGATTTTATCATTCAAAAGATTTAATTTCAAAGAGTAATTTAATGCATCTAAAACAGGTAAAGAACACCCATTTATATGGTATTACAATAACTAATACACCTAAATTTTCCTATGATTAAAAATAAGCTTTATTTTTAAGTAGAACTCTGCACATTAAATATTTAGCTGTCCTTTTTAAAGGGAAGACGAGGAAAAGAAACGTCAATCACAGTACAGCTGTCAAATTTTGACCACGACTATCTTTCACAATCCAATGAGCTGTGGTTTTTTTTGTATAAATTGTTCCA
The DNA here is from genome assembly GCA_947359465.1 of Metellina segmentata. Lineage (NCBI taxonomy): Eukaryota > Metazoa > Arthropoda > Arachnida > Araneae > Tetragnathidae > Metellina > Metellina segmentata. The sequence goes on along the minus strand of OX375881.1, from coordinate 22,124,774 downwards.
TGCGATTACACATCCACGATATAAAATTTACATAGATGAGACTTGTATGTAAAGAAAACGGAGAAATATGCATATTTTATGTATTACAAAGAAAATAACTTTCTGCTTTCTTAAATAATATAATCCATCTCAAAATGTGAATGGATCCAAGATGTTAGACGTCCATAGTGATTATATCAAAATTAGTAACACACTGAGCGGTCACTTTATTATAACCACCTGACAGTTTTAAGCAAATGACCTATTGCGTCACAGTGTTACCACTAGAGGGCTAGGGTAGTATAAAGGAAGAAGGCCGAGTTCCTGAGACACAGTCATCTCTCGGAACTTCGCATAGCTGAAAATTATGTCTATTTTTATCAGCCTATTTAAATCATTTTTTCTTTTTAAATTTCTCTCTTAAATTATGCAATTCAGTTTTATGTCACACACACCTGATGACGGGGAGTTAAGCTGCTTTGCAGTAAGCACTCCGGAAGTGATTGTCCAGTCCAGTCCAGTCCTGAGACACAGTAGTATTCCTCAGACAAATTACTAAATCCAGATGGTATTATCGTAGTGATGATATCCTCAAAGCCTTCAATGTCCCAACACTTCGAAAATTCATTCAAAAAACCTCTGGCAAATTCTTCGCTAATATTCACAAAATCAACAATGCAGCTATCCAGGAAATCAAAACATATGATCCTACCCTTTCTCAAAACAAATACAGATCAAGAAACACCTTTACTCTGGATGAGTGAAATCCCTCACTCGTCTGCTAATTTTTAAATCGTTCTACTTAGCAGTCGTGATAAATAGCTCAAAAAACAATACTAATTATCATGACTGCTCCTCTTAATTTTCTAATCCGTCTCCCCACAATTCATATTTTATCAACCAAAGCAAGTTCTATTACGCCAAGTTTACCATCAATACCGGAGAATAAGGCCCCATCGGGGCCATGTGCTCCAAAACATATTAACGCAGTCTGAGACTGTATAGGTGAACTGTTTGCGAATATATGGAGGAAAAACGTGATTTGACAGGCTTTGAACGTGGGATGATAATAGTATGGGGTGCCAAAAAGGATTGGTCCCATGTGTTTATAAGTGATTGTACCAAATAGCCGTTAGGTGACAAAACGTTTGTGGCTAATATAGCAACTAGCCATTTATGTAGGCTAATATAGCAACTAGCCAACTATGTTATTTAGTTTAACCCATTTTAGTACTTCTGCTTCTGAACGATTCAAAAAGCTAGGATTGCAAATAAAGTATTTTCGGAATTGTGTTCAGGTCTTGTTCTCATCATCTGACCATGGTTCAAAATTACGAGGCGTTGTCATTGGACCTTTCCCTTTGGGATTGATCCGTGACCGTCAATAGCCGGTTGTGTTGCTCCAGTGTGATGTTAATTAACTACCTATCTACCGGATTTGTTTTGCGCAGTAATACTTTTACAATTATGGACGAACCTTTTGAACTATCTTGAAATATTCTTCATGGTCTTTTCTTTGCAGAATTTTTATCGTCTAATTTTACAAAGTGGGCACACTCGGGTGTGAAGATACAGTTAAACTTTAAATAACCTTGGTATAAAATTGTGCTCGGATAACACGCGGACACTGTTCATCAGAGTTTGGATAACCAAGTTTCTTCTGTACATACCGAATTAATAATACATAAAACAAATAAATGAGTACATTGAAATAAAATACTAGCTTCTGACCAAAAAAAGCCTCGTTTTGACATTCAAATTAAAAGTTTAAAAACACTTTAAATTCGCTTAAATTATTCAGATTTAACCAATAAAATTTTTTATTAGTAATTTTTTTTAATCTCCGATGGCGATCAAAATTCTTTTTCTCCCATGCTCTGCCTTTTTTCGTTTTTAGCAAACACTGAAATTTAATCTTGAGTACATTTCATGGGCTATCCTAAAGGAGAAATCCTTCCATTCGTACAGTTGTTGTTGTTGTTTCTTATGCCTACACTGGCAGACCAAAGGGAGTGCCAGGCCCGTCGAAGACGGCAAGAGGCGAGGGGGGCCTTCCATGTTATTGAGCCCCATTGGGAGGAAGTCCGACTTTGCTCGACATACATGACACATCCGTTTTACAGGAAGGTCCCTTTCATACATCCATTCACTCACACATATCGTAATTTAGATCCCAATCAGAGGCCGATAACCCCCTGATCAGGTACCCCCAGAGGTATTGATTTGGTATGGGAACATGGGGGACATTGTGACCACGACCTATTTAACGTGCCCCAGTCACCATTAGTGAACACGACGGTCTTAGCCAGGTCGAAGCGCCGATCTCGCAATCATCAGATTTGTAGGCTCCGCCGAGGACAGAACCCACAACCCTTCTGATGCGAGCCCGACGCTCTACTGACTGAGCTACCGCGGCTCTTATTCGTACAGTTAAACACCTTATCGCTGCGATAAAATTACGAGTCAACCTTTCATTCTTTAACACCATTTGCTCTCAGAGCTGATAAGTTGCCTGACTTTATAGGCTAGAATATGCCACACGAAACATGGAACTCTTATCATAAGTACTTCACAGAGAATCATATGATCTGGATTCTAAACTTCGGGAAATCGAAACTTCTTTGAGATACTAAAAGCGTGTACTTCAAGAGTGTATAATAAAGAGTTCAGACAATTGTTGAGTCATTGTGATACATTTAAACGATGGCTGAGCTCGTGGAAATCGAAAGGAAGTCGATCTGTTTTATTTGGAAAATAGAAAACTTTTGTGGAAATGTGGAGAAAGCCATTCCAAGTCCTACTTTATACTTACCAGAATTGGGATCAACCCGGTGGAAATTAAAGATTTCCATGCACTCATTATGCGATGGTTTCAGTATTAGTTTTCAGAGAGAGGATCTCAAGATCACCCCAGTGGAATTAGACATCGAAATTTCATTACTTCCAGAAAAAGAGCCACCAATCTTCCTTGATAAAGTGGAGGGACTGACATTTCGTGCAGGGAACGTCTATTCCAGTAGGCAGTTTATGATTCGGGATGAAGGGATTGAATGGAACGAAAGCGTATGCCTTCCAAAAGATACATTTACGGTGTGCTACCGAATACGTCAATGCACAAAGGATCTTGCTGAACCTATTCGAATCGGTATCCTAACTCAAATCGGAGTGGTACAAACTATTTCTTTGGATTGGACTAACGTTGACTGGAACGACGATGGTGAAAAAAAATTCAATTTAAATCTACCATCAAACAAAAAAGGGAAACAGGCGAAAAAAAATAATACTGTACGCGTATGTGCAAAGTTTCTATCCTCCAGAAAATCTTTGAGCCTTCAACTGCACAATATAGATTTAGATAGGCTGTATTCTGCTGAGATCAAAGCTTCCATTTTAAACTACAAAGGGGATGTGATGTATTCGGCACAAAAGAAAAGCTCAGTGTCGACAGGGACTGACATTATCACCTCTTCGATTGAATTTCCTAATCAAGGTGCAGAATCAGTAGAAAATAAGCTACAATTACTACTAAGTGTGCAAACATGTCTCAAAATTTATCTGAAAGGTATCGTATTTAATGAAATACAAGAACTGAACTATGGTAACACAATTCCAACCAACACTTTTGCTGTTGATCACGTGGAAACTCAATCCCAAGCCCTCTTACAAAACGACCAATATTTCCATGGAATTCAGCTGTGTGATGTTAATCAATCGTCCAAGAGTGCCATCCAGTCTCTTTACGAAGAAAAGGTAAACTGCGATTGCATGCTTCAAGCAGAGGGCCAAATGTTTCCCGTCCACAAAGCCGTTCTAAGTGCGAGGTCCCCAATCTTTAAGGCCATGTTTGAGAGCGCTAAAAAGAACGAGGCGAGCAACACTTTCGAATTGCCAGCAATGGACGCTCACACACTTCATCGAATGGTGCTGTTCGTGTACATGGACGAAGTGAATGACTTGGAATTGGAAAGTGCACAGAAACTATACATGGCCGCCGATGCATATCAGTTGCTTGCCCTAAAACAAAAGTGTTTTTCTATCTTGAAATCCAGTCTGAGTGTTTCCAGTGCATGCGATAGGTTACTAAGTGCAGACAAGCTCCAAAATGATGAGCTAATGGCTGCTGTAATAGATTTCATTTTGGATCACAATGAAATAATTTCGTCAGATAAGTGGAATGAATTGAAGGAAAATTATCCTAAACTAGCTGCTGATACTCTTCAATTGATGTTTACGAGGATCAGTTACCATAAACGTAAATAGGCTTGGTAAGTTTTTCGTTTGAGTGTGCTTTAGTTACTGCATAATGTTATTCTGATATTAAAACACAAGGTAGCAAGATTGATTGTAGTAAAAAGCGGGGAGGGGGGGAGAGAATCGTTTTTGTGCTATTCCTAAAATATTTTCAACTGTTTCAGTTTACTGTGGGCATGTATTTGCAATTCAAGTGTCAATTTTGCAAATATTGCAGTATGTTAGGGAGATGGGAAGTTGCTAATAATGCTCGTATTCATAGTTTTTAAAAAACTTCATAATTTTAATAATGCTTCTCAGTTATAAAAATTATGGCAGTTGAATTACACACTGTAAGAGATTACGCTGGGTATTTCAGTTACCTTACGTTTAGTGCTTTGGTAGTTGGTTTTATACACACTCTCAATTTGAAGGTTTCTTAAGAATTAAAAGTCGAAATTATTTCTCTTAATTGTTTTTCCCATTGACGTAGTTTCATAGAATAACGAGTCTGTTTTCATATATAATGCTCATTAAAATATCTTGTTTGGCCAAATAATCGTGTAAAATAACGTTGGAATACTTAGACATGACGTTAATTACATCGAATTATATCACAGTGGGAAAAGAAGTCGGGCTACGTCAAGAAGTATCAATATGGTCACCAAAGTCAAGTTCTGTGTGTGACTCAAATTCCAATACATTAAAAAGTCCAAGGTTGTGAACTGATCTGAACTTGTAGTGAACTGATCCAAGCAATCTGATTGACATATGCGCCATTTTATTCTGAGGTATACTGCGATATTTTCAAAATTAAAAACTGATAGTAATACGATATAGATATGACAGTTTTAGTTTTGTTTCAGAAATTACGATCTGAAAGTTCCGAAAATTGTATGACTATCTTTTAATTGCATCGACTTCATTTATTAACCAATTAAAAAAATATTTGTACCACAAGAAAGAGTGTAATGTAATGTATTCAGTGATGTTCTCAAATTTAAAAAATAATAGAATTAAGCTGTGGATAAGAAAGTTTTTAAAAAAGTAGCGAAAATAACCAAAGATTCCAAATTTTGTATCGCATGGAATTTATTTATAAACCAATTTCAAAAATAATTATACCGTAAGAAAGAGTACATTCTGAGGTATACTGCGATATTTTAAAAACTAAAAACTAATAGTAATAAGATATAGATACGGCAGTTTTAAAAAAAATAACAAAAATATCCCGATTTTTCCCGAATTTCAAAAAAATATTATCAAGAACCAAATTGAAATTTCAAAAAAAACTCGACGAGCTGCAAAAATTTACATTGAGAAGTACTCTTAAAAAAAACTCACGGCTTAAGACTGAAAATGTGTATGTGTTTTGCTCACTCGCGGAAAAAATTTCGCCTTTTCAATTTTGACACTTAATAAACCCTAAACTAATAGCCGCATCGGAAAAAAATCTTAATAATTGTCCAGGGAATACGATGAAGAACAAACCATGTTAATTTGGTTTTTTTCCAAACAGTACTTTCTCGGGAAACCGTCTAAGAATCGAGTTAAACAACACAGTTTTCAATCCTGCGGCGGAGGTGGCGGCGGTAACTTTTTTTTAATGTAGAGAGATACGTTCGATTAAGCATTCGTGAGATTAGAAACAAATTATTGCTTCGGTAATCGCTTTCATAAGCAATGGAATAAAGTGAGGATTTCTTTGAATTTTCTATATGTATAGTTTTCCTTGTTATTAATCAAAGAGTCTTTTAAGTCTTTCCCCATATCTTATATAATTAATTTAAATATAAGATTGCATCACTTAGAGAGATTATTCATTCTGCATCTTTCGTTAAATGCTATAAAATAATTATTGCTTTAAAACGTTTTCATCTAAATCTGAAATGTTCATTGCCTATGTTTGTTTTAGTTCTACGCCATTCGTGTTAGATAAAAAGAAAGGCGTTCCCCGAGATAGGTTAAACTGATAAATCTTGAAATATTCAACTGATATTAAAGTTCAGCTTTATCTTAGGGCCGTGTAAGATAATTTTAACAGCTGACAGCCACGATGAGTGAATTGAAAGATAATCATCCGAAACTAGCTGCTGATACTCTTCAAAGGATATTGCTGAAAATTCTAATATATACTTTATTGTGCCTGTTTTAGGATCATCAAAAGGTTGGTAAATGATGTCAAGCATGGAGAAAGGAGAAGTTTGTCCATTTACCGTTATTTGGAGAATAGAAAACATTGATGAGAGCTGTTCCAAATGGATTCGTTCTCCCCCTTTCTGGATACTGAAAGAAAATTGTGATTTATGGTTGGTTCCAGAATCAAAATACAAACTAAATTCCAATGAACGAACACTTTTTCTCCGTTTTCTTTTAAGTAACAATAATTTAGAAAGATCCAAACACGTACCATTTAATATAGAATTATCACTCATCTGTGATGGTGACTCTCTTGTAAGTCTTGACAAAATCATAAACGTAACAGATATTTATCATTTGTCAACCAAGAGCTTCGAAGTTCTTGACGGTATGATAAGATGGAATGAACATCTTCGTCTGCCGATGGACACCTTCACAGTTATCTTCCGCATATGGATTTGTGACGTAGTTCTCGATTCCTCTGCTGAACTTTTTATGCGAACCCAACTGGGTTTCTTACAAGCAATCTCTTACGACTGGGCAATCTCAAACTTCGTCAACAATAAAAAAAAGAAAAGACTGCCGCTCGTGTCAATCCCAGATGTGGAAAGAAAGAAGCCTTATCTAACTTCGGCGCTTTCAAAAAACGGGGAATGTGATATTGAAGTACATAACCTGGATAACGACCGAATCTTTTCTGGCATTTGTATTTTAAGGTTGTTGGATACTGAAGGAAACTTTCTACCCTTTACAAATGAAAATAAAATCATTTTTAATTTTTTGGGTTTAAATGACAGCTTGAGGTTTGGTAATAAACTTCCCGTTTCGAAGAAAGAACTGAAGGCAAACAAAAAGATATTTTTATCCAAAGGAATACTGAGGATGCATTGTGACATACATCTGAAAGGAATCAAGTATAATGCAATAGAGGAAATTAGTTATGGTTCCAAAACAAGTGTTAAAGGATATACTGTGGAGACTAAGCCGCTGATAAACATTGACACTACTCCTGACTGCTATAGTTCCTGTTGCACAGATCATCCCTACGTTGTTTCTGATTCGTCCAAATCGGACCTGTCTACCAAACCGATTGACTGGGACTTCGTACTTCGGGCTGGAGGCGAAATATTCCCCGTCCACAAAACCGTCTTGAGTGCCAGGTCTCCCTTCTTCAAGAGCAGGTTCGAGGACAGTACGATGGATGCTGCAAGCAACGCTTTCGAATTGGCAGACGTGGACGCTGATACGCTGTACAGGATGCTGGTCTTTGTCTACATGGACGCATTGGACGATCTGCAATCGGAAAGTGCCAAGAAACTGCTCGCGGCCGCGAGAAAGTACCAATTTCCCATTCTCAAACAGAAGTGCTGTTTGTTCTTAAAATCCAACCTAAGTGTATCCGATGCTTGCGATATTTTAGTGATGGCGGACGAGGACCAAGAAGGTGATCTAAAGGCTGCTGTAATAGATTTCATTTTTGAATACGATGAAATCATTTCGTCGGATGAGTGGAGCGAATTGAAAGAAAATCATCCGAAACTAGCTGCTGACACTCTTCAAATGATATTGCTGAAAACTAAAAGTCAAACTGCACGCTATACTCTGTAGGTTTCAGCACTTAGAAATGTTTGTTACATACTCTTATTGTTAATTTTATAATTAAGTAATGAGTCGTACCCTCAATTCTATTATTTTTTCTATTGTGTCTCTTACACTTTTCAGCTTGCTAAATATTAATGGAGTACGATAAAGGTTCTATTTATGATCTCTGTTGTAGTTCTCATATATGACCTTCTTATGATTCATACTGCATCGATGACCACTTTGACTTTGCATGACATGCCACTTTCATTTGCGTCTTTGTATGACGAACCACTATCTGTAAGCAATTTTAAAATAGAACTAAACTATATTTTTAAAGAAAATTTTAACTAAAAGCTACCTTGATAAATTGCAGCTGAATATTTCTAGATTTAATTTGAAAGAAATTTTGCTAAAATAACTTTATTAGTAGGTTTTTACATGCTGGAAAAATTATTCTATTATATACTCCTTTTATGTATATAGATTTATAATATGTCAGTTTGATGATAAGAAAATCTCTATGTAGTTAAGTGTAGTAGTATATTGTTTATGTATCTAATTTATCATGCTATATTCAGGTAAATAATTTAAGTGTGGTAGTATTGTGTTCATATATATAATTTATTCTCACTCATACTATATTCAAAGAGAAATAATAAGTACTTATACTCATGCATAGTTATTTGGCTTATCAGGTACGAACACTCTGAAAGGGCTGTTAAGCCCCCGTCCTTTTTCTCTTTGAGCAACAAGTGCCCCTTTGCAAAAAGCTTTGATAATGAAATTTAACAAATATCTATGTTTCTTAACCCTCTGAGAGATAAACATCAACAAGGTTTTTTTTTAGCAGAATCGCACATGGAACGACTAAATAACCACATCTATGGGGGTGGAAGAATCTTGGGAAATATTCTATTGAAAGTTCATGAGGGGCCACAATGGGTTTGCCACCGTGCTAGCAATCTACGAGTTACAGGCTGCGAAGGTTCGATTCCTCCCTGGGTGTATTTCTCTCTAATGTGTCAGTTAAGCTTTCTTTGTGTGCATGTCCATTATTTGATGTTATGTCTTGTGTATGGGGCAGTGGCCAAATATGACCCTTGAGCCAAGAAACGCAATCCAGCCAATTTATTGGTTAACACGTTAGCTACCGAGCTCGCGGCAGCGCGTGGCGTGGAGTGATGTTCAGTAGCCAGTCACGCGTACGCGCGGGAAGAGATGTGCATCAACATTTATTATCCGCTTCAATCGGCATTATATGTTATGTGTTGGCGTGGAATAAAGGTTAGAAGCTAGTTGTAAAGGTATATGGTTTCGGATTTCTTGCTGTAATTTATTTGTTGCCTGAACTTTCGCCAATCTACTCTTGTATTGGCGTGACATTGACGCACTTTTCATTCATGTTTGTTCTAAAAAGTAAGTCGGTTTCTGGGGAAAACACATTTCTACTTGACCGGCAGCAAATGTGATAAGGTGTGAAATGGTTAGAAGTTTAGCGGGGAAGACTGAAGACTGCAGAATAGATATGCCCCTTTCCTGAAGGTTGAAAACCTTCAATGCATTATATAGTTCCCACGTTCATAGTCCTATTCAAGAGTGATTTTTTCCAAATTGAAAATGGTATATATCTAGCTATAAACACTGTCCCTAACGCAATAATCTTTCATCCTTCTGTTAATAATACTTAGCTGGCTTTTACCCCGTAAATATTAGTTGCATTTATATTTGTTTAAAAACGAATCACGCTTTCACTATATATTTTTCACAAGCAACGATTGATTATACACTATCTACCAATAAGTATTTGTACACCTGTGATAGAAAAGAAAAACATAATGTATTCATATTCAATAGTTGGTAGAGTCTCCAACCAGAGGCAATTACAGTCTCAACCTTCCGGGGCATGCTTTCAGCAAGGTCCCTGTATGACGGCTAGTGGTATTTTCTTCCACTCGGCTTGGAGAAGACATGCAAGTTCCTTCATCGATTTTGGACGGTTGTCACCACCCTTTATTCGGCGATCCAACTCGTCCCAGAGGTTATCGATATGGTTCAGGCCTGGTCTCTGGGCAGGCCAGTCTATTCGGTTAACCGTATTGTCACCATACCAATCCATGGTGAACCTCGCAACATGACAGCTGGCGTTGTCGTCCTGGAAGTAACATCGGTCCAACTTGTAAAACTGCCACAACATAGGAAGCACACTGTCATCCAAAATAGTGCAGTAAGCCTCGGCGTATTTTTGTATTTAATGCCGTATTATAATACTGTTGAACACGACTAAAATTGTCAATATATTTTTTCATTTTTTACGAATAATTTATTTAAGATTTCAGTGTATCAAAAATAAATGCAACTTTATTTCCATAAATGCAACTTTATTTCCATAAATGCAACTTTAAGGAATGATAAATACAACTTTTCCCTTTTTTACTGCAACAAAAAAGTTGCCATAGTCATTAGATCTTAATTTACGAAGTTATGAGGGCAGAAAGATTGGAGCTCCTAATGTTAAATCAGTTTCTTAGACTTTTATGGATATCTTCCTAAATAATATTTCTATAGATATCTGATACTTTGTACCATGTTACTGTTGAACAACCCAAACACAACCCACTTAGTATTTTATTTTAAAAATATTTTTTAGTACACAATAATAATTATTAAATTAATGTTTGTAAAAACAATGAATTGTAACCGTATTTTGCGCTATTTTTGCCTTATTTTTAACCTTATTTGCCTTGTTTTGTTTTTATGGGGATCGATTCAATAAGACTTCTAGTATGACAAATATTTCAGCTCTTTCCGATAATTAGGTTTTGAGCTACATTAAATTTTCCCAATTATTGCGATTTTAGGGAGAAACCAAAAGTTTATAACTCGTTTGACAAACGTCAGATGATAGTTTTCGGATCGTTTACTCTTTCATAGTAAATATAATAATGCAATTCTCAAACCGTTTCCACTTGCATCATAAATATAATAATTTCCGAATTGCTGAAAAATAAGATTGAAATAGAGTTTAAATACAACTTCCTTTTTTGTCCTGTTCAGCCTTTTGGGCTCAATTAAATTAATCTCTGATCTTCTTTATTAGACCTTGTCAGCTAGCCAACCTTCGAACGCCACAAACTGCTCTCAAAAGGAACTTCACGAAGTTCAAAGATTCTGCTTGATACTTTTAAGCAGCTTCTTACTCTTCAAAAATCATCCAGCTTTGTTCAATGAAGACATGAATCGCATCTAAATCGCCCACTATCAAATATTTCGGTAGCATATCCAAGTCATCGTTAATATTTGATTGACAAACCGACTTGGACTATCTTCAGGACACTAAGATCTGTTCGTTTTTGCTAAGAGCGAAAGATCTCTTCGAGACAAAACTGTCCTTTTTCTCGAATGGGAATGAAAATCCAAGTAGAAAAACCTATTCAAAATTATACGCTCATGTAAATAAATTAAAGATAATGCCAGCTCCGGAAAATAAAGGTTCATAAACAAAACAAACGTGACATATTCATAAAGCCCATTTATTAAACAAAAGATAAAGAACAAAAAGGATGGTGTATGTATGATACCATTCATAAAAACTACGATTTTCGCTCACTGGAGCAATTACAAAAAATATCGACCTTACTAAAACTTAACATGACATGGTTGGTATGATGGTTAATACATTGTATGTCTCCCAGACGATGAAATATAGTCCGTGCAACGCATAGGCAATCTGAGGATCAAATTATCAAGCTGATCTTGGGGAAGAACACTCCACTCAGGAAGCAATGCACTCCGAAGTTCCGGTACACATGTAGGAGGTTGTTGACGGACTGCAACTCGTCGGCCAAGAATGTCCAACACATGCTCTATTTTATTCAAGTCGGGTGAGAATGTTGGCCTTCCATACGGGTGATATCCTCAGATTCAAGGCATCCGTTTACGATGTTTGCATGGTGAGGACGGGCGTTGTCATCCATAAACCCAAATTATGCGCCCATGGCACCCCTAAACAAACGTACATAATGTTCGAGAATGATGTTCCGATAAATTTGGTATCTGATGGTTCCGATTTGAACATGTAGATCTGTTCTAGAGCCCAGTATAATTCTGGCCCAAACGAGCAAACCTCCACCACAGTAACGATGTCGTTCGATGACGTTGTCTTGGTGGTAGCGGGTACCTGTCGTTCTCCATATGAACGTCCGCCGTGAATCAGACTGCAAGCTAAACCTGGACTCGTCTGAAAACATCACACAATCCCACTGTGACGATGTCCCCATTGCATGTTCTCTACTCCATGCTAACCTCTGGCGACAGTGAGTAGCCGTGGGCGGAACACATCGGACAGGCCTGCGATCATATAGACCAGCACGTCCCAAACGTCTGTAAACGATTTGCCTTGAAACTGCCGTACCCGTGGCTGAAGATAGCTGACGAGAAAGGTCGGATGCTGTGCTACGTCTGCTTCTTTTTGCAGTTACTGCCAAATAACGGTCGTCATTCGGCGTTGTAACTCGGGGATGACCTGTAGTGTAACGTCTACTGACATTCCCATCATTTTGGAATCGTTGCCAAAGCCTAGAGATAACACTTTGGGCGATTCCAAGTTCCACTGAAATTTTCGTATGAGTACGCCCAAATTCCAGGCGATAATTCTACTACGTAAAAAATCATCGACATGCGTCCTCTGTGCCATAACTATTCCGGTGTGGCACTGAGCGGCTTACAGAACGCTTGTGAACAATTTAATTTCTTTGCTACCATTCCTTACATACACCTCTCTTACACTCTCGTCATTGTGACGTACTATCGGCGTCATCTTATGGCTTCCTGTAATTTGGATATTATTCTTGAAGATGTGTGCGATAAATCTGCAGGTAAAATTTTTACTTTTGAGTTCGATTTCCGTGTGATTCTGAATTATCCTTAATTTATGGACATGATTGAAAACATGCAAAAAATTAATTCATTCCTATTGGTGTATGTGTTCGCAAATGTCACCTGGGTCCTGTAGTGAGAGTTGTTTGACATCACAACAAACTCCATATGTCTAGGCGCAGTGTGTTTGCCAACTGCACTAGAAACCCGAGAGTTGAAAAGGGGTAGGTTCGATCCTTCCTTAGGTGTAATTATTTCTTCTATGTCAGTAAAACCTAGGAAGCACGTAGAAATTTTCATTTGCCCTTAGATATATGTAGTGTACAACAGATTAGTGGAATAATCCCAAAAACCTTTTAAGCAATTTAATTAATAACTAATGTGGCAGACTTCGAAAACAGTAAGATGCCAAAAAATTCTCAATCGGAGACAAAAGCGGTTTTGTAGACCTACCATATTTGCTTTCACGCTGGCGTGGTGCGAATGTTTGAAGAGTGGGGTGCCAGCTCACGTGTTGTTCTAGTCATCTGACCTACAGTGTTAGCAATCTTAGAGTTGAAACGGCGCGTTTTCAATTCTTCTTCCCTGGGTGCATTTCTCTCTTCCGTGTCAGTATAATTTTCCTTGTCCATCCCTTGGCATTGTCTGTATTGTGCTTGATGCAGCTATACCAAATGTGGCAAATGCACCACAAAACTCAAAACTAATGTACTGACTATACCAGACTATTTGTTCTGTTAAGCTGAATGTAGATGGGACTAGTGTATTGCTGGCGTAACGTTCTTCCAGTACGTATTCTATATTGGGTAATAGGGAGTAAAATCCTCGACTTTCGGTGGTTTGTTTACACTGAAAATCTCTCTCATTCCGTATTGAGAAACGGGAAGCAAACGTTTATTTTATTAAGCTGAATGCAGATGGCGGTAGTCTTTTTCTGGCGTAATGTTCTTCCAGTACGTATTCTATATTGGGTAACAGTGAGTAAAATCCTCGACTTTCGGTGGTTTGTTTACACTGAAAATCTCTCTCATTCCGTATTGAGAAACGGGAAGCAAACGTTTATTTTATTAAGCTGAATGCAGACGGCAGTAGTCTTTTTCTGGCGTAACGTTCTTCCAGTACGTATTCTATATTGGGTAATAGGGAGTAAAATCCTCGACTTTCGGTGGTTTGTTTACACTGAAAATCTCTCTCATTCCGTATTGAGAAACGGGAAGCAAACGTTTATTTTATTAAGCTGAATGCAGACGGCGGTAGTCTTTTTCTGGCGTAACGTTCTTCCAGTACGTATTCTATATTGGGTAACAGGGAGTAAAATCCTCGACTTTCGGTGGTTTGTTTACACTGAAAATCTCTCTCATTCCGTATTGAGAAACGGGAAGCAAACGTTTATTTTATTAAGCTGAATGCAGACGGCGGTAGTCTTTTTCTGGCGTAATGTTCTTCCAGTACGTATTCTATATTGGGTAATAGGGAGTAAAATCCTCGTCTTTCGGTGGTTTGTTTACACTGAAAATCTCTCTCATTCCGTATTGAGAAACGGGAAGCAAACGTTTATTTTATTAAGCTGAATGCAGACGGCGGTAGTCTTTTTCTGGCGTAACGTTCTTCCAGTACGTATTCTATATTGGGTAACAGGGAGTAAAATCCTCGACTTTCGGTGGTTTGTTTACACTGAAAATCTCTCTCATTCCGTATTGAGAAACGGGAAGCAAACGTTTATTTTATTAAGCTGAATGCAGACGGCGGTAGTCTTCTTCTGGCGTAACGTTCTTCCAGTACGTATTCTATATTGGGTAATAGGGAGTAAAATCCTCGACTTTCGGTGGTTTGTTTACACTGAAAATCTCTCTCATTCCGTATTGAGAAACGGGAAGCAAACGTTTATTTTATTAAGCTGAATGCAGATGGCGGTAGTCTTTTTCTGGCGTAATGTTCTTCCAGTACGTATTCTATATTGGGTAACAGTGAGTAAAATCCTCGACTTTCGGTGGTTTGTTTACACTGAAAATCTCTCTCATTCCGTATTGAGAAACGGGAAGCAAACGTTTATTTTATTAAGCTGAATGCAGACGGCAGTAGTCTTTTTCTGGCGTAACGTTCTTCCAGTACGTATTCTATATTGGGTAATAGGGAGTAAAATCCTCGACTTTCGGTGGTTTGTTTACACTGAAAATCTCTCTCATTCCGTATTGAGAAACGGGAAGCAAACGTTTATTTTATTAAGCTGAATGCAGACGGCGGTAGTCTTTTTCTGGCGTAACGTTCTTCCAGTACGTATTCTATATTGGGTAACAGGGAGTAAAATCCTCGACTTTCGGTGGTTTGTTTACACTGAAAATCTCTCTCATTCCGTATTGAGAAACGGGAAGCAAACGTTTATTTTATTAAGCTGAATGCAGACGGCGGTAGTCTTCTTCTGGCGTAACGTTCTTCCAGTACGTATTCTATATTGGGTAATAGGGAGTAAAATCCTCGACTTTCGGTGGTTTGTTTACACTGAAAATCTCTCTCATTCCGTATTGAGAAACGGGAAGCAAACGTTTATTTTATTAAGCTGAATGCAGACGGCGGTAGTCTTTTTCTGGCGTAACGTTCTTCCAGTACGTATTCTATATTGGGTAATAGGGAGTAAAATCCTCGACTTTCGGTGGTTTGTTTACACTGAAAATCTCTCTCATTCCGTATTGAGAAACGGGAAGCAAACGTTTATTTTATTAAGCTGAATGCAGACGGCGGTAGTCTTTTTCTGGCGTAACGTTCTTCCAGTACGTATTCTATATTGGGTAACAGGGAGTAAAATCCTCGACTTTCGGTGGTTTGTTTACACTGAAAATCTCTCTCATTCCGTATTGAGAAACGGGAAGCAAACGTTTATTTTATTAAGCTGAATGCAGACGGCGGTAGTCTTTTTCTGGCGTAATGTTCTTCCAGTACGTATTCTATATTGGGTAATAGGGAGTAAAATCCTCGTCTTTCGGTGGTTTGTTTACACTGAAAATCTCTCTCATTCCGTATTGAGAAACGGGAAGCAAACGTTTATTTTATTAAGCTGAATGCAGACGGCGGTAGTCTTTTTCTGGCGTAACGTTCTTCCAGTACGTATTCTATATTGGGTAACAGGGAGTAAAATCCTCGACTTTCGGTGGTTTGTTTACACTGAAAATCTCTCTCATTCCGTATTGAGAAACCGGAAGCAAACGTTTATTTTATTAAGCTGAATGCAGACGGCGGTAGTCTTCTTCTGGCGTAACGTTCTTCCAGTACGTATTCTATATTGGGTAATAGGGAGTAAAATCCTCGACTTTCGGTGGTTTGTTTACACTGAAAATCTCTCTCATTCCGTATTGAGAAACGGGAAGCAAACGTTTATTTTATTAAGCTGAATGCAGATGGCGGTAGTCTTTTTCTGGCGTAATGTTCTTCCAGTACGTATTCTATATTGGGTAACAGTGAGTAAAATCCTCGACTTTCGGTGGTTTGTTTACACTGAAAATCTCTCTCATTCCGTATTGAGAAACGGGAAGCAAACGTTTATTTTATTAAGCTGAATGCAGACGGCAGTAGTCTTTTTCTGGCGTAACGTTCTTCCAGTACGTATTCTATATTGGGTAATAGGGAGTAAAATCCTCGACTTTCGGTGGTTTGTTTACACTGAAAATCTCTCTCATTCCGTATTGAGAAACGGGAAGCAAACGTTTATTTTATTAAGCTGAATGCAGACGGCGGTAGTCTTTTTCTGGCGTAACGTTCTTCCAGTACGTATTCTATATTGGGTAACAGGGAGTAAAATCCTCGACTTTCGGTGGTTTGTTTACACTGAAAATCTCTCTCATTCCGTATTGAGAAACGGGAAGCAAACGTTTATTTTATTAAGCTGAATGCAGACGGCGGTAGTCTTCTTCTGGCGTAACGTTCTTCCAGTACGTATTCTATATTGGGTAATAGGGAGTAAAATCCTCGACTTTCGGTGGTTTGTTTACACTGAAAATCTCTCTCATTCCGTATTGAGAAACGGGAAGCAAACGTTTATTTTATTAAGCTGAATGCAGACGGCGGTAGTCTTTTTCTGGCGTAACGTTCTTCCAGTACGTATTCTATATTGGGTAATAGGGAGTAAAATCCTCGACTTTCGGTGGTTTGTTTACACTGAAAATCTCTCTCATTCCGTATTGAGAAACGGGAAGCAAACGTTTATTTTATTAAGCTGAATGCAGACGGCGGTAGTCTTTTTCTGGCGTAACGTTCTTCCAGTACGTATTCTATATTGGGTAACAGGGAGTAAAATCCTCGACTTTCGGTGGTTTGTTTACACTGAAAATCTCTCTCATTCCGTATTGAGAAACGGGAAGCAAACGTTTATTTTATTAAGCTGAATGCAGACGGCGGTAGTCTTTTTCTGGCGTAATGTTCTTCCAGTACGTATTCTATATTGGGTAATAGGGAGTAAAATCCTCGTCTTTCGGTGGTTTGTTTACACTGAAAATCTCTCTCATTCCGTATTGAGAAACGGGAAGCAAACGTTTATTTTATTAAGCTGAATGCAGACGGCGGTAGTCTTTTTCTGGCGTAACGTTCTTCCAGTACGTATTCTATATTGGGTAACAGGGAGTAAAATCCTCGACTTTCGGTGGTTTGTTTACACTGAAAATCTCTCTCATTCCGTATTGAGAAACGGGAAGCAAACGTTTATTTTATTAAGCTGAATGCAGACGGCGGTAGTCTTCTTCTGGCGTAACGTTCTTCCAGTACGTATTCTATATTGGGTAATAGGGAGTAAAATCCTCGACTTTCGGTGGTTTGTTTACACTGAAAATCTCTCTCATTCCGTATTGAGAAACGGGAAGCAAACGTTTATTTTATTAAGCTGAATGCAGACGGCGGTAGTCTTTTTCTGGCGTAACGTTCTTCCAGTACGTATTCTATATTGGGTAATAGGGAGTAAAATCCTCGACTTTCGGTGGTTTGTTTACACTGAAAATCTCTCTCATTCCGTATTGAGAAACGGGAAGGAAACGTTTATTTTATTAAGCTGAATGCAGACGGCGGTAGTCTTTTTCTGGCGTAACGTTCTTCCAGTACGTATTCTATATTGGGTAACAGGGAGTAAAATCCTCGACTTTCGGTGGTTTGTTTACACTGAAAATCTCTCTCATTCCGTATTGAGAAACGGGAAGCAAACGTTTATTTTATTAAGCTGAATGCAGACGGCGGTAGTCTTTTTCTGGCGTAATGTTCTTCCAGTACGTATTCTATATTGGGTAATAGGGAGTAAAATCCTCGTCTTTCGGTGGTTTGTTTACACTGAAAATCTCTCTCATTCCGTATTGAGAAACGGGAAGCAAACGTTTATTTTATTAAGCTGAATGCAGATGGCGGTAGTCTTTTTCTGGCGTAATGTTCTTCCAGTACGTATTCTATATTGGGTAACAGGGAGTAAAATCCTCGACTTTCGGTGGTTTGTTTACACTGAAAATCTCTCTCATTCCGTATTGAGAAACGGGAAGCAAACGTTTATTTTATTAAGCTGAATGCAGACGGCGGTAGTCTTTTTCTGGCGTAACGTTCTTCCAGTACGTATTCTATATTTGGTAACAGGGAGTAAAATCCTCGACTTTCGGTGGTTTGTTTACACTGAAAATCTCTCTCATTCCGTATTGAGAAACGGGAAGTAAACGTTTATTTTATTAAGCTGAATGCAGACGGCGGTAGTCTTTTTCTGGCGTAACGTTCTTCCAGTACGTATTCTATATTGGGTAATAGGAAGTATAATCCTCGTCTTTCGGTGGTTTGTTTACACTGAAAATCTCTCTCATTCCGTATTGAGAAACGGGAAGCAAACGTTTAGTTTGTTAAGCTGAATACAGATGGCGGTAGTCTTTTTCTGGCGTAAAGTTCTTCCAGTACGTATTCTATATTGTGTAACAGGGAGTAAAATCCTCGTCTTCGGTGATTTGTTTGTTGACACTGAAAATTCCTCTCATAGACACAGGCAATCGATTATAATTCAAAAATAAAACGGTGGATCGATTTGACAGCAAGTCATCTGGTCTTTGTTTAAAATTGCGTGGTTTGTCCTCGGTCCTTCCCCTTGGGGATTGATCCCGGACTGTCAAAAATAGTCCGGTGTGTTGTTCCAGTGTGATGTTAATTAACTACTATCTACTTGTTTGACAGCATTTTCTAAAATAAAATCACTGTTTTCAAAAATAATTTTGGAGGTAATTTGTAATTTGCGTGTAAGAATGGCTTAAACTTATAATAAAACCGAGCAATGAATGTGCAAAGTAGCAGAGCAAAACCACAATACATCTATGCGAGTCGAAAACCGAGCACTTGGAATTCTTACTTACATATTTCATGAAAACACCCATCACCTCACCTATCTTCTAAAGACCTGTTATCTAACCTGATGCGAGGGGCCACAAAAGGCAGATGCAGGTCCTTGATAAAAGGGTGAAGGAAATAATGGGGCTGGTAAAAGAGATGTGAACTACCGATTAACAGACTATCGCAATATTGTGAAAGCATTAAAAAACTTGTTTCGTGTCACTAATGGCACTTCTTTTGGTGGAAGGACTATGCTCCGGCCTGGGAACGATCACCGTTGGAGATTTCCCGTGTGATGAATGTGACAAATTCTATCGTCCGTGAGGGAGGAGGGTCACGTGGCCGCAACAACCCCCTCCATTAACATTCGCAATAAATTTCCACAGGGGGTGCTGCGATAGAAAGCAGCTCGCACCCATTTCATTGTGGCCACAAAAAGACTACCCATAAATACTTCACAACACATTGTACGAGGCTTCAGTGTGGATCTGTTTCCCAACACTTCATCGCTGTCCTTTTTACAAGCTGTTAAAAACCAACGAGGCATCCAAATTGAGTTATCCTGCAGGCAATTGAACATTAACTGTGGGACATGGAACACTGACTCATGCAAGGTGTACATGGGATGTTATCTCCCTTTTCCCATGTAAAGACAGACAGAGTTGCGTCAATCGTATTTCAGCTACTCTTAAATAAGATGTGTCAGTAATAAAAATGGCTACCCATAGATATCTGTTAGATGGCCAAGAACGAAGGTTTGTTGATCCTTGTCCTTGGATACCAGTTGCTTACTGATGAATAGCCTGCGCGGGATGCAGCCTAGAGCGGCAAATGGGGCGACAAAGTTTGATATATTTTGGAAAAGAAAAATGCTTTTGAATATTAGTTTTAACTGGATTTTAAATAATGGTAAGCATTAGAGGTAAATACATGTGCATAATGTTTAATAAAAGCAGAAAATTCAACACAGAGCAGCACAATAACACAGTCAATGATTCATATCAGTGATTAGAGTAAAGACTTTAGATAGCGGTAAAAAAATATATAAGTAGTATAATATAAGTGATAAAAGGATAAGCACGTGTCTATAATCCGAAACGGATAAGTTCATTTAAAATCAGTCATTCTCTACGACGCGTCAATAGTGAGATACTGATACTGCCTCATACATGATGCGTTTCTATGGAGGGATTTCTTTTATAAAAGGTGCCGCGGTAACCCAGTTGGTAGAATCATAGATTTGTAATAGGAGGGTTGCGAGTTCGAGACCCAATCCAACCAAATTCCATGGTGCAAGTGATGGCTAGTGTCCGTTAAATCTGTCCCGGCGTAAAGATCCTCACGTTGGTGTATTGAGGAAGTTTGGAGAGTAGGTTGCAAGCTCAGACTTGGTCATCATCTGACCGTGGTTCAAAAATACGGTGTCCTGAGATTTTTCACTCCGGAATTGATCCCGAACAGTGGCCAACCGCTTGGAATTCATTAATTATCGCGTGTTTTTCCCATCGACCTCGAAATGAAATAGACGGACCATGTAGGCGGAGTCACTGTCGTACGATCTCTGAAGGGTATTCACCGATTGGCTATGGAACAGCAGACTAGTGTTTTTGATCACGGTGGATTGTCACTTTAACCAATCAATAATATCGGATTCATGCTTTTACCCACAACCACGTGACACATCTTGAAACCGAGAACTGGAAAACATAACGCGAAGCTGCGGGCCCATGCTATGTCTATTTCATTTTAAGGTTGATGGTTTTTCCAGGGTGACGTAAACTCCACTGCCATCTGACGGGACGATGGGGAGCGAATTTTTAATTAATTAACGCAAGATGTTCAGTGATATAGCAACACGAATCCTAGTAAATATATCGCGTTTCCTGTAAAATAATAAGATACCAGAATAGATAAAGGCTTTTATTTTTCTAGAATGATTTAGAATGTCGGAAAGGACACGTGGTAATTAATGAATTCCCTCTTTATTTGGCCCTCTCCGAAATACACTTCAAGGCTCGGAAGAATTCACTTCAAAAACAAGACAATTAAAAGCACTCCCTTAAAAAATCATCAATCGATTACAGCCACAATAACCTTCGGACTTGTTTATAGCTTCCTTCATCTTCAAAGAATCGATGAGCCGGTCTCCTCGGCAGAAACTAATTGTCCACGCGGAGTTCATGTGCATAAATACGTCAACTCGCGACGTCGCAATAACGTCTTTTGAAGTGACGGATGTAACAATTAAGCTGGCTAATCGACGCACTCAATGTTCCCGCATAACTCAGCCGTTAGGGGCTGGAATTCAAGCCATTATGCGAGTTATGTGCGATTGCCAGGGATGCACGCTGCATACGCGACCCATAAAGAGAGGGCTTCTGCAAAATTAAAGTCGCCGATTAGCCCGATAAAAACTGATCATTTTGGGGTGGACGTCAAGTTATGCGAAACTCCTCCCGCGGACCGGAAAATCTAATAATCTTCGGTGGCAACTGATGTAACGGACTGGGGTTTGGTTTTGAGCGGGGTGGGGGTGGTTGAATGGCTCGCTTTCTCGATTAATACCGATCCTAAGTGACTTATGAAGGAGGTCAGACGCATAGGTGGACGCATTCTTGCTGTCAAGTGGTGGATGTTCATAATGGTGGGAATAAACTTCCCCTGTGCCTTTCTTCTGTCGTTCCGAGTCGCTGAAGACTTAAGTACTCATGCACTACCTGTGAGCGAGGGTTCGCCCATAAAGGGAGATGTATGGTGAAATTTACTGGAGTGCTGACAGACTTGGATCTTGAGACCACGCAGTCGGAGGCATTAGTTTGCTTTCATTGCTCCCTCAGCACTGTCGAGTAAAGTGTTCTTTGAAAGGCCCTTTCAGTTCCCTGCCACTCTAATTAGCATCGAATTATCGGTGTTTGTCTGGGTTGACTATAAATCTATTGGTTCAAAACGGTATTGGCCCTTTTAAAGCTTTTGAAGTAGGAGTCATGATTTAAACTTCTGAGTAAAGTCTCATTTACACTTGTACGCCAATCCGAATTCGACGAACCAATGACCAACGACAACGGAAATGATTGACGGTAATCATTCCCGTTGTCGCCACTCGTTGGTACGACAGACCCGGATGCATATAGCGGATTCGGATTGACGCATAAGTGTAAATAAGCTTTAACCGCTTTGGTGGTTATCTCAACTAGGTATCTCATCATCTATATATATAATTCTCTTACGCAAAAAGGAGGTTATTTGTTATCGCGCTTTGGCAACACTGCGATTGTTTGTTTACCACGAAGCCTCGTGCCTCAATTGAATAAATAGCGTTATCAGATGAAATTTTATTGGAAAAAAAATTAATATTAGGTGAGTTGTTGCAGCTTACAAACGACATGCTGGGTATTCGATTTCCAAAGCATCGCTCACATTTCGAATCAAAACTTGCTCAAAGTTTTCATTTGATTTCCAAATTGTTCGAGTTTTGATTCCAGAGGTAATGTATAATTTTTCTGTGGTGCAACAAATTTACATTCGAAAAATATTTTTTGGAATATCATATTTTGTAAACAATGTCTTCATGTCAGGGGGCGGGCCCTCTAGTTAGAAAAAAAAAATGACCAGATTTCGATGGACGATATACATCGTCATTATAAAACAACTGTCATCATAAAAAGTCGGCATTATCCTGATAACGAGATGACGTCATTAGCAAAATTGGTCACACCTTGATGTTCTTGGTTATCTTATCGAAACAACTTGGATTAAAGTTTCTCAAAAGTTGACAACAGGCGAGAAACAAACAATTCGATAGAGTTGCAACCAGTCTTGCAAGTTCTGGACTTGCGAGAGAGAGAGAGAGGGAGAGAGTGCTGAGATGTCCAACAAGAAAGGCTGTGATATCCCGCATAATCCAACTCTCCCAGTATCATCCAAAATATTTTATCTGGAATCTTCGCACCTCCAAAGAAGTTTTCTTGTGTGAAAAGACGGAAAAACTATCGGTCTTAAAAGAAGGGGGCAGAAAACGTGTTGTAATCCCGGAACAAATGTTAGCCCATTTGGCGGAACCCAATGGCGGGGATAGACCTTGCTCTACCATCGAGTAAAGAGTAATTGTAATTTATGTTTGCGTTATACAGGCGATCATCTCTTTGTTGTAAGGCCCTCTGAAGCCAGGGGACGAACGTGAAAAGATTATCCGATCTGTAAGGGAACAAGGGTCTTAAAGTGCTCCTCACGTATTATCGCCTTAAAGTGCTTCACACTTGGTGGTTTTGTTGACGGGAAGAGCAATAAAATGAGAATATGAGGGAAAATTGTAGCTGAAAATGTTTACCAATCAGCTCAGGTTCGTAATGGAAACTGAAGCCGGTATTATGTCTAATCGAGGGGGAGATTCGTTCGCTGGGAAGCAACGCCTGGGTAAGTAGAATGGTGATTCTTTTCCCGTCTCAATTGGATGGTAGAGATATATCAGCTGAATAAGCAAGTGATGTTCAGGTTACGGTAATAAGATGTAACTAAAGTATTGTGACAATTATAACTTCCCTTCGTAAAATGCTTTAAAAAAATACATCGTATATTGACGTAATGTTTTAATGTACTTCACTGCCATAAACGTTTATGTTTTTATTATCTTACGCTCTTCTCCGTATATCGACTATCAATCGACAAGCAGCCTAATAGAGTTCGAAGTGAAAAATATTACTTTAAAACACTATCACTTGTAATTCTATTGTCACTAATTTTAGGGCAGTCATTTAGTCCAGTACACAAATCTAAATTGTCATCAAAAATCAGTAAAATTATTTTACCGGTAACTCAGTGGATATGCCCACCGCGCCAGCAACTTTGCGAGTTGTAGGCGGTTCGATTCCTTCCTGGGTGTATTTCTCTCGTCTGTGTCAGTAAAACTTTCCTTGTGTGTGTATGTCCATTACTTGATGTTGTATGTTGTGTAGTGCAGCATGGTAAAATAGCCCTTGCACCACAAACCAATCCATCCCAATTTCTTTACCTAGGATTAGTCCCTCAAAATTCTTGAATGTAACCAAAGTAGAAGTTTAAGGCAAATTGTGAGAATCGTATGTTTACACTTGTGTGCATCGGCACCTTTTCCCCTTTCAACAGGTGCGAAATTAACGGGAAGGTCTCAACAAAAGTTGTCACCTATGTTGCCAAAACTGGAATAGGCCATCCTTTCATTCAGATCACTTGCACAGGAAGGTAGTGGAATTATCACTTCGCACTGGAGTAACACAATGGGCTATTGTTGATGGTCCGGGATCAATCCCCAAGGAAAAAATACAGACAACACCTGGTAATTTTGAACCACGGTCAGATGACGAGGTGAACACCTGAGAGGGGAACCCTCTACCTCAAAACTTTCACACCACATCAAGCCTAGTTGCACAGATTCCATCTTGCTGACTCAGATAAATGTCTTGTTTACTTAGAGACCACAAACCTCGGAGCACATTTTGTTCTTCTGTACCGACAATAACTGCTGTAGAGAAATTTTGACTGGATTATGTGACTTACAGTCCATTGCTCTATTGTATTTATATCTTTCTTTTTATCTATATTGTATTATATATTTATAGAAGACAGGTGATGGCAGTGCCAATGTACCGGACTCATGGACCCAGAAGTAATGCGATGAACGTTTGTATACACTTTTAAACTAATCTTTGTTTTTAATATCTGTACCTGAGTAATTATTCCCGTATATGTTGACGTTCTCACATGTGCTCATGATTTCTGAGAGGAATCATCTTTTACAGAACATATGGTGGCTCGAGAAAAGTGACAGTTCAAAAACATATATTTTAGTGAAGAGCCCAGAGAAAGATACATCTTTAAACATACCTACTTTCCTTTTTTCTCAGTTTGAATTTTTCTAAATTCTGCCTTATCTATTAAATTTTTTAAAAATTGCATAGTTTCTCTGTCGGTATTTCCGAGTTTAATGAAATCATTTAACCGGAAAATGAAATTTCTGTGTTCTTGAGAATATGGCTGGTTTAATTTTTATCGTTTTAAAACTATCCCTCCATGTTTTTTTTAATATTGGTAATTATACTGTCGTTGTATTTAAATGTATGAATTAATTTAAGTTAGTGTTATAATTTCTTTAATACCGCGTATGGATTTCATATTTTTAATAAAGATATCGTTTCATATTTTTATTCAAGCGAACTGATTTCTTCTGTGAACTGATCTGAGAATTCACGTACTTACTTTCTTTTGTTTCCATACGATTATATAATGCCCATTACTTGATAAACAAATGCGCATATCATCACCCTATAAGCAAATTGAAAACTGGCGTTAACCCCAAAAGATAACCGCCATACACGCGGAATTTATTCGCACGTCTGCAGAAAAAGCCTCAATTCCCCTTATACTATAATGAACTAATGGCGTCGCCTGCATGAACAAAAAGGGCATGATGCATAGGAACAGAAACATTCCATTCATCATAGGGGAGAGGGCGAGTGAGACAAATCCATCGTACTCGGGCATGAGTGCACACAACCATTTTGAATTTTTCTCGGGGCGCACTCTTGGACAAGCCAGATCTGTAAAAACAATCCACTATGTAGATAAATGAAGGGAAAAAAACGCTACGAACTATTACGTTCGCCCCCCAGTTTCGTCTCCGTTGCCAACTTCGGGAAAAGGGAAAAAGGGGCACGTGGGGGGGTGTTCAAATGCATTTTTGGGAGGGGGAGGGGGCTTTTAGGGTGTCATTGGGGTGGGGTGGAGCAATTTGCCTTGAACGGTTTTGAATTCGGGATCGGCCCAGCTGCTATTTATCATGTGCGACCAACAACGCTGCTCCTCTTCGCCTCGTAATGTGCTCTTGATGCTCCTTTCGGGATCAAGGGGGTTGCCAGGATCTCTTTTTAGGGAGAGCCGGCTTTTGTTTTCTTTTCTACATTCTCTTCTTTTTCATTTCCCTCGCCATGCAATGTGTATGTTGTCCACCCACCCCAAACATCTACAGTACCAAGTTGAATGACGGGATCCGGTACGAGATCATTTAGAGGACGAGTCTCTCATGCAATAAAAATGTTTCCCAGGAAGCTCGATGTTTTAGTTGTATTAAGCAGTACACTCCAGAATCGAGGCTTCAATGTAGGTTCATATAGAGGACATGCTCCTCACGGTATAAGTAGGTACAGTACTAAGTTGAATGACGGGATCCGGTATAAGTTCATGTAGAGGACATGCTCCTCACGTTATAAGTAGGTACAGAACTAAGTTGAATGACGGGATCCGGTATAAGTTATGTACAGGACGAGTCTCTCATGCAATAAAAATGCAGCACCAAGCACCAGTATTAAGCAGTACACTCCAGAATCAAGGCTTCTATGTAGGTTCATATAGAGGACATGCTCCTCACGGTATAAGTAGGTACAGTACTAAGTTGAATGATGGGATCCGGTACAAATTCATGTAGAGGACATGCTCCTCATGGTATAAAGTAGGTACAGCATTAAGTTGAATGACTTGATCCGGTATAAGTTCATGTAGAGGACATTCTCCTCACGTTATAAGTAGGTACAGAACTAAGTTGAATGACGGGATCCGGTACAAGTTATGTACAGGACGAGTCTCTCATGCAATAAAAATGCAGCACCAAGCACCAGTATTAAGCAGTACACTCCAGAATCAAGGCTTCAATGTAGGTTCATATAGAGGACATGCTCCTCACGGTATCAGTAGGTACAGTACTAAGTTGAATGACGGGATCCGGTACGAGTTCGTGTAGAGGACGAGTCTCTCATGCAATAAAAATATTTCCCAGGAAGCTCGATGTTTTAGTTGTATTAAGCAATACACTCCAGAATCAAGTTAAGGCCCCAATGTAGGTTCATATGGAGGACATGCTCCTCATGAAATAAACAGGTATCCGCCGTGGCTCAGTGTATCCAACCACTGCTCTAGCAACCTGCGAGTAGTAGACGCGCCCGTTCAGTTCCTGTCCATTTAGATTATTCCCAGGGTGTACTCCTCTATGCTGTATCAGTAAAACCTTCATTGTGTGTTTGACCATGTCTTAGTGTTGTTTGCCTTGTATTTGGCGCAGCTTGGCTAAATTCGGCAATTGTACATTAAACCTCAGTGTTAAAAGTAATCAACTTCATGAAAAAAAAATGTTTCCCAAGAAGGCAAGGTTAAAACTGTTTTTAGCAGAACGCATCAGTATCAACTTAAATCCCAGTACAAATTGAGGTAGAGGACGAGCCCTTTTGCAATAAAGATATGTGTTTTCTAAGAACTCGTTGTTTAATCTGTATTTAGCAATACTCTCCAGTATCAAGTTTAAGTGTACAAGTTCATTAGAGGACGAGCCCTTCTTGCAATAGACCTATGCTTCCCAAAAACTGAATGTTTAAATTGCATTGAACAATACATATCAGTACTAAGTTAAGGTCCTGTCTAAATTTTTGTAGAGGACGAGACTTTCTTGCAATAAACATACTTCCCGAAAACTCAATGTTTAAGTTGCACAAAGGAATATATTATTTTCCTTTATACAATTGCTATATACCTTCATTATTATGAACACAATGAAAAGAGTTATAACTTTTTGAATCTAGCAAACAACTGTCGATTAGAATTCAAAAACTGTCCTCTTTTCCCAGGGTTCTCCTTAGGCAAGTCACACGTTGGTGTCCAACATCAGCTGCATATAACATGTTCTGGTTTATTTTTTATTAAAAGGCCGATGGCTTTACAACAGCGTGATCAATATCAAAACATGAACACTTAATATCATTCAACCTCTTGTTTACAATGTAGAACAGGAACTTCACTTTCGTTGCTTTGTTATGCACATAGTTATCAAAGGAACATAATATATTATCCATATATTCACTAACGTAAGGTACACAGAAATTTGCATCATTTCTATATTAGCGAATGGCAACAAAGGGATGCGCAAAGTTTAAATATGCTTGATTTAGGCTACAGAGCTACGTAATAATGTTGAAACTCTACGGAAGAACACTGGCTTTAATCATATTCTCTAGCAGTGTGATTACAGAAGACAATGGGAAATCTGGTAGATAGAAATCAGTGTAGAAAACAAAATGTGAGCGAATGAATTCATAGGTTTAGATGTTCAAAACTACCTAATCGTCTCGTTTTAGCGGATGAAATTGAAGTAAAATCTTAGAAGGTAATTGTTGTGACATGACTGAGGCATGGACTTTATATATCACGCACTTCATTGAGAAAGTAAGAAAATGTGAGACCAGTAAAAAGCATAAAAGATACTATGCTTTATATTTTTGATTAATTTCATTTCATATCGAGGTATTAAATTCGCCATACCCATGTATATAATTATTATAAATGGATTTAAATCAGATATGAAATGCGAGTAATAACACTAAAATTAACAGAATATAAACAATTAAGAAATGATGTCGCATTTATTATTCATAAAATGATCGCAGAGAGACAAATTAATTTTTTAAGCGAAGAGCTTTCCCCTACCTATTCGTGCCTTCTTTTAAAATCACATAACTCATTGACGCCATTCACACCTTCTTCATATATACGTTTTAAAATCTCTGAACGTTTCACCGAAAAGGCGATAAGTGCGCCAAATGCGCGCTCATAACGATTAGTGTTTTGAAAGATCCTCCAAAGTGAAGGAATTGATGCCAGGATTGAGGCTGATTGTCTCCTTGGGCTTTCTGGTCGAGCCGTAACGACATACAAATGTCTACTTAGGATCAACTCTTCTTTGTTCCTCGCACACGATTAAAAAAAAAACACGGTCTCCCAAATCATATCCATCACCTACGGAATGGCATGGATATTTCAAAACGGGTTTTCACTCCCGCATTTGATCGCT
Source organism: Metellina segmentata (assembly GCA_947359465.1). Classification (NCBI taxonomy): domain Eukaryota; kingdom Metazoa; phylum Arthropoda; class Arachnida; order Araneae; family Tetragnathidae; genus Metellina; species Metellina segmentata. Next base: position 22,095,772 of record OX375881.1, on the reverse strand, counting down.
TTTATTTTGCATCGACTTCACTTTTAGATCGGTTATGGTTTGATTTTTAATCGATAGGCGAATATCAATCGATGGTGAAGACCTCGAACCAAAACGTACGAATTGCGTTAAGGAAATATAGCAATTTTTAATTAGCTCGACTGACAAAACGTTACGTTAAGGGAAATAATTGTAATGCATTCAAAATATTTTATGACATATAAGATTGGTTGGCCATATCTAACCATGCTGCGCCAAAAACAAGATAAGCAACATCCAGTTGTGGGCATTCTTCCACAAGGAAAGCTTTTTTTTAACAGAGAAGAGAGAAAAACGTTCAAATCTAACCTGCGCCGCTAACAATTCGCAGGTTGCTAGCGCGGTGAGCATACCCACTGAGACAGACGGTCCCCGAAATTTAAGGGTGAAGTGAATGAAAGAGTCCTTCTTAGACGAGAAAAGACTAATCAGAAGTATTTATCAGATTCAAAAATACGATTATTATTAAGATACATTCAAAATATTTCGTGAATGATCTGAAAGTATTACAAAAAATCTTTATAAATAAGAATGGAGTGTTTGTACATTTAATATTTTCGACCCCCGTTTCAAATTTTAGATCCGTTTTGGGTCCTTATGATGCAAAATCCGTCTCTTGCGCGTTTGTTGTCTGTGTGTGTGTGTCTATACTATGTTCAAACAGTTCCATATATTTTCATGAAACTTTGCACATACTGTGAGTACTTATATTCATTTAGTAACATGACTTGGTGGTGATACCTGTATAAACACAGACTGTTCGTTTTCCGGTTCTATGTCTGATTTTCTAATTCTATGTTTGTACAGGTATCGCATAAATTGTATTCCTTATTTTTGAATTCAGCGTTTTATGCACCGTAGTTTAGTTTAGTGAATAGAATATTAAACTTTTCTTTGTTTACATAGATAGGTTTCATGCTAAAACACCTGATTAAGGCCTGGCGCACACATCCAGTTTTACAACGTGCGGCGACGCTGCCGCAACGCAAGTGCGGTCTGAGATATATTAGATCCAATGGAGCAGTGCACACATGCCTCCAGCGCCGCTTGGGCGACGTACGTCCAATTTGCGTTCAATTTGTACCGCAGTTCCCCACGGCGCCGCACATGAGTCTCCGTTCTGAAGTACCTTGTTTTCATAATCAAATGGAATATAAATAATAATTAAGAAATGGTTGTATCCAATAACATCTATTTTGTTGGCACAGATCGAAAGTTTGTAAAGTGGGATGACGGCTCAGGTGTTGTCCTCGCCATCTGACAGTGGTTCAAAATGTCGAGGTGTTAATGAAATATAGCAATCTTTCGAATCTTTCCTTTCGGGTTTGATCCCACCGTCGTCAACAACCCGTTGTGTTGCTCCAGTGCGACGTTAATTCATCTACCCACCTACCTGAATGACAGTGAAGGGGCTACATAAGAAGACGAACGGATTCTTAAGGCCGGTACACACTAGGCCAGTAATTTAGTCGAGTAGCGAGTGATTTAGTACCTCTACTAAACGAGAAAACAACAAGTGGGAGTGTGTTAATTCGGACACGGTTTAGTTGGTGTTCGAGTGTCGACTGCTAAAGATGATACGGAGAACAAAGCTGAATCGAACAATAAATGTTGAGCGTTAGATTTTAGTATTTGGTAAAAAGGTAACTGTCCGTAAATAGAGTATAAGTCTCTCTCAATTAGGAGAGAAAATGAAGGACAACTTTTGATATAATCTAATAGTTCTATTCATAAATCAAAATGATCTTAAGTATCCAATAATTGATATATATATTTTAAAGAAAAAAGAAATAATTAATTAATTTTAAGAGATTTTTAGCTAAATTTAGGAGATTTCAGTGTGCTTCTTAGAGAACCCGCTGTTGATGACCCAAAGCAGTGACTTTCTTTTCCAAAAACGTTGTAAAACCGACCTTCTGTTTTTTTTTTTTTAATTAAAATCGATTGAGTGTTTGATTCATCTACACTGAGGATATTTATTTCAAATTCCGTTTTTCCATGTTCCGCTGAATGGAATTTTCAAGAAAAAATGCATTTGCTTCTCTCTCAAACTAAATTGATCACGAATGTCGAAACAATTTAATTTGCAACCTCTCATATTAATGATGAAATTCTAAAACTTCGCAAATCAGGTGCAAGAATGCCACAAGTAAAACATATTCATAGGAAAACTAAGTGCAAGACTATCCGCTGAAAACTCTCCCTTTTTACTCAAAATGAACCGTATGGAGATATTCGTAATCATTCCAAAACTCAAAATCGATTTCTCATAGTAGTCACTAAGGATGCGACATCGATGTCGATCTTTCAAAACATCGATGTTTTTTTAAAAAACATCAATGTATTTAACATCGATGTATTAGGGTCGATGTTTTTGTAACATCGATGTTTATACTTGTCGATGTTTTATTTTTGAATGAAAAAAGTACTGTTATAAAAATTTTAAAAATAACCAAATAGCATAATTTTTATAATCAGCAAATTGAACATACTTTTAGACCCAAGTGACCAAGGGTGAAGGGTCTGAAAAGTAGGGATACGACATCGATGTCGATGTTTTCAAAACATTGATGTTTTATAAAAACCATCGATGTATTGGAGCCGATGTCACATCACTAGTTGCTAAACCAGTTATAAGAAATGGGTAAAAAAGTTTAAATGCACTGAATTTTAAAAACATTGATAGTTTGGGGGCGATTCATTATCAACATCGATGTTTTAATTTTGAACATCGATGTTTTGCTGTCGATTTCGCATCACTAGGTGCTAAACCAATTTTAAGAAATGGAGGAAAAAGTTTGAATTCACTGAATTTTAAAAACATTGATAGTTTGGGGGCGATGCATTATCAACATCGATGTTTTGCTGTCGATGTTGCATCCTTAGTTGCTAAACCAGTGTTAAGAAATGGGGGGAAAAGTTTAAATACACTGAATTTTAAAAACATCGATGTTTTTGGAACGATGTATTATCAACATCGATGTTTTGCTTTCAATGTCGCATCCCTAGCTAGTCACCTTAAAAAAACTTTTGTAGTTTTTCTTAGAGCAGAAGTGCGATGAAAAAGATTATATGAAATAGAGTATACATATCTGCGTCCGAAGTAAATAGAAACGATGGAAAAGTTAAAACGATATTAAAAATTATTTTCCGTACACTTAAATGATGCTAGCATTCTTTAACGAAGGAGAAGTTATTAGTCTTATCACTTTTCAATCAACATTTAATTAATTCAACCAGAGCAAAGCCGGGTAATTAATTCTGCTAGTTTAAAAATAAATACAAAATACTTTCCTGATGTTTTTAATTTTTGCTTGATTTCCTTCTCTTGAAACTCCGGTATTCCCTTCGCTGTGTGGGACAAAAATTTTAAAATGCTTTCTTGCAAGGGAATTAACTGTTAATAAATATTTCTGAAGTGCCTCCCTGTAAGGTTCGCCATCTCGCATCGTACAAGAAGTGAAACGCCAAGTTGGCAACCCTACATAGAAAACGCCAAACTGGCAACCTAAGAACAAAGCTTTTTCAATTAAAAGAAACGTCCACAAGATTTCAAGCCGAGGAAGTGCGGCAAAAGCCAATTAAAAAAGTCAGAGCAATAAATAGCTACCGAGACAAGTAAAAGATAAAATCCATCTTTAGAACAGAGGAGCAAGTAAAGATTTTATACAGCGGTGGGAGGAAAGTTACAATTTTGAATGCCTATCCAAATGTAATTGCTACTTTATACTACATGTAACTTACGTGACGATCGATTAAATTTAGTAAAATATACTCCAAATACAGAATTTTGACTTTGTGTCTTTTGAGTTTTTTTTACTAAACTTTCACGACGGAGTTCATCAACAACCATCGGCCTCGGACCACTACTGGCGCAGTCGACAGGATCTTCGAACCCTGGAAATGAAGGTGAGAGCTCATCCTGAGTTTTTATTTTTTTAATTCATGCAACTCCCACACAATTACGGAGCGAAAGTAGACTTTGTTGAAAGCTAATGCTATTCATTTTGTTTAGAACACTTACGTGTTATGTGCACCACAGTGCAAATTTTATTTAGCACACCATGTGTTAATTAGATTAATGGTTAATTGTGAAACAGTTCATCAGAACTAGATACTTTTTGTGTTATTGGGTTAGAGAATAACTATTTCGTTTTGGAAAACGGGGATTTCTGGGAATGCTTGTCGCTAAGGCGTAAAGTTAATATAAATCATAATTTTAGACTATTTAGAGTGAGGTTTCCAACCTTTTTATTTTTTTTATTTCTGCATTCTGTGGCGTAAATTTAATTCCTGAGTTAAATTTGTTTGGGATGGCGTATCTCGCGAAAGCAAGGAAGGAGGATTTGAAGGTGTTGGCAGATGAATTGGGGTTAGATGTGTTGCCGCAACACAAAATCATCGATTTAAAGAACTCAATATTGAACAGCGAAGAATATGAACAGGAGTTTACCGAAAATCTTTTAAACAGTATCATAACAGATCGGAAAAATGCCGAGGAAAGGCGTTTCTTGGCTGAAAGTGAGGAAAAGCGCCTCGCTGCTGAGTCTGAAGAAAGACGTTTTGTGATGGAACTCGAGAAACGTTCTGTTTTCGAGTTAGAAAAGCTAAGGCTCGAAATGGAAGGCCGTCACAATACAGAAACATCAAATGAAGGGAATTCGAGCAACTCTAAGCACATATACGATCTACAAAGAGTGATGCAGAAGTTCGATCCTAAAGAAGGAGACATCAGTCTATATCTGGTTCTTTTCGAGAGGCAGGCAGAACATGCTCACATAAAAAGGGAGGACTGGGTGTCACAGCTTTTGGGTTTATTACCCTATGACATTACTCAGTTAATTGCTAGAGAAGAAGCGGCTGTCGCATATGACTACAGCCACGTGAAAGGGTTATTGCTAAAAAGGTTTAAACTAAGCCCAGAAACCTTCCGATTGAAATTTGTCCAGCTCAAGCGGACTGAAGATAAATCGTGGAAGGATTTTGCCTTTGAATTGACAAATTATTTTGAAGAATGGATTCAAGGTCTTGAGGTTGCGGATTTCGAAACGTTAAAGCATCTGGTAATTACGGATCAATTCAAACGTAAGGTATCTCCGGAAATGCGAGAGCATTTTGTCGATGAGTGGAGCACAATAAAATCTCCTACTACTCTAGCGGAACTCCTTGACAAATACGAAAGTGTTCGAGGGTTCAAGAAGAAATTCCATTCACCTGAAAATATTGTAAATAAGGAAAGAAATTCACATTTTCAAGAAAGAAGACGTTTTCAAGAAAGGAACTCCGATTTTCCTGCTAGATATGGACAGTTTCACGAGAGGAGTACTCATCAACGTAATACGAGTCCGAAAAATGAAGCGGGAAGGAAGAAGAAGATTCAGTGTTATTCTTGCGGATCATTTCAGCATCTTAGAAACGCATGTCCTAAGCTAGGAAGAAGACAAACTTCAGCAGTTGTGAGCAATATTGGAGCCCAAGACGCTACAACATCATGTGCAAGGGAAGACATGGTGGAGCCTCCATCGATGTTGACGGCAAAAGTGACCGTTCCAGTCACAAAGCCTGTAGAATACCAAAGAGGTATTGATGAACTCAAGATAGTGAGTTTAAAAAGCGGTAATAATATCTTCGACGGTATTATCGACTCTGGAGCGCAGATTTCAGTCATCCGGGCTGATCTGATTGAGGATTCTCAAAATGAAGGGGAAGGAAAAATTAAAATTGTATCCGCATTTGGTGAGACAGAAATGGCACCTCTCAAGATAATCCATGTGAAAATCAATGACGGACGACACGGAGAAATCCCAGTGACATGTGCAGTGTCTGAAAAATTAGTAAGCGACATGCTCGTAAGCGTTTCAACGTATGACGCTTTAAACTCGAAGGTGGAACTTTATGGCAATATTATTAGCCAAGAAGGGGTTTCTCGAGTTGGAGAAATTTATTCAGTTTCGTCCTTAAACGAACTTACCTTGGCCCGTAGTGACACCGCAAATCACCCTGGGGTTAATGAGAAACGGAACGAGTTCGTGCAATTTCAATTGGAAGATGAAAGTTTAAAGGATATTTGGGAATTAGCAAGAAATAGAAGAAATGCATTCGAAGTGCAAGATGGGTTATTGGTACACTCAGAAATCGTAGGAGGAGAGAAAATTCAGCAGGTAGTTTTGCCTAAATTTAAAAGGCCCTATGTCCTAAAAATGGCACACGAAATTCCATTGGCCGGTCATTTAGGAGAACAGAAAACCAAACAACGGATAAAGTATTCCTTTTACTGGCCGAATATCAAGATTGATGTCAAGCATTTTTGTGAAAGCTGCAAGGTCTGCCAGCTACGTAGAGGTACCACTTACAATGACAGAATTCCTATCCAACCTATTGTGAGACCTGAAAATCCTTTTGAAGTGTGGAGTGTAGATTGTATTGGTCCCCTAGAGCCACCATCCTCAAGAGGGCACAAGTTTATCGTTTGTGCTGTGGATTTGTGCACGAGATGGGCGGAAGCTATACCAGTCAAGAACATTACTGCGAAAACAACTTGCGACGTCCTGATGAAGATTTTCTCCCAGACGGGGTTTCCTAAAACTATCTGTACCGATCAAGGGACAAATTTCACAGCACAGCTCACCAAGGGCTTCATGCAAGTCATCGGGGTGTCACCAAGATTTTCAACTCCGGGGCATCCAGAAAGCATGGGAGCCGTGGAGAGATGGAACAAAACCCTGAAGGATATGCTCAGTAAGAACATACAAGAAAATGGTCGACAATGGGATATTCATCTCCCTTTCTTACTATTCGCATACAGAGAAGTACCTCACAGTACCACGGGAGTATCGCCATTTCAGTTGGTATATGGAAGGTTACCTCCAGGTCCATTAAAATTAATTAAGGAGAGTTGGTTAGGAGAAACCGAAATTCCAACGGGAGCATCTCCTTCTGTTGAAAAATACTTAGAAGACCTTCGTCAAAGGATGAAAACGGCACACGAGATTGCCGCAGGGAATGCCGAAAAGGCACAAGGCTATTACACATCTAAATATAATCTGAGAGCGAGAGAAAAGACTTTCAAGGTTGGTGATAAGGTACTGATCCTTATTCCATCTTCTAGTCACAAACTTCTGAAGAACTGGTCAGGACCTGCAACTATTATCCAGTTAACTCGACCTCATTCTGCGTTGGTCGAGATGGAGGATAAAAGCCGAAAAGAGCTGCATTTCAACAAACTACGACCTTATATAGCCCGAGTTGAACAGGTGGGGTTGATTTTCGAACAAGATCAGGACTTTGGGGAAATCTTTTATGCCCCTACTCGAAATAAGAGTCAATCTGCATACGATATTAAGGGTCATGTGTTCCAGACTACAGAGGCGTTGTGCGAAAAACAGCGACACCAATTAGTTCAGACCTTGGAAGGGTTTCGAGAAGTTTTCAGTGCACGACCTGGCCGAGCCAGAGTTGATGGACATTCAATCAAACTAACTAAAGATTGTGTACCAAAGAAAATGCATCCCTATCGGGTTCCCATCGCCTTACAAAACGAGGTGGATCGCCAAATCCAAGAGTTACTTGAACAAGGACTGATTGAAGAGAGTGACAGTGAGTGGGCACACCCAGTCGTCTGTGTGGCCAAAAAGGACGGAAGTATAAGACTTTGCGTCGACTTTCGAGTTTTGAACAGTTTTACTGTCCCGGATGCTTATCCAATGCAACAGGCCACCGAGTTACTATTTGAAATTGGTAGTGCTCCTTTCATCAGCGTTCTAGATTTGACAAAGGGTTATTGGCAAATCCCTTTAGAAGAAGAAGCTAAACCATATTCGGCATTTGTGACACATTCTGGTCATTTTCAATGGAACGTTTTACCATTTGGACTTAAAAATGCTGGAAGTACGTTCCAAAAGTCCATAGACAAAGTACTTAAGACACACAGAAAGTACTGCCGTGCGTATATCGACGATCTGGCCATTTTTTCCAGCTCGTGGGAGAATCACTTGCGTCACATCAGAGACGTGCTGAGAACTCTACAGACCGTTGGATTAACAGTCAATCTTAAAAAGTGCGAGTTCGGTAAAAAACAAGTGAGGTTCCTGGGACACATTGTAGGTTCCGGAAGACATGCACCAGATCCCCAGAAAATCGAAGCCATGCAGAACTTAGCACGTCCAACTACTAAGAAAGAGTTAAGAGGCATAATTGGTCTGGCAAGCTACTATCGGGAGTACATTCAGGATTTCTCGTCCTTGGTTTTACCCTTGACAAACTTAACAAAGAAAAGGGTGCCCAACAAAATACCTTGGAGTGATGAAGAGGAAGCAAGCTTCCAACAATTGAAGCAAAGGCTGACGGAAATTCCATTCTTATATACTCCAGTGTTAGATCAGCCATACCAGTTGTACACCGATGCTTCTGCAACAGCGATTGGAGCGTGTCTAGCTCAGCAAGACGAAGACGGAAAAGAACGTCCTATCGCCTTTTACAGTAGAAAACTCACCCCATGCCAAACTCGTTGGGCTACTATCGAACGGGAGGCGTATGCTGTTCTAAGTGCGTTGAAAAAATTTGACACTTGGATATTTGGAGCACAAGTCCAAATTGTCTCCGATCATAACCCCCTTACTTATTTGACCCAGGGAATGCCACAGGGTGCAAAACTTGCACGTTGGGCTTTGGCATTGCAAAGATATAACATGAATATATTGTACAGAAAGGGTAGTAAGCATGGCAATGCAGATGCCTTATCGCGCATCAAAATTGATGAACCCTAGTTTTTATTCAGTTCATATAAATATGTATATATATTTTTTTCTTCTCAAAACTGTAATCTGATTTAGATAATTTTGATAACGTTCTTGTGTCTTGTATTATGTATTTTATGTGGGAGTTCATGAATGTTAGTGTAGATATTTTTTTTGAGCTCTCACGCTTCTCTCGAAGGACTGGATATCGTAATGAAGACCAGCTAATTAATTATGACTTTTAGTTATGATTCTAGATGGCGATTGGCAGCAGCATCATCACTTATGACTTAAGTGATGGATGTGCTTCCCCGGAGGGACATGTAAGGTTCGCCATCTCGCATCGTACAAGAAGTGAAACGCCAAGTTGGCAACCCTACATAGAAAACGCCAAACTGGCAACCTAAGAACAAAGCTTTTTCAATTAAAAGAAACGTCCACAAGATTTCAAGCCGAGGAAGTGCGGCAAAAGCCAATTAAAAAAGTCAGAGCAATAAATAGCTACCGAGACAAGTAAAAGATAAAATCCATCTTTAGAACAGAGGAGCAAGTAAAGATTTTATACAGCGGTGGGAGGAAAGTTACAATTTTGAATGCCTATCCAAATGTAATTGCTACTTTATACTACATGTAACTTACGTGACGATCGATTAAATTTAGTAAAATATACTCCAAATACAGAATTTTGACTTTGTGTCTTTTGAGTTTTTTTTACTAAACTTTCACGACGGAGTTCATCAACAACCATCGGCCTCGGACCACTACTCTCCCCTTTACTGGTGCTTGGGGCCACCATCCCTGTCGCACCCCCTAACTACGACAATATCAAATAATTAATAGAAAACACAAAGTGAGTGCACATACTTTCATGTTGCCTGACGAAAGATTAATTTAATAAAACATCAATTAGTTTAACAACTCTTGTTTTAAAACTAAAACAAACTCTATTCACGAATATTTAATTTTTGGTGGTATGAAAATATGATTCCAACACGTTTTGAGAGCCTTTTACCCGCACCATGTGTATAGGCCGTTGTCTATGCGGTTAAAGTTAATCTGTTTTAGAAATATTACATTACACATGAGTCTGAATGAACATTCCATCCTAAAATAGGCTACGATTTATTTTCACTTTTAATGCTACGATTCGATTATTCAACTACATACAAGTAACAGAAAATAATTTTGGATGAATGAAAAATCTTGCAGAAAGGTCTATGTTATTTATTCCTCGAAACACACACATAAATATTGAATTAGGAATTCTTTTGATGAAACTGACAATTCCGATGATAAATTGTTTGTCACACAGAATGTTCAAAAAGCAGTTCGATTTGGAAGAGTCGTATTTCCTCTTATTTTGTATATTTCAAATTAAAAGTAATTGACAAATCCTTTATCGATATGCACTACACACAAAATTAATTCTCCGTGCCATATTAATTGGGAATTTTGGAAGTAACTTTCAAAGCAATGCTACACAGACACACACTTTTTGATGTATATTTGAGTACTGATAAGTACAGTTCACAGCGATAAAAGTGTAGGTGAAAAGTTCAATTAGATTCAATAATTGAACTTTATTCTTATTAGAGAATACAGTAAAACACCGATTATCCTTGTTTCCGCTTTAACCGAGCTATCAAATATTTCTAGGATTAGTTTTGGTTCTACATTTTCCATTTTTAAAACTACCGAAAAAAAATTCTTAACTTGATCTCACAAACACTCTGGAAAACGAAATCCGTGACTGGATAAACGCTGATATGAGAGAGAGAGAGAGAGAGATATATATATATATATATATATATATAGAGAGAGAGAGAGACGCACAGTGACCATGGGCAGAGTGACGATGAAAATCGACGTATGCAAATCACCCATACAGATGGACTAAAGGCTATCGAAAGTGCTATTGAATATATAGAACAAGAAGCGACACCAGCAATCGTGTTATCCTTAAAAAATGGCGAAACATTGCTGCAGAAAAACGCCTAAGTAACTTAAAACAAAAAACAATTAAGGCCTTTTTCAAGCAAGAACTCTAATTATCGTAACAATATGAATTGCATGTGGTGTATCTGCATAACTTTTGTATTTGTTAAAACATACATTTAAACCTACACGATTTATTTTATTTACAATTTTCCCTTTATCCGAGTTTTTCGGTTATCCGAGTTAGTCTTGATCCACATTAACTCGGATAATTAGGACTACTGTATATTCCAATTGCACAGCTCTGCAAAATACTATTTTTTTTCGAGCCCTGACACCAGTCCTGCTGATTCTTATACAAAATGACCTCTTGAATTCGAATATGACCCCTGTTTTATGGGGACGCACCCCCTATGTTTATCACTTTTCGATATAATTTTATGGACATAAATTTGATTTGGAGTGGGGAAAAGGATAATTTTAACCATTAAATTTCTTCTGAGGGATTAGAGAGGTGAAAATCTCTAAAACATGAATATTTGTAGCAAGGAGAAAGATTTGTCATCTTAAATTGTAAAAACATCATTAAAAATGATCGTTTTTTCAGGGTTTTTTTCGGAACTATTTTCACTTATTTTCTACATATTCCAGCTTCCAGTCCCCCTTGTCCTCCCCCAACTAATAAGCAACAATTTCGGCTAAAAGCGGGTGAGTGGGGAGAGGTTCCAAACCCTCCCAAGAAAGTTTGGAAGATTCACTGTACGACGGTGACGCTCTCAATAACTCGCCGCTTCGTGGTTTGCGCTGGACTTTTCATGCTTTGACAAGTTTAAATTTGCATTGCTTTTATCACTGTAGTTGTGAACTGTAATCGTTATCTTGCTTCGTTACATCTTTCGCTATCGTAGTCAACTTTTCGGTATTCAAGGCGGGGATTCTGTGTTTTCAAGTTGTTTAGATAGTGTAAAACGGTACAAATTGTTTTGCTCCAGCTTTTTCAGTGAATTACAGTACGTGAGTGAAAGTTGTGATTAATACCGAGCATTGATTTACTGTTTAATTATGCCACGCGAGTGTAAAAATCATCCCGATGGCTTCTGCTGTTTTCGGTGCATTGACTTTAAAAGCGCAACGAAAACTCCTTTCTCCGCTTCTTAAAACTGCTTATCAATTTTACTTTGATTGCCAAGTTGGCGATCAGGACAAGGATTGGGCTCCAAACGGTTGAAGTCATACAAAAGTAACAATCTGTGAGATGACAGCGAGGTTCGCGCCAAACCATGGGCACAGCAAATGGCATTAAATTACGGGTACCTTTGAGCCATTTGGTCAAGCTACTGTAACAAATAGTGCAGCAAAATTTTGAAGCCCAATCCTTGTCCTGATCGCCAACTTGGCAATCAAAGTAAAATTGATAAGCAGTTTTAAGAAGCGGAGAAAGGAGTTTTCGTTGCGCTTTTAAGGGGGTCCGGGACACAAAAATCGTCAAATTTTCGAAATTGTTTTTATTATTTTAAGAAATTCTCTGTGTTTTTCTGCTTAAAATGACGTCTAAATCATGTTTCTATCTTAGTTAGAACTAGAGATATAGTAATTTTTGTGATGCGTTGTTTTTAAAAATCAAACACTCTTGACAGTTGTTGTCATGGCAACAACATCTGTCCTTAAAACTTTAAATGCGTTTTTCTCCATGATGCAATTTTTCAAGATTTCCTGTATTCAAATTGCTATAAGTCGAAAACCGATAATGTTTAAGGGTTGAAATTTGGAATATATTTTTTTCAAACATTATACTTTAATTTTGATTCAGCAAATTTGAAACAAATATTTACTTTTAAAAATATGATTTTTTTTTTAAAGTACCTTAAAATTTTTGCAAATTTTCATTCAAATGTTTTTTATTTTTTATTAAATTAATATTTTTTAAATTGCTGAATCAAAATTAAAGCTAATAAATTTGTGAATAATTTACTGCAAGAATTTTGAAAATTGATCAAGAATATTTTGAACCTTAGCAATTTAAAATGACCCCTCTTTTTTAAAAAAAATTTTTATTTAAAATTTTTAAAGAACTTTTGGAAAAAATTTGTGTTGTGATTTCGCTTATTAGTTAAATGGGTAATCAGTACAAAAAAATTCAAAATTCTGAATTAATTAATAAAAAAAATTTTTCAATGTGTCCCGGACCCCCTTAAAGTCAATGCACCGAAAACATAGCAGAAGCTATCGGGATGATTTTTATACGCGCTTGACATAATTAAACAGTAAATCAATGCTCGGTATCAATCACAACTTACACTCACGTACTGTAATTCACTTTGAAAGAGCCGGAGCAAAAGAAATTTGGACCGTTTTACACAATCTAAACAACTTGGAAACACAGAATCCCCGCTCGAATACCGAAAAGTTGACTGGGATAGCGAAAGATGTAATGAGGGAAGAGAACGATTACATTTCACAACTATACTGATAAAAAGCAATGCAAGTTTAAAATTGTTAAAGCATGAAAATTCCTGCGGTAACCACGAAGCGCGTGAGTTATTGAGAGCGCCAACCGTCGTACAGTGAATCTTCCAAACTTTCTTACGAGGGTTCGGGACCTCTCCACACCCACCCGCTTTTAGACAAAATTGTTGCGAAATATTTTCATTAGTTGGGGGTGTATAGGGGAGGAAAAGAAGGGGGCTAGAAGCTGGAATATGTAGAAAATAAATGAAATTATTGCGAAAAAAACTCAGAAAAAATGATTATTTTTAATGATTTTTTTTACAATTTAAAGAGACAAATTCCCCCACCCACCCTAAAAAAATATCCCTCTTTGCTACAAATGTTCATGTTTTAGAGTTTTTCACCTCTCTAGCCCCTCAGAAGAAATTTATTGGTTAAAATTATCCTTTTCCCCACTCCAAATAAAATTTATGTCCATAAAATTATATCGAAAAGTGATAAACATAAGGGGTGCGTCCCCAGATAGCGGTGGGTGATGGGGGGAAACGGGGTTTCATACTTCATGTTAGGATTCAGGAGGTCATTTTACATAAGAATCAGCAGGAATGGTGTTGGGGCTGATTTTAGTGCAGAGCAGTGTTATTAGAATATTCTCAGAATAAATTGGCGTAAAAACTTGTGCTGCCATCTAGTGAGTAAAGGAAGAAAACTGAAATTAAAGCGATTAATAAACAGCGCAGGTTCGGACTTCAAAATCAAATTAATCCGCTATTTTAAGTTTTTTAAGGACATCAGACAATCAAATATCGCATTCATGCTATAAAAGTGCCATTAATACTATAGAAAAGATTTTCACTCTGAATTTATAGTTATATAAAAATAGTTACCCATATAGGTTGTCCTTTAAAAAATAATTGTAAAAACAAAATTTTACATTTATTTATTTATTGAATAGTTGTTTGTTTTTAAGTAGATACGTTTCCTTATGCATATTTATGCATTAATAAATTAGTCGAGAACCAGTCATTGATGTCAATAAATTGCATATTTTATGCAACCTAGTGTTATGTATCGTAAGATAATGTTAAGAATTACGGATTCAAGTTTTATTATAGTTTTCTTTTGCAACTTTGTTACAGAATATGAAGAAATACATTTGTTTGTGTGTTGGGAAAGTTATATTTATTTGGTATAGCCTTGTTAAATAACTATGTACGTTTTGTGCGTTCGTATCTTAAATACAAAAACAAAATGATACTTTTACTCAAAATCCACTTCCCGGAAAATTGGATTTTTGAAGGCCAACACTTCCTAAATTTGCAAGCATCATCTCGGGTCAACACAGTCCAAAACATTTGTTCATTCACACAGTTGAATTGATGTAAAAAAAGTGGTAAACAAAACCTGGTACAGTCAGTACCGGTTATATGGTCACCCTGTTATAAGGTCACCCCACTTATAAGGTCAGTTTTCTAACGTCCCGTCTAACTTAATAGGGAACATGTTTTAAAGCGCACCGCTTATAGAGTCATTTTATTTCCCTGGTTATCTGTTATAGGGTCGGGTTTTAATCTTTTCAATGAGGTTATCGGTGTTTTTTTTTGTTTTTTTTTTGTTTTTGTTGAAAAATAGTAATTAGTTGTAACATTTCTTGACTCGGGGAGCAACACAGGGAATGACCAGAAGATAAAAAGTCCTCGAAATCTGCCAAGGTGTTCAACGTTGATGAATGTGGCCTTTTTTTATCGGATCTTGCCAGACAGAATTCTTTGTTTCAGAGGTGAAAAATGTGTAGGGGAAAAGAAAATTTAAGAACGTTTAACCGTGTAGTGCAGTAGGCCTCGGCGTGGAGCTTATCGTGAATTTGGACCAAGGTCCCAATCCATACCAGAAGAAACACCCCAGAATATAATTCCGCCTCCGCCGAACTTTACTGTGGGCACAATGCATTCTGGCAGTAGGCGTTCTCCAGGCAGACGCCAGACCCTGCCATCCAAACGGTAGAGGGTGAACCTTGATTCGTCGCTTCAGAGAACCCGTTTAATAGAATTGATTTTTTAAATGTTCTTAAAAGTTTAATTATTCGTTTATGAGCACTATATTCTGATAGGTGAATATAATCCTGCCATAATTAAATAGAGTAGTATTATTCCGCATATAGGGTCACCCCGCTTATAGAGTCTGATTTTTCTGGGCCGCTGAGCTGACCATATAACCGATACTGACTGTATAATAGATTTTACATGATGCTTTGGTGTTTTTCAAAATTATGTTTACACAGCCTCACACGAAATTTCATAAATTTTCAAACAATTTACTGTGATTCGAACACTGCGATGCAAATATTCTGTTCCATAAAAGAACGTTTTCTTTTGGACCGCAGAAACTGAAACGCGGCCCCATTTCTTGTTGTGTTGTACAGCAATATATCCTTAGAAAACAAACTAAACCATCGCTCCATGCAACACCTCAGCTTAAAATTCCAAAACCAAAATCGATCCGTTTTTCAATCCAGTTTCTCCCTCTGATGGGATAACAGCCGCCTCTACGTCACTGTCATCAACCAATGAGATTAAGAACAAATTGACTCAATGAAACGAGAACAATAGCTTTTTGATGTCAAGACCGACGCTAAAAACTAAAAGAAAAACATTCGAAACACATCAAATATAGAATGGAAAAGCGCTAAAAAAAAAGAGGATGACAAAAAAAAAACTTCCAGAAGTGGAAAGTTGGCTCCGAAAGTTAAACTTAAGTAAATCGCTGGTAAATAAGTGTTTTACCAATTCAATAAATCCGAGTGGAGAAAATAGAACAGAATAAAAACTAAAACGATATGTAACGAGAAAGGACAACCGTCCTGCTACCCCGAACAATCACACTATTCGCCATAGAGACCCTTCTTTCCCCACCCTCCTTTTTAAATTTTATTTTATTTCGCGGAAGTCTACTAGAGGGGAAGAGGGGAAAAAAGGAGAGGCAAAAGCAGGGAAGAGAAATTTCAGTCAAATTGAAATAACTTCGATTCAATCCTTCAACGTGGAAAAGCGCGAGTTTTTCTTTAATATGTGTAAGGGGCTCCCGAATTTCCCTTACAAAAGGAGGGAAGAGGTCATTCCATTTGCAGGGAAAGAAGAGACTTCATCAGTAAAATGTCACCCTTGACTGACTGAGAAACAGTTAAACCGATCAAGTGACTGACTGATTTTTCAAGTGGGCCCCCCTCCGGCTGATGTATTCTTTTAAAAGGAAAGCTCCCCTCGAAATATTTTTTTTTCGCCCTTTCCCCTTACAGGAGTGGTCGAAACCCTTTTTCCTTAAAAGGTGACTTTGCGGCTTTTTCACTGGGCGAGAAAGAAATTGCTTTCGGGGGTTGGGAAGCACTTCGGGGGGTAATTCAATCGGGGTGAAATCGCTTATCGCGGAGTGCATCGTTTGGTTTTAATTTTGTGAACCCCTACGATATCGTTTTAATCCGTCTCATCACTTTATCGTCAGTCTTAATGGACGCGGATTTTAGCTTTTCGTTTTTGCTTGTCCCGAGCGTTTATAAAGTGATGATAGCTCTTTAGAAACGGGATTGTTTTGTTCGTGTGTACATGTGTGTGCTCTTCGATGTCGGTCGGTTAATCGTTTAACGCTGATGAAATTGATGATAGTTCTTTAGAAACGGTATTGTTTTGTTCGGGTGTACATGTGTGTGCTCTTCGATGTCAGTCGGTTAGTCGTTTAACGCTGATGAAAGTGATGATAGCTCTTTAGAAACGGGATTGTTTTGTTCGTGTGTACATGTGTGTGCTCTTCGATGTCGGTCGGTTAATCGTTTAACGCTGATGAAAGTGATGATAGTTCTTTAGAAACGGGATTGTTTTGTTCGGTTGTACATGTGTGTGCTCTTCGATGTCAGTCGGTTAGTCGTTTAACGCTGATGAAAGTGATGATAGCTCTTTAGAAACGGGATTGTTTTGTTCGGGTGTACATGTGTGTGCTCTTCGATGTCGGTTGGTTAATCGTTTAACGCTGATGAAAGTGATGATAGCTCTTTAGAAACGGGATTGTTTTGTTCGGGTGTACATGTGTGCGCTCTTCGATGTCAGTCGGTTAATCGTTTTAACGCTGGTGAAAGTGATGATAGATCTTTAAATACGGGATTGTTTTGTTCGGGTGTACATGTGTGTGCTCTTCGATGTCAGTCGGTTAATCGTTTTAACGCTGATGAAAGTGATGATAGATCTTTAGAAAGGGATTGTTTTGTTCGGGTGTACATGTCTGTGCTGTTCGATATCAGTTGGTTAATCGTTTAACGCTGATGAAAGTGATGATAGCACTTTAAAAGCGGGATTGTTTTGTTCGGGTGTACATGTGTGTGCTCTTCGATGTCAGTCGGTTAGTCGTATAACGCTGATGAAAGTGATGATAGCTCTTTAGAAACGGGATTGTTTTGTTCGGGTGTACATGTGTGTGCTCTTCGATGTCGGTTGGTTAATCGTTTAACGCTGATGAAAGTGATGATAGCTCTTTAGAAACGGGATAGTTTTGTTCGGGTGTACATGTGTGCGCTCTTCGATGTCAGTCGGTTAATCGTTTTAACGCTGGTGAAAGTGATGATAGATCTTTAAAAACGGGATTGTTTTGTTCGGGTGTACATGTGTGTGCTCTTCGATGTCAGTCGGTTAATCGTTTTAACGCTGATGAAAGTGATGATAGATCTTTAGAAAGGGATTGTTTTGTTCGGGTGTACATGTCTGTGCTGTTCGATATCAGTTGGTTAATCGTTTAACGCTGATGAAAGTGATGATAGCACTTTAAAAGCGGGATTGTTTTGTTCGGGTGTACATGTGTGTGCTCTTCGATGTCAGTCGGTTAGTCGTTTAACGCTGATGAAAGTGATGATAGCTCTTTAAAAACGGGATTGTTTTGTTCGGGTGTACATGTGTGAGCTCTTAGATGTCAGTCGGTTAATCGTTTTAACGCTGATGGCGTTTGCATAGTGCTTCTCTATCTGAGGTTGAGTCTCTGACCGCACGACCTGTGAGTGCACTGCTGTGACCCCGTCAAGTCGTTGGGGGTCACATCGGTGCAGGTAAGCTTTGTGACCTCCCCTCCCTGACCACGTGACACCTGTATTTCTGTTTCCTCCCATCTTTGGAAAGGGTGGAGCACCAGAATATTACATTCCACACCGCTGTCTTTCAAAAGGTAGGTAGTTCGATTTGATTCACATTGAGACAACACAACGGGCTACAGTCGACGTTCCGGGATCAAACTCGAAGGGAAATTTCGGAGGACCCCTCGTCATTTCGAACAACGGTCAGATGACGAGGTCATCTCCTGTGCGCTGGCACCCCACTCTCCAAACTTCCACTCCAAGCCAACGTCAGAACATTTGAAGCCACGGCCGATTTTACGTTCAGCAGCCCCTACATACGCTACTGTCTTTGGTTCGACGGAGTTTCAAACTCGCAAGTGTTACCTCATTCATTGTTTTGTTCTCTAATATTGGTGTTCTCAAGATTCAAGAAGCTAATGTTGCAAAAGCAGAAACAAAATGGCGAGACGAAATTTTGGGACACGCAAGATACTTCTACATTGCAAGAGAAAATGTGGATCAAATGTCAAATTTCAGCTTGGAAGGAATCTGACAAAGTTAATTTGGAGCGAAATAAAGTAGAGGCAAGAGGGAGAAAGAAAATCGAAATGAATATTTTTAATAGTTCACGAGAACAAATTCATTCGAAAATTTTAAGATGTTTTACTGGAAACAATTTTTTGAACGTTTAATTTCTTTATAAAAACTTAACATATATCTTTTCTTCTACTTTTCCCCGGTGTTTATAAAATTCAAAAAGCTCTTTAAATAGGTATGATATTGCGCAAGATTATTTTGTGACTTACCAATTTATATTTTACAATCGCAAACACATAATATATCAATATTAAAAATTAAAATGTACACTCAGGTCATCTTTTTGCACAATTTTATGTGATATACGTAATTTTTTAATCGAAAAGTAGTTAAGATTCGGGATCTGATACTGATTATTACCTAGGGACTAATAAAAAATAAATAGAATTTAAAAGGGAAAGTGTATAAAATTTAAAAAAAAAATTGTCGAAGTATTAAAATTTAAAACAAATTGAACCACCCTCTTAAAAAAATTTTTTTTTTCTTTCAAGTACTCATTTATCTGATTAAGCATTAAATTCAAATAAATTTTTGGGTAAAATATTCTGAACGTACTGAATTTACTTAAACAGCATTAAACCAGGTGTGGCCAACCTGTGGCGTATGCGCCAAACTAGGCGCATTCTCTGATTACAAGTGGCGTATTGCATTCTTACACGTACATATTCTTTTGAAAAGTTATATAAAAGAAAATTATATAAGTTGAAAAGTTATATATCGTTTTGTAACGACATACAGATGGGAACAAGCACTATCATCCATGGAATTTATTCAAAGGAAAATGAGGTAGCGAATGACTGATTCAAATGTATAGAATTATCTGTAAAAGACATTGTTTTACATATAATATAGTTAAATCATATAAAACTGTTAATTATGTCGCTAAACATACTTTTTTCAAAAAAGTTATTAAGGATATGGCAGGACCATGAACGTAAAATAGAAAAGGTGCTTGAATTGTATGGCGCATCTGAACTCGCATGAGAAAAAAAATTGACGCATGGTACGTAAAAGATTGGTCACCTCTGCATTAGACGGTATACCATGCCACACTCTGGCGAATTAAATGGAGATCTTGAAAATAATACACTATATTCGGAATAGAAATAAAAAAGTTTATATATATATCAACTCGTTTGTGGGTTGCAGCTTACTTTCAAATGAAAAAAGTGCGTTTAAATTTTTTTTTTAATTATTAAATGATTAAAAAATTAATTTAAATAAATTTCGTATCAACGTTTTTTGCCTCTATTTTGATGCTTGTACATAATTGAGTATTATTTTGGTGAAATAGTAGCGTTAGGGTCCGGACTTTTGTGTCTATGAGCTCAGTGTTACGTACGGTAGAAACTAAAATAGTTGCTTAGGACGCTATTCACCGACCCTCATTAAAAGCGAACTAGTATCTATATATATAATACGCTTATGCGTGGCGCAAAATCGGCCTGTATTTCTCTCCGGTGTGTGGCAACGGTTTTGTCGTTTACAAATGTAAATATTGCTATCCCTCATTTCAACAACGGGAAGCGCGTCGCGTTTAAGCCTTGATCAATCTTCCCGGTAATTGTGAGAGGTTTTTGATAGAAAAATTAGCTCTTTGCGTCAATTTCAATATAATTTGCGAAGAAGAGAGCAGCGAACTAGGGAATCTTTTGACGAACGAATTCAGAGAATTACCGCTAGAAATACTGTTACTGTTGTGTCTGCGAGTTCTCAAATACACAACTGTGTGTACAAGGAGGTTTTATCTGAATGAATATACCCCAGAATTTGTTATCATAGTAAATTCATTCGTTCATATATCCCAGAAATCTATTTGTCAGTGTAAATAATCACCCGCACTGTTCCTAAAAGTTCCAAGAGATTCCCTTTCTCGCTGCTCTCTCAGAACCTCGGCTGTATCGTTCAGCAATACACAAAAAGCGTCTTCGGATAAACTGTTTTGCACCGTGTAAATACTCAAGTATCATATACCCCAGAATTTGTTATTATTGTAAATACATTGTCATATCATATCCCAGAAATCTATTTGTCAGTGTAAATACTCACCCACACTGTTACTGAAAGTGAATTTAGAACATAGTAGTCCCAAGAGTTCCCCTTTCTCGCTGCTCTCTCAGAACATTAGCTGTATGGTTCAGCAATACGTAAAAAGGGTCTTCGGATAAACTGTTTTGCACCGTGTAAATACTAAAATATTATGTACCCAGAATTTATTATTGTAAATACATTCAGTCATATCAGAAATCTATTTGTCAGTGTAAATGTTCACCCACGCTGTTACTAAAAGTGAATTTAGAACATAGACCCAAGAGTTCCCCTTTCTCGCTGCTCCCTCAGAACATTAGCTGTATGGTTCAGCAATTTGTAAAAAGGATCTTCGAATAAACTGTTTTGCACCGTGTA
Organism: Metellina segmentata; assembly: GCA_947359465.1. Classification (NCBI taxonomy): domain Eukaryota; kingdom Metazoa; phylum Arthropoda; class Arachnida; order Araneae; family Tetragnathidae; genus Metellina; species Metellina segmentata. The sequence continues at coordinate 22,074,544 of OX375881.1, read as the reverse complement.
AATACTCAAATATCATATACCCCAGAATTTGTTATTATTGTAAATACATTCAGTCATATCAAAAATCTATTTGTCAGTGTAAATACTCACCCACACTGTTCCTAAAAGTGAATTTAGAACATAGTAGTCCCAAGAGTTCTCCTTTCTCGCTGCTCCCTCAGAACATTAGCTGTATGGTTCAGCAATACGTAAAAAGGGTCTTCGAACAAACTGTTTTGCACCGTGTAAATACTAAAATATTATGTACCCAGAATTTGTTATTATTGTAAATACATTCAGTCATATCAGAAATCTATTTGTCAGTGTAAATGTTCACCTACACTGTTACGAAAAGTGAATTTAGAACATAGTAGTCCCAAGAGTTCCCCTTTCTCGCTGCTCCCTCAGAACATTAGCTGTATGGTTCAGCAATACATAAAAAGGGTCTTCGAATAAACTGTTATGCACCGTGTAAATACTCAAATATCATATACCCCAGAATTTGATATTATTGTAAATACATTGTCATATCATATCCCAGAAATCTATTTGTCAGTGTAAATACTCACCCACACTGTTCCTAAAAGTGAATTTAGAACATAGTAGTCCCCAGATATCCCCTTTCTCGCTGCTCTCTCAGAACCGTAGTTGTATCGTTCAGCAATACGTAAAAAGGGTCTTCGGATAAACTGTTTTGCACCGTGTAAATACTCAAATGTCATATACCCCAGAATTTGATATTATTGTAAATACATTGTCATATCATATCCCAGAAATCTATTTGTCAGTGTAAATACTCACCCACACTGTTCCTAAAAGTGAATTTAGAACATAGTAGTCCCAAGAGTTCCCCTTTCTCGCTGCTCCCTCAGAACATTAGCTGTATGGTTCAGCAATACGTAAAAAGGGTCTTCGGATAAACTGTTTTGCACCGTGTAAATACTAAAATATTATGTACCCAGAATTTATTATTGTAAATACATTCAGTCATATCAGAAATCTATTTGTCAGTGTAAATGTTCACCCACGCTGTTACTAAAAGTGAATTTAGAACATAGACCCAAGAGTTCCCCTTTCTCGCTGCTCCCTCAGAACATTAGCTGTATGGTTCAGCAATTTGTAAAAAGGATCTTCGAATAAACTGTTTTGCACCGTGTAAATACTCAAATATCATATACCCCAGAATTTGTTATTATTGTAAATACATTCAGTCATATCAAAAATCTATTTGTCAGTGTAAATACTCACCCACACTGTTCCTAAAAGTGAATTTAGAACATAGTAGTCCCAAGAGTTCTCCTTTCTCGCTGCTCCCTCAGAACATTAGCTGTATGGTTCAGCAATACGTAAAAAGGGTCTTCGAACAAACTGTTTTGCACCGTGTAAATACTAAAATATTATGTACCCAGAATTTGTTATTATTGTAAATACATTCAGTCATATCAGAAATCTATTTGTCAGTGTAAATGTTCACCTACACTGTTACGAAAAGTGAATTTAGAACATAGTAGTCCCAAGAGTTCCCCTTTCTCGCTGCTCCCTCAGAACATTAGCTGTATGGTTCAGCAATACATAAAAAGGGTCTTCGAATAAACTGTTATGCACCGTGTAAATACTCAAATATCATATACCTTAGAATTTGTTATTATTGTAAATACATTCAATTATATACTGTCCCAAAAATCTATTTGTCAGTGTAAATACTCACCAATACTGTTCCTGAAAATGAATTTAGTACATAGTAGTCCCAAGAGATCCCCTTTCTCGCTGCTCTCTCAGAACTGTAGCTGTATCGTTCAGCAATACATAATCAGATAAATTTTCAGGTCTATGTAGACTAAATAGGGCCCCTTTTAAGCTAGACTAAAGAATTGTAGTGTCCTATGGGCGAGCGAAGCGAGCTCGGATCGCGGAGCGATCCGGAGGGAATTGCTTGCAGTTCCGGGGGTTGGCGAGCGTAAGCGAGCAGGGGGCGTTAGCCCTCTAGTATATATATATTATTATTATTGTTTAAAAAAAGTTACCGCCGTCGCCGCAGGATTGAAGACTGTGTTGTTTAGCTCGATTCTTAGATGGTTTCCCGAGAAGGTACTGATCAGAAAACGTAATTAACATGGTTTGTTCTTCATCGTATTTGTTACCTGGACAATTGTTAAGATTTTTTTCCCGATGCGGCTATTAGTTTAGGGTTTATTAAATGTCAAGTTGAAAAAGCGAAATTTCTTCCACGAGTGAGCAAAACACATACCAATTTTCAGTCTTAAGCCGTGAGTTTTTTTTAAAGAGTACCTCTCAACGTAAATTTTCGCAGCTATTCGAATTTTTTGTAGAAATTTCAATTTGGTTCTTAATAATATTTTTTTTTGAAATTTGGGAAAAATCGGGACATATTCATTATTTTTTTTGAAAACTGTCATATTTATATCTTTTTACTATTAGTTTCTAATTTTGAAAATATCGCAGTATACCTCAAAATGAACTCTTTCTTACGGTACATTTATTTTTGAAATAGGTTAATATAAATAAATTCGATGCGATAAAAAGTTGGTCATACAAAATTCGAATCTTTTTGTTAAAACCGTCATATCTACAGCTTAATACTATTATTTTTTAAGTTTGAGAACATCACTGAATACCTTACATTGTACTCTTTTTTTATGGTACAATTATTTTTTAAATTGGTTAATAAATAAAGTCGATGCAATCAAAAGTTGGTCATACAATTTTTGGAACTTTCAGATCGTAATTTCCGATACAAAACTAAAACTGTCATATCTATATATTATTAATATTAGTTTTGAAAATAACGCAGTATACCACAAAATGTACTCTTTCTTACGGTATAATTATATTTGAAATTGGTTCATAGATAAATTCGATGCAATCAAAAGTTGGTCGCACAAATTTTTTTTATATCTCGCAGCATGTTCCTCACAGAAATGAGGGTTGCATTTTTTTTTATCGGGTTCGCCAGATATCAAATTTATCGCAGCAGCAATTGCCATAAAAGCGATTTCTTTTTAATTGGCGAAGAAAAAGGCTCGGTTTTTTTCACTCTGTTCTCAGACGGTTTACCGTGAAAGTACAGATCATACAGTTAGGACATTAACACGGTTTATTTAAAATTGTACAGGGAACAAGATGCAGAATATTTTTTACTGATGCGGCTAATAGTTTAGGGTGCATTAAGTGTTAAAGTAAAAAAAAAAGTGTAATAACTTGCGAAAGGAGTCTTGGTTTGTGTAGCAAACCAAAGGGATTGCGTATGAATCCCCGGGGGTCAGCGAGCAAGGGGCGTGATATAAATATCACGTCCCTAGCGTATATAAATATCACGTCCCTAGCGTATATAAATATCAAGCCCTCGTGATATAAATATTTTCACGTTCAACTGTTCTCTGAGTGGCAGTAATAAAGAAATAGGGTCGATTTTTTTTTTCGATAATGTGTGTCATAAGTGAAAAAGAGTTGTACCGATGTATTTCCAAATCCGGACACCCGCTACTAGTATCTCGTCAGTCCACCAAGCCGTGAATGGGTCCAACTCATCCACGTGTGGCTAAACAGCGGTTGCAGAGCCAGAAACCAGAGCCATTTCAAGGGGGGGGGGAATCACATGAACAGAATCTCCTTTCAGAGGTGATTCGGCAAAGCCATAAGCCAACTATTAGCATCAGATTCTACCTGCTCGGCCTGTTAGTGCTTCAACAGTATACGTTTCGCACAGAGCAACTAAGCTATGGGGCGACTACACCGACATATAAAATTCCATAAAAAAAAAGCATTCGCAGGTGTGAGCGCCTCCCTAGCGGCAAATTTGGCGAGGGGGGTATGGTTGAAAGGGATCGTTTGTCAAGTAAGTCAGCAGCCAGCCACTTCTCATGGGGACTCAATAGATTTGACTTTTAACAGAAGGAATTTCATTCTGTCATCGGGCGCTTTGTGTCGGTCCACATCGGTGCACCTTTACAAGACGGTTCGAGCGTGACAATCAACTTTAGGAGCAGTTGAGCGGGGTTGCCATGCATAAAAAAAGAGAGAAGGGGTGGGGGAGGGCATGATTGGCACGGTGGGTGAAGTGTAGCGGACGGACAGCCTTCACAGGCAGATGGCGCGGGATCTTCGAATCTGTTTAATAATATCCGTCCAGGGTGAGATGCGTGATTGGTTAATTTTCGAAATTCGGCTGTTCGATTGGAGAAAAGCGAACTTTTTCAGGGGTTGGTATGCGGAGAGCACTTTTAATTGATAAAATGATACAGTCGTGTATCTATTTGAGGATATATCATATCCTGATGGAGAAAACTGTGCTGTGAGAAAGCTCTGATGAGAATTATTGATGATCTTTGGTCAGTCCACTTTTTAGAAAGTGGTAACCTTATTACTAGGGCAACTTTTTACAACAAATGCAATTTTTTTTTCACACGTTCTACGCTTTATGTAAAGCACTAAAAACGAAGTTCCACCTACATGGGGTGTATTGTAAGTGAGTTATAACTGCAACATAAAAGCAACTTTCTACATAAATGCAACTTTTTACATACTTGCAACTTTTTGCATAATTGCAACATTTTACAATTTAGCTTAAAATTAATTAATATGAAATTACTATTTCATTTTTGCCCTCTGAATCAACCCTTCAATCATGTGTGTCTGATCTTGCAAACGCCGAAGCATTGCGGGTCAAACAAGAAGTTCATGGAAAGAAGGTATTCGTCCTAACAGAGGAAAGTGAAATAAATAGCAAGAAGTACTTTAGCACATTGGTTGACACTCATGACAATCCAGAGCAAACTTGTGTAATCGACTGCAGAGTTTGCGAGGTGAGTTTCGATCATCATGTAGATGACGCTTTAAAATCTCTGAATGTTGAGCGAAAGGATTTTGCGCTTCTGCTATCCGATACAGCACATTATAGGACTGCGGCTGGAATCACACTCAAGGTGCTTTATCCGCGATTGCTCCAAGTTACTTAAGTGGTAAACTTGTTTCACAACTGCAGAAAAAGCCCAATGCAACAATGTCAGGCAACAACAGTCTCCGTTGAGCGCAGTTTTTCAAACTTAAAGAAATTACTGACCAAGGATCGGCCATTTAACGACATCAACGTTCTTCTGTATTTAAATGATGTACAAATAAATTTTGAATGAAAAATCTAGTAGGACGTTAATTACAAAATTACCAAATTACGTCCTTAGTAGATAAATGACCGGATCTTGATGTGGTTATTAGTGCATGGATGTTTGTAAGCGTATGGTGGGGTCCCAGCTCAGGTGTTGCTTTGTCATCTGACCGTGGTTCAAAATTACATAGCGTTGTCCTCGGATCTTTCCCTTAGGATATTGATCCCCGATCGTCGTCAATAGCCCGTTGTGTTGCTCTAGTACGACGTTAATTAAAATTACCTTACCTTATCTTACCGATTAACTATTCAAGCAAGCGTAGACTTAGTGTTTTTAAGCACACTAGGTAATCACTTGAACCAATTGGGGCGCGGTTGGAAGAGTAGCGAGTTCGAAACTCGATCCAACCAAAGATCCTCGTTTTCGTGTTTGACGTTAAATCTGTCGTGGACTCAAATGTACTCCCGTTGGTGTGGCATGGGAGTTTGTACAGTGTGGCATGGAAGTTTGTACAGTGTAACGCCAGTTCAGGTGTTGGCCTCGTCATTTGACCGTTGCTAAAAATGAGGTGTTGTCCTCGGATCTTTGGCTTCGGGATTGATCCCGGTTCGTTGTTTTTCGTAAATTGAACTACCTACCCAGCAATCATTTGACAGAATGAGGCAGATGGACTGAATAAATATTTGTGTTTCTGGATTCTTTGGCAATAATTCTAAAGAGGTGGACGCATTCCTTCATCGTCACAACTCGCTCCCGCTCGTAGGCAAACCGCACGTTGGTCTAACATCAGTCCTGCGACGCTAAATTGACTGATGTGCACCGATTCGTGTATTTAGTACACAAACGGAACGCACAGGTCGCATATCGTATGTTTCATCTCGTGTCGCTGCAGCGTGCGATTGGGTCTAGAATGTGGTCACGCTTTGCACAATAGTATCTCACTGCCGTCTGTTCCTAGACCCTAGACGCGAATTGTATAAACCTTGGTGACCGAATTCCAGACCAAATCCTGTTCTGACAAGTTGGCATTATTACAGGGTAATCGTAATTTTAATGGTAATTTTTTAGTTAACGTTGTACTGGAGCAACACAACGGGCTCTTGACGACGGTCCGGGATTAGTCCCTTAAGGGAAAGATCCGAGGACGACACCTCGTAATTTTGAACTACGGTCAGATGACGAAGCAACACCTTAGCTTGTACCCCACTCTCCAAACTTCCACGCCAACCCAACGTGAGCTAATTGGTAATTTTTAGTTATCGTCGTACTAGAGCAACACAACGGGCTATTGACGACGGTCCGGGATCAGTCCCTTAAGGTAAAGATCCGAGGAAAGCTCATAATTTTGAACCACGGTCAGATGACGAAGCAACACCTGAGCTGGTACCCCACTCTCAAAACTTCCACACCAACCCAACGTGAGGACTTTCGGCCACGACAGATTTAAGGTGTACCAGCCGCCTCTGCACCATACGCTTACAAACATCCATACCCGGACCCGGATTCGAACCAGGAACCTTCCGATTTAGAGGCTAACACATTAACCACTATACCGGTTGGTCGGCCTACTAAGGACGAGATCAGTTTTATTGTATTGACTAGATCAAGATCTGATCAGTTTTATTGTATTGACTAGATCAAGACCTGATCAGTTTTATTGTATTGACTAGATCAAGACCTGATCAGTTTTATTGTATTGACTAGATCAAGACCTGATCAGTTTTATTGTATTGACTAGATCAAGGTCTGCTCAGTTTTCTCCTATTGGCGAGTAGAAGATCCGGTCAGTTTTCTTCTAATGACGAGTTCAAGATCGGTCAGTCTTCTATTAATGACGAGATCAAAATCTGATTATATTTTTTCTAATGTTGAGATGTCTCGTCCATCAAATTCATGTCAAGTTTGCTAAAGCCGAGATGCCTCTTCAAGACACCACCAGAAGAGTTAATAGTTTTGCTTAGATATTTTAATCTTTTAATAACAGATTAAAAAATGAAGTTTAATTTGAAAGAATGGAAAACAGAATCCTAGTCTCAAAATACAGTTTTGAAAATACAGAGTTCCATCTGCCTCGAAAAGTTGACATTTAATCCATCCGCCAATGGAGCGATGACATTATGGATATGACAGCCTGTCCACGTATCATTTCCTATAGCGCATGTGAGGGGAAAGAGCTCTTGAAAAGTTCTTCCCTTTGAGTATCTCACACTCGGTAACAAGTCGCCGCTGAAAGGGGGTCGAAGCGGCAGTCAACACGTTCGCTGGTGACAATGGTGGCGAAAATGAATGGGGGCAGGGGGAGAGATGCATAAAAATGAACATTCAGCCCTGAGAAGTCAGCTTGATGTAGTACTTACTCATGTACCGCTCTTGGGAGATGGAGTGCTGCACCTTGTATGCACGAATTTCCCTCCACACAAAAAAAAGTACCTCCTTTAGCTTATGTATCCTAACGTTTCTCAGGTTGAGAAAAGGGAAACTATCGACTTACTGCACTTTGAGAAAATTCAATGTGCAATGCAGTCGTTTTTAAATTTCATAGCTAGCGATTTCCAGAGGTAAAAGAAAATGCGAATGTTTATTTGATCATCAAAAACATCTATATATATATATATATATATATATATATATATAGATATATATATAAAAGATAGATATATATATATATATATATATAAAATTCTCTTACATAGCACGCAAAAAATACGTTATTTTTTACAGTGTTTTGGCAACACTGTACGATTGTTTGTTTACCACGAAGCCTCGCGCCTCAATTGAATTTATAGAGTTATCGGATGAAATTTTATTGAAATACATATATATTAGTCAAGCTGTTGTACATTGCTGGCCACCCAAATTGCAACACCAAGAAAGACAAGAGAAATCACAATAAAATTTATTTTGTAGATAACATGTTGACCAAGTATCAAATGATTAAATTTATGGACTTCTGTGGACTGCGGTTCCTGCCAAAATCAGTAGCCGCCATTGTTGGAGATCACCGCTGCCACACGCTCCTCGGAATTGATTCAAAGAGACTTTGGATGTGTTCTTGGGGTACAGCAGACCAAGCAGCTTCTACACGTTGCCAAAGTTGATCTGGTGTGGCAGCTGGGGATGTAATCTGGGTCAATCGTTGAGCAATCATGCACCACATGTTTTCTATCGGCGAAAGATCCGGAGAGCGAGCGGGCCAGGTAAGCATTTCAATCTGGCGATAGACGAAGAACCCTTGGGCAATGCGTGCCACGTGTGGTCGCGAATTATCCTGTTGAAATATGGCTGTGGGCAAGCCCTGAAGGTAAAGAAGGACAACTGGCTCCAACCCCTCGAAGATGTAGCGCTGGCTGTTTAAAGTACCGGCAATGCGTACTAGAGGAGTGCGAGAGTGATATCCAATAACGCCCCATACCATAATACGCGGTACAGGACCAGTGTGGCGGTGCATAACGCAGCTGTTCAGCATCCTCTCTCTACGGTGTCTCCAGACTCGAAACCGACCATCGTGGTGTTGCAGATAGAAGGGTGACTCGTCAGTAAAGACAATTTCATTTCATTTTGCCGTCCACGTCCTTCTTTCATCGCACCATTGGCGGCGGAGATGTCTGTGGTTCTGCGTCAAGGGTAGACGAAGCAATGGACGTCTTGTGGACAGACCACTCTGCTGTAAACGGCGTCGAATGGTACGCGCAGACACTGGATGATTCGTTACAGACTGAATGTGCTTTGCTATGGTTCGTGATGTGGCTGAGCAATACGTCACTGCCATACGCACAATATGCCTGTCATCACGTGAAGTGGTGCACTGAGGTGGATGCGATCGAACACGTCGGTCCGTCGTACCCTCCTGCATCCAACGATCACATATCCGCATTACAGTTGTTTGGTTTCGTCCAACACGACTACCGATTTCCCTGAAAGATAATCCACTATCTCGGTAGGTCACTATCCTTCCTCTGTCGAACTCGGATACTTGATCAAAAGATGATTGCTGTTTTCTACGAGGCATAGTTGATCGTTTTTTTGAAAAAACCACAAGAAAAACACAATTGCCGTACATGAAATCGTCGAAATCTCCAAGCGTTAAATAGCGCTTTGAAGTGGCGCCACAGGCGCGCGTGATGTGCGTCTGCGCTGAAATTCTAATCATTTGCATATCTCACCTCCGCTAATGCATGTTGTAAATTACATATTATTTGCTTGCTTCCTTCAGGGTGTTACATTTAAGGTGGCCAGCAGTGTAACTTACAAACAACATACTGGGTATTCGATTTCCAAAGGATTTAAAATTTGCTCAAAGTTTTCATCTGAATTAAAAAAAAATCGAGTTCTGATTCCAGATTGTACTGTAACTTTTATGTAGTACAACAAATTTATATTTGAAAATTATTTTTTTTGGAATATCGTATTTTGTAAACAATACCTTCTGCTAGGACACGTGTCTTCATTGATGCGAGCGAAGCGAGTAAGCTTCGCGTAACGAACCAATGAGGATTGCAAAGTAATTCTCCGGGGGTTGGCGATCGTTAGCGAGTTTTAGTAAATACTCATAAAACTCATTCTCTTCATTTGAGACGTCTACTTCTCAGGCTATCACAGGAAAATGCTTTAGGAATGACGAACGCTAAGGACTGCGAAGCGCTAAGACGTCGAAATTGGTTTCCAAATAAGGCTAACGTCGAGATATGTCGAGGTAAGACGTTAGAAGTGGAATGTAGTCGTAGTGTGAACTTTGGATTGCAGTTGAATAGTTCTTAATTTTCACAATGTCGGTATATACTCGTTGAAAATCAAGCAGAAATGCATCGAACGTGGTCCACGCGGTAATCCCTTCAGCTTTCGATAAACACTGAATATACTAATGAATTTCACTTCCTTTCATTTACTTCACCCAAATAAATACTATATAATTACAAGACGTATTCACTTAAAACTTGTAGCCGTGTTCCACAGCCTACTCTATTTCTTAAATTCCTAATTTTTTTCAAAGATATTTAGTCAAAATTCCAATTTTTATGCAATGTCCCGGTATTTTGAATAACTAAAAGAATAGCGTTTGAATTTCCCAGATGAGATAGCAGAGTCTATAAGCATGGGACAAATAATTCAGCGAGAAATTAATAAATTAAAAAACATATCGGTAAAAAAGTGCTTAACTTTTCAAGAAGAATGTTGGTTCGCATAATGTTGCCGATATGTGTCAATCATTACCCAACTGAAATGCGTCAATCTGAATTACCAACTGAATCATTACCAACTGAATTGCTCAGCAGAAATGTGTGATTGGCGATTGTCAACCAGAAGGGCAGCAAATAGAGTGGTTTCTGAGTTATTAGATGACCACGTTCCAATCTCATCTTCTCAAAAATATTTGATTTTCTAAATGGCCATTCATCAATGCTTGTATTCAGAAGATGGCCGTCTTCTTTCTCCCAGTTCCCTATACGCTGTATTATTAAATGACTATTTCGTTTAATGATCGTTTCGACTGTTTTCAGACTAGTTGATATACTCAAGCATAACTGCGTTATTTTCGAAATTTCGATTTTCACTCATATAACTAGCTAGCGGGTACCGTAGAATCGGGGGAATAGAAGCAGTTTTGAATTTCACAGCAATGTAAGCCTTTTTCTTGTACACTTAAAATTATGATTACTACCTTAAAATCCAGTGGCGGTCTATACTATAAGCTTTCGTGGTCAAAAAATGTTAATTTTTGACTGTGAGGGCAAGATAAATTTTTTTAAGCACCGCTTTCTAGTTACCATCAAGTCCGTACGAATGAAAACAGTCATCTCTTTTTTAGTCTGCTTTAATTCTGATCTTTCGCTAGGTGATCAAAAACAGTTATTGTTTTTAAAAATCTATTTTTAAGGTTTCTAAAAAACCCTTAAAACATCATCAATAAAAGGTTTATTTAGAAAAAAAAAAAAAGGAAAATTAGCGACAACAAAATTGTTTTTCTTCAAATTGTATTCCAACTTTACAAAAAATTACTTCTTTAAGTAGGACCTATTAGTTAAAATGGTAAATCATATAAATCTCTAATATTATAAAAGGAAATGGTTGTCTGTTTGCCCGTTTTTTTTTTCTCGGCCGCAAAATCCTGACGTTTCTATGGCATTTACAGCAATGAGATTTAGCACACAGGTAGTCCAAATTTTTTGAAATTTTTGGGTCGCTGCGAATTTTAAAATTTAATGTAGAAGATTTTTAAATGAATGTAATGAAATTTAATTATTATTATTTTCTTTGGAATGGCAACCGCATAAAGACATGACAGATTCTAAATTCATTTTTCCCGTTTCCGTTTTCATATTGCGCAGAGGAATGATTTTCCAGCAGAGGATAAAAAAAAGTTTTAAAAAGTTTTTAGTTATGTTGTTCTTTTTTCTACCTCCTAGACCGTTAAAGATAGAGTACAAATTTCAACGGATTTGAAATCTGCGGAAAATTTCACTTTAGATCGATACAAAAAATATGATCTTCTTTAAATAAATAATAATAAAATAATAAAAATCTAAAAAATAAATAACAATAATCTTTAAATAAATAATTTTTAAATTGAACACACAACGGAACGGACAACATAAACCGTCACAACGGATTTGAAATCTGCGGAAATTTTTACACAAGATCAATACCTTACACCACGGGCACGGGCAACACCGGGCTAGCCACATAGTGGCTATTGTAATGTAATATATATATATATATATATATATATATATATATATATATATATATATACACACACACCGCACTACCGATCTAAACCAAATTGTGTACACATACTTTAGAACACTGCATGAAGCATAGGCTTTTACTTTCTTGTCTTCAGATCACAAACAACTCGCAGCGTTCCTCCAGTGTGAGGTTAATTTAACTACCTATCTACCTAGCAGCTATTAATAGGTTTGTCCACTGCGCTAGCAACCTGCTTGTTGTAGGCTGCGAAGGTTTGATTCCTGTAACTTAAGCTGGGCGTATTTCTCTCTTCCGTGATTTGAATTTGTAAGGCCTCTACTTTGCTTGACGCAGTTTGACCAAATATGATAGGTAGGTATTTCAATTAACGTCGCACTGGAACAACACAACGGGGTATTGGCGACGATTCCCCGCCGACGTGCACCAAATATGGTCCTTACACCATAGAACCTAACCCAACCAGTTTACCTGGCACCTGCTTTTCACATAAAAATATGCAAATAAACTAAAAGATGCCACTTTTAAATATACTATTTTTATCCTCTCGTGCGATTAATCCTCTCCTCTTTCAGAAATTGCGTTCCTCTTTCGAAGTGATGGTGATTTCTGACACAGTAGAAAGCTCGCGCCTCCAGAAAGTGTTTTCCCGCAGTTTGCCGAGTTCACAAATTGTTTCGAATCAGAGGGCGGAGGGGAGGGACTGATAAATTTCGCGGAGTCCGGGGCACTCGTGTAATTCTCGGTTTGGAACACGGTGTATTTTTCACTGTCATCATTTCGGCTTCAAATGCCCGCACCGCAGATGAAATTATGCTCTCATTTCAGCGACTTCGGCGAGCGGTTCCGAGGCAGGGGAGGGACAGCAAGTGAGCGGTTTTCTTTGCAGGTCCCGAAAAGACGAAACGCTGACATTAGTACCCAGGGTACTTGAGACACCCCTTTATATCTGGATAAAGGAAGTATTCTAGTACTTTCTTACATAAGAGTTACATTCAATAGCACATGGTATCCATAAAATAATGTCCCAGTTTCAATGGTATATTGTAACAGTTTAATTTAGACTATTTACAGCAAATCATATATCAAAATGAAGGTAAACTCACCTAGTTTTTCTGACAAATGTTCAATATGTGCATCTTACGTTACATGGAACACATCCAACTTAGGCCCGGTGCACACATACGGTTTTTCAACGTGCGGCGCCGCTGCCGCAACGCAAATGCGGTCTGAGATACATTAGATTCAATGGAGTAGTTCATAGGTATAATATAAGGTATTAAATAAGGTATCATCAACAGTAAAAGGCCGATGACAGCAAATTAGATACCCATGATCAAATATGTCTTAAATATATGACACAAAAATAAACGCACACAAAATGGAGGGAAATTAAGAAATTTTATTGCTTTTCAAAATATGAAATTTCATGGATTGTATTTTAAATATTTTTCAAATACAAAAATCAAAATATTTTATAACTGTATAGTATGACATGTACTCTTAGTTTAATCAAAGGTTCAAAAATCAGCTATTAAAGATTTCGTCCGAAAGTTTTAAAAGCAGTTTGGGTGAAACGTCGTTTTGTACTTTTAGTTGACTCTTATTCGTGGAGGTTTGGTGTGCTGAAGCCACGCTGAATTTGGTCCTTCATTCCTAGGAAAGCGGTATCTTCCCATGCCTTGTATAAATCTTTATCTGTTTTAACTTCTAATCCAATGAAGGTGTCATAAAATATGAAGTATCCCAAGTCTGCGTTGTTGGATACGAAGATGTCATTTCGTCCAAAGTTGAAAAGACCGCAGCTCATGCGATCGAAAATAAGGTTCTTCTCGTCGCCTCCTTTTGCGTGACAGACAGAAGTACTGCGGGTCAGCAAGACGACGTTTTCAGTTTCAAAACTTTGAGTCTTGCGGGATTTTTCGGCATCGGATGATCCTTTGATCTGATCTTTTATATGGTGCTCGATGTGTAGGTTTTCTCCTCTTTTTTGTCTCTTGGCCTCCTTCTTGACTTCCTTCTTTTTTATTCTCTTTTCTCGAAACTTTTTTCTGAAATAGCAGTTTATAATTATTATTTTTCAGATGAGGAACATCAAAAGTTAAAACTGACAGTTTGTGGAAGTAATATTTGCACAGGATGGTCGAAATCAATCGCATTCTAATCATAACACTCGATTCTCTTATTAAAATTTTTTTTTAATGGATCAAACATTTTCGGATTGGTTTTATCAAAGAATCGGGTGCTGTGATTTGTACATGCTCGATTCTGACGACCTAAAGATTAAAATGTATTGAACTATTAAATTATTTAAGTCCTTAGCACACTTACATTTGTTTCCTAATCCAGTTGAACATCTTGAAATATAGATAAGACGTTTATGAAAATGTCGTAAGTAGCACTGAAAAGTGCTGTTTGTTTATAATTGCAGCGGAAAATTCCTCTACAACAAAAAATCGCTTTAATCAATCGTATAATCTCGCTTGATCAAAGTTTTAAAAGGCGCTTGTTAGCAGTTTGACAGAAATATCATGAATGAATTAATCTTTTTGGAAGCGATCTTCTTTCCCTACAACAATGTTGGATTAATAATTGAAAATTGATACTGTTGTAAATCTATTGTTTAAAACGATCTAGAAAAATATTTATTCTTACAATTAAAAGCAATTTATTGTTAACTAATTTTAGAGGTATTTTTTTTATTTCATTGTTATATTCACATTCTGCTGTATGTTAATGAGGATGAGATGTGTAATCTTAATAGATTATTCCTTTTGATTTTTAAATGTGTATGTGTCGTTAAATTCAGATTAAGGCCTGGTGCACACATCCCGTTTTTCAACCTGCGGCACCGCTGCCGCAACGCAAGTGCGGTATGAGATACATTAGATCCAATGGAGCAGTGCACACATGCCTACAGCGCCGCTGGGGCGACGCACGTCCAACTTGCGTGCAATTTGTACCGCAGTTCTCCACGGACGCCGCACATGAGTCTCCGTTCTGAAGTACCTTATTTTCATAAAAAAAATGGAATATAAATAATAACTAATAAATGGTTGTATCCAGTAAAGTCTATTTTGTGTGTTTCAAAATATACTTTTTTTACACCAAGTAAGCGTAATAAACACGTTGTCTTCCATAGAATATTTATCGCAAATGGCGCGAAATGAGTTCGTGCGTCATATCACGGTTATGTGTGCATAAATATACTTCGGTGCCGCAGTGGCGCCGCACGTTAAAAAGCCGGATTGTGTCACGGGGCCTCAGAGTCCAATTCTTCCCACACTTTGGTTAACAAGTCCGGAGCAATAGCATCTTCAATTCTGTGTCTCAACTCTTGCAAATCATTAGGAAGCAGCGGAACGTAGACACGTAGATCTTTTATAAATCCCCAAAGGAAAAGTCAGGTGAACGTGGAGGCCAGCGAAAGAGAGCTCTGTCGTCTCGACCATTACGACCCATCCAACGGTCAGGGACTTCGACGTTCAACCACTCTCGTACAAAGAGATTCCAAGTGGTAGGGGCTCCATCCTGTTGCCAAATAAAGTTTACAGGTTTCACCCTCTACTAATTGGGGAAAGAGCCATTCTATCAACATATCCCATAAGCCACCCCTGTTACGGTAAGAATTGGACTTAAGGTTGGATGTGTGCCGTATAACTAAAGGTGCACATAGTGAACATTTGTAAGAAAAACTAGGTGAGTTTACCTTCAATTTGATGTATGATTTGTTGTAAATAGTCTAAATTAAAATGTTATAATATACCATTGAAACTGGGACATTCTTTTATGGACATCCTTGTATAATAAAACTCTCGTTTTAACAAACGCTTCAATTTTTTACATTAAATTTTAATGAAAGAATATCTATTTTCTAAGAAGTGTAAAACCAATGCTGCATATCCACCACAATTTACGTCGACCAACCAGTCTGGTTGTTTAGGTGTTAGCCTCTAGATCGGAAGGTTCCTGGTTCGATTCCGGGTCAGTGAATGGATGTTTGTAAGCGTATGGTGTAGAGGCGGCTCGTGCACCTTAAATCTGCCGTGGCCGAAAATCCTCACGCTGGTGTGGAAGTTCGGAGAGTGGGGTGCCAGTTCAGGTGTTGCCTCGTCATCTGACCGTGGTTCAAAATGAAGTGGTGGTGTCCTCGATTCTTTCCCTTAGGGGATTTATCCCGGACCGTTGTCAATAGCCCGTTGTGTTGCTCTAGTACAACGTTAATTAATATTACCATTACCACCGCAATTTACCAGGTTGCGAGTTCGAAACACAACTCATTCAAAAACTACCGATAACGTTGGGGCTTTGGTATTGGTAATTTTAATTAACGCCACTCTGGAGCTACACAACGGGCTATTGGTGACTGTCCGGGATTAACCACCGAAGGGAACGATCCAAGTACAATACCACTTAATTTTGAACCACCATGGGGGCTTTGGAGAGTGGGGTACCAGATCAAAGGTTGACCTCATCATCCAACCGTGGCTGAAAATGATGATGTTTTGCCCACGAATTTTTTCCATCAGGATCGATAACAGACCGTCGTCAATAGACCGTTATGCTGCTCCAGTGCGACGCTAATTCTACTATAAAGCCTTCCGTAATTAAAAAACAAAAACAAAATAAAATCGCAACTATAGTCAAAGTTTCTCAATGAATATGTGACAAAAAATTTTAAGGAAAGGAAACATGTTGGAAAAGTTATATTTTTTAATCAGCCTACCGGAATTTAAAGTATTTGGTATTTTTTAATTAATGTTACACTAGAGCAACATAACGTGCTATTAGTGAAGGTATGGGGCCATCCCCGAAGGGAAAGATCCCATTACAACACCACGCAATTCCAAACCACGGTCAAATGACAAATCGAAATTTTAGGAGCACATTTTCTTAGAAGTTCCTTCTGTGATTCACCGGTATAGTGGCTAAGGTGTTAGCCTCTAGATCGGAGGGTTCCTGGTTCGAATCCGGGTACAGGCATAGCTGTTTGTAAGCGTATGGTGTAGAGGCGGCTGGTGCACCTTAAATCTGTTGTGGCCGATAGTCCTCACATTGGGTTAGTGTGAAAGTTTGGAGAGTGGGGTGCTAGCTCAGGTTTTGCCTCGTCTTCTGAACGTATTTCAGAATTACGAGGTGTTGTACTCGTATCTTTCACTTAGGCAATTGATCCCGGACCGTCGTCAATAGCCCGTTGTGTTGCTCTAGTACGACGATAATTAAAATTACCTTACCTCAGTAAATTCGTGAATTTTCAGGATATCATGTTTCAGTTTCTAAAGATCAAAGATAGGGATTATTTTCCCCAAAGAAACAAATTAGGAACACCAGAATATCCTTAGAATAAACTATTATCGCAGAAAGATTAATCTTCAAACCAGGCAATGTCGAAAGTACGTGTTTTTTTTTTATCTTAGCAGTTCATTTGCATAAATTCACGTCTCGCCATACTAGGTCATTACTTCAGATAGCAACCATTTGAATTATTTGTGATCTACAATACCAGTAGGATATTTGAACAGAGGGCAAAAAACTCTCAGTGTAACAGTATGACACAACACAATTCGAAATCCTTCTGCTCAGTATTTATGATGGCTCGTTTAGAGTCATGTGTCATAAAAACCAATTCATCCCGTTATTAAGTTGTTGCGTTTGGTCTACAGCTCTAACTAGAAAATGGACACCACATCAATGCGAGAAACAGCAGAGCCCACGCTAGGCTGCAGTACGGATCATCCATGCTGCGAAAGCTGTTCCCTTTTAAGGCTGTGTCACTCTCACTGGACAACTTCACATTCCAGCTGCTAAAGTGCTGACAGAATAATTTGGCACAGCACAATTCGAAATCCTCCAGCTCAGTATTTATGATGTCTCGTTTAGAGCCATGCGTCATAAAACCCAATCCATCCCGTTATTAAGTTGTTGCGTTAGGCTTACAGCTCTAACTAGAAAATGGACACCACATCAACGCGAGAAACAGCAGAGCCCACGCTAGGCTTCAGTACGGTTCATCCATGCTGCGAAAGCTGTTCCCTTCTAAGGCTGTGTCACTCTAACTGGACAACTTCACATTCCAGCTGCTAAAGTGCTGACAGAATAATTTGGCACAACACAATTCGAAATCCTCCAGCTCAGTATTTATGATGTCTCGTTTAGAGCCATGCGTCATAAAACCCAATCCATCCCGTTATTAAGTTGTTGCGTTAGGCCTACAGCTCTAACTAGAAAATTGGCACCACATCAAAGCGAGAAACAGCATAGCCCGCGCTAGGCTGCAGTACCGATCATCCATGCTGCGAAAGCTGTTCCATTCTAAGGCTGTGTCACTCTCACTGGACAACTTCACATTCCAGCTGCTAAAGTGATGATAGAATAATTTGGCACAACACAATTCGAAATCCTCCAGCTCAGTACTTATGATGTCTCGTTTAGAGCCATGCATCATAAAACCCAATTCATCCCGTTATTAAGTTGTTGCGTTAGGCCTACAGCTCTAACTAGAAAATGGACACCACATCAAAGCGAGAAACAGCATAACCCGCGCTAGGCTGCAGTACGGATCATCCCTGCTGCGAAAGCTGTTCCCTTCTAAGGCTGTGTCACTCTCACTGGACAACTTCACATTCCAGCTGCTAAAGTGCTGACAGAATAATTTGGCACAACACAATTCGAAATCCTCCATCTCAGTATTTATGATGTCTCGTTTAGAGCCATGCGTCATAAAACCCAATCCATTCCGTTATTAAGTTGTTGCGTTAGGCCTACAGCTCTAACTAGAAAATGGACACCACATCAACGCGAGAAACAGCAAAGCCCACACTAGGCTCCAATACGGTTCATCCATGCTACGAAAGCTGTGAATTCCTGTGGCTGCGGTATCGTGGAACAATCCGAGCCACACTATAGGCACGTCCCCATGACGATTATCCATTTCCTGAGAAATTTGGAACTATTTTCTCCGGCGCCGCAAACACTTATTCGTATTATATGACACAAAGCGTCTCACATGAAATACGAGCGACGGGCAACGCCGCGTACCCAGATTTCTCGCGAAATCCCTTAAGTTATTCTCTTCCAACAATAACAAAGCAAGGGGATATTTTATTTGATATCTCATCTATCATGCAAGATATTCTAGACCACCATCCCTGGGTTTTTTTTTCCTCCCTCTCTCGCTCGCTTTCCACTCTTGCTACTTCTCCTCCCCTCCCATAAGACAAGGACAGGTCGGTTTTGATTTGGAAATATGGAAAGGCGGGGGTGGGATTCGATCATTCATCTCTCTTTCGAACGTTTTTTGTTGTTGGGGGATGTTTTATTGGACTTTTGTCTTATCGTTCCTTCGATGTTTGCACCCCCTCCCCGCGTGTGATTAACAGTGCCTCGCCTCGTTGTTTGAGTTGTTTAAATCGGGCAATTTGGGTGCTTGAGATCGTTTGCGAAAGGCAAGGTGGAATCTGACGACGCGTGAAAGGTTGAAATAAATGGTTTGGAATTCGTTTCTGACAATTTTGAAACTTAATTTACACTTGTGGGAGGGTGGTGGTGGAGAAGTGTTTTTTTAAAAATTGGATACGCCGTCACCAAGTGGAAGCCAGCTTTGACAAGTCAATGGAAATAAGTAGACGTTCGTACGTAAGTTGAGGAAGAATAACGGATTAGCGACCGGAGGGTTGCTAGTTCGAATCCAACGTAAGACCGTCGTGTATGAAAAATTGAATTTGGTGGTGCAAATTGAATTTGACGTGGCCCCAAATGTCTTCATGTTGGAGGGTGTGCGGAAGTTTGGAGACTGGGGTGTAAGCTCAGGTGTTGCCTCGTCATATGACCGTGGTTCAAAATTAGGTGTTGTCCTCGAATTCCTTCCCGTTGAGATTTATCCCGGACCGTTGTCAATATCCCGTTGTGTTGCTCCAGTATGACGCTAATTGAAATACCTACCTTTCAAGTAGTGATGCGACATCGATGTCAATGTTTTTTAAAAAACATCGATGTATTTACCTTGATATATTGGGGTCGATGTTTTTGTAACATCGATGTTTATACGTGTCGATGTTTTTACATTGTTGATGTTTTATTTGTTAAATGAAAAAAAGTACCGTTATAAAAATTTTAAAAATAACCAAGTAGCATCATTTTTATAATCAGCAAATTGAACATACTTTTAGACCCAAGTGGCCAAGGGTGAAGAGTCTGAAAAGGGGGGATGCGGCATCGATGTCGATGTTTTCACAACATTGATGTTTTATAAAAAAAAAACATCGATGTATTAGAGCCTATGACGCATCACTAGTTGCTAAACCAGTTTTAAGAAATCGGGAAAAAAAGTTTAAGTACACTGAATTTTATAAACATCGATAGTTTGGGGGCGATGTATTATCAACATCGATGTTTTAATTTTGAACACCGATGTTTTGCTGTCGATGTCGCATCAGTAGTTGCTAAACCGGTTTTAAGAAATGGGGAAAATAGTTTGAATACACTGAATTTTAAAAACATCGATAGTTTTGGGGCGATGTAATATCAATCGATGTTTAAATTTGAACATCAAAGTTTCAAAACATCGATGTTTTGCTGTCGATGTAGCATCACTAGTTGCTAAACCAGTTTTAAGAAATGGGGAGAAAAAGTTTAAATACACTGAATTTTAAAAACATCGATGTTTTGGGGGCTATCTATTTTCAACATCGATTTTTTAATTTTGTACATTGCTTGGTAATTGGTAATTTTTAATTAACGTCGTACTAGAGCAACACAATTTGCTATTGACGACGGTCCGGGATCGATCCCCTAAGGGAAGGATAGAGGACAACACTACGTAATTTGTGTAAGGATCGCAGAACCTTGTAAAGGAAAAAGGTTCAGACGCTCTAGGGGACTATGGCCCTTCTTTGCCAAAGCTGTTCTTTTCAAGAATATTTCAGCACAGAATTGACTCCTTCCCTTGCTTTCTTCTGAGAACAGCATCCAGTCTAGATAAATAAACTGAAATTTGGACAACCAGAACTGAAATTTCGCCTTTAAAGTAAAATGCGCTTTGTACAAAAAGTGAGAAGTGGAAAACTAGAAAAATAAAAACCTTCTAAAGTGTACACTGGGAATTCTCTTTCTGTTTTTTTATTTTATTGATTATTTGCGAGTTCTGCATTTGAGAATTACAGTTCGAAAGCCCGTAGAGAGTGTTTCGAAAATATCTAGTCAAATTGTGAAGATTGAGAGGGGCTCAAAAGAAATTATTTTTGTACAAGAATGTGTCTTGAAATACCACGTTTTAGTGGCAGAAGGTGCTGTTTGACCCATTTGATGAAATCGTTTCTGTGGCGTAAGGCGTCATTCCTTGCTTGGATTTTCAACGCCAAGCCCCGAATTCGCACGAAAACCGCCCTTAACAAATTGGTCGGATATTTTCGAAACACCCTTTATTAAGACCCAAGTGTCATTCCCCACTCGGATTTTCATGTATTTGTAGCTACACGAATTCGGAGCTTGCTGTTAAAAATCCGACGCCACAGAAGCGGTCTTATTGTCTTTAACAGCATCCTCAACCAACAAACCATGACATTTGCGGACGCACATTCTTGGACAAAAATGTTTTTTTTGGGGTCTCTCTACCGCCCTATACAATATGGCCAGATATTTTCAAAACATAACTTAAAATCTACATTTAAAAAAATATGTATTTTTATCTAAAAAAGTATATATATCTAAAAAAGGATATGTGGTGTGTGTACATTCTCTATACAAATCTACACCGTTTGGCCAATCCACACCAAATTTGGTTCACTTATACCTTAGAACACTGCGGAAAACATAGTCTATTTCTTTCTTGTCTTCAGACCAATCTGTAACCATGACTATTGGCACACAAGTAGTCCTAAAAGTCCTCCTTGAAGCCCCAATTTTAATATCTAAAGTTTGTTTTTTTGCAATAAATGGACCTGGACAAGGGAAAACGTTCTACAGGGTTTGTGTATGAGTTAACACAGGAAAATGTCGCGGTCATATTTTAGCTGTCGCGGTCATATTTTAAACCCAAGCAACGCCGGGTTATTCAGCTAGTAAAAGATAATAGAAACAACAAATCCAATGCTATGCAAATAAAATGCAAAAAACCTCCTTCAAGTGTAAAAAGTGCCAATGTCATTCAAGTCAGAAGCGTAGATCAATATAACAGCACTCGCATACTAAGTCACATTGGAAGAGTTATCTAAATATCCGCACATGGTCCCGGAAGTTGTTATTTGTTCTTGTCATCCGATACCTGATCCCATCAGCAGCAGAACCATCCCCAGAGTGGGAACTCCTGAAGTGAAGTTGCGTTGCAAGAGATGCAAGACCCACGAGCGGTTGATATTAAGTGGGTATAGATGGAAAGATGAGGGTCTGTCTTTGTTGGCTGGATATTTATAAAGCAAAATATTATTTCTTCCTCATTCTGTGTATCAATTCAAGAATGTACCAGTATAATTCTAGCCATCGAAACGTAATAGCATAGACTTTGAAATATTATTTGAATTATACACGTACAAAGAGGCCTACTTTTAACTGTAATGTGTGTTTAGTTAGAACAAAAGTAAAGCTCTTTTTCGTGGTGCAAGGTTTTTTTCCTAATAAGGCCCGGTTCACACATCCGGTTTTTCATCGAACGGCTCCACTGCGGCCACGCCAATGTGGTCTGAGATACATTAGATCCAATGGAGTAGTTCACACATGCCTACGGCGCCGCACGTCCAACTTGCGTGTAATTTATACCGCAGTTCCCCACGGCGCCACAGCTCGCCGCACACGCTTCTCCGGTCTGAAGTACCTTGTTTTTATAAACAAATGGGGAATATGAATAATAATTAATAAATGGTTGTATCCAGTAACATTTATTTTGTTTCAAAATGTACTTTTTGACATCAAGTAAGCGAAATAAACACGTTTTTTTGTATAGAATATTTATAGCAAATGACGCGAAATGAGTACTTGCGTCATTTCACGGTTATGTGTGTATAGTTGGACTTCGGTGCCGCAGCGGCGCCGCACGTTAAAATACCGGATGTGTGCACCGGGCCTTATTGGTGTCGATTCGCATTTTTCAATAAAATGCATGGCAAAAAGCAGACCTCGGCCATGTTACCACAGTTAGCTTTCAAAATTTACATCAATCTACTTTAATTATTAAATTTTTAATCGCCTTGTTCAAATGCGGTTCGGGCTGCATTTAAGGCTAAACTTATTTCCGCTCATATATTCTTTTCTGTGATGATTTCTTTCTCGGTGATTTCTATAATTATACAGCTAAAGAATTTGTAAGAGTGGTTAGCTCTTCCATGTAATTTTTGCAATATTATGCAGATCCATAGCTCCCAAGGTAGGTAGGTAACTGAATTTATATGAGTATTTGCTTCATTTCACGGTTATGTGTGCATAGTTGAGCTTCGGTGCCACAGCGACGCCGCACGTTGAAAAATCGGATATGTGCACCGGACCTGTTTAGAGATTCCTGGTTCCTTTAAATCGATGCAGAAATTCAGCTCAGCTTTCCCTAAGGCCTCCAGGATGGCATAGGCCGATCAACCGGTCTGTTGGTTAAGGTGTTAGCCTCTAGATCGGAAGGCTCCTGGTTCGAATCCGGGTCAGAGCATGGATGTTTGTAAGCGTATGGTGTATCTTAAATCTGTCATGGCCGAAAGTCCTCACGTTAGGTTGGTGTGGAAGTTTGGAGAGTGGGGTGGAGGCTCAGGTGTTGCCTCGTCATCTGACCGTGGTTCAAAATTACGTGGTGTTGTCCTTGGATCGTTTACTTAGGGGATTGATGCTTGACCGTTGTCAATAGCCCGTTGTGTTGCTCTAGAACGACGTTAATTAAAACTACTACAACTACCAGGATGGCATATAGAACTCTCAAGAAGAGGCACAATGCCTGGAGGTCTTGAAAAAGGCAGAATTGAATATCCATGTCGATCTGTAGAAATCGGGAACCATCTTGGGTTTCTTCTGTGTTCCAGAAAGCATTAATCTTGTGAATAAAAGTTCTGGCCAAACTAAACTGGCACCACTAATATTGGATCCGTTTGATGCCACATCCACATTCCTATCATATCAGGAACATCCTTTATGGGGCAGGTGCTGGGGGCATTCCTGTAGCTACGATATATTAGCTCTGATAGTACCACCATAAGGCTACGGTACAATCTTATCAGGGTCTAAAGGTGACTCCAGGCCTAACCAACCTAGCACCACTAATTGAATTCGTCTGATGCCACATTCACATTCCTATCATATAAGGAAATTGCTTTATGAGCCAGGGAACTGGGAGCATTCCTGGAGCTACCTACAACTCATTAGCTGTCATGACACCATCAGAAGACTACTGTACATTCTTCTACACAAGGGTTGCTTGGGTGTACGACTCCAACACATATTTTTCTATGTGAATAATCTGCTGCGAAGCAGAAAATTAATGAATTATTATCTCTGTCATTTTCTTTCCGTAGTAAAGAGTCTAAACAGCATATACATGTCTCTGTTGGGTTAATTTTAAAGAAGAGTTTGTTTTTACTTTTCGTTCTTACGTGCACGAACAATACGTTCGAGTTCCTGTTCTGTTAAGAAGGAGTTCGTGTTCCTGCTTTTCAGCGGCAGAAGTGATAATGACGTATGTGGTTTGGATATTTTGCAAATCTGACTTTTTCCCCAGATAAAAGGAAGATCTCTCCAACTTCGTTTTCAAACAAGATGGGGCACCACCCCCACTGAGCTACAGAGGTTCGTCGTTTCCTTAACACGGAGCAACCTCGCAGTTGGATCGGCCGCAGTGAACCAGATGACTTGATGTTAAACAGCTGCCCGCCTAGGTCACCTGATTTGACTCCATGCGATTTCTTCCTTTGGGGGTTTGTAAAAGATAAAGTGTATGTGCCACCATTACGCACAGGTTATGTGAACTCAAACAACGGATTTCTGCTGCTGTACAATTAATTACCATTGATGACGTGTTTAACAGGAATTTACATACCGTCTTGAGATTATACGTGTAACTAAAAGAAGTTACATCGAATACTTGTAAAAAAATTCCATATTTTTCCTTTGTATTCATATATTACTTACCATTCTATGTCGTTTATTTATGAAAATATAGCATTTTGAAATCGGATGATTCATTTTGAATAACACTGTAGATTCGACTTCAAGCCTGACACTTGGTATGTCGAAACCTCAACGTATTTTCCCGAGATCTTTTTGCAGGGGGTGAGTCCATCTGTTCGGGTTTTGCCATTGGTCTCCATCTCCTGGACTTTCATCTTTTGTTTCACGTCATTATTTGTGATAATTGATTTTTCTGTATATTTTCGGGGCCCCTTTTATTTAACTGCTGGTTTAGATACTATTCCATACTTTAATTCTTGTAAATAAATTATCTTTTAAAATTTAAAAGAATTGTGTTCAGTCACTTTATAGTTCATAAGGAGGCATATCATTATTTAAACTAAAGATTTTCCACTATACTGGGGCCAAACATATCGCACCTTTGCAAGAAAAATCACACAACTCAGAATTACAGAATTTGAGAAACATCAACTTAAAGGATACCTTAAAATTTATATTGAAATAGCATAAGCTTCTTTTAAATTTTAGATAAGTACTTATGGTGGTAACTTTTATTGTATTCTAGAGAATGAGGAATAGATGATATAACACGCTGGGGGATCTCATACATATTTTTCAATGACACAACATAAAAAATTTTATGTTTTGACTTGTGTCACTTTTCTTGTCGGCATCCGATATTTTCAACACATCTCGAAATCGTGTTTTTTTCAGTTGGAATTATAACTTTCGTGGTCTTTTTACCACGCGAGAACGAATCGCAAGGTCAATCCGCTGTTATTCTAAGAACACAGACGACCACGACGGAGCTTCCAGTCTGTCACACGCCTCGTTGCATTTGGTGGACATTTCAAAGAGCCGCGGAGCCGAATCCGGGAAGTGATAGGCGGTAAAAAACGCATGGGAGGGGAATTATTTTCGGAACACTCGACAACCACCCCCTAATATTCTCGCGATATTGTCCTTCTTCCCTCTCGGAAAAGGCAAAGTTTCGGTGGGGGTAGGTTGCCACCGATGCATGTGATTGCTCTATTGGGATGCGTGGATCCGACTAACAGGGTCACTTGCAGGTCGTCAAGGAGATATGCCTATGATAAATGAAAATACACCCATGAGAAGGGGGGTGGAAAGGGGATCGAGCAAGGGGAGAAATGAATCAAAATATCGGGGATCTAGGTTGTTGGGATGGTGAAAGATCTGTTTACTTTCCCTTCAACGAATTTTGTTTAGAGTTAGCGTTTGATGCTTTCCACAGTTATGCTATTGCTTCTTGGGTAGCCCAGTTGGAAGATTCGCGGTTTATCAACCGGTGTTCAAAATACGGTTCAGCCGAAGACCATCGTACTGGCGCACTTTAAACCTGTTACGTTCTCAAATGTCCTCACGTTGGTGTGAAGTGGAAGTTTGGAGCGTGGATGGCCAGCTCAGGTGTTGATCTCGTCATCTGACCATGGTTCAAAATTACTCGGTATTATCATCGGAACTTTCCTTTCGGGATTAATCCAGAACCAATAGCCCATTGTGTTGCTTCAGTGTGACGTTAATGAACTATGTACCTACCTACGTTGGGTTTTACTTGCAAAGAGGAAAGCCACAGGGACTCAAGCTCCTCATTTCCTTCACAGATCAAATGTTTCCTTTTTCCAAGATTGTGTTAGTAATTAAACTGGATGAAATCATTAAAAATTATAGTAGCCTTATTGTACTAGCTCCAATTAACCTAGTGTGTTATTCGAGTCGAATTCAATACCAATATTTTTGTTTTTAAAGCTTTAATTAAATTTCGAACACGAGTGTCCTAAGAGGCGTGAAAGTAACTGTGAAACAGAAGACCATTTAGGATTTTTCGAGTGAGCTTAACCCTCCAGATTATTTTGACGCTATCTATCGTCCATCAACATCGGATCAATTTTGATAATGACCAGATATCTCGTCATAAAGAATGCCAATTGATGAAGATATTGCAGTTTTTTTTATAATAACGAGATCAAGATAAGGTCAGTTTTCTTCTAATGACACATATCTCATCCATCAAGATCTGGTCAATTTTGCTAATAATACTGTCGAGAGACAACCAAAATTAAGGTTAAAAGGTACGCAGTTTACATCCAGAGTTATTGCAAAATAACGACAAGTACAATCTGTGACACAAATCCGAGTATATATTATTCTTAATCCAGCTTTGCGAATCTTTCAGTAGCAGTACAAACCCCTGATGCAGAATTGTATTCAGTGTTCTGCAATACAACTGCAAGCAATTGCAATTGTTCTGCAGGCATTTTGTCCGAATTTTGAAAACTGCAGTAAATTCCAAAATAGAGGTAAAACACAATTATTGGCTAAATATATATTATTTATTTATAATAAAACATCAAAATTAATTAATTAACTTTAATTACTTAAAACCAGGGCATACTTTCAGAATTTGCAATTCTGTCGATCACTTTAGAAGTTAAAATTTTTGTCATTGACATAGAAGTGCTGTTATTTCTAACGTATTTGTGGTAATTTGGGGTGGTGTAGGGAGATTGTTCCGTAGCTAGAAAAGAAAAAAAGTTGTGTCAAGGAACGCGCTTTGCAATGCAGAACATCGTAACTTATAATTGAAAAAAATCTGCCAAAATTTTGATAAAGTTAAGGAAAAATGGTTCTGCAAAGACTTTGTTCGGAAACGTACGTCACAGTTTTAAGCACTTTCTGCTCCCGGGGCTTCAACCGTTGAAGTTCAAACAGAAACTTAACAGTAAGGACTGTTCTTACGTCGATAGATTTAGCTCTTTACAAGCAGCTTTAATTTAGGTAGAATTATTTGCTAATACGAAGTGGAATTGAAAGCAGATTAAAAAACCCCAATTGTTTCATTTCCTCATAAGAAATGATTGACTGTATGTGTGGAGAAGGTACACAAAAAATTCTGTAATCTTTCTCTGCTCAAAGATGAAACGCGACTTTTTTTATACATATAGCCTCTACTTCTTAACAAAACATTTATTACTACTTAGTGCTGAATATGTGCATATTGTTATGTAGTAAAAGCCTTTTAGAGAGAGATAGAATAACGAATGACGCAAAAGGTATGTTACTAAAATCTAAGGATTTCGCAGTTGAATGTTTCGTTGTTGAAATTAGCAAGGTGGGTATTGAAAGCTTTTTTTTTTTTTTTTGAAGAATAAGCGTTGAAAATAACATCCGCGAGTGTTTTAATTAAATTGTCTTGATGTAACCATTATTTCTGATTAACACATTCGCTGCAGGTCACGTTAGGATGTGTTTATAGTTATTGCCCATCCGTAGAATTGTTTTTTTCCCAGAAGCGGTCTTACTTTTTATAACAAATATGATTGAAAAGTGCGGCAATACCAGAATAGATTGGCGAAAGCTCAGCCAACAAATTTGCAATTTGTCCTTGCTTTTCCACTGGGAAGGCTAAATTTCATGCATATATTTTCAAATTGGTTGCAAAATATCCTGGACCACTGACCGTCATATTAACTGAGCCCTGAATTGTTGGACGAACTAATAAGTTATCGATCTTGACAAATATTTTCACCCAACTTACTTAATTTTATTAAAGTTACAAAGAAACACGAAAAAACGTCAGAGTTGGCGATGACGTTTAAAACTGTATTTTTCAAGTATTCAAGATTCGTGTACATCAGGTTTCTTCAACCTGTGTTCCGCGGAACCCTTGAGTTTCGAAGATGTTTCGAAGGGTTCCTCCGCTTTTATGAGAATACCGAGATGAAATTCAGTAATTTTATTAATCAAACAAATATCCATAACTGTCGATAACACAACTATCCGTCGTGACAGCTTTAATCTGTTTTGTATTTACGTATTTCATACAAAATAAAGATTTATTTCGTATTTTTTTTATCACTTTCTAAACCAGTGTTTCTCAAAGTATGGTCTGCGACTACATATCTTTTCCTGGGGTAGTATACCCCACTGTTTTTCTTGATATGTAAAAGCATGTTTAGGTGGAACTTGGTAGATAACACAAGTTTGAAAAACATTGTTTAATTTAGGCTTCCTTGAAGAATATTATAAACTAGGGGGCCTGCCCCCTGCTCGCTAACGCTCGCCAACCCCCGGAGGATTGCTTCGCAATCCTCATTGGTTCGCTAAAGGGAACCTATGCTCGCTTCGCTCGCCTCAATGAAAACATGTGTCCTATCAGAAGTAATTGTTTACAAAATATGTTACCAAAAAAATGTTTTTCAAATCTGAATTTGCTGTATTCCAGAAAAAATATTTTCAGTATCTCTAAAATCAGAATTCAAATGAAAACTTTGTGCAAATTTTGACTCGAAATGTGAGCGTTGCTTTGGAAATTGAATACCCAACATGTTGTTTGTGTGTACATTTTCCCAGCACTCAAACGACCCACACTTTTTCATTGAGTTTGTTGCCGAAAGTTGTAGTGCAAGCGTCTTGTTGAACTATAATTGTTGGCCCTGAAAAAGGACCGTTTTTTAAATGGCCCTGAAAAGATCCTCCGCTTTCTTTGATTTATATTATAAACTAACTGCAACAGCTCATTAAAATGTCCTTTTTTTTTTTTTTTCAGTAAAATTTCATCCGATAACGCTATAAATTCAATCGATGCGCGAGACTTCGCGATAAAGAAACAATCATACAGTGTTACCAAAACGCGATTACAAATAACGTCTTTTTTGCGTGCCACGTAAGAGAATTATATATATAGACTAGAAGGGTTCCAGGAAGTATGAAGACACCTGATGTATATCATGAAAGGGCAGATGGCAAAACTTTTACTTGAAAAATTATTTTACTGAAAAGGTATTCACATAAAATAATACAATATCGACTTCTTTTGTCTTACACCATACTGTTTGCATTACAAATCAATTAAAACGACTATACTGTAAAAAAGACATCTCAACCCTTCGTTAGTTGCACTTTTCCTGACAAGTGAACGGTAACATTTTTAATGTTAAGGAATGAAAATAATAACTTTAAAAATATATAATTTATAAATTTAAATCATACATTTTAAGCAGCTAATAATTTTTTAGCATGCCCTAAACTATTTTAAATGCATAATTAATGCGTGTGTAACTAGGGGAAAAAAACGTCGGGTACCTCACAGACGCACAGTGGTCTCATTTGTTAACCCTTCTGATGGTTGTCTCGACGAGTTATCCTGCCATCAGCAAAACTGACCAGGTCTTAGTGGACGAGATACCTCTTAATTAGAAGAAAACTGACTAGATCTTGAATTCGCCATCAACAAAAGAAATCCGTAAGATCTTGATGACGAGATATCTCGTCATTAAAAAAACTGGTCAGATCGTGATGGGCGAGATATATCGTTGAAACCACTTGGAGGGTTATTAAAAAAGGTGGAGGGTTGAAGGTTTAATTTGTGTGCGACCAATAGACAGGCAATCAATAAATAAACCTGAAAGCACCCTTCCTACCAAAAGTGTCAAGAAATTCACTTATAATGCTCATGGTGAACACAACAATTGAAAATTTTAAAATCTAGCACTATCTGCATTCTGGGAAAAAGATACTTGTTGCTGTCACCGAAAACGCGGTCGAGATTGACAGATACTCACCTCATTGTTGGCGGATTTCGTTCTCACGCCTGTTGCGACAAACGCTTTTAGGTATGCATGACCTCTGTGGACTCCTTTGACTTAGTTACTGCCTAGAATAATGCCATTCTATTCGAATGGTACGTCTTTTGTCCTTCCTCTTTGGTAGCATCGACTATTCAGATACTACATCTAGTAGGCGCCAGCGGATAGATATCCTCCACGTTTATTCTTCATCCTATCAGAGATCTCGACCGCTTAGGGACTTCGTAATAGACAGTTGCTGACCACTATCAGAATGCAAACCAGCCTCAGGGCACCTCAGCATAGCAGTGACTTCAGCCAGTCCGTGCTGCGTACTCAAAAGGAAAGACCAGAAGCTTTTAAAGAGCAACTTTGATCGCCTTGTGAAAGAAAGTGAAGGGTATAGTTCCAACAAGTGCTCTACCCGGGTGGTCGGCCATTATGTCCTCTCCAATTAGTAGCCGCCTGCAGTGACACTTTGTTGGGCGGGCCATATCTTTGGCACGGAGGGCTAGCTGTCTGTCCCTTCATCTCTTTGTGAGCATTCGTTGGAGTTGCGCAAGGGACTGAGCTGGAGGGGGTTGTCAGGTTCGATTTATGACCTTTTAGTTCCGGAAGGTTGGTGATTGTCGGTACAGTTCCAGACTATCTCCTTCCATGGACACTGTGGGAAAGTGTTGTTGAAGCGTTTGTTTGGGAAGTATTTTTCGATAGACGCCAGCGGAAACGGTGTCCTCAAAGAGAAAAACATTTCGTAGGGGGTAGGGCAATATAGTAATAAAGGAGGGGATCCGAGACTGGCCATTAAAACGTTATCGTCCCTCTCGCTCCTGAATTACGGCGAAGGGGTCTTCTGGAGCTTTACGATCTTTAAATTTCCGTAATTTGCTACCAAATGGACGCGGCGTTTTCTTTCGGCAGCGAATAATCGCATATTCGTTCCTCGAAGAAGGAAGATAATAAACACGGAATAAGGAATGTAAATGTTTTTATTGCATGCTTTTAGTTAGCTGACTATCAAAGAGTGAATAATGCCGAGGATTAAGGGCGACTGTTGGATCGGAAAACAGACGGTCCGGGAGATTCAGAAAGCTAAGTGTCGACTCGAGGCGAAGTTCACTAACCGTGAATAGAAAACTGTCTCAATGGGAATAGAGTTCTTTTATTGCCGTTCAAATGAAATGTATATTCAAAGGCTCCGCGTAAATTTCCTTGAGAGTATATTACTGTAATAGTTGGTAAAATACTTCACTCGCAAACTCTACCTTTTCGACACTGAAGTGGATATTCACTTCATAAAAATTTGCCCTATATAAGCTAAAGTAGTTTTGTGATTTCCATCTGGTGGCAAAATCTCTTATGTCATCAGTAGGGCAACTTTTTGCAACAAATGCAACTTTTTTTCATCCGTTCTACGCTGTATGTAAAGTACTAAAATCAAAATTACTCCTTCATGGGGGTGTATAGTAAGTGAGTTATAACCGCAATATGTAAATGCAACTTTCTGCATAAATGCAATTTTTTGCATAAATGCACCTTTATAAAATATAGCTTAAAATTAATTAATATCAAATTACTATTTCATTTTTTGCTCTCTGAATCAACCCTTCGATCACGTGTGTCTGATATTGAGAACGCCGAAGTATTGCGGATCAAACAAGTCCATGGCAAGAAGGTGTTCGTCCTAAGACGAAAATGAAATAAATGGCAATATGTACTTTAACACATTGGTTGGCATTCTTGATAATCCAGAGGAAACTTGCGTAATCGACTGCAGAGTTTGTGAGGTGAGTGTCGATCATAAATATGTTGTTCGCCTTGTAGATGACGTTTTAAAATCTCTGAATGTTGAGCGAAAGGATTTTGCGCTACTACTATCCGATACAGCACGTTATATGACTGCGGCTGACGCAGGTTTTCAATGTTAAAGAAATTGCTAGCCAAGGATCGGCCATTCAAGGTTCTTCTCTATTTCAGTATCTATATATATAATTCTCTTACGTGGCACGCAAAAAAGGCGTTATTTGTAATCGTGTTTTGGCAACACTGTACGATTGTTTGTTTATCGCGAAGTCTCGCGCATCGATTGAATTTATAGCGTTATCGGATGAAATTTTATTGGGAAAAAAAGGAAATTTTAATGAGCTGTTGCAGTTAGTTTATAATAGAAATCAAAGAAAGCGGAGGATCTTCTCAGGGCCATTTAAAAAACGGTCCTTTTCAGGGCCAACAATTATAGTTCAACAAGACGCTTGCATTATAACTTTCTGCAACAAACTCAATGAGAAAGTCTGGGTCGTTTGAGTGCTGGGAAAATGTACACACAAGCAACATGCTGGGTATTCAATTTCCAAAGCAACACACATTTCGAGTCAAAATTTGCACAAAGTTTTCATTTGAATTCTGATTTTAGAGATAATGCATATATTTTTTCTGTAATACAGCAAATTTAGATTTGAAAAGCATTTTTTTGGTAACATATTTTTTAAACAATCCCTTCTGCTAGGACACATGTCTTCATTGAGGCGAGCGAAGCGAGCATAGGTTCGCTCAGCGAACCAATGAGGATTGCTAAGCCATCCTCCGGAGGTTGGCGAGCGTTAGCGATCAGGGGGCAAGCCCCCTAGTAATAGTAATAATTGCGAAAAATGTATTGCCTTTATTATTTAAAGATGGAGGTATACTCTGGCTGTTTCTCAGTCGCCCCAAATTTTTTTTATGATTATGCCCAAGTGCCCCAGCACATCACTCAGGAACATATTAATGTGCATTCGATTCTGACCATTCTGTAAACCAGGGATCGGCAAACGTTTTTTGGAAAGAGCCAGATCGTAAAATTTTAAGGCTCAGCGGGCCAGGTAGCATAACCGAAGATAGTATTTACAAGGCAATTCTACTCATTGAGCGAAAAAAGAAACAGGTTCAAAATTGTTTTATGAAGAAGTGATATTTTCACATAATATTATAAACAGTTTGCTGACACTAACAAAAAACACGATTAAAATATTTATATTTCTTAATAAACGTATTAAAGAACAAGCTAAATTTTGTACTTATGCGATGAATGTAATGTTTTTTCTGAGATAATATTTCATCATACTGGACTTCGAAGTTAGTACTTCCCCTATCATTAAAGATGTTTCCAAATTGTCATCTGTTAATAATGATCTGTAATGCGATTTTTTACATAGTTCATTTTCAAAAATGTCCTTTCACATTGGTAAGTACACACAAATATACATAGATATACGTAAATCCCCATGCATATTATTTTAATTGACCTTTTTTATCTTTCGAAAGATATTTATAGGAATGGGTTAGATCCATTTCTTTAAGCATCATTTTAGCCCATCATTTTGCTGATCAATCACTTACAATTGAAGATCTGACCGAAGCTCTTCCATTGTACAGTCAGAAATATTTTTAAATATAGAAATGTCTTTTACTCTTACATCAAGATCCGAAAAATGTTGTTATAACTGTTGTTGTAGTAATGTAACTGTAGGTTATATAAGTACAGAAAATATATCACCGCGAATTGTTTTGGGAATGGGGATTTCGCTAATATTTGAACCTCTTTTTACAGAATGGAAAACTGTCAAACTTGTTTAATGTGATTCGTGTTTCAAACAATGCAAATTTTCGTCGATTTGACTTAAAGATCGAATACGTTTCACATATGAGTAATTTTAAGTTTGCTGTTTTCCATACGTATTCCATGCAGACAATCCATAGAAACTAATTCTTCTCAGTGACCTCAAACTTCAGTATTGACCCCTGGAATAACAGCGGCAACTGTGTAGTATCAGTAATGTCATCAAGAACTAATGAAAACCACTTGAAATATTTTGCTTTGTCTTTTAATGTGGCTCCCGACGTCCTCAACTCTTCTAACTGTTGTTCTCGTCGAAAAAGACTGACAGATCTAAACAAATTCATTTCCTCTGGGCACATTTCTTCGGCTGCCACAAGCAAAAATTAATTCACCATCGGTAAATGGTTTCTCTTTCGTGTCGCGTAATTTGATTTATTTTTAAAAACATTTTCATGTAAAAAAATATTAACCCGCGGGCGAGATTAAAAATAGGTGGCTGGCCGTGGTTTGCGGACCCCTGCTGTAAACTAAACAATTCGTGTTGTAAATTCGAAATAGTTAGAATATATAGAAGTTAATATCAACTTTTGGAAAATTGTGTTGTATGTGTTTCCTTGTGTATTATAATACTGTTGTACGCCACTAAAATTGTCAATATATTTTGCATTTTTTTCATTTTTTACGAATAATTTATTTTAGTATTTAGTGCATCAAAAATAAATGCAACTTTATTTCCATAAATGCAACTTTTCCCATTTTTACTGCAACAAAAAAGTTGCCCTACTTATCAGCTGAAAATAAAATAACAATAATCCGAAGTATATAATAATAGAATC
Organism: Metellina segmentata; assembly: GCA_947359465.1. Classification (NCBI taxonomy): domain Eukaryota; kingdom Metazoa; phylum Arthropoda; class Arachnida; order Araneae; family Tetragnathidae; genus Metellina; species Metellina segmentata. The sequence goes on along the minus strand of OX375881.1, from coordinate 22,039,623 downwards.
AAATCATAAGGAAATAATTTGTTTTTTGCTCTCCTGAAAAATGTAGCTTATAGATACACGACCTTTTGCACTTTGAGTGACAATATCAATATTTCAGTTTTTGAGCATTATGTCCCGGAATTGTCCCAGAAAAAGGTTGGCAACCCTAGCTGCGATGCGTGTTTCCTGTACGTATTCCGAACAAAATTTACTTGACTTATTTTTCGAATACAATTTCGGCACTAAGCATATAAATATCTCAAAGATTGAGCCGACCAACCGGCATAGTGGTTAAGGTGTTAGCCTCTAGATCGGAAGGTTCCTGGTTCTTATCCGGGTCCGGGCATGGATGTTTGTAAGCGTATGGTGTAGAGGCGGATGGGGCACCCTAAATCTGTCGTGGCCGACAGTCCTCACGTTGGGTTGGTGTGGAAGTTAGGAGAGTGGGGTGCCAGATCAGGTGTTGCTTCGTCTTTCAAACCGTGGTTCAAAATTACGAGGTGTTGTCCTCGGATCTTTCCCTTAAGGGATTGATCACGGACCACCGTCAATAGCACGTTGTGTTGCTCTAGTACGCCGTTAACTAAAAATTACCAATCCCAAAGAATGAATTCCGAATTGATATATGATAGTTGATTGGTCAATTCCAATTTGATTATGCGTTATCGAAGCCAGGAGAACTGCCTTTCAATGCGATGGATATTATGAGGTAATTGGTAATTTGTAATTAACGTCGTACTAGATCAACACAACTGACTATTGACTACGGTCCCTTAAGGAAAAGATCCTAGGACAACACCTCGTAATTTTGAACCACGGTTTGAAAGACGAAGCAACACCTGAGCTGGCATCCCACTCTCCAAACTTCCACGCCAACCCAACGTGAGGACTTTCGGCCACGACAGATTTAAGGTTCACCAGCCGCCTCTACACTATACGCTTACAAACATCCATGCCCGGGCCCGGATTCGAACCAGGAACCTTCCTATCCAAAGGCTAACACCTTAATCACTATACCGGTTGGTCGGTATTATGCGACTAGATACATATCGTGCGAGAGCATTTGGGTAGTGGGAAAAAAAATCTTCTCGGACCATCTGGTTTGTTGGTGTTTGCACTGAAAATCCCTCTCACAGATGAAATCCTTCATATTTGACGACATAAAATATGAATTTATCGCGACATAATTTTCAAACGACCCTTAGGAATCACGGTGACTTGAAGTATCATGTCTACATTTTAAGCGTTGTGAGTCGCGAAAAACCGAGGATTATGTATCTGGTGTCCGGCATAAAAAGTAATTGGTCAACTCAGATGCAATTCAGTAACGTTATTTGAGATCTCGGTAAAGGAAAACCTGCTTTTGCGGATGGATGACACAATTCATTCTGTGCTAAAATACAGTATTCTAACTAATATTTCTCATATATTAAATGCACTACCCTTCAATAATGGACCGGACGGCAGCGGATTTGCATAAAATCTGACTACTTGTTTGGGGGTGTTTTTCGTGGTATGGCCTGGGACCTTTGCATGTTGTTCCTGGTCAATTGAACGCCGACACCTTCATGAACATTTCGGACAATCAGGGTCTTCCCACTCTCTGGCAATTTTATGGAATGGACGAATGTTACTTCCAGGACAAAGCTCCATGTCATGTTGCAGACTCTGTCAAGCAGTGGTATCGAGATATGGATGTAAAACGTCTTCCCTGGCCTGCTCAGAGTCCCGACCTAAACCCAATAGGACATTTGTGGAACGAGTCAGAGCGACGCTTCCGGACCAAGGAACCATGTCCGAAATCGACAGCCGAGCTGGCGACATTCTTGCAGCAGGAATGGACACACATATCCATAGCTGTGTATCAAAACCTTGTTGAAAATATGCCCAGAAGAGTTGCTAGTGTAATTGCAGCACGTGAAGACCATCCCCCTATTGAAGCATGTATTCTTTCCCTTATGCCATCACATCTTGCTGTCCGGTCCCTTATTGTAGTGTATAATAGCTAAGATTGCAACCGAACATCTAAAAATATATTAGTGTGATGAATCTTTAGTGATGTTCTCAGCTTTCGTAAGCTAGGAATAGTTTGGAATATAGTTGATTCGTATCCACCTGTTCGTTGATTCGCAACCACCACTTGTAACGAATTCGTATTCGCCGTTGCCCACGGCAAATAAAAATTCGTCGGATAATCAAAAAGGTTTTGTGAATTCATTATGTAAGAAGAAAAATGACGAGATATGTGTACGTGTTACTTCACTTTAAGCTAACACGTAAATACTATGAGTACAAAAGTATCGAATTACATTGGTCTTTCCAAGAGATGATTATTCCCTCCCCTTTTCTCTCTCTCTCTCTCTCTCTCTCTCTCTCTCTCTCTCTCTCTTCTCTCTCTCTCTCTCTCTCTTGTTTAACTTAAAATCTATAAAAATTCATCTAAAATTTTAAACCTCTACATATTTCTCTATTTTTATTTCCAAATCCGAATTAAAATGTGTTTTTAAAATTATCCCGTTTGCATTTTATAAAAATCAAAATTTTGGAATCAATTCAACAGAAGGGATGCGAGACATCGACTGAAAAACATCGACGTTCAAAATTAAAACATCGATATTAATCATACATCGCCCATAAAACATCGATGTTTTTAAACATCAGTGTATTTAAAACTCCCCTCCCCCCCCCCTTTTTTTTTCTTAAAACTGGTTTAACACCCTCAAACATTGATGTTCGCCGGGGGAGGTTTAATTTGTCATTTGCCGTGTTTAATAGGTTATAAATACGACTTTTTTTTAACTTTCGAAACAAAGTTAAAAAAAAAATAATAGAAGAACGATTAACAAATCTTTTATTTTTAAATTGAATAATATAAAAGAAAGTAACATAGGTAGGAACAAAATAATAATTATTGCTAGTTATTATTAAACACTACAAACTTATTTACTGTAAATAAAAAATATTGGGGCCTATAATTATTATAGGCCCCAATATTTGTAATTTACAGTTTGTAAAAAACGAAGTTCGTTAACTTTCTTCCCCCTTATGCCGACTTCTTTTTTTACCAGTTAGGGAAAGAACTCCTTCAGATGGGACAGATTTTGATATCACTGACAAATACTTAAGTTGCACGGTTATTTTTCTTAATTTTTAGTATGGAGCTTTTTACATTAAAAAAAAATGTTGAAACATCGATGTTAAACAAACATCGGCTACAATAAATCTATGGTAAATACAATAAAGTTTTTATAAAACATCGATGTTTTAAAAACAATGACATCCATGTCTCATCACTACTTTTAACACCCTTTACCCTTGGCTACTTTGGTCTAAAAGTATGTTCCACATACTGATTATTAAAATTATGCTACTTGGTTAGTTTTTAATTTTTATAATTGTACATTTTTCATTTAAAAATAAAACATCGACAAGTATAAACATCGATGTTAAAAAACATCGACTCCAATACATCGATGTTTTTTTTTGTTATTATCGATATACATCGATGTTATACCCAAATGTTTTGAAAACATCGACATCGACAGCAAAACACCGATGTTGATAATACATCGCCCCCAAAACATCGATGTTTTTAAAATTCAGTGTATTTAAACCATTTCCCCCCCCCCCTTCTTAAAATTGGTTTAGCAACTAGTGATGCTACATCCTTTGCAAAACATCGATGTTAAAAATTTAAATATCGATAGTGATAATACATCGCCCCCAAACCATCGATATTTTTAAAATTCAGTGTATTTAAACTTTTTTTCCCATTTCTTAAAACTGGTTTAGCAACTAGTGATGCGACATCGGCTCCAATACATCGATGTTTTTTTATAAAAAATCACAATGTTTTGAAAACATCGACATCGATGTCGCATATCTACTTTTCAGACCCTTCATCCTTGGCCACTTGGGTCTAAAAGTATGTTCAATTTGCTGATTATGAAAATTATGCTACTTGGTTATTTTTTAAATTTTCATAACGGTACTTTTTTATTTAAAAATAAAACATCGTCAAGTATAAACATCGATGTTACAAAAATATCGACTCCAATACATCGATATTAAAAACATCGACATCGATGTGGCATCGCTAATCCATATTCAACAGGCGAGGTATTTGGGCATTATGGAATGTTTAGATTTGGACGTTGTAAGAAATGTAAACAATATCGCACCATCGAGAGAGGAGACGGTTGTAGCCAATTACAGCAAGTGTATCGCTTTAATCAGTGCATCACTTATTTCCTGATTTGTGAATAGAGGAGGCGGAAGCCCGTTTGGAAGGGTAGAGAATTAGAAACCCAGGGTTGCGAGTTCGAAACTTGATCCAACCAATGACCGTCGTGAACGTAGGGGCAAATGCACCTTATATCTGGAGTGACCTTAAACGTACTCACGTTGGCGTGGAAGTTTGAAGATCAGGTCAGATGACTTCGCCATCTCACTATACTTCAAAATTACGAGTTGCTGACCTAACCTTTAATCTTTCCCTTCAGGCTGAATCCCGGACCGTCGCCAATGGGCCGCTGTGTTAATCCGGTGCGACGTTAATTCAACCACCTAGCCAACTATCCTTCTTGTAAATACGGTTCTTGGATAATCTGTGGTTTAACTCTTATCGCCGGATTTGCTGATCCATGGATTAACTCACTGGAGTCCTGTCCCTTAAATGGCTCTTGTGTACCAGTAGATAATCCTAAGTCGACAGCTAACTCTATTCTGGATTTTTCAGGGACGACGACAAAAACAAATCGAGCATAAGCAAGTGGAAAAGGCCCGACCGTAATCCTATAAAACTCACAACAATGACAAGAATCTCTGTTGAGAAACCAGAAGCTGAGCTTTCCTTTCAGAGTTTATGATCCTAGTGCGGTGCGTTTGTGTGACTCCCCAAAACCGATAAACCGTCAGGTATCTTCGAGACTCTGGTGGTCTCGTTACTCAGTGGTCTCATTACTCACATTTCAATCCAATTATAATGAACATACCATCCATACTTACATAAATGGATGCCCCCCCCACACCTCTAAATGAAATAAAATTATCCTAAAATATATAATTGGTAATTTTAATTAACGTCGTACAAGAGCAACACAACGGGCTATGGACGACGGTCCCCTAAGAGAATGATCCGAGGACACCACCACGTAATTTTGAACCATGATGAGATGACGAGGCAACATCTGAGTCGGCACCCCAATATACAAACTTTCACACCCACTCAACGTGAGGACTTTAGGCCATGACAGATTTAAGGTGCACCGGCCGCCTCTACACCATACGCTTACAAACATCCATGCCCTGACCCGGATTCGATCCGGGAACCTTCCGATCTAGAGGCAAACACCGTAACCACCAGACCGGTTGGTCGGCCCTAAAATATATAACAGCACTTCGTTTACTTTTAGTGTGGTGTAACTGCTGTTATTGTTTACTGTGGTGTTACTTCCAGTAAAATGTATAGAAAAAAGCGCACTTCGGTCACGTTAACACAATTAAATTCTGAAAGAGTTCTTTGTTCTCTTCTCATTCTTGAGTGACTCAACTTTTTGACCACAGTAGTATCTCCACTTCTATTCACCGTACAGACGAAATTCAACAGTTTTGTAAAGAAAAAAAATCTAAATATTAATCCTTCGTGAACCCACCATGAAGAGGTATCTCGTCATTATCAAAAACAGTCTCGACCTTGATTCTTGATGGACGATATATTTCGTTTAGGGATGCGACATCGATGTCGATGTTTACAAAACATCGATGTATTGGAGGAGTCGATGTTTTTGTAACATCGATGTTTATACTTGTCGATGTTTTTTACGTTGTCGATGTTTTATTTTTAAATGAAAAAAGTACCGTTATAAATTTTTTTTTAAATAACCAAGTAGCATAATTTTTATAATTAGCAAATTGAACATACTTTTGACCAAAGTGGTCAAAGTTCTGAAAAGTAGTGATGCTAAATCGATATCGATGTTTCCAAAACATTGATGTTTTATAAAAAAAACATCGATGTATTGGAGCAGATGTCGCATCACTAGTTGCTAAACCAGTTTTAAGAAATGGGGGAAAAAGTTTAAATACACTGAATTTTAAAAACATCGATGGATTTGGAGCGATGGATTATCATCATCGATGTTTTAATTTTTAACATCGAAGTTTTGCAAACGATGTATCATCACTAGTTGCTAAACCAGTTTTAAGAAATGGGGGGAAAAAGTTTAAATATATTGAATTTTAAAAACATCGATGTTTTGGGGGAGATGTATTATCAGCATCGATGTTTTAATTTTTAACATCGAAGTTTCAAAACATCGATGCTTTGCAAACGATGTATCATCACTAGTTGCTAAACCATTTTTAAGAAATGGGGTGGGGGAGTTTAAATACACTGAATTTTAAAATCATCGATGTTTTGCTGTCTATGCAGCAACACCAGTTGCTAAACCAGTTTTAAGAAATGGGGGGAAAAAAGTTTAAATACACAGAATTTTAAAAACGTCGATGGTTTTGGTGCAATGTATTATCATCATCGATGTTTTAATTTTGAACATCGAAGTTTGAAAACATCGATGTTTTGCAAACGATGTAGCATCACTAGTTTTACCAGTTTTAAGAAGTTTTAAACCAGCTAAACCAGTTTTAAGAAACGGGGGGGAAATTTAAATACACTGAATTTTAAAAACATCGATGTTTTGGGGGCGATGTATTATCAGCATCGATTTTTTAATTTTGAACACCGATGTTTTGCTGTCGATGTCGCATCACTAATTTCGTCACGAGAAAGAAATTACAAGAACTTGATCTTGTCGTCAGAAATATCTTGACATCAAGATATCTGCTCATTTGCAAAATGGAATCGGACCTCGATGGACGAGCTATCTCGTCAAAACCACTTGGGGGGGTTGAGAATATTGAATAAAATGAATTAGTCAAATATCGACCTCAAGTCCGAGTGCATTATATTTTCCCATCGAGTTTCTTAATCAGGCGAATATATTATGAGTAGATGGCATAGCCCAACATTCCTCCACAGATGCGAGTAGAGGCTCCTGATGAATAAACTTATCGAAAGCGATCGAGAGGGGGAAGGGGGCGGGAAACATGGAAGCGATGTCGTTATTGGGATCATGACGACAGTTATTCTCCGAATTCTGTATTTAAAGGAGCTCCCTTAAGCGAGGGACGTCCCCGACATCCAGAAGGCCAATTAGATCGACCGGACAACACGGCCCAGGCAATACATCTTGGAAAGTGGCCGTGGCCGGCACTTTGCGGCTCTCGGACCACCCCTGACGATTACTGGGAGGGGGGAGAGCCCCCTCGTTTATTGCCGGGGGGGCTGGGGAAAAGTATGTGTTGTCTTAATCACGACAGGTCATTTATCCTCGGGGCCTGCTGGACTCTCGGTCGGATTCCTCGGCTAAACACTGCCATGGGAAAGTTAACAAGTGATTCCGGAGTGGACTCGAGTGTCCAGGGGGTTGCCGGATCGGGAGGACTAGTCTCCAGATTGGCTTCATTCACAAGACCCTGGAGTTAAGAGATGGAGAAACTGTTATTTCACTGCAGTGTCGATGGTTATTGATTCGTGGTTTGTTCTTTTTGTCTAATGCCTGGTCTGGCTGTGTGAACGCAGTTGGTAGAATCGGGGGTTACGAGTTCCAGACAATCCAACCACCGTCGTGTACGTGAAGGCTGGTGCACGTTATGTGTCGGGGTAAAGTTGTAATAGTTCCTCAAATATCCTCGTGTCGCCTTGGTGGGGAAGTTTGGAGAGTGGGGTGCCAGCACGGGTATATCCATCTACTAGGTAAGCAGTTAATAAACGTCGCATCGGAGCTACACAGCAGGTGGTCCGGGAACTATTCCGAAGGGAAAAGCCATTGGCTTCATTCGCACGACCCTGAAGTTAGAAATGGGCAAAACTGTTATTTCACAACTTTTTCAACGGTTAGTGATTAATTCGTGGTATGTTCTTTTTGTTTAATGCCTGGTCTGGCTGTGTGAACGCAGTTGATAGAATCGGGGGTTACGAGTTCCAGACAATCCAACCACCGTCGTGAACGTGAAGGCTGGTGCACGTTATGTGTCGGTGCAAAGTTGTAATAGTTCCTCAAATATCCTCGTGTCGCCGTGGTGTGGAAGTTTGGAGAGTGGGGTGCCAGCACGGGTATATCCATCTACTAGGTAAGCAGTTAATAAACGTCGCATCGGAGCTACACAGCAGGCGGTCCGGGAACTATTCCGAAGGGAAAAGCCATTGGCTTCATTCGCACGACCCTGAAGTTAGAAATAGGCGAAACTGTTATTTCACCACAGCGTCGATGGTTATTGATTAATTCGTGGTATGTTATTTTTGTCTAACGCCTGGTTGGGCTGTGTAAACCCAGTTGGTAGAGTTTCGGATTAGTGACCGGAAGGATACGAGTTAGAGACATTCCGCCAACATTGTGTACTTGAAGGCCTGAGCACATTAAACATGCCGTAACCTATAATATCCTCGTGTTCCATATCCATTGATGTGGAAGGTAGCAGAATGGGGTGCCAGCTCGGGTGTATCCATCAGGTAGGTAAGCAGTTAATTAAGATCATACTGGAGCAACACAGCGGGCATTGCTGGCGATCCGGGATCCATTCCTAAATGAAAGATCCGAAGACAACACCTCAATTTTGAACCACGGTCAGATGACGAGGTCAACACTTGGTCTGGTACCCCACTCTCCATACTTCCACACCATGGCAACGAGATGACATTTGAGGCAACAACAGGTATAACGTGAACGATTAAGCGATGGTCTTTGCCTGGACCAAAGTATCAATCTGTAAAAAGTCTCCAGATTGGGATCATTCTAAAGAAGAGGATGTATCACTTCAGAAGTGCCCGCAGCGAAGCAGCTTACGAACTCGCAGTACTCGAAGTTAGAGATATACAAAACTATTGTTTTACAACTATAGTGTTTTAATGGTTAGTACTAATTTGTAACAACAGTTTCTTTTTCCATTGGCAATGCCAAGCCGAGCCTTGTTAACCCATCTGGTAGAAATGCAGATTAGCAACCGGAGAGTTGCGAGTTCGCGATTCGATGGAACCAAAGTATGTGGGGCCTGGTGCACGCTCAATCTAGCATTCGTACCATGCATTTCCAGGCACAATACACTTATAGAGATGCCACACATTCATTCAGGACGGACAAACACACATGCCTTCTGAAAAGAGTTATTAACTGTCAGCATTAACAGTTTTGTTATCAGTTTAATAGGTAGGTAGTTGTTCATTTTACATCGCATTTGAGAACGGGCCATTAGCAATGGCACGGGATCATCCCGAAGGATTACATCCGAGGACAACACCTCGAAATTTTGAACCACGGTCCGATAACGAGCTACAACACCTGACCTCCAAACTTCCCCCATGCCAATGTTAGGACATTTGAGGCCACGACAGATTTAACGTGCACCAGCTAATCCCCGTACTTGACGGTCTTCGGTCGGATCGAGTATCAAACTCGCAACCCTTCTCATTCGCAACACTTACAAACGGCCTAGAGCGGCCCTTTCAACACGTAACAGATGTCACTGAAGTTCCAAGGAATTTCAATCAAGCTAGGGAATCATAAACCTACTAAATAAATATTCCCTTGTGGCCGAGAGGGCAGCCAAGATGCTCGAGCCAACTGTCGCCAAGTTGAGGAACACCAACCCTGCAGGACCATGTGTTCTCGTCCCGGTGTCATCGATGGGAATTGGAGAAGGAGCAAATGAAATGATTTGATGGTAATAGCGATGATAATGGTGACAGTTAATGGCGTTTAGGAGGGGAGGAGTCCGCTCAACAAATCCTCGAGTACCAACTCCTCCTACCGCTTACTTTAAGTATCGGACCCATTTATCCAAGATTTCTGCGTGTGTTCCCGAAGACCTCCCGTCCCTTTCGCCTTATGACCGCTATCTATTTCCGAGAAGAATAAAAAATGACCGTGGGAACGGGACTGGGATCCCACAGAAGCAACGCGAAGGGTCTTTCATTGCGGACCACCCATTCATGTGTTTAATGCTAATGACTGGACACAGAAAAACCAGGCGGTCTTTTAAGGACGGGTACTTATGGTTAATTTATCGATGTAAGGATAGGGTAGGATGTATCACACTTTTACAACATCCGCTACAAAGCAACTCATCTCCACATCCTAAAAAGGAAATAATTTTAAGAAAGAAATTTGCATAATGGAGGGAGACATTTAAAAAATTTTAGATCTGGGGATTCGATAACCATAAAAATCAGCCGATAACCAAAATAAAAAGAATTCGTTGGATCACAAAGTTGTCAAGTGGTGACCTTCCAGATTACTGATCAGGGCCGGCGTGACTCAGTGGGTATGCCCACTGCGCTAGGAACCAGCGAGTTGTAAATGAAGCAGGTTTTATTTATCCCCGGATGTATTTCTCTCTTTTGTGTCAGAAAAACTTTCATTGGGTCTATTACTCGATACAATATCTTGTGTCTGGCCAAGTATGGCGCTTATGTAAATAAAAACATCAAACCTCTTATAAACCCCAAAAATAAACCCCTCTTATAAACCCTCTTAAAACCTCTTATAAACCCCAAAACCAACGAACCCAATGGGCCCAACCGAGAGTGCTTTTGAGGATCGATTTTGGATCGGGAACTTATCCCCTTCACTGATGACTTAACTTAAAGTCGTCGTAAACTTACGGGGACCGGGAAAGCCCTATCTCCTCCATGTTAAACTCACCAAATTCAAGGACCTTTTTCTCAATAACTATAACAGTAATCAACACAAAATTTTTATGGTGGTAAGATTGATATGTTATACAAACTTTAACAGCTCACTTTTTTTATTTAAAAATTTTAATTTTATAGAAATTTTTAACTGAATATCACTTTTTAGATAGCATTTTTTTAGCACATTTAAATTCTTAAAAAATCCAATTTTCAAAAAATCAAAAACTGCCCGTGTTAAATCTTTAGAGATATAACACAAATATGTCATAAAAATATTAAGTCATTATGTACAGTAGATTCTGAGAAAATGGGCATGAACCTTAAAAATCTATGTTTGGAGAAAAATGGATTTAAACATTTCAAATGAATTTTTCTAAATAATTATGCGTCTAACCTTAATGAAATCCTGATTTATATAAAGGAGGATCTCTTTCATTTTTAATACATGGATCTTCAATTATTTGTTTGATGCTTTTCTCTCTCTGTCAGGCCTTTTTACTGTATTCGGAGAGTTTTCGCTCTCCATCGATAACACGGTCTTGGTCCAGTTTCCTCAAAATTTGTATACAATGGTAGCCTGGATTGATTCTAACTCTAGATAATGTATAACACTTTAAAGTTTGGATGTTTACAAACACATTTTTTGGAATACGAGTCCAAATCACATTGTTCACCGATCATTTGGGTTTAGAGTCTTTCTGTGAACACATTTTTTCAACAATTCTGGATTCACCAAGTCTCTGAAATTTGATTTAAATTGCCTCCATAATAATCAAGGGAATGTGTGTGTGTGTGTTTATCGTGGTAATACACATCAATTTAGCTACAGCACGTTGAAATTTCCACCAGCTGTCATTCCCAACTGTACAAAGACCGTGATTTGGATTTAATTTACTTGACAGTAAATAAAAATATTCTGCCGAAACAGATTGTTGCATATTGTGCAGAGAAGAAACATTTATCCTTATTGCTTGTCCATAAAAGATCAAATGTAATCTCTCAGAAAGTGCTGTATATGGCATGGGAAAATTAATTAAAATAGTTACAAACAAACTAAATGGTTACAGTTAACTCTACTGTTATTGGATTACCAAAAATAATTTGAGTAAAGTAAAGTAAAAAATATAATATACATTGTTGAGCAACAAAGAGTACAAATGTCCACAAACGGTTCGTTTACATTTAAAAGGCCGTGTCAGCTGTGAAGGGCTTATTGGAAACGTGCATAATTTAAAAACTTCCTCTTATTCTATTACCTAGTGTGATATATCATTGGAAAGAGGAGATTTTGAACTATATAAATGAGCAATAAAATAGAAATTGATTTTTTAGTCGAATTTTGCTTTCCGGGTCCACTTAAATTCGTGTGTGTGTGATGGATGCTAAAAAAACAAGCAGTATGAAAAAATATACGATACAGCACGTGGAACAACCTAGGAGGATTATCATCCGGCAAACGTTTTTGTATTTATAATCGCGTACAGTGAAATATATAAAGGATGTTTCAATGTACACTCATTATTTACGATTATTCCTCAAAAGATACTAATAGGCACTTGAATGGTAACAAATGATTTTTAAAGTCCGCTGCAATTTATTTCAGTGGACCTAACAGCAAATTGAAAAAAATTTCGATAGAGAACGACCAGCTGCAGGTAATATAAAATGGAAGATTCTCTGGAATCTTCTGACCTCGATAGCTAAATTACTGATGATTCTATTGAATAAAGAGAGCGAGAATGAACGTAGACCCCAATAATTTTTAATCACGGAGCTTTCCGTATTTCGATTAACCGTTTTTCGTGTGAACATGATTCCGATTTTTTGTCGCACACATGTGCAACTTCTTTAGGTACAACAACCTCGAGTAAGTTTTCCTACTTTTCATTATAATCCTTACGTCTACCCTTCCTCCCACATGCTGTTCTGCTTTTTGTTTTTCTTCCTCCCTCATTCTTTTTTCTGCCTTGTGTTTGACGCAGTTTGTTCAAATATGCCCCTTCCGTTATTAAACCCGAAAACAACCAACCGTGTTTTTGTCAGACGTTTTCCGTAAACCGGTTTTCATGTGCGTATGCATCCGATTTTCTGTCATCCTCAGTGGCACATCTTCTCCTTTTTACCCTACACATACCCTTCCTCTCTCATTCTATTCTGCTTTTTATTTTCCTTCCTCCCTCATTTTTTTTGTTTTTCTTCCTCCCTCATTCTGTTTTCTGTCTTGTGTTTGGCGCTGCTTGGTCAATATGGCCTCGCTTAAGCCATAAAACCCGAAAACAACCAACTATTTATCTGTCATATGTTTTCCGTAAACCGATTTTCGTGTACGCATAATTCCGATTTTCTGTCACTCTCAGAAGCACATCTTCGTTAGGTGTGCCCCTGGGGATGATACAACCCCGAGTGATCTTTCCTCCTTTTCATTTTTACCCTACGTCTACCCTTCCTACCTCATCCTGTTTTCAGTTTCGTGTTTGGCACAATTTTGTCGAATATGCCCCCCTCATTGTGTCATAAAACCCGAAAACAACCAACCACATTTCTTTCATAGACGTTTTGCGTGCACCCATTTGAAAATGGGTACGAGTCCTTTGATTTGCCAAGTTGTTTTTCCTGTGCGTATAAATGCCATGATGGAGACATTAGTGGAATGTGTAGGAATTCCCGGGAAAATCTCAGAGGGCTGACGAAAAAAAGAACATGTGATAATTTACTGATTTTATGCATTAAAAATCAATTTGCTTTGATTATCAATTTAATTATTTTGTCAAGGAGTTCAAGCTCATGTGTGTGAAGTTTATTAAAAGGAAGTATGTGAATAAATTAGTCGGAAACTTTTTCCAACAAATTTAAAATATTTACTCGGTTATTTAAAATAACATAAAAAATAATCCTCAAATGACCCTTGCACCAAAAGTATGAAAAATGAAGGGTTTACCAAGCTTAAATCATCAATTGCTTCAATCTATTGGCATTGAGATCTAATCTTCAGGCATTGAGAAGTACTCTGTTGTTGTTGTTTCTTATGCCTACACTGGCAGACCAGAGGAGTGCCAGGCCCGTCGAAGACGGCAAGAGGCGAGGGGGGTGCGCCTTCCATGTTATTGAGCCCCATTGGGAGGAAGTCCGACTTTGCTCGACATACATGACACATCCGTTTTACAGGAAGGTCCCTTTCATACATCCATTCACTCACACATATCGCAATTTAGATCCCAATCAGAGGCCGATAACCCCCTGATCAGGTACCCCCAGAGGTATTGATTTGGTATGGGAACATGGGGGACATTGTGACCACGACCTATTTAACGTGCCCCAGTCACCATTAGTGAACACGACGGTCTTTAGCCAGGTCGAAGCGCCGATCTCGCAATCATCAGAATTGGAGGCTCCGCCGAGGACAGAACCCACAACCCTTCTGATGCGAGCCCGACGCTCTACTAACTGAGCTACCGCGGCTCGAGAAGTACTCTTTAAATTACTAGTAAAATAAATTTACGATTCATTGACTTTCATTCAAAGCTTCAGCCACAACGAATTTCGACTACATCTTATTGAATTTAGAAATATTGATATGATACTTCAATGGATCCTTGGTGTTGACATAAAAAAGCATCCTCAGATATATGTGTAAGTAATTGAATTTACATCACACTGGAGCAACACAACGGGCCATTGACGACGGTCCGGTATCAATCCCATAGCGAAATACCCGAGGGCAATACCTTGTTATTTTCAACCAGGGTCAGATGACGAGGTTGACATCTAAGCTGACACACTACTCTCCAAACTTTCACGCAGCGCAAACGATAGAACATTTGAGGCCCCGACAGATTTAACATGTACCAGCCCGTACAATAGCTGATCCGCTACTCTTCTCCAACTGTACTACCGCGGCCAAATACAAGTATGGGAGTCGCAAATACTTGGATTTTTAAAATATGAGCATACTACCCTCAGCTCTTGGAAGCCCCCAATCCCCCCTTACCAAACCTACGACCGACGAATAATAGCAATCTCTTTCAAGCTGTATCGAAATTTCGCCTAAGAAAAATTATCCGAAATATCACGCGCAAAAAGTCTTGATTTTTTTTATTCAGGTAAATCAATTAAGCGATACTTGAGTAAGTGGTTAACAGACTCTACCAGATGTACAAGTAGAAAGATTATCCTGAATTGAAAGACCAACACCCCCTGGATAGAGTAATCCGTTTCTGATTGGTGATTTCCGTGGGGAAAAAAAAGTTATCTTAATTATACATGTACGGTGAAACTTCGATTAACCGTCAGGGTCGGAACCGTGACCGTTAATCGAATAGACGAATAACAAAAAAAAAAAAACTTAAACAACCCACCGCATCCATTACGATTGCATATGAACGAATGATAAAAAATTCACGTTTACGAACTAGAAATACAATACTTTTACGAAACAAGCAATATACATAACTTACATTAAGTTAATTTACATTACCGCTGCTCAGTAATAAATTGAGGATGATTTTTCGCTGCTATCTGATTACTAGGACAAATTTTTTGTTGCAGTAAAAATGGAAAAAATTGCATTGATCATTCCCTAAAGTTGCATTTATGGAAATAAAGTTGCATTTATTTCTGATATCTAAATTCTAAAATAAATTATTCGTAAAAAATGAAAAAAAATTCAAAATGTATTGACAATTTTAGTCGTGTACAACAGTAATATAATACATACTGAAATACAGAAGAACGTTGAATGGCCGATCCTTGGCCAGTAATTTCTTTAACATTGAAAACCTGCGCCAGCCGCAGTCATATAATGTGCTGTATCGGATAGTAGAAGCGCAAAATCCTTTCGCTCAACATTCAGAGATTTTAAAACGTCATCTACAAGGCGAACACCATATTGATGATCGACACTCACCTCGTAAACTCTGCAGTCGATTACCCAAGTTTCCTCTGGATTATCAAGAGTGCCAACCAATGTGTTAAAGTACTTCTTGCCATTTATTTCACTTTCGTCTTAGGACGAACACCTTCTTATCATGAACTTGTTTGATCCGCAATACTTCGGCGTTCGCAAGATCAGACACACTTGATCGAAGGGTTGATTCAGAGAGCAAAAAATGAAATAGTAATTTCATATCAATTAATTTTAAGCTATATTTAACTTTTATTATTTAATTAATTAACTTTTTATAACGGACTGACGGTTAACAGAAACTGAAAGTTAAAAGAGCGACGTTGAATCGAAGTTTCTTTGTATTTCGTGATTGAAGTTTTTCAAAAGCTGCAACGCATGTGACCTTTCTCATTTGGTGATCGTGGTAATGCATTTAAGATCAACAAATGAACATTTAAATTTCTTTGTGTTTTTGCCGTCATAAAATTCGGAAAAGTATCGATTTGATAGCTGATACCAACGACCAATAAACAGTAAAACAGATACTTCGCTGTAATTATTGAAGTAGAACTATGTCTTTCTTTTCCTTATGAGGGTGTAACTTAGGATCTGAAAGCTACTCAAAAATGCGACTCATTCTAACTGTTAAAGATCGCAAATGAAAAGACGCAGAGTTAAAACCTTAACGCTGCGGGGCTTAGATTGTTTCAATCGTCTCCAGGAACGGTTCTTTCGCCTGCATGTCCGACCCCCCTTTACCTAATTACTTGGGCAACTTATTTCACACGTTCTACGCTTCATGTAAAGTACTAAAAACGAAATTCCTCCTATATGGGTGTGTTGTAAGTGGGTTATAACTGCTAAATAAATGCAACTTTCTACATAAATGCAACTTTTTGCATAGTTGTAACTTTTTACAATTTAGCTTAAAATTAATATGAATTTACCGTTTCATTTTTTGCCCTCTGAATCAATCCTTCAATCACGTGTGTCTGATCTTGTGAACACCGAAGTATTGCGGATCAAACAAGAAGTTCATGGAAAGAAGGTATTCGTCCCAACAGAGGAAAGTGAAATAAATAGCAAGAAGTACTTTAACACATTGGTTGGCACTCATGATAATCCAGAGCAAACTTGCCTAAACGACTGCAGAGTTTGCGAGGTGAGTGTCGATCATCAATATGTTGTTTCTTTGTAGACGACGTTTTAAAACTTCTGAATGTTGAGCGAAAGGATTTTGCGCTTCTGCTATCCGATAGCACATTATAGGACTGCGGCTGGAATCACACTCAAGGTGCTTTATCCGCGATTGCTCCAAGTTACTTAAGTGGTAAACTTGTTTCACAACTGCAGAAAAAGTACAATGCAACAATGTCAGGCAACATCAGTCTCTGTTGAGCGCAGTTTTTCAAAGTTAAAGAAATTACTGACCAAGGATCGGCCATTCAACGACATCAACGTTCTTCTGTATTTAAATAATGTACAAATAAATTTTGAATTTTTTCATTTTTTACTAATAATTTATTTTAGATTTTAGTGTATCAAAAATAAATGCAACATTTTTTTCATAAATGCAACTTTAGGGAATGATAAATGCAACTTTTCCCATTTTTACTGCAACAAAAAGTTGCCCTACTAATTACCTAACTTGAGCGATGGGGCCTTGATTGGTATTTACGACTGACGCTTTCCTTTCATAGTATTGTGTGGCGTATCGTTTGTCGCTAGAGAGATTTCACCCGAGCAGCAACCTTCTGCCTTTCCCCCAAAGCGTTCACACCTCACGTTCAACAGGGTGGGGTACCGAACAAAAGTAGGGATCCTCTAGATCTAGAAGGTCCGTCGCTGACAGCTCGTAAATTGTGATCGATGCCAGCGGTCACTTAAAAAGGGGGGGGGAGAGGTAACATCTCCGTACACAGATCTATACCATGCCGCTGGTGTAAACTAAAATTTAGTGATAACAATTCTCTTCCTGCCGCAGTGTAAAGGTGAATGTATATATCGTTGGACCGATGAAGAAATAGCTCATGAAACAAAATGTAAACGACCACTTACGGTTGATCCTGAACAATCTGGAAACGCATCAAAAATGTCCCACATTTTATTCGTTATCCAGTTGTCGCCTCGTTTTAATTTTAAACACATATCATAGCGTTGTTGTCTCATGCTATGCCTGGTGATGGTGAAATAAGAGTGCTCCCAAGTCCAACAGGACATTTAATATATACTAGCATGCCAGTACGGTGTTACCCGTGACAATTCTTTTCGTGTCTTTACTGTGATACTAAAGACCTTGAAAAGAAAAATATATTAATTTTACGAATGGAGTCCCATCCGCCATGACATGGGCATTTCGCAAAATCGCATAAAATTCGGACTACCTGAGGTAGGTGTAAAATTTTACAGATTTCAAATCCGTTGAAATTTTCACTCCATCTTTAACAATTGTGAAGATAGAAGACCTTAAATAGTCCTTTTTGTGTTCGTAAAGAATATCTTCGTCAAATGCGGCAAAATTCGTATTTCGAAAACATAAAAGCGTCGCCATTGAAAAATAATTTGTTTAAAGAAAATCCCATTTAAGGTATTGATCAAGTGTAAAATTTTCCGCAGATTTCAAATCCATTGAAATTTTTACTCTATCTTTAACGATCTTGAAGATAGAAACATGGACAAAAGAATGAAAAAAATTATCGCCAAACAAAAATTTTCATTTGATTTGTTTCGCTTCGTTGGAATTGTTTGTGCTCAGGAAATGAAAGTAAAAAAATTAATTTAGAATCTGTGATCTCTTCATACTGTTGCCATTCTAAAGGAAATAAATAATAAATAAATACCAATAAAATAATTTTAAAATGTTCTAGATTAAATTTTAAAATTCGCATAAAATTAGGACTATCTGACTGCCAAATTTCAGGACTGTAAGGTGGTATAGATCGTCTGAAACACACAGAAAGACACACACACTTCCACTTATAATTGTAGAGATGACGAGACATCACAACAGATCATCATCTAAATTTATACAAACCGTGTCAAGACTCAGAGGCACCTAACTCACTGCAAATCATGAAAAGGATGTATCAGACAAATGAACTGATAAGAATACGTATACAGGTAACATTGCTGTAAAAACATGAACTCATAAATCTAAATGCTGTAAAGAGTAATGCAAACTTTGGTGATTTACACACTCATAATATACACTCAAAGAAAATATGCAACACTAAGTGAGTTAGTTGCCTCTGAGGCTTAACATTTACGATTATATTTTTTTTCAATCGTCTCCAGGAACGGCTCTTTCACTTGTATGTCAGACCCCTTTACCTAATTCCACAACTTGAGCAATAGAGCATTGAGTGGCATTTACGACCGACGCTTTCCTTTCACAGTATTGTGTGGTGTATCGTTTGGCGCTAGAGATATCACCGAAGCGACCTTCTGCCTTTCCCCCAAAGCATTCACACCTCACGGTCAACAGGGTAGGGAACCGAAAAACAGGAAGGATCCTCTAGAAGGTCCGTCGCTGACAGCTCGTAAATGGTGATCGATGCCAGCGATCACTCAAAAGGGGGGGATAACATCCACCGTACACAGATCTATACCATACCGCTGGTGTGAACAACATTTTAGTGGTAACAATTCTCTATATGTCGCAGCGTAAAGGTTAATGCTGTTCGTATCGTTCTGCATGCTTTGCTATTGCGATGTCTTGTTGTACTTTGGAGTTACACTCTGTTTTCACATCACATCAAACTTGTCACGTTACAAATGTCACGGCTGATGCGACAGAAGACCGGCATTTGCAAGATAATCAGCGTGTCAACGTGTCCATTGATATCGACACCACCGTGGGACGACAATTGTGACTTCATCTAGAAGCACTCGATAATTCTCATAGCATCATCGTATGCTTTCTGTGTGATTCCTTTCAATCTGTTGAGTACCATTATTTTGTCTTCTAATAAATGACGGTTGCAATGACAACTTCATTTTCTTTCACGCAATACACACACGTACATTTCTATGCTTAGATATATAACAAAAAATATAGATAGTAATATAGCTTAGATATATAAAATCTATTCACCTGTTTATGTTTTTTATGCATGGTTTGACAAAGTTACGTCGTTTTAAATTATTTTTTAAAACTATAGTCGTGTAAATTATATGGAGCTGTAATCTTAACAGCTTAAAACTCATAAATTCCAGTTTATTGAATTTGGAGGATTGAGTTCTGCTCAGAAAAATCTGGCTATCACAATTCGAAGAAAATGTGTGTCTATATGTTTTTTTATCTTTGTTCAAACCCTTCACTTTCGGAAATACCTTGCATGCTATGACCCTTTGCATTTATGAATTTATTACCTGATCTGAAAAATATTCTAGCATTCGAATAAGGGAGAATCACACCTGATCAAACAAAATCACACGGATCATCCAAACGAACCATCGCATTCGAAGGGAAAATGTAAGTTCGATTTCCGAAAATTACGGAAACCAAACAAATTAAAAAGCGAAACAAAACGAACAGCAAATGCAAATTTGGAATCAAAAGAGCGCAAAACTTATTTTGATTCTTGGTTCAGATGGCGTTGTTGGCGATTACGGCGACCAGCCAATCGGAGGAACGCAAGAAGAATCGTCTGCTGGAAGAATACGACACGGGAGGGGTGAAACAGAAACAGGGGAAAGGGAGGGGGGCCGCGGACCACGGTGGGGAGGGGTATTCGGGAAACGCATGGAGATCACTTTCCCGAATAGAGGGACTTCTATTCACATGTCCACAGCTTAAGCAGCAAGGCACAAACATTCGACTTGATTCAATAAGATTTGATGCGTTCTAGTAGATTGTTTTCTATACTATTGGACAATTTGACTAACACAAAAAAGTGATTGTGCTGAGATCAAGGTAAGGTTTTTATTTTAACTATTGTAATTAAATTTTAAAACAAGATCCAAAAAACTAAATTTGGTGGAAAATGGCAATATTTCGTTCTTGTCAATGAAATTCAATGGCAAAAGTTTATTTAAGAAACTGCATGGTACAGAAAAGTACGGCACGTTTTAAAAATGTGTAATCCTGGCGTCAAAATAGTTTTTAAATATGTGTTCTCAATTGTTTCTTTATTTTGTCATTTTAATTTTCTTAGTTTTATTTAAGTGTAATTAAGTTTAGCATTGGTACTTTCTAGAATTTGGGGATAGTTTTGGAAATAGGCTTTCGAAAATTGAGTGATTTCAATGCATCTGAGAGGTTGACTTGGGTCTGTCGGTTTTGGGTCGTGATATAGCACAGAAATGTAATACTGACAGATACATATAGATTCAAATTTTTTTTTGCATACCTGCAATCAATTTCAATTTGTTGAACAGGGCAGAGAATAATAAACATTCCAATTCCCTCCAAGATAAATGGTGTTAATCACAATCCTTAAATCATAATCTTCTGTTTTCCCCCCATACACACATGTTTTATCATTTAATATTTATTTTAAATGTTAACTCAATGTAAAATATAAATATGTTTATTCACTTAACATCTTTTGAAACAAATTGACTAATTATTTTATGGCATTTATTTTTTACTTTCAAATGAATTCCCATTTATATTTTAGTCAATTTATGTTGTGGCTATATGTAATTTAACTTCACGTTTGCATTATAATATATTTAATATTATATATGAAAGATGATTTAAGCTTATTCTAAAAGAAGAAGCATTAGAGTGATCAACCTATCGCTTCTTGTACTTTGAAGCGTCACGAAAAATTTCATTAAAAGATGCGCAATTTTTAATGAGCAAACGATTTGATTTTTCAGTGATATGCAATTTTTAATGAGAGTAAAGGCTCTTGATATTGAAATTTTCTAATCTCTGTTGGAAGCTATAAACCCAATAAAGCAAGTATTTTGTGTATCGCGGGATGCATTCTGAATAATCTCATGTAGATAATGTATAATAAAATAGCGTATATTAACTGAATTAATTATTAAAACTCTTTTTTTTTTTGCCACCACACTATTTACCAATGTAATTCAAATCTGAAATCTAAGACAAACGAGTTTATCAATCATTTCTCAGCCACTGCGCACTTCTCAATTACTATGCAAAAATTAAAAAATGTCATTTGAGTTGTATATCCTCAAAATTTTCAGTCTTTAAATTTACTTGTTCTTTTGGAATTTTTTTTTATATCGCGCGGGGTCCAAAAACTTTCTCTTCGCTCCGCCTTATGGTATACCCAAAAGGCTTATAAATCAATAATATTACTTAGTAAATGTTAATATTACTTATACTAGATACTTATGTATTACTAATTTAATAATTCAAAGATTCAATTACAAAATTGTGAATTCTAGATGGCAGGAGTCGAACGCTATCTTTTTATATTCAATCTTTACTTTTAAAGCAGTATTCGGACATTATTATTTTTGTAGTTGAATACTTTCACGGCGTCTTTTTTAACTTACTAAACTTATTATTTTAATTGTGACCCATAATATTAAAATTCTGTGGACGTTATAAATAGCATTTTAAGTTGATCTTCGATGAAGGTATGACCGACTTTCCAGCTGATACACCTTTGCTGTTATGGGTAAGGTAACATCCGTACACTTTTTTAATACATTTTTATGCTCTAGTATTGTATTAATACTTTTCTGAGCTATTGGTGTTCTTTGGTATTTTGATATTATGATCGATCTTTTATATTATACGACTTTCTGCCTAATCTACCTTCCTATTTTGTTCTTTATGGGGTTTGGTAGAGTATGAGCAATGTTTAGCGTACTGCTGCCCATACGCAGAAAACATCATCTTGTGTTGTCTTGATCAGGCACCTCCCTGTTGACATCCTAATCCACCAACACCTCTTCAATTTTGGGGAAATTTTATTAATATTCTGAAATTTCTCTTAGGCTTTCTGTAATTGAATCTATGAATTATTAAACTATATTGTTTGCCATGCTATGTCTGCGACTTCGCCATGCGTGGACACACGCTTATGGCTTCTGGTTGACTACATCCTGGTTTTTTGGTTAGTTGCTTTCTGACATTTTGGCGTGGTTAATGAAATAAAATCGTCAAAATTCTAACAGCCTTTCATTCACTTTTACTGGTGTCAATTCTAATCTTCATAAAATGCATCCCAAAAAAGTCACACTCTCTCTCTAGTCATCTACCTAAATTAAATCCAGAACATCTATTTGTTTTATCCCATTCACTTGATCAAAGGTAATTCTGGATTTTTTTTAAATGTAAACCTTGTTCCTCGAAATCAGATTTTTGTTTAAATCATGGAGATGTGAGATGTTAACCGAAAAAAATAATTCTTAGTCTATACTTTCGTATTTTGTCGTAAAATATTATTTATGTAAGCTGTTTATTTTGTTAGCTATTATTTTATTTAAAGACAAAAATACTTTGGAAGGTAGGATGGTCATAGGCCAGGCCACTAGTATGAACTATCTGCTAACGAGATTACACTCTGACGTGAGTTCCACTGACAAAGATGTTGGTTTATCACAAAGATCAACCGCTCTGAAGGAAACTAAGCTGAAACCAGCTGCCCGGTTCGTTCCATTCAACTAGTCTATTTTCCGTGACCACAGGATAAAGATTAAGGTTGACTTTGGTTAAGCATTGAGGGAAAGGCTGACTAGATCGAAAAGGCTGTTGAATTAACTCCTCCCTACTCACTTCGTTTATTCTTTCTCAGTGATCAAATCTCGAGGGAAACTTGTAATCTTCTAGGAGGCATTCAAATGTCAAGGCATCCATGACGAGCCTTTTTGTTAACAGAATAGTGTTCAAAGGTTGTAGATTTTTGCCACGATTTAGATTTTTCACTGAGATTAAGCCCATTATCCATTTGGCACTGCAAAGCTGAATATACCCTCATTCTTGGGAAGATTTAGTGATCAATTTCACCAGTATTTCAAAGTTTGATGCAATCATTCTCATAAGCATTTGACTAACCATGTTTCCAAAACTTTTTTCCTTTGTACAGAAATCTTTATGAATACAGCGAGGTTATGTAGAGATGTGGTCTGCTCTATAATTTAACCCTCTTGGGGTTTACGTACAACTATCTGTTTTGCAACCTGCATCAGCATTGCGTATTAGTGTCTATCTGAACATTAATATAAAGTAATAATAGAAATTTCGAAAAGGGGTGTTTAGAGCGTAAATCTAAATTTTCAGCAGCTTACCTACAGGAGCTGATTGATCTCTATAGGGCAGTTTCCAGGTGCTCACAATATCCAATAAACTTAAGCTGTTGGAAAGTAATCCTAGCTCTACCCAGCCCTTCATCAACCCTCTGAGGAGTCTGCACGTATAAATCCGTTCCAAATCCTGCTGTATTCCCTGCATGACTTCTAACCAGTTCTGACCTTCTCAACCAATAGAATCTTTCCTAGGTTTCTTCCAAGCAATAGATGTGGTTATTTAACCATTAAATATGTTGAATTCTAAGAGCAATTGTACAACATATGGAAATCTCGTGACAGGGATAAGTTTTACGAAAAAATTATCAGAAGCAATTCTACAATGCTTAAATATTTGATGTCTTTATTCTTTTTTGTCAAACTCTCTAGTTATTCCATTCAAATATAATATACTTTAACAGTGAATAATTTTCTTTAATAGAAATGAAAATACCAATCTTTATTCTTTTTTGTCAAACTCTCTAGTTATTCCATTCAAATATAATATACTTTAACAGTGAATAATTTTCTTTAATAGAAATGAAAATACTAATCTTTATTCTTTTTTGTCAAACTCTCTAGTCATTCCATTCAAATATATAACAGTGAATAATTTTCTTTAATAGAAATGAAAATACCAATAATAATCTCAGTCATCTGTTAATGATGATTAGTTATCACAGATTGAAGATAAAAGTCCTATCGAATCGATACATTTCGCACGTACCCCATTTTTTTTTAATTTTACAGTTTTATTAGAAAACTAAGATCTGAACCGGAATTTAACTGATTATAACATAATTAACCAAATACACTGCAAATTTAGGCAGGATATTTTATCTGAATGCAACATACTTTATTCCGTTTTATTGAACACAATTTTCACATTTTCTAGAAATGCATTATGCATTGAACCAAAATCCAAATGTCATTTTTAGAGAGCCCATTTTCTTAACTTTGCAAGTTATTCATATGAAAATGAATTAAAAGTCATTATTACAGTCGACAGCGTATCGATTCGTTTTTAAACGAAGCCAAGAGTTGCATGCGAATGTATATTTTTGTTAATATGCCTTAATTTAATTGAAGAAGTTATACCACTATGACAAATGATGGATTGAATACCATGACAAAAGACCGCTAAATCTTTGAATTAATAATCATAATTTATATATAAGTGAATTTTACATTTTATAATTTTTTTTAGATATTTGAAATTAGTCAGATTTACTATAGATTCATACTTTTCTTTCCATATTTAAGATTTTTTTTTACGTTACACCTTTAAAAATGTCCTTGTAAGTTTCAATAGGGCTTTCAGTTGTCGTTGTCACTTACTAATCTAAAATCTAGGTGTAATATCTAAACTAGGAATGTCCACTTTTGACTTGCCTAGGCCACATTGAATGAAGAGGAATAAGTCATAGACCACATATAAAATATAATCTAACTTAATATTTTATGTTTATTGTATAGAAGTAAAATATTTTCTTTATTTTATATTATAACATTTAAAAAGAGGGAAAGAGAAACATAAAACTAGTGGGATATTTGACCATGGTTTGTGATACTAACGAATCAATGTTTGGTTTAATTGAAGTGGTTGCAATTCTTAAAGAGTTCTTAAGACTGTCCCCTGATTATATTTCTCTCTTCTGCGCCAGTGACAGTAAAACTTCCCATTTGTGTGTATGTCCATTTACTTGTCTCTCTTGTGTTTGGTATAGCTTGGCCATGTATGGCTCTTGCGGCATAAAATACGACACGAAAGCAGAACCAATCTACATATAGACATCAGCAATTTTTTTATTTTACATTTTATAAATTTGCTCTACTTGCGCTGCAACTTTGAAAATAGCTGTTCACATGTACGTACCTGCCAAATAGCGATGAAATGCATAAGACGCGGATTATAAATTGAGGGATAGGTTTTTGCATGAAAAATATCGATGCAAATCACACAATATTAACTGTTTATGATATTGTGGAGCAGCATTATTATATGTCCAAGAACGCGGGTTAGACAGCTAATAGTGCTGTTTTACAATAATAATAATAATAATAATAATTACAACCGCACGATAATAGTAATAACAACAACAACCGCACAATAATAATAATAATAATAACAACAACAACCGCACAATAATAATAACAACACAACCTGATTTAAAGTTTGCTGGTTACGTTTCAGAAAAAGATACACTATGATAAACGAATGTTAACTATTTCGGTTCTTAAGTATATGATATTATCCCCTCGCAACGTGTAATACTATAACGAAACTTTCGCGGAATAGGTTTTCAGGTAGTCGCTCTTGGGGTTTTACCTCTGTATAATCCATAAAAACAGTTAAAAAGCGTTTTTTTTTTTTAAATATTTGTAATCGTTTTTATTTCCTTTTAAAACAAAACTGAAATCGCTGTGGATAATCTTAACATGTAAATAATCAAATAAACAAACGTCAAGGAATAGAAAAGCGTGAAGCCAGATAACATTTAGATTCTTTAAAGAGATTATTTTAAGTTATGCTTATTAATACGTTTTTTGTTTACTCTACATCAATTCAAGGCTAGAAATAGGTTCGAAATTCTTCTTAGGGATAAATTGGGTGCCATTAAAAATTATAAATGACCGAATAAACGTGAATCATACATGACTCTTGCATTTTTCAATCTCATTTTAAACTGACATCTAATTTTAGGATTCCAATAGAGGTCAACGAAAAGGTAGTAATAATATTAACTCGTTAAAAGAACTTTATCTAATGTTTGCAACTTGAAAAGTTCTACAGTATGTTATTCAGTATTGCTCTTATTTTTATATTTTTAGAGCAAATTACCTTTTAAAACCATTTTGATACAACTTAGTTCAAAAAGTATTGCACACCATGATGAAGGATTTCAACAACCGAATTATTGTGAAATCAGTATTGAAATGATAAAATAAAGCATTTCAACAACTGATTTGGTTAAACTTACATTTTATTCCATTACTAACACAACTATACAAAACATTTACTACCATTAACACCTATGATCCAAAGGAGTAAAACAGAATTTATTAGTAATAGAAAAAAGTTATCTTATTAGTAATCAATACATGGATAAAATTTTAAAAGACGTTTGCTAACTATACAGTACAAGGCTTTTTTTTTTTCAATGTTTAACTAAACAGTACGTAGAAACAAATTCTGTAGTTTGAGTCCTTGAAAAAGTATGCTCTTAATTGTTGTTGTATAGGATTTTTTTAAGTATGACTGCAGAAATTAAGCGCTAAGTTTAATTGAATGCTACATCTGAATTGTAAAAAGAAAATTCTGGCGAGTAAGCGTTTTCATTCCCATAATTTCTTGTAAAAGTAACTTAGAAAAGAACGATAAAATATCTTCCAAATATTTGTACGCTAGAATTGTAAATTTAACAACGCTTATGAACTCTTTTATCGATATGAGACTGTTATTGTTCTTGTTACTTTTCTTCATGCCAAAATTATTTGTACAAAGTACATACTACATTATAGCATTTTTAACGTATCACATAGTGCCAGTATAAAATGAACAGTTGGACATCTTTGTACTATGCGTACAATTCAACGTGTATATATGAGGCTATGAAAGCAAGAGTGTCCTAAACCACTAACTTTCCCAATGGAGACAAAGACGATTTTCTTGCCACCTATTTTTATATATTCTTATTTATCCATAAGGTGATTTGGGATTCTGAAAATTTGTTTCTCAGTGATCAAAAATGTTATTTTGTTATTATAGAATACTTGAACTTGTGTATTTAAAAATAAAGTAAAAGGTGATAAAAAAAAGTTGTAAGGCTTTTTGTGGGTTTGGCCTTTTTTTTTCTGATCCTCATATATATATTCACACAAAACAGTACTAAAAACGATTCTCAACTTTGGCTGTACTGTTTCACACGTTAAAAGAGAACATTTTAACGGATGTAATCGAAGCAAAAATTTTATTACCTTGGAAACAAAAGATATAAATTTGATTATCATTTTAGTGCTGTAAAAGATAATACTTGTATTTATCAATGTTTTTAATCGAGAATTGAAAATTGATGCAGGGAAGGCGACGACTCTTCTGTTAATATGCAAATATTTCGTAAAGGGAAGAGAGATAATATGGTAGAAGTTATGTCTACAGAGAAAACAAATAACTCGTAAATGCTGCCCAAAATCTACAAAATGAAATTCACTCTCAGTAGATGAAATTGGGTAGAAACCCTACACCTCTACAACCAACATTTTTTTTTACAAATACGAAATGGAAAAACCTTATTTTAACTATCACTAAACATCATCTGTTAAAATAAAAAAATGATTTATTCAGTAATATCTTTAGAAGAATTTTAAGGAAAAGGTGCTGTTACTTTATGTCGGTTATTCTTTGAAAAGACTTGAACCGGTCTTGTAACATGGTAAGGTCTCCCAATGAAAACGCGAAGAAAAATTAATATACTGAAATTAAGCATTTTCCTTTTAAACTAATTGAATGCTGTTTTTTTTTCTAATTGGCTTTCTCGAAATTTATGGATCGTGGCGATATACTACTTTGAACAAATTGTATCGACATGGAGCGATAAATGTCCCTATGCTGATTTTATGGGACACCCTATCCATTTCTGATGTATAATTATCTATCGCTATTCCGATAGAAAAATAAGGCAGGTATAATTAATCAATTTTTTCGAAAATTTTAAATTTACTCAAAAATAAAACAAACAATACCGTTTATATGATGAATATTAATTATCAATATGGTAATGGAAGTGGGGTTAATTACAGCTTATTATATTTTTAAACAACAACCGTGTATATATATCAGGAAAATTCCCTCCGTTGTGTCGTTGTTCGTTCTGGACAGTGATATCAATCAGGTAAAAAAATAAGGCAACTAACCCTAGTGGTTGTCTCGACGAGATATCTCGTCATTAACGAAACTGACCAGAACTAGATTGACAAGATATTTCGTCATTAGAAAAAATCTAACCAGATCTTGACCTCGTTGTCATCAAGAAGTCGATAATATCTTGATGACGAGGCATCTGGTCGTTAGTGAAAGTGGTTGAAACTTGATGGACGAGATATCTCGTCACTAGAAAAATTGATCGGATCTTGATGGACGAGATATCTTGTCCAAACCACTTGGAAGGTTCAAACGATGTCTTACCGATGTAAATTTCTGAACTTAAAATAGAAAAAGTATAGTGCAAAAGCAAGCGACATACGCATCCCTTAATTATCCGTTTCACACGCGTTGGTTAAAAGCTAAACTGTCCCGTGCGCCATTTCGGTGGAACTTTTTCTGTCCAGTTTTCCCCCCGGAGTGCGGCGGCCTCCCTGCCGTGCCCCCGACGCCGACGATCCGGAGCGGACCGTCGGGAGTTGAGACTTTTCTCCGAGCTCACGTCCCTGTCATCCGGTGTCTGCTTAGTCCGGGAACTTTGATGTCTCACTTGGACCGATTAAGTATGCTGATGAGCGGTGATGGATTGCGCCGTTTTGCTTTTCGGAATTCCCGACTTTTGGGGTCTGGTAGTGATCAGGGATTCCGTGTCTGTCTGTGCAATTATTTAATTGCTTTTTGTTCTCCCTTCTGATTGAAAAAGCAATGCGTAATGTTTTTTAATTTTTACCGATCTACGGATATTGGTTCAAAATGACGTGGTGTTATCCTCGGAACTTTCTCTTAGGGGATTGATCCCGGACCGTCATCGATAGCCCGTTGTTTAGCTCTAGAACAGGTATGGCGAACCTATGACCCGCGGTTCAGACACTGACCCACGCAGACTTTTTAAATGACCCACGCGTTGATTTTTATAAACTTATAATCATATTCCATCATATACATAAAGAATTTTAATTATTTTTCGAACCCCTCTTTTAAAATATATGAAGAAAATACAAGTGTTAATAAAGAACTTTAAAAAAAATTCATAAATGATTTCTGTAAAATGTTTTAGATTTATTGATTATACATAATCCTATTTTGAGATTTATATGAGAATATTAGGATATTTATATATATGACGAAACGTAACATCTTTACGAGGGATTTGAAATGAAAAACAAGAAAAATTTTCCTCAATTACAAAAAAAAATTCAAATTAACGATGGAAAACATTTTAAACATCTTCACAATAACGAATTAAAATAAGCTTGATGTTCAAGAAAATGCAATCAAAAAATATTTAATGACTATATAGGAAATAAAACAAACCTTTGAAGAGAGATTTAATCAATTTAAAAGTATGGAAAATACATTTCACTTTATTATTTTATATTCATAGAAAACGAAATTCGAAACAATGGAGTTAAACGAATTTAAGTGGCTAGGTATCCATGATTTAGAAAGGAATGAGTTGAATTTCAAAGCAGCATAGTTTGGAAAAATAAATTTGATAACATGGTTTCCGAAGCAGTAGGGAACATGTCTGAAATTAGCGTAAATTATAATGATCCCACACTAAAAATTGAAAATATTATATTAAAAGTATGGATTCTTTACCAAATAATTTTATATCAATGATGATACTTACTAATGCTATTTTTATTTGGATCCACATATTCATGTGAAAATTGTTTTCTTCGACGAATTTTGTAAAGTCTATCAATAGAAATAAACTCGGAAATGAATTGACTGCAAAATGCGTTAAACTAATGAATACTGAATATGAACCCAATATTAAAAAAATTATCCGACAAAAAACAACAACAGATTTCTCATTAAATGTACTTTAACTTTATTGTGCATACACATACCTGTAACTATATTATCTATTAAAATATAATATTTCAATGCTGTTTAATTTTCCTTGTTCATTAAAAACTCAATACAGGGGGGCTGGGCATGACTTCTCCCCTTTTATGTCGATTTTTTTGCTCTTCGCTTGCAAAAGTAAAAGTTGTAAAACAAAAAGGAAACGTTAACTTTTTAAAAGAATTAAAAAATTGAGAACCAAAAAAAGTAGTTTTTTACCATGCTCCTCCCTTTCTAAATGACCCTCGAGGTAGAACTAAAAAAAATAGTGAACAAAACTTGACCATCTTCTTAAAAAGGTTCGTCGTCCCTCCTCTAGAACGACTTAAATTAAAAGTAACTAATTACCGATCTACGGACATGTTTCGTCGAAAGAACTATAATTTTTGTACACAATTTTATCGATTTCTTAAATGTCCATGTGCGATTATTTTTGAGTTAAGGTTTCTTGGTTGGTTTTTTGGCGTATGGTCTTTTAAATGAGAAATGTTCGAAAACTTTCCAAAGGGAGTATGTATAGAAATAAATGTTAAACCATTCCCCCAACAATTTTTTTTAACTATCGAAATAGCTTTTAATTCAATTCTCTACTCAACTTGTTTCAACGCTAATTAGGTAGTTTATGAAATTAAAACTTTTTCATGTTCACGCTAATAGAAAATTTTTATTGCCATCACTTCGACCAACTTGTCCAGAGTTAATGGTTGGGAAATTGGTCGTCGTTATCGATCATTTGATTTGGGCAGCTTTCAGTTCGGTTCAATTAAGTTATAACTCTTGTAACTATTGTATCATTCCAAGTGTAAGGTGGTATTTTAGAGTAACTTTAAAGTAACGTAAAAATATCTCCATTGAACTTTAAACTTAGATATGCTTGCTACTATTTTATTTATAACTTGTTCACATCTTAATTTTGTATTTGAAGTACACTAGCGGTAGAATCTCTTGTATTTTAATCCAAAGGAGGAATTATCTTCGGGCACGTATTCCTTAATCAAAACTTTCCCATTAAGATAATTTTGAAGACTTCGTAAACAATGATTATCTGATAGTGCCAGATAACGAAAGACACGTCCAAGAAAAATTTAAACCTATGCAAGATTGCTTAGAACACTTTGCTAATTCTATTGACACATATACATTGCATCATTGCACACAAATTTTCATCATTCATTTTGACCAGTTAGAAAAGAACCACATTACTGTTGAAATGACACACTATTTTGCTAAGTTTACACAGTTCACACAACCATAAATGTAATCAGTCATCAACTGCCAAGTTTACAGTTTTTTCAGGTGAGAAACTAGTCCAAATTCTTCGTAGTCCACTGTAGCCTTGTCGGTAAAGTCGCTGATTAGAAACAGGAAGGTTGGAGTTCAAAACTCGATCCAACCACCATCATGTAGGGGGGTTGTTGCATGTTAAATATGCAGGGATTTCAGATGTCCTCAAGTTGGCGTGGTGTGAAAGTTTCGAGTGTGTGGCTCCAGCTCAAGCGTTGATCACGTCATCTGACAGTAATTAGAAATTAGGATGTCACTTCGGGAATGATCCCAGACTGCTGCCAATAGTCCATTGTGTTTCTCCAGTGTGAGCCGTAAATTCAACTTCCTCCTTACCAAACTATTCGATCTTTCTGGATCTTTTTCAGCTGCTGACATTAGATTGTGACTTTTTTAAACTAGGAGCTTACTGTTCATTAATAAAGGTAGGTATTTAATTAACGTCGCAGTGTAGCAACGCAATGGGCTATTTGCTGTTCTTTAAGAAAAAAGAGACAAATACATGCATGATGTTTGACGAAATTTCAAATTTGGAACTTAAAAATCCGTTTTGTAAGATACTAAATAATGATTAATTACTCTTAATTAATTTTTGTTTTTAGTTTTTTCATAGCTTAGTTGAAGGTTACGTATCCTATTGCAAATACGTCTTACAAATATATACGTGTTTTAGTATTTAAGAAATCAGTTAATTGCGAGAAATTTCTGCTACAGTCAAAATTTATGTAAAAAGGTGAAACTCTCTTGTGTCATTATAAACCGACGCTACGAGAACGCAATTTTCTATGGAAAATAGTCTAGCCGTTGCAGGGAAACAATGCGCCAACCGTTGCTTTTTTTTTGTATGATATAGTATGGTATTTTTAATTAACGTCACATTAGAGCAACTCAGTGGGTTATTGTTGCCTTTTTTTAAAACAGATTAAGAACAAGGTTCAGAAAAATATAAAAGTATTAATTTGTACTATATCTGCGGCTGTATAGTGCAATTCATTAAGTTCCTTAAAGCTACATAGTGGCAAATAATACTATATACTAGAAATTTACTAGAATATAATTTTATATTGATTTGTCTTTACTCTTTAGTAAAACAAATCCGGTAGGCTTCATGAAAATTAGTACGTTTACAGTGAGCTACATGAAGGGAATTGACTTTTAAACGTTGTATCCAAAGATTTAGTGCATGAAATCATTCACTTCACACACAACGCTGGGATATACTTCTGTGACAAGGACAAAATAATATTAAAATTTGTTTTTCACGGAAAAAATTACAAAATATATGCATCGATTATTTTAATCTCACTTCTTTTGACATTGGAGCAAGGGGTTGCCGCCCTTGAAGCCCTATGTTATTTACGCCATTGCATGTCCGTATAAAGCGGGATTTGAACCTGGACCTACTGGGTAGCAGACAAACGCCGAACCACTATACCAAGGGACAAAAAACTAGCACATTGCAACAATAAGAACTCGATAACTGATTCAGACAACTGAATCCGTTTCGGATTATTTCCGTCACATTCTTGACTTTCAGACATCTGAATTTCATAAAATTTCCACTGGTGGGTGGTAATTACAAAAGACTGACTGAAGTAAAACAACAAAACAAATAAACACAAATGGCAAGAGAATAAACATTCTATGGACCCCATCGACCAACTCGCTTCCATGTATCTCTACCTCATTAAAGTAGGGAGCGTAGAACATCTGAATAGATGTTCGCTGTCCATATCCACCTGAAGATATCAGAATTTACTTAAGGAGTTGCTCAGCATAGACCCAGGTGTTTAGCACGGCAATCTTGATCAGAAGCAAAAGTGGAATTTTGCCGAGGCTCTTTTCCTTGGCCAATCAGGAATATCCAAGGTGTTATTGCATCCTGGATTCAAGGAATTCCTCGCACCTTGTTTAACGAGGTAGGTAAGGTAATTTTAATTAACGTCGTACTAGAGCAACACAACGGGCTATTAACAACGGTCTGGGATCAATCCTAGGATAACATCACGTAATTTTGAACCACGGTCAGATGACGAGGCAGCACCTGACTTGGCACCCCCACTCTCTTAAATTACACACCAACTCAACGTGAGGACTATCGGTCACGACATATTTAAAGTGCACCAGCCGCCTCTAAACCATACGCTCACAAACATCCATGCACTGACCCCGAAACTTCCGATCTATAGGCTAATACCTTAACCACCAGACCGGTGGTAGGTCGTCTGTTTTGTGAGGATATAATTGAAGTCTTAACCATTGATTTTATAGTAAGATACGGAATCTCAGCAATTGATGTCTGAGAATACTCTTCCTCTTTTTGAACAACAGATCAGCCATCTCATTGCCCGCTATACCGCATCGACTAGGTATCCACTGCAGACAAATCTCTTTGTTTTGGTCAGATTGGTTTATTAGGAGAAAGTAGAACTTTTCAATGGGTGCTGAAATATGCAATTAACTGACTGCAAGACAGTTTTTGTCAGACAGGATGAAAAAGTGATCTACGCGGCATTGAGATTGGGAAAGGGGTATGCTCAAAGAACTGAACCGATTCTATGTTTCTTCCCCATCACAACTTTCAGACATCTGAGCTAGTTATCTGTGCACAACACAAACATATCACGAAACGGCGGATTAACAAGCACTTCTGGTAAGGGTCCCCTTTCAAACCGTTCCTCATCGCCCACCACTGCGTGAACCCCAAAAGGTAAACACTAATCCCTCCAACCGAGTCACTCCTAAGAGAAAGTTAACAATACTGAAGTGGCGCACAAACAAACCCCACATGTCCGCACCGATCCCCTTTGGATTAACCACATCTCATTATATAAACTTTTTCGAAACTCCAGCAATGAGCGCTCTTTGGGGATTGTTCGACGAGTGAGCAGCTGCCGCCATTTAGTTGGGAAGAGATGGATCGCAACCGGGGGAGAACACCACAAAAAGGGGACAGAGGTTGTAATCGAATGTCTCCCTCCCCGCATTCAGTTTTATATCCAATCCCTTTGTGATATTCTCTTACGGTCGTCGTTTTATTAACGTGTTCCATTTACCCCAAAGGGCCAGCGTGAAAAGGCGCGTCATTGTTGCTCTGGAGAGATGGAAGGTTAATTGATAGTTAGTCGCGGATACGGTTGAACGCAGGATTCCCGTGATATTCTCACATCGTCTTTTTTTTTTCAGACGCCATGGACTATTTTAGTGCGGTAGTTGTATCTATTGTAGGAAAAACGCCCGACTTGATGAAAGTTATGGTACTTCGCAAGATCTCGTTCAATCTTGAGAAAGGCGTCTATTCATTGTGGATTTTAATGGGTATGGGTTAAGCTGAACTAGTTGCCTTGCCATTTCTAGTCTGCTCCACGCAGGAAATATATTAGGCTGTATCATGCTCCAGGTTACTCCACTCTTGTTCTTGGCAGCTGTAAAAACTATTCGTGAATCCTTTAGCTACCTTATTACCACCTTAGATTGGCTAGATTGCATTTATTGCACCTTATTTCAGGATTTGTGCTTTTGAATAGGATTTACTGAGATTGATCTGTCTTTAATAAAAGGTGTTTTCTATCAAGGATTCTTGCTTATATTCTAGATGTGATGTCATTCGGCTTGTTTTTTTTTAATACGATTTCAGCACTTCGCCATTAAATTTTCCAAAGAATGGATTTCGTGTTGGTATATGGTAGTTGACTGGTCAACGCCAATTAGATCTAACTCAGAAACGGCAATAAACTATATTTTAAGGTTGTCTCGATGTGTCATGAGAGAGCATTTGAGTTGCAGAAGTAAACATTTCGCAGTCCGTATAATTCCTTTTTACACTGAAAATCTTTCGTATAGAATTGGTACTTCCTGGCGTCAGCGTACAGCAGATTAGCGTGCGTAGGATAAACGTTCAACAAATTTTTTTTATATTTCCAATGGCAAGGCAGTACAATTGCGAAGACAAATACAATTACAATACAGTACAAAGTACAGAGTTGACCAAGGTCATTTTAGCCTTATACAAGGCCAGAAGTGATGGTCACTTGTGAACAGGCCCTGATTTATCATTAGGCCCGTGAGGCACGGGCCTAGGGCCCCCATAATTTAAAGGGCCCCTAAGTTTCCAATGTATCTAAAAAATTTTAAAAGTTTTTAAGTAGTTTACATAAATTATTGGGTATTTAAGTAAATGTCCGTCGACCGTTTCCCCCACTATCACATTCTTGTAATTACATTAATCATCTAACTATTATGTTTTTAATTTTCATCTGATTTATTTTGTTTTGCCAAGAGTTGTAAGTAATGTCACGATTTTCTCAAACTTTTTGGTGACATCTGTGAAATGGTCAACAGTCAAATACGCAAGTACCAATTATTGTTATAAAATTAGTTTTTGTGATGAACAAATAACATGGGGGCCCCTTCCTGCGTGTTGTGCCTACTATACCAAATTTTCTAAATCGGGCCCTGCTTGTGAAGGGGCACCCAGTGGGTGGACCATCATTGTCCCTAACAAAGGACAACACAATTTACATCCATGCCCTAACCCCGGATTCGAACCAGGAACCTTCCGATCCAGAGGCCAACAACTTGACCACTAGACCGGTTGGTCGGCACGTTCAACAAATTAAGTGTCGTTATTTTCCTGACACTAAATATACTGCTGACACGTTGCTTTAAAATTGATTACATAACGTTTAAGACTTCAAATAAAGAAAACCTAAAAGGTATTGTTAAATTTGTAAGAAAATTTTGCTTGTTTTAATTTAATCTTAATATTAACACTTTTTGAGTCTTAAAAGTTCAACGGACGATTTTCCCTCTTATTGTTGTTAAGTTTATTCTAACGTTGTCTCAAGTATCTGGGCACTTTCCATCATCATAACACCGTCATAGAAAAACCATGGCATCGTCATCCGAGAAACCATTGTCCCAATCAAAAATAAAAATATGTTATAAATGGCCTTTTCACGCGGGTTTGTTGTATAAAGTTTCATTGTATCTTAATTTAAAACGATGATAAAAACGAAGGTTACAAAAAAATCTCTTCTGATAACTCTAACTTCATATAGCTAAGCTCTCGCGAATGGTGGTCGCGTGGCGAACACGTGGTCTTAAGCGAGTCTGTACTTTTAATTAGGTTGATTGGTTTAAATTAGTTGGTAAGTAGTTGAATTTACGTCGCACTATCAGCAACCACCCAACGGTCTACTATTGATGGTCTGGGGTCTTTAATACTGATTACAGATGATAGCATTCGAACACAAAAGTATTCATGCATTCGATTCTATCTTGTATTAAAAAAACAGTAGTGTTCATATAAATTATTCGAATACTAGGGTATTCATTCTACCTATTCGAATAGAATTTTTTTTTTTTATTTATATGAAAAAATTGCTTTGTATATATATCGCAGTTGGCTGTTTCTTGCAATCGGATCAATTGTTTTGCGAATATGTATTCGATTCTGACCATGTTTAAAACTGATTTTGATTCCAAGTGTATCGTTCCGTGCCGAAAGCGATACCAAGTATAGTGCGACCCTCGTGAAAAGGCAGTTGAGTCACGTGGTTGCGAACGAATCTGTTAGCTTAATTTGGGGACTGGTGATAACGCAAACAAATCATTTGCACAGTTGGCGCCTTCTCTCAGCATGGATTTTGGTTCCAAATTTATCTTCCGCCATTATAGTACTTTGGCGTATGGCAGTCTCCTCCACGTTTTTACAGCTATTTAGATACCAGCCCACCCTAGATCGACTCCCATCTCTCCGGTGCCACACTATAATAATGAATTGATGAGAGAGAAAAAAACGTCAATCACTTTACACGCTTTCGTGTATGGCGGCCTCCTTTTCCTCGTCAGTTTTCACATATTTTTAAAAATAGAGACACATGATTGATTACCCTCTTGTCGGAGTTGCACTATATTGGGCAATGGGAAAACAAAGATGTATTAAGTTTGACCGAAGACCGAGGTCAAACAAATACCCCCAAATGGCCCCCAATGGTCAAATGGGATAAACTAGATGATGTACTGCTTTGAATATTCCTAGGGGTGTGTGCACTGACCTGAATGAATCCAACCCTAATCCGTCGGATCTTTCCCTTCGGTTTGTTCCCGGATCGTCGTCAATACCCCACTGTGCTGCTCCAGTGTGACGTTAGTAAAAATACCTTCCTATCAACCATAATCCGCCTACTTTTATTTAATAGGATGGCTAGTTATACGAAGAAACTTCCCTTCGAGTAAAAGGGATTTCCAAGAAAACGGATGCAGTGTTGCTTGTTATTTAGCATCGATGGCACAGACACCGCTGGATTTACAATTTACCTCTTCTAGTAGTTCTTTAAGCGGCGTGAGAAAAATTCTTATGCTACCCGTCTCTTGATAGGTGTTCTTCGAAATTGAAGTAGTCTCAATAGGGATTAGTGATCGTGTCGGTTGCTGTTGAACAGTTGGATGGCGATTAGAAGTACAACTGTCTAGTTGGACTGGGAATGTACATGAAGATAATTCGGTGAAAGATAGCATAAAGATACCCACTCGACCACTGGTGGGATTGAAGAGTAGCGGGATGGCAACTTAAGGGTTGCGAGTTCGAAACTCGATCCAACCATAGACATATCGTGTACATGGGGGTGATTATTGAATGTTAAATTTGCCATTGATTCAAATATTCTCACATTAGGAGAGGTGTTGAAGTTTGGAGATTGGGTTGCTAACGTCATTTGACCGGTGTTGAAAGGACGAGGTGTTGTCCTCGGATCCTTTTCTTCGGAGGCCAGCACGGCGTTGCCCGAAACAATTCCAAAAGATCGAAAACATTGGTTTAAGGGAGGAAAAAACTAATAAATCTCTCTATATTAAAAAAGAAATCCCATTTGGTTTCAGGGGTGAAAATCTTCCGCGTTTACGCGGATTTCCGCTTTTGTTCTTCTGAAAAGTTTCACTTTTTCTACAATTTTTTTTCTTTAGAATTAAATAATTACATCCAAAGATTTAATGTTAAAAAAATAAGGAAAGTGAACATTCAAACTATAGAGAGTGTTTGAAAAGATACAAAAGAAAAGTTGAATAAAGTGCTTTTGAATTATAAAAATACATACTTGTCATTAATACATATTCTGTACCAATGGTGCAGCCACTATAAGGGGAATATGGGTTAAAGCCCCCCCCCCCGCCTTCCAAAGACAAATTTCATTGTTTATAGTGGACTTTATAAAGCTAAATAATAGGCAAAAATACATACTTATAATAAACACATATTCTGTACTAGTGGTGCAGCCGTGGAAGGTTATGGATTAACATCCTTACTTCCAAATACAAATTTTATTGTTTTTAGTGGACTTAATAGGGCTTTATCAGACTAAATTTGCCTACCCCCCCCCCTAAAAAAATTTCTGGCTGCACCACTGTTCTTTACACACATTAGTACACAAATATACTATTCTTGTTCAGCTATTTTTGCAGTAAACAAAATAACGCGTATATTTTCCTCTTTTCTACATTTTGACTGTTTTTACCCCTGTGGTTTGCAAAGCGAACCAAATCTGTAAAAATTTTACGATTTCATCAATAAATTTGAAATTGTACAATATTAGCTTTTACAAAAAAAAAAAAAAAAAACTGATTCTTAGATTTCCCGAAAATAAATTTTTGGCTAAAAAATTCTCTTAATGCGTCTAGTTTGGTTGTTTCTTCACATTTACAGATTTTTCATATGGTGAATGGAGCTACGTGCTGTTTAACTCAAACCATGAAAGTTTAAGCACTCGTAGACTAATTTCGAGTTCCATTAGTCATATCATGCATTTCTCGTTCCGCCCCAAACACTAGACTCTACCATATTTCTTATTCCAAAAGGCGCGTATATATTTCAACCCAATTTTCATTAATACCATTGCCCCTTCCGCAATGTAACCCGATTTGAAACCCGACGTCTCGAACCCGAAAACGCGCTTGACGAGTGAGGTTGACAGTCGGGACGGAAAAATCACAAAAATTTACATCTCTCCCAGTTGAACAAATTGCGATTTGTGCTCCGTATCCATCAGGTGTCGATGGGTTCCACTAGGCGTTTTAAAAGAGGGCCAATTAATAGCCGTTCCCAACGGGCCAAGGGGCAACAGCTATTTATTACGTCATATTGAACGGCGCGTCAACGTTTATGCGACTAGCACCCCGGAAAACTATTCATTCCGTGACTACGCGCGGCGAGCGTTTCCAGGGGTGGAGGAGAAGAAGGGGGGTCTTCCCCTAAATTGCGCCGATCGACAAAAGGATGGGGATGTGTGGGCAGCAGCGAATTTGTCATGTTCGAATACTGGAATTGTGATGAAATGAAAACGTTCCAAAGTGCTTCGTGAATTTAAAATGCTATTTCCAACCTAGTTTAACGATTTGAAATGGCAATTATTCAGAGAGCATTTCGAAAAAGTGCATATGCATCGTCCGATTGGTCCAAAAGCTGGATCAACAAAAATCTTATCAAAACTTGTGACACAAAATGTGATGGTTAAGAGAAAAATATTGCGATTTATTGGTAATTTCACTTCTGAGATGACACACCGGCAACTGTACCCTTTAGAGTGAGTATTCTGTGTATTGAGGTAGCCATATTCTTCTTAAAATATGTGAAACGTTTTAAGGAGTTGGCCGTTAAAATTCAAAAATAAAGTTAAAAACAAGGATTTCATTTAAAAGCTAGATTTTAAAATTAATTTTAGGTTGTTTAGCAAAGTCAAATTTCTGAGATGAGTTGCAACTGTCTCAAAAACATGCGGTTGATCTTAATAGCACAATAGCTCTCTCTCTCTCTCTCTCTCAGCTCAAATTTGAAATTCCAATAATTGTGAATTATCTTACGTACTAACAACACTGACGTACGTTTCACAGAAATCGATGGTATTTGTTTGTCGTTGAATTGTAACAACGGATATAAAGTGTCGCGATTCCCTGTCTTTCCCCTCGTGGGTGGAAGCAGATACACCCGATAGGGACCATGTCCCGAAATAGGGGGTAGAGAATGGGGAGTAAGGGG
This sequence comes from Metellina segmentata, assembly GCA_947359465.1. NCBI lineage: Eukaryota > Metazoa > Arthropoda > Arachnida > Araneae > Tetragnathidae > Metellina > Metellina segmentata. The sequence goes on along the minus strand of OX375881.1, from coordinate 21,998,708 downwards.
CGTTTGAAGACACTGAACACGAGGGCGAAAAGAGCCAGGCTTGTTTTGTACCTCATGATGCGGCATTTATTTTGAAACTTTGTATTGTATTGTAAATAAGTGTCCATGTCCAATTTAGGTGTGCAGTGTCCCTCTGTTCTTGACCATTACTACACACACTTAATCAAATTAGACACCGATCGGTCACTCTGACATAAACAATATAAAACCAAGTGTTACGAGATTCATTCGTCGATTTGTCCGCATAGTTTAAATTGCTAGATATAATCTATGGGCACTGCGACGTAACGAGCTATAGACCTTTATAATATCGTCAAAACTATGCGAGATCGGCAGCGAAAGCGTTAAGCAATTAAGAAAGTTTACCGTAGGTGTCTATGAGCGGGGTGCTCTAGTTTGAAAAAAAAAATCAACAACGCACGGGGCATAGAAATCGGCATTCTTTGCATATTGGCGAATAAAAACATTGCATGATCTGGTTTTATGTCGCCAGGACAATATTTGGCCAAGCTGCACTAAAAAATAAGTAATAGATTCGCACAAGGAAAGATTTTACTGACGGAAAAGATAAATAATATGTTGTTGTTGACGTGTGTCTCCTGAACTGTGAAACTCGAGATCAGGCCCAGTGATCTGAAGTAGGACAGACACAGAAGAAGAATACAGGTTTTATTTTACAAACACACAAATGATCACTGGTAAAGACATAGGGGGTGCAGCTATCCACTTTTTTGATGAGGAACACCTTGGGCGTGAGTTTGACTTCTTCCTCGGACCACGAACCCAAAGGGTGGGAGCAGAGTCATTTATCGACTATACCTCTTGGGCGGCAGAGAAATAATATCCAGGGTAAAAGTTGCAGGAATCGAACCTGCTTCACTTACAACTCGCAATGGGAAAGCACACTGAGCCATTCGAATCCAAAGGGAATATACAATATTAAATCAACAACTACGGTAGTGATAATGGTAATTTTTAATTAACGTCAAAAAGAGCAACACAGCGGCTACAACTACGGAATAAAATTCATTTAAAAAGTCGTCCTTTTAAAAAGTTGTAAAAATTTTTCTGTCTTACGCACACCGACAGCTTTTGATCTCGCAGCAGTGAAAAAGTATTTAATTAATGAATCTAAGAGAATTGTAGTTTATAGGTAAATATTTTATTAACGTCGTACTGGAGCAACACAACAGGCTATTGATTACGGTCCGAGTAAATTGTAATTAACGTCGTACTAGAGCAACACAACGGGCTATTGACTACGGTCCGGGTTCAATCAATTAAGGGAATGATCCTAGGACAACACCTCGTAATTTTGAACCACGTTCAGATGACGAAGCACATGACAGGAATTGAACCTGCCTTGGCGTGGTGTGGAAGTTTAGAGAGATGGGTCAACGTCAAGCAAATGGACACACACACAAGGAAAGCTTTTACTGACGCAAAAGTGAGAAAAACACCAGGGAGGAATTGAACCTGCCTTGGCGTGGTATGGAAGTTTAGAGAGGGGGGTCAACGTCAAGTAAATGGACACACGCACAAGGAAAGCTTTTACTGACGCAAAAGTGAGAAATACACCAGGGAGGAATTTAACATGACAGGAATTGAACCTGCCTTGGCGTGGTGTGGAAGTTTAGAGAGGTGGATCAACGTCAAGTAAATGGACACACACACAAGGAAAGCTTTTACTGACGCAAAAGGGAGAAATACACCAGGGAGGAATCGAACCTGCCTTGGCGTGGTATGGAAGTTTACAAGGAAAGCTTTATTAACGTCGTACTGGAGCAACACAACAGGCTATTGATTACGGTCCGGGATCAATCAATTAAGGGAATGATCCTAGGACAACACCTCGTAATTTTGAACCACGTTCAGATGACGAAGCACATGACAGGAATTGAACCTGCCTTGGCGTGGTGTGGAAGTTTAGAGAGATGGGTCAACGTCAAGTAAATGGACACACACACACAAGGAAAGCTTTTACTGACGCAAAAGTGAGAAATACACCAGGGAGGAATTTAACATGACAGAAATGGAACCTGAACGACCTACAACTCACAGGTTGATAGTGCAGTGAGCAAAGCGCCGCCCGTTTGATCGATATAAATTTGTCCTCCTGTTTTACCATCGCCTACCCTTCTATTTTTTTACCCTCCCTCATTGTTCTCTTGTGTTTGGCGCAGCTTCTCTGAATATGACCCCTGCGTCCAAAAACTCAAAACATTCATGAATCCAAATAGAATTATTACACCAATTAAACTTGAACAGCTTCATTTCTAGGCCTCCTTAAACTTTGTCAAATGTCGAACTATTCTCTATAAACTTTGTCGAATGTCAGCAGAAAGAGAGCAAATTATGTTAGTTCAGGTTCTGCCCTGTCACCGTTGTAAATTCAGTTTGTCTTATTCCTGGACCATTGTCACAAATAGTACATTTACCCCAGCTTTCCAAAACACACTCCAATCCTCTGTCACTTGGCTGGAAATTCGTCGCAACCTGACATTTTCTACAGGTGACTAGTGGCTGAGAACATTCTTCATTTCGCCTCGGTGTATTTCCGTCTTCCAATCACTTCCTTCGAGTAATACTTTTCTTATTATCTCTATCCGCAGATGACATCACGTGGGGGGAATTATTTGGACAATCTAGTAAAATATCGCCTGTCTTCGAAACTAGGGGGCGCAGTGATTATTTTTAGATTTCATCCACTGATTTAAATTAATGTTCCAAAATGCGACTGGGAAAGTTCTTTTGACATTTTTTCCCCGGCATGCCCTAAAAATATCGTTTGGACGTTTCAACAACACACTCGGAGAAATCCGAAAAGACATACTGCGCCGCTCGGCTGCTAAATTAATGACACTTTTAGCCGCTATTTAGAGATCGGCGTAAACTGATGACTTTATGCAAATTCATTTCACCGAGCACCCCCTAGCCGGGCACACCCGACCACTGACAGATTAATGATAACTATCTCCAATACGGCGTAACGCAGATTGGTATTGCCGACTCTGTTATTTAAACATCAAGCCACCAGGCGTTGTCAAATCGCTTAATTAAAAATGAGGGCCGACCCCCCCTTTCGTTCCAGAATTTCACACGGAGTGAGTAATAGCTCTTTGCGAAAAACGCAAGGCCAGACGAAACATCTGCAATTACCGTTACCGACGCTTTTCTAAAACATTTAATTAAAACGCGTTGTTGTGCTTGTTTTGTTTTAAAGGCCGACTCGTCCCCCCCTTTCCCTCTTTTTGTTTCCGAGTTTTCCCCGCCGCCGTTTCCTTCTTTTCGAATGTTTTGCGGCATTGTGTTCTAAAAGATACCTGTCACCGCGCGCTCGTCGATTTGTCAACGGGGAAAACGATTTCAGGGGTCTCTCCCGCGCGCGTACTGTGTTGTCCTCTTCCACCACCACCCCATAAATATGAGTTTCGGTTTTGTTAATTTTTTCTCCCAACTCCTTTCTCGCTCTGCCGGTAATTTGCAGTGTTAAAAATGTCACGTGGATCGCGCAGTGGATTTGGTTCAAGACGGATGTTGATGGTAGCTTTGCTCAATATTTTTCCCGGACTGATTGGTGCAAAAGATACAACCCGAAGAGCGATGGGAGAAAAAAAAATTGTGGTGGGGACCCTCCCCATAAATTTATATTGATGTAATCGATAATGACCCATTCGTCATTAATCAGATGTTTTACGCCGACATTTCGTTGACAGGCTTACGCTCCGTCGTCGCCCATTGTTTCATCAAGAAATGATATGGCACATGCAACGGCCTTAAAAAAAAACGTATCTTTCCCTTTAAGCGTATTTTGTTGAAGCGGGTGAAAGTTCTGAGTATTAATTTTGTTTTGGAGCAGGGTGAAATATGTAAATCATAGTTAATGTGAGTTTAGGACTTTTATTCATTGTTTTCCTCTGCATCGATCGTTTATTTGATGTGAGGAGTTAAAAAGGTGAAAGAGTCATCAATTTTCGATAATGTCAATACTTATTTCCACGAAAGTGGACGTTAATACTAAAAATCATTTACAAACCTCTATTTCTGTGTTGTTGAATGTCTATCATTAAATTGAAGAAGTTAAGCAAGGCTAGTAAAGGGGACAGGTTGGTCCGTCAGCCTTTGTCCCTGCTCCGCGACAAGAGGGGTGAGCTTATGACGTCACGTGGTGGAATGAGGTTTGCAGCGAGCAAGTGCCTCCTCGTCCTTGTCACAGTGGAAATCATTGCTATCAGAGTACTGGAAGTTCCCTTACAGTTTTTTCACTGTTTTAAGAACCCTTCCTGGTTATACATCTGTTTTAAAAGTAGATCACAGGTATTCAGAGTTTTGTATGTTTCGAGGTAAATAGACATTTTTGACTTCCTTTCTGTGTATCTTTGTTTTAAGAGCCATTGACAGTTCTACATCTATTTGAACGGAAAACAGGATAGTTCATCTATTTGAGCTCTATATAACAAGTCTCTAAAAGCGAGTATGTCGAGCTGTGAAGTTGCAACTTGCAAAAATTACAAGAAGAAAACACCAGATGTTCTGTTTCATAGATTTCCCGCCGATGAGTATTACAAAAATGTATGAACCACAAAGTGCAAAAGAAAAGATTCTTTCAAGCCTCAGTACTCGAGAATACGTTCTGTTCATTTTAAGGAAAACGACTATGAACGGGATCTGAGGAATTAACTTTTTGGATTTCATAGCAGGAAGGTATTGAGTAAAACTGCCATACCTTCATAAAATATTCCTTTTGAAGCTGATTTCAAACGGAGCGTTTCATCATACAGATTAGAAAACAGAAATATTAACAAACGAGCCCTAGAAAATATCCTTCAACTATCTCCGAAAAAACAGAAACAATTGAATAATCAGGAAATTCCGGATGAGAAACTTCAAGAAAAATTTGATACTGAAGTTGTAAGTCAGAAAAGAATCAAAGAATTGCAAGTTGAGAATCAAAAGCTAAAGGACTGCATCTAACACAATTGGAAGAAAAAAAAACCTGGAAAAATTAAGCACTCAAATCTGTAAAGAGAAAAAGTTCTAGCTATTAAAAATAAATAATAGAGAAATTTAGAAAGAAATTTTAAATATAAATTAAAAGGAGAAATAAAAAGAATAGTAGGAAAGTTTTTCTCGGATTCACAACTTCAAGTTTTGATTGACGGCAAGCACATTTAGAAATAGAGCGAAGAAGATGTTACCAATGTCATTGGTTTGAGAGCAATGACATATATATTATTTATGAGACATTGCTCTCAAAGCAATGACATTGGTAACATCTTCTTCGCTCTATTTCTAAATGCGCTTGCCGTCAATCAAAATTTGAAGTTGTGAATCCGAGAAAAACTTTCCTACTATTCTTTTTATTTCTCCTTTTAATTTATATTTAAAATTTCGTTCTAAATTTCTCTATTATTTATTTTTAATAGCTAGAACTTTTTCTCTTTACAGATTTGAGTGCTTAATTTTTCCAGTTTTTTTTTCCAATTGTAAGATGCAGTTCTTTAGCTTTTGATTCTCAACTTGCAATTCTTTGATTCTTTTCTGACTTACATCTTCGAAATCATTTGGAAATGCCGCTGCCATCCATTACAACTTTGAAAAGATGGTGTAAAAGATTAGACTTTTATGAAGGAGTTTTAGCCCCAATTCTAAGTTTCATGAAGACTAAAGGCGACAGCATGACTGAAACTGAAAAATTTACAATTATCTGTTTCGACGAAATGAATATTGACTCTCGTGTTTGCTACGATTCAGCAAAAGATAAAATATTAGGGCCCTACGGCAATGTTCAAGTTGTCATGGCAAAAGGTCTCATATAGTATTGGAGGCAGTCAATATATTATAACTTTGACCAGCAAAAGACAAAACTAATATTATTTAGATTAATAGAAAAACTAGAAGAAATTGGATTTAAGATGTTAGGTGTCGGGTCAGATTTAGGTGGGGAAAACATCAGTATTTGGAATGAACTATCGATAACACCAACAAACAGTTCATTTTCAAATCCAATGGATAAAACAAGAAACATCTAGGGCTTTGCTGATTTCCCTCATCTTCTAAAGTTATCACAAAACCATACATTAGATAGCGGTATTAAACTACCCTCTGAAAAAGTGATTCAAAAAGTTATTGGAATTCGATTCGGGCGAATAGAAAGTGTGCCCAAAATGATCTTAGAGGCATATTCAAGTTAGAAACACAGAAAGACAAAATGTGAGAATGGCCGCACAACTTACAGGTACAATGCAGTCATTAAACTCAATACTAGAAAATAATATCCGAATTCAACCATCATAAATTCCTGGAACTTCAACAGTTGCATCATCTTTAAACATAAGAGAAGACTGCTCAAACGAAACATTAAGATTTAATGCCGGCTACATTGCTTTTAAGGCGCATGCGAAATCCTGGGAAATAATAATGTACATATTCAGTAAGAAAATAATCAAACATGGATCGGGGCTTTATCTCGAGGAGGTTTAGTTTTACCAACTGAGTGTTGGTTTGCAACGGTTAAAGAAGTGTTTCGTGCAATTTCATGGGCCTATGCACTTAAATAAATGTGAAGATGCGATAAATAAATTCACACAGATATTACCGGAAAAATTTCCCGCGCAAAATTCCTCAGCTCTCAAACTATTTGCAAGAACAAGAACATTTTTCCTAATTAAATATATGAACTTTGCCTCTAAAAAACGAAAAAGTGAAAAAAAAGTTAACATTTTTTAAGAAATCGCAAAAACCAACATGAAAGGATAATTGTCGCCATGTTAGACGATATTTCACCTCATCGGGTAAGTTGTTTTTAAAACTTATTTATTTTCTTTTTAATTTATGACAAAAGCATTTTTAAGTGGTTAAATGCTGAAAAAAAAACTTTATAGACAATACAAGATACCCAATATTAATTAACATTGTTTAAGACTTTCAATGAAAGCAAATAGCGAAACAATCTGCTTGTCGTTCATAGGTTTTACGCGTAAGAACCGTATCTCTCTACCCGCCGATTCCGCCGAGTGACGTCACGTTTTCTCCCCTTGCAAAACCACTCTGGTGGACCCTACCTTTCCGTTTAGTAGCCTTGGAAGTTAAGGTTAGAGAGGAAGTAAAAATAGTACATACAAATGCAATGTCGCTTTACAAATATAATTGAAAACTTATGTCGCCAATACAAATCGTTTTAAATTTAAAAAAAATATATGCATGCTAGTAACTTTTGCACCTGCTAAGTGAGTTATGCAACAAATAACAATTAGAAAAATCATTCGGCAATTCTCTATAAAATAAGAAAATCTTTCAACGTTTAGGTATTAAAAAACATTACATAAAAATATTTAGCCGATCAACCGGTATGGTGGTTAAGGTGTTAGCCTCTGGATCGGAAGGTTCCTGGTTCGAATTTGGGTCAGGGCATGGATGTTGGTAAGCGTATGGTGTAGAGGCGGTTGGTTCACCTTATAAATCTGTCGTAGCCAAAAGTCCTCAGGTTGGCATAGCTGCCAATCCTTCCGGATTACCCGGAAACTTTCCGATTTTTCTTAATTTTTCCGGTTTTCCGGCCGGAAACAAGTTTTTTCCGCTTTTTGCATTTTTTGAAGATTATCGCTGGATTATAGATTACCGAGCATTCCCAACTTACGTGTTACCCAAGTAATGTGCAAATAAATAGAAAGCCAAGAATAGAAAGATTATAATCAAGAATTGTGCATTTAAATTATGCTATTATTAAGATACAAACAGAAACCTGATGTATGTTAAACTGTTATGCATACAACTTAAGGTTTATAGTTATTTTCTAAAATTAGTTTAAATTGAGGTTACTTTTAAGTTTTCTAAAGGATTGCATTACTGATATTACTAAAATTTTTTATTTTAATCATAAATTTCTGCCTTTCGGTTCATATTTTTAATAAAATGTCAATGCCAATTATAAATAATAAATTCTTCTGTTTTTTACCCAAAATCTTCTGTTTTTTTTACCTTAGCTATGGGTTGGGTTGGTGTGGAAGTTCGGAGAGTGGGGTGTCTGTTCAGTTGTAGCCTCGTCACCTGACCTTGGTTCAAAATTACGTGGCGATACACCGAATGGCTTAGGCTGAGACGGCTAGAGGCACCGTTCCCCCTTTTTATCCTCGTTCTTTTCAGACCCTTCACCCTTGGCCACTTTGGCCTGGAAGTATGTTCAATTTTCTGATTTATTATGCTATTTGGCTAGTTTTTTACTTTTTATGATGGTACTTTTTTCATTCAAAGATAAAACATCGTCAACGTAAAAGCATCGACAGGTATAAACATCGATGTTAAAAAAACATCGGCTTCAATACATCGATGGTAAATACATCAATGTTTTTAATAAAACATCGATTTTTGAAAACATCGACATCGATGTCGCAATAGTGTGAATATGTCCATTAATATTGTTTGCCTATTGATGTCGCAGCATGGCCAAATAAAGCCATTGCGACTTAAAATCCAACAACTCTATCCAAGCTAGTCAAGCTACAAGTTTACACAAGTGTAGACTTGTAGAGCGACAAGTCTAGTTAACCCTCGCATAGCAAAGAAATCGTTATCTGAAATCAGTGCTAATGTTGCCTTTCTGTACTGATTCTATTGTATAAAACACGAGGTTGAATGGGAATGAGGGTTCGCAGGACAGTCACAATAGCCGAAGATTTAGGGGAGTTCACAGATGTCAAAGCTACTTCGCAGTAGGTGGTCACAAAATCTATCACTTTCGGTTTCATCACCCTTTCATAATTGGAAGATTACAGTATTTGTAGGTTGTGGTTGTATCCTCTTTTTTTTAGAATTCAACTGACTTCCTCACGTTGAACAAATGATTCTCTTCAGTGACAGGATAACGATAGACTTGTGATAAATAATGGTCGCATTCAAGGCCGTGCATTCTCGTGGTACAAAGGACGGTTGCCTTCGTTATAGTTTCATGAACCAGGTGGACACAGGTTAGGGTCGGGAACCAGGTACACGAAGTCAAGGGTCACGAGAAGAAAATTCGGTTGGGGGGTTTTGACGTTTCTTGTCGATTTTGTGAATATTGTTGTGAAAATATGGTTATTTACAAAATATTTTGGGTCATTTAACCTGGTCATACTTCGGACAAAAATGTTTCGTTAAAGCAAGTTTTATCACGCAGTCGAAAAAAAAGTAGGCAAAAAGTAATATTCTAAACATTTGACTTGTTTTATATTACTTGTTTGTATCTTTGACTTTTCAAATTAGACATGATATTTTATTTACAAAGGCTGGCAGTTTTAGTATTCAGTGCTGAATTCTGTGTTGGAAAATGGAAGTATTATAATTTTCGCTATTGCCAAATTACGTTGTTATAACATTAGATTTTAACTTCTTATTTGTACTTCTTTCTTGTACGAACTATCGGTGACTTCTAATGATTCAATAACAGTAAGTTTAAAAGCATTGTTACATATTTTTAAGCTTATTTTTATAAAATCATTGGAAGTCATAGTATATTAAGTTGATATATTATACTTGTATAAAGTTTAAAATACAATTTAATTTATTAACGCATCTATAGCGATTTACCTCTTGATTTTCCCTCAATAATTGAAGGGAAAGCATTAAAACCTTCCTATTTTATTCGGTTTTATAATCCTCGAACGAACGATTATCTCGTGGACATCTATTTTTGGTTCAAATATCAAAGCCTGAAAATCAATGTATGGATATAAAGTGTTTCACACAGAAAGAGAACGTAGTCAAAGGTAAATAGTATTGTTTAATGATTGCAAATTATTTAAGTATTGAAAAGAACGGAAAATTTGAAACGATAAGTTTTCTCTTCTCCCTAGAAGTGGTCATAAGATTCGAGCATTTCGTGTTTTTCCAATTTAAAAAGCTCATAACTATAGCAAAACACATTTTGTCGTCTTTCGTCCGTCCAAACTATTCATATAGATGATTTAAAAGGATTCCATCGTCAAATATTTCCACGCGTGCCGATTGAAAGGAAGGACAACCGACCCAAACAAAAGTATTTTCCCTCATATTTATTCGTTTTTTAATATACGAATGATTCTAAAAAATCAAACACATTTGCCGTCGATCCCGTCTTCAATTCCCACCCCGAAAGAGCGTCGCGTTTAAACTGAAATGAAAGGCGGAGGATCGCGCGTGAAAAACAACAGCCAGGAATAATAAAATTTCAAGAAGCTGGTACGGAGAGAAACGGCGGAGATTTCCGGCACAAGTTTCGACTTTGCCGAGTGGGGATTACAAATAATTTTCGCCACTCGCACCTTTTTTGTGCAAAGCAAACACTTTTCACGTGCTTTTATTTCACCCCCGATACAAATCCCCCTTCTTATGCCGAGAAAGAAAGGGTTAGTGCTGCCACAAAACAATTGCCGCTCACACCAAAAAATAAGCAGCAACCAAAAGGCCGATAATAATAGCGGAAAAGAAATCACGGTGGATTCGGGAATATATATATTTGACTGCTGTTAGCAAACAGCGCTTTTAGGCACGGTGTTTTTCATCAAATCCTTCCCTAGATGCCAACCTGCGAGGGAAATCTCCCTCAGAAATCCCTTGAGCCCTTTCAGGGGAGGTTTTAAGATGGAGATGGGGCACCCCGTGCTTTAATGCATGCCACCGTTCCAGGATTTATGTCTATTTCGCTCTCATAAGCCTGCCGTTGATCGGGCTGTTAGACGATTAATGAATCAATTTGTTTGCTGCTTAAATAGCAGAGGAAGTAGGATAGGTGTCTCTTCTAGGACATTTCTCACTTGCTGAGAACAAATCGGTCAAAAACATCAGAATTTTATATGCGGATTTTTACTGCAGTGAAGCGATGTTGAGGCATAGAGGGAAAAAATTGGAAAACAATCGGTTCAATTTTAAAAGATTAACTTTAAGAAAGTCTTAAAGGCGTTGCTATTAGAACGGAACGACGCGCGGAAATGTATTCAACACTTCCCGAGAACACTAGTAGGCTAATAAATCAATTCTTACTATACAGCCTTTGTACTATAAACAGATGAAACTTTCCACACACGTTTGTGACTGACTAAACATAAATATATTTGTTGCCGGAATCTCTCTCTCTCTAAAAGAGCTAAGTACAACTGCTTAAATTATAAAAGTAGAGTTTGATAAATAAAATTGCATGCATTTTTAATACGATTAGCCTTTGACATAAACCAATCTCTGTTCATTTCAAATATTAGAGACGATATTTGAAGATGTCAATTTATCATACTGATAAATACAGCGTACCCCGCATTTGTTTTGTCGTAAGCTTCGTTACTTCTGATTAGAAACATCTTTAATCCATTGATCTACCAATAGATATCTTAAGACCAAGTTCTTACCAAATGTAACTGCATTGATAAATAAAATTGCATACATTTTTGTTACGATTAGCCATTGAAGTAAACCAATCTCTGTCTATTTCAAATACCAGACGATATTTGAGGATGCCAATTTATCGCACTAAGAAATACAGCGTACCCTACATTGTCGCATTTTTTTGTCGTAAGCTTCGTTACTTCTGATTAGAAACATCATGAATCCATTGATCTGCCAATAGACATCCTAAGACCAAGTTCCTACCAAATGTAACTACAAGTCACAAGAGCGGGTCAAATCTAAGCATGCTCCTAAGGCATCACCACTTATTTAATTAATTTGATTCGAATAATAATTGCGTATTATTTACCATACTGTCATTACATCTATCTCACAATTGCACACTATCTTTACAAAAGTACATAGGACACATTTTGCTACATAAAATCTCATTTCTATGTTTCCAACAGATTCATTGACGGAAGAATGGGCTGTTCCTAACCTACAAATCATACTAAGGACTTGCCGTGTTCATATCAACCCACATAGTTTCAAAAGTTTCTTTATACAAACGATGGACCCTTCGTCTTACAGCGACGTCAACAAGAACCCACAGTCAGCCTTCTATGGGGCCCTGTCAGGCTCGGTGTGCTTCCCAATGCCCCTCATGTACAACCCTATGAACTCCTACCCTTTCATGTCCACACCCTTCCTGCCCATGCATCACCCCATGCTGTCCAACCACGGACTCCAGGACTCCCATCTCATCTCCAACGGAGATATGCTCAGCGGCAACCAGCTGTCCAAGACCGATGACTTCAGCACCAGGGCACTGGCATACCTCAGGTACCAGTCCATGGGCAAGTGCTTCCTGCCGCAAAGCAGGAAGTCCATGGGCAAGTACTGCATCACGCCGCCCTCCCTCATGGATGTTCAGGGGGAGTGCACCAAGTTGGGATCCGCAGGAGGCTACGGGGTTCCCAGCGGTGGAGACTCGGACGGTGGGGGTGGAATGCCGTCGTTGACCAGTGCTACGTCACCGGCAAGTGGTGGATACACGGACAAGGAATGCTATCTCTCGAGTCCGAGCACTGAGGTGGAAGAACCTGATTCGTCTGGAAAATGTTCAACGGATGTCGTTGAACAAAAAGGTAAGATAACATTTACCTTTTTGATAACATTTTCAAACAAAAGGTTGATAGCATTTTCACCTGGTTCATATCAATCCAGACAGTTGCAAAAGTTTCTTTATTGACACAATGGACCCTATGTCATGCACTGTCAGTGTTTTATTGGGCCCGGAAAGGTAGATCTCCCACATTGAGGGGGAGGAATCGCTGGTATTTTGGTATCGAACCTGAGATCTATGAGGGTCAAGCAAATGTGAAAAGTTTTTGGTACTGTAGTGTGTAGTCTGTATTTGATGTTTAAAAGCTTATAAATTTTTCATTCATTACATTTATAAAAAGTTGTGCACGAGACCAAAGGAAAAAAGACAACAAGATTCCCACAAGACTTTAAAAATGCATCTTTTTCATTTTGTTTTTTAACCCTACAAGGGGTTTCGACGAGATATCTCGTCCTGTGGTTTTTTTTTATGATGACGATATCAATATCTGATCAGTTTTCTTCGACTGACGAGACATCTCGTCCATTAAGATCTAGTCAGTTTTGCTAATGGCGAAATACCTCGTCATTAGCAAAACTGACTGGGTTGACCCATCGATACAACCACCATGAAAGTTAATGGAAAACCTTTTAAAATTCGTTGAAAATCCTCAAAAGTTTTTTAAAAGTCTAACCTTTTGAAAGAACACTATTTTATTCCACTTTCATTCAAAAACCAAGGTCGATGAAACTCGTCCTAGGTTAAGTGACACCAGAAATAGATAGATTAATCGCCTTATAGGTTCAATAAAAATTGATGTTTTAAGACGATCCTTTTCTCTTGCACTGAAGACGGAAGTACATGTGAAGGCCCTGAGAATTTCTTCTATTTTCCAATCGCTTATTCACTTTTAGATACTTAAAATTTGTATTTAAAACATGTAACGTATTGATTAGGAGGTAGTATAAAAATGTGAGCATACACTTCTATTATAATCCATCCAGTTTTTCGTGTGTCCACATCTCTCATCCTCAAACAGATCGGGGTGATGCAGGTAATGAAGTGACTAACTTATATAAATTTTAATTTCAATATCTCTGTTGTTTATTCCCGTAGAGAATAATTTAAACTTTTTTTAAGGCATCTTTAAAAAAGTTTTGTTAACAGTTTATGTGAATTAAATAAAAGTGTTTTAAACGAAAAAAGAGTTAACTTGCTAAAAAAAAGTTCGTTAAAACACATAAGAAATGCGAAGTTATCGGAATAGTCAAAAAAGTTTAGGATTTTTACACAAATATCTAATATAAATACATTTGTTAGAATGCTACCCTTTGTTTTATTTTATATGCAATCAAAGCCGAAAATGCACGTTTATTAAAGCATAATTCAACATGCAAACATAAATATTATTTGTTTGAAATTCGAGGTACATTGTGTATTATTTCCGCAGTGTCACCTTTTTTTATTCCTTTCCCTGTTTAATGTATTCTTTTTGACCTACTAGATGGCAGCACGAAGATTTTGTAGAAAAGACACTACAGAAGCTGTGGGATCTTGCTCACATTTTAATATATTTTGCAAGGAAACAAAACAATATTCTGTGCAAATTGTATGATAGAATTAACACGGAAAGTATTTTAACGTGAAAAGCAACCTTGCAACTTTTAAATATTTTGCTGTCAATCAGCTGCCAATATGTTGGACCCCTCGTTTGGAAACTTCAATTAACTCATTAAACTCCACGATCCAGATGAATTTAACAGTTTTGCCTATTTTGGAGTATTGATGGATTTGTAGTACCTAAAAAAAGAAAATCAAACTAAAAAATAATCAAACTAAAAATTCGAATGATACGCGTCTTTCTGGAATATAGTGAAATACATTAAATGCGTGTAAAAGAAGGGTTTGTTAAATTTACACTGTTAAATAATTCTAACACATAAAAAAAAACACTATCTTAGAAGTTTGGTACTTTAGTTCGGGACACAGATGGAGTGTGTATTTTAGAGTTAATAGATTAATATTTAACTAGAGCCAACTGACGTTTATTAAAATAATGAAAAATGGCCATGCATAGTTACTAAAACTATACTATTCTGTATTAAAAATAAAGACACACTGAAAGTACATTTAGGGAACTTCCAAAATGAAATATTGGACGTTCCTGCTCTTTATTCGTAAAAATACACGATAAAATAATTTGATTCAATAAAGTTCTGAACTCAAATAAATTGGAAAGCGGCGAATAAAGGCCAGAGTGCTGAGCTCAAACCTCACACGCATTGTTATCGATGAAAAAAAAACAAAGGAACTAGAGAACACGCACGGCAAACAACCAATTTTATGCGATTTGGCTGCTGCCAAACGATACTTCCAGAAGCAAAACAGCAACACTAAAAATGGCTCTCTCGGTAGCACTGAAACATTTTAATAAACGTACATACAAATTTATAAGCTCCGCCTATTTTAATAATAAATCCACCAATCCGGTCTTCCCTTTCACTAAATATATTGGAAATACGATGAAGCTTGGTTTTTTTTTGTTTTATCTTTTTGTCGAGGCTTATCAAAAGCAATAAAAAAGCTCCACTCCTGATCATCAGTTGCTAAAACGAGTCAGTGAGTCGAAGAGTGGGGAAAGGAAATAAAAATCAAAATAATAAAAAGAGAAACATTTATCTTTTGTCGAAGTAGCATTCCTTGACAAGCGAAGTTCTTCATCAAAGCAACCTCTAGTTATTGGTTCTAAAAGCTCTGATACTCTCTGAGACATATGTTAGGAATTTGTACTGTCCCTTTTTCTTCATTTTTCTCCCGACGTTACCTTATTCGAATAGTACTCCTTTTTTCGTTCTGTGGGGGAGGAATGGGAGGAAAAACTTGTTAAAAAAAGAGCGTGTTTTCTTTCTTTGTTCATAGGAGCTATGAAATCCCATTTCTCCTCTTCTGCATTTGCTATAAAGGAAAAAGGAAATACAATAACCTTTTGCGGGTAGATTCCTCAACAGGCGAATGGGATCGGTTCAGGCAAAACAAATGATTCCGGCTGGGGAAATTGTGCTGTCTGCTTTTCCCTTTCATAGGGAAAAACAAGACCTACCTCAACAGCACTCAAGAACGAATTTCCCCCACTAATTACTCAAGAATGATCGCGATGCACACAACTGTTGCCATTGATATTTAATACAACAAGGATGTTATTACATTTTTATAATGGAAATGGCATTTCTCAGTACTTTTCGAAGCCATTCATTTGATACGTTTGATTTTACATGTGCTGGCAGCAGGGCCCGATTTAGAAAATTTGGTATAGTAGGCACAACACGCAGGAATGCCCCCCCCCATGTTATTTGTTCATCACAAAAACTAATTTTATAACAATAATTGGTATACTTACGTATTTGACTGTTGACCGTTTCACAGATGTCACCAAAAAGTTTGAGAAAATCGTGTCATCACTTATAACTCTTGGCAAAACAAAATAAAGCAGATGAAAATTAAAAACATAATAGTTAGATAATTAATGTAATTACTAGAATGGGATAGTGGGGAAAACGGTCGACGGACATTTACGTAAATACCCAATAATTTATGTAACTACTTAAAAAAACTTTTTAAAATTTTTAGATACTTTTGAAATTTAGGGGCCCTCTAAATTATGGGGGCCCTAGGCCCGTGCCTCACGGGCCTAATGGTAAATCAGGGCCTGGCTGGCAGTACTCTTTCTGATACTATGTTAAACCACATTCCTCAAACAATATTCATTCAAACGAGAACTGTCTCTAATTAGAAAAAAGGAAGATCCATAGTTTGAACATTTCTTAATCTATGCCGTCATGTCACCTATACCACAGTGCGGGGGGGGGGGGGGGGTTGTACTGTAATTTACAGTCTGTTCTTTTAATGCTTAAAGTTTTTGATACGTTTCTTAATAAACCTATACAAGTACGTAAAGAGAAAAATGCAAATTATGCATTGAGTACTCAGTATACATAATTATATTTCTTCAAGGGTCCGTCATTTAACTTGAGTAGTATAGCTCTATTGAGAAGGCTGCCAGAGCTAGCGATAGTGAAATGGCTGCCATACACCAAATCATGTATACTGACAGCCAAAACTGATTTCTTTCGCCCACTCGTAATCACTGCTGTAGCATCAGTTCTCGAACTTTTAAACAAGGAGCCAAATTGTTTAAACACCTTTATTGCATTTAACCTACCCATTAATTAGACCAATAGACTAATTCAAAACCACGTGACAGAAATGCCAGCTCGGTAGAGAAGCCGGACTAAAGTGGGATACGGAAGGTAGATGTGGGTGACTTGTGAGAAAGAGTCAGTTTTGTCTACCCTCAATTCATCGTCGTTAACAATTGCTTTCTTTTTTATGAAAGTCAATGAAAATAAAATTGTGTCATCTGTTACTGTACGATGTTTCTACAAAAAAATTTAAATGCACACAAAATAAATGAAAATCTGAGGTTGAATTGTAAGTTTTACTCTTTCATGTTCTGTAAAATTTCGTTCGAATAAAAAAAAAAAACAAGCCTGTTTCCAAATTAAAAACCGTTATTCATTTTGTTACCATAGTAGGAAAATTGGACACCTAAATTATGTTAGAACTGATAAAGTCAAAGATATGATAATAATAATAATAAAAATAATTATTAAAAAATTACAGGATACTTTACAAATGCGAGAAGAACAAATTAGTAGTGCATAATTTTTACAAAAAATGAGATGAAAATGCGAACTCGTCGATTATAAAATGGCCTGCTACCTTACACTCCTTCATTTTGACAGGGACTGTTTGAAAACATACAGTTGTAGGGGAAATCTGGAATAGGAAAGGGAGAATAGCGTAGAGAGGGAAAAACAGGGGGAAATCGCAGTTGGAACTGTAATTGTTTTCTTCCCTGTAATTGATAATGTTATCGATAGCCAACTATCCTGTTTCTTACTTAGTAGGGAATTCGGGGAAGAGGATAGGTTTTGTTCAGGAACGATCGGGCCATCAAACAATAAATGTTTGCCTTGTTTGTTGAAAGGCCCAGAAATATGGAAATCCGACATTTTTGCATTTTGAAAAGAAACAAAACAGGAAAAAATAATTTGAAAATTCGAACAATTGTTTAGGAGTCATGAAAATAGTTTTGTTTCGCAGCAAAACTTTTTTTGAATTCCATTTATATAGTATTTAAAAGAAGAGAAAGCAGTGGAATTCCGGATCCACAATATATCTATTTTAACAAAAATACAAATTGTATTTTAATACGATTAAATTTTGAAGTGAAAAATTACTGATTTAAATTTTGTAATTTTTATTAATAAATCATTGTAAAAAATAAGTCGAATTTAGTAAGATCTTACACATTTTAAAAGCATAAACGCAACTGATAATTATTTTGCAAATTAACCAAACATTTTTATAAACTAAAAACGAAAAATTCGGGAGAGAATCCACTCAATTAAGAGACTTTCTCAATCTTTAAAACACACGCCCCAAAAAAATCGATCGTTAAATTCTCAATAAAATATGTTAGCCCCCCCCCCCTCCCCCCCTACCCACCCGCCACCACGAATGTAACAACTTTGATGAAGCAGAACGGCACATATTTCAAGAGATAACGATTGAAGGTCATGTGCAAATCTAATTTTGGAAAATCTCTGTTGACAAATAAATTTTAAAAGAAAAAAAAAGGTTAATTTTTTTTTCTATTTTTATGAATGTGAAAAATTAATCAAACGAGACTGCAGAAGACGTCTGTCCATTTTGTCATTCTTTCCTAGTTAAAACCGCAGCACCGCTGAACCCACTATTAAACACCAGTCATCCAAATCACTTCGACAACTTTTGAACACGTCTAATATTTCTGAATTCCGTAGCCTTCAACACAAAAACGAGTTACGATAAGTTGTTAAATAAAAACACCTCTCTTCCGTAGTCAGGATGGCCGAGCGGTCTAAGGCGCCAGATTTAAGCTCTGGTTCTCGAAAGAGAGCGTGGGTTCGAACCCCACTTCTGACATGGTGTATTTTTTGATAATTTTGCTTATTTCTTTGTCACTTATTTTTCGTTGATTCTTGGACAGTAAATTTTCCGGAAAAGTACCATGGAAAAATGTTTTACGTCTTTTAAATCGTTGAGCTTTTTTGTTATATTTAAATAGTTGAATTTTTTTACTATATTTATATTGTATTTTATTTAAAGTTTTAAGATTTTGGACATGGCTTTCAAATCATATAATTATGAAAACTTGAGGATTTCTCTCTCTTAAAGCTAAAATTCTTTTAAAATTAAGTATTTTTAAAAAGAATGAATAGATAAATTACAGTAAAAAATTATTAAAAAAACTATGCGTAGGAAATTTTAGATTTTTTAAAATCAACAAATGGCTAAAATTTTATTTTTAAGGATATCTACTAATTTAAATTAACTATAAATAAATCTGACGGCATACGTCAAAATTCGCCAATAGTATTAAGTAATTTAATTAAAGGTATAGGAAACTGTTATTATGATAGTTTTTATTGGTGGAAAAGTATGATAGAATAAATACTGTTCTTGACCTTAAAAATCTTTCTTCTCTCACATTGAAAATAATTTTGTCGGTTCTTCTAAAACAACAGGTTCCTTTCCGTAGAAAATTATTTTATCATTTAAACGCAATTAATAAGTACTTCGAATGGTTAAACAAGAGCACATTTAAAAAATTAATTGGTACGCATAAACCGTCATTTAATCGTTGCCAGTACTTTATTGCTAAATAGACTGAGTAGTAGTAAAAGTCAAAACTAGCAAATTTAAGATTAGGAAAATTTGGGATTATTGCAAAGAAAAAGCTTTATAAATTCAGTTTTAAAATGCAGAAAAATTACAAATCAGCTCGTAACGTTATGCCTGAAAAGACTAAAAAACAATAATTACTAACCCAATTTAATGTTATTTCCGGTAAATAATGTCTGACAGATAAACAAGCATATCTTAGTTCGTGATTCGATTAGGGATAGATTTTAGGTGCAAAAAAAAGAGAAAGCCTGCCCCGATTGTTACACAGTTCTAAACACTTTATATAAAGGCTCGGAAATTTAGTAAGTTGAGTGTTTAATTTTTTGTATTATTTACTGGATTTACAAAATTGCATTCAAGTGGAATTGAGGTGATTGCGTGTGAGGTAGTTTCAGGTCAATAATATTTTAAATATAAATATTCAATTGTTGAAATGTATATTGTTTTTAGTTATACCCCGATGGACATGTGACTCCAGCCAACCGCCAACATGCCCCGTATGTGGGAGGACCATATCACTTCAAGATTTGGCTGATCACTTCGCCATGGAAGTAGACAGATTGAATGAACTTTTGAGGTAAACTCTTAAGTTTCCTCTCGCAGATCTACATATAGCACCTGTGCTAAATCTCTTGATTGCTAATATTCATTGATGGTCGTTTCTAGCATTATCAATCCATCAATAACGTATATAGCGTAATTACAAATACATTTCGTACCTCCAAATGATAAAAGATTATCCACAAATATACAAAAGAGCATTTCGTTTACTTTTTGGCCCGGTGCACACATCCGGTTTTTCAACGTGCGGCGCCGCAACTCAAGTACGGTCTGAGATACATTGGATCCAATGGAGTAGTGCACACTAGGGATGCGACATCGATGTCGATGTTTTCAAAACATGTATTTAACATCGATGTATTGGGGTCGATGTTTTGGTAACATCGATGTTTATACGTGTCGATGTTTTTACGTTGTCGATGTTTTATTTTTAAATAAAAAAAGTACCGTTATACAAATTTAAAAAATAACCAAGTAGCATAATTTTCATAATTAGCAAATTGAACATACTTTTAGACCAAAGTGACCAAGGATGAAGGGTCTGAAAAGTAGGGATGCGACATCGATGTCGATGTTTTCTAAACATTGATGTTTTAGAAAAAAAACATCGATGTATTGGAGCCGATGTCGCATCACTAGTTGCTAAACCAGTTTTAAGAAATGGGGAAAAAAGCTTAAATACACTGAATTTTAAAAACATTGATGGTTTGGGAGCCATGTATTATCAACATCGATGTTTTAATTTTGAACATCGATGTTTTGCTGTCGATGTCGCATCACAAGTTGCTAAACCAGTTTTTAGAAATGAGGAAAAAGTTTAAATGCACTGAATTTTAAAAACATCGATGTAGCATCCCTAGTCTCAAGTATCTGATTTTCATAAATAAATGGAATATAAATAATAATTAATAAATTGTTGTATACAGTAACGTCTATTTTGTTTCAAAATATACTCTTTTTTTTACACCAATTAAGCGAAATAAACACGTTTTCTTCGATTGACTATTTACCGTAAATGGCGCGAAATGAGTACTTGCGTCATTTCACGGTTATGTGTGCATAGTTGGACTTCGGTGCCGCAGCGGCGTCGGAAAAAAACGGATGTGTGCACCGGACTTTATTGGTGTCGATTCTTATTTTTCAATAAAATGCATGGCAAAAAGCACACCTCGGCCATGTTACCACAATTAGCTTTCAAAATTTACTTTAATTAATTAAATTTTTAATCGCTTTTTCGGCTTTCATTTAAGTTATTCTATGCTACGTACTTTGGAGAAATATATAGAATCAAGGTACTGCTGAATTTATAATGTCATATTCATTCATTGTGTGAGGATGCTATAGAGTACAGACGTATCCGATATATAGGTCTGAAGGTAGTAGTGAAATTAATCCGTGAATGGTAGATTAAACAGCAAAAATATTTTACAGTATATCGTTTTTAATGACGTCATTGCTAAAAATAAATTTTTATTTCTTCTACACGGTTGTTGTTTGTTATACACGCTCTAATTCAAAGAATTTTTCTTTTTTATTTCTAGGAAAAAGGAATGGTTAAATCAAGATGACAGTAATCCCGATCAAGTGAGTAAATTGAGAATAACGGATACGCAAATCTATGTAAATAAGAATGAAGTGTTTGTTTCTATATTGAATATTTTCGATCCATTTCAAATTTTTTATCCGTTTTGGGTCCTTCTAATGGAAAATCAGTCTCTTGCGGGTCTGGTGTCTGTCTGTCAGTCCATCTGTATGTGTGTGTCAATGCATGTCCAAACGGTTTAATATATTTTCATGAAACTTTGCGTAAGTCTGTCCGTCTTTCCGTTCCATGTTCGATTTTTTTGTTTGAGTGTATGTACATGCATCACATGAATTTTATTCCATATAGACTACCAAACCTACTTAAACCAGATATAATATAACTAAATATAATTTATTAGACACAGAAACCAGATCTTGATAAGTCAATCTGTTAACTCAAAACGTAAATAAGTCGTATCTTTTTTCAACAGCCAATTGATGGCAATTTAACATATTTTTTTCTTCGAAAAAGTGATTTGCATCACTATAACTTTAACCCGTCCATATGTTGGTTTAGTGAATGCAGTATTAAAAGTTTATTTTTTTCAATATTTAGGTAAGTGTTTCATGCTAAAACATCTAACTTTACTTAAATCAAACCATAATTTGGTAGTCTGGGAAAATCTGGAAAGTATATTGATAAACACGATTACTCGGATTGTTTTAACGGTACTGTTAAAAAAGCAATTATTTTTATAAAAATTATTTTTTTAATGGAATTTAAACTCTGATACTTCATTTATTCGAGTCTTATTTTTGTTCTTTACGAAATATAAACGATTTCTGAATATATGGGACATACGATATTTTTCAACGAACGGGAACGTGCTGGTTAATCACGTGCAATATTCTCTGCTTCTTTTACTCTGAATGTATTTCGCATTTGTAAATTTGTGCACATTTAGTTGTAACTTGTGGCAACTGTGCGATATCAACACATAAAAAATAATCCCGAATACCTTTAGAACAACGTTTACTCGTCAAGTTTTATTTCGCTGTATACTGTTGTTTTTTGTTTTAAACTATTTTAATAAATTGCATTTCCTTTTCATCACACGAAACACCACAACAAAATATTCCATTTCAAACATTAATTTAATAATTGTTATTGCATACTAAAAACTATTTTTAATGAAATATTAGGTGAATTGTGTTTGGGTTGTTTAACAGTAACATTGTATAAAATATATCATCGCTATAGAAATATTATTTAGGAAGATACGCATAAAAATGTAAGAAACTGATTTAACATTAGGAGCTACAATCTTTCTTTACTCATAAGTTCGTAAATGTGAGACCTATAACATGAAATTTGGTATCTGAAGTTAAATTTTGATATCGACTCGAAATGGTAAATTTTAGGAATTTGAATTTATAGAAGACGTTAGTTCCTTCGGAACGCTATCTTGAAATTATCTCTGCTGTTAAAATTACTCGAATGAAGGAGTGGTTCGTTTCTTTTCCGCGACTGTACATCTTGCTACGCGCTAAGGCATTCGTTTAATCACATATCTCTACACCGGTACCCGCCTATACGTTCGACATTTTTTTCAAAAACATGAAAATGCACTGATATTTTTAATTTTTTGGATGCCTTTATATTAGTAACCATATAACTAAACACTTAAAACCAAAAAATGCTTTTAATTTTTTTTTTAATTTAAAAAAAAAGTAAAATTTTAAGCAAATTTTAAGTTTACAACAAACCTCATAATTAAAAAACTAACTAAGTTAAAGTGATTTTTTAACTTGCAATGCAATTCTAGTATAATTATGTAGTGAATGTATATAAAAGTTTCTAGATAAATGAATTTGTTTAGAATTTATAGCCTTTTTTATAAGGAATTCATGAATATTCCCCATTTTTTTCATATCTTTACACATAAACAGGCTACTAAACTTACTAAAAATCATCTAAATAAGATTCTTTTAGCTGATTCACTAGAAAATAATATCAAAAACATTCATACCAAATTTCATAACAATATAAACAATATATTTTGAAATATCATGCATGTCGTAACTGCATTTATCAAAAAATATAGTTTTGAGAAAAATGAGTTTAAAGGTGATAGTTGTACATTTCAAGTATAAAATTTGTTTTGAATTCCTATTAATGCTTCAGATTTCTAAATCTATACCCACTGACCTTAAAACCCTCCTTTTTGGTATGTCACGCCTTCTGACTTTTCAGTCTTGGCATATTTTCTCTTCTTCTGTGCACGATTTTTTTTTCGGGTAAGTTCCGCAGCAGGTAGCGATTCCCTTTTTGCCTCGCTGATACGGTCCTTGTCAAAGCGTTTGAACAAGGCAACAGTATACTGCCCAGGATCTATATTCAGAACCTTCAAAACTTCAAAAAGGCCTTGGTACCCTTTATTAAAATTTAATACCGCAATGTATGCACCTAGAGTAAATGTTTTCAATTCTACGAAGGTATTCTTAGGTACGATGTTCCACAAACAACCATTAAAACTTTCATTACTGTTCTGAGTCTTCCCATGAAGACATTTTTTTAACTGCTCTCTATCACACAATTCCATATATGTTGGTTTAATAACATTCAAAATGTTTTTTGGCAAACCGTCACCTTTATCGGTGTAGACATTTCCTGTAGCTTTTGCTCTTTGAAAGGCACACCAACTATCTGGCCCTAATGGACATTGCCCACGCATTTCTTGTTGTGCACTTGAACTGCAGTGAAAAAGTACGGCTATGGCAGCACGTTGCATACCCTCCAAGTCATTTACATTGCTACGAATAGCAATGCCATAATAGTTTTGTAACCTATTAATTATCCTGTCGGTCAGTTTTTTTTTCCCTCCAAGGCTCTTCTGTTTACTTTTAAGTTTGCTAAGTGTAAGTAAGTGTAAACAAACGATTGAGAACTAAAATTTCCCTTCGTTGCCAAAACTTGAATGCAAAATCTTATTACAAATATGTTTCGCTTCGAAAGAAAATATTAAAAAATGATTGTAGCAAAAAAATGTATATATTTCAAGCGAAAACAGAAGCATCAAAATCAACCCCGGTTTCGTTATTCCAACTTCCGGTTTCATTTTGCAGCTGACATTCTTTCTTCAAACAGCTGTAACTTTTATTCTAGTAGCCGTAGAATAAAAAATAAGACTGTTTTAAAAAGCTAAAAAGCTGCTCTGTAATATGGAATTATAAACAAAAATCGCCAATTTTGGTCGAAAATGACGTTTTCAACGTAGGCGGGTACCTTAAACTAGCAACTTATGTGATCATTTTTTTCACAGGTAAATCCACTCCGCCTTCAGTCTTATCATGATGTCGAAAAGAAATGTCCTGAATTCCGAAAAGAGGTATAATTCTCTGTTCTGTGTTATTTTCTTCATGCAGATCCAGTATCTTAAATATTAAAATCTTTGATAACGGATATTTATCGCATAATTTTATGCTGATATAGCACAGTAGATGTTTTATAACGTTGAAAATAATATGTATACATTGTATAATTTCAGACTTATTTGCGAGTTAGAGCGAACAGAATCAATAGATTAGGAGGTAAATTATTTTTGTTTACAGAATATTTGTTTATTATAGCACGTTTTTCTTTGTTTCTACAGAAATAGAAATTGATTATAATTTTAATTTTAACTATTCATAGGCTGTCCCCCGAGGACAAAAAGACAGTGCTTTGAAGAGTCTAAGCATCCATGGAAGCTACATAGGACAAATCAGTTATGTAGTCCTAAGGTACGAATATATATTAGTAAATTGACAATTTTTTAATCATACTATACCTTTTGGGTGCTATTGATTTCATTGTACATTTTTGAAATAATTATTTAATATTCAAAACACAAATAAAGCCCAATTCAAGAAAATAAGTTCGGGGATTTGCAAGCACCACGATTTCAAAATAAAATCCTCCTTCTGAGACGCTAGATATATGCGTACTTAAGCATTAAAGTTAGTAGAAAATCGAATTGTAATTCAACTATAGAATTACTTTTCCTTTAAAAGTTTATTTCTGTGATAATTCTTTCCTCATTTTCGAATTGTGGCTTTCCAGCTGTGAAATAAATTAAACTAACTAAAGACGTTTGCAAATATTGAAGACGTCAAATTTTTACTTCAGTTACATTTTACAATTCAGTCTTAATAATTTTAAAGGTACATTTTCCCCTTTCATCCTCTTTTTCGCTTCTGTTGTATCCCACTTATACTACAGAAAAAAAAAGGATATCGATTCAATTTTTTTTTTTTTAATTTTTTTTTTACAAAATACTCATTTGTTATTATAGTTATTTTTGACAATTGTGTTAATTGCAGCAAGAACACTTGTCCGACGAATCATCGACGCAATCGGGACACCAGTCTATGCTCATGTTAGAACTCACAGGTACTGAACTCTTCCTTTTTTGAATCGTAATTATAATATTTTATATCGCACCCTGGAAAGAAAAGTGACACAAGTCAAAAAATAAAAATTCTGATGTTATGTCATTGAAAAATATGTATGAGGTGCTCCAGCGTGTTATATTGCTATTCTTAATATAATTTAAAGACATAAATAAAATACTTACCTGAAAATTAAAAGAAGCTTATACTATTTCAATATAAGTTGTAGGGTATCCTTTAAGTTGATGTTTCTCAAATTCTGTAATTTTGAGTTGTGTCTCTTCTCTTGCGCCGGGGTGCGATATATATATATATATTAAACACGTATTATCCTCTATTGAAAACCTAAATCCTTAATATTGAAGGATTATCCTTAAAATATCCTTTTATATCCTCATAAATTATAATTATTATAGCTTTAATACGTATAATTACAATTATTTTAAAATTTGTTTAAAATGAATTGGTGTTTATATGTTGAAACTTACCGTTGAAAATACTCGGCGTTGCTTGGGTTGAATCGGTTAAACATTGATTGAAAGTGATCCGAAAAATCACTTTATCAGCGAAAAATTAAACTATCATAGAATTGCAAATATAGAAAATAAGAGGGTGCTGAAATTAATTTTTGAAACGCTATTTTGACATTTTTATAGTGTACCTATTTAGAACGATAGATGTTGATTTTTAACTACTGAGCACAGCTTTCAATCCAATCCAATGTAATTCGAAACTTTATAAACAATGTACATTTACTGATTTTCTTTGTAATGGAAAATTTCGCAAAAATTAAAAAAAAAAAAAAAAAATCTTTGAAAACGTATATTTTAAAACAAGACAGCTTTATTTCAGAATTATCCTCTGTTTAAAGTAAGTCATCATCAGTTTATTTAAAAGATTTGTCTTTGTACTCTTGGTTTATTTTTATGAGAGTATCGGAATACTATAAACCAATCTGTATTGAATCTATATTTTAGCGAAAGTGGAACGAAATATTTTCCCTTAACGCCAAGAAATGAATCCATGTCTTTATGACGATATTTTGCACAAAATAAATAATAAACAAAAAAATAATAGACTCCTAAATAAGTAATAAGTCACTCATAACTGATTAAATATAATGACATTATGTTATTGTCGTTACTCAGATTTCTAAATAAAATTAGGAAATAAAATATTAATTTTGGCCTTTCCTGACATTAAGTATCAAAATAACACTTTTATTATGAGTAAGTTTTTTGTTTGCGCTTTCGCATAAAATTCTTTACAAATATAAGTTATGCAAAATAAAAATTTTTTTAAATAATTTCATATTATTATTAAAATTTTTAGAAATTATTTGTAATTTGGACAGAAATAAAAAATAAGTTCAAACAAATGTATTACACCAACACAGCGTTCTAAAGAATAAGTGTACTAAGTTTGATGTGGATGGTCAAACAGTGTAGATTTGTATACTGAAATATCTATATACAGGGTGGTCCCGAATTCATGGTACAAACTTTAATGGTAGGTACAGGACATTGTAACAATGATTTATTGTATAGGAATGTATAGTCGCAAGTGACGCGGTGAGGCGAAAACAGGGGAAATAACGGCCGAAAGGAAAAACAAAGATTTTATTGAAAGCGTTGTTGACAAGTGTCATGTTTACAGTAATTGTTCAAAATTGCGTCCACCAGTATCGATACATGCTTGACAGCGTCGGTGGAGCGATTGGCGTACACGTTCAAAGATGCCTGGTATTTCATATTTCTGGCATTCCCATACTTACTACCCACGCGGCTCACTGGCGGAAGCTATCTTATTTTTCTGAAAGAAGTGTTACCACAACTGCTGCATGATGTTCCGATCGCCATTCGTAACCGCATGTGGTTTCAGCACGATGGGGCGCCAGCACACTTCAGCATTGATGTACGGAATTACCTGAATGCCACGTTTGGTACTCGATGGATTGGGCGTGGTGGACCAGTCCCTTGGCCACCCCGATCTCCCGATTTATCGAGCCTCGATTACTTTTTATGGGGACATCTAAAGCATCTTGTTTATGAGACTCCAGTTGACTCAGATGAGGATCTCGTCGCTCGCTTATCTGTAGCTGCTGCAGGTGTGCGTGAAATACCAGGCATCTTTGAACGTGTACGCCAATCGCTCCACCGACGCTGTCAAACATGTATCGATACTGGTGGACGCAATTTTGAACAATTACTGTAAACATGACACTTGTCAACAACGCTTTCAATAAAATCTTTGTTTTTCCTTTCGGCCGTTATTTCCCCTGTTTTCGCCTCACCGCGTCACTTGCGACTATACATTCCTATACAATAAATCATTGTTACAATGTCCTGTACCTACCATTAAAGTTTGTACCATGAATTCGGGACCACCCTGTATATATTTCAGTATACATTCTAATGCAAAATCAATGGTACACGCGTTTGGTGTCTATGTACGTGTGCCCACATTACGTCCAAAAATCTGGGCGTGTTTTATGAAACTTTGCATACTGTGAGTATTCTCTCCCCCCCCCCCCAACAAAAATAAAAACCACATCGAAATCAATTTTTGCAGTAGTCTTGTTATACAATGGTGCCTGGTGGTACGATTTATGTTAAATATATTATGTGGATGAAAATGTATACATTCGATTTAACATCAAAGTTAGTTGTAGAAGTTATTAAACTGCCTCAAAGCAGTTATAAAATTATTTTCAGACATTTTAAATGGTGTTGGCATTTTTTATGAAAAAGAAAAGTGACATTTCTGTGCTCACTTTCACTATAAATAAACCAATTCAACCCGATTAAGTTCGGGCAAATCTGCTTGTAGATAAATAACCTAAAGCAAATTTTATTTCCGAAAATTCACTTTCTTTTTTTTATGTCACTTGATTGTGATATGTTAACTGATGTGTTTCTAAATTGAGTTTTAAATTTCATTTTCATTTCAGCTTCTCTAAGTTCACCGGTAAATTTACGTTATGTCTAAGTTCAAGTGTCAGAACTAGGTATTAACGTTGCAGAAATTTTGAAGGATTATTGTTGCATGCATTGTAGATACGACGATTGTCATTTTTACTGTCACCATTATTTATGTTTTTTAATAAATAAAATTTTGACGTTTTAAACTGCTCATTCTGCATTATTCCCTCTATACAACTATCATATCCCATAAAAATCAAATTAACTTCATATATTAATACAGAATTCGTGAGAAGATGGCCGAGTCAATATTGGAAAAAATTATACTATCAATTCTTCTTGCATTATAATTTATTTTGCAATCCTTCTATTACCAAGGAGTTGGGTTCTCTTCAAAAACTTAAGTAATATTTTTATGTCTAAGGTAGTTCAAAGTTAAAAATGGAAAGATTTTTTATGTATTAAAAATAAAAATGTTGCTAAAATTAAAATTTTACCAGGTTTACTATACCTGCCGTACAGAGTACGTATACTGTCTGAATTTTAAGATTGTACGAGAATATTATAAGATTATACAATTTTTCGTAGAATATACAAATGTATCTAAAATTTTGAGTTTCGTTTTAAAAGAACCAATGCATATTCTGAGTTGCTAACCATAAATGTGTTTACAATAATTTCAATGATAAAACGTAAAGTTCTACAGATTAATTAAATTGGATATATATATATATATATATATATATATATATATATATATATACCACGGAAAATGAGTTATATTCCCTAAAATTGTTTTTCCTCTAGCTATTTTGCATTCAGTCCAGGTCACAAAAAATTCACGGAACGAGAAAAAAGTCACAAACGGCGCATTAGCTTCAAGAAATCACGATGTCGATGCTCCCCACTCCTCGTTCCTTACCAAAGCAATTAGTTAAAAAAGTCATTCTATAGAAATAGCCAAAACCAGCTATTACAAACATTTAAAATGGCGCAAAAATGTAATTTTTTTATTTGCATACGTGGGTACTTTAAAAATGTATATTATATATTTTGCGGGACTGCCGTGCCACCCGCGTCCATAAAAATTGGGAAATTGCATAATTCGGCATCTTGACAGGTTATATCGTCACTCTCAAAGTAAAAAAGTTCCGTATGTCAAAAATTCCATTTTTTCTTTTATTATTGCTATGTGTGGCATTTTGATTTCCACCTGGTGGCAAAATCTCTTATGTCATCACCTGATCCAATAAATTAAGAACAAAACCCAAAGTATATAATAATAGAATGAAATCATAAGAAAAAAAAATTAGTTTTTTTTTGTGCTCTTCTGAAAAATGCTGCTTTTAGACATACGATCTTTTGCACTTTGAGGGACGATATGGTATTTTTGCCTACAACATTAAGAACTTTGATAGATCGACGGTACGAAAATAGACCTTGATTGATCTAATCATACCAATGGTTGTTCAATAGGGGAGTACCGCAAATATTTAAACAACAAATAACATTAAGCAGCATTAAACCTCTTGCTCGTTATCTTGTTAGCAAAACGGACCAAAACGTGATAGACTAGGTTAGAAGAAAACTGATCAGATTTTGATCTCGTCAACATAAAAAAATCGGCAATATATTGATGTCGAGGTACCTCGTCATAAGCAAAATTTGTCTGATCGTAATGCACTAGATATCTCGTCCGAAGCCACTTTGATGGCTTAATATTCAAACCGTGTTTCTCAAAATTTCCCTTTTATTTCTGTTGTGTCACTGTTGGTTTCGTGGAAGTTTGGAGAGAGTGGTATCAGAGCTAAGATGTTCACTTCCATATATGACCTTGATTCGATGTTGTCCTCGGGTCTTTCCCCTATGGTATTCATCTCGGACCGCCACCAATAGCCCATTGTGTTTCTTCAGTGCAACATAAATTCCAACTACCTATCTACCTCTACAATTAACATACCGCCTGCTTGGTTTAGCGATCATAGCGTTCGTCTATCACCTTGTCGGTCGCGGTTCGAATCCTTATTTGTAAGTGTTGATGATTGTCCACGTTAGGGGGTAACGGCTGTCGCTCTGGATGCTCTTTCACGGACAACCACCAACTCGCCCCGTGTAGAGTTGTCGAAGAGGTGAGTGGACGGGTATTGAAAAATTGCATTAAGTTATATAATGATTACTAACTGCAGCCCAAACGGTCTAGTGGTTAAGGTGTTGGCTTCTGGATCAGAAGGTTCTGGTTCGAATCCGGGGTCAGGGCATGGATGTAAATAGTGATGTCCTTTTTTAGGAGCAATGATGGTCCTCCGACTGTGTGCTCCTTGACAAGTGACCATCAATTCCGGCCTTGTAGTGGCCGATGATTCAGTTCATATGTCCCCGCCATGGGAAAAAAATGATATTACTAACTTGCAAAATAATAGTTGTTTTTTAAAAACAAATGTTATTGGTTAAAAGCAACTATTATTTTATTCATAATCGTATGAATCATAAACCAACACTTCTGGAGGATCTGTGGGCCACCTTTTGTAACGCCACTACCTCCAGACCGTGGCATTCTTCCTACAAGGTAAAGAAGCAAACTCCGGGACTTGGGACAACTCTATCATCGGTCGGACGCGTAATCTATCGGCTAATAATGCAAACCATAAAGCACGAAGCATGCTGCATTATGTACCTCGGCGTCGTAGTACCGCGAGGCAGTTTTTCATTATCTTCGTCGTGTGGATGCCGGGGGAATAATTTCATAACCGAAAAATGCCCCGCCATTTGTTTTCATGGACCTATCGCTAAACGTTTTCCATTTTTGCCGCTCCGCTGTGCACAGTCCGGATACGAATGCGGGGCCGTGATTCGCTGGAATGGATCGTGCTCGTCTTTTAAAAATTGCTCCCCTCTTCTCTTCGCGCAACCATGGCGCTGTAAAAGACAAAGCCCAGCCGAGCGGACACGAGGGGATATTAAACCGAGGACGCAGCATTTGGCGGGTGCTGCCCACTCTTGGCTTCGGATGACTCAGGGGATAAAAGAATGGAGATGTTTTCAAACTTAATTTGCATCACTGAATGGGCTTGGAGAGTGTAATTCACGCAGGCGAAAAGCAGCTTTATCTGTTCATGCATATTCAAAACACTCATCATGCAAAATTTAAATATTCTTAGAGGTACAAAACACATTCTGAAAGTCCCAAATTCGCATTTTTGGGCGCTTAGATGCCAGAAGAAAAGTTTGATTTGACCCACTCTCTTTTCAGCCGTCCGCAATGCCGAAAGAGTATTACTTCGACTTCAGAAACTTGGGAGTAATAAAACATGGTTTCATACTGCAATGCTTTTCTAATGACTCTCTTAAGTGGAGTTTACAAGTCCTTAGTCCGTAACTCCTCATATTTTGAACGTCATTATTCAAAATCACGAGGGTTTGTCTTCGGATCTTTTACTTTAGGATCTTCTTTTACCAGGATTGATCCCGGGTCGTCAATAATAGACCGCTGTGTTGCTCTAGTGCAGTGGTTCTTAATCTTTTTAGTGGTTAGCACCCCCCCCCACCCTGAATCTAAAAATAAGTTCTCGGACCCCTTGAAAATGTGCTTCTATTTCTTTATCAGGAAATTGCATCGATTCCAAGATAATTTATTTACTGAAAAATAAACATTTGCATATACATGCCAAACAATATCTTAATTTTTAATGGCAACGTTGTTATAAAAACCCCATTTTACAGGTGTAAAAGTATGGTACATGTAGATGGTAAAAGTGTGCAATGCTGCTTTTGCCAGCTGAGGACAAGGTTCTAAATATGTACAGCAGAATTGTTCAAAGCTCAGTTTTTTCAAATTCCATTTGAATACGTGCATTAACTCAAATTTCAATAAGATTGTCTTTTATTAATTCGATGTCGTCCATCGAATCTGGGTTAAATAGAGATGGATCTAGTATTCATGTCTAAACTTTCTCGTGGTTCTTCTAATATTTCTCGTGGTAAAGTATTGAAATTATTCCCTCAATTGTTGCAGATATTATGCAATTTCAGGAATAATGATTATATTTTCATTTTCCAGAATGATTGAATCAAGCAAAGGAAAGTTTGCAAAACTCCCATTTTCAACTCGACATTTCCAAAATTTTAGTTTTTAATAAATGAAGACCTGTTTCACTACCTGTTATTATGTTCTTACCAAATCCTTCCACCCTGAAAATGAATAGGAATTGGTCACCGTGCGACTTGCAAAATATGGTCTATTGAGTCTAAATTATACCTTAACCAAGAGTATTTATAACAACAGTACAATGGTCTTACCATTTAAACAGCAGCAAACCTTAAACAACTGTGGTTAAATGAACCGCTGAGATCAAAGGTATGAGGGTAAAATAAGTGAGAATTTTGTGCATCCACACTGTCAAGATGGAGCCCTGTTTGCGAGTTTGGGCAGAATGAAGCAAGTGTGTAGGAGTAACAAGCCTCATATTGGTCAGACATCAGTCCTGAGATACTAAATAGGATGGAATACCCATGCGCCAAGGTGCAGAATTATATTCAGTGTTCTGCAACATAACTCCAAGCAATTGCGATTGTTCTGCAGGCATTTTGACCGAATTTTGAAAACTGCAGTCAAATCAAAAACAGACATAAGACTCAATTATCGGCTAAATATGTATTACATTTTTATAATAAAACATCACAATTAATTAACTTACTTTATTTAAAACCAAGGCATACTTTCAGGATTTGCAATTCTGGTCGATAACTTTTGAAGTTAAATATTTTGTCATTGGCATTGAAGATGTGTTATTTATAAAGTGTCTTGGGTAATATGGGCGTTGTAGGGTGGTTGTTCGGTAGCTAGAAAAGAAAACAAGGTGTGTCGAGGAGCGCACTTTGCACTGCTGAACATCGTAACTT
This sequence comes from Metellina segmentata, assembly GCA_947359465.1. Taxonomy (NCBI): domain Eukaryota; kingdom Metazoa; phylum Arthropoda; class Arachnida; order Araneae; family Tetragnathidae; genus Metellina; species Metellina segmentata. Next base: position 21,965,141 of record OX375881.1, on the reverse strand, counting down.
ATGATTGAAAAAATTAAGGAAAAATTGTTCTACAAAGACTTTGTTTGTTCTGCGACGTACGTCGTAGTTTTAAGCACTTTCTGTTCCCGGGTCCATGCATACTGGCATGTGTTTTCTATAGATAAATGAAGTACGCATGCAAGTGCCTATTATGCGGAAAACTGTTTCTATGTCATAGAGCTATCAAAAAATAAAATACAATTATATTCCTCACGTCAATCATTTATTAATTTCAAGAATAAAAATTATTTTCGGAGTAGACCAATAATCGTATTTTTTGTATTTCCTTTTGAACCTAAATGGGCGTACATGAGTCAGAAGCTAAACTGGATACGTTAATTATCTAATTTTCACACTGTGTTTAGCTCAAAACAATTAATAAAAATGTCCGTTTACTTGTTTATTAATTACAAAAGGAACGTTCATTGCTGTTTTCTACCTATTATTAAAATCCCGCTAAACTTAAAATTCCCTTCAATTATTTAAAAAAAAAATCTCTTTTTATACTTGGGTATTCAAAAATGAAGTGTACAGATCTTTCGTGTACGCCGTTTCTTTTTTTCTTTTTAAAATTAGCTACCTATTCATGTTCGGAGAAATGTGACCTATCGCAAGTTATTATTTCAATCTCTTGAAGAAGCCGACAACGGTTCTCAGTTCGTAGCCATTACGAAAGTAGTGGGTACAGGTACACCAAAGAATAATTTCGGAAGATCAATCTTCTCGACGTAGTCTCCCAATTGCAATCAAATTGGCCTAAATGTTAAATGAACATTGATTTTTGTGGACATTTTCAGACATGATAATGTACTCTTTTTTTACTCGTATGATTAACGAAACTGCGATTTGTGTTCATAAAAGTAGCTTCATCATTTTTTTTATTTGTTTATTTTTAATGTAAAAGCTCGTGAAAAGCTCAAACCCTGTGAACTATTGCCTGAAGATGTCATTTCTTTGGTCATTAAATTGCAAATACCGCTTGGATTATCTCAATTAGGTAGAAAAAATACTTTCACCGCCAACGAATTATTAAGACTTGAGCTCAGGCAATAATTTCAATCCTTAACAAGTTTTAAAATATTTTAGTTTTTGTAAAAATATGGTGTAGTGAATCCTAAATTTAAAAGCAGCTTTCAATACTAAAATTTTGTTTTATTGATTGATATAATGGATTATTCATACAAGATAGATTTATCGTGGAAGAAAATGAAACACATGTTTCAAGGAAGTGCTATTTTCAAAATTGCGGCAACTAAATAGCTATTTTTAGCGCATAAAAATGCCGAAATTCCATCCAGACGAGCGAAAACTCTAAAAAACCCGGCATCGATACATAAAACGGGGCGTTGGCGACCGCCTTGGCTTGGAAAAATCCGTGTGCCCCAAGAGCGGTAACCTCCGTTCCATCGGTCGGTTGTGACAAGGTACAAATCAACGCAGTAGCAATATCACGATTCCTGAGGCCGCCCCCGCCGCCCTCCAACATTTATTGCCCCGCGGAAGAGAGGGGCGTAACAAAAGGAGGGAGAACATTCCATTCCGGGCAGGCAACTTTTGTCCCGTTTTGCACGAGTAATTTATGGGAATTTATTTGAGTTGATGGTTCGCTGAAAAGAGAGATGCCACTCAAAGTCGGCCCTTTGAAGCGGCCCCAAACAAGCACTGCGAATCAAAGTGAGAAAATTATCGCTTCGGGCTTCATTTCGTCCTGCGTGTGCCCCTTTTAATGACAGTTCTCTCTCTCACACACACACACTGCTGCTGCGAGTATCAGTTGGAGGATTTAATTAGTAGTCAAAGTGGAGGGTGGTCCCTCTGATGTTCGGATGAACCCAGCGGGCCATTTTTGGACTGGCGTGCAAGGGAGAATGCTTTGGGGACTACTTCGTCTTTTGAAAAACCTGTTGGACAGACTGTTCAGACCACTGCATTGCGTAGCTTTTCTGTTTTTTAAAGAATTTAATCTTTATGCCTGGCTAACTTGAAGCAGAATTTAATGAGTAGTTTGGCCTGTTTAAATTTGGTGATAGGATACTTGGTCCTTTCACAAGGGCATGATGATGGTTTCAAAAGCAAGGCACAATTGGTATGGCAAAAACTATTATCTGATATCCTAGTATATTTGAATTTCCACATAGCATTCTTTTTGATTTAATCATAAAAAAAGAGTTTTGAAATTTCAATTGGTGGAACATTTTGTAGCCAATAAATGTTTAATAGTCTAAAAGAAGAAAAAAATTGCCAAATGAAATATATCTTAGCTTGCATGGAGTAATCCCTTAAATCACGTTTCTGTATTTATTGTTCAGATCTAGTTAATCAAATGTTAAAACAATAATTTCCAGTTGAGATTATGATTCAAGTCTTGAAATTTTCATACATAATAATGAGGTTGTTACTATTCAAACAAAGACTATATGGCAGAGTTAATGTATACAAGTGTTGTCAGTGGTTTACCATATAGTCCCGGTTCTACTGATTAGGATTCACCATACTGGGTTTAAAACAGTCCTGTCGTGGATCCAGTAAGGTTTTATACGTCTAGGTAAAATTTAGATAATCAGCAGAATCTCACTAGCGTATTCATAAACAGGAAAATAAAATACATATTAAAACAGTGACTCTCCGAATGACTAGTAAAATGTGATTATGCATTGCTAAAAGTGAAATTACTTGATACCCATCTTGCTAAAAGAAATTTGTTTTTAAATGCTATAAACCGTTTCAATCAGGTTTAAAAAGCTCTTACATGTACTTTGGATAATAATTCCGAAAATGTTCAGATAAAGCATGAAATTGTACTGTACCCGCAAAACTCCGATTAAATGAAGTTTCTAAAAAGAAGCACAGTTCCACTCGGAAGTATGAATTCTCTCTACATAATTCAGATTTTTTTTTATGAGCACTTAAAAAAGCACGGTTTTCTAAAGGACAAAAGTCGAACTCCCGCTTGATACAAAATTAACTACACACTCATTCGCCCCTATAAAAAAGAACACAAGCAGGTATAAATTCACGATCAAGTTCATTTCCCTAACCTTCCGAACAGAACAAGGTGATTTAATTAAAAGCTCTCTCTCTCTCCACCTCGCGTTACATAAACTCCCTCTCACCGCCATCAGTCCTTTAAGATGTGAAATAACACCTTTTAACGTCCCCGGAGTTGCAGAAGCAGCGCGCATTCCTTTCGCGACATCGTTAAACTTTGCTCCAATATAAAAAATTCCTTAACAGGAATCCAGGGAAGCGTTTTATTTTATTTTAACCCTGCTAAGCGACGGGGTAAAAATGATTTCGTAAAATTTAGGGCCTTCTTGTATTGCATACCTTTCTGGTTTTACTTCCACCGGGGAGGTGGCTTTTTTCTCCCCCCTCCTGTCTTTTCGCTCCCTACTTAAGGAATACTAAGTGTGCTGCGAATTGTTGTAAGTCAGATTCTCTCCTGGTGACTTAGCTAGCGCCACTTAGCTGAGAAGTTGGTTAAGGGTTGCCGGGGTGAAAATGACTTCGCGGTGAACTTACAGGTCGCCAAAGTGGGCTCTCTTCCTCGAGGTACTTAAAAAGACTTCTTTAGTGCGGTGCACGCGTCTGCTCTTGGGACAGAATTTAAACAAAGGAGTTATTTTAACGATTCCCTGCTTTGTTTAGCTTTGTACTATCGTCTTATATCATAAGATGGAAATGAAAGACTCATGGGTCATCTACTGGTTTTTGGTGGAGCGATTTTCAATGACCAACACGAGACATTCTGTTTTCTCGACTGAAACATAGTAACCCTTCGTTACATCGCACTTTGATATGTATTTGCCAGCACACTAACAAGACTCCGGACGGGACACTTTAAGGGGATGATGAAGATTAATAAAGACGGGACAAGGACTTACTGCCTCTGCAAAAACTGCCCAGACATAGAACTAACCCCCAAACATCTTTTCACCTGTCCAGCTATTTTGGCGCAATTGCAGCAAATAAGTGACAATCCGCGGGAGGACTTATATCTAAAAAATTGCCTTCAAATCGCAGATGCTGTATATGGGACCTTTGGTCCTATTTAAATTTATTTTCTTTACATGACACGACACCAACCAACCATATGTAATAATTTTTTTAATTGTACTCAGATCATGTCTAGCTTTCAAACAGAAAAAAAAATCTCATTCTGTTTCTTTAGAATTGAGACTTCAACGGTTCCTTGTATCAGGACTACCACAAGTGACTCAGGCGACTTTCTAGTACTATTTCTCGACCTTGATGACCAGGGGTATATTTTTATGTAGTATTCGTTAACAGTTAGTAAGTGCTTTGGTTGTGACAGCCCTTCTTGTATCAAGCAGTTAACCCAAACTGCATTGGTGAAAAAGATTTGGGTGCCTCAAAAGTGGGTGAGAAGGATGGTTCTGAGTTTAATATGTGGTTTTACAACGAGCCTGTTCTGCATTGCACTATTTCATGTACTCCAAGAAGGGCGGTATATCGATGGATTACTGGTATTAGGTAATTTCAAGGCCACAGTTGGAAGATGATTGATGTGAGTCTAACTCATGGGCCACAAGCCCTCTGTATAGAACTTCTTATGTGTCCTAGCGAATTGATTGTTCGAACAATTGCTTAGAGTAGTACAGGAAGGCGTGGGGAGGGTGTTGATGATGTTGTAGGTGAGGTGACCAATGTATTCTTTCACTGATGCTGAGGGGTAGGACATGAAAAGGCAGGGTACTCTGAATCAATTTTTGAGTGGAAAAGGAACTAAGAAAAATCTATTTATTTAGAGTAGATCTAGATGATTTTTTGAGCTCGGGTCTACGGTAGTCGTATCTGGGGATTTGAAGTATAGCTACGTTGTTATGGTTGGTTATACTGAGTTTATTAATGAACTCTTTAATCTCGTACGTGTTAAGTTCCTCTTTAACCTTGTCGAATTGGGATACTTTTTGAGCGAAAATTTTTCAAAAACTCCTATTTTTGAAGTTTTCACCATTTGATTAATGGCAAATAGTAAAAATTCCCATTTCATGATAAAATTATGTGCACGCCAACTTGGAAATCTAACGTCTTTGTTTTATCACTAAAAGTTGCCAGGTTGGCCCTTTATAACAAGCCAAGTTTAGTAATGAATTGAAATCATCCTGCTTATTAAAACAGTTTAGAAAATTTTGGTTTTCATTAGTAAAATTTTTTTTTTTTTCAAAATGAAATTTCTTTGAAAGCTAAAAGGTGATTTCATATTTAATTAACATATTTTTGTATCTGACCAACTAAAACTGCTTTTAAAATATGCTTGAAGGGAAGACTAATTTTGCTTCCATTTTTTTTCCTTCAAAATTTATTCTTCTAAAGGTATTAATTTCAAAAATGTTGTAGCAACTCTGTAATCTGCATATTAATCCGTCATGAGCATGGATATTTGGACACTACAGAAAACATAGTAGTATGCATGTATAGGTTAGCCAATTTTCTGTTTATTTACCGGATGTCCAACATGATGTACGGTTTGTCTAATCACTTACACTCTAGTGTATTAAGCTTTTTCATTCAAAAGTTCATACATCAGTCGCTTCATGGATTAACCAAAGTTCGTCCGAGGTGCTTCCTCATGGCTGTTGTCAATAAATTGTATCCAGCATGTCCTTTTGAATTTAAGTAGAAAAATCTTGAAAATTCTTGTTGCATCTAATATCAGAACTCTTAAAAGGTGCTAATTACACGTTTCTCCTGATTCATGTCAAAAATTCGAATACGATTCAAAGGTAGGTTGATATTTTAATTATCATCACACTGGACACTCACAACGGCAACCCACTCTATAAACATACCGACTAAAAGAAATTTTTCTTAAAAAACTACTTTCACTTTAGACAAGGAATATTGTAGCCGTTAAGTTAGACTTTCGATTTGAAGTACCCCATATTCCTGCATTGATATTGGTTTATGCAAATCGCCATAAAATGTGATTAAAACGAATTGCAAAATGATTTCTCGTCTTAAATTTAAACGACTTGTCAATTATTACAGAATATACTATCTGTAAAACTACTTTTTCCGCAAGCATCCTCATTTCGACACGCTACTAACGTATAGGTGCAATACAAGAATATCTAAATAGCGAACATCTAGTAATAATGATTCCAAAAAAATTCCATGTTTTACAAAACTTTTTTTTAACTATGCATTTAACAATTTTTTATAACTTTCATACGCACTATATTTTGTATTAATTAATATTATGTGTACACAGGTTTTACAAATTTGAATTCCACTTCAAAACAGGAACAAAGTTTTAAAATTTTAGAATCCCCTTGCCTGGAGCGATACGCCTAAACATGTAGCAGCCGTTTTATGGGGCCATATGGGAAAGTTAACTCCTTTTATTTCACCTCCTTAAAGTGTGAAAGGAGACGCTTGTTTTCCAGCGCCTTGTCGCCAACTTTCCCGCGGTGATTAGGAGGAATTCAATAATACGGCTGGCGTAAAATGGGCGATTACGGGATTTAAATATTTCCTCCTCACTTTATTACATCACTTACAGATAAGCAATTGAAAAGTATCGCTTCAAATCCCCCTTTCCTTTTAGTTGTTTGCTTCAAGGCCCGAGTCGTTGCCTAGGCGACGCCAGAAGCCACGGCAAACGACAAAATTGCATTTTTTTTTCTCCTCTTGCTGCTATTTTTTTTTTTTTTTCAAATTCATGCAGTATTAAAAATCAAAGGAAATTTTTTTTTAAACTTGTATAACTTGTGTCTGTTTAAATCGCGTTTAAAGGGGGAGGGATATTATTTCTGAAATTCATTTGGAGGCGATTTTATTCTGCTTTTCTATTTAATAGAAATATTCTTTGCCTCAAAATTAGTTCAATAGAGAACCAATCGTTATTCAAATTATTCTACGAAGTTTGGTATATTTTATGAAAGTATAGATTTATTGCGATTAATTACGTACAATTTAGCATCTTTAATAGTTAAAAGAATCATGTGTTTTAAGATATTGTTTTGTATAACCTAAAGTAACCTGCTAATTTGGATTTTAAACATCTATTGAATACGGAAAATTTAATCTTGACATTTCTTTTCTTTCAGTGCAACAACTAGCCCATCGAACAGAAGCAGCAAGAAGTGACGTAAATGCAGAAAATTACTCTCCAGAAAAGTATCCTTTCAAACGTCTTTTGTCTAAGTTAATCTTTACCTTGAGATTAAAATGTGTACAAATTCAAAATTCTTAACTGGAAAACATCTTAAAATAATCTTCTAAGTCAACTAACCTTCAACTGGTTAATGAAATATAAATCTTAGCCAGGAAAACTCTAAGATAAGAATCACTATTACCATTTTTAAAAATTCACCAGTTCCCATTCTTGATTAATGATCATGAATTTTCTTATTATTTCTTGGGTAACAATCAAAGAGAATAAACGCTATCCGCTTGTTTTTAAGTCAATATATTGCCTATATGTATGCCAGCTTGTAGAAAAACGGAAGAATATAGTCAATAAATTTAAATTTATGTGTATTAGAATTTGAAATAGTAATTTTAAAAATTATAATATTTTAAACAATTGTTACTGTTTATGCAAATATTCATTTAAATTAATCAAACATAGTTTTTATTATCTGTAGGCTTATCTTACATATCTTTTGAAAAGAATAATTCGAATTTTTTTTAACATTTCTGAGTAGAAATCTCTCACATTATCAAAGACCAACTCAACCTAGTGGAGAAGGTTTTGAAGGTAAGAAGTATGCCTTTATTACATCTATATCACAGAATTGATACATAAGTAGTAACATCTAAACGGCCCTATCATTACTCTAAACAAAAAGTTACCACCAAACAATGATAAATTCCTTATAAGTAATATTCTATCTTACAAGTTACATTAGAAATGCAGACAAAGCATATTCAATTTAGCAAATGATAAAAAAATATCCAATGTTGTTAAAAATAAATCGCTCACTTCTTTCAACAACGTCATATCTCAAAAAACGTGGTTTTTCAGGAAAGGGATTTAAAAGTTTAAAAGTACATGAAATGTATTAAAAATTAATATTGCTTCTGCTCTTTAGACGCTAAATATTGTGCGGTGAGGTATGACGATCTTGCAGGGAAGTACTACTCTTTTTTCAGAGCATTCTGAAAACAGGCATAGCTAAAAATCGCCGATTTTTGAGGTATGACGTTGTTGAAAGGAGTGAGCGATATGTGAAAATTATATAGTACACATATTATTAGTATGTAATTCATTTTTATCATAACATGCAATTTCCGTAAGAAATCAAATTTTTTCACAATTTTTATAAGTAAAGAACTATTTTTTCCTTTTTCTCTATATCAAAAAAAGTGACCGCCGCAGTCGCAGGATTGAAAACTCGCTTTTTTTCTCTCGATTGTTAGACGGTTTCCCGAGAAAGTACGGATCAGAAAACTAAGGAATTAGCATGGTTTGTTCAAATTTAAAAGGGGGACAAGACGGAGAAGATATTTTTTTTCCGATGCGGCAGTTAGTTTAGAGTTTATAAGTGTCAAAGTCGAAAAAAGCGAAATTTATAAAACGAGTAGGCAAATAACGTACAAATTTTCGGTTTTCACCCGTGAATTTTTTTCTTCTAGATTACCTCCAAACGTGAATTCATCGAGGTTTTTTTTTGGAAATTAAAAAAAAAGAAAGAAAAATAAATAAAATTTAAAAAGTTCTAACCAACCAAAGTTAATCCAACTGTCATATGTATAGCTAATTACTATTAGTTTTTAAATTTGAAAACGTCCCGTTAAACTTTAGAATATACTCTTTCTTACGGTACAACTAGCAAGAAAAAAATCCGATTGTGAATTTTTAACTCACAGATTATTCATTAAAATTATTCCTAATTTGCTACTATTAACTTAATGTTAAAGAAATAAGTTTCATTAGAAAATTAGATTTGAAGCAGCTGTTAATGCTAAAAAAGTGTTTGAAATGTATGAATTTTATAGCTAAAAATTACAATTGAATACATAACATTTATGGTATTCAGGAACGGAGAGTCAATTACTTGCTGTTTAACATCCAATTTAATATTTTCTTTGTAGATCAAAATAAATCTGACATAGCTGATAGTTCCTGCAATGGCTTCAATAAGTAAGTACTTTCAAATGCCTAATGTCTTTAGTGAAATTTGATTTTTACCATACGCTAAATTCGAAAGGGAATATTCTTATGTGTTTTCAATCTTCTAACTTACAGCCTTGAAGCCGGTCTATGTCAGGCTTCTAATTTTTCCGAATCCCTACAAAGACAACATGGTGAAAACCGTACAGACGAAAATCCTTGTTCCAGCGTTGATATTAAGTGTCATGTTTGCTCGGTAAGTAGAAGATAGAAACCAATTACAAAGCATTAAAAAAATTTCTTATTATTTGTCTCTTAATATAAAACGAGAGAAGTAGTAATTCATTGATAATATTTTTTTGTCTTAGGAATCGTACAAAAAACCAGTCGTATCAGTCTGTTGTTGGCACGTGCATTGTGAGACTTGTTGGTTGAAAGCTTTGGTAAGTTTTTAATTTTATTTTTTTATCTATTCTGTATTTAACTAAAAAAGACAGTTTTGGCATATGATGTAGACAACTCGTGTGACGTAAGCAGCGAATCATCAAGAACAAACTGCGAAATATTTTACAGTTTACTTCAGAAACTTATTAGAAATACTAGTGAGATATATAGCCATGATGTGCCCTTAATAATCAAAATTTTCAAACTTAACAAACTACCACATTTTGGAACTTATAACTCAATTTTTTGAAGATTAAAATTAATTTACCAGAGTTGAAAAGACAATTTTGAATTTATTTGAAAATTTCAACTTGTAACAGAAATTTTAATTTTAAAAGTTCTTAAGCGAAATTATAGTATAATGAAATATTGATGACCCTCAATTTTATTCAAAATTTTGTGAGCAGAAACAATGTCGGATAATGAGTAAGGGTACCATCATCTCCGCAATAACTGAAATTCGGTGCCATGCATTCTACATAATCTATAGCTGCATTATTTTATGCGTATGTATAGTTAAAACTATTAAAAAACATTCTAAAAACATACAATAGGCTTGGATAATTAATGAAAATAAAATAAAATTCCTTTGAAAAAAAGAGTATCTGAAAGGAAAAGCGTAGCTCTAATACAATGCAATACAACTGCAATCGTATTTTTAATTGAAGCATAATAAAGTTATTCCTAATGAACTGACTTTTACTTGTGTAAATCTAAGTCAACAGTATTCATAGGATCAGTATGCGTGTGTACGATCAGTAACCAAAACTGAGTTGATATTTTGAATTATATTTTACAAATAAATTATTTAAAGGGTTTAATATTTCTGTCAGTGATAGAAATAATTAATTATTGTTTAATTGAGTCCTCGATGACCCATACAAAGGTGCCATTCAGTTGAGATTAATACATTCAAGCGTTTCTCCCTTCGATTTGGAGTCATAAGTGTTGCTACGTTAATGATTTAGCAAACGGAACACCCTAACTCCCGATAGGGCAATTTATAAACGTTATTACGATATCAAAGAACTCCAATAAATTTCCAGTAGAGAAATTTTAGAGGAGAAATAAAAGTTATCTGCGTTCCCATGATTGCAATCTAGGCTGAAAGAATTATAAAAGACAAAAAATTTCTGAAATTTTACATTCACTTTTTGCGAGCTGGTGCAAGCTATCCGAGAATTTAATGTTTATTTCGTGTGTGTAACTGCTACTCTCTAATTTGTAAACATAATTAATTTTATTAAGCACGTGCAAACGATAATATTGATGAATATATTTTTTTTTATTAAGCACGCGCAAGCGATAACAATATGAATGTATTTTTTTTTAATTTTGCTCGTACGAACTGTATGAAATGGAATTGAATACAAATTGGAATTGAGAAAATGAGGAGCCGATGTGAAAAAAAAAGTGATTTGATCGTTCTTCTTTATAATTTTTATTGCCTCTAAAATTTTGCATTTTCGTAGTAAATGTTTATTTTTTTAACAAGCATTCGTCTGCATGTATCTAACCGATAAGCTTATCCACAACAATTTAATGCAATCGAAGTGATATTATGATCATCCTAAAGGTGAATAAAGTGAACTAGGGGGCCCGCCCCCTGCTCGCTAACGCTCGCCAACCCCAGGAGGATTGCTTTGCAATCCTCATTGGTTCGCTGCGCGAACCTATGCTCGCTTCGCTCGCCTCAATGAAGACATGTGTCCTAGCAGAAGGGATTGTTTACAAAATATGGTACCAAAAAATGCTTTTCAAATCTAAATTTGCTGTATTGCAGAAAAAATATATACAGTATCTCTAAAATCAGAATTCAAATGAAAACTTTGTGCAAATTTTGACTCGAAATGTGAGCGCTGCTTTAAAAATTGAATGCCCAGCATGTTTTTTGCATACATTTCCCCAGCACCCAAACGATCCACACTTTTTCATTGAGTTTGTTGCCGAAAGTTGTAGTGCAAGCGTCTTGTTGAACTATAATTGTTGGCCCTGAAAAGGACCGTTTTTTAAATGGCCTTGAAAAGATCCTCCGCTTTCTTTGATTTCTATTATAAACTAACTGCAACAGCTCATTAAAATTTCCTTTTTTTATCCAATAAAATTTCATCCGATAACGCTATAAATTCAATCGCTGCGCGAGACTTCGCGATAAACAAAAAATCGTACAGTGTTGCCCAAACGCGATTACAAATAACGTCTTTTTTGCGTGCCACGTAAGAGAATTATATATATAGATCTTCATCTACAAGATACTTCGGACTCGGATCACTAAAATGTACGTCCCGACACTTTTAAAATTGAAGTTATTTTACATATTTCCTTTTTCGCGAAGCTTTTCATCATGTGATGCATTTACTTATAAAAAAACATAGTAATTGCTGACTTCGGTATTTTTTATTCATTATGACTTCAACCTTTTTAAGAGCCTTGAAACAAATTGCTTCAAAGACAAAATTGGGCAAATTTGAAGTGAAGGTTAGAACTTTTTTTGACACAATCAGAGTTTAATCAGATTTTGGTAAATTTTAATTCAAATTAATTGGGTTTAGAGCAAATTATACACTTTATCATATTTTCACTTCTTTAAAATGATACAAGAGATAAAAGCTCATTGACTCCCTAGACAATCAATTTTATTGTCAATGATATATGTTTGAATATAGCTTCAATCAACCCGTCAATCTCATTCGGTCAATGTTTTCGATGGAGCGTGATGTGTTTCATTTCTGAGTTTCAAAATGGTTTCAAATTCAGATTTGGGCTTTTTGCATTTTAATTGTTTGCGATTGAAATTTTTTCCTCAGTATAATCTGATTTATTTTGTTTTAACACGTTACCATTTTTTTGCAAAGCAATACTTCTTTTGTTTTTATTAACATATTCCCTCAACTTTCCATAACTCAGGATAAACTCGATACAAAGTAATTAAAAGCTTCACAAACTCCCGTTCCCAGACACAATCGCTTTTCGTGAGGCTCGCCTAATTTACAACTAGCTTGCGTTTAATTAATAAAAAAAAGGTATATATACGCTTTATTACAATAGATTTGAATGCCAGATCCCTTTGTGTCGACAGATTTTCAGAGAATCAGTTAAAAATCACCTGCACTCAAAACCAACGGGGCGGCTATCGAAGACCCTCTGCACGGCCCGGGCAGATCACAGAGACTCTCAGCTAGTTGAAAGGGGTGTAAAAATATTAGAATACATAGAATCCAACGAAGAACGCGTTATAGATACATTACAAAGCAAGGAACAAAAATCATTAACTTGCTACGAAGAAATTTTGCGAGAAAAAAAAGCTTTGTGTCGTCAGACGAATTTGTTAGATTTTATGAAGCCAACGACATCGAAATAATTTTTTTAGTAACTCAATAGTTTTTAAATATTTTGTATTAATATGTGTAAAGAGAACTGCAATTTTATTAAATACTAGCAAAATATCCGATCTTACTCGGTTTGAATTGGTTTACTCTAGATTGAAGAGATAATCAAATTATATAATGACTTACGTTTTTTGTAGAATAAAAATTTATTTTAACATCTTTCGCCATCTTTATATTTTCTACAACTTACTTTGGACACAAATCCTACACATGCATATCCATTCATGTAATACATTTCACATACATCGCACAATTGCTGTATGACAAAGCTACAAAATGACGAAAGGTGATACTAAGGTTACTACTATAAAAGACGATTTATAGGAAGATTTGGAATTCCCTTTCTTAAGTTATTTTCATGTTCAACTCAATTAATTAAAATTACGATTTACGGCGAGTGCTCTCGCACTCATAGTCAACAAAACAATATTTTTTTTACTTGTGGCACTCTTGCCTCCGGTATGCGACATTGTGAAATTTTGCAATCTTCTCCTGTCATTATTACAACGAATTTTTTAATTTTTGAAAAAGTTCCAGTTTGGATTAATAAACATTATTATTCTTTCAATAACGGCATTATTCTTTCAATAATGGCATAACTACACTTAAAATTTACTGAACATTTATACTGACTTACCTAACATTTTTAAGTCTAATACTTTGTGGTGCTGTTGCGTGTGATGAGAAGGAAAACACATTTATTAAAATAATAAATATTTAAAACAGGAAACAGCGAAGTAAAACAAAGTAAAAGATGTCGCAAAAAATTGTTCTAAAGATATTAATTTGTGATTCAATTTTATCTCTTGATCTCGCACAGTTGCCACAACTTGCAACTAAAAGTGTACAAAATTTAGAAATGTGAAATTAATTCAGAGCGAAAGAACCAGAAAAAATATCACGGCTCGCGCGATCTTGTTCATTCTCGTTTCATTGAAAAATATCGTCTGTCCCAAATATTCGGAAATCGTTTTCATTGCGCAAAGAATAAAAATAATACTCGAAATAAATGAAGTATCAGAGATAAAATTCCATAAAAAAAAATATATATATAAATTTTTTTTTGAAGAATAATTACTTTTTTAGCAGTACTGGTAAAGCAATCGAAGTAATGGTAATATTCAATAGACATTCCAATTTTTCCAAAACTACCAAATTATGGTTAATTTAAGTATACTTACTCAAGTGTTTTAGCATGAAACTCAACTAAATATAACACTAAAAAAATGTTTAATATTGCATTCACTAAACTAATAGATAATGTATAAAATAAAATACACTGCAATCAAATATCTGGAATACAATTCATGTGATGTCTACACAAACACACAAACACAAAATCGAGCATAGAACAGAAAGACGGACAGACAGACTTTCGCAACCAATGCCACTCACTAAATGAAGATAAGTACTCACTGTATGCAAATTTTCATGAAAATATCTTAAACCGCGTGGACGTGTATAGGGCACAACATACAGACAGACAGACAGACAGACAGACGGACAGACAGACAGACAGACACCAAACGAGAAAAAGGCGGATTCGGCATCAGAAGGGTCCAAAACGGATAGAAAACTTGAAATGGGTCGAAAATATTGAATGTACAAACAAACACTCCATTCTTATTTATATAGATTTTTGTTCGAAATAAGAGTTTTTGTTAGTCCTTGGTCCCAATGAAATAATATCTATATGTATTTAAAATCAAGGTTGTACTCCGACATACATTCGTATTGCGAAACTATAAACGTTTCAATTGTGGACTTATTTATTAACAGAAATTTACATTTCAGGTACCTATCTGGTATAAAATTTTCCGCAGATTTCAAATCCGTTGGAAATTTTTACTCTATTTTTAACGATCGCAAAGTTAAAAAACACTACTTCCCTCATTGACAATTGCGTATCTTAAACGATCAATCGGCACCGTATGTCCATCAATCATAATTTCTATCAATGTGCGTCAATCGCCTCCTACACGATCAATTGGTTGCTTCACTGAGCATCATTGACAATAATATTGATCGTCTAGGAACCCATTAAGAAAAGACATCACAGTAATTAATTAACTTATATAAAAAAAATACATGTAATTTAGAATAATAATACCAATATTTATATTCATGAATCAATTAAAAATGCCTAATGTTTAAAAAAGGTATGAATAGTTATTTAATTTGTTAGTTATTCACGTTGAAGCATTTTTTATTTTTATTCACTAATTTCAAAGATGACATTTATTTGAGTTGCCCATTGATGGCTTTAATAAAATTTAAACATCACAATAAAATTCTAAGTAATCCCACAGAGTCGTTATTAAAACACCTAAAAATTAACTAACAAAGGAAATTTTAAAAAATTCACTTTAAAAACACACTTTTAAAAAGGTTCTGCAAGCATTATAATTTTAAAATTTTCAGTGTACTTATTTAGTATTATTAACATAATTCACGCCGAGTCTAAAAAGAGCACTTTCAAAACTTTGAAAAAGCTAACGTAAAAAAATGCGTGGAAGCTAAAAAAACAGTTTCTAAATCATAGGAAAAAAATGTCACACTTTAAAACTTTCCGCTCCAAGTCTTGTGATAAATGATGGTGTGGCTCTTAATGGCTTATGTGGAAGAATTTAAATTTATTCACGCTTAATCACCCGCACCCTGTCAGTCGTCTCCGCGCACTTTTTCACGCTATTTCGGGGCCTAATTAATTAATGTAAATTTTAATCTGTTGACAGCTAAAAGACTGTACTTAAATGAACTCATTAAAATCTACCCCTTTTTCTCAGACGCTACTTGTTGCTCGGGTCGGTAGGGTTGCAGGAATTTTTTCCTCGTTTGTTTAATTGATGCCGGGGAAATAAAAATCTCGGGACGCGAACTCTTTCGCCAAACTGCAATAAAAATATGAGTGTGGAAAAAGGTGGAAATATATATATTTTTTGCGTTTAACTGTTAGGAGGGATGTAAACGACCCCACTTCATTCGAGATAACTCTCATTTTAGTTCGGTAGCGTCTGTGGGGATTGAGATCTGTGTAAAACACACATGAAGACACTTGTCGATTAAATTTTTGTGCTGCAGTAGAGCTACGTTGTTTTGACGTAGAATACGTCTTACAGAATAATTAATTGATACTTTCATTGCAGTAACTTGTCCTTTTCATGCTGTTACCAAATTGGACTTGTTCCAGTACTAGACTATTCAGAATGCTTGCTTAAATTTTTTTCTAATTTTACTTCGTCTTGCTGTATTAAATTATAATACTGTTATTGACATATTAGAACAAAGACGCCATTTTTGACGTTTTATCGGTCGTGTTTAATAATTTCTTTCGTATAATGACGCACCATAAAGTTTAAGGTCCGGTGCACACATCCGGTTTTTCAACGTGCAACGCCACTGCGGCACCGAAGCCCAACTATGCACACATAACCGTGAAATGACGCACGAACTCAATTCGTGCAATTTGCGAAGAAAACGTGTTTATTTCGCTTACTTGGTGTAAAAAAAGTATATTTTGCAACAAAATAGACGTTACCTGATACAACCATTTATTAAATATTATTTATATTACATTTGTTTATGAAAACAAGGTACTTCAGAACGGAGACTCATGTGCGGCGATAGTGCGGCGCCGTGGGGAACTGCGGTACAAATTGCACGCAAGTTGGACGTGCGTCACCACAGCGGCACTGGAGGCATGTGTGCACTGCTCCATTGGATCTAATGTATCTCAGCCCGCAATTGCGTTGCGGCAGCGGCTCCGCACGTTGAAAAACCGGATGTGTGCACCGGGCCTAACACAGCCAGCTGGTAACATCGTCCGGATTTTATTTCAGGGAGGCGGAAAAATAGAATAGCAAATTTTTAAGAAGAAATCAGTGACGTAAAACATTAGTTCGATTTATTTGAGTAAATGTATAAATACTTTTAATATTCTTTAAATACGACACTATAGTTATTTAATTTAATAGTATTTTACTGTTTGTTTTAAAATTATGGAAATAGAAATTATAAAATCTTTTTTCCACTAACCTCGGGGCCCAGTTGGTAAGAGTAGCGAATTAGTAACCAAAGGGTTGAGAGTTTGAAATTCGATCCAACCAAATCACCATCGTGTACGTTAGGGGGAGGGGGTATCGGGGCCACAAATGTCCTGTTTGCATTGGCGTAGTGTGGTAGTTTGGAGAGAGGGTAGCTGTCTCAGGCGTTAAACTCGTCATCTGACCCTGGTTCAAAATGACGAGATGTCCTTGGATCTTTTCTTTCCGGATTGATACCGGACCGTCGTCCCAATAGCCCGATGTGTTGCTCCAGTGTGACATTTATTCTACTACTTCCTCCACACACTAACACGAATATTTTCTCAGATCACATCAGCATTTCCAAAGGCACAAAAAAGTTCAATCTACAGAAGCAAAATTTGAATGTTTTGCTTAATATGATGTATTTAAAGTTCACAATAAATATCAGTCGTACAACCAATGTAAATAGTCAAAGTATCTGGATCGAAAGGTTCATGAGTTGAATCCGAAGTAAGGCAGGGTTGTTTTTTCGTCTGAAATGAGAATGTGCGACTTCTATAAATGGATGGGTTGTGCCTAGAATGTATGACGTGAGCACATGAGGTGTGACTCCCTTTTATGCATCAGAGTAAAGCAGAGTTGTAAAGTTCTTTTCTGCAACTGGAGACTAGAAAAAAAATCACTGTAAAATCTTTTACACACTCAAATAAATCGAATGTGTCGAGAACTAATGTTTTACGTCACTTGATTTGATCTGAAAAATTTGCATTTCTATTTTTCCGCCTCCCTGAAATAAAATCCGGGCGATGTTACCAGCTGGCTGTGTTAAACTTTATGGTGCGTCATTATACGAAAGAAATTATTAAACACGACCGATAAAACGTCAAAAATGGCGTCTTTGTTCTAATATCCTGTCAATAACAGTATTCTAATTTCATATAGCCAAGACGGAGTAATATTAGAACAAAACTTTATGCTAGCATTCTGTATAGTCTGGTACTGGAACAGGTCCAATTCGTTGACACCATGAAAGGGACAAGTTACTGCAATGAAAGTATCAATCCCTATAACACCACTAAAAGTCAACATTAATCTGTGAGTAATTTAAGTCAGCTGTTGAGGTTATATATCATTAATATCAATGCGATTGCTAAAAAAAGTAAAAATCGAACTCCGGCTATAATTAAAAGATAGTTTAGATAGTTTCCAAAGTGGAAGGTAGTACGCGCACTTGTGGTCACACAACGGGCTATTGGCGACAGTCAAGGGCCAATCCCGAAGGGAAAGACTCCAAAACAGTACCCCGTCATTTTAAACCACGATGAGATGACGTAGTCAGTACCTGATCTGGCACCCCACTCTCCAAACTTTCGTACCATGCCCACATGATGACATTTGATGCCTTTACTAATTTAACGTGAACCAGTCTCCGTGTAAACTATCTCATTTGGTTGGATCGTTTCGAACTCGCAACACTCCAACTTAGCTTCGAGCTATCTACAGCGTGCTGTGGTTGCTAAGGAAACTAAAAATAAAGCCAGACTATTATTTGTAGTTGATAGTTTTCAAACAGAGAGAAAAGAAATTTTCGAAAATTCTTTAATGAATTCCGTCATTTTTAATACCTTTCCCCAGTAATTTGTAAGTTCATACACGCGGATATTTTAAGTACTAAGAAATTCAAAACAGTTTAAGTTATTATTGACTTAAAAAATTCTAAATAATCTGAAGCAGCAGTACAAATCAACCTATTTTCTAATAACAGCTATAATGAATAAAGTGAAAGTTAATTACTGCCTTCAATTCATAAAATTTAAGAAAGGATAAAAATGAATACCTATATGAAAGGTTTCCGTGGACATTTTTTAATCCTACTTCTACGAATTATTTCTTAATTTAAATATAAATAAAATATAAAGCTTCATTTCCTTAAAATTCATTTAAAAACGCAATTTAACATTTCATCTAAGAAATACATAAAATAACTAGCATCCACTTATTTTGTTTTTCGTTCAAAAACTGCAGCGATATTAGGCACTTTGAATAAGAGGACCAGTACAAGGAAAACACAACGTTTTACATGTAGAAAAACTATTATAATAGCACTTAGTTTCCCTGTCTGCCTTAAGTCGCCAAATATAACAACCCTGCATAACTCACTTGAGTAAATGATGGTGCTCACATTGTTTTGAATGAATTTGAAAGACATTTTTTCTCATTCGCCTTGGATTTTTGATTTATGGAGTTTTAAAACTCAAGCAACCGAAGGAAAATATGCAGGTGTATTTTTTTAAAGGCTTGAAATAAGAATTAACTAACAAACACAAAAATCTCGTGTGGAAATTAAGTCGAAATAACTTTTCTCGTTACTTCGAGAAAAATTTTTGCAGAACTGTGGCATTATTCTCTCTGAAAAAAGATCAGAGCATTTACTTTTACGAAAATACTTTGCGGTGGAGAGGTTAATATGGTGAAATTGGAGAAAGAAAAGGCGCTCGAAGCATAAGATTTGAAAGATGCTGTTTTAAGTAAGTTGTGGGTTTTTTACTGCTTTGGGAACAAAATAGTTTTCAGCGTGGAATTTATGAGCTGAACTTTTTTGTAATTGTTTGGGACATTTTATTTTGCTTTAATTTAATCTCCCATTACCGCACTGTTTTATACATGCCTACGCTTAGAAAGTCAGTATCAAACTGGTATTTCTAAGGGCCCGTTACCAAAGTCCCCCTGTTCCACATTCTTCACATAGCATTGTTGCCTCAGCCTTGTTGCAAGTAGGTTTTATAAAATGCATATTTCTTTTCACGTTACGGAATCTGATCAAAAAGTACCTGACCTATTTTTTATTGCATTAACTAGAGGCTGGCTGAAACTTGGAGATAAGACTGGTTCGTATGACCTAGGCTAGATAGGTTTTATGACGCTATGGGGCCAACATTGCCCCGTTGCATAAAACCCACTTTTGTTCGCAGGTTGCTTGCGCAGTGGTCAAATCCACTGAGCCACCGCAAAACCTAGGACCCTACTGGAATACGAATTTTTACATTGTACAGTCCTCCAGTCGCGTTGCATTAAGCCCCGTTTACACCGGAGTTGGAACCCCCCCCCTCCAAGCATTGAAGATATTCCGAGAAACTGCACGCTTTGTCGAGTTAGCAACTTCAATTTTGTTTTCCACCAGGAGTCAGTAAAAATCAAAGAACTGAAACTTTTGGGGGAACATTTCTCCGAGACAAAATTTGGGATGAAAATGCTCCCTTACTTCGTCCCCTTTCGTTATTGCAAACAATCACCTCTGCCCTTCGGCACCCCGTGGTCGCTCAGGCCGTGTTTTGTTCGCTCTCTGTGACATTTTGCCTTCATCGCTTGCCTTGACCACATCTCCCGATAAACTTTCAGTGTGTGACCTATTCGATTCAAATGGCGTGGACTAGAGAGTTGGTGATAACATTAATATATTTATTTAGAGAGAGCCCTGTCCCTTTTGTGTTGCCGAAATAAGTTGACAAAGCGTTTACACCGGAGAGGGTCGAAAAAGGGTCGTAAAACGTCTTCCTCACAAAAAGGGGAGAAAAATATTTGCAACTCCGACATTCAGAATTATTTGAACTATTCGTATTTTCCAATACGCACGAAATTATCGAATTATTCTGTTCAGTACAGAATCAGTAGCTTAAATACTGTTTCTCAACAAAAAATAAACTATGTAATGCATACGAATTTCGATCTAATTTTGTTCTATTTTCAGGGTAGCAAAAGGGTATGTCCCCAGTGTGATACCATTACCTCACCCGCTGATCTAAGGAGGATCCACCTGTAAGTTACTCTCCTTCAG
Source organism: Metellina segmentata (assembly GCA_947359465.1). Lineage (NCBI taxonomy): Eukaryota > Metazoa > Arthropoda > Arachnida > Araneae > Tetragnathidae > Metellina > Metellina segmentata. Next base: position 21,944,366 of record OX375881.1, on the reverse strand, counting down.
CATCTGAAAGTAATAACCCTGATTACTACTGTATTACAATCCTCTTCAACCTCTTCGAAAGAATCAAGCGACGGATACTATTGGACAAGCATCTCGACCAATGGCCACTTGGACTTATTTCCTAAATCTCCACCGATTCAAAATTTAGAGTACTCCCCTTTGTTCCTGTGGCGAATTGGGCTATGCAGAGATCACTATGTGTTCGCCTGTAGCTTATTCTAAAGAATTTTATCTCAACAAAGCAACAGAAGATATGAAACTCAATGGCTTCTTTACATTATTTACAAGTTCGGCGAATACATGAGTGAGTGTCCGGATAACCTCCGTCACAGCAGACGAAGTTCGATAGAGTTTGCGTTGAGACTGGGGCTCTTCTATTGGTCTCTTATGTATCATGCCACCCCTTGCCTGGTCTTTGTTGGTAGGCTGGGTGACGAGTCGTGAAAAAAGCGTTTGTAAAAGGTTGTTGTTGACTAAAGACAACTGTTATAGACTCCGTTAGAATCGGATGGATTGGTTCTGTTATTATGTGATAATTTGCACCAAAAAGGTATTAATCTGTCCTTTTCTTTTGAAGTGAAAATAGTATGTAAACTTTATGTGCGCATTGCAAAAATGTATCGTATTGAGTTGTGATAGTTATGTTATTTAAACAATGCTCAATGTGATATTTATTATGATTCTTTTTCAAGTGAACAATCTCTCTCATTAGATTAATAATGTTACAAATTTAATTCTGTCAGCACGAGTAGTAGTAGTAGTTTCCTTTCTACAGTTAAGCCAAATTAAAATTTATTCTTTAAAAAAATGTTTAAGTTATTAATTTCTCCAGAAGAAGGTAACTATGTGCATAAGTATTTTTAGTAATGTATAAATTAAAAAACACGAATTTAAAGGATTTCTTATGGTCAAAATTCATGCAAAAGCTAACAATGAGTTAGAATAAAGTGATAAATCTTTAAGGTAATAATGATGGATATTAATATAAAAGCAAAAAAAAAAGAACGACTAATAAAATATTAATAAATAACACAAGAGTAATCATTAAACATTTCGATAAATCAACATGTTCACTGTCATCATGACCAAATCAAACCACAAGAGAAATATCTCAAGTTTAAGTATTCTATTTTACCTACACGTGTAAAAAACAAATTTTACCTTTCCTAGATGTGGTTATTAAGTCAACAGATAGTATTCCCATTCCCAGCGGGTTTGTCTAAAACATTTTAATGTAGATCAAAACAAACGTGCATTAAAATTTCATTTTCAAGAGCGCATAAGGTATCAAAAATTAGAAAACTCGCAAATTTGCTAGTAAAAATTGAAAAACCTTCAATACAGTGGTTAATTTGCATCTTTAATGGAAAACAATTTCTTCGTCAATGTAATAAAAACGTCAATGGACATTCCTGTGAATCAAATCCATCATTCCTGTGAATAAATCTTTAACAAAATGGTAATAATGATAAATATTAATATAAAAGCAAAAAAAAAAGACTAATAAAATATTAATAAATAACACGAGTAATCATTAACCATTTCGATAAATCAACATGTTCACTGTCATCATGACCATCAGCATGAAGACAAACATCACAAGAAACGTAAGTTTAAATAACAAAACATTTTGGCATTAACCTTGTCCAGTAATTCTGAAGACGGGAACCCGATTGAAAACGTATTAGCTCGGTGGAAAACTCGTTAATTTCGAGGGATCTGATTATCTATACAGTTCTGTTTCAAGATCTCGGGAAGAGAACTCGATATCGTCAATCGGCTCTTGGAATAATCAAATAAAGAAACCCTGTTCAGAGAAAATGTAAGCAGAGAAGGAGTGAAGCTTAATCAAATCGATTGTATTCGAGACGTGGAAAGGAGTAGGAAATCTTCTATCAGTAAGTCGCATGTTATTTGCATGTTCGTTTCCAGGCAGTAAGCTTCACCCAATCAAATTTCAAGCCAAAATGATCGAACAATGTTTCATTTGAATCTGCCCTTAAGAAAAGCATCAGAGGAGCCTTATGTGTTTTTACGTTGTCGAACACACTAGGGAATGAAGCTAGTGCCGCCTTTACACGCGGCATGGAAAGGCTTTGTTAAAAAAGTGAACAATAATATTTCAACTCAAGTTTCTCATGTGACTTACTTCTGTCCTGCTGCTGATGGACATCTTGATCCACCAAAATGGGCGTTGACTTTTACGAAGCATTTTTGACACTGAAGAAACTTTTAATTAGTCATTGTTTTCAAGATTTTTCAATTATCAATTTTCACTAAGGTTTTCATCTGTTTATCAGATCTAATCTCCCAGTGCTGAATAATACAGTAAATATTCTCAATATTTTGATTTCAAACAGGCGAAATCGGTTCGATCTCCAAAATCTATTTTAAGTCGAGCATTGAGAAGCAATTTAAGTCGAGCATATTAATTATTACCTTATTTTCAACGCCCCTGCCCCACCCTTATCGATATAGCATGTTTAAACTTGAGATTTTATTTTGTACATTGCTTTGGCCTTGATGGTGCTAAACTTGTCAGTCCTCTGGAATGGTTATCGACTACTTTTGCTGTCTATTTTTATGTCGTTTTTGAAGATTTTATGTACTAATTAGCATTGAGTTTGTTGTTCAAATTAGCAATTAGTACATCCAGTGTGTAAGGAAATCATGTAAATATTTGCTATTTAACACAATCTTTTGTAATAGAATCATCTAAAAGATTTCAGCAACATGCACAGTTATCAGTTTTTCCTTTTTTAAAAAAAATTTAAAAAAGGTTCTCTTATTGTTAAAAGGATTATTGTGAAATTGAACTTACAGGATGTCTGTGATCTGAAAGTATGAACTTTTTATAAGGTTCCAGACCCATCCCTTTTTTATTTAAGTATTTCTTCATCCACCAAAAATGTATTATACATGTGTAAGTAGTGTAATATATATATATTATGTAGATTAATATGTCAGAGAGAATCAAAATTACTTGAAAAATAAAACTTCATTAGTTCAAACGGTTCTCTTTTATTTCTTGAGATGTGTTTCTATTAATAAAATGCTACGTAATAAAATGCTAAAGGTTGCATTAATATCATTTTTCTAATGAGGATTTTCAGTGTAAACAAATAAACCACTGGAAAATGAAGTTAAGGTGCTGACTTATTAAATCGAATAATTCGTGATCTGGGATAGAACATGGATGTGCCTAGAACGTGCGATCTTATATATATGTGAGGTGAGACGAACAAACTCCCGGAGCACTCAAGAGTAACACAAAATGATTCTCAAATCGGCCCTTGTTTGGACCACTAACACATTAGTGCCATCTACATTTTACAAGAAAAAACTCAATACGAAGTATGATATCAAATTTTTTTAAATACTCTTTTCTTATAAAAAGTATTAATTAATAAATATTTTTTTTACATTTTAGGAACTTTAATTCGTTTGTTTATAATATTTTATATTTGTTGGTGTATGAATAGGAATTGAATTAGTAATTGTGACAAAGTAAGAGCTATAATTGTACGATTCTTTAGTTACCAATTCAACAAATTTATATTCACTGTGGTTTGTTAAAAAACACTTCAAATGAAAGAACTTTATACATTCTACCAATTTAAACGCCATGTAAAGTGTATTTTTCCTCACCGAAAAATTTGCTTTCTGTTTCACAAATTTCGCAACCGACGAAATTGATTTTTTATGGATTAAGGGCCAGGTTTGGCTAAATTATCGGGTAACTTTAAACACATTTTTATGTACTGATTTATTCGTCAATTTAATACTAATAATCAAAATTAATAAAGATAAAATCGTATAAAAACGTTTAATTCAATAATTAGATAAAATTATAAAAACCTACTTCTAATCTAAATAAAAACAGATTTGGATGAGGAGGATCACTTAATAAATTATTAATATTAGGGTTAGTAGCACCCCAAAATGGTTCAGACTAGTAGTATTAAAGTCAAGACCTTCACTTAAAATGTGTCTAACGTAATTTGATTGCAGCTAACATGCAATTTTCCAAATTCTGAAACAAAGCAGAAACCCGGAAAGACCGAATTCGGTACCGATTTTACAAGCCTGACGAAATAAGCCATTAAGAACAACACTACACCACTCTACATCACACCAGCTGTAAGTAAAAGATGCATAGTTGTCATAGTACATTTCTTGCGTTTAAAGAGCATATTGCTCGGCGAATGACTAAAAAGAAGTTCGAAAACTCAACTTTTCCCTTTAAGAGGCCGCAAAAATTCGCTTAATCGAACTCGCCTGGTCAAAAATTTTGAACTCCGTCATCTTTGATATAAATTGACGTCCCAAATTACCCCTTCTCGGCAATAGGGGTAAAAGCCAACGGAGCGCTCACAACTAGCTTAAAAACTCTCAACGGATATTTTTTTCCCTCCCTTCTTTTTGACAGGTGATTAAGGTGAGCCAGCTCATTAAAAGTGATTTTAGGTGAAGCTCCGTCAGCAAAAATCATATATAAGGGAACTTTTCTAATTAGCAGTAACCGCTGACTAAGTGAGTGCGGTTTCAATATTTAGGGAGTTTCTCAGGTTTTAGATCACTCCTCTTTTTGCATGCTGAACCTCTTTCGCTTGTCTAACATTCTTCTTTCACTCGAGTGGACTAACACTCTATAACGAAACCGCAATCGATTAATTTTTGTGAAAATAATTTATTGTAGTTTTATAAACGTTGTTTTTTAATCGTTTGACGCATCGGAATTTTTGTACAAGCGATTATGCTCAAGCTGTTCTAAAAGGTGAACTAGTGAGCTAATGAAAAATACTGGACAGGATGAAATTTTCGAGCAGTGCTTTTCATGAAAGCGTTATTTGTTTGGAGACATTTATAACATGAACATAGAGATTTTCAGTGTAAACAAACAAACCCCCGGAAGAACATCTAGCAAAAAAAAAAAAAAATGCAGGATATTTTTGTGCGAAAGAGAATTCTGATAACTATCTCAAAATCAATATTGCGTTTTAGTACAATTGGAAGTGTTGAATTTGTAATTTAAAATATTTTAAAATTAAAAATGCAACAACACGTAAAAAAAACTATAAAAATACTTAAAGTTAATTTTTGAAAGAATTATTCCATACAATATTAATCAAATCGAAGCTTCCATTGTCATCAGAAAAACCATTCAATCTCAACAGCAAAACATGTGACCTTGGAATATATTTTTACACATTTAACCCATGTGCTTTTTATTTCATATTTGTTTTAGATTTTCCAGCTGATTTATAATTGATGGTAGCAGACTACATCAGATGTATCCACGAATATTTGTTTTATCTGACAATTTTTAAACAGTGCAAGAACGGAACTTCTGTTCTCTTTTAGACCAGAATAATCTATGGTTTGAACGTAGCAAAATGATTTCGAATATTTCATCAAGAGAAAAATTATTTAATATTTTAACTCATATTAACACACCAGTCAACATCACGATTGTTTTAATGTAAATGTAATTCTCACGTATCAGTTATGATACCTTTAAAAGTCTTACTAACATCTAAAATAACAATTATTTCAAGAAGTTCACATATTTTATTTATTCTATAACCCAACTCCACAATTGTCTAACTTTTGTATAGCGAAAAAGAACTTATTAAAGTACACTATGAATAATTGACTTGACACAGTCGTCCCAACAAATTTCAGAATTTTTAACATTTACCTATTTTACATTCTAAGGGCACTTCATTTTACCAATTATTTTAAGACAATATCAACGGGGAAAAAAATTAAAATCTTACCTTCTCCGAGTGGTATATTGGCTTATTAGGGCAGATGTTTTCCACCTTTACGTCCATTCGGAATTTTTAAAATAACGGTGAAACGGGTTATACTATATTTTTATATCTATAGAAATTTCGGGTATTTGTTGTTGTATTGAAACTTTCACTTAGTCCTAATGCATTCATTCTCAAATGAATGCAACGTGGAAAAAGTTGAACTTGGAATGGCTACACGGATTAATTTCAGACGAAAAACATTTCTTCGCGATCAATTCTAAAGCAAACGATACTCTTGAATTTTATATTGCAGTTTTCTTTCTGGGTTGCTATATTTCAAATACTACTATTTCTATTAAATACTCAGATTAATATTTATTAATTCAATTATGATGTTTCTATGCATACCTCTTCCAATATTGTAAAATTATTAAATATTAATGTTTTCAGTATTCTTAGAATATTTTAATTTTGAAAATTGAATTGTTAACTTACAATAATCGATCTTTTCATACCGTGTGATTGAAAATGAAAGAGAGAAAACGAATTCAAAATTAATCCTATCATATATAATTTCATATTCTTCATACAAGGGGTGGGTGGGTATCTCGAGTTCGAATCCAACTAAAGACCGTGTACAAAAAGGGCTGGTGCATGCTATATCTGACGTGACTCAAATGTCCACACGTTGGCATGGCATGGAATTTTGGAGAGTGGGGTGCCAGCTCGGGTGCTTTCCTCATCATTCGTACTTTCCACGGGAAAATTTTCCATGTATAAGATTAGATAAACATTAGAATCTAGATTGTTTCTGTATTTAATCATATGTTTAACCAAGAAATGGCACTATTAAAATTCGCGATCACCTTTCTATTTTTATTAATAAAGAAATAGGCATATTTGTAATTTAATTGATTCTCAGTATTTTTAAAATCTTATATTCTATTTGTTTACTTACAAAATTTGTATTTAATCATAATAAGGATTCTGGGTTCTATTAATGCAAGGCTTGGTAGCATACAACCTGTCATCAGAATATGGAGCAATAGTTGTTTTAGAACAAGAACAAATCAAAAGGTTGAAAGTATGTAACCCATTGTTGATGATAAAGCGCTGGAGATAAAATCGATACATGAAAAAAATGGCTCGTGGTTATTTAAGTCGAGATGACCACACAGAAACCGTTTTCCAATCTGGACAAAAAGACTCACATTTCAATGAATCTCTCTTTCCTCCCGTTTCTCATTTCGTGAACGTGGATTCGGGACCAAGAAAGAATTGTTCGACGTTTGCTGATCCACGACTTTCGTTCTGCTACATTTTTTCTTTATATCGAGGTAAAAGAACACAGAATGCAAGAACGGTTGTGTTCCTAAAAAGAAGGGGAAAAGAAGGATTTGAATCTCGGACATTCGTCTGTAATCTTACTGCCCCAATGTTATTCTAACTCCCTGACGGCCTCTTCGCGAAAAAATGCATATGGTTTCCGATTTCGCATATGCGGAAACATTCGAAGGGCAAGAAAAGTGGCGACAATAAATGTCATACCTAATCTTGCATGTATGTGTCCCTCAGCACTTGGCAGACTGGGGGTACGAGGGAAATGTTATTCTGATTCATGTTAGCTGCTTCGGGTCTGGTCGAATGCTTTTTGTGCATGCCCAAACGAATATTTCTTTCTTGAGAGAGTCGTATTGAAAAAATTGACTAAAATGTTCGAAGAACTTATCGAAGATAAGGCTTTTTATGAAGTAACGAATATTTAGTAACGACGTAATAATAGTAACGACTATTATAAATGAAGGTCTCTGAGTGTGTATGTCATATAGAGGCGCCCAGACGCATCTATAGCACTTACATTAATGAAACTTAGCACACAGGTAGTCCTTATGATGATTGAATAGGCCTCGAAGCCCGAATTTTAAAACTTAATCTAGAACATTTTTTAAATTTATTTATTGGAATTTGTTTTCTTTACAATGGCAACAGTGTGAAGAGATCACCTATTCTAAATTTATTCTTTCCTTTCATATCTTGGCCGACCAACCGGTATAGTGGTTAAGATGTTAGCCTCTAGATCGGAAGGTTCCTGGTTCGAATCCGGGCATGGATGTTTGTAAGCATATGGTGTAGAGGCGGCTGGTGCAACTTAAATCTGTCATGGCCGAAAGACCTCACATTGGGTTGGTGTGGAAGTTTAGAGAGTGGGGTGCCAGCTCAGGTGTTGCTTCGTCATCTGACCGTGGTTCAAAATTACGAGGTGTTGTCCTCGGATCTTTCCCGTAAGGGACTGATCCAGGACCGTCTTCAATAGCCCGTAGTGTTGCTCTAGTACGACGTTAACTAAAAATTTACCAAATTAAATTACCTTTCATATCTAACGAACAAAGCGAAACAAAACAAATAAAAAATTTTGACTGGCGTTTATTTATTTTTTAGTTTAAGTTTCTATTTTTGCTATTATTAAAAATAAACTGCTAATTTCAACGGATTTGAAATCTGCCGAAAATTATACACCAAATCGATACATTAAATGTGATTTTCTTTAAATAGATAATTTTTTAATGGTGACTTATATTTTCGCATTACGGATTTGGCCACATTTGACGAAGATATTCATTACGAACACAAAAAGGACTATTTGAGGTTTTCTATTTTTACGATCTTACCCATTACAACTCTCGTGGCCTCAATGTCCTCACGTTTGCGTGGTGTGGAAGTTTGGAGAGTGGGGTGCCAGCTCAGGTGTTATCTCGTCATCGGACCATGGTTCAAAATTACGTGGTGTTGTCCTCGAATTTTTCCCTTTGGTATTGATCCCAGACCGTGTCGAATAGCCCGTTGTGTTGCTCCAGTGTGACGTTAATCAACTATCTGCCAGTGCAGAAACGGAGAACGCATGCCAGGATGTGTTTATGCCATGTCAGACTAGGGTTACCAGCCCTGAAACTGGAAGTTCCCTATAAACTCTATTGTTATTCCTTTCATTTCAGTTTAAGTCCGGGTAAATAAAACTCCAAATTAATGGGTTGAAATAAAAACATTTTACATTTAAATGGTCGAATAAACATTGGTACTAACAATGAATTACAGTACAGTAGAGTCCCGATTATCCGAGTTAATGTGGACCAAGACTAACTCGGATAACCGAAAAACTAGGTTGAAGCGAAAATTGTAAATAAAATAAATCGTGTAGGTTTATAAATGATGTATGTTTTAACAAATACAAAAGTTATGCAGATACACCACATGCAATTCATATTATTACGATAGTTAAAGAGTTCTTACTTGAAAAAATCCTTGATTGTTTTTTGTTTTACGTTACTTTGGCTGTTTTTTGTTTTTTGCATCAATGTGTCGCCATTTTTTTAAGGATAACAGGATTGCTGGTATCGCATCTTGTTCCATATATTCAATAGCACTTTCGATAGCTTGAAGTCCATCTGTATGGGACACTTTCATATGTCGATTTTCATTGTCACTGTCTTCTCTCTCTTTCTCTCATCATCGCTAGATTCATTTTCCTCATTGACGATCATTTTATCTGTAATCTCTTGCTGTTCGTCAGTGTTTATCCAGTCACGGATTTCGTTTTCCTGAGTGTTTGTGTGATCAAATTCGGAATTTTTTTCGGTAGTTTTAAAAATGAAAAATGTAGAACCAAAACAAATCCTAGAAATATTTGACAGCTCGGTTAAAGCGGAAACTCGGATAATCGGGGATTTTACTGTATAAAATTTTACTTTATAAATGAAAAAACGTATCAAATTAAAAATTTGTTTCCCTTGTACAAACAAGTGTCAAATTGATGTCGTGAAAAAGAGTAGGACGGAAAATCTCTTCATTTCTCGACATAATCTAGTCCAGTGCTCCCCAACCATTTTATCGCCGCGGACCGGATCAACGTTTGATCATTTTAACGCGGCCCGCTGAGGGAGGGGGGCGTTGATTGTTTATTGAAGATTGTTTTGATTTAATAAATTTACTTTAATTGTATTTAAACATGCCTTTAAAATAAAATACAGTTAACACCAAAAAATGATTATAATGTGATTTAACATTTTAACTCACTAGAACGCTAACTGCCGTATTCACAAGTCCGAGTTAACTCGAGAATCAACGATAATCCGCGAGTTATCGAAAAAACCGTATCCACAAGTCCTGATCCGTGGTTTAAACTGCCGGTTCGGTGTTACATTTTGATCCTCCGAAATCGGCGAGTTAACTCGCGAGTAAAAGTTGCGCATGCGCAGTACCACCTTTTTGCGAAGGAGAGTCTGAAAAACAAAATGGATGACACGTTTCATTCTATGCTAAAGTATAGTATTCTTGCGACGACTGGTCACTGGATTCGACGTATCATTACGGAGCACCTGCTCCGTAGCAGCTCATGTCCTCATCATAATATTGCTTAAATGGAAAATTTAAAGCATAATTTTATAGAAATTCAAAAGAAAAATGAAAATAAAGGTAGCTGCGTAAATCTTAAACAAGCAGCTTAGCGAAAAGACAGATGGCGCACTGTCCTATAAGCCAGAGATTCGAACGGTAGAAAACGACCATGGCAAATACAAATTCGTCGTAGAATAAAAATTATTCTGTTGATTTATTACGAATGAAAGAAAATTGACAATGCAAGTCACTTTTCACACCACCAACACACACCCATACTGACAAGTACAAAGATAATCGGATTACATACATCTGTCAAGACATTGTGTACAATTCTTTCTTGCAAAATTTAGGTTTCGATAAAAATCCAATTTCAAATTAAATACCTTTGCATTTCTTTTCCCAAACCCATATTAAAATGTTGTATGAGTCCTATTTATTCACGATTTGGAATCAATTCTACGGCGAAGTACGTGCTTGATCATTATGAATGTCAATTCGGGCGTCATCACCAATGTAAACAATACCACGTGATCGTGAGGTAGCCAATCACAGCGAGCGTCTCATTTTAATCCCCGGATCACTTAACACGCTGTTTGAGAATACCGTTCTTGCTAATCCTCGAGTTAACTCTTACTCGCGGATCAAATTGTGAATAAATAGGACTCGCACAGCATTTTAATATGGGTTTGGGAAAAGAAATGCAAAGGTATTTAATTTCAAATTGGATTTTTATGGAAACCTAAATTTGGCAAGAAAGAATTGTACACAATGTCTTGAGAGATGTATGTAATCTGATTATCTTTGTACTTGTCAGTATGGGTGTGTGTTGGTGTGTGTCGTGAAAAGTAACTTGCATTGTCAATTTTCTTTCATTCGTAATAAATCAACAGAATAATTTTTATTCTACGACGAATTTGTATCTGCCATGGACATATTCTACCGTTCGCTCTCCCCGGCTTTGTTGACGGAGGTGCCGCCATCTATCGTTTCGCCAAGCTGCTTGTTTAAGATTTCGCAGTTACCTTTATTTCTATTTTTCTTTTGAATTTCAATAAATATATGTTTAAATTTTTCCATTTAAGCAATATTATGATGATGAGATGAGCTGCTATGCAGCAGGTGCTCCGTAATGACAGATCCAGTCCAGTCGTCGAAATAATACTGTAATTGAGCATAGAATGAAATGTGTCATCCATTTTGTTTTTCCAAAAAGATGGTACTGCGCATGCGTTAAATGTAACTCGCGAGTTAACTCGCCGATTTCGGAGGATCAAAATGTAACACCGAAACGGCAGTTTAAACCACGGATCAGGACTTGTGAATACAGTTTTTTCGATAACTCGCGGATTATCGTTGATCCTCGAGTTAACTCGGACTTGTGAATACGGCCGTTACTCGCGGATCAACTGATCCTCGAGTTAACTCGAGACTTGTGAATATGGCCGTTAGAGTGAGCATTAGAATGTGCTCAAAATGATCAATTCATGAACGGAACACATGTGAAGAAACAAAGCATTGTTAGCCGTCGGGATTGAGAAGTCTTTTTTTTTACCGTGACAAAGGAACGATTCAGTCTGCATAACGTAATTGCATAGTAGCGTAAAATTTTCGCAAATAATTTTTGCGTAAATGAATAGTTGTTTTACTTTCTCAATTATGATGTTTAACTGTGAATAAATATATTCTTCCTTTTTTGTCTTATGTTTCGTCATCAGTTTTCATATTTGGTTTTTCTCGTAATCGCTGAGATATAATTCAGGGAAATTTTTCCCTCTCAAATCGAAGCTATAGTCCATCACTTCGGTTAGTATGTGAGGTTGCAAATGGCATGCAACTCAACTCCTGACTGCAGATCAGGAATCGCGTTCGTGTTCTAAATGAATTGAAAATACGGTTGTTCGTAAAGATATTTTTCCTGTGCTAGTTATGTGTATTGTGATGCCTGCGAATTTAATATATGCTGTGAATAGAAATGCTTAGTAAGTTCTGAATAAAATCTCTCGAGTCAGATGGATTTATACCGTCTCGTCTCATCTATCCAATGCCCAACAAGTGGTGACCCGGACGTGGTTATTCCCACTCCTGTAGCTGCTGACCTTGACACAGACTATCTCATCCCCAACAAGGGATACACCGTTTTTCGTCCACTCCTCTGAAAACGGTCAAATACTTCTTTAAATAGTTTCCACAGCAACAGCGGGACTTAAACCACTTCACAGCACAACGCACCTTTTGTGAGAAAAACAAACGCTCTGATCAAAACTCCAGCAAGCAAATGATACATTCGCGATGAAAAGCACGATCGTAATCAAATCTCCACCTCAAACGATTATTGTTTCTGGCATCAATGCGAATAAGCTGCGGTACGGTGGCAACAACCCCCTCCGCAACTCCAGAGAACTATGGGGATGCATTTTTTTTCTGTCTGCCCTATCGCGAACATAATGAGATTTTTCTTTCCCTGGTAGTGGGACTTAAATATGAATCTGTAAAGCTGTCAGGTCATTGTTGTAGGATATGAGGCAGGGGAAATTTTTTTTTAAACAAAGCGGTGGGGGGTGTAGAGCGCTAAGTGGGTAGCGGGGATTTTTTAAGATATTTTTTTGTGGAATTTTTTTAACCCTCTAAAGAGTTCTTTTATTGCAGCAAGGAGCTAGTTGTTCTCCGCGGGGATGTAAAAAATAAAGGTAGTTTAAATAAAAAGCGCTCAAGAACTTTGTTTGGGGAAGGATTTTGTGAGAAGCGTTACATTAATGTATCTCATCACGTGTTTTTTTTTTCTGGGAACAGCAGTGGTGCTTGGCAAACTGTACGCGCTTTGATAAAAACAAAGTTTTTTTTTTGGCTTCCCTTTTTGTTTTATAATTTTGATTAATTCGTTTAACCCTCGAGAAGGAACTGTGATGGAATGTCTTTAATACGATTTGCCGAAATGATTTGAAGAAACTTTACATCGTTTACTTTTGTTTTGGAGATATGGAGAGGCTTTTTAGAGATAAAAAAAAGGTATGATGGCTTTCCGTTTAGTACAACTTAGATCTAAGACAGCGATTTTCAACTGGTGTTCTGTGGCACTCTGGGGTGCCACAAGAAAAAACTATGGTACACATTAGGATTCGTGAAAAAATTAAAATTACTTAAGATTTATATTTAATTTTTTTCCACCGTTTAGTTTTGCACTTTTGTCAAAAGCGTTCACCAGTATTTTTACAACTAATAGCTGTATTTTCAATAAATATTTTTGTGAGTACTTCCTTTTTTTTGTTCAGATAAGTAAATTGCTTCAAAAATATTTTCAAGAAGCTCAGGTGTTGCCTCGTCATCTGACCGTGGTTCAAAATTACGTGGTGTTGTCCATGGATCTTTTTCTTAGGGGATTGATCCCGAATCGTTGTCAGTAGCCCGTTGTGTTGCTCTAAAACGACGTTAGTTAAAAATTACCAAAAAAAAATTACCTAAAGTAACAATTTCATACAACGCCAATGTAGATTTAGTGAATGAAAACGAATTCCTGAAGATGCAGCTAAAGGGAAATACATAGACATGAAATATAAGTAGATTGATCATTGCTGTTGAGAGTAGCTGCATAGAGTGCGATCGTCTAGTTGTCACGTGATAACTCTGTGGAAAAGCGGCATCAATTAACCAGATTCCCAAAAGTCTGGCATCGCCTCTGCTTAGTCTAGTTTCACCGATTCCTAATTCACTGACTACACTCGATCAAAAACACGGGACTCAAATGTCAACTCACCAGAGTCAGATTATTGTCGAGTGTGGTTAGCTCTGCGGCCTTCGGTTCAACAGGCTGCGAGTTAAAATCTCGGCATAGGCATGTAGTCTCAGGGCTTTGCGCACTCACTCAAAGCACTTTAAGCAGTAGGCTCTAGTTAAATAGCCCTGGTACAGCAAACAACACCAAGCAGCAAAAGCACTAACGCATAACAAAATATTGCCAAGCCACAAAATTAAAGCATAATTTATGAATCAATTAAGTTCATGCAACAGTTGGTTGGGATTCATGACGCAGGGGCCACACTTGGCCAAGCTGCACCAAACAATATCATGAAAAAGTAATTAAATCATAAGCACCATCAGGTAGACAGCTTGAGTTCGTAGACGGCCATATCTTTGCCTGGATTTTCCAAGGACGTTTTCATCTGGATTCTAGACACACCAAAGGAAAATTTCATGGAACGTAAACTGATTGGGTCACAGGATCCTACCTCCAGTGTGTGCCTATCCGCAGTCCCTGAGCGCGTGTAAATATTCTTCATCACTTTGTGAAAGTGGGTGTGACATTCTCAAGTACTTCACTGCACCCCCATGGATGCGGGGAAAACATATTTGTGAAATTTACGACTTCGCTCGTAAAATGTCTACCAATCCGAATAGGCTTTTCCTTTTACTTGCTCTGGCAATGAGTTCTGTGTGTGCTCCGAACAAACAGACAACGAATGTGTGAAAGAAAATTAAAGAACTCTTAAATTTAGGCGTAAATTAAGCCATCAGCATCATGGGGTATTTATATTAATTTAGGGTGGCATTTTCAACCCATTTTATCTCATGGCCCACATCAACTTATAACTAAAATTCTGCAGCACACCAAAAAATTTGTTTGCCTACTTCACTAAAAGTTGTTTTTTCTCTTTGCTCTTGACTTTTTAAACATTCACTTTGAAGGAATTCGTTTGTGATGGGTGTTAGCCTCTAGACCGGAAGGTTCCTGGTTCGAATCCGGGAAGGGATGTTTTTAAGCGTATGGTGTAGAGGCGGCTGGTGCCCCTTAACTCTGTCGTGGCCGAAAGTCCTCACGTTGGGTTAGTGTGGAAGTTTGGTGCCAGCTAAGATGTTGCTTCGTCATCTGACCGTGGTTCAAAATTATGAGGTGTTGTCCTCGGATCTTTCCCTTAAGGGATTAATCCCGGACCGTCGTTAACCCACTGGCTGATTACCCCGGCTTAAAAAACAAACTCAACAGTTGGTTGTCTTGACGAGTACAAAACTGACTAAATTTTAATGGACGAAATAACTCGTCACTAGGAGTAAACTGACCAGATCTCGCTATCATTGAAAATTCGATAGTATTTTGCTAACGAAATATCTCGTCATTCGCAAAATTTGTCACATCTTGATGGACGAGGGTGGAACCACTTTGAGGGTTAAGAAAGATTCTATTATTCTAAATTTAATTATAAAATTAAAATTTATGAGAAAAGGAGCTGGATGTCAAAATTTTTTTTTATCAGTGGACAAAAGTTAATTTTACTTCCAAATCGGGACAATAGCTCAAGCTTTGACCCTCCCATGTACAAACCGTGACGAGAGATGCCCCCCCCCCTCTTATGATCAATTCAATAAGTAATTAAAACAATTTAATTAAGCTTTGTTTACAAAGTGATCAACTGGAACATTTCCTTTTCCACTTTAGGAACAAAAAACAATTAACTAACTAGAATTCTTGCTTTAAACTAATATGAAGAAAAGGCTGCTTTAATTGTTTACAACACATTTTCATCTGGGGGTCAAATTCAAGAAATCAACTTTCCCTCAAAATGAAAAATTACTTTTTTTAATTTCGTGTTTTTATTTCTTGTTCACTGCTCATAATTCTCCAAGAAAATACGTTGAGGGGAACAACGGCACAGTGAAGAAACCGTTCGCACGACTTCCAATTCAAGAAAAACCGCCTCCTCCAGTGACCATTTCCAAGCACTTCTCAAATTAAATTATTAATTACACGGCTATTAATGCAAGTGGCGGACGCAGCGAGCGGGCAAATCGCTTCGTCCTCTCAGCCACCACACCAATTAAAAACAACTCTCGTCATTCGCCAGCTTTCCTTTTTAATAACAAAGTGCTCTCACTGCAATTGGAGGTTTTTTCTCCCTTCCCCGCTTTCTTTCCCAGTACCGCCGCCACCTTCATTTACAAATTCCCTCATTCACACGGAATTTTTCGGAGAGCAACGCGTGAAATGGAATTACTTCTGCCGCGAATAAGCATCAAATGGAGCAGATGGGACGGAAGAGAGGCATAAATATAAATCAATTCGAACACGAGAGCGGAAAGGCGGAGTGGTTTTTGAAACTGAAAAATCGGGTTTTCCGAGGCGAGTACAAAAAATAAGTTGACGTTTCAGACGATCGAATCGCTTTAATGAGATTAGTAGAAGACGCTAACGATATAATTTGTGTTCTGGTTTTGATGGATAGAGGGCGAAATAAATGAAATTCGAATTTCGCTGTGTGCGATCTCTTTTTTTCCTGACATCATCCGAAAACTTGAATCGAGAAAAATTTCAGTTGTGATATTAGTAATCATCTTAATTACAGCATTTAATACTGGGGTAATAAAAACTTAGGAGAGTGAGAATGTGATAGCTTTCGGGGAATTCCCGCTACAGATGATACATTGTAAAATCGTGGTAAATGAGCTTTTAATTCTCAACACCAAAGTCCTAAAACAATTTATCACGATTATTGTACAAGTAATTACAATGCGCACAAGTTTTATACTTAAATCGGAAGCTACTTTTTAATTTTTGAAGCAAATTCAAGTCAACAAAGGCGAAGTTTTACAAGTTTGAAATATGTTAAACCACTTTAGCTTTGTAAACAATAAAGAAATCTATTTAACAATTTGCAATTTTATCTTGGTTGATTGCGAAAACGCTAAGGGAGAGTTGAAAAGAATGTATTACAGTTCGTTTCCAAAGAGTTCGCATTTAAGTCACTTGGCTTTGGACGTGTCTATTTCTGAAATTAGAGTGCAGGTCAACCGTAAATAATGAGTTCCCCCGTTTGACGTGTTTATCGTTTCCATAGAAATCACAGCATTGGGATTTGGCAAAACTAATAATTACTTGTGGGAGTCGCCGTATAAGATTTTAAGTATGACAACCCTTCCCGTGTAGCCTTAAAACATTTGCAAGCGGTCACCTTTTCACAGAAGCCGCTTATTTTTTTCATAACTAATATGATTGAAAAGTGCGCCAATACCAGAATAGATTGGCGAAAGCTCAGCCTACAAATTTGCGATTTCATCATCTGTTAGAGGCATATTAGAAACCATATACCTCTACAACTAGCATCTAACCTTTACACCACACCTAACATATGCCAATTGAAGCGGAGAACGTCAAAGACGCAATATACAGTTCCATACGAGTTGGCATTTGAGTCACATGCTTTTAAATAAGTCTATTCTTTAAATTAGGAGGTAAGTTGAGCCGTAAACAAAGCTTCTACGGCGGTGACCATTCATACTTTTGTGTATGGCAGTCTTTTAAGAGTTTTCACACCTATTCAAATACCTCAACATACTCTTCTTTTATATACCTGTATAGTGAGCGATTTCCTGTGTAAACATGATTAACTACGAGAGAAGAAAACATACTTCCCGTAATAAGAGTTAATTTTATTTCTCGCCATTTTGAAGATGGCTATTTTTGTTGTTCCTATTCGCATCTTCATTCTCCTTGGAGTGTTGCACAGTTTTATTTCAACGAGGTATATCGCCATTAACAAAATTGACCAGATCTTGGACAAGATATTTGGGGACATACAAAAAGACCACCAAAACAGGTAGTTAAAATCATGACTGTACCTCAAAACGGGCTAAAGCGGCTGTGAGGGCGTACAATGCGATTGGAGAATTCAATTTTTATTGCGTGCAAGCCAACCGAGAGTTGTTACATTTATCATGCACTCGCAAATGATATTAAGAATGTATTTTGATATCATGCACGTTCATAGGTAACCATGATATGGAATGTGCTAAAAATGAATTTCGAATTTAGAAGAATGGATAGGTAGGGTATTTGAATTAACATCGCACTGGAGCAACAGAACGGGCTATTGGCGACGGTCCGGGATGAAATCCGAAGGGAAAGATCCCAGGACGACACGTAATTTTGAAACACGGTCCAATGACGAGGTCACACCTGAGCTGGTATCCCACTCTCCAAACTTCCACACCACGCCAACGTGAGGACATTTGTGGTCACAACATATTTAACGTGCACCAGCCCCCTTGGTACATGACGGTCTTTGGTTGGATTCTAACTCTTATAACCGGCTATCGCAGCTCTTGGAATAAATGGACGGTTTAAAGTAACAGTGGTGTAAATCACTTTAAAAAAAAAAAGACAGCACAGAAACCAGCTATAACATAACCAAATTTAACTACATATTTTGTTTAAACCAGATCTAGATAAGTCAATAACTAAAGTGCGTATAAAGTTGATTAATATAATATATTAATTAAAGATTCTTTGAATAATTATTATTTATACATTTTAAGTTTAGATAGGTTCAATTCTCAATTTGAAATAATATTTTATATTAGTACTATATAAGTTAAGTAGATTTCATGTCTCTTCAGGCTCAGCTTTCGGAACTAATTTTGCAGGACGTTTCTGGAAACTGTAAAACTATTTTGTGTTTTGGTGTTCTAACGGCACGATTAGGTAAGAAAAGGTCATCCGGCAAAGTTAGCTCAAAGTGATCAAAGATTTATAGCTAAAAAATTTGCGAAAAATCCACGTTTGAGAGCTTTAAAAATTTCTACAGAATTTACTGAAACAATTTCTACTTCAATTTCATCTGAAACTGTTTGACGAGTGCTGAGATCAGCTGGATTAAATAGGCAAAGAAACTTTTTCCGCAAAAAAAAAAAGGCTAAGTCAATGATAAATAAGCCCGAAACGTATAGGAATCATGTCTTATTTCAGATGAAAGCAAATTTAGCAATTTTTGGTTTTGATGGGCGTATAATTGTATGGAGAAGAAAAAATGATGAACTTAATCCCAAGAACTTAGTTGGAACAGTAAAGCATAGCGGTGGGGGTGCATGGAAGTCACTGTATACAATCGAACCAGTGTAATTAAATCAAGATAATCTCAAATCGTGTACAATTTTAATAAATAGCAGAATTGAAAATAAATTTAAACAATTTTCATAAAAATAATTATTTTTCGAACAATATTTTTTTTTTTATATTTTTGAATGAAAGTTAAATAATTATGTTTTTTTTTTATTTGATATAAGTTATAACAACTAAGAGTTTGTTTTTGTTTCGAATACTTTTCTCTGCTGACAAATCAATGAAAATTCCGCTCTTTAAAATATCTCTAACTTAATAAGCATTTGACGCGCAAATTGTATGTCAAACATTAGTGCAGTGAGAGACAGACAAAATTACTTATTCACTAATTGCTAGTTGCAAACAAATGATACAAAATGCTGTAACATAAGTATTGTATTAAAATTTTCTATTTTGTTACTATATCTTCTAATTCTTTCTAAATTTCGAAATTATAAAATAAATTTAAAAAAAAGAAAAAACACTTTTTTTTTTTTTTTTTGCCGTTGAAAAAAGGACGTAAATAATTCAAGAAATATCTTTGTTTTCTTCAATAATGGAAGGCATCAAGTTTTTTGTTGTCGCTAGGTATGGCTTTCGAATTTTCTCTTTTGGCATATTCAGGAATATTTCATAAAAGTATTTATTAAGTCTTAGGAAAATAAAAGTAAAATATTTCAGGAGACAAAATTCCTACTTTTCTTTGTCCTTGATAACAACGAAATAAATCTAATTTTTTTCATACACATACACTAAAAGAAAAATAATATTTAAATTTAAACGTTTAAAAATCAAGCACGACTTTTTCTACAATTTATGCTCGCAGCATTTATATTCCCGAAAGCAACCAGATGGCGCCACATTATGAAAGCCTAGTACCCAGAATTCCTCGCGGTTTGTTATGGTGTCTACATGAACCGTCATTTCACGAGGAATGATGTGAATTTGTATCTAGGTTAATTTTACATCCAAATTTGACTTGTTGACTCTTAATTATCGCAGGTGGACAAATAAAAGCACAAAGTATCTTTTACCTACGATATTTGTCATCGCAACCTACTTTAATGACCTGCGATGGAATTTATAAATGAATTGGAATCTGACGTTTGCAGGAAAAATGTAAGTAATATTTTTGCAAATTCATAATTACTTTATCTTTTTCGATCGCTCTCTACAACTTAAATATTTGTGAATTTTTTTTTCTGAATCAATTATCAACCATACCTGACCATTAATTTCAGTGTAATGTCAGATTTTTGGTACGATGTCTTGCGATAGAAATTCGGTCTTCGCAGCTTTGTTTACTCTGAGAGTATTGTTTTGATCGGGCTCGTGGGTTTTCAGTTTCTGCTTTCCTTTTCACTCTTCCGCCAATGTTCTCGTTTCCCTTGCTTGGAAAACATAGAATTTATTTTTCAACACATATCGTACAAAGATTTGGAAATACATTTTTCTTTGTTTTGCATGTTACAACAATTGAGTCGTTATTTTTGAAAGTGGTACAAGTTAACTTTGAAAAAAAAAATTTTATTTTCTTTAACAATTTTATTAATTAATATTGCATGATAAAATTTAACAGGTTTATGGTGTTTCAAACATCATCCGAATAGAGTAAAGTTTGCCAATATTTTAAAATTAATTTAAACCCAAACCCTTAAATATATCGATGTATGAAAAAATGGACTCGTACCTCTTTCAAAAATAACGTCTCAATTGATAATACCGCAGTATTTATCAAAACATAATTCAAACTTAACCCTGTTTTGAACTTTTAACATTTTATGTGAATCAATATATATAGGATTTAAAAAATGTTCATAAGAAATAAAATTTCTAGTAATTCTGTACTGTGTTAAATATTGCAAAAGAGATTGAAAATTGCAAAATGTTTCACTTAGTCGCTTACACCTTACAGTTTTGTTGATCGTGATCAATAATTAATTTGTGTACCCTAATTAGCAATCCCTAAATTAAAAACAACTTATTTTTCCTTCGGTGCTGTGAAGATGTCTCTTTTTATGCATATTATTCGTTACATACGCGTAGGTGTTTGTGCAATTAAATTGATACATCAAAATGTATACTGCTAAAAAAATTGTTTATTGCTTTTTGTATTTTATACCGGCAAATTAACAGTTAAAATTAACTAAGAAATGTTAATTAATGGTGTAAAACTAAAGCATGTCGATGTTAACACTAAATTCAAGTTAAGAATTATTATTTATATATTTATTAAACACAAAGTCACACACACAACTTTTAAGAAACGAAAATATTATAGGTAAGCAGAGTTTTAATTATATTTATTGAAATAAAAAAAATCAATTTACCACTTATTTTCTTAAAATACTACTTTGAGTATACATTACTAAAAATAAATGGAGATTGTGCATGTATTAATTATAATTGGTACTCCCTGGTGGTCAGTAATTTGGTTAATTGTAGAGTTAAAATTAGGGTTTATAATTATCAATTACAGTTTTTATTTAAATTGGTATTTATTACTTTAATCACTTTTCCTACCCTTTATTATTGCGCCACAATCTTTTATGTTTGTTTTGACTGAGCGTGGACGAGTTTACACAAAATTATAAATCGAAGGATATGATTGCCATATTAAAGATCAGTCTGATAATTATTTAGCTTATCTCTAAAATTCTATCGTATACTTGTCATAGGCTTTATAGAATTATTAGGTACACATTCAGTGTAATAATAAAGCTAGAGTTTTTTAGTTAATGTTTAAATGTATACAACAGCATTTGAAAAAATATCTAGTGTTCAAGTGATACACTCCGTTTTCTTCTAATATGTCATGCAATAAGATCCTAGGTTTTTAGTACTACTATCATTGCAAGTTTTAACTATTGTAAAAGATTACTTACAAATCATTACAAGAATGGTTTTTTTTCCCCCATTCTTTTTTCGCTACAAAACTATCAATTTAAGTTCTTAAAAATAGATTGAACTGGCTACTTTGTTCTAAGGTTTTGGTGGTCATCAAAATCATAAAAGATTTTTTAATGATTCTCTTAGGCCTGACCGTCACTGGCAACGTGCCAAAAAGTATACGCAAATAATTTCCAATGTTTTCAAACTTGCGTCACTGAGTTTGTTTTGTAGTTACTAATGGTTAACACTTTACTGATCACAAAAGACGGAAGTAAAAATTAGTTTGTGAGTGTATCCGCCAAAGGAAAATGGAAATTTCTATAACTTAACCCTAAAACATACCGCATTCACATTTCCAAAAAATCCTTAAATGGTTTGTGTTAGCGATGGAATTTTCTCGGTGAAAATATTTTGGAGAACATGCTCCTTGATTCATTCATTGAGCACTCTTGATAAAATTCAATTTTATTATAAATCGATGAATGAATACATAAATAAAAAAAATGATATGTTCAAAAATGTAAAACTTCGGAGGCTAAAATTAGAAACGAAGAAAATGAAGTAAATATTTTTGTACTGTGCTTTGTTTTTTCAACATTTTGATCGAAGTGAGAATTATTGTGTGTAGTTATTTTTGAGTTCACTCAAATAGTTTATTTTTAATACATCCCTAACCAATAAATTTGTTGTGCATGCTGCGCGAGCGACCACACAACTTTATGCAGAAATATGGTGCGTTTTACCGGCTTTGCTCGGGTTGAATTAATTAAATGTTGATAGAAAATTACTTCTTATTAGTTCTTTTTCATAAAAGAATGCTAGCATCATTTTAGTGTACGGAAAATAAATTTTAATAGCGTTTTAACATTTTTACTGCTTCTACAATTTACTTCGGACGCAAATATGTACGTATGATACATCCATCCATATAATCCATTACATATTCATCGCTTCATTACAATACCATTACATATTCTGCTGCAAGACAAACTACACAATTTTTTGTCTCTAAGCTGGCTACTACAGAAATCGATTTTGAGTTTTGGAGTGATTGCGAATATCTCCGTACGCGTTCATTTTCAGTAAAAATGGCGAATTTTCTGCGGTTAATCTTGCACTTAGTTTATTATGAAAATGTTTTGCTTGTGGCATTCTTCACCTGGTATGCGATGTTTTCGAATTTCAACATTAATGTGAGAGGATGGTAAATTAAATTGTTACGGCATTCGCGACTAATTTAGTTTAAAGCAAACGCATTTTTTCTTTAAAATTCCATTCGTGGAATAACGGAGCTTGGATTAGAAATAAATGTTATCAGTGTAGACAAATCAAACTGAAACCATTACAATTTTTCTCAAAAAGCAGTAAGAAGTTACCTTACTTAATAAGATTTGGAGGAGTAAGAAAAGTTGTTCAATATACAGTCAGTACTGGCTATATGGTCACCCCGCTTATAGGGTCAGTTTTCTAAAGTCCAGTCGAACTTAATAGGAAAACATGGGTTAAAGCGCACCGCTTATATAGTCATTTTATTTTTCTGGTTATCGCTTATAGGGTCGGTTTTTCATCTTTTCAATCAGTTTATCGGGGGTTTCTTGTTGAAAAATAGTAATTGTAACATTTCTTGAGGCGGGGAGCTACACAGGGAATGACCAGAAGAAAAAGTTAGTCAGGGCACGACAAATACCGGTCGCTATGGCGCCTAAAAAAATTTGGTTTGGCGCCTAGATTTTCAGTTTCTGTAAAAAACGTTTACTTTTCATGAAAACAATTTGATTTTTTAGGCCATAAAAGTTCAAAATGGAGCAAAATGTCTAATGTAGATAATAAAAATGTTCTTTTTTATTATCTGTCTCTATAAATAGCATATTATTTACTGTGCGTGTGTGTGTAATGAGTTCTACGACATACTCAGCGTTCGAAAAATAATTAGTATGATATGTATTGCAAAGGTCCTGGCTCCTAAAAAATTGGAACCCTTGGGGAAAATACCCTGGCTCCGAAATTGCTTTTATTTTTGTCATCCACTGGTCTAGTAATTGATAGCTAATTTAAATATAATTTTATATTTGTCATTATATGCCACACCGTTTACAAAAATGTGCTTATTATCTTTATGTTTATGCATGATCCTTTTTTATTTTATTTCCAATGACAAGGCAGTACAATTGCGAAGACAAATACAATACAATACAAAGTACAGAGTTGATCGAGGTCATTTTAGCCTTATACAAGGCCAGAAGTGATGGTCACTTGTGAAGGGGCACCCAGTGGGTGGACCATCATTGTCCCTAACAAAGGACAGCACAATTTACATCCATACCCTAACCCCGGATTCGAATCAGGAATCTTCCGATCCAGAGGCCAACACCTTGACATCTTTTTCAGGTTTATTCGCTTTGTGATTGGTAATAGCGAGTCTTGTGGTTGAACGGGCTAATGAATTTGGAGCACGCGCAGACAATAAACACAGATATATTTTTTAATCAATTCATTCATAAAATTTGAGAGCACGCGCTAGAGAGTTTGCAATTTTTTTCAAAAGAACCGGCAAATTCGGTCGCCGTTTCCTTAACAACAGTCGAATATGAAAATATCAAAAAGTACTATTACAACAAACAACACAGATGAGCTAAAACATTTAAAATTATGATGCGATTTCAACTGAATATTAACAATATGTGGTGCTAAAATATCTCCTTTATTATGTGGAAATGAGATGTTTTGTTCTTGACGTATTTAAAACATTTTGTTTTTATTTACACTATATTTCCATGTATGAGACAAGAATTTTTGAAACGTTTTCTACAGCTAAAGTACTGGAGTCGACTTATATACAGATCAGCTTATCTCTCTATATTAAAAAAAAGTTGCCGCCGCAGGATTGAAAACTGCGTTGTTTAGCTCGATTCTTAGACGGTTTCCCGAGGAAGTACTGATCGGAAAAAAACGAAATTAACATGGTTTGTTCTTCATCGTATTCCTGGACGTATCGTATGCGGCTATTAGTTTAGGGTTTATTAAGTGTCAAAATTGAAGAAGCGAAATTTCTTCCGCGAGTGAGCAAAACACGTACAAATTTTCAGTCTTCAGCCGTAAATTTTTTTTAAAGAGTACCTCTGAACGTAAATTTTTGCAGCTCGTCGAGTTTTTTTTTATTTCAATTTGGTTCTTGATAATATTTTTTTGAAATTCGGGAAAAATCGGAACATTTTTGTTACTTTTTTAAAAAATGCCGTATCTATATTTTATTAATATTAGTTTTTAATTTAAAAAATATCGCAGTATACCTCAGAATGTACTCTTTCTTACAGTACTATTATATTTGAAATCGGTTTATAATTAAATTGGATGCCATCAAAAGTTGGTCCTACAAAATTCGGAATCTTTGGATATTTTCGCTACTTTTTGTTACAACCGTTATATTTACAGAAAAAAAATATAATTTTTTAAATTTGAGAACATCACTGAATACATTACATTACACTCTTTCTTATGGTACAATTATTTTTCAAATTGGTTAATAAATAAAATCGATGCAATTAAAAGTTGGTCATACTATTTTCGGAACTTTCAGATCGTAATTTCCGATACAAAACTAAAACTGTCATATCTATATCGTATTACTATTAGTTTTTAATTTTGAAAATATCACAGTATACCTCAGAATGTACTCTTTCTTACGGTACAATTATTTTTTAAATTGGTTCATAAATAAATTTGATGCAATCAAAAGTTGGTGACACAAATTTCGTATTTTTTATTTCGCGGAGCATTGTATTCGCGGAGGGTTGTATTTTTGACTATCGGGTATGCCAGATATCAAATTTATCGTAGCAACAATTGCCATAAAAACGATTTGTTTTTATTTGGCGAGGAAAAAGGCTCGCTTTTTTCCCTCTGTTCTCAGACGGTTTACCGACAAAGTACTAAGTACAAATCGTAAAGTTTGGAGATTAACACGGTTTACTTAAAATTGCACAGGGAACAAGATGCAGAAGATTTTTTACTCATGCGGCTATTAGTTTAGGGTGCATTAAGTGTTAAAGTAAAAAAAAGTGAAATCACTTGCGAAAGAGGTTCGGTATTTCGTAGCAATCCCCGGGGGTTGGCGAGCAGGGGGCCGAGCCCCCTAGTCTTGCAAAAAAAAGTAGGCAATTTTCCGTTACTCGGGCGCATGCAATAAATATCGCAATGGAAGGGAACGTTCAATTAATGTCGTAACTAGAAGTCCATGGATCGATATAGGGATGGATTGTGAAGCGATCCCCTACCCCTCATTATTGAAAAGTATAGTTCGCAAAGCGAACTAAATATGATTGAGTAGCAATCATTGGAGATTGACGAGCGATAGCGAGCAGGGGGCGGAACCCCTTAGTCTATTATAAAAGAAAATCTTTCTATCTTTTTTCAGGTTTATTCGCTTTGCGATTGGTAGATTACGTTGTTGGCGAGTGATCGGGTGTTGGCGAGCAGGGGGCCCAACCCCCTAGTCTTATGAAAAAAGAATTAACCGATCCGCGGTCTCACACAGATTGAGAACCACTGCCCTCAATAGTAGGCGAGGCATAATAATCCCTTTTAACCCTCCTAGTGATTGTCTCGACGAGGTATCTAGCTATGCGCAAAACTGACCCTATCTTGACGGATCCGATATCTCGCCACTAGAAAAACTGACCAGATCTTGATCTCGTCATTGAAAAATCGAATTTCTAATACTTGATGAGATATCTCATCGAGTATTAGAAAAATCTGTCAGATCTTGATGGACGAGATTTCTCAATTTCGTTAATTTTCATTAAAAATAGTTTCCAATAGGATAATCGTCTTTCTGATAACAAATTAGAATTTGAGATATCATGTTTCAAAAAGCATTCTAATATGCTAATTATATCTTAATTAGATAATTAATTATTTGTACAATCTGATTTTTTCTCCCTGAAATGCTTTAAGAATACAGTAATTACCTGTAGTAAAAAAAAAAAAAAGTTTTTTAAAGTCAAAATTGAAAAATAATCTAAGCGTATACTTGCATCTTAACCCTTCTTTGCATGATTTTTTCTTTATTGGTGAAATAAATCAAGGTGATATAATTCATGTTCAAAATTAAAGGAAGAAGGGTTAAAATAATCTTAGTATATATTTATAGTATAAATTTAGCAAAAAACAATAGGATGGTATCATGTGGTATTTTTTAAATTAAACGCAAACTTTTTCAGAAATTGATCTAAAAATAACAGAAACACATGTTACAAACCTTTCTTCCACTCATTTTCACTTTTTTAGCAATGGAAACTCAAATATAATAAAACAAAATTAAAAACGAAATCATACGTTTATTGCAACTACAACAAACAGCGGAATGACAACTTCAAGCTCGTTTTACTGATAGTGACACTTGCTTATTGTTGACAGCTATGTTTTTTTTTTATGCAATGGACATTAAAAAGGTATCCAGACACGATCAACTTAAAGTGAACTTGTTCTTTTATATAATTTTTGGGCATTCAATGTTATGATGGAAATTGCCACCATTATGCAAAGAAGGGTTAAGAAACAAAATATTTTTGTGCAAAATACTTCATATAATTCAGATCTTCACCCTTAAAGTTCCTATTTTCTAATTTTTAGCCGACCAACCGGTATAGTGGTTAAGGTGTTAGCCTCTAAATCGGAAGGTTCCTGGCCTGTACATGGATATATGTAAGCGTGTGGTGTAGAGGCGGCTGGTGCTTCTTAGATCTGTCGTGGCCGAAAGTCCTCACGTTGGGTTGGCGTGGAAGTTCGGTGAGTGGGGTGCCAGCTCAGGTGTAACTTCGTCATCTGACCGTGGATCAAAATTACAAGGTGTTGTCCTCGGATCTTTCCCTCAAGGGATTGATCCCGGACCGTCGTCAATAGCCCGTTGTGTTGCTCTAGTACGACGTTAATTAAAATTACCTTACGTCAGTGAATTCGTGAATTTTCAGGATATCATGCTTCAGTTTCTAAAGATCAAAGATAGGGATTATTTTCCACAAAGAAACAAATTAGGAACACCAGAATATTCTTAGATGGTAATGGTAATTTTAGTTAACGTCGTACTAGAGCAACACAACGGGCTATTGACGACGGTCCGGGATCAATCCCTTAAGGAAAAGATCCGAGGACAACACCTCGTAATTTTGAACCACGGTCAGATGACGAAGCAACACCTGAGCTGGCACCCCACTCTCCAAACTTCCACGCCAACCCAACGTGAGGACTTTCGGCCACGACAGATTTTAGGTGCACCAGCCGCCTCTACACCATACGCTTACAAACATCCATGCCCGGGCCCGGATTAGAACCAGGAACCTTCCGATCTAGAGGCTAACACCCCTTAACCACTATACCGAATATTCTTAGAATAAACTATTATCGCAGAAAGATTAATCTTAATACCAGGCAATGTTGAAAGTACGAGTTTTTTTTTTAATCTTAACAGTTCATTTGCATAAATTCACGTCTCGCCTTACTAGGTCATTACTTCAGATAGCAACCATTTGAGTTATTTGTGATCTACAATATTGTGATCTTAGGATATTTGAACAGAGGGCAAAAACTCTCAGTTTAACAGTATGGCACAACACAATTCGAAATCCTCCAGCTCAGTATTTATGATGGCTCGTTTAGAGCCATGGTCATAAAAACCAATTCATCCCGTTATTAAGTTGTTGCGTTTGGTCTACAGCTCTAACTAGAAAATAGACATCACGTCGACGGTAGAAACAGCAGAGCCCACGCTAAGCTCCAGTACGGTTCATCCATGCTGCAAAAGCTGTGCCTGTGCGCTCCCTGTGGCTGAGTCACTCTCACTAGGCAACTTCACATGTCAACTGCTAAAGTGCTGACACAATAATTTGGCACAACATATTTCCAAATCCTCCAGCTCAGTATTTATGATGTCTCGTTTAGTTATAATTGAAAATTACCCATCCAAGGATTACTGCTCAACATACAAAATAAAATGTTGTGTACAGATACAAAATTTAAGATCGTTATTAGAAGTTGGTATTGCATAATTTAACATTGTAAGGACGATTAAACTTCTTAAATAAATTTTTTACTTCATTTTTTTTATTATTTTTATTATCTTTATTCATTACTATTTTGATGGCGGAATTTTGTTGCATTCTCTCCAAAAATTAAATTATGCGAATCAACAAGTGACAACACAATTCATTGACATACAGATTTATAAGGATTTTCAATTGCAGATGAGGACCAGGAGCAGCAACATGATAGTACCCAAAAAAAGGGTCAAGTATCTCAAGGACGTCGGCTATAGCGACACCCCAAGCACAGAATCCGACTCTCTCGGCGGTACACCGGATACAGCCGATCCATCTTCAAACTGCATTCCACATCTTTCAGACCCCCAGAATTCCATCAAAGAGCTTCTAACTTCGGACAATCCAACCACAGACTCCCCACAAGATTCCGGGGAATTGGTGTTCCGGCCTGCAATTGAAACGCCGGACAGTGCTGAGACGAATCAGGCCGAATCTTCCAATGGGGATTCAATTATGGATGCTTCCGAGACCTTCACGCCCGAATCGTGCGATTGTTCCACTGTGCTGGACACCAAGAGAACCCGTAGATGTGAGTGATGTTTTAAAATAAACTTGGACTTGGGACAAAAGGCGATGAAGCACGGAGAACGATTTAGGTTGGTTAGGTCCTGGTATTAGCTGTAAATTCCGGAGAAATGGGCTGTGTGTGTTGCCAGGCAGCAGTTGGTAGCCGTTCCTCAAGCCTTTATATGAGGCCTGGCCAACCCAAAATCAAATAGTGTGACAATTTTGACATGGTACATTTTCCCGCATGTAAAGAAAATTTCAAGTAAAAACTAAACTGTCTAAAACAAACTGTGAAAAAAAAGGGATGGAGTAATGGGATGAAAGCTCAAAAAGATCACTTGGGTACCCCCGGATCATGACACCCGTATTAACTAGACAACCCCCCCCCCCCATAGGACAATTCTATTTATTTTTAACTAGCTGAACAACCCGACGTTGCTCGGGTGTCAAATATGACCGCGACTGCTAAAATGTGACCGCGACATTTCCCTTTATTAACTCAAATACACAAACTCTCTAGAATGTGTCTCCTACCGTGACACCTGAAATATGACCGCGACCTTTCCCTGTGTTAACTCAAGTACACAAACTCTGTAGAACGTGTTTGCTACCGCGACAGCTAAAATATGATCGCTAGATTTCCCTGTATTAACTCATACACAAACCCTGTAGAACGTGTTTCCTTGCCCATGTCCATTTATTGCAGAAAAACAAACTTTAGATTTTACAATTGGAGTTTCGAGAGGCACTTTTAGGACTACATGAGTGCCAATTGTCATGGCTACAGATTGGTCTGAAGACAAGAAAGAAATAACCTATGTTTTCCGCAGTGTTCGGAAGTAGAAGTGTACCATATTTGGTGTAGATTGGTCAAACGGCGTAGATTTGTATAGAGAATATTTGTATAGACACACACATCCTTTTTATATACAAGGTGACTATAATTACTTAAGTTCAACTTTCTAAAAGCTGTTAAAAAAAAAAACACTACTCGGGATGACCAGAAATGTGAACTGAATATACCCGGAAGAAGGGGAAAACGGCATGACATAAGAAAAAAAAATAGTTCCAAATTTTAGCATTATAATAGATGTTGCTTTAAGCGTCTTAACGTAAATGGGTTCGGCTACCAATGACATTTGAATCGCAATACGACGGCTATGGCGTGAGTTGCACGTTCAGTGTTTGATGAAACCACAGATGTTTTCCATATTTCTCAACTGACATTTGTACTAAAATACGTGACTGGTGAAGCAAGAAGAATGAAAGTTTAGATATGTTTGCTGTTTTACCAAAATCAAATAGTAGCACTCCCGAACGCAGGTGCAGAATTATATTCAGCGTTCTTCAACACAACTCCAAGCGGCGTTCTGCAGGCATTTTTCCGAATTTTGAAAACTGCAGTAAAATCAAAAACAGACGTAAAACACAATTATCGGCTAAATATGTATTACATATTTATAACAAAACAACATCCAAATTAATTCACTTACTTTATTTAAAACCAAGGCATACTTTCAGAATTTGCAATTCTATCGATAACTTTTGAAGTTAAATATTTTGTCATTGACATAGAAGATGTGTTATTTGTAAAATGTTTGTGGTAATTTGGGTGGTGTAGGGAAGTTGTTCCGTATCTAAAAAAAAATGGTGTGTCAAAAAGCGCGCTTTGCAGAAAATCGGCCAAAATGTTGTTAAAATTAAGGAAAAATTGGTCTGCAAAGACTTTGTTCTGCGACATACGTCGCAGTTTTAAGCACTTTCTGCTCGCGGGATCCCAAAGAAGCCCACTGTAGTGTCAACGGCTGAATTAAAAACGAACTGGAGTTGCGATTAGTCACAAAGTTGTTAAGATAGTTTAGAATTTGGGACTGGATTCTTCGAGAATGGTTAGTATTGGTGCAGACACGTGTAGTGTGATGACATCTAATCGTTGCGATGCAGTAAGGAAAGTTTAAAAAAATTGCTGTAATGCAAAGTAATATCTTTTTTTTCAATACTGAGAGAATTAGTACGTGTGTTATGAATGAGATAAAAGGTTCAAAATCGCTGCTATAGCATATTTGTAATATTCGTCACATTAGCGCGCTTATTGTAATGGGTGAGTTCTAAATTTTAAATATAGTTCTTTGAAGTAAACGTGTAGTTAAGAGCGTTACTAAGCTTCTCTCTTAAAGTCTGGACGAGAGGCTTAAAACTCTCGGAAACCCTTTCCGCAGGTTCTCCCTAGCTGATTTAGAACAATGGAAAAACTTTAAAAAGAAACCTGTTTGGTTTGAATTATGCAGATTGGTTTATGTTCATGGTGTTTAGATCTTCCATTTTTGTTTTACTTGGCCTGTTATGTTGTTCTAGTACAGTGGTCGGCAAACTCATTAGTCAAAAGAGCCAAAGATCAGCAGTACAACGATTAAGATTTCTTTTGATAGCCAAATTTCTGTTCAAGAACCATGTTTTTAGGAGCCAGTTTAAACTAGCTACTAACATTCAATAAAACCAGATATCATGATAATAATAATCTTATTTATTGACCTTTCAGTTGCAATGATCCTAAAAGTTCTTTAGGACCCGAAGACGAAATAAATCGAACAAAAAATGAAACTTGCGCTGCGTCATTTATGTCACAAGATTCGTCAACAGCTATTGATAAAGCTGAAACCAATTTAAAATCTTCGATTTTCTGATTGGTTATATTCGATGACATTTTGACTGTTCTGTCTTTTGCTGTTTTAGTAAACAGTGGTAGCTCTTTAATTTTTCTAAGAATTCCTGACTTGTTCTTTAAAATCACGGAATAACTCTTCCGATGCATTTATAAAACAACTTTTAGTGTATTCACCGTCTGTGTATGGTTCGCCTCTCTTAACAATCTCTTGACTAACAATAAAGCTTGCAATATTAACATTGTTTGAAGATTGCACCCAATAACTAAGTATAGAACTTGGTTTTATATGACTCTTCTGAAGTTCCTCAACTGCTTTCTTCCTCGCATCACCGGCGGGATATTTACTGCCAGCATTTAGTCGAACTCGATTCGTGGCAGAGCCGCACTCAAGTGGCTAAAGAGCCGCTGTTTGCCGACCACTGCTCTAGTAGGACGTTAATTAAAAGAGTTTCCAAAAATTGAATTTGTTTTACTTTTGTATGGCTTGTGTATCCCTGGTACGCCAGACCTGGAGTGAGTTACCGCACTCTTGTCTCACTTACGATGTGTATCTTACAGCTAGTAAACGGAAAAAAGAGATCGACGAGCACTGTCCTGTGTGCGGTATAACCGTTCGAGTTCCTGAGTTGAAGACCCACTACGCCCAGGAAATAGAAAAGCTCTCGAATATTTCCAAGTAAGATTCTTTTCATTAAATCCTTGAATTTTTAGTGAGCGTTCATAAGCCTGAATCGTTTCCAATTTGTTGATTTTGCCTTTCAACCTTGGTTATTGTTGATTTAATAAATTTACCTGCATTAATATGAAATCAGCTTAGTGTGCTGGAATATACACTGAAGTACCAAATGTCGTGGATTAGCAATATGCAAATATACAGATGACAGTAGCATCGCGCAAATGAATGCATAAATGGACAGTGTGTTGTCGGTGCTTTCATTTGTACTCGATTGATTCACGTGAAAAGTTTTCTGACGTGATTATGACCGCACGACGGGAGTTAATAGAATTTGAACGCGGATATCTAGTTGGCGCTAGACGCATGGGGGCATTCCGTTTCGGATATTGGTAGAGGAATTTAACATTCCTCCATCCACAGTGTTAAGAGTGTGCCGAGAAAATATAATTTCAAGCATTACCTCCCACCATGGACAAACGCAATGGCCGACCGCGTCTACTTAATGACCGAGACCAGCGACGTGTGCGTAGAGTAGTCAGTGTTAACAGACAAGCAACACTACGTCAAATAAAAGCAATAATCAATGTGAGACGTACGACAGACGTGTCCGTGAGGACAGTGCAACGAAATTTGACATTGATGGGATACGGCAGCAGAAGACCGACTCGAGTGCCCTTACTAACAACACACCATCGGCAACAGCGCCTCTTCTGGGCTCGTGAACATATCGGTTGGAACCTAGATGACTGGGGAAACGTTGCTTGGTTAGATGAGTCATGATTCCAGTTAAGAGCTTATAGGAGGATTCTAGTGTGGCGCAGACCCCACGAGGCCATGGACCCAAATTATCAGCAAGGCACTGTTCACCTGGTGGTGGCTTCATAATGGTGTGGGCTGTTTTTACATGGCATGGACTGGGTCCTCAGGTCAAAATGAACCATTCATTGACTGGAAATGGTTATGTTCACCTACTTGGAGACTATTTGTAGCCATTCATGGACTTCATATACCCAAACAACGATGGAATTTTCCAGGACGACAATGCGCTTGTTAACCGGACACGATTACCTTCAACAGCACCTACATAGGATTGGTGTGGCTACCTCCTCAATCTGTCCGCTTTGTTGCGATGGTCTTATGAACAGACAACACCTTGCGGAGTGCTCTAATTTACAGGACATTGACATCAGGGTTACTTCTCCCCTAGGACTTTCTTCCCTATATTGGACGGCAGGACAGCGTATGGCCGAAAGGCCTTGAGCTGGGCGTAGGATAAAAAAAAAAGGATGACAATGCGCCATGTCACCGAGCCAAAATCGCTCGTGATTGTTTTGAGGAACATTCTGGACAGTTCCAGTGAATGATTCGGCTACTTAGATCGCCAGACGTGGATC
The DNA here is from genome assembly GCA_947359465.1 of Metellina segmentata. Taxonomy (NCBI): domain Eukaryota; kingdom Metazoa; phylum Arthropoda; class Arachnida; order Araneae; family Tetragnathidae; genus Metellina; species Metellina segmentata. The sequence goes on along the minus strand of OX375881.1, from coordinate 21,910,121 downwards.
CCATCGAACATATATGTGACATGACCGAAAGGTCAGTTCGTGTACAAAATCCTGCACCGGCAATACTTACGCAATTATGGACGGCTGTAGAGGCAGCATTTCTTAATACTTCTTCAGGGGACTTCCGACGACTTGAGGAGTCAATGCCACGTCGAGTTGAACTACGATATTAGGAGTTATGTCATGACTTTTGGCACTTCAGTGTATAAAACTGTTGATATTGGCATGTTTATTTGATGCTTTCAGGGTACATTTTATAGCATGCTACTATTCTCTTGAAATTAAAATTATTTATGCAAAAATATTTTTGCATTAAGTTTAATTTTCAACGCTATATTTCCTTAATTGATCGATGTTCTGAAAAATATTGTTCTTTACGGTTACAGGAGATTTAGAAAGCCGAGCCGAAACTATGACGGAATCAATAATGTAAGTATTATTTTGCTTCTAAGAACTTTTGGTGAGAGTTTAGTGTCTTGAAAATTACCCAACACTTTGATTTGTTGGAATCTGGGATGACAGATCTGTCCTTTTTTTATAAACTGGCCTGGCCAACCCTAATCGTTATGCGGCCTACATTGATTTACTGCCTACCAATTTTCACAGGACCGTTTTAAAATTAGTTGTATTCGCTCATTCATTAAAATCATTGATTCAATGAGATGTTTGCCATCATTCATTTTAGGTCTACTTCAATGAACATTGAGACAGTAAATCTGTTTTGTTTGTAATTTTTTTGGAAGGAAAAAAAAAAGGTTTATGTCCTCACACAAAGAAAAAGTTTAGTAGGTAAGGACATTCCATCCGACCTCTACAAATTTCTTGTTTGGTTTGCGAAATCGTTCTATATTTGACTGCCAGCTTTAAAAAAACTGGCGATTATTTTCTTAGAACTGAGGTGGATACTTTCATTGCTCAATTTAAAAAACGAAAGACTTTGACTATCTTCCAGGGTGTAAAAAAATCATGATTAAAAAAAAATCAATTAATCGGATTTATTTGATTTAAATCGGATTTATTTGATTTAAATCAAAAATCGGATTTTTTTAAATTTAAATTTCTGTAGGGCCTATAAATTTGTTAAACAAAAAATTGAGTTTCTGACATGGACATGTAAACCAATATTTATTTAAGTAAACAATTGGAATTTGTGATATGGTAAATTAATATTTATTTTACTAAAAACCATTGTGTGTTACATGGTAATATATTTAAAAAATGAATTTTCAAAACAAGAGCAAAAGATAAAACATTTGTTTAACTTTAAAACACAAGTTGACATCCTATTTAGTTTTTCTTGAGTAAATTAACATCACCATGCTAACAAATGCATCAGTAAGTGTAAGTGAGACCTATATTAGTGTGATTAAATAAATATTTGTTATGGGTCACCACTCTTAAAGTGAAAGGTAACTGTTTCGGGGTGCATTTTGCAAAATAAAAGATGTTCATAGTGTTTAAACTTTCATCCTTTCAAATAGAAAGTTCAGTTGATTTTTTTATTTAATAAATTATTAATCACATTAATTGTGTTATTTTGTATTTATGTCTCAATTAAAAAAAAAGTAGTTGAAAAATCACTATAGCTAAGCCATTGGTCAATCAATCAAAGGTGTAACAAGTAATTTAGGCCTACTTTGTGGGGATTTTCTTTGGCTGTCTTGACATTTACGTAGATGTAGGCTTACTGCTTTATTGTTTGTAACATAAAATTATGCATGAACATTGTAAAAACTTTCAAATAGATGTCAACTTATTTTTTACGTTTACTGTTTGGCAGAATCCCTGACTCAACAGATTACTTAGTCCATAGACACCTCAGATTATTTGCAAGTGTCCAGTGCCAAACATTTTTTTTAAAGCTCATCAGTACGAGATGTAGTCATTAGTGCTGAAATCACCATGAGTGCAGAAAGTTCAAAGCATTTAACAAATTCTGTGATTTTTCTAGGGTGTATTTGCTTAGTTATAAAAATGTAAGATTGGTTGTGATTTAAATCAATGATTTTTTTTTAAAAATCATTTGATTAAAATCAGGATTTTAATCATTGATTTAAATCAAGTGATTTAAATCTTGACACCCTGCTATCTTCCTCCATGGTTAGTTTCAAATAAAACTGAGATTTTACTTAATTTTCTAGAATATTTTAATATTTGAGTGACAAAGCAGAAAGCATCGGAAACATGCATTTTCTAAAACTTTTATACCTGATTAAGTTTTATGAAAGCTGAAAATAATTTTCTAAGATTACCAGCGTTTCCTTTTGCAATTTTCCAGCCAAATGCAGCAACTGAGAATTTCTTTATCTTTGTCTTCAGTTCATCCAAAATTAAATTAATCTTCTTTTCAAGCTTCTAGGGCCGACCAACCGGTATAGTGGTTAAGGTGTTAGCCTCTAGATCGGAAGGTTCCTGGTTCGAATCCGGGTCCGGGCATGGATGTTTGTAAGCGTATGGTGTAGAGGCGGCTGGTGCACCTTAAATCTGTCGTGGCCAAAAGTCCTCACGTTGGGTTGGCGTGGAAGTTTGGAGAGTGGGGTGCCAGCTCAGGTGTTGCTTCGTCATCTGACCGTGGTTCAAAATTACGAGGTGTTGTCCTCGGATCTTTCCCTAAAAGGGACTGATCCCGGACCGTCGTCAATAGCCCGTTGTGTTGCTCTAGTACGACGTTAACTAAAAATTACCATTACTATCAAGCTTCTAGGATAATCACACCAGGTTCATTAAAATTGAATTTTCAAAATCAAAGAAATTTAGAGTTTGAAAGTTAAGAGAATTCGCTATGTATGAAAAAGCAAGTTACAATGTCTTAGCTCCCACGGAAATAACAAGTTTATTAACTGTTTTTGTAATAAAAGTCGATGTTCGAACTGTTTAAAATTTTTTGTTGCTGAATCTACTTGACATAAAATCAGAACCAGTCAAAATGGCTTATGTGAAGTTCGGACATTCTTTTCCTTCATGTTTGATATGATGATTCCTTTGTGTAGGCGATAGTGAGTGTTGCCGTTACTTCCTGTGGGAAAGAAACGCGCGAAAGACTTCGAGTCAGAGTTGAGTTGAGTTGAACTTTTGTTGTCGAACCGTTTGTTGAAATCATTTTCACAACGAACTTCCAGCGATCCGTTGGCAAGGAAGAAACCAACCGCGAACCATCAGGCAGTCATTTGTCAGAAGCGGCTCAATCCCATGATAGTACTTTACGCAAGTCCAACTTGATTGGCTAGTTTCACGGGCTTGGCTTCACTTGGATATCTCGCCAATCTGATTGTTGCAGTAACCATTTGATTTTGAATATGCGCGTTGTTTCGTAGAAATACAATACATACACTTGCGCCTCAGCGTACAGCGTAGTGTCCGACAAGTTTACTCTGATTTGCTCCTCATAAAAATGTTGTATGGTTGTTGTTAGTAGTATTTCTTGCCAACTTATATTGAGGGTACTTATACTTTAAAGAGCTTCTTATCGTGAAGCAGCGATGGCCTAATGGCTAAAGTCACCCAACTTCAGATTTACGTCGGCAGCGGAGGATGACTTCCCGAGTTCGAACCCAACTGGCGGAAAGGTTTTTAGATCCTCCAAATTATTTTAAAATAATTCCAATTTAATTCCTTTTTATTCTAATTTACTTTTCCTAATTTTTAATACCCTTTTCATATTTTTCCAAGCTTCCGTTGATTTTACATAAATAATCTAAGAACCACTCCTGAACTCACTACCAGCTGATATTTTTCCGCCCCTCTGCCGTCCCCTTTGCTTTAGGATGATGGTGTCGTATCCACAGCTGGCTTAGGACCATTCTGATGTAACAAAAAGCACACATAAAACACTAACTTATATAATTATTAACTTATATAATAAAAGGATACAATTTTCGGCTCCCACCTCTACCCACCCATAGCCATGGATCTGAAAAGAAAAGAAGAAAGCAGAAAGGAAGAGATAAATTGCCAACAGCTATAAACCTTGATGACATACGTATCTAGGTCATGTGATCCGATTAGCCAATCAAGTTGGACTTGCGTAAAGTACTATCATGGGATTGAGGCGCCTGTTCATTTGTCAGCCACCGGTGATGACGATTCAGCCTGGAGGTTCGCGAGCAGAAAGAAAAACAACGAACAACTCACGACGCCGTTCCAATCTGAATCGAGAACGCCTCTGTGTTCGTCGAAAAACCGACAGGAAGCGGATCTCCACGAGCCGTTCGTTTGGCGACCAGAACCCCGTCCCAATCATGAGAACTAGAGGTTCGTGAACGGTTCGGCTCGCAAATGTATACGCGCCTTTATGTGTTACATTATTCATTTGTGCCGTTATGTGATGTTTAACAAATATATCGTGCCAAAGAAAAATAGTCTTCCATTGTTTTCACGAACCCACAAGCAATTTCACAGTGGCGCAATCTACAGGATTTGATGGGAGCAATTGCACAGTGGCGCAGTCTTGCGGGATTTGATGGGAAAATACTTGTTTCTGTGCATCGAAAAAAACTTATATTTTTCCAAAAATACATATTTGTTTCATGGTTAGTGGATGAAGAAATGTGAGTACTAAATTTTATTCTTTTGGAGCCAGTTTAGTTCGAACTTTAAAAGTGACAGAAACAGGGGGATAACATACTATTAAATGATAATTATTTTTTACCTTGCTTGTGTGTGTGGTTTCGCATGAATCACGGTATTTGCTTGAATAGGATATTTATTTGAATTTTGTTTGAAGAATTCCTGTTTCTAGAAAAGAATGTTGTAGATAATTGGTTGAGTTTTAGTTAGGTGTTTGCTTAATATTAAAGAAATGAAGTGTATTATTGAAATAATTTCACTCTGGATAGAGAAGCGTGTTACTTCTTGCTTCCGATTTGTTAAGAGTAAAGGTTGAGCAATTGCATGGTACTGGATTCAAAACTTCAAGTTCATTTGTTATGTTACTTTCGTTTTTGTTGGTTGGTTTTTAAATGGCATTACAAGATTGAGGATAATTTCTGATTTAGGCATGTAATTTTGATGTGTAATGAGTAAATTTTAATTTGAAAGGAAATTGGAAATGGTGCTTGAGGAATATAAGTTTTGTTTTCATTAAGTTATGATTTTTCTTCTGTTACAGTTTCAGTTTCAATTTCGATTCTAAATAGATGTCAAAATCAACTGTAGATTATTTTTATGGTGGAAATGTCTAACCTGTAAATGGTTATCGGGTGTAATTTTGAAAACCCAGTAGTTCTCATGTTGAATGTAATTTTAATTGTAAATATCTGATAATGAATATTGGATTACACGGATTTACAAATCGGAAGTGAAGTATTTTAAAAGGTTGCAATGTTTGACTGCACGGTAAAACGGAAGGCTTCATTGGAGGGCCGAAATATTTGCAACTGGTTGTTCCAGGGTGTCGTAGAGAAAACATTCTGGAGTAAGCGCATGAAATTCCAACGGGTGGACATTTAGTTGCCAAGACAACTAAACAAATGGTGAATCAGTGACAGTTTACCGTCAAGAGCTACGGGAGCGACCGAAATATCCAGCAACGTACGCTTCTGATGTTTCAAAGAGTCGGCAAAAAAAATACTATACATTATAACTTACGGGCCATAGACATTGAACCCTCTCAGTATTTTGACCTCCTACGAACACTTTTTCTTTCAAATTGCCCAAGATAAAATTACTCCTTCGTTTAACTACCAACTTCTGCCAATGAAATTTCTTGCTAGATCCCCTGATCCAATAGTCTTTCCTTTTAATTCGTATCCCTCTGGCGAGTTCATTGTGAACTATGCACTTTTTTTCATGAGCAGGGTGGTAACAGAACCGGGAAATCAGGGAATTCTCAGGGAACTTTTTAATTCTGGAAATATCAGGGAATTCTCAGGGAAAATTTCCAAATTTCACAAAAAATCAGGGAATTTTTAAAATTTTTATGAAAACTGTAACTATTGTTGTTTGTTTAATATGAGCAATTACAAGTACTTTTGAGAATCGAATAAATAGTTTTCGCCGAAATTGTAATTCGAATAAAGAACACTGGTTTCGTAATTTTCGAACCCAGCGAAAACCGCCTCCGTGATTTTCGCTCCCGGAACATCTCGTCGCCGTGAGGCCAGCAATACAACTTGTGGTATACAATCTTAAAATTTATGTAACTAATGATCTGTTTTTTTTTAGCATTAAAAGTTTATTTGTTTTTTATCGTCTGATGGAAAATCATTCCTCCGCGATAAATGATAACGGAAACGAAGAAAAGGAATTTAAAATCTGTGATCTTCTATGCTGTTGCATTCAATAATAATTACATTTCATGAAATCCATTAAAAAATATTCTAGATTGAATTTTAAATTTCGCCTTTACCCAAAAATTGCAAAATATTCGGACTACATGTGATGTAAGTGCCATAGATTCGTCAAGACTTTGCGGGCAGGAAACAAACACTTCCGTTTATAGTATTAGAGATTCAAAATGATAATTTAACCTTTTGCCTACAACTATGGATATAACAAGCCCGATTCTTCCTTGCGCGATTCTTATAACTTTCAACTGCTCTAACGGCCGTAGTCTAAATTATTTCTTGGCGCGATTCTTATAACTTTTAAGGTACAACTGATGTACTGGCCGTTGTCTAAATTCTTCCTTGGCGTGATCACGGTACAACTGCTGTACCGCTGCCGTAGTCTAGGGCCCGGTTCACACATCCTATTTTTCAACGTGCGGCACCGAAGTCCAACTATGCACACATAACCGTGAAATGACACAAGTACTCATTTCGCGCCATTTGCGATAAATATTATACTGAAGAAAACGTGTTTATTTCGCTAGCTTTGTGTAAAAAAAGTACATTTGAAACACAAAAAAGACGTTACTGGATCAACCATTTATTAATTAATTCAGACCGGAGAAGCGTGTGCGGCGAGCTGCTGCGCCGTGGGGAAATGCGTTACAAATTGCACGCACGGTGGACGTACGTCGCCGCAGCGGCGCCGGAGGCATGTGTGCACTACTCCATTGGATCTAATCTAACTCAGACCGCAGTTGCTTTGCGTCGGCGGCGCCGTACGTTGAAAAACCGCTTAGGTCCGGTGCTAAACTTTTCCGGACTTAAACTTTTCGCTTGCCGAGGTTGCCATGAAAACCATAATAATCGTAATGCAGGTGGATTGCCTTAACCTGCCCTAACTCGCTACTAGAAGTGCGCGAAAAAAAAAAAAAGCGCGCCAAGATCGTTGCCACCGCTTTAAACGTAGACTGAAGTTGTACCAATTTTTTTTATGTATATTTGCATTTGATTTTGATGTATATTTGTATAATGCAGGAACAGAGAGAGAGAGGAGAGGTGTAAAAAGTTCATAATCAAAAAAAAAAAATTTCAGTTTTTCAATTGCTATTGTTAGAGTTCCATTAAGGGTTCCAACCCTAACAATAGTAATTAAAATATCTGATAAGAAAAAATACAAAATGTTTGTGGAGAATGATCCTTTATCCCATCTGACCCTAAATATTTAAAAATATTGTCGTGTGGGTACTGTATATCGATACCAATTACGAGTCCCGACATTTCATAAGGGATTTGTAAAATCAGGGAAATTTTTGTCATACTATCATGGAAATCAGGGAAATATCAGGGAACTTTTTTTCGAGGATTTTGTTGCCACCCTGATGAGCCCCTTGGAATAGGGAGCTCTCCGAGCCGTTCCATACCAAACACCGTACCCTCAACAACCTCCACGCCTTATGATGTTACCAGTTTGTTATTGAAGTAATAAAGAATTGTTATAGAATTTCTGCCTCTCCATTTGTGTAACCAGCATTACACTCCATACCAATGGATCATCCTCTCATCTTGCCGTATACATATACAGGGTAATTTATAAAAGATGGGCAAAACTTTAAGAGGTGATAGTACACATCCAAACAAACAACTTTCATCACATAATGCATGGTCGGAAACAAAACGCAAAGGTGCTGGCGCATTTGGCAACTTAATCCTTGCAAATGTTAAAGCTCCATTCTTTTTGCGAGTTTTTGGTAGAAAAACAACAGTAATAGCATGCAAATGTGATATGGAGAAAAAGAACTCGCATGCAAATTTTCGCCTCGATTAATACATAAAAGCCGCTAATCCGTGTGTGTAACTGTCAATCGCGGTAGGAACATGTCGGAAGATGTTGCCCTTCACTAATAAGGAAAAGGCTGATATGCATTTTATCTACCGACTTGCAAATGGAAATGGCTCAGAAGCTCAACGATTGTACGGAGAGGTTTCTCAACAGGCAGTTGCCCGACCGTAAAACATTTGAGCGTTTCCACCAACAGTTGTGCGAGACGGGATCCTTTCTCGATCGGATGCAGGTCGTGCAAAGCTGGAAAGAACGTCAGTCGTGGAAAAACCATTCTGGATATGGTGGCTGATCAGCCAAGTACAAGTACCCGAGCAGTGGCTAGGTAGTTACATGTATCACAGTCGAATACTGAAGGCTGAACGTTTGCATCCTTACCATGTTCAACGAGTTCAGGAACTGACTCAAAACGATTATCCTCGTCGTGTGGAATTCGCTCGCTGGTTTCTGCATAAGAGCGCAGTAAATGCAGATTTTGTGGTAACTGTGCTTCTTAAAGATGAATGTACATTTACACTTGAAGGTGCATTTAACACCCACAATCAACATGTTTGGGCAGATGTAAATCCACTTGTCACTTATTCACATGCTCATCAGCGGCGCTTTTCTATCAATGTTTGGGCAGGAATTATTGGAGACCACCTACTCGGACCTTATCTTCTGCAAGAACGAAATGACGGGAAATAACTCACGTTTCTGCAGCAGGTGGGGACAGACATGTTGAAGGTCGTTCCCACACACATCCAGAATGTAATGTGGTTCCAGCAAGATGGAGCACCATCCCATTATGCACAAGAGGTGCGAAACTATCTGGATTTAACTTTTCCGAACCGATGGATTGGGCGAGGTGGTCTTGTGTATGAGACCCCCGATGAATCTGCAGAAGATCTCGTCGCCAGACTTTCGGCCGCTGCAGGGGAAGTACGCGATATGCCTGGCGTTTTTCAGAAAGTTCGCCAATCCTTTCTTCGTCTTTGTACCTCATGAATAGCCACTGCTGGCCACTGTTTTGAACACTTATTGTAATCACATGTCACTAAACTTGCTTTTGTCACTTATTCTCTTTTTGTGTGTTTATGTCTCTTATAACAACAACACCTTCGGCGCCCTCTAGCACCTTTGCGTTTTAATTTCGACCATGCATTCTTTGATGAAAGTTGTTTGTTTGGATGAGTACTACCACCTCTTAAAGTTTTGCCCATCTTTTAAGAATCACCCTTTTACACACACACACGCACACACACACAATGGACCGGACGCCAACGGAGATTTGTTTGAATTCCGACTACTTGTTTGGGGGTGTATTTCGTGGTATGGCCTGGGACCTTTGCATGATGTTCCTGGTAAATTGAACGCCGACACCGACATTAAAATTTTGGACAATCAGGTGCTTCCTACGCTCTGGCAATTTTATGGAATGGACGAATGTTACTTCCAAGACAACACTTCATGTAATGTTGCAGCTTCTGTCAAACAGTGGTGTCATGATAAGAATATAAAACGTCTTCCCTGGCCTGCTCAGAGTCCCGGTCTAAACCCCAAAGAACATTTGTGGGACGAGTTACGCCGGGTTTACACCGCATTTGTAATTCTCTCCCTCCAAACATCGAAGCTATTCCGAGAAAAGGCATTAATTTTATCGTCAAGATTTCGAGTCGGGGTGGCGATTTGGAGAGTTTGAAGAGCCAAATTTGTTTTCCACCATGAGTCGGTGAAGATGAAAGGGTTGCAACCTTTTGGGGATATTTCTCCGAGACGATTGCTTGACAATAACCTCTGCCCTTCGCCCCCCCTCCCCCCCTCTTGGTCGCTCACGATCCTTTATCGCTCTCTGTGATATTTTGCCCTCATCGCTTGCCTTTACCACATCTCTCGCTTAACAGCCAGTGAGTGACCTATTCGATTGAAATAGCATAGACGAAAGAGCTGGTAATAACATTAATAGAACTATTTAGAGAGAGGCCTGTCCTCAGGGACCAAACTACATCCGAGTACAAAGACAAAAACAAAAGATCAATGCCTGGACTGAAATTGGTGAGGAACTCGACTTATTGATGAAAAGTGATCACTCTTCTCTACAAAGGGGTGAGAAGAGTGGGCTTGGATGGTTGCCGATATAGTCTACAAAGCGTTTACACCGGAGTCGGTCGAAAAAAAGTCTGAAATTGTGTGTAGAATCCAAATTTATGATAAAAGATGCGGGTTCGTATTGAAATTATCGGAGCAAGGGACCAGTTTAATATGAAGACGGCCCCGACAAATTTTAACTATCGATATTTGTAGAAAACATTCATCCCTATCAATTGTTACCTATCGTTTTGTTCTGATATGTAAATTGTGCAATTGCGATCGGGTGAGTCGTTTTTGTTTTTGTTTTACTGCTATACCTACCTACTCTTATACTTATAGTTAGTAGTGTTTATATCAAATTGTTGTAAGGATTATTTTCTGCTGTATTATTCAATTTTTGAAAATAAAGGATTTCTTAATAGTTATTAATTATTTTTACTCTGTTTTGTCGTTTAAAAAATCTTAGTTATTAATAGGGCAACTTTTTGCAACAAATGCAACTTTTTTTTCACACATGGGGTGTATTGCAAGTTTCTCCTACATGGGGTGTATTGCAAGTGAGTTATAACCGCAACATAAATGCAACTTTCTGCGTAAATGCAACTTTATGCATAGTTGCAACCACTTGCAACTTTTTAAAATTTAGCTTAAAATTAATTCATATGAAATTACTATTTCATTTTTTGCCCTCTGAATCAACCCTTTGATTCACGTGTATGATCTTGCGAACGCCGAAGTATTGCGGATCAAACAAGAAATTCGTGGAAAGAGGTGTTCGTCCTAACAGACAAAAGTGAAATTAATGGCAAGAAGTACTTTTAACACATTGGTTGGCACTCTTGATAACCCAGAGGAATTTTGCGTAATTGACTGCAGAGTTTGCGAGGTGAGTGTCGATCATCAATATAGTGTTCGCCTTGTAGATGACGTTTTAAAATCTCTGAATGTTGAGCGAAAGGATTTTGCCTTCTACTATTTCGATGCAGCACATTATATGACTGCGGCTGATGCAGTTTTTCAGTGTTAAAGAAATTACTGGCCAAGGATCGGCCATTCAACGTTCTTCTGTATTTAATGATGTATTGTAATACTGTTGTACACGACTAAAATTGTCAGTATATTTTGAACTTTTTCATTTTTTACGAATAATTTATTTTAGAATTTAGTGTATCAAAAATAAATGCAACTTTATTTCCATAAATGCAACTTTAGGGAATGATAAATGCAACTTTTCCCATTTTTACTGCAACGAAAAAGTTGCCCTAGTTATTAATTAATAAACACTGCAACTGACAAATTAAATCTCTCCCTGGGCTAACATTAATGTTAGAGGTTTCTTAACCAGTTTTAAAAAAACGGAAAAAGAAGTTTAATACACTGATGTTAAAAACATCGATGGGCGATGTTTTGTTTTCGATGTCGAATGATGAAACCTGAAGGGAATGTGTGAAGTTAGGTAGTAGTTTTTGCGAATTTCCACTTAATTTTACTGATTTACGGATGGTTCTGCCTTTTTAACGGATTTTTTATACTTTGATCGATCGATCGATCGAAACATTTCATTCTCTGCAACCATCCACAAAAACACCAAACCTTCTTTTGAGCAGATATTCAATGCAGAATTATAATAGAAGACCAAAAAAGCTAATACAGCTTCATTGAATTTTTCTGCAATCCCCTCTTCTGCATAAAACAGTAAAGGAAACAACTTTGTAAATAGAGCATTGATTTTTTTCCCTTTCATCTACTCGCGAATAAGCTTTATGAACACCAATGATGTGTAATCCTGACATAAGTTTAAATGGTATGTAACATACAGTTTTGTATGCAATGTGTAGATACTCACAAAGTGAATGTTTCTTTACAGTGAATGGGTTTAGTTTGGTATCAAAACATTACTGCTTTGCATAGTTTCTGCAGTGGATAAAAATGTTAAATTTTACTTATGCAATTTTAAATACAAATAATACTAGTTATTGTAACATGTAGATATTTCTATCTAATACACATTAATTCATGTATTTATGTTGTGTTTTATGACAAGGTTCGTTCGGGCGCAAAAATTTTACTGATGCACAGTTTTCAAAGTAGGCAAGTATGCGTACAGTACTATGCAACTCGAGTTGAAGTTACTGAAGTAGATGCGAAGTAAAAGTTAGTTGTAAAGTATAAGTGTAGTTCTGAATTTGTTTATCTTGTAATAAATTTATTTCAAATATTTTGGTAATATTTTTTTCCAGACATATGTCCAAGTGAAAAGTAACAGATCGAATCGACTGACTGGTAAATGAAATTTATATTCTTTTTTATTTTTACTGTTTTCGGTACACACACTTCGTATTTTTAGAGAATATTTTTTATTTCCCCATTTTCCTATATTTAATCTAATTTTTTCTCAAAAGCAGCTGTTGTGTTTTTAGTCTTCCGTAATGCACTTAGAAAGTCTCCCTTCAAAACTTCCGAAATTGAATATAGATTTTCCCAGAGTTTAAAAACTAGAACTATGGAAAGTGAGTCGTCATTTCGCGAAAACCGCTGACATGTCCGATCTAATTTCAAATGCTGATTCCTCTCTTTTCTCTTCTAAAAGTTTCAGTGACTCTAGGGTCTCCGAAAACTGTTTGAATTAAAACGAGTTGCGTCTGTTCCGTAATAATTTGTATTATCTCTTTTTCTTCTAAAGATGGAATTTAAAAATCAAATGAAGCGGAAGAAACATTTTCGCGTAATGAAAAATCTAAAAGTGGATCGAATTTGAATTGGATGCTTTATTTTCCTAACTTTGGTCGTCTTCTCTTATGAGCTGATTATTGATTCTCCCACCAACTTCCCCCTTCCTATCGTAAAATCAGCTGCCGCATCGGTCGCAGGAATAAACCGACTACAAATGAAAAAATCTACATCTAATTAAAACCATGGGGATTATTATGTGTGGTTTTATACTAAAGGTTATCTGAAGTTTAACGGCAGTGTGTAGGGGAAGGGGAAAGAACTGTTCTCATTTAATAGTACTAAAGCGGGAAGTTTGAAATCGCGGCATTGAGTACGAATTTCATATTCGAAAATCAAAACTTTTGGTACCTTTGCTTTAACGGAATAAATTTTGTTTAAAAAGTTCAGAATTCTTTTGTACTCTAAAATAAATGCGGTAGGTTGATTGCATTAAAATGTCCAGATTAATTTTTTTTAATATTAGCAATTGTAAAAACAATGTTTTTAAACTAGTTACCTTTAAATTTTAAAAAGTAGTTCACTGATGATAAATGGTTGAGTTTGATTTTCACATTGCTGAAGCCTTTAATTGTTTGCAACAAAAGTTTTTGTATCAATTGTTTTGAATTTTATGATCACGAAGGTAATTAAGGGGCTGTGTCTTTAATGTCCTAGATCAATTTTTCCATGAATCTGTCTAACATTACTATGTAGTTTTTTTTACAAACTCAAAAAATATACTTCAAATAATTGACACTTTAAAAAGTGACAAAACGAAATTTAAAAAAGGGGTACAGTTTCAATCTACGTTTATTGCGGTGGCAACGGTATTGGCGCATTTCTAAAGTCGCCAAGGAAAGAATTATTTCAAATGAGCCAATGAAATCAAACGACAGTTTAATGGATTTTGAAAGAACTTTCTAGAATATTCAAAATGAAAATTTAAACTTTCTACTTGGTGAAGATGCCATAAGAACCTCTTACAGATAGGTTGCCTTAACCTGACATAACCCACTACTAAAAGTGCGCCCCCCCCCCAAAAAAAAAAAAAACGCCAAGACCGCTGCCACCGCTATAAACGTAGACTGAAGCTGTACCAAAAAAGTTTTTTAGGAAATTGGTTTAAGTTCAGAAATTTGTTCCTATTATGCCTAACTGAGTTGGTTGTTGAGCTGGTGGCCAAATTTTCCATAATCATTCTTAACTAATTGAATGAAAAACGTATATTGACTATTTTGATTTGTCTACAAATATAGTTTGGAGTGCTGTGTGTATATCCCCCTTATTAAAGTGCTGAATCAGAAGAGGAAATTGATTGTATTTTGTTGAAAATTCCATGCACATAAAAGTTTCCCAATCCAGTTAGTCATGCTTTTATCATTACTTCATCATTCTCATAATTATTGACAAGGAAAAGAGTAGCATTTACGATGAATAAATTAATAGACATAGAGTAAGTTACGCTCAGAAAAAAATTTATATTTATGTGAACATATCCAATAAAACAGACCAGGTTTTAAAATACAGTATCACAAAATATACAGACATGCAAAAATAAAATATATGGTGGACAGCATGAACTTTTAAAATAATCTACCTTATTTATAAGGTATAAAATTTTAATAAAATAATTTATATCTTATAATAGGCATAAACCTTATTTATAAGGGTTCTGCCTTGTATGCCTTAAATTGCTTGTATCTTATAATGTATTGTTCAACTAATGGAATGATTTTTTGCCTGTGCTGTTGTTCAAAACTATGTGGTGTTGTCAACAGATGTTTCCCTTTGAGTTTGATTCTGTGCCATCACCAATAGCCTGTTGTGTTGCTCCAGTGTGATGTTAATTAAATGCCTATTTGTTTCTAATGTGTTATCATATTTTTAGCAAAGATTGCTCAATACGCTGCAAAAGCTCAGAAGGAAATTCAATGTCCCATTTGCAAAATTCGGTTGTCTGGTTCAGTTGATGAAGTCAACGACCATGTTGCTCTCTGCATGGATACTGTAAGTAGATTCTCATGATTTAACAATAACACTACATGGGGATACAATATAGAGCTGTAATGATTACATTGTATACCATGGGGCACAAAGTGATGAAAATGTTTGATTTCAGCCTTTTTCCATGTTTAAGTTAAAAATGAAATAATTTCTTTTAAAGGAACGTGTTATTTGTTAATCCAGGGTTCCCACAGTCCTTGAAAATTACAGAACTTGGTGAAAAGTCCTTGAAAATGTTAAATTTTTAAAAAACATACATAATTGTGTCTCGTGTGTTGGAACTTGTCCAGACTAGTATCCTCCACAGCAGGTCGTCATTTGAGTGCCATTCTGAATGATGCTGGTGTTTCGGGCCTGGACACCTTGTCATATATATCAGACCAACCACCGTTGAAGGTCAAAAACCATGTTTTATTGCCGCTGTACCATATGTTACTAGCCGACCCTTTTCCCTAACACATGGACGCCGGAATGTTTCGAAATGCAAAAACAACTTCAGACTTTGCACGTGCGGCTCATCGGCGGCCCGGCGTTTCATTTGATCCATACACAGCTGAAGTTTCCGTCGGTTCCCTAATCCCATGTCTGGGATCAAGTTTTGCTGTGGGGGACTCAAGTCGGCATGACGGACGGTTTTCGCATCTGTGTGGGGGTGTTTCTGTTCTGGAGAGGACATAAACATCTCTAGAGGGCTCGGAATTCACCCCCCTCTCGTTGGCAGCTTCGGTTCTGTTGAGCGAAGCGAACATGGATTTTTGGAGGATTCGGACTCAAGATTCAACGAGAGACAGATGTCTCTGTTTTGCCATTTTGTTACTTTGGCTTCAGGCAGGTTTCGGTTGTCGATGGCTGTGCCCTTAATTATCTTTTTAAATTTTCTTGTAAATATGTAAATAAATAGTTATAATTTATGTAAATAAATAGTTTAATTTTAAACCAGCTGTCCGTCAAATTCTTACATGACGGTACACTGCATCGTGTCATCGCTATTTTGCATAAACTATTCAGACATGAAGAAATGCTGCCTTTTTGAACATTTTTAAAAGTGGTCTCAGGATGGATGCAGAAATGCAAAGAAGTTATTAAGGTTTTGAATGGGTAGTCCAACCTCTCTGAGGCAATGGCACCCCTCTTTCTATAATCCTTACTGCAAGAACTGCCCAGAGATCTAACTCACACCAAAACACATCTTTGAATGTCCAAAAATTACTGCAGATATCTTAAAACTCGGCTTGTTACCAGATAGAGATCTGCTGTGGGAGACCCTCTACAGTTCTGAGGCACCGAAGCTGGCAGCTGCGGTCCTTCGGACCTTTGACAATATTTTAGACTTTTTTGGCAATCCATACACAACATCATCATCATCAATGGGGTCACCCTACTTTTTCATTATCATTAAAACTTTGTACAATTGACATCATATGTACAAAAAATAAGAACTTAAACAGTTTCGGATCATTGAATTATCGGTTTCGTAAAACGAGGAAGGAAGTTTCTTCAAGCACGTGACTCAGCGCTATGAAATTCTATTTCTAGACTAGAAATGGGAAAGATTTTTTGTATCATACTTGCAGGCCAGCATGGCATTGCCTGTGACAAAATTCGGGCTTCACATAAAATTCGGACTTCCTAAGGTATCGATCTGGTGTAAAATTTTCTGCAAATTTAAAATCTGTTGGAATGTTTACTATTTTTAAGGATTGCAAAGATAGAAACTTGGAGTAGAGATAAAAAGCCCTAATGCCAGTCACATTTTTTTAGTTTGTTTTGTTTCTCCTATAAAATAAACTACGACAACCATGTTGTACAGGAAGTGAAAGTCAGCAAAATGGAAATTGTGTTGTGTGTAGATAGAACCTTGTGCAAGCTCGCATTCTCTTTATGTTCTCTCTGAACTAACGAAATAGTAACAGTTTTGCTTTTTTAATTCTATATTTATTGCTGTTTTTGTTATATACAATATATACAGCATATATCTTTTCAAAGATTCTGATTATCTGCTCAGCTTGATTGTTAGCATTGAGATGAGAAGTCTACTTTATAAAAAAAAATCACAGGTTCTGTGAGAAAAGAAAATCCAAATTGTATAACCTAAATTGATAACCTTTCTTCTGTTTTTAAACTATCAGTAGTTTAAAAAATGGAGTACAAAAATTATGTTTTTTTTTTTTAATATTTCTCACATTTTTCTTTTTAATTGACAACTTTTGCATATGCGTTGTTTTAGGTCATTGTGAAAAAATTCCAGGTCCTTAACAAAATTTTATTTTGAAAAGTTCCTGAATTTTTTTGGATTAAAGTGTGAGAACCGTGTACTTATTTGTTAAAAAGAAATATCTTGTTCGCATTAGTTTTGTATCTATTACGCTGCCTGACTTGTGGCCCAGTCATTGATTCTTACATTACAATATCATTGATTCTCACTGATAAACTGCTTGAGTTAATTCGAAGTAAATATTTTGCAAATGAAGTTCACTAATATTTTAGTTTGATCTACTATTAGATGTGTAATAGCATCATTAAATACTGTATAACACCTTAAGCTGAGTATGTCAATTTTTATGTATATATATACACACCTAATCTGTTTTTAAATGATAGATACATTCCTGAAGAATACATGTAAATAAATTTGTGTAAAAATAAGACTGAATCCATGGAAGGAAAGGATATTAGGGTTGCGGTTCTAAAAAAACCCTATGAATATATTAGTTTTAAGCTTTTAATTTTATTTCAACAAAATTTATTTCATTTACATTTTGAAATCCATTTATTGATGAACGTTATATTCATTATAAACGGATTAAATATGAATGAAATTTTGCCATCAATAGGTATAAGCAATTAAGAACGTTTAGCGAAGAGGCGCTGCTAATACTGTTATATTCTACCCCATGTATAATATTCACATTCCATCCCCATATTTCCTAGAACTGTCCAAATGTGGCCCGAGGGCCATAAATATCCAACCTGATGTATGAAATGTACTTAATAAGTTTAGTCAATATATCTATTTCAGCGTTTTATTGTAGATTTTGCCATGATTTATGTAAAATTTAAAATATCAAGATTACAATAATTATTTAAATGTACCACAAAGAGATGTACTGCATGGCATCCCAATAATTTTTTTTTTTTTTTTTTCATTTCTTTAACCATAAAATATTTATGTTGTTCTGACAATGTAATGTTGTATATTTTTCTAATACAAACAATTCCCCTCATTTCATGGCATTAAAATGAAAAAAATAATTTACAGGATGATCTTGTTAATGTGGATGATGATGATGACAGCAGCTTTGAAGAGTATGAAATTGGCGATGAAATTAGAATTCGTGCTATTAGTCTTGTCCCTGGAGGTTATCGATGTAAGTTTGTTACCATTATTTTGCATTATGAATAGTTCAAAATTCGAACCCTTATGTAAATAAGTAACTAAATAAATAATGGATAATCTTCATTCTTATAAGATCATGAGAAATTTGAAGCTATAAGTAAATTAAAACATGGAGTATGCAAAATGAATTCAAATGTTTTTGAAAAGCCGGAAGGTTATTCTATTCTCTCTGTGTGTGATATATTTATAGGGCATTTGAAAATCTACCAAGATTTTGGGCAGTTGTTCTTTCTGCATTCCTATTTCAGGGAGTCCACTGGTCTCGAAAGTCCCGAAAAGATCCCTAAATCATAAATTTTGTACCCAAAAATTTATCAAATTTTTGAAGGCGAAAACAAAAGATGGCTGCAGCTTAACTTAAGCAAATGAAAAAAAAGAAAATTGCAAACTGCAAATGATGAAATGGAACAATTAGACAAAGAAATTATGAAAACTGAAAATAAAATTAAAATGGTGTAACTCCCCCAATCCAACCACATTCGGAGACAGTTTTTTTAAATACACAAATTGATATATAATTTTTTTACCATCTTCATTTGATGCATAAAACATAAAAATAAAAAATTTACATGACGAAATATTATTAAATTTAATTGTTGATTTCTTCAATTCTTATTAAAATTTCAATTCAACATAATATAGAGTATATGTTTAATATGTTCATCTACTTTGACATGATTTATGGTTTGTCTTTATTTCAAAAATTTTGTTTGGAAAGCAGCTTATATATTACAGCTTATATAGAAATTTGATACTAGAGTCCTCTTTTCTCGCGATTAGACTATGCAATAACAAAAGTGTAATTTTAAAGTATAATTGCATCTAACTGACTCACATAATCATGCAAAATCAGATCATGCATTTATTTTAGAAAGTCCCTAAAAGGTCTCCAAAATTTCCCTAAAAAGTCCCTAAATGGACCAACAGAAATTTAGTAGACACCCTATATTTTTAAGAATATTTTATTTAGCTCAAAGTAAACATTATATAAAAATGTATATTCAAATAGAAATATAGTAAAATTTTGACAAGTTAATTTTTTCAATCCTATCTAGCCCTCATAGACACATCCGTGTAGTTAATCCTCATTTAATTGTTACTAATTCAATACTTCCTTGTGTATAGCGTGTCACTATGGTAAAGTCTTTAAACCGCCGTTAGTCGTGGCACTTTTTGTAACATGAGTAGGCGCGCCGGTCTTTTCGACTGAACAATTTTTTATATAAGATAGTAACTGTTTCTGGAATAACCAAACTCTTTTATCGATACATATCAATAAAAAGTATTTTAAAAAGTTATTCTTAAACATGAATCGTGATGGCTGTCAAGTGGCAAATGCATAATTTCTAGAAATTAATTTAAAAGTATGAGAAGATAATGCATAACAAATAAACACATTTTTATGAAAAATCAAACAGTTAAATTTTTTAAATAATTAGTCATTCTAATTCAAATTTTAGTCATGAATTATATATAATAACTAGTATTTAATTATAACTAAGAAAAACATGAATTTTGCATATGTATATTTTTACTCTATTTCCAATTGTGCTCTGTCAATTTGAGAACACTCAGTACAAACCGCTTGAGTATGTTCCCTGCAAATATATTTGCAACAATCGCGACGTGTTCGTTGCCTTTTTTATATTTTTTTTGTGTTGCCAGCCAGCACCGAAAAAACATGGAGAAATGAATATGCACTCACCTTCCTATTTGGGCTAATGTCAGAAGGCGCGCCGCAGTCAGTTTGACCGAACTTCCCTTTGGGTTACCATAATTTCCACGAATTTCACAAGAATGTGACCAAACGAGGGGAAGAGCTAGAGGAAACATTGAAGGTCAACTACACAATGTCATTCCTCTTTATTTGAAAAGTACGGGAAGGTACAACGGAAAGAGCATCCACTTGCGGGAAAATGACCAATGCACGACTAACCATGGGTTAAACATGAAGGGTTTTTGCTTGTCTTTTATGAAGTTGAAAATTGTGATTCTGAACCTGATTTTTTATTGAATTTATTTTAAATCAAATGAAAGTGAATGTAATATTCCTGACATCAATAACTATGTTTAAATGTTCTCAAGCTACCACAAAAGATTTATCTACTGAATTTTTAGAACAATAATATGAAAATATGAGCTCACTATGTAATAAAGCAGTTGTTCCTATAGTCTTTGAAACAATTCGCATTTCCTTTGTCAGATCAAAGTTCTTCAGCTGATAAATTCAAAGCACTTGAGAAGTGTAACTGTATGTATGTGTATATGTTACTTTTAAAGAATGAGTATTATGTAATAGTTTTCTCATGAGAAGTACTATGTATTATAAAGTAGTATTGAAGTTTTGAAAAAAAAGGTAGAGTTGGCTTAATTTGATCTTTCATGCAATTTTTAATACTTCCATCAATTTTTTGTTGTTATGAAGACTAAATTTAAAATTAACATGATCATTACAGTTTTACATTCTTATGTCACCAAATTTTCTTGGTGCCTTGAGTGATTGATGACTGATCAAAGTTTTACTGTCTTTACTTATATAGAATGCTTGATTCTTAGATGTCATAGAAATTAATCTAATTTTGGATATTTACAATTTTGAATGTTTATTGTTTTTTATGCATGAATTAAAACTTTAAATACATATTATTATTTTTTTCTTTGTTCATTTCCTTCATAGCCCTTCAAGGACAATCTGCTCATCGAACCCGTGAGGATGACCTTGATATGGATGTTGAAGTAGATGTGGATGACACAATGGCTTACGGTCAACCTCAGTATCCTTTACTTTTTTGCAAAGACATATTAAATCTAATTATAAGATAATGATTTTCATCAATACAAAACCAAATTTAAAAAATCTAATTGTATGCTGAACATTTTTATTCATATAGCTTAAGGTTTTGTTAAATGCAACAGAAGAATTTAAGGTTTACGTAATACAGTTTTTTAAGAACCATTTTACTTAGAACTCAACTCGTCTCTTGTTCTATTTAAGTTTTCTATTTTTACTGCATGGCAATTTTTTTTATGAATGTTATTTTTTCTTTTCTAGTACTTTTATACATAAAAGAATTCTGTATTTGCAAAATTTTCCTTAATTATGTCTGATACACGGAACTTGATGTTATTTCCAATCGTGCCGAAGGTATTGATGAGACGTATGAACAACTGCGAAAAGCTGTCCTTGTGTAAGTTAAATTTTGGATATTTTGTTAAAAATGGTTTATTAAAAATACTTTTTATTCAGTTTCTACATTAAATATTTACGCATACTATTTCTGTACCTTTTAAATTAATTTATATGGCTTGGATATTTTAATTCTGTGGCAAAATAGCTAGAAGTCTTTGGGGGTGATTATAAATTTTTCCGAAACACCGTCTTGGTAGATATTTTACAAGTTGAGTAAAGCTTCTTAACATTGTATTTGAAACTTAAAACCTGTAAAACAAAAGATTCTAACAGATACGTTCCAATCCTTCATGAATCTAAAAAAAATCATTTATCACAAAATCAATATCATATATAAACTAATATTTAATTTAGTACATAATACTTTTC
Organism: Metellina segmentata; assembly: GCA_947359465.1. NCBI lineage: Eukaryota > Metazoa > Arthropoda > Arachnida > Araneae > Tetragnathidae > Metellina > Metellina segmentata. The sequence goes on along the minus strand of OX375881.1, from coordinate 21,888,270 downwards.
AACAGCTTAATTTTGGCTAACATGTGAATATTGCTTAGGTTACTTTAAAATATATTGTTTATATCATACAGAGATCTAAAAAAAAATGAGACTTGCTTGCCAAAACCATATTTGATAAGTTCAAAGAAGCAATCAGATGTAACTAAACATTCTGTATAACAACAATCAACAAATACATTTATTCTGTGCTGCAACTCATAAAATAAAATGAAATACATTAGTACACGAATCTGACAGCCAATAAGTATGGCTGAAATCATATAAAACTAAAAAAAACCGGACAGGGCTGTGTTGGGACAACACTGCCCTGTCCGGTGTAGGTGTAGAATACTTCCGGTAAGGTGTAGAATACTTCAGTAAGGCCATATGGTGAAAAAAATTACCACAATTTGATTACGAAACGTTTATGTCATATATACTATTTGTGTTGAACTCAGCAGTGAAATTTGTTTACCTTGAGGGTGTAACACCTATACTTTCAAAAACGCCCTCCAAGCCTGTTCACACTCTGACTGGGATGTCTGAATCTTGGATTCCCCATCTCTCAATCTATTTTTCTATTGATGTTTTTATAATTTTTCTTCTGTTTGTAATGCATATACTTGGATATTTAGAATTTTTTGCGAAATTTCCACTTTGAAGTCTGATATCTAAACAAGAATTAATTACTTAAGTTTTATTTCTATTATTATTTATAAAGTGCAAAGAGACTAAACAAATGACACATCAAATGTCATGCTCACACAAAGGAGGCCAGAGCTAGGCTAAATGAAAATGAGGGAAAGTGTGCATTTTCATTACTCAACGTTGCACCAGCTGATGCCGTCAGCTCAAGATCAATGAGCATTTATGACATTTTTCGTTTAATGCTCTTTTGAACGCATCATTCATATATGTAGTATTTATATTTTAGTATTATATAAGCTATTAAATTTTTCGCACTTACGCTTTTTTGTGACACTAAAATTAAGCTAGGTACCTCTGTTTCAAATGGTAAGACATATTTTGTGTCAAAAACAATGCTTAATGCTTTGTCTACATGTGCTTAGTGGTAATCATTAGTACTAACTTAGTATGAATACTGACCAGTTGCACTAAGCACTTTGAAGATAATTGAAGAAGTTGACACTAGTTGGGAGTGTGAACCCAGTTAGTGTGCAGTGATATCAGTTCATGATAGACTGCCATCTAAAATTGAAACATGTTTTTTACATTGTTCAAATGTTTTTATAAAATCCTTAATAGAAAAGCTCAAAGAAGAATTGAGGAAAGATAAATGAGTATGGATGAGAAGGGGTCGTTTTTGGACTCAGGTACACCAAACCGTAGTGTTTATTGCATCCATTTCCCCCCAACTTTTTGTCTCTTGATGCTTCCTGCATTTGCTTGAGTTTGTATGTTGAATATTTTGAATTCCAAAGACACTCATGACATTTAAACTCTTGAATCTAGTTTATCGTGATTTCTGAGCTCCATTTTTTGACTATTTTAACAAAAAAATAAACCAGGTACACAGGTTAGTAGAAGACCATGTGTCTCCTTGACATGTATCTAAGCACTAACCTCCAGGCTGGGCCGTTGACGTAGGGCAAGTGAGCACTGAGAGAAGTGGTAGGGTGCATACTTGTCATTACTAAAATGGAATCCACTTCTATTCACTCTCAGGGTGGTTAAGATGTTAGCCTCTAGATCGAAAGGTTCCTGGTTCGAATCCGGGTCAGTGCATGGATGTTGGTAAGCTAATAAATAACCCTAGCCTCGGTATTTTTGAAAACCGCCACCGCTGCTTTTTCACTTCTGCAGTGTCTTGTCGCAGCGAGACTAGCTATACAACTTATGGTATACAATTTGAAATTTGTGTAACTAATGATGTTTTATTGTGAATTAATTAATATATTTGTTAGCAATTACATTTTTGTAGATTTTTTATATGTATTTGCATTTGATTTTAAGGAATAGTATGATAATGTAGGGCCAGGTGTTAAAAGTTCACAATCAAAATATTTTGTATTTTTTCTCCAGTTTTTTCAGTTGCTATTGTAAGAGTTCCATTAAGGGTTCCAACCCTTTTTATAGCAATTAAAATATCTGTAGAGAAAAATATAAAATATTTGTGGAGAGTTATTCTTTTACCCCATCTGACCATAAATATTTAAAAATAGTGTTGTGTGGATGGATACTGTATATCCATACCAGTCATGAATCACATTTTTTAAAGGAATTGAAAAATCGGGGAACTTTTTGCGAGATCAGGGAACATTTTTTCAAGGATTTTGTTGAAAGTCATTTTTTTATTCATCTTAGGTAACAAGACCAACAGTTGCATTCCATAAATACCCAAGTGATCTTTTATTGCTTTCATTCTACTGTTCTATTCCCCAATCCCTTTTTCCATTCACATTTTTACTTCGTATTATCTCGTGTTTGGTGCAGCTTTGCTAAATATAGCGCTTGAACCATTTAACTCCGAAACAACCGACACCACCATTTCGTATTTTATGATAGAAAAACTATTTGAATTTTTTTCTTTTAGGGATCCTACTGCACAGCCTAGAGTATTGGAGTCACGAAAGTGGGGCAACAATACAGGTAAATAAATGCAAGAAATTTTCAATCGAGTGCATGAAATTTTAATAATGCATTATTAGCAGAAAACAAAAGTGTAAAAGTTTTTTGAAGGATGAAAAGTGTTTATTTCATTTTAAAAGGAGATATTAAAAATACATAATACTTGTTTTTACTGTATTTTTCAAAAATTGGTGTGAAGCGTTTATGTGAATAAAATACACATATTTATAAATCTATTGTTTGTTGACTTATTTATTAACTGAAAAATATTTTTCTAGGTGAGGGAGAAGGTAAAGAGGTGGAAACTAGGTATTACTTTATTCATTAAATACTTTTCTTGCAATTCATTGATAACTAATACAGAGCAAAGTTCAAAATCCAGAATCCTCCCTACCTCAAACTTTTTCGGATTTAAGACAATTTGCAGTTTTTTGTCAAAAAACCTTAATCTAACACACCCCAGCCCGAATTACTCTCTGCGTTTTTTCCGTCTGGAACACATTTGCTATGCTAAAATAGTAGAAATATAAATAGGAATAATTTTTTAAAAAGAAAAAGACAACTTTAATACAATACAACAAATTTTACTTACAAATCTAATTTTTCTGTGTGGTATTTTCTCTGAACATGTCTATGATTTTGTGTTGTTTCGTCAATTTGGTCCAGGTTGAATACTTTGTTCTTTAAAAATTGTAGATTGAAAAAAAGTGTGAGGGGGGGAAAAAAAAGCAAATGCGTCCAGATTTGGGACTTTGCACTGAAATAACTTACTCCATCAATTGTACTCATATATTTCCTCTAAAACGACCAATATATTCAAAACATTTAATATTTTTTGTGTTTGAAAATGCATAATCTCATACTGCTTACGTGCTTAGTAATAATTTAAATCAGTAAATCACATTGCTTAGTATCGATTATTATATATTTGATCCATTTTATATAGTCTTGAAAGAAAAATGTTAAGTTACTTTATACCATGAGAATATCTTAGGGCTTCCCATGCATTTTATATTTTTGACATTATTTTAAACTTATTTGTCATGACATGGTGACTGGAGAAAACCAACATTTAATTAAGACTTCAACTACTTCTAAATATTGTTCTTAATTTTGCATGTTTTAGAACAAAAGCATAAGTTTTAATTATTAAGATCCTTATTATCTTAAAAAGCTAGTTTTATATTCCTGTTTGAATTAAAAAATTGAATGTAAGATAAAACATCTTCGAAATTTAAATTTATAAATATTCAGTTTTGCATATGAATTATTTAAGACCGGATGTTTCTATTCAAGTTTAATAATAATGTAAGCACTTTAATTTTGAAATCTTAATTTTTCTTAAAAAAGCATCAAAATCTACATACCTGAAAGATTAATAGTTTTATTGAACTTCATTAAATTCTAAGTTCTCAAATTTTGTTGTTTTGACATACCTGTTTGATTATAGCAACATGTTTTATTCATATAATTTGTTTTACTTATATTTGTAAAACTTTCTTTCAGTGTAAATCAGCTTGGTTCTAAACAAGATGAAAATGGTTAGTATGTCAAACCTTTTTCTTCACAAAAATAGTTTTTGGTCAAACCTTATTTAGCTGTACTTGGAAAAAAAATGTTCTACTTTTTTGGTTCCTGTCTATTTTTATTCATATTTAGCATTTTATAAGTTCTTCATACAGCATAAGTGTGATGTTAAAGCTTGGTACATGCAATTAATTTTTACAATTGTTGTATTCAAGATCATGTTGACTGTCTTGCATTTTGCCAAATATGGTCCTTGTACTATAAACCCAACTAAGAATCTATTGCATTATGCAATAGATTCAAAATAAGTTAAAATAGAATGTATAGACCTGAATAGGTAAAAACCTAAGAATCGGAGGATGAATGATTGATTTATTGGCTGGTTATTCTTTTTATTAAAACTCGTTTACTTTTTTTGTTTAGATGACTCTGCAATTGAAGAGAAAGGGTGAGTTTTATTTAAATATTTTATCTTTATTGAATACTAGCTGAATAACCAGGCGTTGCTTGGGTTGAAATGGTTAAATGTTGATTGAAAAATGAATTAGAATAATCACTTTTCTATCACAGAAAAATGCAATAATTTAAGTTATACTGAAAATACTTTTTAACTTCAATCATTTAAGCTGTACGGAAAATACTTTTAAACTTTTTTTATAGCTTCTACAATTTACTTTGGATGCAAATATATACATTTAATTCCTGAATAATATATTGCAATATGCGAAAGATTAAGACATGCAAACAGGAACGAAATTCTGATGGGAAAATGCTGAATTGTGAAAAACAAAAGACGTGCGAAGTGTAGAATTTCAATTTCCTGATCAATTCGAAATAAGACAGAAAAATATTGATTATACGATAATAATTTGTGAAATACAAACTCTGTAGATCGTGTTTCCATGTCAATATTCATTTATTGCAAGAAAACAAACTTTAGATTTTAAAATTGGGCTTTGAGGACCACCTGTGGGACAATTTTCATGGTCATGAGTGCTACAGATTGGTCTAAAGACAAGAAAGTAATAGCCTATGTTTTCTGCAGTGTTCTAAAGTATAAGTGTACCAAATTTGATGTGGATTGGTCAAACGGTGTAGATTTGTATGGAGAAATAGACACTCACCCACCCAAAGAGCATATTTTACAGACCAGCTGCTCTCTAGTCTAAATACTTTAATTCAATGTATAACTTTATGCTATTGTTCAATAAGTTCTTTATATTTGTTTACATAAAACACAATTTTCAGTGGTATTTTTAGTTATTAATTTGACAAATACAAAAATGACAATTGGAGAGAATCTTCAGTTAGATGAAAGTTTAATTACTATTTTACACCTGTTAGATACAGAAAATGATTACATATTACAGGGTTCCCATGGGTCAAGGAACCTGAAATTGTCAGAAAACTTAATTTTTTCTAAAAAAGTCGGGGGAAATTACGAATTTTCGTCTAAAACCTGGAAAATTGCCTCAATGACCTGGAAAATGTTTGATCATGGCTTTTCAGACGCTTTGGAGAAAAGTTGACAGTACGATTCATACACAGTTATGTATCACTTTATTTTATTAATTGAATTTTTCAACCGTTTTAAGAAGAAACTGCGCTAATATTTAACAGGTAAAGAATCTAGTTTCATCCACAGGTTTAAATTGAAGAATTGAATGCTTTATGATACATCAAATAACAAATTGATTTTATGTCAAATACGTATATTGGATTATTTTAATAAGTTATTTTAATGCAAAATTGCTTGTGCTTTGTGTATTAATTTTCAGTGTATAGTTCTTAAATTAGTTTTTATTATTGGCTATTGAATGCTAAATTATTTCTTGGTTTTTCATCTTTAAAATGTAGAGAATTGCTTAAGTATGACCTGGAACTTTGTAAAAATTTGTCTGGTAAACCTGGAAAAGTCAGGGAACTTTATTTCTGAAATAGAGTGGGAAACCTGATATTAATGGAAATTGAAACATTAATCAAATCAATCAATCAAATTAAGAACGCCTAGGTTCTTATCAAATTCGAATCAAGATTCTAAACGACATAAGACTGCTGGTATGAGCAGGAAAGGCGCATGACATCAGCGCCATCAAAGATTCAAATAGTTAGTCAAATAGAACTATCAATTAAGTTTTTAATCGTAATAATTTATTAGCCACTTCGAACGTTTAATTATTGTCATACTATTCTAAAATTTATACTTTAGTTTTCACTTAAATTTTCTATAAATATTAAATTGCCAATTTTTTAACTAAAAATTGTGTGATTACTTTATTTATATTTGAATTTCCTTCAACATAGTGTAAAAATAACTCCTAAATTTGAAATAATTTTTTATTTAACTACTGAGTTGCAAATTACATGCATTTTTTCTTTACTGATTTAACTTACATCTTTTTGACTTGGATAGTATTTATGTTCAGTAGTAATTTTAACAACAGTTTGTAAATGAAAAAACATTGCATTATTTTTCAAAAAAATTCTACTCCTAGAATTTTTTTTTACTAAATTATGTGTAATTTTCAAAAGTGCTTTTACTTTTTACAGAAATTCACCTTCTGATCAAGTTATTTCATCTTTAAAAGAAAAGATCAAAGACTTAGAAGATCAAACTAAAAATGTCAAATGTCTCATTTGTCTGGTAAGTTTATTCAAGTGGATAAATTTTATGGAAATCAATTACATTCCCTTGAATTTGAAAATGACATAACATTGATCTGAAGTCATCTGATAGTTAACAGCTAATTTATATTAGATACATACCTTATTTACTATTGATAACAATAATACAATTGTTTTGGCAGTTTCCATGCATGAAATTTTTTATTATATATCCAATCTTATGGAATTATCAATGTTTTATCTCTTTATATAAACATTTTTATCCAGGAAATTCATTTCCAAAACTTGAATTTCACTTCATGCAAGAGTGAAAGTTTGTCATAAAGTATCGAGAGGTCATTAAATACACAACCACTTCAACACTATACAACTTTGCAAGACACCTTTTGATTAGGTTGTTGAAAAATTGTCCTTGAAACTTAATACAGTAGAGCTCCAATTATCTGGATGAATTGGGACCAGACCTCATCTGGATAAAAAAAAAGGCTATTTCTTAATTAAAATTTTTTTTTTTTTGATTTAGTATGTAATGTAATTTAATGTGACTATAACACCAATTTTGTTTACATTTTGTTCTTGCATACTGATTAAAATGATTCATTGCTTGAACATATAGATCAAAGTCAGTTTTGCTGTTTTTACTCGTTTTTATGCAGCCTAGTCTCGTATGCACTTTGCGGTGAGTAGCTGTACATGGTTGCCTCCATTTTATCGCTGTGTCAAGGCACTCAAATGCCTTATGACTTGTTAAAGGGGTGACTCCTAAGAGTGCCAGCACCGCAACTGATTGTCTATTGTACTGAGACCCCTGCTGATCCACTAACGACCGATTGCCGAAATAAATTTCAGCAAATACCTGATTGGAATGTTTGACAGTTCCCAGGGTTCGATACAGTGGTATCCCAGATATTCAAATTGTTGTGCAGAGTAATGGTCATATTCACATAGAACGTGTACAGAACTCTCCTCTTTCCTCTGACAACCTCTCCATAATGGGTCATCTATGACACCCACAATGTTGAGGTGTCTATTCAGGGTACAGTGGCCAGTTAGGAGGCCAATAGCTATCCTGATTTCTTTCCCATCCAAATTCAGCAGTTTCCTCGATCTATCCCAAGTATATTGCTGATTGAGCTCTTTGTCTTGTCTTTGATCATTAGATTGAAACCATGTATGGTAGGACTCGGCAAGGAGTAAATCCATTGTAGTCCCTCTAACCACATTGTGAGGCAGACCCAAAACAGGCTCTGGTCCAATAAATTGTGTTTCAGACCCATGTTTTGCTAATTGGTTCACCGTTTCATTACCCTTTGTGACCAGGGACCCAGACAAGAGACTTTATTTCTCTCAGCCAGGTCCTCAAGTGCATTGTGACATTCCCACACTGCTTTTGAGGAGAAGCAGTGTGGGAATGTAACTACAACCTCTATTGAGGCAGTTGTAAGTACAAGCAGATATTGCCCGAACCTCAGCTTGATATACAGACTCAAACGCCTTACTAGCTGATGGTCCGCGTCTGGTTGAGTAACAATGTCGTCGTCATCTTCTGGATAATCAATGAGTTCTCACACTTTGAATGAGTTCATCGTCACCTAGAATTTGGAATTCAGGGTCCGAAGAATCGCACACCAGCCAATTGCCTACGTCCTCAACTGACACTTCGTCCTCTTCGTTTATATCAATCACTGATAAAAAACTTTTAAAATGTGGATTTTTCCTGATTTTTTTTTCTTAAGCGATTAGGATAATTGGGGTTCAACTGTATTAGAATCATAGTGTAAATCCTGATCAAAGAAAATTAGCAATTTACAGGCCTTGCTTTATCTACATCCATTGTGAGTGGTTTTTAAAAATACAGTGAATATCTCTATTTCTTTGATTTATTTACAAACAAAATTTCTTAAACTTCTGCAGTCTAATTCAATGAATATTTTTAGGAACCCTATACAAAACCAGTGGTATCAACAACTTGCTGGCATGTTCACTGTGAAGAATGTTGGCTGATGACAATGGTAAATATTTATTGCATCTTTCAATACCTTGAGTTATTGGTTTTTAATCATAATAGTATTCCAATAGTAGTAACCAAAGATTCAAGGGCCCAAAAGAATCAAGCGTATTAAACTTACAATTGTTGGTCATGGTAGCTCTCAGCAGCACATCTACTTTAGGCAAGTATGGCCTTCATGGACTTAGGGTATTCTTGTAATATTTTCTTTTCCATGAGGGTTTACTGTCTCTTAAGTGTTAAAGGGTTACTGCCTTTTTCACATGACAGCATTCCGCTCCAGATGATTTACCACCACTACGGATTAGCAGGGAGGTCCTCGAAAAAAGAGAAGTGGTTTGCGTCCCAACAGGTGGTGGATGATTTTTGGCTTTCTTGAATACACTCGTCGCACCATACACACCTGCGTCGAAACGCTTGACCGCATCCACCCAGCTTAGGTATGGTGGTTCATTGGGCAAGACCAGACATGAAGGTGTTTAGGTATAGCTCTTGTGTAGGTCCAGCACACGAGTCGCAGAGTCCCTAGTAGAGCTGCCTGTGTCTCAGTTAGTCTGGTTGGTAGGGGAACCAACCTTCATTCTTGGATTAAACTGGCAAATCATCAGAGAGCCCCAATTTTGCCATTTGTAAGCATTCGGATGAATCTGCAGTCGCTTGGTTGGAGATACGGCATGCCTTTAGTCAGCTGTAGAGCTCCGACCCAATCCCTTTGCCCGGCTAAGACATTCTTAGATCAGTTTAGCCAGGAGGGCAGTGTTAGCTCAACTTCCTTTAACATGTAAAACCTTACTAAGATTTTTAAGCATAGATCTGTGTGGGGCTAGCACATGATTTGAGTGTGAACCCCCAGTAGAGCTGTCTGTGGTCTCTGTTAGTCTGCTTAGTATGGTGATTTTCCTTCATTCTTGGATTCCACTGGCAGGTCACCGGACAGCCCCAATTTCGCCATTCGTAAACATGCAGATGAATCCATCGTTATTTGGTCAGAGATATGGTATGCCCTTGGTCAGCATTAAGGCTTTAATCCCTTTGTCCGGCTAAGACATTCTTGGATCTGCTTAGCCCAGAGGGGCAGTGCCAACACAACTTCTGTGTTGAGTTGCAATACGTTGTACCTTCATCTTCATTTCAACATACAATAATATATGATAATTTACAAAATGTTCAACTTAGAATAAAATTCTAGCTTATACAATTGTCGTACGAATCTTCAGAGTATCAATCCATTCATGTACAAGAGGGGTAGCCCTTCATTCTTTCGCTTCTAGCTTATGTGGTTCTCTGTCCCTTTGAAGGGACTTGAGGAGTCATTTCATTCATGTATCTACCCAAGCTAGTCAGAGCTCTGAAACTAGTGTCTTGTGTTTGGCCGAATAGGGTGTCTTGAGGTGTGTACAGGCTTTACGGACCTTTTATTTTCCCATGGGATTAACTGTCTTTAGTTAACATAGGGTTTGCGCTCCCTGGATACCTGTGATCCTTTCCTGCTCTCATCCCTCTTCTTTGTTCCCCAGTCCCTCTTTTACATTTTTAACTTGACTTCATCATGTGCGTGGAATAGATAGGCTAAATATGGCACTTGGCACATAAAATCGAAAGAGAACCAACCAACCTTTCATAAAGTCAACCTGGCAGCTTTCTCCCTTTTTGGAAAGATTCAGATCAAATTTTAAGAGCCATAATGCATTCCGAGTTTTTTTTTTTAATTCTCTATTAATTAATTAATGTATATTATTACTACATAATTTATTTTGTTCCAAAAATTCTTTATTCTGGAATTTGCTTCTTTCACTGCTGAACTATGTCTTTTAAAATGAGGATGAATTAATACATAGTGAGAGCAGTTTTATAGTTTTTTTTCTAAGATTTGCATCCCATGTTGAAAACAATTGTAGGTTATTGACTGAATCAAGAAAACGCAATTTAAAAATAAAGTTCATATGTAGAGATAAATATCTGTTTCGATTTCAAATAAACACTTTTGCCTTCACTCTGCCTGTTACCAAACCATGTGCCTGGTGTTTAATAATTTCTGTATCTGATTAGTTAGTGCTATTTGTCATGTGCTATAGGTATTCCTAACCCCCTTGCTGATAGATGTTAGCTTTAGTTTGGATATGTGCAGTTGGCCCCTGCTCTATCAAACTCCATCTTCATTCAAGCTATTAGTTATACTTAACTAAATATTTGAGTTTGGGATATTATTCTTTTATTCCTTGTGCATAGCTGCCAATCCTTACGGATTACCCGGAAACTTTCCGATTTTTCATAATTTTTCCGGTCGGAAACAAGTTTTTTCCGCTTTTTGCATTTTTTAAAGATTATCTCTAGATTATAGATTACCGAGCATTCCCAACTTACGTGTTACCCAAGTAATGTGTAAATAAATAGTATAGCCAAGAATAGAAATATTATAATCAAGAATTGTGCATTTAAATTATGCTATTATTAAGATACAAACAGAAACCTGATGTATATTAAATTGTTATGTATACAACTTAAGGTTTAGTTATTTTCTAAAATTAGTTTAAATTGAGGCTAGTTTTAAGTTTTCTAAAGGATTGTATTACTGATATTACTAAATTTTTTAATTTAAATCATAAATTTCTGCCCTTTGGTTCATATTTTTAATAAAATGTCAATGCCAATTATGAATAATAAATTCTTCTGTTTTTTACCCAAAATCTTCTGTTTTTTTTTACCTTATCCAGTTGGCAGCTATGCTTGTGTCCTATATATTATGTTTAGATAGCATTACAATTCTATGAGTAAGTATTTCGATACTGGATGAAAATGTATAGTTTTTACAATGATTAATGTATGCTGTTTTCCTACGAATTATGATTATTTTAAAAGCAAGACTCCCTCTGCAGCCTCATTGGAAGAGTTGTCATCTGACCATGGTTAAAAAAAAAGCTGTCCTCAGAACTTGCCCTTCAGGATGGATTCTGGAATGTGGGCAATGGGCCTTCATTGCTCCAATGCAATGTTAATTCAACTACCGCCAGAGCATACTCAGTTATAAATTTTGTTACACTAATGAGTAGGAGAATCGATTTATTTAAATTGTTTAGCAACATAATTGATATTAAAACATTAAATTGTATGGAGGGAAAACAAATTCCCATTCTCAAAACATTTCCTATTGATAGAAAATTTCATAAATGACAATAACAACCTTCATACCAAAAGCATTAATTATGACAAGACTAATATGGGCTTAAACAACTTTTCATATTTATGTTGCAACAAATAAATAAAAAGTAATGTTTTAAAGTAACATTCCATCAAGTGGATAAAACATAATGTAGTTCGAATTGGACTATTTCCAAACAACAAATGCAGCATTTACAAATATAATTACATTTTCTGTTTCACCCAAAAATGTGTAATTTTCATTGTTAAATTAGGATTGATCAAATGCCAAGTTTTATAATAGAAAGTGTTGTGTATAACTGGCTTTTACTCTAATGTAAATATTATCTACAATTATTCACATTTTCCAACATTGTTTTTCAGGGAATGAAAAAGTTATGTCCACAGTGCAACATGATTGTTTTCCCCTCAGATTTAAGAAAAATATTTCTGTAAACATTGTAAATACTGTACATATGTATATATCACAAAGATAATATATTGTAAAGTTTTTAAATAAAGTTGCTTTACAAGAAATGTGACCATGTGATTTGGAAAACATCTACTTTTTTTAATGGAGTTACTTTCTTGTTAAAATATTTTAACATAATTTTCATCATGGCAGGACTACCACAGCCAAAGCACTTGTGAAACAGTAGCATCAATTCTCAAAAATAGTAACAAAGAGATAATTTTAGTTGCTGCCAGCAGCTACATCTTTTGCACAGGGTCTTCAAAAACATGCAAGTATTTGACATAGCTTGATGCTTAGTTAATAGATCACAATTTTAACTGAAACGTTTTGTATGCTGTTACACAAATGCCTTATCAATGCCATCATATTTATATTAACCAAACGTTTTTGATACCATTAGAGTAGTAAGTCCAAGACTTCTTCCAATGATAAAGCATAGGGCATGAATTTATGATATACTAGCCACTGCGTGGCCAGAACGGCATTGCCCAGGACAGTTCTTTTCATGGGGTCAGGTGTGACCACTGCTCGATAACACTCGCCAACCCACAGCGGTTGCTACTCATTCCCATTTGGTTTTCTTCGGGGACCAACACCACAGGCATACTTGCCGCCAACTTTTATGGATTTCCACTTAATTTTACTGATTTGCGGATAGATCTGCCTTTTTTACAGATTTTTAATATTTTGATCAAGAAATCGAAATATTACGTTCTCTACAACCATCCACTAAATACATAAAACTCCCAAACCTTGTTTTGAGCAGAAATTCAGTGCAGAATTATTAAAGACCAAAAGCTACTACAGCTTCATTGAATTTTTTGCAACCCGTTCTGGATAAAACACCAAATAAAACAACTTTGTAAATAGAACATTGGTATTTTTTTATTTCTACTTGTAAATAAGCTTTATGAACACCAATGACGTATTACTGACACGAGTTTAAATCATATGTAACACACAGTTTTGGATACAATGTGTAAGTACTCATAAAGTGAATATGTTTGGTAAAAACACTACTGCTTTGTCAGGTTTCTGCAGTTGATCAAAATGTGAACTTTTACTTATGCATTTTTAAATACAAATAAAACTAGTTATTGTGATGTACAGATATTTCAATTCACATTAATCTATGTTTTATCGCAAGGGGCTATTTTGTAAGTTTTTTAATACATCTAATTTACAATTGACGAAGATATTCATTACAAACACAAAAGGGACTATTTGAGGCTTTCTATCTTCGCGATTGTTAAAGATAGAGTGAATTCAATGGATTTGAAATTGGGAAATTTTACATCTGATCAATAGGTAGTCTGAATTTCAAGCGAATTTGCAACATGTCAGGAGGTGGGACTCTTTCTTAGAATTGTTTTCAATATCAGTAAGGACACGAAAAGAACCGTTATGGGCAACGCCATGCTGGCCAGCTAGTATCAGACCATTTTATGAAAATCGCTTTGAGTTCTCACTGCTGACAAAACGTTAAAAGTGGGACATTTTTTCGAAGTGATACAGGACTTTTAACATTGAAACTATAGGGAATTATTTGGGACTAATGAAAAATCGATGTTACACGTGGGTTACATTAAATCAGGGTTTCACTGTATATTGTAAAATTTAAATTCTTCTCATGTCAGTAAGCTCATACCAACATAGTATTTAGTCTTCTGTAAAGAGGTGTCGGGCAAAGTACCAAAAACAGCATGCCTTATTAGTCTTTATTGATATTTTAAAACAGCTCAGTCAAGTCACAAGACAACCTGCAAGTATCAGTATGAAATACCGAAAGCTTATTATCAATAACGTCAAGCAAGTTATTTACAGTTGCAATCTGGCACATATCCTTACATTTTCTAGCTTCTAGTAATGACACATTGAGGGAAACTTGAACCATCATCACAATTTACTAATCGTTATATTGCAGCGGATTCATCATTCAAAATAATTGACAATTTGGATGGAAAAGGGGCTGTACAAAGCAGATCCAAAGGTAGCATTACTGAAATACATTGTTGTAAACAGTGTAAAAAAAATCGGATTTTTTTAAAAATAAGGTAATCTGATTTTTTTTTAATTTAAATTTCTGAAGGCCCTATACACTGTTTTTATAATTTTATTAAATAAAAAATTGAGTTCTTGTGACATGTAAATCAATATTTATTTTACTAAAAATTATAATTTGTTACATGGTAATACATTAAAAAAAATTAATTTTCAAAATAAAAGCAAAAGGTAAAACATTTGTTTAACTTAAAAACACAAGTTGACATCCTTCAGTTTTTCTTGAGTAAATTACATTATCATGTTAAAAAATTTATCAGTAAGTATAAGTGACAAACCTAAACTAGTCAGATTAAAAAATCAATGAAGCCAAGTCAATTAAAGGGCTAACAAGTTGTTTAGTCCTACTAGGTTTTTTTTTTTGGCTGTCCTGACATTTAGAAGTAGGCTTGGTCAATATAAATAGCTAGCCTTTTTTGAACATCAATGAACAATATTTTCCCATACTATATATGCTTTATTGTTCGTGACATATAGTAAAATTATGCCATGAACATTGTCAAAACTTTCAAATAGATGTCAACTTGTTTTTTACTTTAGTTTGGCAGAATCCCTGATTCAACACATTACTTACTCCATAGACACCCGATTATGTGCAAGTGTCCAGTGCGAAACATTTTTTAAAAACCTGATCAGTACTGGGTGTAGCCATTAGAGTTGAAATCACCACCAGTGCAGAAAGTTTAAAGCATTTGAAGAGTTCTGTGGTTTTCCTAGGGTGTATTTACTTAGTTATAAAAATGTAAATTGGTTGTGATTAAAATCAATGATTTTTTTTTTTACAAAAATCATTCGACTAAAATCATGATTTCAATCTTGAAAACCTGGATGCAAATACTGTTAGGTTTGTTAACATTACATAGGTTTAGGAGGTAGCAAACTTTTAAATAAGAAATAAATCCTGTTTTAAAACAGCACAGATAACACCCAAGTATTAAGAGTGACAGCTTTTAATGACCAAGATGATCTCACAAAAAGCCTTAGTCATTCACATGCTACTTTAAGTTGAAAATAACCCACGGATACATTGCTCAAATCATGGAAAGTAAAGAAAATACAAATACATGTTAAGGGTTGACCAAATGAACTCATTTTAACATGAACTAGCATACAAGCTACTTCTGGACTATCCATGCTCATTGTGTAGTTATTGGTCTATCAAAACATGCAAGGATAGTCAGTGCAGACGAGTCTAATAAGGTAGCACACAATCATCCTGAATTGTTAAATGTACGTGTCAATGAAGACAACTTGCTTTATTGCAAAAACAAAGTCCAGCAATTGTTAAATGATTGATTGAATTTCCTTATGTTACGAGAGCCTTCAGGACTAACCTAGAAAGGATAAATTAACAATGAGGAAATATTTTGACGTAATTATAAGATTGTGTTTTGTATTTTTCCTTCTGTGAAATTTGACTGGATTTTTCATCAAATGTTAAATCCCTGGGATATTTCCCCAATTGTTATAATTTGCATAAAGTTAAATGCATCGCATTTCAAATAAAAAGGAATTTATTATTATTGTATGTTTTAGACGTTATTTTACATTAAGATTATATAAATTGCAACATTGAAATAAAATCGCCTACAATTTAAATATATTTCCAAAATAAAAAATGACACTTATCAGACAAAAATAACTTTTTAGCAAGTCTTTGATTTACCTTAAATTAAGCATATATGCAGTTTTGCATTAATAAATTTAAAGGAAATTAAACTACTAAGCAGGCACTTTCGATGAATCGATTTTTTTGTTGTTGGGAATACTTTATTCTAATTTAGGGGTTATGGTTGCAAGTAACGTATAGTAAAAAATTACAACTCACCTACATAACATTATCCTAAGTTATGAATCTTGCTTTAATTTTTAATTCTTTTCTTATTTAAAATTTGCTAAAAAATATATACAAATGCCTTTGTCCCATTTAAAAAAAGATTTATCAGCTTCAATTCCTGGAGGCAAACTGTTCTTGCATAAGATTTAAAAAACTTGTGCTGCGGTAAAAAAATAATAAATTACAATATACATTCTTCAATCAATAAATGAAAAGGGTAAATAAAAACATTTCAATATGGATTTTGAGTTGATCAAAATTCCTACCGCACAAGCTTTTGAAGTGCTTCAGGGTATACCTTGTAAATTATTATTCACTTGTCTTTGAAATGAAGAATAGAGAAAAGTAGTTTTAAATAAAAATTGTCATGTCCACAGAAATAACTTATTTTATTTTTTCATCTGATTCTGATGTCAAAATTCATTAGTAAGTCAATCAAAAAGGACTTCTTGCTTCAGCTAATCTAATAACTGATTCCAAGAAAAGTATTCATTAAATCTCTACATTTGTATTATAATTGCAAGATGGAAAAACTATCATATTGTCCTCCATGTAGTAATGAATGAAATCCCCAGAATTCTGATAATACACATATATGTCTGGTATTAGATTTGATTTAAACTGCAACAAATTACTTCTTTTGAAAACTACCTATGAACATAATAAAATTATTTTATGAGTTTGATCAAAGAAAGATAAAATCAATGTTTTTGTAATTCATTTAATACATTATTTATGACTCTCTAAAAAGTTCATTACATTGCAACAAAAACTAGCTTTACACAATTTGTTTCAGGTAAACAAAACAGAGTAGGATCACTCAAATTCTTTTGTTTCAATTTCCCCATTTTCTGAAGTGCAGTCCTTCACTTCAATCAAATAGTATTCCTTTCCATCATGTCCTAAATTCCTAAGATCTTCCATTGAGCAAGCAGATCCTATGACTGTGACGTTCCCTTGACCGTCTGGCTCCCCAATCATGAGTGCTTCTCCCTCCATTGCGTTCAGTACCATATTTTCACCATCGTACTCCCGGATGGAAACTTCCGGGACCATCAGATTAGAGTTTTCCTCTTCGTCGTCATCATCAATACCATCTTCATCTTCTTGCAGCATGTAATAATCACTATTGTGTCTTCCTTCCAGGTTGATACGAGTAGCCTCTTTCATGCCATCATCATGAGTGCGCAAGTGTCTGCGATAACTGCCAATCTGGAGAAATTTCTTTCCACATATATCGCAGACATGAGGCGTATATCCAGTATGGGTAATCAAGTGGTTCTCGAAATTTCCCAGTCGCCGAAATCGCCGTCCACATACGTCACAGCTATGGGGCTCGTCTTCAGTGTGCGTCACTAAGTGCTGCTTTAAACTGCTTTCCCTGACAAACCCTTTATTGCATATGTTACACAGAAATGGCCGATCTGTGTTATGGATTAAGGCATGCTTTTCTAAGTTTCCAGCTTTATAGAAAGTTTTATCACAGTGGTCGCACTGATATATATTCTTTTGAGTGTGCTTCAGCATGTGCTTCTGGAGACTGGCATCCTCAACATACGTTTTCCCGCAGAACTCGCAGGCATGGTTTCTTTCCACTTCATGTGTCTGCAAGTGCCGTCGAAGATTGCTCATTTGATTGCATCCCCTGCCACAAATTTCACATCTGTAAGGACTTTGTTTCGTGTGAGCAATCACATGTAGCTTCAAGTGATGAGATCTATTGAAAGTACGTTCGCATATGTAGCAGCTATATGGGCGCTTGTCAGGTGGCTTGTGGATTATCAAGTGTTGACGTAACTGATTACCTTTCTTAAATCTTTTGTTACATATGTCACAGGCATGGGGCCGCTCTTGCTGCATCTCGAAAGTCATATTCTGGCAATCCATGGTTCAATGATCTAGATAGTGTGATGGTTATAGAAAAGTGAAGTCTGGGGATTTATTTCTATATTACTTCACTATCTGAAAAGAAACAAAGGAAAATCAAACAAAAAAATTATTAACAGTAAGGAACTGAATTCTAATGTATATAATTTCAATTCTTGCAACTAAAACTCATAATTTGCTATTGCTAGGCAGTATTTTTTTTTTCGCAAATTCAATTTATGTTTAGCAGTCTATACAGAATATAACTTATGACTGCTGCAAGGGTGGATACAAAATGAAATTATCTTAACTTTTGTATTTCATAATCTCATCAACATAAACTTTCAACATTTCTTAAAATCATTCACTAAAACAGGTAACTTAACATTCATTCAGATACTTCTGTCATATCTAGATAACAAGTTTGGAAGTGTAGCCAGAAGCTCTGGAGACTGAAAGCCCACTGATGCACTTGAAATATCCACATAAAATGCAAAAACTGGATGAAATTTCTTTTGTATTCATTACAATTAATTACTAAACTAAATAACATTTCATTGAAAAATATATAAGCATTTGCATTTTGTTGGTTAAAATGGACAGTAAAGGTTCCTTATTAATTACAAGCTATAATTATTGTTCTCCTGAGCAGAATAAAGCATCACAGGAAGTAATATCTAATTTTCAAGAAACTTACACACCAGAGAATTGTCAGTCAAAGGATCTGAAATTAGAATAGCCTAAACACATATTTGATAATAGTGGACAAAGGTTTAATATATGTGGTCAAGGGGAATAACTGGATAGGTCTAAAAACTATTATTCAGGAACGCGTTTTTAAGATTTGCCCTTTTGTTGTAAATTAAGTTTTTGCAATTTATTTTGATTGCATTCTTTCTTACTATTTTTCATGCACATTACTTTTCCACAAAAGGCAAGACCCCAAGACAAATCCTCCAGCAGGCACACTTATCCAGTTATTTTCTTCAATCACATATATAGCCTCACTTTTCTCGAAATCAGGCAAACATAAATGTGGAATTTTTTTATCTCAACAAAGTTTTACAGTGATCATTGTTCAAATACATTTTTTAAGTTCTTGTGTTTAAAATATTGTTAAATATTATGTTTGGCATTCACATGACAACTAAAATAGTAATTCATTGAACAAATTTAGTTAGTTTAAAACACCTATCCATCATATTGTATATTCCATGTCAATTCAGTCAGGGGGGTGGGGGGGGGAGGTTTATCTTCATAGTCTCAGATGTTTTTGTATTCAATATATGTTAAAAATTCAGGGAAAAGTAAGAAACACATTTGTTTCATTCAAAACAAATTCCTATCCCGAGATACAGGCTGGCAAAGATGGGGCCTCAAGCGGCATATTTCACTTGCGATTTTCAGCAAAATTTTAAAACATTCCATCTGTATCAAAATACATGGTAGACAAAGCAAGAAATATGAAGTCTGCCAAAAAAAAAAAAAAAAAATTTGGAAAACAGGATCCCTATTGTGGTTATCCTGTGACTGTAGCTCAAGTTCAAATTGCAGTCACTTTATCTAGATGATGAGCTAGACTGTTCTTGCCAGAGCGCCAACAAAAAAGACTATCACTATAACAGTTGTAGGAGAAAAAGTGGTGAAAGTGAAACGATACATGACCTGCAGTATTAAAGAAACTTTTGCTATGTATAAGAAGGAACATCCTGTATTCCACATAGGAACATCACAATTTTATGCACTACAACCTAAGAGGGCGGTTCCACACTCACCTAGAGATATGTCTGTCTATGTTTGTATTTTGATAATTTCGAACCTTGCATGGTAGCTTTGAAGAACTTACTTGAAAGCATGACATATTACACCTTGGTTGAATGTGTAAAGTGGTTAGTAGTCTGATGTAGAGCAAGAGACCTGTTTGTTTCAGGAATGTGGTGACTGCTCTGTTAAGGGAGGACTCTCCTTACAGACACTTGGTCTGGAAAACATAGCAGATGACTGTTCTGAAGTTACATATGCAACAGGTGAGGAAAATCAAATAATTAAGAAAGCTGTTACCATTGATACCTTCATTGACGAACTTGGGAAATGGACAATGAAAGCAGTAACACACCAACATCTGAAGAAATTGCAACACATTAAGGGACGTTTAGAGGCTGAACAACTATGTTTAGTGCTTCGCTGTGATTAAGCTGAGAACTTGTCTGTGATTCTGCCACAAGAAGTACAAGGTTATCACTGGAGTAATAACAAAGCTTGAATTTTTACAGGAGTCGCATATTTTCAAAAAAGACCACACATGTTGCAGTTATAAGTGATGACAGAGGACATGACTCAGCATATGTATTGTTGGCAATACACAAATTTCAATCACAGCCAGTAAAGATCATTAATTCAGATGGCGCTCCTAGTCACTTCAACCATCATTACAACTATTTGAAGTGACTAACTTGCTTGTGCTAATGGAGTGGGTATACAGCACTACTGGTCATGGGAAGAGGCCTTGCAATGGTGTAGGAAACGAGGTGCTGAAGCACAATGCTACGAAACATAATCTTTCCAACCAAAGTACGGGTGCTATTCAGAATGCCAAGAATTTTGCAAGAGGAATGAAGTGATATACATTACAGCCATATTTATGTTGCTCAAAGAAGTTCAAAAATTCCGCCAGCAAAAAAAAGAATGGTCAAACCAAACTGCTCATGTGAAAGGAATTCAGAAGTTGCATGTGTGGACTGACAGTGATGTGGGCAAACATATATTGCTAGAACTTTAAAGAGCAATAAAGAACAAATTTCATTTGAGGTCTCAGAATGGATAGGACAATATTCAGATTTACAACTTACAAAGGGTGATGTTTGTGGGATGTGTGTATGACTGTGACTGGTAGATTGCAGAGGTTAACGATGTCAGTTGCGAGTTGAATGAAATCGTCGTGAACTTTATGCTACCACATGGACTCTCTGGGGGATTCACAATGGGACCAATTCACAATGTTTTAAAGATTGTGGGCACCCCAGTTTGTATCGCTTCAACAGGTAGGCATCACTCGATATCAAAGGAAGATACTGATGCAATTCAAGAAATTTTTAGTTCATTGAATTGCCGACTTCAGTTCTAAACAGAGTGCACAGAAGTAGTATGCTGTAGAAACTGTAATGTTTTGGACCTTGCATATATTTTTGAAAGCTGTGTCGGTTACTTATCTTCATTAAGAATTAAAATGACATGTCATACGAGACTAGATTTTGATTTCATGAGACTAATATGCGAGTATGTGGTAACGGAAACTGGTTAAATATATGGTAAAATTTTCAATTGTTTATAAAATCTGTTAAAGACAAAAACAGCAGCTCTACTTTTCAGGGAATGCAATACTCTATGGTAATTAACAGTCAAAAAAATAAATTTTTTGAAAAAGAAATTATTTTTTGATTTTTCAAAAATAAAATTCAGAAGGCTACAGCAAGAGAAACACATATTTCCAAATGGAAGATATCATTTTCATCAGAAAAAAATTATCTTTCAAATAAAAAAAAAGGAATCTAAATATCTTGAACTGTTTTAAAAATAGAGCATTTTAAAAATGTGCCGAAAATCTCAAGTGAGAAATGGCGCCCGAAGCCCCATCTTTGGCAGCATGTATCTTGACCCAGGAATTTTTTTGAAAACAAAAAAATACATGTTTCTTATCTTTCCCTGAATTTTCACACGTTAAATTCAAAAACATCCGAGACGATGAAG
Source organism: Metellina segmentata (assembly GCA_947359465.1). Classification (NCBI taxonomy): domain Eukaryota; kingdom Metazoa; phylum Arthropoda; class Arachnida; order Araneae; family Tetragnathidae; genus Metellina; species Metellina segmentata. Next base: position 21,866,418 of record OX375881.1, on the reverse strand, counting down.
GCACCCCCCCCCCTCTACCTGCATTCACACGGAATATACCCACTCTTTTGATAATTGCTTACCATCGTTAAGTAGGTATTTTCAAAACCATTTTAGTGTCATTTCTGACCTTGAATCCCCAGAACATCTAATTTAATGTAATTTTGAGTTTGGAGGAATGGTGATGTTGCATCTGGTGCCAGAATGTTGGAGTGAAATGACTATAAAATACAGAAAGGATGCCGTGTGATAGGCAAGAATGGTTGTATAGAAAGGATGGACATCGGCGAAAGCGATCAGTGCAAAAGTAGTGAATTACATGCATGAAAGATTCTTTTGATTTCGTTGTTCTGGGTGAATGAAATACCACTTAGATGCGTTATAAATTAAATGGATGTGGCAACCCATACGATGACTGACTGGTTTAATTATTGCAGAGAAGTGTTCGGATGCTTGCCTGGAGTTTAATGGTAAGATTGGAGAAGGAAAAACTGGAAATTGACGAGAGAAAATTTGGTAAAAAGTACTATAATAGGGGTAGACAAGTGGAGGGTAAATGGGTACCTATTTGGTAGAAATGAAAGGGTCATGGACAAATGTTTTATGGCTGTAGTGGATGATAGGAGTAAGGATGTGTTGCGAAACATTATTCATGAAAGGATTTGGCCCGGAACTTCCATAGCGTCTGACTGATGGAAGTCTTATGCTCGTATCACTAACCCGAACTACAAAGATTTCAAAAGTTATCGGTTTGAGCCTCTGGCAGTCAGCCATAGTCAACACTTTAAAGACCGGATTGCAGGAGCCCATTCCAATGCAATCAAGGGGACAGTAGGTGCAGTCAAACGAATCCTTAAGAGAACCAGTATGGTTAACGACCAATTTGATGGTTACCTTGCCGAATACACATGGTGCCGGAAACACAATGAAACGAAAATTCAGCAGATGTTTCTTGCATTTTTGGCTGAAATAACCAAAATTTACAACCCTGAGGAGACAGTAAATTGAATCATCCATTTTATTTTCTTTACTTTTCACAGTTTATTTGTGTATTAATTATTTTCATTTCCATATATATAGCAAATCGAATCGCCTAGATGGCCACCATTATCATTTGGCGACAAAACATGCACACGATTTGACATCTTTACCCTTGGAATAAAAAATTTACCAATTACAATCTTTCAGTTCAACCCATAATATTTTCTCAACAGACTCAATTATCAGATGAATGTTATTTTGCTTTTACATTCCAAATTTCAATTCCATAAATATTGAATAGTTATTCTAGCAGTGTAAAGAATTCTAAGGGATCAATGCACTTTCCAAACAAATTAAAATAAAATGAACCAATATATTGCACAAAACAAAATAAAACTAGTAAAATTGCTAATCAATAAAGATTTATGTGCAAAATTGGAATGCTTTTGTGATACTGCAGAAAATCTTTCGTTGTGAATATCTTTACTACAATATATCAAATAAATATCTAGAACATTTTAAGAAAGTAAGTTACCACAATTTAAGTAATTTGAGGGAATATACATTGAGCATCCCCACTCATCACATGTAATGTTTGAAACACTGATGAGTAGGCTTGTGAAGAACACCTATTGGTCAATAGCTTAAGATTGACGGTGACCTGATTTTATGAAATCAGCAAATACTATATTTCAGTGTCTTCAAAGAGAGGATGATTTTCAATATAATTTTGAGGTGAACTCAGAATGAGCCTAACTTTTTAAGGATAAAATAACAAGCATTTTGTTCAGTTATTATATTTTCAATAGTATTAAACGCAACAGAAAATAAAATGAAAATTTTTATTCAAATCGGCATACCCTGAAGTAAAAATGTGATACTGACAAGATCTCCTTTGGTCATAACAAAATGGTTTTTAAATTGGTGGACCCAGCCAAGAGAAAATTCTGCCTACTCTACTGCTGAACACTGATAAAGTAATCGATATCAATAGATTGTACACTTAATTTAAAAACATGAACAAAGTAATGGGAAATAGACTCTCGGTCAACTTTGTTACATACAAGAATATTTTTTTAACACAATACTTTGTAAAGCCTGCCATTTTAATCAAATTTATTCAACAAATGCTGTTTAAAAGTTTACTATAAAATAGACTGACCAATTTTTATTTCAGCAAATCACAGTTGATAAAGGCACAATTTTTAGCCTAAGGATGAAAAGTTGGAACGTTTTTAGTGAATCCGAAGATTATCTTCCGATACAAAATTCACACACCCTGTCGTTCATTTGCACAATATATTTCATTTTCATGTAAAAATGTTGTAATCAGCAGAGAGAGAAATATAACGACATAATATTCCTGCATTGACCACGAAAGACTTGTCATTGAAGAAATCAGATCAACAGATATTCCAAAATTTATGGCAGGAAACAAAATGAAACAGACGAACAAGATTTTAAAAGGATGATCATAAAATATATAATTTTAAGCGAAGAAATTAGACAATAAGAAAATTAACTATTTTCGAGTACCTTTACAAAACGTTACGTTCATTTTGAACAACAATGACCTTGGAATTCATGTTTCTGAACATATTGAATCGTAAACGAATCAAACAATCCGCGAATAAACATACCGCCTTGTTCCAATCGTGCTCATAAGCAGTTCAAACAAAACAAGTTTACGTAATGAAATCCTTCGAACGTCTATAAACCCGAGTAATGGCAAACACATGTATAGGCGGTATATGAAACAGATTACACCGTTTATTCAAGAATTTCCGACAAATACACATTTTTGCGTCCATTAATATTAAACAGAGACAACTAATGAAGTTTCAAAATACAATGCCGAAAAAGATTCTAACTTACCGAAGGGCAACGGAACATTCTTTAATAACTTTGCATTAAAGAAAAGTGGCACCATTAGAAAACTGAGTTCAATGGCGGCTAGATGCCAGATTTTGCAAACTGCGTCACAGTCGAGATAACTGCGGATCATGAATCTCGTGCAAACACTGATTCTCTTCATGTAAATATAAAAGGAGAATGGGAAATTAATACAATTATTGCAATGAAGCTGTCCTGTTTGGCTCCAAAAGTTTAAAATGAAACCCCAAATTTTCTTTAGAAAAAATTGTTTGCTGTCATGAGACCTAACTACTTCGGGAGAATTAGCGTGGATTCTCTTCTCAAAAAAATAAAGCGTCAGGTTTGGAACAAAACGCATTTTCATATTGATTTGATACTTAGAATAACGACTTATATAATAATTTTGATGGCAGGTATGAATTTTCATTAATGTCATACTGAAGCAATACAACGGGCTATTGATGACAGTCCTGAATCAATCGGGAAAGATACGAGGACAACACATAATTTTGAACCACCTTCAGATGACGATGAATACACCTGAGCTCGCACCCCACTCTCCAAACTTCCACACCACGACTCGTCATCTGACCGTGGTTCAAAATTACGTGTTGTTGTCCTCGGGTCTTTCCCTTTGGGGATTGATCTCGGACCGTCGTCAATTGCCCGTTATGTTGCTCTAGTATGACGTTGTTAAAAATTACCATTCCATACCACGGCAACATGAATAATAAGGTGAAGTAATTAACAGGAAAGTGACAATGGAAGTGTTATTAATATTTTATGCATTTTTTCTTGGATTTTGAAAACGCTGAGTGCTTGTGGACAAATTGATAAAAAATTGAGCTTCAATTTTTCTTTAAAATATTTCTTTCATTTTCTTCCACTGATTTTTTTGCCCCAAGGTGTTGCCTCGTGATATGACCGTGGTTCAAAATTACGTGGTGTTGTCCTCGAATCTTTCCCTTAGGGAATTGATCCCGGATTGTCGTCACTAGCCCATTGTATTCCTCTTGTGTACAACGTTAATTAAAATTACTTTAACTTACTTTCACTGATATATTGTTTGTTTTACCATGTATTATTTCGAAAAGAAAATGTGTACAACCTTAGTACAGCGCCACGTAGTGTCATGAGATAAAACGAAATATATTCCGCAAAATCCGTGAGAAGTTAGCCTTATTGGTTATTATAATTTAAGGCTGAAATCTCCATTGAACCGACCGCGATTTATATACAATACAGCAAAGCAAAGTGAGTGTAAAAAGCTTAATTTTTTTATTTTTAAAAATTACAATTTCACTGTAAATTATTGGTTTTGTTAAATTTGCATTGTTTTCTTTCGTCTTTCACACATGTGATTGTATTGTGCTTTAATTTGTGTTTCTGATAACCTTTCTATGCCCTTTCCGCAATTGCACTCGTTGCTGTGAATTGTTGATTATTGCTAGGGTCTGATGTCCACTGCAATTTTTTTCCAACCCTTTGAATAAATATCCCAAGTGAATAAATTGAAAATATTTCCGAAAAGTTGCCGTTTTTGTCGATTTGATGTTCCTGGGTTTTTTTCGCGATGAAATCATTCTTCAAGGAATAATTTCGAAACTTCCAAGCAAATTATTTGAGGAACAAATGAAATGAATAGGAAAGAAGTCATTCTTCAACAAACAGTTGCCTGTTCTGCCTATCTCAATCACTAAAAATATACATACACACATGTCTTGGAGGTTTCTGGATCCTTGAAATTAAATTTTAATTATGTCCTGTTTTCCTATTTTTGTTGAGGTGTCAACAGGCAGTAATTGATCTGTTAGGAGAAGTTAGTTACAGGAAAAAAAGCTCCGTTGAGGTAATTTTCAACTGTACATTCAAGATTTTTTGTAGTTTGCATTTGTTTAAAATTAGCATTGGTAGGATAGGTTGCTTGATTTTTTTCGCTCGAAAGTTCGTAATAATGACCAATGATCTACCATTATTTGTTTATTTTTCAAATAAAATTCATATTTAAACTTTGCACAAACATTTTAGTGATCAACAATAAATTTGCATGAAATTTATAGCTAAAAATTTTTAATGTATTAAAACAGGATCTTTTTGTAGCTAATTTGTACTTGATATTTTATTTGAAACTTAGTTACGAAACAAACTATTAAATATTGAAAAAGTAACATGGTAATAATGGTTAGAATAATATTAAACAAGTAAACTAAATTGTTGCTGACTTTGGCATTCTTATGAACAGAAACTAAGATCAGTCTTCTAATTCTACCAATTTCTCTCCTAAACATAATATAAACAAAACTGTCATTAGTATTGGACAAAAATTTGATCCGAGCTGCATAACATGTTTGGGGAATGCAATTTTTATGTTTTGTGCGGCAATTATTATGCTTTCAACACGTGCTTTTATGCTTTCACTTTTTCAAATTCATCACCAATTATATCCTTTTTCAGATTGAAATTATTTTCACTTAGTTTGAGATAACCTATTTAGATTATTTTATCCTCTTCTAACTTTTTCTTATTTTATCCTTTCACAATATAGCAGACTAACCGATCTGGTGGTTAAGGTGTTAGCCTCTAAGTCGGAAGGTTCCTGGTTCGTATCCGGATCAGTGCATGAATATTTGTAAGCGTTCGTTGTAGAGGTGGCAGGTGCACCTTAAATCTGTCGTGGCCGAAAGTCCTCGCGTTGGGTTGGTGTGGAAGTTTGGAGAGTGGGATACCAGCTCAGGTGTTGCATTGTCATCTGACTGTGTATTTAATGATGTACAAATAAATTTTGAATTTTTTCATTTTTTTGCTATTACGTAATTTATTTTAGATTTTAGTGTATCAAACATAAATGCAACTTGATTTTCATAAATGCAACTACATTTTCATAAATGCAACTTTATTTTCATAAATGCAACTTTTCCCATTTTTACTGCAACAAAAAAGTTGCCCTTATTATAACAGTTTAATTTAGAGTATTAACAACAAATCATGCATCAAATTGAAGGTAAACTCACCTAGTTTTTCTTACAAATGTTCAATACGTGCATCTTAAGTTATACGGCACACATCCAACCTAAAGTCCGAATCTTCCCACACTTTGGTTAACAAGTCCGGAGCAATAGCATCTTCAATTCTGTGTCTCAACTCTGGCAAATCATTAGGTAACGGCGGAACATAAACACGTAGATGTTCTATAAATCCCCAAAGGAAAAAAATCGCATGGCGTTATGTCAGGTGAACGTGGAGGCCAGCGAAAGAGAGCTCTGTCGTCTCGACCATTACGACCCATCCAACGATCAGGGACTTCGACGTTCAACCACTCTCGTACAAAGAGATTCCAATGGGGAGGGGCTCCATCTGTTGCCAAATAAAGTTTACAGGTTCACCCTCTACTCATTGGGGAAAGAGCCATTCTTTCAACATATCCAGATAAGCCACCCCTGTTACGGTAACAATTGAACTTAACGTTTTTAAGAAAAACTAGATGAGTTTGCCTTCAATTTGATAAACGTATGAATTGTTGTAAATAGTCGTTATAATATACCATTGAAACTGGGACATTCTTTTAGGGATACCCTGTATAATTACTAATATAGTCTCCTTATATTTGATACTAGACACTGCGTGGCTAGCCCGGCGTTGCCCATGACCGTGGTGTAAGGTATTAATCTGGTGTTTAATTTACCGCAGATTTCAAACTCGTTGAAGATATATTCAATTAAAAAATTATTTATTTACAGAAAATAATATTTTTAGGTATTAATCTAAACTGAAATTTTCCGCAGATTTCAAATCCGTTTAATTTTTTACTCCATCTTTAACGGTCTAGGAGATAGAAAAGATAACTTTGACTTCAGTTAAAAGATTAATCGTATGACTGGGAAATCAATCGCGTAAAATCAAAGCGGAAACGAAGAAAATAATTTTATCCGCGTTTTGCGGTTGAAAAAAAAAATTGGCAGGATTCCAAACCCTGACTGCAAGGTCGCACGAGTAGAAAAAGTTCTCCGCGTTTGAAAAAGCGATGGTGAATAAAACTATTAAATTCATTTAAAAATCTTCTAGATGGAATTTTGAAATTATTCGATTCCCAAAAATTGCAAATAATTCGGACTACCTGTGCACGAAATCTCATTGCTGTAAATGCCATAGAATCGTCAGAATTTTGCTGCCCCAAACAGACAAACAAATAAACACTTCCTTTTATAATATTAGAGATTTGCAAGAAAAACTAAGTGAGTTTACCTTCAATTTGATGCATGATTTGTTGTAAACAGTCTAAATTAAAATGTTATAATACACCATTGAAACTGGGACATTCTTTTACGGACACCCTGTATAATTATTAATATATATTCATCTCCTTTTACCGGTATAGTGGTTAAGGTGTTAGCCTCTAGATCGGAAGGTTCCTGGTTCGAATCCGGGTCTGGGTATGGATGTTTGTAATCGTATGGTGTAGAGGCGGCTGGTGCACCTTAAAATCTGTCGTGGCCGAAAGTCCTCACGTTGGGTTGGCGTGGAAGTTTGGAGAGTGGGGTGCCAGCTCAGGTGTTGCTTCGTCATCTGACCGTGGTTCAAAATGACGTGGTGTTATCTTCGGATCTTTCCCTTAAGGGATTGATCCCAGACCGTCGTCAAAAGCCTGTTGTGTTGCTCTAGGACGAAGTTTACCTTACCTTTCGCAATATACCTTTTAAATACAGCTGCATGAGATATCTATCTTTTGCATCCTAAACTTTTCTTTTTAGGCAGGACAGAAGTGTATAGTACAGGATCTTAAATCAGAGGTAGGTATTAATTAACAAAGTGAAACAGCACAAAGGGCTATTGTCGACAGTCCGGGATCCATCTTGAAGGGAAAGAAACGAGGACAACATGTAATTTTTAACTCCTGTCAGATGACGAGGCAATACCTGATCCAGCACCCCTCTCTCCAAACTTCCATGCCATTACTGATCTAACGTGCATTAGCCCCATTTACACAAGGGCCTTTGGTTGGACTGGGTTTCAAACTCATAATTCTTCAATTGCTAATCCTTTACTCTTCCAAACTGGGCTATCACAGCCCTGATCTTGAATTAGAATGCCTTACTAACAGAAAGTTCAGTGTAAATTAGGGTAGGATCATGTTGTTGTGGGGTGGATGTTGTTTCAGAAGAGGAATTAGAGATCACCGGACTCTAATGCATAGACTAAATTTGCTGTGGTTGAAAAAGAATAATTCTGTGTTACCAAAGACCATGTCAAAGCAATTTTACCTACTCCAACCTGTAGCAAAGAAGGACATAAAGAAATTTTCCAATTTGAGGGCACTGTTAATGTGTAAGAAATGTAATGTTTGTTTGTTCTTCTTACCTAAATTTGTATTTTTTTTTTTAATTTTTAGTTTTTTCTTTTTTTATTTTTTTTTAACACTAAATGCATTTTTTATTCAGTAAATGCTTGAATTATTTATTTTTACATATTCCTGGAAGTTCACCTCATGATCAATGCAACTTTCAAGTGTCACTATATTTTGCTGGTGTAAGAAGTGGGAGTATTTGGTAAAGGTAAAGATCAAAACGGGGTTGTTGTAAACATGGAATTAGAAGGGTAAAAATACCATTGGAGTTGCTTCTACTGCTCATGCTGTCACTTATTCAATATTCAATCTTGCAAGGAATATCGTTGTTTACAATTACCCCTACTTTCAGAGGTAATTGTAAACACATGGGGTAATTGTAAACGGACGAGTTCGGTGTTAAATTTCTTTTCAAGAATTTTTGTACTAATTAAATATCAAAGCAGAATAATGACAAGTTGATTTAGTAGGGTGAACAATGTTTAATTAATTTATCAAGAGTTTGAAAATAGGGATTGAAAGTAAACGTACAAATTCTGTTAACAATTACCCCGCCTTACCCTACTCTATTAAGACCTTGTTTTGTAAAAATTTCATTACATCTGCCTTTATCCTCAGTATTTCACTTCCAGTAGGTAATTGACATCCTGGTCAAATACTGGACAGTCTCATTTTTTACATTTAATTTACCCTAATCAATTGTCAAGCACTTACTCGTGAAATAAGTGTTTTATGTCTAATTTCAAATCAGTTTACCTGAAAATCTAATGATTGACCAATTTTATCAATTGGAACACATACAGTTTTTTTATTAGTGAATAGACCACTGTTCATGGTTTAAAATTAATGTTGATGTGAAAAATTATAGACAGGGTGTCTGTGAAATCTGGAAAAATTGGGGAAAATTTCCAAATTTCACAAAAAAAAATAAGGGAAATTTTGACAACAAAACGGACACTATTGTAGTTTGACCTATTTAGAGATGCTCAATTATGAGTACTTTTGAGAATTGAATAAATTGTTTTGCCTGAAATTGTAATTCTAATAACCCTGCCGTCATAATTTTAGAAAACCGACACCTTAGTTTTTTTTTGTGACTGCATCATCTTGTTCCCGTGAGACTAGCGATTTAACTTGTATACAATTTGAAAGAAATAATGTTTTCTTGTGTATTAAATTAATATTTTTTGTTTGCTATTACATTTTTGAGAATATTGCATGTCTTGTGTCTGGTGCAGCATGGCCCTATACGTGCCATAAAACCCAAAAATTAACTCATTCATGGTCAACCTATATATCAGAGTTGGCCATGTGTTAGTTCTTTGTAATATACTGGGTATTCTAAATGTATCACATATATCCAAATTTGTTCTTTTTACTAATCTTATTTATTTTTGAAATAGAAAATGGATATGGAAAGGAAGCACATGAAGTTTCCTTTAACTCTTACTGCTAAACTAGTTCGATTTCCATACAAATGGCACTGGGATAATTTCTGGCTACCAAGATTTCTAGTTCTAGGAATCGCTGTGTCTTACCCGTTCTTCTTGTACGTTCATCGAAAAGGTATGCATACGTAAAATTTCCAAATCATTTTATCTATTTAATCATGTAATATCATGTTTTATGTCATGTTATTTACCAGGGTGTCAAGATTTAAATCAAATGATTTTTTTTAATCATTGATTTAAATCACAACCAATCTTACATTTTTATAACTAAGTAAATACACCCTAGAAAAATCACAGAATTTGTCAAATGCTTTGAACTTTCTTCACTCGTGGTGATTTTCAGCCCTAATAGCTATACCTCGTACTGATGAGCTTTTAAAAAGAATGTTTGGCATTGGGCATTTGCAAATAATCTGAGGTATCTATGGACTTAGTAATCTGTTGAGTGTTGAGTCAGGGTTCTGCCAAACAGTAAAGTAAAAAATAAGTTGACATCTATTTGAAAGTTTTGACAATGTTCATGCATAATTTTTATGTTGCAAACAATACAGCAGCAGGCCTACTTCTACGTAAATGACAAGACAGCCAAAGAAAATCCCCACAAAGTAGGCCTAAACTAATTATTACTCCTTTAATTGGATTGACCAATAGCTTAGCTATAGTAATTTTTCACTACTTTTTTTTAAATTGAGATATAAATACAAAATAACACAATTAATGTGATTAATAATTTATTAAATAAAAAATTCAACTGAGCTTTCTATTTGAAAGGATGAAAGTTTAAACACTATGAACATCTTTTATTATGCAAAATGCACCCTGAAACAGTCACCTTTTACTATAAGAGTAGTGATCCACAACAAATATTTATTTAATCAGACTAATTTAGGTCTCACACTTACTGATATATTTGTTGACATGATGATGTTAATTTACCCAAGAAAAATTATGTAGGATGTCAACTTGTGTTTTAAAGTTAAACAAATGTTTTATTTTTTGCTCTTGTTTTGATAATTCATTTTTTAAATGCATTACCATGTAGCAAACACACTATGACTTTTAGTAAAATAAATATGAATTTACCATATTACAAATTCTGATTGTTTACTTAAATAAATGTTGGTTTACATGTCATGTTAGAAACTCAATTTTTATTTAACAAATTTATAGGCCCTACAGAAATTTAAATCAAATAAATCTGATTTAAATAAAATAAATACGATTTAAATCAAATAAATCTGATTTAAATAAAATAAATACGATTTAAATCAAATAAATACGATTAGTTGATTTAAAAAATATATATATGATTTTTTTACACTTTGTTATTTACTTACCTACTTGATTTAGTAGAATAACGATTCTATTAATTTTCTAAATAAAGTTATATGATTTGTATATCCATCAGTTATAGAGTTATAAATAGGGCAACTTTTTGCAACAAATACAACTTTTTTTCCACGCGTGCTACGCTGCATGTAAAGTATTATAACTAAAATTCCTAATAAATGGGGTGCATAGTAAATGAGTTATAACCGCAACATAAATGCAACCACCTGCAACTTTTTAAAATATATCTTAAAATTACTTAATATCGAATTACTATTTCACTTTTTGCTCTCTGAATCAACCCTTCGATCACGTGCGTCTGATCTGCGAACGCCAAAGTATTGCGGATCAAACAAGTTCATGGTAAGAAGGTGTTCGTACTAAGACAAAAGTGAAATAAATGGTAAGAAGTACTTTAACACATTGGTTGGCACTCTTGATAATCCAGAGGAAATTTGCGTAAGCGACTGCAGAGTTCGCGAGGTGAGTGTCGATCAATATGTTGTTCGCCTTGTAGATGACGTTTTAAAATCTCTGAATGTTGAGCGAAAGGATTTTGCGCTTCTACTGTCCGATACAGCACATTATATGACTGCAGCTGGCGCAGGTTTTCAATGTTAAAGAAATTACTGGCCAAGGATTGGCCATTTAGCGTTCTTCTGTATTTCAGTATGTATTATAATACTGCTGTACACGAATAAAATTGTCAATATTAAAAAAAAATTTTACAAAGAATTTATTTTGGAATTTAGTGTATCAAAAATAAATGCAACTTTAGGGAATGATAAATGCAACTTTTCCCATTTTTACTGCAACAAAAAATTTGCCCTAGTTATAAACAAAGCAAGGGACTGCATTACTATATCATTGAAAGTTGGTTTAAAAATTAAAAAATACTTAATTTTGTAACTTTTATTTAATCTTCAAACTGCAGTGCCTAGATTTTTTCAATCGTCTCGCAGAACGACTCGGATGGTATGTAGTATCCTATACGTTACAACTTTCGAGCGATGTATTGCCAATTGTGGTAACCTTCCCGTTTTCACGCTTTTCTTAGTTTTAAGGCAACCCTAGATATTTTCTCCTGACGATAATAAACAGGTCTCATGATTGGTTAAGGAAGAAAATACGCTTTTCCACTTTTATTTTTAATGTAGAACGGAATTAAAATTTAGACAGTCTTTGAAATTGTTGGGTGCATATGAAATTTGCTCTTGATTTATAAAATCGACTTGTTTTATTAATTTTCAAAATTTTTATGATAAGTTTGGAAAGCAGATTGTAAGTTACAATTTTTTAAATTTGTCACTTTATTTAAATTTTAATTAAAATTTCGAAAAAAAATTGGATTAATTTGATTTTTTAAATTGCAGATTGGAATTTAGAATTTTTTTCCCCTTTTGGTTGCTCATTTTCCCTTAGTTGATTTGATATAGCAGTGGATAGTGTTATTGAACGTTAGAAAATGTTTTTTTTTGTTTTTTTTTGCAAACATGTAGTAGCTTGATTGGGAAGAGGGTGAAGTGTCTTTCATGTGAGAATGATATGATTTTAACATTGAGAAAGGATGCTGGTGATAGGTAGGAGTGGAAATGTAGAAAGATAGGACAAAAGTTTGGCAATAGAAAGTATAACGGGAGTAAGAAATTGGAGGGTAAATGGGTGTTTGGAGGACTTGAACGAGGGACGGATAAATGTTTTATGGTTGAGGTGAAAAATAGGAACCAGAAAGTTTTGGCTGAGGTAATTCAGAGCTGAATTTTGCAAGGAACTACAAAAATTTCTGACTATTGGAAGTCATATGCTGGTATCAATACCCGAAGGACAAAGAGTTCAAGGGTTATCGATTCGAGCATATGACTGTTAACCATAGTCAGAATTTCAAGGACCCGGCTATGAGGGTAAGTTTGATTTTTGTTCAGCTTTTGGTTATATTACAAACACTGGACTATGCTTGGGTGGGCACCCAATACGGTGACTTATACGCATGGAAGCCAACGGGGCCGGCAAGGTAGCCGGCAGGCGGGGATTGCGCGTTATACGCTGTGACTTATCTACAAACAAATTTCTCCCGGTATACTGGTTTAAACACATTGAAACCTTAAGCGCAATACGCTTTGACCTCTAAAAAACAATTTCAAGATTTCTTGTTTTGAATTTTCTATGCATTGCAAAGTTTCTAATTCAAAATTGATAAAAATCCGGACGTTTTAAAAAAAGCGCGTTTTTTTTTTTTTTTAGTTAATTTTTTTTTTTTTTTAAACAATTATAAATTATTTGTTTATTATTTAAATTTTTTTTTTTAAGTGACAAAACTAGGATGAAATTGACGCAAAATTGCGTACATGTTCGGAGAAAACCAGACTGAAATATTAGAAAATTTTCAAGTGAAATTTATATTGCTTTTTTCTTAATTTTTAAACAAATTATTATTATTATTTATGCACTGTATGCAAAGGTTCACGTTGTATATGGCGGCCATCTTGGAATTGCTTACATCGGCCGCCATCTTGATTTGGCGTAAACAATCGCTTTGGCGGCCTAACGTATCGGATGCTACCACTCCACCAACGACTCTTTCGCCTGCATCTCCGAGACACCTTACCTAACTTGAGCGATAGAGACTTAAGTGGCATTTACGACTGACACTTTCCTTTCATAGTATTGTGTGGCAAATCGTTTGGCTAGAGAGATATCATCAGAGCATACTTCTACATTCACCCAAAGTGTTCACACCTCATAGTCGACAGATCTATACCTTGTAAACGAAATTTTACAACAAAAGTATCTGCCGCAGCATAAAAGTTAAGATTATCAATGATTTGTTACTTGAATATTTGAGCTAACAAAAATGAACGTATTGTTCTAATGCACCTAAATTTGTTTTTAGGGTTAACCATTTTGAATATCTAATTTCTATTTAAAATTTCTGATCATTTGGCACTTTATACAAGGGAATTTTTCTAGCACTAAATCAAAATCATTCAACTCTTTCTTTTTACTGAACATGGAAGATACATGAGTCAATTTTGTGTTGAAATGCATAATTCAGAAAGAAAATCGACTTTATGAGGACAAAATAGTGTTAAAGCTTTTTATTTTCCGTTGTAAAAAGAAAGATTTTTTTGTAAGAATTCTTTCATTGGCAACATGATAAGTGCGCCAAGACTGTTGCCACCGAATGAGGCAGAGAATGCAGCTGTACCCATTGCTATTTTTAGCATAGATAAATCATGTCAATTTTGCAAATCACTCGAGTTACTAAGATCAGATCTTCAAGCATTAAGAGGACTCTGTATGCTTGAAACTAGTTTGTTTGCTTGACATAAAAATTGATCTGAATATCCATAGTCAGATAAATGAAGTGGTTTTTGAATTAAGTCGCTAAAAAAATTATTTTTTTTTATACACAAACATTTTTTGATGTATTCATTTGGTTGCTGCGAAACATTAAGCATGAGATTTTAGATAACTTTATTGTTTTTTTTTTAATTACAAAATAAAATATAATCACCTAAAATTGTTAAAAATATGACTTGTGAGTACTTTTTATTTGATCTTCCTCTTTCTTAAAACGATTGTTAACCATGAATTGTGAAAAACGAAAAATGTATGTTGCAAGTTCAAAAAAGCCTTTAAGTGTTTGAATTCGGTAAGCACTTGAAAAATGAAATAGGGGGAAGCTGTTTAAATTTTATTTACTGCAGTGTCTGTCTTGGGTTTGGTGCAGTATGGCCAAATATGGCCCTGGTGCCTTAACACTAGAACGTCTGCTATTGCAATTACCCTCAAACGTCCGCCAGTGTCATTTCGACACTGGTAAATAAACCGCATAAAATAATTGCAATGACTAACTATTACCAAGACTAATATTAAATTGAGTTAACTTTAAAGATTATTTCATGAAATTTACATAGAATATGACCCTATATATATATATATATATATATATATATATTTTTTTTTAATTTAATTTTATTTTATTTATTTAAATATGTATATATTTATTTATTTAAATATATATATATTTATTTATTTAAATATATATATTTATTTATTCAAATATATATTTATTGCGAAATCATAGCAAAATTGTTAGCTCGAATTCTCTGAGAACGTGTGGATTTTAAATAAAATCTTAAAGTCTAAGGATTTCTCTAAATCTATTTCGACTTATTGTTTCCGAACAGAAGTTTAGGTTCCAATAGTCAGACCTTAGGGACTGCAGTTCAATGTTCTTGGCACCACTTACTCCGCAAGCATAGAATATCACATGAAAAGCACATAATTCATGAATAGATACAGACTAGCTGATATCATTAAAACTATTGTAGCTTCAACATTTGTGAATTTTCTTATGTGTTCGAATATGTAACTCTCGATGAAAAGTAAACAGGAACTCATGAAGTATTCATTAACGTTTTGTTTCGCACAGTTGGTCGTACAAGTACTTTGATGTAAAACAAATCTTCGCACTCACTTTCATGTAAATTGGGGGCATTGGAATCGAAATCCAAACAAGAGAGCTCTCCACCATCCAATTCGTTTTTAGCAAGTTCTTGCAACAAATTACTATCAATTTCTTCGGGTCTTTGACCTTTACAACGAGCCATCATTTTCGTGTCTAGGGTACACAAGGTTCGAAAATCGAATATGTTTATTTTATAAGCAGATAAACAAGTATAAACGACGAAACACTTTGACCCAATCACACTAGTATAATTTATTAGTTTCCGCTATGAACATTTAAACATTGTGTTCAAGGTCGAACAGTTGTGCGATAAGAATTTGTCTGGTTTGCTAATCAGTGATCTCGTATTAAGTTGAACGGAAGCTATTTCGAATGATAAATTCACTTGGTGTTGAATTGACACCAGCGGACGTTCTAGGTAAATTTAGCTGTAAAATTTTTATAAATGAAACTTGATCAACAAAATTTCTAGTGTATTCATCTAGGAAAATGATTAAAAGTTTCCAAAAATTTTCAAATTCAATTCACATTTTGAGAACAAAATAAACAGGCTCCAGTGTCTAATCGACACCAACGGACGTTCTAGTGTTAAACCCCAATTCAACCAACCCAGGGGTTTTACTGCCTCTGATAAACAAGGATTTTGTAACTCCAGGATGTCCAAGCACTCTTTCTCTGTCCTTTCTTTTCACAATTTCTTGGTATTGTATATATATCTAAATAGCTAAAATTTCATTTATAGAAGCAAAAAATAATTTGGTTTAAATATTTTTGATTTATAAAGTTTAGTAATACCGTAAGCAATGCAGTCATCTTGTTCATTTGCAAGTTATCAGAGTTCAAATTTTGTTTTAGAGGTTACTGTAATAAACTTCATAAAGCAAGTGCAAAGATAAATAATTAATTTTTATTCTAATCTTCATTTCAGTAAACACACCTGAAAACAAAGCTGAATGGGCAGAAAAGCATAAGAAGGAAAGACAATGTAAGTACATAGGATTTCAGTGAATAATTATTTCCTGTTAAAAACCTAGACGAGAAGTCTTTTTACGAGTCTAAGCATAGGTCACATGAAAGTGACACAAAAATTTCTTTTACTTTCAAATCCCCTACTAATGTGTGCATGCAGTGAATATTTAACAGTTAAACACATTCTAGGCAACTGCCCAAAATTTAAAGTTCACCGACAACATCATTCGGTACTATTGATTGTAACTTCAATAGTACCAAAGTGGATAATAAAATTTATTTTAATTTTTTAGACATTGGTTTTTATAACTTAATCATAGGATTAAATAAACCTTTGTCATGGTGCACTCATCTTTCTGTTACCTTGTGTTTGGTGCAGTATAGCTGATCTGGCTCTTGTGACATAAAACTTATCAATGAACCAAACCTGTTGAAAACCACTTTTTAAGCAAATTTGTCAACATTCGTAGGCATTATATAGAGGTAAAATCCCTGAATGTCTACCAAGTCATGGAATTTCATAGTAGTGCAGTTTATCAAGATTTATACAGTTCTCAAGAAGTGTCTTTGAAGTCCTTTATTTCCCACACTTGTTAATTTTTTTATTCACCTTAATTGATACATTTTCATGTTTTAAAATGGTAATTTAAATTTTCTAATTTTTTTCCTTGTTGCTTATATTCTTTCGTTTTAATTGTATTTCATCGTACAGAAATTCATTTTTCTAAAAATTCTGAATTAAAAAATAAATGTTTTAATATAGAGAGGTGTAATTTTATTAGAACGTATTTTTATATGCTTTTTCTAAAATTAAAGAAATAATTATTGCTAAATCAGCTGTTAACTCCAAAATAGACCTTGGTCCTTTCTCTACCAAGGTACAGAAATACAGCAGGGGTGAAAATCTTCCGTGTTTACGTGGATTTACACTTTCTTTTTTCTGAGAAGTTCTGCTTTTTCTACAATTTTTTCTTCATAATTAAATAATATCATAGAATTACAGCCTAAGAATAAATGTAAAAAAAAAAATCATCAGGAAAGCTTAAATATACTAACTAAAACTATAAAGAGTATGTTTGAAAAGATACAAAAGAAAAATGGAATAAGGTGCTTTTGAATTATAAAAATACAGACTTGTCATAAATACATATTCTGTACCAGTATTGCAGCCACAATGAGGGGGTTATGGGTTAATGCTCCCCCCCCCTTCCAAAGACAAATTTCATTGTTTATAGTGGACTTATATTTACAGTTTATACAGCTTATAAAGCTAAATAACATGCAAATATACATGCTAATCATAAACACATATTCTGTACAATTGGTGCAGCCATATGAGGTTATGGGTTAACCTCCCTACTTCCAAAGACAGATTTTATTGTTTTTAGTGGACTTTATAGGGCTTTATCAGACTAAATTTGACTACCCACCCCCCAAATAAAATTTCTGGCTGTACTGTACACACATTTAGTATACAAGTATACTATTCTTATTCAGCTATTTTTGTAGTTCAAAATAACACTGCATATATTTTCCTCTTTTTTTTATTACATTTTTACTGTTTTTACCCCTGGTAGTGGTTGTACTAGATGGTCTTTCTTCACAAACTCTTTAAAATATAAACGGTTCCCTCCATGCTAAAGGAGATATCTCGGATGCAATGTTTCCCCAAAGGGGAAAAAAGAAATATAAAAACATCAGCTCTCCATAAAGTTGAAAATTAACGGTTGCCACGAGGCTACTGAATGTTTGAATGTGGAGGACTGAAAATTTTTGCTGCAGTCGCCAAACTTTCTTAAAAACATTAGTTTATATGGTGGAACTTCCGATTTTACGTTTCTTCTTCCTCAGGACTGTAAAAGTTTTCAAAAGGAAACAAAAAAGCATGGACACACATATATAGTATAATGTGTGTGTATTGTGTATAAAATATGTGGCCACTGAATGAAGCCAATTCGCCACTTACAAATTTTCACCTTTAGCTCTCCTGTACTTTCTTAATTACAGGCATACTATGTGAAAATTTTGCTGTTACAAATGTTGAGGTTCTTTCTGTTTAAGCTTTGGTCAGTTTTCTTCTGAAAGGTATATTAAATGAGCTAGGAAGTAAGGGACACCCAGTGCTCATTTGTAACAAACTGAAAATATGCTGATTCCTTTATCAAACATATCGAATTTTCTCTTGAAAGAACGTAAGTTCAAATATATCCATCCTTTCAATGTGGACACATGTCAAAATCAACCAAAACCGCTTTGTGCAATGTATGCCTTAATTGTATAAAACTTGGTCTGCTGGTAAACAGATTTGTGAGTGACGTTTGTTTTTGGTAAGCAAAAAGAGAAATATTTGTTGGTGAGTTGTTATTTTCATCTGAACAGCTACACTCCTAGGTGCCCGAACCTTTGATTCCCCCAAATAGGAGAGGTAAATATTTCCAATGATAAACTAAATAAGTTTAAAAACCACCTGCACCAAGCATGGCCTTGGAGCTTGTCTCCCTAGGAACACTTTCAAAGTTTTGGTGGCAGAACTCTGGACCACCAAACATAAGAGATAAATATTACAAATACCAGTGACCACGAATATGCAATGGCTCAGTCTTTTTAATTAGGTCAATTTATCAGAAGTGATGCTAAGTTCCAAACTCATTGGGTCCTGATGCCCTCGGGCACATCTTTAGGTGTATATGGGCATCACAACCCTGTTGTTGTTCACGTGTCCATTGTAGTGGGGAAGCCGTCTAGATTCCATCAAAAGCATTGGTCACAGCCTCTGCCAATGTTGTTGCATCCCAGCTGTAGAGGATCTCCCGTAATGGGTCCCTGAGTGGAACCATTCCAATCTTCAAAAGATTCACCGCAACAGTTGGGCATTCCCAGATGTGGTTGGCGTGAGTTGGACTTCGGGGCAGTTTTTACAATGGGCATAGGTTCTTGTTTTGTCCGGATGGATCTTCATGCCCTTATAATGCTCAGTTCCAAGCCTGGCAATAGTGGATGTGATATTTCTGGGACAGTCTAATTCTGTTATAAGGGGTTTCTTATATGTGTGAGTCATAATTCTATATCTGGCCACTGCGTCAGCATCAGCAAGTGTGATGGTGGTGCACCTCTGATCAAGTTCTCTAGCTTCTTTGGCCAAAGAATCCGCACATTCATTTCCCTCAATATTGACATGTGCTGGTATCCATTGCACAACCCTGTGAGGTACCCAAGTGATTCTTCTGTTTCAACCTCATCTACCTTTCCCCCCTTGTTCATTGTGGTTCCTCTTCAAAGTTGAGGGTTCCACTTGGGAAGCTTTTTGCTGCTCTGTTGTTTTCAACTCCTGGGGGCTGACCCACCCAAGTGCGCGGTGACCAAGACTGCAGGAGGGCACATTGCTTTGGCTCCTGCTTCTAATAAACAGGATATGTGCTGTGGTTCCAGTACCTATCCTGTATGTCTGTAGGTATGTCCTGCTTGGAACAAGAAACTGCTAGCTCCTTAGGGCAGTCATAGAGATGACTCTGGTATGTATAGTCCTAGGCTAGTACTGGTACAGGGACTTAACCCGTTTATTGGGCTCCACGGTGAGTGGTGCCTTAATTTCTCCTCCCTCAACATGGAAGCTATCAAACCCAATTCTCCTTCAGTGGAACACAAAGAGTAGACAAAATACATCTAAAGCAAAGAGTTGAAGAGTTATAATTGTTAACAATCAATAACAGATTGCATTTCTTAAAATGTTTTGCCACTGGAAGACTACTATCCAGCAAACAAGATGTCCCGCAACTTATTGGACACACGAATCAGACGTCCTGTTTGAGAAGTTCAGTCTCTATGTAGTCCTATATTACCTTTAACTGTAAATCGTGTTTGAATAATATTTTCATTTTAATTCACACACTTACTTGATAACAGTTGGAGAGAATCCCCATTCACAGATTTTTTAACTTTCTATACAGCATTTTTTCCCTCATCTGATTTTACTGCTTCCGATTCTATAAATTAATTTAATTGGAATAGAAATCATTGCTAATTGAAAAAATTTCAATTGATAAATTACTTTATGTTGAGCTTGGAACAATGCCAGAAATACCAACAAATCTTGGGTCTTAATGTTGTATTGTACGTGAGGGATAAATATTACAACTATACTAATACTATAGGTTTTTATAGGATGTTTTATTTAAAAGAAATAATAGAGTTCTCTCTTACACATGTATGAAACCAAGTAGCACTTTACTTATGCCCCAGTAATTTCTCCAAGTTGGCACACCACTGGGGTGTTTCACTGATTAGAAGATTTCTATACTCATTCATATCATGCATTTTGTCCTTGGCCATTTGATTTTCAATATGATTATAAAGAAATTTTAAGTTTTGATTTAAATCAAGGTGTTTTAAATTGGCACAACCTGCTTGGATCAATGCTTTCATCAGTTTTCTCTCTAAATTACTTTTGAAGTATTTCTTTAGCTATATTAAAAAAAAAGTACAGATTTTCTTTTAATATTTAAAGTATCAACATTGAATCAGTTTAAATTTTCAATCTTAAAAATAAAAGTAGCTTTGTAAAATAAATTTCAGCATTATGTATAAAGGCTTAAAAATTCAATACTATATGTATGCATTTTTTTAAGCATATTTAGTCATTGCTTTGTGTGTATTATACTTTGTTGCTTAGATTATTTAGTAACACCAACTGCATATGTGGTCTGCCATGATACAATTAATCCATCTATTCAGAATGATACTTAGTTATTTCAAAATTGACTAATTCCTTGCATACATTTCTTATGACAGACAATTGAAAAAGTTCTTGAAAATTTAATATTTTAGTTACTGAACACAATTTATTTCCTTTTCAGATCATTTTGATTAGGCCTGCCTTCTTGCTTGTCTGTAAAAAAGGTGTAGAAACTGTCTTCAATATTTCTGTACTAGTATAATTATCAAATAAAAGGTTCTATCTACAATAAATTTTCATTTGGCATAGCTTTATTACAAATGTGTCTGATTGTTTTCTTTGGCATAAATAAGTGTATAAATAAACATGTGAAACAATTATATCTCATTGAGCTGAAGCTATTAAACCTTCACTGATCTCCCACAGCTTTTTTGCCACTGTGTCATCTCTGGCTCTTGCAGATGGGGTAACTCTTGTGCAGTCACTAAAAAGAGAAACATTTTGTATTTAATTGAATTATTGGAGATAATCTTACAACTTAATTATCCAAGTTGGCATTTTCGTTGCATAGTTTTGGACAAAAAGGGGCAGAATAACAGCAAACAACATCCCAACTATTAGGCCCAGTGCACTCATCTGATTTTTCAACATGCGGCACAGAAGCCCAACTATGCACACATAACCGTGAAATCACGCAAGAACTCGCTTCGCGCCATTTGCGATAAAGATTCTATTGAAGAAAGCTTGTTTCTATCGCTTATTTGGTGTTAAAAAAGTATATTTTGAAACAAAATAGACGTTACTGGATACAACAATTTATTAATTAGTATTTATATTCCATTTATTTATGAAAACAAGGTACTTCAGAACGGAGACGCATGTGCTGCACCGTGTGTGAACTGGTACAAATTGCACGCAAGTTGGACGTGTGGTGCCGCAGTGGCATTGGAGGCATGTGTGCACTACTCCATTGGATCTAATGTATCCCCGACCGCACTTGTGTTGCGGCAGTGGCGCCACACGTTGGAAAACTGGATGTGTGCACCGGGCCTTAGTGTATTTACCGTGGTTTCTGGGAGTTTATCGTTTGGTGCTGGAAGCCAGTGATTACAATTTGGCGAAATGACTAATCGTGGTGATAGCAGTGTATTCCCTAGCAAGCTTATTCCTCCCCGCGGTTGTCTTGATGAGGTATCTGTTCAATATCAAAACTGGTCGAATCTTGATCTGCTCAATAGTCAGGAAACGGCGGTATCTTCATTATTCGGCATTCAATCGCCTATTTTGGTGACAAGACATCTCATCAAGAGCGAAATTGGTAAAATCTTTCTAGTGATCAATTGAATAGTTAATCCATTCTGCAGTAATGGACTTCCCCATGGTCATCTGCCTTTTCACAGGAGCCACACTATTAGCTTGGTTAAACCAAAGTCTATTCTCTCACTTCATGTAGTTTTTATTCTTCGTCCAAAAACACACATGTCTATCAACAAAGCTGAGGATTAACAAAGGTTTGCAGCTTCACAAGTTAAAAAATTCTGGTTACATATCAAAACATCCTATTTATTTAATAGCTCTGGGGGGGGGTAATGGTTCACTTTCTATTGTCGATAAGTAAGCATTTTTACATAATGTTCTAATTGTGCTATTCTCTACACAAGATATCTTGGAAATTTGGGAGTGAATTAAAGAGTTTGTTTCAAATCCTGCATACGTTACTCTTTCCTTTCCCCCCCCCATGTAAATCTGGGTGGTGTGTTCTGATTGGTTCACCCAAATTTCTTCCCTGTCGAGAGGTAGAAGCAAACCGAAACATGCTGTTTCAAGTCACCTTGTATATCACTTATCTAAGTAAACAATAGGTTGACGAATTCGCACAACTTGTAAACCTCATCTGAGTAATGGATTGCCAACTTGAGTGGGATTAGACGAACAGCGCTACTTTGTGTGACAGGAGCAGCTCAAACAGATTGGTCTTAACCATTTAGATTGTGCTGGTCATAATCCTCATGAGCAAAATGTCCCACTAGAGTTTATACTGCATTTCGTTTTTGTAATTATATATATATATAATAATAACGTAGTACACAAAATAACACGAACATAAAACACACAAAATAACCGAACACCATGCATTAATCAGAAACTCGAAACTACCCATGCCCGATTCAAACTTTTTACTACAATGTAACTATCTGAAAAACACTTCTCAATAACAAATACCCTTATTCATCTTTAATAATATTTTTGAAAAAATTTATTAATATCAACAGCTTCACAACCCATGAATAATTATTTTTTCGTAATTTCCTCAGAGCCATGCGACTGTTGCTTTTCAATTTTTTATTACACTATTTATGAATATCTTTTTGAATAGGGGCTGGGGATTTTAATATTATTTTTATTTTTCTGCTTATTATGGACTCGTTGCAACGGAAGTATGGTGTTAGCATATAGTTAGATTGTGTAATTGGTGGCATTTTGTGGCAATTTTTAGGCTTGTTGTTGGTCTCTCGGCTTCGGGTTTGAATTCGTTTTGTTCCTGCTCTGTTTTGGTATTTGTTTTGTTTTTCTTGGTGTTTGGGGGAGTGTATGAGCAATTTTTTCAGCGTAATGCTGCTCATATGTATAAAACACCATTTTATGTTGTTTGGGTCAGGCTCTCCGTTGATGATGCCCTGATCCACCAACATTTCTTCGTTTTTTAAGACTTTAGTTGTAAATTTTTTTGGAAATTCGTGTTCTTGAAATTATATATATAAAATATTTCATGCCATGCAAATTAATTTATTTCAGACAGGATTATTAGACTAGGAAACAATATTAAACATTGTGCAATCATAAAGATTGAAAGAAAGGCGTCTTAAATAATGTGATATAAATTTTCATTTTCTCAGAATTGGAGTCATAGGTGTGATTGTTTGCGACTATCTCCCATTTTTATTGCATCTGATACGTTTGGGTTAGGTAAAATCAGAACACATAACTACAATATCTAATGTAATTTTAGAATTAGTATCATCATACCACTTAAAGGTATAACTCATGCAAACCCCACAACAAATTTTCAAGTTGTCTTGCAACTAATAGTTATGAATGGTATATCAAAATCAAAGGATAAGGGCTTACATTGGATAGTGAGGTCACTACTGAGAATTAAACAAGATAAATGACTCAAATATTTTTGATGAATATAGAATTGGAACATTAGTTTTCTTAGTTCTATATTGACATTAAGGTGATTCCTTATTTTACATGAGTTTACTTTGACAGAATTTTTATTAATTGCTTGAATATAAGATTAGCATGTTACTCGTTTTTGATAGGTTTATTTATCTTACATTGTATGAAATGGCATCCTATACCTACAAAGTGATACAGAATGGATGTTGCAGTTTTAACTATTTGTAAAAATATTAGGAAAAGGGTTCAAATTATGTAGATGTGAAATTTTTTTAGGGGGTCTTACAAATATAAAATGTAATGCATTAAATGGGCAGTCTGCAAAGCTCCACATCATATGTTGTCATCGAAAGTATTACTTGTTTCGCCAAAATCAAGTGGTTCATGTCATTAAATTTAGTAACTTCGGCGATTATTTTATTTAAAAAAAATTTTTGGTACTAGGTATCGTTTTAGTCAAAATCATCGTAGAAACTCCTATCTCAAAATTTTAGCGACTTCATTTCGTTCAAAGGTTAACGAAAATTTAGTTGCCTGTTTTACAAATGAAAATATTCAGAATTTTCGTGTTGAAAATTTTCCAAAGAACGCCAATTTCGAATTTCCTCGCCAAGCCTTGTCGACCATAAAAGAAAACCATCGGAAACTAGTTACTAAATTGTCCTGAAAACATTGTAAAGAAAATATATTGTTTTTTAGCATTTAAATTTTTTAGCTAGATCTTGAACGTCTGCTTCACATTTGTGATTAATTCATTTTGTGTTGCCGATTCAATTTGTATCTTAAGTATCGTTTACATGACCAAACCAATCGACCCGGGTAATTCGAGGATGAAAGGAATTTTCGAAGAACCCGTTTATATGCCCGAACGCTCAAGGGATAGTAGGATACGAAATGCATTAAGGGAAAGGAGGGTAACCTCAAAAACACGGGACTTGACTAGGGTTGAAATCAACTCGAGTATTTCCTCGCTTTTTCCCCACGTAGGTAAAGCGAAATAGAAAATACTAGAGTATATAATAAGTGGCGACAAAGGACCAAATTTGGCCCAATGCGCATGCGCGGCAGCCATTTTTCTACCAGAATCGTCTCAAAGAAGGTTGCTGGGCGAATTAATATATCATTTCAGGGGTAACAAAAGCATATCTATATATATATTTCTCTTACGTGGCACGCAAAAAAGACGTTATTTGTTACCGCGTTTTGGCAACATTGTGCGATTGTTTGTTTACTAGGAGCCTCGCGACTCATTTGAATCTATAGTGTTATCGGATGAAATTTTATTGAAAAAAATGAATTTTAGACGAGCTGTTGCGGTTTGTAATAGAAATCTAAGAAAGCGGAGGATCTTTTCAGGGCTATTTAAAAAACGGTCCTTTTCAAGGCTAACAATTATAGTACAACAAGACGCATGCACTACAACTTTCGACAACAAACTCAGTCAAAAAGTGTATGGGTGGCTCGAGTACTGGGGAAATGTACACACAAACAACATGCTGGGTATTCAATTTCCAAAGCAGCGTCCACATTGCGAGTAAAAATTTGCTCAAAGTTTTCATTTAAATTCTGATTCCAGAGGTACTGTATATATCTTTTATGTAATGCAACAAATTTAGATTTGAAAAATATTTTTTTGGAATATCTTATTTTGTAATCAATCCCTTCTGCTAGGACACGTGTCTTCATTGATGCGAGCGAAGCGAGCATAGGTTCGCGCAGCGAACCAATGAGAATTGCGAAGCAATTCTCCGGGGGTTGGCGAGCGTTAGCGAGCACGGGGCGGGCCCCCTAGTGATTGTAATAATATGGATACATTCTGTATAAATGAATCATATAAACGCTCAATTACATGCGTAATTGACGAGATGGATTGCACAACGCGCTAACTTAGATTGCGGGAAACACCATGTTGTTCAAAAAAAGCTATTTACTTAAAAAGTCTTCAAATTATACTGACAAAACACTAAAATAATAATAAATAAACATTCTAGAACACGAAATGGAATATGAAAAAGCAATATTTTCTTTTTAATTTAATATACATACGTTTTTCTCGAACACACAAAAAGTTCCCATGTTAAGTCTAAGGGGGAGCTAGGAAAAGACAGCCTCGGGCGGTAGAAAAGGTCTCTAAGCGAATCAGAAAGTGTTTCCCGTATGTCGCCACTCTTATTATATAGGCACTCTAGAAAATACCGGTTAATTCTTTTTTGTCAACGGGTATTTGTCTCATATCAACGGTACTTTAGCTACTAAACTAAGGTTTAAGGGGAGACTTTTTTTTTTCAAGTGCCATGACTGTAGTAGCCGTGTTTAAGACTTAGAAAACATCGCATCACACATTATATGGACAGAAGTATTTGGACTCTGCATAAATTCGGAGTGGGATCCATCTTAGTGCAGGGTATTTTTCCTGGTTAGGACTCGGTCCATTGTTTTAGGTACCTACTACCATGAACGCTAACGCGTACTTTGACGTTCTGGACGATTAGGCCTTGCTTACACTAGCGGTAGCTACTACGGCGACGATGGTTGTTTCTTCCAACTGGATCGAGCTCCATGTCATACTGCAAAACGTAGGACTGGTTTCCAGATTATGAGGTGAATTTGCATAAATGACCTATTCAGAGCCCCGATCGAGCACTTGTGGGACGAACTGGAGCGACGCGTACGACACCGCCAGGCACGCCCATCTTCACAACAATCTCTTCTCACAGCCTTGCAAGGTTCTTTGTTCGAATCCGGGTCAGAGCATGGATGATTGTAAGCGTATGGTGTAGAGGCGGCTGGTGCACCTTAAATCTGTCGTGGCCGAAAGTCCTCACGTTGGGTGGGTGTGGAAGTTTGGAGAGTGGGGTGCCAGTTCATGTGTTGCCTCGACATCTGACCGTGGTTCAAAATGACGTGGTGTTGTCCTCAGATCTTTCCCTTAAGGCACTGACCCCAGACCGTCTTCAATAGCCCGTTGTGTTGCTCTAGTACGACGTTAATTAAAATTGCCATTACCACAGCCTTGCAAGAGGCATGGCAGGCTATTCCTACACAGAATTACAGAGAACTTGTGGAGATTATGCCTCGCCGTGTTGCAGGTGTGATGCAAAGAGGACCTACACGTTACTAAATAGAATAGTAAAACACTTTTTCTGAATAACATGCAGCGTCCAAATACTTTTATCCATGGTGTACATCCTAAATCTTTGGTGCTAAGTAATAGTTTTCGACACATATACAGAGGCTGTTCGCACATTTTTTAGACGATCTTTGTTAGCGGTAATAAAAAATCGTTTGCTGCAAAAGAAATAATTGCAGTTGTACTATGTTTTTAAAAGTCAAAATTATCGTCTGCGGCTTGAGAGGTTTGTTTTTATTCAAAATGGCGTTTTTAAAGAAGCAGTGGTTCGAAGGCTATATTTATGCTCTTTCCGAAGAGAAATATTCATATTCCATTATCCAAAAACGATGTGAGAGTCATGGTTTTGTGATATCTAAAGCGTCGATAGGTAATATCGTCAACAAGAAAGGAAAAAAACGTAAAATTGAAGCCTCGAGTGGGACAAAAAATTCCAAACAAGTATCCAAGGAAGACACGGACATCTTCGACTATTGCAAAGGTACGTTGTTTAATGTTAAAAGAAAATCCCCCTAGTCAAAGGACAGTTGCAAAATCATTAAAATGCTCGGTGACCACTGTAAACAAAATGATGAACGTTGATTTAAATCTTAAGAAAGCGAAAAAACGCAATGTGCATCGTCTTTCTCCAAAGCATATCGCTGAACGCAGGACACACTGCCGAAGTCTATATGAGAAACAATTATCCAAAGAAAAATGGGAAAAAAAATTGACACAATAGATGAATCATGGGTGTATTTAAATGATTGCAGCAAAAAAAAAGCCATTTATTATCATAAAAGGGGAGAAAAAAATTTAAGTACATGGTTAACAGAATCGAAAGAAAGTTTTTCTAAGGGATTCACGATTGTTGCTGGTTTTTCATATAATGGCAAGTTAAAAATAAAGAGAGTGGAAAAAAATGTCAAGATTAACTCCAAATACTATCAGGAACATATTTTATCGCCAATTTTTCTGAATGAAATACCATCGCTTTACCCACAGTGCCGTCAATCTGTTTAACTCCATCAAGACAAAGCTAGCAGTCACACATCAAAATCCACTGTAAATTTCCTAAAAGAAATGGAACAAAAACCGGTATCAAGGCCATACCCTTCACTGATATCCCTACCAAATCTCCCGATGCATCACCTATGGATTTTTATGCTTTCGGACTTTTAAAATCTGCATTATCCAAACGTCGTCCCACAACCCTTACAGGACTCTGGAAAACTGTTCAGGAGGAATGGGATAGAATACCTCTTCTGACACTTCAAAAGGCATTATTATCCTGTAAATTACGGTGCCGAAAGATAGTTCAGAATAAGGGCTATCAAATAGAACATTTAAAACACAAGAATTTTATGCAATCTAGTTTTGTGAATACAATATACACTGTCTAAAAAATGTGTGAACAGCCTCTGTAATGAACGTAAACGTAATACCAACCAATAATAGAAACCCGATTCTTCGGCGAGTTTTTCCTCCACCGCACAGTAAATCGTTGTCTGGGCTCCTTTGTGTGGACTCACGAAGAACAATTTGCTGAATCCATAATATAAGTGTCCAGTGAACTTGTTGATGGACGTACCCAAATGCTGGCCCAGTCCAGTGTGAACCACTCCGGGGTGCAAGGAGTAAGTAGTGACACCAGTGCCTGAAATTGAAATTTTATTTGAGTGAAATGTATCCAGGATCATTAAATGTCAAAACAGCGGAACTACAATCAAACAACTTAGACCGAAGCACCCAATGACAATAAATATAACCGTGATATCACGAATTGTTCTACTCGAGTTCCATTTCCAAACGATAAAGGGCCGCGGTAACCCAGTTGAAAGAGCATCGGATTTGCAACAGCAGGGTAGTGAGTTCGAATCCAGCCAAAGACCGTCGTGTACAAAGGGAGATGGTGCACGATAAATCCGCCGTGGTCTCA
This sequence comes from Metellina segmentata, assembly GCA_947359465.1. NCBI lineage: Eukaryota > Metazoa > Arthropoda > Arachnida > Araneae > Tetragnathidae > Metellina > Metellina segmentata. The sequence continues at coordinate 21,837,119 of OX375881.1, read as the reverse complement.
AATGTTCTAACGTTGGCGTTGTGTCGGAGTACGGAGAGTGGGGTGCCAGCTCAGGCATGATCTCGTCATCCGATCCCTTGGGGGGTTGATCCAGGACCGTCGTCAAAAGCCCGTTTTAGTGCTCCAGTACGAGGTTAATTTTAAAAATCCTTGAAAAGTACTTGAATTTCATTTTCGTTTTCAAGGGCCCCAGAAAGTAGATACTTGAATTTGGTGCAAAGTCCTTGAATTTATTTCGAATATTTTTAATCTGGAATTTTCTCGAGTATGAATTGGCTTGAAACGCACGCGCCTCGCAACGCGTTTAGAAGGCGTGGTTTTATTATGGTTCCAAAGAATACGCCAAATGCGCTTGTTCACCACAAGGCATGTGTTTATTTTCTTTGCTCAAGGTCAGTGGGATTTTGTGTCAGTTCGAACAATAGAAAACCATGAGTACAATAACTTACCTACTTTACTTTTTCTTTTAAGAATTTTTTATTTCCCATAACATGCTTGAATATTGACTAGAAATATGTTTGGAATTGTTAAGTATGTAAATGGTAATGAAGAGGTTACATCATAGAAGAGGTTCTTCAGAAAAGCTGTCTACTAAAATGGGAGGTTACAGAGGGAATTTCTGCTTTTTTATGAAAGTCCCTGAAAATCTTCAAATGGGCCTAGAAAAGTACTTGAATTTTTTTCCTACCAAAGAATGGGAACCATGAAAAATAGTCCTCATACCACGATAAGAATAATATAGATTAACTAAACTTTGTATAGGCACCACGAGGAAAGACTTGGCCCTATGAAGTCGGGTATTTATTTCAGGCATGTGTCAACTAATCTTTAGCAGGAACAAGCCACTGCGTTGCCAGCACCGTTGCCCGTGACAGTTCTTTTCGTGGGGTCAGGTGTGACCACTGCTCGCCAGCCCCCGGTGATTGCTACGTATTCCTATTTGGTTTGCTTCGCAAACGAGCTCCACGGTCTCCTTGATGGCCTCGAGGTGGCTGTTATCAACAACGTAAATAAAAACACGCTAGAATCTGAAAACTTGGCATAGTTCCAAAGGCAATTGGACAAAAAACGCTGTGACGTTAGCGGTCGAAAATCGCTAATCCGGCTCGCTTCTTCTTTCTGACGTCACATTGCGGAAAGGAAGAAATAATGGTGAAAAAACTAATAAATTAATTTGAAATGCTCTGGGTAAAATTTTAAAAATCGGGGGCGGTATACAAAAATTGCAAAAAATTTGGACTGTGTGCCAAATTTTTATTATTGTAAGTGCCATAGATTCGTCAGGACACTGCGTACACAGACATAGAAAAACACTTCCTTTTATAACAGAAGATAAGTTTGCTCTATTCGATCTGGAGCAAACTTTTAGTGCCTTATTTAGTTCTCGAAAAATAATGACTGTTAACATAAGCGGATTTTACAGACAAAAAATGGGGAGCATTTTTTGCTCCCCGTCAATAACTCAATAAAATAGATTACTCAATAAAATTAACCCCGTTATCAAGTTAAAGGGGTATATCAATAACACAATTAAAATACCCCGTCAATTACTCAATAATATTTTCTCAATACAATCATGCAATTTAATTTTGGGTATTCTAACAAAACTAAAGCTAGCGGAGACTAAAGTTAAACTAGCGGAAAACTAAAGTTAAATTGCATGAATTTATTGAGAAAATTTTATTAAATATGAAAGAAATGGGTGTTTTTAATTCTTGGGTAAGCATAAAAGAAAAATGAGCTAGTTGAAGGTTAGATGGCGCCACCTCCGTCCACTGAACCATCAGCTCGTTCGGTAAAACATCGAAATGGTTTTTCTAGTCCGCAAAGACAAGTTACGGTCATTGGAATAGATTTTTCTGATCCGTCACCGGCCAGAAACAACTCGCTCAAAAAGTTTACAGGTTTCACACCAGATAGTGATATTCCTAAAACGGAACGGACGTAACAACTTACTATTCGGGTTAAGCTTCGGTTTCCTAAGAAAGCGTAGCCGTGAGCTAGCGGCCGTGATGTATCGGTGGGTGAAGTCACTAAAACGTTGTTTATACTAACACATGATGTTGCTTTCCTAGAGAGCGGTGTTTGTGAGCGTAACGAAAATGATAGGAGCCGCCATTTCCATGACTGTCGTCATAGCGGTCTCAAACAGTTGGAGAACGTTTTTTCTCTTGTAGCGGCCACATTTCATTTCTTGCTCCAAACGATTCGAACGAAGAGGAGCGAAATAAATAAACATTTTTGACTGCCATTGAATAATTCGTTTTTGTAAAATCGGGATCGTTAAACACAGAATAAAAATTTCAACGGATTCGAAATCTGCGGAAAATTTGACACCAGATCGATACCTTAATTGTGATTATCTTTAAATAAATAAATAATTATTTAATAAATAATTAAATAATCAAATGGTAAATAATTGAATAGTAAAACTGTTTTTGATGTCGATCTGGCGTAGAATTTTACGCTTGTTTGAAATCTGTTGAAATTTTCACTCTACCTTCAACGATTCTGAAGTTAGAAACTTTAAACTAGAGAATAAAAAACCACTTTGTTTTGTTTCTCGAATAAAATAAACCACGACAGCCGTCTGTGTTGCTCATTCTCCAACGTATTCTGTCTGTCTGAGTTGACACATCTGGATTTTTGTTTAGACGGCCGTCTAGTTATGCCCGCGGCATCATGACGTATCACGACTGTTAGATAACGGCTCCACTTTCTTACGAAACCAAAGCTTTAGGAAACCGAAGCTTAACGGATGACTGTTTGCCCTCCACATCATAACTAATAACAAAAATTATAAAAAAACGTTTTATAAACGAAAAAAAAATTAAAGAAAATTACGTTTATCACCGAAAAAAGAGAATACATACACACATATTTTTTATTTAAATATATATTCAAAACACAAATATATTAGGTAAAAGGTGAAAAGACACATGGTTTCTTATTTTGAATTTCCTTTTGTTTTTGAAATTATATAAGAAACCATGTGTGTCGAATGACCTTTTATGTATTTATATATTCTCGGGATTAACTCTTACCTTCAAGTCTTTTGGCCAACTCCCTTGTAAAAAGTATATTTGCAAGTTTGCTGCGACAGTAGGCTAAAATCGATTGATATCTACGATCCAGATTGAGGTCGTTAAAATCTATTTTGCCAACTGAAAAGATACAAATGCAATTTTATTAAATATTCATAAACATAACTGAGGATGTCAAGTTAATACTATTGAAGAATTATTGTCATTTTTTCTTTGTGACAGGGTATGGTTTAATTTGCAATATTTTAAAAGTAAAATCAATTTGGAAATGTTTTTGTTTTTCACTCCCTAACTACCTATTGGATTAAAGCGCGTATTTACACCTTGTAAGATAGATTTCAAGTAAATTTTGCTGATTATATTTCGTGAGAAAGAAAGTATATTGTAAAATTGTCACCTATTAAAAATATAAAAAAGGCGGATGTCTATGAGATGATTTTTTCTGTTAAAATAAATACAGAGTGGGCGTTTGTGTTTTAATGACTTTCGCAACTTCTCGTGTTACTAAAACGCAATTTCACCATATTCTTTTATTAAAAATTAACGCCAAACATCGCGATGAATCAGATTGCTACTAATCTGGGTGCCCAGGTGCAGAATTATATTTATTGTTCTGCAACACAACTCCAAGCAATTGCAATTGTTCTGTAGGCATTTTGTCCGAATTTTGAAAACTCTAGTCAGATCAAAAACAGACGTAAAACACAATCATCGGCTAAATATGTATTAAATATTTATAATAAAACACATCAACTTACTTTATTTAAAACCAAGGCATACTGTCAGAATTTGCAATTCTGTCGATTACTTTTGAAGTTAAATATTTTGTCTTTGATATAGAAGATGTGTTATTTATAAAGTGTTTGGTAATTTGGGGCGGTATAGTGAAGTTGTTCCGTGGCTAGAAAAGGAAAAAAAGTGTATCAAGGAGCGCGTTTTGCACTGCAGAACATCGAAACTTATGATTAAAAAAAAAGGCCAAAATTTTGATAAAATTAATAAAAGAATGTCCCAGTTTCAATGGTATATTATAACTAGGGCAACTTTTTGCAACAAATGCAACTTTTTTTCACACATTCTACGCTGCATGTAAAGTACCAAAAACAGAATTCCTCCTACATGGGGAGTATTGTAAGTGATTTATAACCGCAACATAAATGCAACTTTTTGCATAGTTGCAACTTTTTACAATTTAACTTAAAATTAATTAATATAAAATTACTATTTCATTTTTTGCCCTCCGAATCAACCCTTCAACCACGTGTGTCTGATCTTGCGAACGCTAAATATTGCGGATCAAACAAGAAGTTCATGGAAAGAAGGTATTCATCTTAACAGACGAAAGAGAAATAAATAGCAAGAAGTACTTTAACACATTGGTTGGCTCTCGTGATAATCCAGAGCGAGGTTTGCGAGATTTAGATCATCAATATGTTGTTTCCTTGTAGATGACGTTTTAAATTCTCTGAATGTTGAGCGAAAGGATTTTGCGCTTCTGCTATCCGATACAGCATATTATATGACTGCAGCTGGAATCACACTCAAGGTGCTTTATCCGCGATTGTTCCAAGCTACTAGAGTGGTATAATTGTTTCACAACTGCACAAAAAGTCCAATGCAACAATCTCAGGCAACATCAGTCTCTATTGAGTGCAGATTTTCAATATTAAAGAAATTACTGACCAAGGATAGGCCATTCAACGACATCAACGTTTTTGTGTATTTAATGATGTACAAATAAATTTTGAATTTTTTCATTTTTTTGCTATTACGTAATTTATTTTAGATTTTAGTGTATCAAACATAAATGCAACTTGATTTTCATAAATGCAACTACATTTTCATAAATGCAACTTTATTTTCATAAATGCAACTTTTCCCATTTTTACTGCAACAAAAAAGTTGCCCTTATTATAACAGTTTAATTTAGACTATTTACAACAAATCATGCATCAAATTGAAGGTAAACTCACCTAGTTTTTCTTACAAATGTTCAATACGTGCATCTTAAGTTATACGGCACACATCCAACCTAAAGTCCAATTCATCTCACACTTTGGTTAACAAGTCCGGAGCAATAGCATCTTCAATTCTGTGTCTCAACTCTGGCAGATCATTAGGTAACGGCGGAACATAAACACGTAGATGTTCTATAAATCCCCAAAGGAAAAAATCGCATGGCGTTATGTCAGGTGAACGTGGAGGCCAGCGAAAGAGAGCTCTGTCGTCTCGACCATTACGACCCATCCAACGATCAGGGACTTCGACGTTCAACCACTCTCGTACAAAGAGATTCCAATGGGGAGGGGCTCCATATGTTGCCAAATAAAGTTTACAGGTTCACCCTCTACTAATTGGGGAAAGAGCCATTCTTTCAACATATCCAGATAAGCCACCCCTGTTACGGTAACAATTGAACTTAACGTTCACATATTAAACATTTGTAAGAAAAACTAGATGAGTTTACCTTCAATTTGATAAACGTATGAATTGTTGTAAATAGTCGTTATAATATACCATTGAAACTGGGACATTCTTTTAGGGATACCCTGTATAATTACTAATATAGTCTCCTTATATTTGATACTAGACACTGCGTGGCTAGCCCGGCGTTGCCCATGACCGTGGTGTAAGGTATTAATCTGGTGTTTAATTTACAGCAGATTTCAAACTCGCTGAAGATATATTCAATTAAAAAATTATTTATTTACAGAAAATAATATTTTTAGGTATTAATCTAAACTGAAATTTTCCGCAGATTTCAAATCCGTTTAATTTTTTACTCCATCTTTAACGGTCTAGGAGATAGAAAAAAGAACTTTGACTTCAGTTAAAAGATTAATCGTATGACTGGGAAATCAATCGCGTAAAATCAAAGCGGAAACGAAGAAAATAATTTTCTCCGCGTTTTGCGGGTGAAAAAAAAATTGGCAGGATTCCAAACCCAGACTGCAAGGTCGCACGAGTAGAAAAAGTTCTCCGCGTTTGAAAAAGCGATGGTGAATAAAACTATTAAATTCATTTAAAAATCTTCTAGATGGAATTTTAAAATTATTCGATTCCCAAAAATTGCAAATAATTCGGACTACCTGTGCACCAAATCTCATTGCTGTAAATGCCATAGAATCGTCAGAATTTTGCTGCCCCAAACAGACAAACAAATAAACACTTCCTTTTATAATATTAGAGATTTGCAAGAAAAACTAAGTGAGTTTACCTTCAATTTGATGCATGATTTGTTGTAAACAGTCTAAATTAAAATGTTATAATACACCATTGAAACTGGGACATTCTTTTACGGACACCCTGTATAATTATTAATATATATTCATCTCCTTTTATTTGATATGCTGACACGTATGTAATCGAGACTATGCACAGTAGATTTCGTCTTAAATATCAATGAAAAGTTGCTGCAAATTAATGTTTAATGCAAATGTTGATTCATTTCAACTCCAATCGTACCAGATTTTCCCTATCGGCGACTTGAGTGCTAAATTTTTTTCGCGGATTCCATTTCCCCATGTCTTCGAAAATCTCAATACCAAATTCGATTCCATTCCTTTCATTCGATTTATCTTCAGATGATTCCAAAGTGAGTTATTTTATGACCACCCTTTACGTGGTACGAAAGTCAAATTGGAAGTGGGTACGAATTCTTCGAATCTTGTTGTTGTTGTTTCTAATGCCTACACTGGCAGACCAGAGGAGTGCCAGGCCCGTAGAAGACGGCAAGAGGCGAGGGGGTGCACCTTCCATGTTATTGAGCCCCATTGGGAGTAAGTCCGACTTTGCTCGGCATACATGACACATCCGTTTTACAGGAAGGTCCCTTTCATACATCCATTCACTCACACATATCGTAATTTAGATACCAATCAGAGGCCGATAACCCTCTGATCAGATACAACCAGAGGTATTGATTTGGTATGGGAACATGGGGGACTTTGTGACCACGACCTATTTAACGTGCCCCAGTCACCATTAGTGAACACGACGGTCTTTAGCCAGGTCGAAGCGCCGATCTCACAATCATCAGAATTGCAGGCTCCGCCGAGGACAGAACCCACAACCCTTCTGATGCGAGCCCGACGCTCTACTGACTGAGCTACCGCGGCTCTCTTCGAATCTTACCGACGTGTGCCACAGATGCGACGTTCACAATTCTCGCAGGGGCTGACGCCTTGATTTTGTCGAGCAGCAGAGTCGTCAACAGGAAATGTCCGAGGTGGTTCACTCCGAACTGCAGCTCGAAACCGTCTTCGGTCTTCGATTTCGGGACTCCTGCAACACCTGCAAAAGAATGGATTCTGGTTGGAAAATATCTTTCGTTCACAAGGGAATGGGAATACTCTAGAAACAGGACACAATGCAGAATTTATTTTCAATTTAATGCATGTAACTTGTATACAGCTACACCCCCGTATCTATATGTAGAGGAGAGGACGGTATTATGGAATACCATTTACATCTATATATATAATTCTCTTACGTGGCCACGCAAAAAAGACGTTATTTGTAATCGCGTTTTGGCAACACTGTACGATTGTTTTGTTTATCGCGAAATCTCGCGCATCGATTGAATTTATAGCGTTATCGGATGAAATTTTATTGAAAAAAAAAAAAGGAAATTTTAATGAGCTGTTGCAGTTAGTTTATAATAGAAATCAAAGAAAGCGGAGGATCTTTTCAGGGCCATTTAAAAAACGGTCCTTTTCAGGGCCAACAATTATAGTTCAACAAGACGCTTGCACTACAACTTTCGGCAACAAACTCAATGAAAAATTGTGGGTAGTTTGAGTGCTGGGAAAATGTACACACAAACAACATGCTGGGTATTCAATTTCCAAAGCAACGCTCACATTTCGAGTCAAAATTTGCACAAAGTTTTCATTTGAATTCTGATTTTAGAGATATGTGTATATATTTTTTCTGTAATACAGTAAATTTAGATTTGAAAAAAAATTATTAGGTAACATATTTTGTAAACAATCCCTTCTGCTAGGACACATGTCTTCATTGAGGCGAGCGAAGCGAGCATAGGTTCGCGCAGCGAAGCAATCCTCCGGGGGTTGGCGAGCGTTAGCGAGCAGGGGGCAGGCCCCCTAGTTTTAAATGTTATTCTAAAAATAACGTTACTGGTTTGGAATAAAAATCCCCAAAATCATCCTGAGTACATACTATAACTAATTGGTATGAACTGTCACTTGTAAAAAAAATACTATTTATTTTGTTGTTATAAAAAAAAATTTATTTAAAAAAGTTTCAAATGGAAGTTAATATGAAGTAGTCGGGTAATATAGAATAGGTGGTTTACACCATTGGAAAACAGCTGTAGTAAGGGACCCAGTTTGTCTCATTCTTTTTAGGCCTACTACATGAGGAACTTTACTTTGAACCACAGACAAACCAGTTTCGTCTACATTAAATATCATGTTAGGAGGATAGTTGTTTTTTGAAAACAGCATCAGGTCAAAAAATTTGTCTACTTTATAAAACCCCCTGGCTCTGGCATGTACCCATGGGTTTGCGGACTGAAAGTTTCGGTTTCCTTTTCATAAAAGCGTAGAACCAGTCTTTGCCAGCAGTTTCGTCCTTAAATGGACGGGGTATGTTATTGCGAACCGGAATTGGCGTGTCGAGTATTATGGAATACCTAGTATTCCATAATACCCCACACGCCATCTTGGAAAATGAAACTTTAAACTGATGGACAAAACATTCTGAGCTAAAAATCGACACCACAGTATTTCAAACTACAATTCTTTTAGGTGTACATTATGCTTAACATCAATGTTCAAGTCGCATTTGTACTAGTAGGTTACAATGTTTGAAAATTTACCTATAAAAACTCTTGTAAATCACGAAACACACTTTGTTTTGTAACGAATGGTACGACAACAACATGTGGTCAACTCTCACTGCACTGCATCATGGGGGGGGGGTCTTTCTTGAGTAGTTCATGGTATTCCCACGTGATACCAGCACCAATCAGAGCTGAAACCTTGGTATTCCATATTTCCCGACTATTCCATAATACCGTCCTCTCCTCTATCTCTAATATTATAAACGGAAATGTTTGTCTGTCTGTTTGTTCTTGTTTCTTGTGATCAAAGTCCTGACGAATCTATGGCACTTACAGTAATGGGATTTGGCACACAGGTTGTCCACATTTTTTGCAATTTTAGGGTCGCGACGAATTTTTTAAATTCAATCTAGAACTTTTTAAATTGAATTTAATAATTTTTTCTCTCTTGTAACTTCGTTTCGTCCCGCTCCAGCATTGGAAGAAACAATGTAATTCTTTTATTTTCCCCTCTGACGTCACGTCACAATTGTCATTATTAACGTCAGCCTTTGAAACCATGCCAGGTTTTTCATTTAGCTCTTCGCAATTTAATAGGAATGCGTAGTCTCCGCTCAAACGATTCCACGGCGACATTTTGACTGGTGATTGTTTTGATTTGGCGCGAAAGAATGATTTTCCAGCCAGACGATAAAAAAAAAATTAATAATATTTTAACTGGAGTCACTTAGTTCTTTTTCTATCTCCTAGACCGTTAAAAATCGAGTACAAATTTCAACGGATTTGAAATCTGCGGAAAATTTCACTTTAGATCGATACCTAAAAATATGATTTTCTTTAAATAAATAATTTTTAAATTGAACATATCTTTTATATTTTCGCAAGAACGATTGTGACGTCACCGTGAACTTTCTCTTAACAAAAATAAACAGATTGCATATTCTGCCCTTCGCGTTAAAGAAAAAAAAAGAAACTGATTACATATTGCTCTATTCCATTTGAACATTGCTGTATTCCATTTGAGGGAATGAGAGCAAAAAATAAAACATTTTGACTGGGATTGTAAAGTTTGTTTTCGTAAAATCGAAATCGTTAAAGATAGATTGAAAATTTCAACGGATTTGAAATCTGAGGAAAATTTTACACCAGATTAATATCTTACACCACGCGCACGGGCAACGCCGGGCTAGCCACGCAGTGGCTAGTCTACAATATACAGAGGCTGTTTACACATTTTTTAGACAATGTACATTGTATTCATAAATTTTTTTTTTCTTTCTAATGGCGGGCACATTTTGACCGAAGTCATTGGCCACTACAAGGCCGGAAGTGATGGCCACTTGTGAAGGAGCACCCAGTGGGAGGGCCATCATTGCCCCTAACAATTACTTTCGTAATTTTGAACCATGTTCAGATGACGAAGCAACACCTGAGCTGGTATACGCTTACAAACATCCATGCCCGAACCCGGGACCTTCCGATCTAGAGGCTAACACCTTAACCACTACACCGGTTGGTCGGCGTATTCATAAAACTAAATTGCATAAAATTCTTGTGTCTTAAATGTTCTATTTGATAGCCCTTATTCTGAACTATCTTTCGACACCGTAATTTCCAGGATAATAATGCCTTTCGAAGTGTCAGAAGAGGTATTCTATACCATTCCTCCTGAACAGCTTTCCAGAGTCCTGTAAGGGTTGTGGGACGACGTTTGGATAATGCAGATTTTAAAAGTAAGTTGTAAGTATGCCCATTTACGTGATGTAAGGCCAAATATGGTCCTTGCGCTATGAAACCAAATCGACGTATATTGTCGTATACTTGTTAAATTCATTCATATTATGGCTGATGACAATTACAACGTATGTGTGTATGGCTAGCTGTTCAACCCCAAACACTTCTTCCCTTGAAGGTATAGAGGAGCTTGTATCCTAAGATCTGTTTTTATTGACATACATTTTACAGCTGCATTGCGGATAGTTATAAACTCATCTCGTACGTGGGTAGAAACGAAGAAAAGATGTATCCAACCTCACCTGCGTTATTGATAAGGATGTGTATGTGGGATACAGTATTCAGAATGTCCGCAGCGAACGAGCGTATGGATTTGAAGGATGCCAGATCCAGATGCTTGACGGTGACATTCGTTGAGGGCACCTTCTCTTTAATTTCACCAGCAGCTTCATGTCCTTTCTTCATGTCTCGACAGGCGATGATGATATTAGCTCCTGTAAGTAAAAAATATATATATCCGTCATTTTCTGATACGACACTCAAACTTATTTAAAATTTTTGCAATAAAACGAATATGTTTCAGTATGAAAGCAAAACTTTAGAGCGCAATTTAAGACAATTTATTTCATCAGTCTGATAAGTTAGAGTGCCGACCAACCGGTATAGTGGTTAAGGTGTTAGCCTCTAGATCGGAAGGTTCCTGGTTCGAATCCGGGCATGGATGTTTGTAAGCGTATGGTGTAGAGGCGGCTGGTGCACCTTAAATTTGTCGTGGCCGAAAGTCCTCACGTTGGGTTGGCGTGGAAGTTTGGAGAGTGGGGTGCCAGCTCAGGTGTTGCTTCGTCATCTGACCGTGGTTCAAAATTACGAGGTGTTGTCCTCGGATCTTTCCCTTGAGGGACTGATCCCGGACCGTCGTCAATAGCCCGTTGTGTTGCTCTAGTACGACGTTAACTAGAAATTACCATTACCTGATAAGTTAGTGTACTAGGTTTGGAATGCCAGTCGCGTATGTAATGGTAATTTGAGTTAACGTCGTACTAGAGCAACACAACGGGCTATTGACGACGGTCCAGTCCCTTAAGGGAAAGATCCGAGGACAACACCTCGTAATTTTAAACCACGGTCAAATGACGAAGCAACACCTGAGCTGGCACCCCACTCTCCAAACTTCCACGCCAACCCAACGTGAGGACTTTCGGCCACGACCGATTTAAGGTGCACCAGCCGCCTCTATACCATACGCTTACAAACATCCATGCCCGGACCGGGATTCGAACCAGGAACCTTCCGATCTAGAGGCTGACACCTTAACCACTATACCGGTTGGTCGGCATGCCAGTCGCGTAGCTTGATATTAATAACTGAGGATGCTCTTAAGACTAGAAAAGACAAGACAAGACTAACCAAGACTAGAAAGACAAGACTAACCAAGACTAGAAAACTTGATGTTGAGATTGAACCGAAAGCAAAAATCTTACTATTAGCTGAGACAACCTCTTAAGTCTACTAGATTCTTCATTGTCTCTTTTCCTCAAAGGCAATAAAATACAAATTTTCAGCCAAGTTAGAAAGGAACCAAAGGCATGATTTTGCTTATAGAATTAGAAAACCTAACCAGAGCTTGATCTCGCCATTATTAAACCTCCAAGTGGTTTCAAAGCGATACCTCTACCTTTAAGATTTAGTCGTTTCTCAATAACGAGATATCTCGTCCATCAAGATCTAGTCAGTTTCGTTAACGGCGAGATACATCCTCCAGACAAAACGGCTTTTTTACTCAAAGGACAATGAAGCTCGAAACAGGAAAATGCTTTTCATGTATAGGGCTGGTCACAAGACAAATTTCGACGCAAAGATAAATCAACAGGCGGGTTAAAAATCGGCAATATCTTGACGAGATATCTCGTCATTAGCAAAAGTGATCCGATCTTTATCTCGTCATCATAAAAAAATTGGCAATATCTTGATGACGAGGTATCTTGTCATTAGAAAAATTGTTCAGACCTTGATGGACGGTTGTTTAAAAAAAAAATACCTTAAAATTTTCAAAAATTTTCATTCAAATATTTTTTATTTTTTATTAAATTAATATTTTTTAAATTGCTGAATCAAAATTAAAGTTTATAAATTTGTGAATAATTTACTACAAGAATTTTTAAAATTAATCAAGAATATTTTGAGTTTTAGCAATTTAAAATGACCCCTCTTTTTTCAAAAAATTTTAATTTAAAATTTTTAAAAAACTTTTGGAAAAATTTTGTGTTGTGATTTTGTTTATTAGTTAGATGGGTAATCAGTACAAAAAAAAATTCTAAATTCTAAATTAATTAATAAAAAATTTTGTTCGATGTGTCCCGGACCCCCTCAAAGTTCGGAAAGAGATGTTTATCTTTGGTACGATATGTAACTGATAAAGAATCCTTTATCATTTACTAGCTGAATAACCCTGCGTTCATCGAGTTGAAATGGTTAAATGTTGATTGAAAAGTGAATTAGAATAATCTCTTTTCTTACATAGAAAAATTGCAATCATTTCAGTTGGACAGAAAATACTTTTAAATTTCGTTTTATCTTTTTCATAGCTTCTAAAATTTACTTCGAATGCAAATCTATACATTTAATTCCTGAATAATATACTGCAATATGCAAAAGACTGACATGCAAATAAAAATGAAATTCCGATGAAAAAAAAATGTAAAATTCCGAAAAACAAAAGCTGTGCAAAGTGTCGGAATTTCGACCTCCTGAGCTCAAATAGAGCAATTCGAAAAAGACATTAGATAGTGATAAAGAACAATAATGATTTATGAAATTTAGTAATGCTCAAATATGACCGCGACATTTCCACGTGTTAAGTTTTCTGTAAAACGTGTTTCCTTGTCAATATTCACATATTGCAAGAAAACAAACTTTAGGGTTTTAAAATTGGGGTTTCGAGGGGCACTATTAGAACGACCTGTGTGCCAATTTTCATGGTCGTAAGTGCTGCAAAATTGTCTGAAGACAGGAAAGTAATATACTTGAGAACACTGCAGGAAACATAGGTTATGTGTACCAAATTTGGTGTAGATTGGTCAAACGGGGTAGATTTGTATAGAGAATATATGCACAAACCAACATCCTTTTTTTATACATAAATAAACATGATAAAGAATTCTTTTTCTGTGTACAGGGACAGTTGGTTAGAGCTGTGAAAGGAAAACAGAAAAACATATCTTGTCATCAGCAAGATTGATCTGATCGTGACGGACGAGATGTCTCGTCGAAATCACTTGAAGGGTTAAGTTAGTAACCATTCATATTCACTGCATGGACAAAAGCATTTGGACACTGCAGAAATACGGGGGAGGATCCATCTGAGTGTGGGGTTGTTTTACCGGGTTAGGACTCGGCACATTGCTTTATGTACCTGGTATCATGAACGCTGACGCGTACCTCGACGTTCTGGATAATTAGTCCTTGCCTACACTATGGCAAAACTACGGCGATGATGTGGCTGTTTCTTCCAACAGGATCGAGCTCCATGTCATACTGCAAAACGTGTGCTGGACTGGTTTCCTGAAAATGAAGTGAATTTGCTCGAATGGGCTGTTCAGAGCCCCGATCTCAATTCGATCGAGCACTTGTGGGACGAACTGGAGCGACGCGTACGACACCGCCACGCACGCTCGTCCTCACAGCATGGGCGAGCTATTCCTGCCCATACTTGCATTAAACGTGTGGAAAGTATCCCTCGACGTGTTGCAACTGCAACAACAATCAAAATGAGGGCATACCAGTAACTAATTAGAATAATAAAGAACTCTTTCTGAAAAACGTGAAGTGTGCAAATACTTTCGTCCATATTGTGTATGTTTCTCAAGTCTCTCGGACGTCTTAGAAAGCAATCAGTTCAAACTCAGAGAGATAGATCTTTCACCAGCAAATAGCCCTCAGGGAAGCCCGTACACACTTCTTCAGGTGTGTACGGGCTTTACCCTTGTGGCGTAGTGATAAAAGGACCTCTTGTTTCACCAGTCGCCTGGCCGGCTGAAATCGTTCCTTGTCGGACAATGGCCAGCCCCTCTGTTGGAATAGAACTGAAAAGGCAGGGGAGCTCCCCTCTTGGAGTTTTGAGGCGGTGGAAAACTGCCCAAGGGTTTTTCCCACGGACTGGAGCTTCGAGGCTTGGAGCAGAGAGGGCTGGGTCAGCGAAGAGAAGATTCTCTGACAGACTCGAGGAGAGTTTGGTGGGTTTTTTTTCGAGGGCGTACTAGCGACGCCCTAGACTTTGGAAGTTAAGTCTCCGGTGGAGACTCTGGTTATATTCTGAAATTGTCTGTTCAACAGAACAACAAACTGTATATAATAAATAACCGAGAAATAAAAGAATATTTGTTTTCTATACAATATTCAGATTTCTTAAAATAACCTTCCTGCCAAAACTTATACACCCCAGTTGTTTAACATTGTTACACCCTACCGACCAACCGGCATAGTGGTTAAAGTGTTAGCCTCGGAATCGGAAGGTTCCTGGTTCGAATCCGGTTCCGGGCATGGATGTTTGTAAGCGTATGGTGTAGAGGCGGCTGGTGCACCTTAAATCGGTCGTGGCCGAAAGTCCTCACGTTGGGTTGTTGTGGAAGTTTCGAGAGTGGGGTGCCATCTCAGGTGTTGCTTCGTCATCTGACCGTGGTTCAAAATGACGAGGTGTTGTCCTCGGATCTTTCACTTAAGGGATTGATCCCGGACCGTCGTCAATAGCCCGTTGTGTTGCTCTAGTACGAGATTAATTAAAAATTCCCAAATTACCAATTACGGGCTTCACCCGCCGATACTCTAGTGATGTTTTTCCCCAATCGGGTTTACTGTCTTTAGTAAACACGGATGTCTGGCTCCCGAGATACTCAAGCGACCCTTTTCTGATTTCATATGAAACGAAAATATCACTAGAGTACCTCGGGTCTTTGAAGTCCGTACACACCTGACGAAGATATGCCCTTGATGGCTATTTTGCCATAGATTGATTTATTTAGCGCATGTGGACTTCATCGGTTATCGTGACCAGTCGAGAAAAAATATGTAGCATGTGTGAAACATCGTGAAACAAAGTATCAGTTTTCCCCGGAACTAAATCCATTGCATCATCACTCGATTCCTTTCTCCGTAACCAGGAAATTAAATTCATTTTTATTAAAAAAAATCCCACCCACCCAACGTTTTGCAGCTTTAATAAGTCTTTACGGGTCTCGGATAGGAATGCGACATCGACAACAAAACATCGATGCTCAATATTAAAACATCGATGTTAAAAATGCATCGCCCCCAAACCATCGATGCATTTAAATTTTTTTCCACCATTTTTTAAAAATAGTTTAGTACTGGTTCAAAAATTAAACATCGACAGCGTAAAAACATCCACAGTGTAAAAAGATCGATGTTAAGTAAACATCGACTCCAATAAATCAATGTTTTTTTGTATAAAAGATCGATGTTTTGAAAACATCGACATCGATGTTTTATAAAAAAACTTCCGATGTATTTACCATCGATGTATTGGAGCCGATGTTTTTATAACATCGATGTTTATACTTGTTGATGTTTCTACGTTTATTTTTTTTTTTTTAAATAAAAAAAAGTAACATTATAAAAATTAAAAAAATAACCAAGTAGCATAATTTTTATGATCAGTAAATAGAACATACTTCTAGACCAAAGTGACCAAGGGTGAAGAGTCTGAAAAAGACGAGGATAAAAGGGAGATTGGTGTCCCTAGCAACGAGACAATAATGGATGCGACATCAATGTCGATGTTTTCAAAACATCGATCTCTTATAACAAAAAATCATTGATTTATTGGAGCCGATGTTTGCTTAACATGGATGTTTTTACAGTGTCGATGTTTTTACGCTGTCGATGTTTAATTTTTGAACCAGTACTAAACCAGTTTTAAAAAATGGAAAAAAAAAGTTTAATTACATCGATGGTTTTGGGGCGATGTTTTGAAACATCGATGTTTTGTTGTTGATGTCGCATCCCTAGTCTCGGTGCGATGAATAATAAAACATTACATCCTGGCACTTTCATTCCTACAACTTAATTAGAGACGAAACCGTGTTAATTTACATCACAATTGAGGATACCACTCTTTTCTGGCTTTCCCTCTTTTTATTTGGGCGCTTCTTGTAGGATTTTTTCCCTTCGGGAACAGGAATCCAGTTAGTGCTGTACAGCATTGATGATGAAAAGATGATTGATTTAAAGCGAGAGTAAAATTAAAATAAAAACAAAAGGAAAATTTTTAAAACAACAACAAAAAAAACCGATTAAATATTTAGGAGGGCTCTAGGCCGTTTACTGTACTGTGGTTGGAGTGGTTCGTACCTGGGGATACACTGAATTGCGGGATTATTAATTACTCCAAGATTAGCGTAGAACTTAATGGCAAGTTTAGTGAAGAATTTTTTAACTTCAGTGATTTCAAGATCTTCCCGGATTTTATTGTTTCTGTAGTACCAGGGATAATCACCGACAGAAAACAGAGAAGATAAGAGAAGAAAGGAGAAGGGAAAAGAGAACTACATAGATGAGGAAGAAGAGAAGGAAATAGATGAGAAAGAAGAGAAGGAAATAGATGAGGAAGAAGATAAGGAAATATATGAGAAAGAAGATAAGGAAATAGATGAGAAAGAAGGAAATATATGAGAAAGAAGATAAGGAAATAGATGAGAAAGAAGAGAATGAGAAAAAAGAGAGATCCTCACGTGATCAGGTTTGCTTTGAGTTTCATGACAGGTCCACAAAAGAATAAATGAAAACTAACTGAAAAATGATAAAATGGCTGCAAAAGTGTGGATGTATATTAATTAAATATCATAATAAAAAATTAAAAAACAAATTGTTAAATCTATAAAAACTATATTTAATACCACGTTGGAAAAACAAAAGCAATGAATAACAATAAAAACGCTTTCATAGATAGTTTTTTTTCTTGAACGCTTGAAAGATAGTTTTTGTGAGAATACAGTGTCAATCAATGTAAAAATAGCAAATGGTAGAAATAATTTAAAAAAAAACACACACAGAGGGCCGCATACGCATATATGCGTTCTGCTAGAGCGATTGGGAAAAAGAGTGATGGAATGAAAGCAAAAAAAGATTGCTTGGGTATCCCGAGAGGGCAACTCTAATGTTTACTTTCCAGTAAACCTTATGGGAAAGGAAAATAATTGTACAATTAAAGGATGAAAAGCGAGTCTCAGAAATTTAAAGAAAGAAGGGCAGTTTTCTTAATAAGTACCTTGAATAAATTCCTTTGAAAAGTGGATCTGATGATATTTTTAAAGCATCTTAATGCGAATCAAAATTATTATTATTATTTTTAATTTAGATTACATCAATTCTGTTTTCTGAAATGTTTTGAAAAGAGACCTGTTTTCACATTATGAAAAATAATTAACACTATCGAACTAAAATGCAAAAACTTGGCTGGTCAGAACCATAAATTTTTAAGCGAATAATTCATTTTTCACAAATAAACTATACTCAATAAATAAATCAACTACGAGATAAGTTTATGCTTAGGAAAAAATGTTTTCCAAGAAAAATAATCCCTAGTATTGAAGCAATTCTATGAAATCTAAAAAGGATTTACTAAAGAAAAGTATTAACATCTGCAATTGAATCACTGAAAACTAGTTCCTGAAATACTGCTTTTTGAAAAGAAGTTTGTGAAAAGTGCAATATTACGTAAATAAAAGAAAATTAAAGGAACCTTTCGAAGCATACTGGTCAAATAATGCAATTTATAGTCCATTTCAATACAAATGAAGTAATTTTTATGCAGGAAGTCACCAAGGCACATAGCAGATTCGTTCGCTTATAGCAACCAACCAAATTGCTATTATTAGTTAGCTATTATTAGGTTATTAGTGCTGAAAACATCATCCAAATTGAATAGCGTTTGCCAATTTTTAAAATTCATTTAAACGGCGAACCCTTAAATATCTTGTTGTATGAAAAATAGACTTATAAACCACTTTCAAAAATAACGCCTCATATGATGATGCCCGTTGAAATTTTCATTACTTCTACCTAAAAGGGACAGTTTCAGTGAAACAATGAAAAAATCTTTAACTAGTTAACAATGAATTGCTGTTAATTGTAACAGTAAATATTTTTCTGGATTGTTTTAAACAATAGAATTACAACAGCATCAGTTTTCAATTATTAATCCAACATTGTTGTAGGGAAACAAGATCGCTTCCAAAAAGATTAATTCATTCATATTTCTTTCGTCAAACTGCTAACAAGCGCCTTTTAAAACTTTGATCAAGCGAGATTATACGATTGATTAAAGCGATTTTTTGTTGTAGAGGAATCTTCCGCTGCAATTTATAAACAAACAGTACTTTTCAGTGCTACTCACGCCATTTTTATAGACGTCTTTACGTACCTTTCGAGATGTTCGACTGGATAAGGAAACAAATGTAAGTGTGCTTAGGACTTCTTACATTATTAAATATTTTAATACATTTTAACTTATAGGTCGTCAAAATCGAGCATCCACACAAATCACAGCACCTGATCCTTTGCAAAATCCGACCCGAAAATGTTTGGTCCATTTTTTGGGTTCCTTTTAATAAGATAATCGTTTGCTATGATTATAATGCGATCTATAACGACCATCCTGTACACATATCACTTCCGTAAACTGTCAGTTTTAACTTTTGCTGTTCCCCATCTGATAATATAACCATTATAACCTTCTATTTCAGAAAAAAGTTTCGAGAAAAGAGAATAAAGAAAAAGCAAGCCAAGAAGGAGGCTAAGAGACAGAAAAGAGGAGAAAATCTACGCATCGAGCATCATATAAAGGATCAGATCAAAGGATCATCCGATGCCGAAGAACCCCGCAAGACTCGCAGATTTGAAACCGAAAACGTAGCCTTGCTGACCCGTAGTACTTCTGTCCGTCACGCAAAAGGAGGCACTGAGAAGAACTTGATTTTCGATCGCATGAGCTGCGGTCTTTTCAACTTTGAACGAAATGACATCTTCGTATCAAACAACGCAAACTTAGGATGCCTCATATTATACGACACCTTCATGGGCTTAGAAGTTAAAACAGATACAGATTTATACAAGGCATGGGAAGACACCGCTTTCCTAGGAATGGAGGACCGAATTCAGCGTGGCTTCAGCTCACCAAACCTCCACGAATGAGTCAACTAAAAGTACAAAACGATGTTCCATCCAAACTGTTTTCAAAACTTTCGGACGAAATCTTTAGAAGCTGATTTTTTATCATTTGATTAAACTGAGGGTACATGTTATACAGTTATAATCTATTTTGAATTTTGTATTTGAAAAATATTAAAAACACAATCCATGAAACTTCATATTTTGCAAAGCAATAAAATTTCTTAATTTCCCTCCATTTTGTGTGTGTTTCTTTTTGTGCTATATATTTAAGACATTTTATCGCAGTGGTATCCAATTTTTGTCATCGGCCTTTCGCAGGTGATGGTATTTTTTTATTTCCAATTTCAAGCAGATAAACAAAATATAACATGGAAAGGTTAGTAACACAAATGTGCATAAATAATACATAAAATTGACGTAAAATGGTAAGACAGATAAATAGAAAAATTACATGTCCATCCGTCCTCTAGCCTCATCATGACTGCACGCGTACAGACTAGAGAGAACAGTATGTAGAATCAGGTGGTGGCTGTCAATTAGGGTGGGTCGTTCAGATAAACGAAACAATTTTTTTTTCGAATTTCAGTTTGCAATAGGGGGAGTTTCCTTTTACCATCAAATATAAGCCTATAATTTTTATGAATTTTTATTCAAAATCTAGAGTCCACTATTCGACGTTATAGTTTAACCTTTTTACTGAAAAATTGTCATTTCACAAATATTTAGAAGTCAAAGGTATACAAACTTTTATAAAAAATCTCAAATATCAACATTAAGAACTCGGAGATCGTAATAAAAATATTTTTCGTACTGTTAGAGTATTTCTTTTTCAACGACACAGAAGAAAAATTCTGAAAATTTGCAGTTTTTGAAATATTGTAAAGAAATAAATATATTTACAAAGGTTTAAATAGTTTTTTTGAATTGCGATATTTTTACAACTAAAAAATAAAGAGTACTGCATATAAAATATAATTAAACTAGTTTATACTAATTTTATAATCATTTTTGATGGACACTTTGTCGTGATTTTATCAGCGGATAAAGCCACTACATGCTCCTGGTTCAATGACAGACATTTATGCCTTTATCACCAATTTTAGGCATCTCAACTACCAGTGGGACGAAGGTAGCGATGAAACTGAAAAGTTTGTAGCTGAGGGATTTATACAAGACTCAAGTTCTTCATTCCTAACTTTTGTTAAAATAGGAGTGGGCTACCTTATTAAGTCTTGCAAATTGATCAGTTTGATAAAATCGATGGCATGGAAGTTTATTTTTGGAGTTGAAATTTTTGTTTTCTTTAGTAATTGCCGACCAACCGGTATAGTGGTTAAGGTGTTAGCCTCTAGATAGGAAGGTTCCTGGTTCGAATCCGGGTCCGGGCATGGATGTTTGTAAGTGTATGGTGTAGAGGCGGCTGGTGCACCTTAAATCTGTCGTGGCCGAAAGTCCTCACGTTGGGTTGGCGTGGAAGTTTGGAGAGTGGGGTGCCAGCTCAGATGTTGCTTCGTCATCTGACCGTGGTTCAAAATGACGAGGTGTTGTCCTCGGATCTTTCCCTTAAGGGACTGATCCCGGACCGTCGTCAATAGCCCGTTGTGTTGCTCTAGTACGACGTTAACTAAAATTACCAATTACCTTTAGTAATTATTTTTTAGCAAGAGACGTTCATCACCGATCATTGTTAGAACATTCTCGTGGTGAAAAAGTATGCACTTTGCTGAAGAATAGGTTGATTAACAGCTTTTACTTCGTCACTTACATAACGAGGATGCATGTATCATTTTACACACATTCTTTTCAGGAAGAATGTACCTTATCACATACCACATTGGTGCATAAACTCCTAAAATAAATTGTGATATAATAATAAAATTCCTTGATGAATTCTTTCCCATGTAATATCTATGGTTGCAATTTGCTGCTGTCACCCATCGAGACTGTGATAATTCACCACCTTGGCAATTAGCTAGATTCGAAGAACATTGTTCAGATGAAATTGCAAATGTTATGTACATAACGTTAATCTAAACATATATCATGTTGGTCGACCTCGGATAATAGTTAAGATATTTTCAGATTGTACATTATGTTTTTGCATTTGGTTCATAATTTCGGGATTGCTACGAAATATTCTGTAGGACTTTCAAAGGATTCCCATCGGTCTTGAAAAAAGTACTTTAGAATCAATTCGTTGCTACGCATTTGGAAAGTCCTGTACGGAACACAATATTAATTGCACACAATTGTAAGTGATTTAAACACTTCAGCTTGTTCAGTGGCGGATCAAGTCAAATGGGGGCCCCAAGCGGTAAAAATTTCGGGCCCTCACAGACTCAAGTTAGAAAAAAAGTTTCAAGAAAACTCTCAATAAGTTATTAACAAAAAAGAAAAGTAATCAAAAATGTCATACCATAGCACATTAAATAAATTCATTAAAAAAAACATTTTTACATGAATTTCAGTCTTGCTTTATTTTTTGAAAATTCGTAAATTATTTTGGCAGTGTCATTTTGGTTTAAAATTTTCTTACTATTTATACCAGAATGGCCGTATTATTTAATCTTCTCCCATAGTACTGAAATAATTAATACAGAAAACGATCTTTTTCCTGACGCATTATGTAAAGGAATTGTTAAAACAAATTTTAATAATATTTCAACATTCGGAAATGTGCAAGACATTTCTTTGGTGGCTCGATAGATGTCTAGTGTGGTTTTTATGGTGTCCTCGTTTTCCACCCTTATAGAAAGATTAAAAAAATCGTCAAATTAATCTTCAAAAGAACAAACATCAATGTCCTTTTTGAAAACATCTTTAGCATCAAAAGTGGGAGAGTCAATCGGGAAAATCGAAGAGAATCGGACGTATTTGTCCGGGTGCTGTTGAAGATACAGCTAATTGTTTGGACTTGTATGTTTTATGTATCAACTGTGATGTGTTCCTTTATGAGAAAATAAATGATTGGGAACCAAGGCTGATCCTTCCTTTCATAGTTAACGACATTTGGATTCGTGCTACTTCACGCTATATAGCTGGCCATGACGCTACCAGGTCGATTTCCCGACAGAGGCGTCTTTCTGAACTATCTCTATATTCTGCGTTTTCTCAATCGCTTTTTTCAGGTCACAACTTTCCTCGAACCCTAATGAATAGATATTTATAGACTTCGGGGCCCTTTGGTAATCCGGGGCCCTACGCGGCCGCTTAGTCCGCTTACTGCTTAATCCGCCTCTGAGCTTGCTTATAGTTAGTTACAACTTCATTTACAGTGGCCTTGTTTTATTTTACGATTTTCTCATTTGGAATCTTTAGATTCTACTATTTTTAGTCAAAGGTTTATGTTCTCTAATCGTAAAGTATTGGCAACTTTTGGCAACTTTTGGCAGCAGCACGTATTTTTCACTTCGACAGTAAAGTATGCATTTTGAAGCTACAGACACCTTATGTTTCCCCTTTAGTCTTTTTCCCAACCAACGTTAATCCTTTCTAAAATTTTATTAGTTTCAGTAAAATCTTTTGAACTTATTACTCATTTTCGTACTGTTTTACGGCTAGTTCTATTAAAAATACCCTTGGAATCGTCTTACAAGAACATGTATAAAATAGGATATATTTACATGACACAATGTCTTAGATGGTCTTTAAAAGCTTCTACATTCTAATCAGTTAGTATGTTTCAATTTAGAATAAATAAAATAATTATTTGTCACAGAACTTACATATCATTTGTAACACTAATTTTCGGCAAACAATCGGTATGAAAGTTTTACTCCACATTATTCTATACTTTTAAATGACACTTCTAGTGCCTCACGAATACTAAATTATTCGAGCCGACCAACCTGTATAGTGGTTAAGGTATTAGCCTCTAGATCGGAAGGTTCCTGGTTGGAATCAGGGTCCGGGCATGGATGTTTGTAAGGGTATGGTGTAGAGGCGGCTGGTGCACCTTAAATCTGTCGTGGACAAAAGTCTCCAAGTTGGGTTGGTGTGGAAGTTTGAAGAGTGGGGTGCCAGCTCAGGTGTTGCCTCGTCATCTGACCGTGGTTCAAAATTACAAGGTGTTGTCCTCGGATCTTTCCCTTGAGGGATTGTTCCCGGACGGTCGTCAATAGCCCGTTGTGTTGCTCTAGTACGGCGTTAACTAAAATTACCATTACCATTACTAAATTATTCGTCAGACTGTTGGAATTTTGGAATTTTTTAGTTAACGTCATACTAGAGCAACACAACGGGCTATTGACGACGGTCCGGGATCAGTCCCTTAAGGGAAAGATTCGAGGACAACGCCACGTCATTTTGAACCACGGTCAGATGACGAGGCAACACCTGATCTGGCACCCCACTCTCCAAACTTCCACGCCAACCCAACGTGAGGACTTTCGGCCACGACAGATTTAAGGTGCACCAGCCGCCTCTACACCATACGTTTACAAACAACCATGCCCGGGCCCGGATTCGAACCAGGAACCTTCCGATCTAGAGGCTAACACCTTAACCACTATACCGGTTGGTCGGCTACCTAACATCAGATATAATTATTTAGATCTTTGTAGGTAAGGTATTTGGTATATTTAATTAACGTCACACTGGAGCTACGTGACGGGCGGGGATCAATCCCCGAAGGGTAATTGGTAATTTTTAATTAACGTCGTACTACAGCAACCCATCAGGCTATTGACGACGGACCGGGATCAATCCCATAAGGGAAAGATTCGAGGACAACAACACGCAATTTTGAACCACGGTCAGAGGACGAAGCAACACCTGAGCTGGCACCCTACTCTCCAAACTTTCACACCAACCCAACGTGAAATCCCCGAAGGTAAAGAACCGAGGACAACACCATGTAATATTGAACCATGTTCAGATGACGAGGTCACACCTGAGTTTCCTCTCACTCTCCAAACTTCCACATCACGAAAACGCTAGGACATTTGAGGCCACGACAGATTTAACGTGCACCAGCCCCTCTGTACACGACGGTCGTTGGTGGGATTTGAACTCACAACCCACCGGTTGCTAGTCCGTTGCTATTCGAACCGGGCAACCGCGGTCCTTGTGGTTAAGGATATTGTGAACGTAGCCAGTGTTGTAAAAAAATGTGCTTTTCCTTTCTCTGAAATACATTTTTATATTTTTATTGGGCATTAAAGATTAAAATAATATTATTTAAAAAATCTAAGCTCATTTCCTCATTATTAAACACTCGGTAGATTGCTAAAGGCATTAGGTAATTTTTACCACCCTATTGCAAAAGCAATTTGCCGACCAACCGGCATAGTGGTTAAGGTGTTAGCCTCTAGATCGGAAGGTTCCTGGTTTGAATCCGAGTCCGGGCATGGATGTTTGTAAGCGTATGGAGTAGAGGCGGCTGGCGCACCTTAAATCTGTCGTGGCCAAAAGTCATCACGTTGGGTTGGTGTGGAAGTTTGGAGAGTGGGGTGCCAGCTCAGGTGTTGCCTCGTCATCTAACCGGGGTTCAAAATTACGAGGTGTTGTCCTCGGATCTTTCCCTTAAGAGATTGATCCCGGACCGTCGTCAATAGTCCGTTGTGTTGCTCTAGAACAGGGGTCGGCAACCTGTGGCTCGCGAGCCGCATGCGGCTCTTTTGATGTAAAGTTGCGGCTCTCCAGTTTCATACGAAAAAATTAATAATTTATCATCAAAACCCTTAAAAAAAAAGAAAAAATATTTTTAAATACCTAATTTTTCAATAGCTTCTATTTTCATAATCGTTAATTACAAATCTCCACGCTTAACACGACCGTAATGAGATAAATTTGAACTATTGTTTTGTTCTTAGAGATGAGACTCCGTGACCATGTTTATCTTTCAGCCAATTGCATTCCATTTCGGTCTCACCCAAACAGCCACCGTCTAGAGTCTAGACAACACGTCTAGAGGATGAGATGGTGAAATCTCAGATGGTGAGTACGTCAAAGATTGATTTATACGTGCATCTGAAGAACTGTTTCGTAATTTTAAAAACAAAGCAGAAATCATGAAAAAAAATCAAAGATTTGCCATCATCTGCTAAAACAGTACAAGATAGAACTGCTAAAATGTCTTCAAATGTAACACGTATGCAAGTGGAAGACATTCAACTGGTTTCTGCCTTATCACTTGTTATAGATGAGTCTTGCGACATAAAACCCACGGCACAAGTTACCCTTTTCGTCAGGTATATGTCGTCCCAAGGTCCAAAAGAACTGCTAGGATTGCTACCGCTCTCCGGGCAAACTCGTGGATAAGATATAGCAAATGCTGTGCAAAAATGCCTGGAAGACAATGGAATCGATATAAATAAAATTGTTTCTATAGCAACTGATGGAGCCAGAAGTATGAAAGGAATACATAGAGGGGTAACATCAATTATAAAAAAAAATAAACCACGAAATTCTAACGTTTCACTGCATAATTCATCATGAAGCGCTTTGTGCCCAAATATTTCCGGCCGAAATAGTTGAGGTCATGAACTTGGTAATTAAGATTATTAACAGCATCTTGGCAAAAGCACTCTACCATCGCCAGTTTAAAGATTCCTTGAAGAAATAGATAGCCAGTTTTCTGACCTACTTCTGCACAATAAAGTGCGATGGCTTTCCAGAGGTAACGTATTGCAACGTTTTGTTTTGTGCTTGAGTGAAATAAAAACATTCTTCAATGAAAAAAGCATTGACCATCCCGAACTGGAAGAAGACAAATGGCTGCAAAATTTCAACTTCATGGTAGATACCACAATGAAACTAAATGAACTAATCTAAAACTGCAAGGAAAGGGAAACCCAGCCTACGCCTTGCTTGAAGAAGTAGTTTGTTTCGAAAAAAAAATACTTCTTTTTGTTGAAGACATGGAGAGCGGTAAATTACTTCATTTTAAAAATCTGAAGCAATATCGCGATGAGACCAATGCAACTATTGACAAGAATGACTTTAGAATAGTTTTAAAAAACATGAGGGATGGATTCGCTGAGAGATTCGAGCAATTCAAAACAAACAAAAGTACTTTCGCGTTCATAGTAAATCCTCTCAACACAAATACAAATGAGATCAACATTGAGCTATTTGGAATTGATGCTGGATCGCTTCAAATGCAATTGCTAGATTTGAAAACTAAAGACTTGTGGAGTTGGAAGAGTTGGAGGTACAGAAATGCATACACATCGCGCAACACAAGTGGACAGCTCTAAAAGAAATTCCGCAAGTTGAGGCCTTCATATTCGGCGCATGGAATAGTCTTCCAGAATACTACAGTGAGGTGAAGAAGTTGGCATATGGAGTGCTGACGATCTTCAGGTCGACATATTCGTGCGAGCAAGCGTTCTCTTGCATGAATATAATAAAAAGTAAAGTTAGAAGTCAACTAACAAATAAAAATCTAGAGTAGTACTTGAAACTTAAAACAACAAGGTTATAAGCCAGATTTGATCAAACTCTCAAAAGGCATGCAAAGCCAATGCTCCCATTGATGTAACTATCTATATTTGTGTTTTTAAATGAATAAATATTATTCCGTATTTAAAGCCGTTTATTTTAAATCAAAAATCGAATATATATAAAAGCAAATACTATAATATTGAAACGAAAATTTTTAGTGGCTCTTTAAAAACTGGGAAATTTTGTAAATTGTGTCTTTTGGCTCTTCCTTAACAATAGGTTGCCGACCCCTGCTCTAGAATGACGTAAACTAAAAAATTACCAATTACCAAAAGCAATTTTTAAAAAAGCTTTTCTGCCCACCCTACTGTGCGTCCACGCTTGAGATATTGAAGTGTAAGGTTTGCTTTGTCGCTATAGGTCATATCTTTGTTTCCGAGGGAAAGTAGTAGGCCTCGTAACATTACGAATTGTTAATAAATAGGGTATGTTTGAAGAGGCTATTTGATCGCTTGAGAAACTAAAGTAAAAGCCGAAATGTGTTCTGAATCGGATGGATTTGTGAACCGCACCCCCACATAGGAAAGTCGCCAATCGATAAATACTGGGGCAGCGTGGGTCCGGGAAATTTGTTCTTTTAGTACAAATAAAAATAGACTCCTTTACTCTTAAGTGTCAGGGGAAAAGGTATTAGGTCTGAATGGATGACTTCGTAGGAATCAAAGGCGTCATTAATTTAAGGAGTGCTTAAAAAATTCAAACTAAATGAATATCTTAATATAAATAACAATTATTGTTTATTATGGCATGCCTTTTTCCTTTTTTCTGAATATTTTTGTAAGAAAGAGTGAAACATTAAACTTAAGATTCCTAGACTGACCCTTTCGACTTAACCGCTTTTACCCAGACACGGAAACCGTGATTGGCTGTTATCTCTCTATATTAAAAAAATGTTACCGCCACCGCCGACGCCGACGCCGCAGGATTGAAAACTGTGTTGTTTAGGTCGGCGAGCCTAAGCGAGCAGGGGGCGAAGCCATCGCTGTGACGTCATGTACCGGAAAGTGAAATCGGGATAATACGAATTATTCAGATAGTTTCACTCTGTGAAAGGAATGTTGGTTTGCGAAGCAAACCAAATGGCATCTGTGAAAGGGGTGTTGGTTTGCGCAGCAATCCCTGGGGGTTGGCGAGCGTAAGCGAGCAGGGGCGGAGCCCCCTAGTATAATACATTTGTATACTTCCATCTACCTTTGCAGGAAATTGCAGCCTTTCAAATTCAGATTGGCTTCTGGAAATTAACATTTTCCTCTCCATGCTTAACTTTTGGCAGTGAGTGTAAATCAACTATGCGATATGTTTATATACTTTAGAAAAATGTTTTCTACAAAAACTAATCCCTAATACTGATGCCTTTCGATGAAATCTAAAGAGGATTTACGAAGGAAAAATATTAACATCTGCAGTTGAATCACGAAGAACTAGTTCCTGACATACTGCTGTCTTGAAAAAAGTGTGAATGCGCAATACAACGTAAATAAAAGGAAATTAAAGGACCTTTTCAAGCATACAGGTCAAATAATGCAATTTATGCTAAATTTCAATGAAAAACGAATTAATTTTTATACACAAAGTCACCAAGCACATTGCACATTTCTTCACTTTTAACAACCAACCGAATTGCTTTAATTTTAAATAAGCATTTTGTTTGTAAACTTATGTTTATTTATTTTCAGACTTGTCCACGTGTTTTTACTGAACAAAACTTCGATTTATGGCAATTAAAGGCATTACAGAATTTCTCTCAAAATTTAAAAAATGTTCCGCAGACGCAGCCGCCCTTGCCGCCGCAGGATTGAAAACTCGCTTTTTTTTTTTTTTTTTTTTTTGCTGGATTCTTAGACGGTTTCACGAGAAAGTTCGGATCAGAAAATTACAAAATTGACATGATTTGTTCAAAATTGCACAGGGAACAAGACAAGTAAGATTTTTTTCCGATAAGGCTATTAGTTTAAGAGTTTATTAAGTGTCAAAGTTGAACGAGCAAAACTTCTAACGCGAGTGAGTAAAACACGTACAATTTTCAGATTTCTTAAGAGTACCTCAAAATGTGATTTTTTTTGCACGACGCCGAGTTTTTTTTTTAATTACAATTTGGTTCCTGATAGCATTTTTTTTTTAATAATCGAGACATTTTAGTAACTTTTTTTAAAACTGTCATACCTATATCTTATTACTATTATTTTTTAAATTTGAAAACATTGCAGGGAACCTTAGAATATCTTCTTTCAAATGGTACACTTATTTTTTAAAATGGTT
The DNA here is from genome assembly GCA_947359465.1 of Metellina segmentata. Classification (NCBI taxonomy): domain Eukaryota; kingdom Metazoa; phylum Arthropoda; class Arachnida; order Araneae; family Tetragnathidae; genus Metellina; species Metellina segmentata. The sequence goes on along the minus strand of OX375881.1, from coordinate 21,807,644 downwards.
TAATAAATAAACTCGATGCGTTCAAAAGTTGGTCACACAAATTGCGGAATATTGGGAAATTTTCGTTACTTTTCGTTAAAACTGTCATATCTGTAGCTTAATGCTATTTTTTTTTTTGAAACCATCAATGAAAACCTAAGAATGTACTCTTTCTTATGGGGGTTAGCGAGCGAAAGCGATCTGGGGGGCCGAGCCCCCTAATCTATATATATAATTCTCTTACGTGGCACGCAAAAAAGACGTTATTTGTAATCGCGTTTTGGCAACACTGTACGATTGTTTGTTTATCGTGAAGTCTCGCGCATCGATTAAATTTATAGCGTTATCGGTTGAAATTTTATTGAAAAAAAAAAGGAAATTTTAATGAGCTGTTGCAGTTAGTGGTACAGCTACACTCTACGTTTATGACTGATGGCAACGGCTTGGCGATTTTTTTTGGCGCACTTCTAAAGTCGCCAAGGAAAGAATTATTTCTTAACTCTTTTCCTGTCACAATTTTTTTTTCTTTTTTCAACACACTTTTTAAGCACATTTCAGAACGTTTTAAAATAGTATATTTTAAAAAAAATTTCACAAAAAGTAGTAAGCTTAATCACGTATCAAAACACATTTGTGAACCAGCAGAGAAACTAAGCTACGAATGGTAAGAATACCCTGAAACTTATCAATTACACTAAATACAGTAAGCATGTTGAAAAAGGAAAAAGATTTACCATAGAAAAAAAGCAAGAAATAATACCTGATAAAGTCAGAATTCTCTCGTAAAAAAATAATGAAAACGAAAATGGTCAAAAAAGAAACAAAACTCTTAATCCTGTCCTGAAAACTATTATAACAAAATAAAAATTTCACAACTGTCAAAATACAAATAAAAGGACCAATGGTATCACAGAAAACGATTTAAAAGGACCAATGAAATCAAAGAATATTTTTAAAACAAAATAACCAATGGGAGGAAAGAAAAAATTTCAAACGAATCAATGAAATCAAACGACTTCAACGGATTTTGGAAGAACTTTCTAGAATATTCAAAATGAAAATTAAAAGTTTCCGTTTGCCGAAGTTGCCATGAAAACCACAACAACAGCAACGAAAGATGGGTTGCCTTAATTTATCGTAACTCGCTACTAGAAGTGCGCCAAACAAATCGCCAAGCCGTTGCCATCACTCATAAACGTAGAGTGTAGCTGTACCCAGTTAGTTTATAATAGAAATCAAAGAAAGCGGAGGATCTTTTCAGGGTGTGAGATCGTGAAATACTGGAGCCAGCTGCAACCCAACTGTTGTTTTTGCTTCGCGAGTATTACGAGCGACAAAAAGGAGTCTGAAACAGAAGCCGCTTCTGCAGGTGTTCTTTCCGACGGATCGCCGACTGGCCTTTGCCGTTGGGGGAACTTGGAGACGGTGGGGGAGGCCGAGGTCGACGGGGAGAGAGCGAGAAGCGAGGTTGAGTTTTCCTCGCGCTGACCCGTGAGATGCACATCACGATATATGAATATTGATTCTTTGTAAATTGTAAATAATTCTAACTAATAATAAGAACGTGATTTTCTTAGCTGTTGGTTGTTTTCTCCTCATATACGATTTTCTGATGCTACCATTTTTGGGAGACGACACCACAGCTTAAAGTTGGTGGCATAAGGATAATGGGATAAGGATCTAGTTAAATGAGATCCACGATCCTGTGTCACTTCTACGACAACAGATAAATACAAAGTGTATTCGTCCAGACTTCTTGAAGTCTGATTTGTGAGTGCCCGGAGGACAGAGAACTTTGTAGCAGCGTTTGCTGGCGTGGAAGGTTCCTGTTCCAGTGTTGGAGCTCTTCGAGAGAAAGCTGAAGGTCTCATTCTCAGCAGTTCCTGTTCCAGTGTTGGAGCTCTTCGAGAGAAAGCTGAAGGTCTCATTCTCAGCAGTTCCTGTTCCAGTGTTGGAGCTCTTCGAGAGAAAGCTGAAGGTCTCATTCTCAGCAGTTCCTGTTCCAGTGTTGGATCTCTTCGAGAGAAAGCTGAAGGTCCCATTCTCAGCAGTTCCTGGAGTTCTACGACTGTGTGTCCTGTGAGGCCAAGTGAAAGAGAATCGGCTGTGTTCAGTAAAAGAGGGTTCCTCTTCCTGTGTTGGATCTCTTCGAGAGAAAGCTGAAGGTCCCATTCTCAGCAGTTCCTGGAGTTCTACGACTGTGTGTCCTGTGAGGCCAAGTGAAAGAGAATCGGCTGTGTTCAGTAAAAGAGGGTTCCTCTTCCTGTGTTGGATCTCTTCGAGAGAAAGCTGAAGGTCCCATTCTCAGCAGTTCCTGGAGTTCTACGACTGTGTGTCCTGTGAGGCCAAGTGAAAGAGAATCGGCTGTGTTCAGTAAAAGAGGGTTCCTCTTCCTGTGTTGGATCTCTTCGAGAGAAAGCTGAAGGTCCCATTCTCAGCAGTTCCTGGAGTTCTACGACTGTGTGTCCTGTGAGGCCAAGTGAAAGAGAATCGGCTGTGTTCAGTAAAAGAGGGTTCCTCTTCCTGTGTTGGATCTCTTCGAGAGAAAGCTGAAGGTCCCATTCTCAGCAGTTCCTGGAGTTCTACGACTGTGTGTCCTGTGAGGCCAAGTGAAAGAGAATCGGCTGTGTTCAGTAAAAGAGGGTTCCTCTTCCTGTGTTGGATCTCTTCGAGAGAAAGCTGAAGGTCCCATTCTCAGCAGTTCCTGGAGTTCTACGACTGCGTGTCCTGTGAGGCCAAGTGAAAGAGAATCGGCTGTGTACAACGACAGAAAGTTCCTAGTTCTGAGGCGCGTGATCAAGCATCGAACGGTGAGTCCCGATATTTTCTGGAATGCTAATTTTGGGGGTCCAAGTGATATACAATTGTAAAATATCAGAGTTATTAGCTTAGAAATTTTGATTGGGATCATTGGTCATTTCAAGGTTCATTGCCTGGGTGTTATAGTGTTTTAAAGATTTCTAAAGTTGTAGTGTGTGTCTTTAAGCTCAAATGTGTAGAAGTGATTTAGTAAAAAAATTATTTTGTGTGTTCTTGTTAGTGAATCGGAATATAGAGATTAATTGATTTCAAAGTATAATGCGGAGGTTTTATAGAGACTAAATTAATTTATCTCTTTTTGTTATGTGATTTTAGCTTTCTTCTAAGTATACAGAGAAAGTTAGCTAAAATTTTGGTAGTATAGTAAGGTATTTTGAAATTGAAAAGGCAATTAGTCTATGGAGAAGATACTTGTGTAGTACCTTAAAAGTGCTTACTTTTAGAATTAGTACTTGTGTTGCCTTGTATAGGGAGGGAGATACTCAGTTTTGAATTATTACTTCCGTGATTTTCTTTGGTATTTGTGTTACAGAAAATTATTGTGAAATTTTTGTTATTGCATTTTATATGTGGTCAGGTATTTATTCCCTGGTTGAGATATGGCAGAACTTCTAAATAAGCAGACTAAAAAGATTTTGCTCTTGGTCGCTGAAGAGTTTGAGACAAATGTGTCCAATGCGGATAAGATAAGGGCGATAATTGAGGCGATCTTGAAGGCGCCGGATTACGAAGAGAAATTCGCAAAAGATTGCTTAGAGCAAATCTTAGATACGGATAGATTAGAGAGGGAAGAACAGAGGTTAGAGAGGGAAGAACAGACGTTAGAGAGGGAAAGAGAAAGATCTTTTGAGTTAGAAAAGTTGAAAATACAACGCAGTGCAGAAAATGGCTCCGTAGCTTCCACTGTTTCTGTGCTGAGCGAGAATAGAAGTAAAATAGTAAGTCTAAAAGATTTAGTCCCTAAATTTGACCCAAAATTAACAGACATAACCCTGTTCTTGATGATTTTTGAGCGGCAAGCGATAAAAGCGGAACTTGAGGAATCGAAATATGTTTCTCAACTCATTCCGTTATTACCCGCGGATGTCGCGCAAATAATAGTAAAAGAAGCGCCAGAAATGGGAGATGATTACCATCATATAAAAAAACTTTTGTTAAAAAGATTTAGACTAGGAGCAGGGGCGTTAAAAATAAAATTTGAAACCCATCAGAGAAAGACAGGTGCATTATGGTCAGATCTGGTATACGAACTGAGGGGTTATTTGGAAAATTGGTTGGAGGCGGTAAATGTGAAAGATTTCGAATCCCTTAAGGAATTTATTCTTACGGAACAGGTGAAAAAGAGAGTTTCGTTTGAAATCAGAGACAAATTCCTAGATGAATGGGACGAAATCAAAACGGCATCCTCCTTAGCAGAAAGATGTGATAGGTACGAAAGTGTGCGCGGCAATTATAGAAGAATGGATAACAAAGTCTGGAATACAAAGCAGTATAGTAGGGATAAGAACGAGCATGTTGGTTCCATTCATAAGAGTGATCAGACCAGAAAGTCAGAAGGGACCGCAAAGAAAGATCACCCGCATTCCAATTCCTGGAAAAGTGATAAATTTGAGAGGAAAAGACCTATCATTTGCTTTAATTGCAACAGAGCAGGGCACATCAGGCCAGATTGTCCGGATTTAAAAAGAAGAGGATCTAGCGACTTAGTAAATCAATTAGAGACAGATGTAATTATCGGAGACTGCTTCAAACCCTATTTTAAAAAAGCGGAAATATATGGGATAGTGCGTGACTATTTACGAGATACTGGGGTGGGTATAGACCTATGCGATCGTAGTTGGGTCAAGAACGAAGATTTGCTTGGGGAAGTAACTTGGGTCAAACAGCCCCTAGATAATGAATGCAAATGCCTCGCATTGGCGAAAGTGACCATAAGGGGAGAGTTTGGCACTGTGATTACAAAAGCCGCCGTGAAGCCCACAGAACTAGAGCAGGGGTATTACTTATTAGGGAACAAGACTGCGGAGTTAATAGAAGAAATGAGGGGGAGGCCAGTTCCGGTGAACGCGGTGATAACGTGCAGTCAAAGGCGAGAGAGTTATGAGGGCAGCGGTCTAGAGGTGAGAGGGGTAGAATCGGATTCGGAGAATGACGATGAGGTTCGGAGGGGGTCGGGGAATGAGCTGGAGGAAGAGACCCTAGATTTTCCGAAAAGAACGGAAATAGAGACGGGATTGGGGAATGTGTCCGCTGAGTCTTTTAAAGAAGAACAGCGAAATTGCGAAACTTTAAAATTCCTGTGGGCACGGACATCTCAGCCAGGTGAAAGGGAATTTTTTGATAAAGAGGGAAGACTGGTGCGGATATCACAGTCTAAGCGAGGTGAGGAGAACGTTCAATTGTGTGTGCCACTTGTGTATCGAAATAAGATTTTGGCTCTATGCCATGAAGAAGTGTCAGGTCATTTGGGCACGACGAAAACAAAGGATAGGGTCCTGCGTTGTTACTTTTGGCCACAATGCTATCAAGAGATCGAACAATATGTAAAAACGTGTGATCCGTGCCAAAAGGTAGGTAGTAATAGGGACCGGCGTAAAGCCCCCTTGAAGTTAGTTCCGATAATTTCGGAGTGTTTTTCTAAATTAAACATTGATGCAGTGGGGCCCTTACAAACAAGCAATCGAAACAACAAGTATTTAATCACGTCCATTTGCCTTGCGTCAAAATATCCAGATGCGGTTCCGGTAGAAAACATCAGCTCTACCTCAGTTATTGACGCTTTGGTGCAGATTTTTGCGAGGACAGGTTACCCAAAAGAGGTGCAGTGCGACCTGGGCCGATCATTTACCAGGGAGCTGACGACAGAATTTTTCAGAAAATTCAGTATCAAGGTGTCGCACAGTTCGGTTTGCCACCCGGAGTCGAATAGTGTTGAGAGGTTGCACTCTACCTTAAAAAAGGTTATAAAAGCGTTATGTTTGGAAATGGGTCGTGACTGGGAGGAGATTTTGCCTATGGCGTTATTCGCACTCAGGACAGTTACTCATCAAAGTACTGGGTTTAGTCCAGCTGAGTTAATTCATGGAAAGAATTTGCGCATGCCACATACGTTAGTGTATGAGAATTGGTTAGGACAGGAGAGCGCCGATCAAAATGTAGTGGATTACGTATTGAATTTAAATGACAGATTAAAAAAGTGTCAAGAATTAGCCGTTAAACGTATGACGCAGTGTCAGGAGAAAAGGAAACTATGGTACGATCGAAATGCGGTGTCTAGAAAGTTTAAGGTGGGAGACCCAGTTTTGGTCCTGTCAACATCCAAGCCCCATAAGATGGCCGTAAATTGGATTGGTCCAGGAATTGTCTCGGGAGTGATTTCAGACACTAATTACACTATTGATCTGCCCGAGAGGCGAAATAAAGCAACTATATATCACGTGAACCTAATGAAACCTTATCACAAGCGTCCAGAATTCGTAAACTTAGTGTTAATTCAGGATTCGGAAGAGGTTGAAGAAGAGGCTGAAATTCCCTATCCCCTATCAAACCCTACGCAAATAGATTTCTGGGAAACTGTGAAAGACAGCAATCTGGAGAAACGTGCGACTGAGATGCAAATTGACAAATTTAGGGAAGTGATAGAAAAGCATGGGCATGTTTTCTCATCGGACCCGGGAATTACACATTTGGTTGAAATGGATATCGAATTAGCGGACGAGTCTCCAGTTAGGGCAAAGCCTTATAGAATGTCGCCGAGGCAGACGGAGATTTTGAAAGAAGAGATTAGGAGATTGTTAGATCTCGGGGTAATCGAGGTGGGACAGTCAGATTTTACGTCTCCCATGATATTGGTGGAGAGTCCAGGAAAAGCTCCCCGTCCTTGCGTGGACTATCGCAGATTAAACGCCAAAACTCGCGTGGAGTATTTTCCTCTCCCCAACATAGAGGAAGTTGTGGAAAGAGTGAGTTCAGCCACTTTCATTACGGTAATGGACTTAACCAAGGGATATTTCCAGATACCACTGACTGAGAGTGCCCGGAGGTACGCCGCTTTTGTGACGCCTTTCGGGGTATTCTTGCCAAAGGTTATGATGTTTGGGCTGCTGAACGCGCCCTTTTACTTCTGCAAACTGATAGCCAGGGTTTTGGGGGGCTCAGAATCGTTCGCTCTTCCATACATCGATGACATTGCCGTGTTCTCATCTAATTGGGAGAAACACATGAGGGACATAGATGAAGTGTTGAAACGCCTAGGAGAGGCCGGTTTGACGGTGAAACCGTCAAAGTGTAAGTTCGCTCAGGATAGTGTAAAATTTCTGGGACACGAAGTGGGTTCAGGGAAAAGGTCCCCTAGTGAGGTTAAAATTAAAGCGATACAGGATTTCCCTACGCCCACGACCAAGACACAAATTCGTTCCTTTTTTGGGATGACAGGCTATTATTCACGATACATTCGAGAGTACTCGATTATAGCAGTCCCCCTTACTAACGTGTTAAAGGGGAAAATTAAAAAGGAAAGAATAATCTGGAGTGAGGATTGTGAGCGAGCTTTCCAAGATCTAAAAGCCAAATTAATTCAAAGTCCCGTTTTATACGCCCCAGATTACACGAAGGAATTTATAGTGCAAACAGATGCTAGTTTATATGGTGCGGGAATTGTTCTGTCATAGATACAGGAAGGGGAGGAGCATCCCATTTTATATATTAGTAAGAAATTTTCGCGGGCTGAACAAAACTATAGCACTATCGAGAGGGAGTTGGCCGCCATTGTGTACTGCCTTAAAAAATTAAATCATTATTTGGACGGTCAACATTTTTTAATTCAAACTGATCATAACCCGCTCACATTTCTAAAGAAAATTATTGGAACCAACGCTCGACTAACTAGGTGGGCATTATGTTTACAACAATATAATTTTACGGTAGAACACAGACCGGGAAAAATGCATGGGAATGCTGACGGACTCAGCAGAATGGATTAACGATAATTTGTTAGCCATGCATCTGCTTAATTTGAGTTGAGTGTTGTAATGTTTTATTTGTGTAGTATATTTTTAGTGACGTAATTATGCTTATATGTGTAGAGTTTAAATGTTTGTGGTATCATGTGTTTTAAGTGTCATTGTATGTGGAATTTAACGAATGGCATTAGATTGGGTAGTTTATTGTTATTGAATGATTACTTTTGTATAGGATTGATGTCCGAATTGTGTACTTTGAAAAATTTAATATTGTGTATGTTTTTCTCTGAGTGTGAAAAGAGAAAGAAATTAAATCTAGGATGAACATATTTTAACACTGAGTACGCGTTCGCGAGTCTGAACCTTGAAATCGACAATGACAATAAGACATATCTTGTATTTTGTGTAAATATAGTGTATGGATTATCCTTGGACCTCTCGGAGTTAGTATTACTGGAATGAGGGGCCTGCATTTTCATATGAAATCATATGAAAATACTTCAGGGGGGAAGGGTTGTGAGATCGTGAAATACTGGAGCCAGCTGCAACCCAACTGTTGTTTTTGCTTCGCGAGTTTTACGAGCGACAAAAAGGAGTCTGAAACAGAAGCCGCTTCTGCAGGTGTTCTTTCCGACGGATCGCCGACTGGCCTTTGACCTTTGCCGTTGGGGGAACTTGGAGACTGTGGGGGAGGCCGAGGTCGACGGGGAGAGAGCGAGAAGCGAGGTTGAGTTTTCCTCGCGCTGACCCGTGAGATGCACATCTCGATATATGAATATTGATTCTTTGTAAATTGTAAATAATTCTAACTAATAATAAGAACGTGATTTTCTTAGCTGTTGGTTGTTTTCTCCTCATATACGATTTTCTGATGCTACCATTTTTGGGAGACGACACAACAAGGGCCATTTAAAAAACGGTCTTTTTCAGGGCCAACAATTATAGTTCAACAAGACGCTTGCACTACAACTTTCGGCAACAAACTCAATGAAAAAGTGTGGGTCGTTTGAGTGCTGGGAAAATGTATACACAAACAACATGCTGGGTATTCAATTTCCAGAGCAATGCTCACATTTCGAGTCAAAATTTGCACAAAGTTTTCATTTGAATTCTGATTTTAGAGGTACTGTATATATTTTTTCTGTAATACAGCAAATTTAGATTTGAAAAACATTTTTTGGTAACATATTTTGTAAACAATCCTTTCTGCTAGGACACATGTCTTCATTGAGGCGAGCGAAGCGAGCATAGGTTCGCGCAGCGAACCAATGAGGATTGCGAAGCAATCTTCCGAGGGTTGGCGAGCGTTAGCGAGCAGGGGGCAGGCCCCCTAGTATTTAAAAAATCAAGAAGACCCCTCATTTTCGACAAATGATGGTGCGTTGAAATTATTATTAATTCGACCTAAAAGGCATATCTTCAGTTAATTGGGTTTTTCTGCTCAATTGGTATATTTTATTTGTAATGTAAATTTTAAGTTACATTAAAGTGTACAAGCGGGATAGAATGACAGTGTAAAATCAAACAAATAAGCCTTTGCAAATTTAAAGATGACAATCATTCTTGCTTAATCTGAATTTAATGACACATACACATTTAGTATCAAAACGAATCATCTATTAAAATTACTCATAATTCACATTAACATGCAGCGGTATGTGAACACTTTCAATGTAACAATGAAATGAAAAAATATTTATTTAATTAGTTAACAATGTGAATTGCTTTTAATTGTAACAATAAATATTTTTCTGGATCGTTTTAAACAATAGAATTACAACAGCATCAGTTTTCTATTATTAATCCAACATTGTTATAGGGAAACAAGATCGCTTACAAAAAGATTAATTCATTCATGATACGTCCGTCAAACTGCTAACAAGCGCCTTTTAAAACTTTGATCAAGCGAGATTATACGATTGATTAAAGCGATTTTTTGTTGTTGAGGAATCTTCCACTGCAATTATAAACAAACAGTACTTTTCAGTGCTACTCACGCCATTTTTATAGACGTCTTACATACCTTTCGAGATGTTCGACTGGATAAGGAAACAAATGTAAGTGTGCTTAGGACTTCTGACATTATTAAATATTTTAATACATTTTAACTTATAGGTCGTCAAAATCGAGCATCCACACAAATCACAGCACCTGATTCTTTGCAAAATCCGACCCGAAAATGTTTGGTCCATTTTTTGGGTTCCTTTTAATAAGATAATCGTTTGCTATGATTAAAATACGATCTTCAACGACCATCCTGTACACATATCACTTCCGTAAACTGTCAGTTTTAACTCTTGCTGTTCCTCATCTGATAATGTAACCATTATAACCTTCTATTTCAGAAAAAAGTTTCGAGAAAAGAGAATAAAGAAAAAGCAAGCCAAGAAGGATGCTAAGAGACAGAAAAGAGGAGAAAATCTACGCATCGAGCATCATATAAAGGATCAGATCAAAGGATCATCCGATGCCGAAGAACCCCGCAAGACTCGCAGATTTGAAACCGAAAACGTAGCCTTGCTGACCCGCAGTACTTCTGTCCGTCACGCAAAAGGAGGCACTGAGAAGAACTTGATTTTCGATCGCATGAGCTGCGGTCTTTTCAACTTTGAACGAAATGACATCTTCGTATCAAACAACGCAAACTTAGGATGCCTCATATTATACGACACCTTCATGGGCTTAGAAGTTAAAACAGATACAGATTTATACAAGGCATGGGAAGACACCGCTTTCCTAGGAATGAAGGACCGAATTCAGCGTGGCTTCAGCTCACCAAACCTCCACGAATGAGTCAACTAAAAGTACAAAACGATGTTCCATCCAAACTGTTTTCAAAACTTTCGGACGAAATCTTTAGAAGCTGATTTTTTATCATTTGATTAAACTGAGGGTACATGTTATACAGTTATCATCTATTTTGAATTTTGTATTTGAAAACTATTAAAAACACAATCCATGAAACTTTATACAATAAAACTTCGTAATTTCCCTCCATTTTGTGTGCGTTTATTTTTGTGTCATATATTTAAGGTATATTTGATCATTAGTATGTAATTTTTTGCCATCGGCTTTTCAAAGTCAAAGATTTATAGAACGTATTATATTATTCTCTAATGCTCGTCAATCGATCATTACTCATCAAGATACTACAAATCCTAGTTGTATCAATTACTAAATTCTATCTTCTATCTCATTTATTTTCCGTTTACAAAGTGCATTATCATTTCCTTTAACTTTCTTCTCTCACTGCTCATTTACAATCAATAAATTTTCTATTAATTCTGATGTGGAGGTTCGCAGTTTTCTGCAAGGTACTCCGTAATTGATTCGTCCTGTTTCTGTGGTACTTCAAAAGCGGATTTGTGAACTACTTTGCGTTAGCCTGGTACATCATGCGGGTGGGTACACATAACATGCATATGTCGTTTATTCCAGGCACAATACGTTTAGAGATATATCGCACATTCATTCCATACAAACATCCGTGCCTCACACCCGGATTCGAACCAGGAACCTTTCGATCCAGAAGTCAGCACCCAGACCACTAAACCAATTGGTATGCATAATTTCGTTGAATTTGTAATAAAATGTATGCAAAAGCAAAAATTTATAGACAGGGTGATTTTTTTAAACTGACACTATTCAGAGCAATCTGTAGCTCGATCTAGTAACCAAAACGGCACCAAACTCGGTATGGAGACTAAAAATGAAATGGGAAGTAGGATTCCGTAAGAAAAAAATTTAGTACCAAAAATCGGCAATAGGGGTATTTATGGCGCTGTCCAATGTAAAAAGTGTAACAAAAAAAAGAAAAATAATAACACATACAAAATTACAGGCAAATGTTAAGTTTTATTCACAACATTCACTTCTCCACATAATAGGGGAGAACTCGCTGAAAGACTTTCCATACTGTGGAAAAATTCATGTCCAATTGTCGCACTACACCCCGGTAACTGCTTCTACCAGCAATGGTTCCCTGTGATCTGTCGACGATTGCAGTTGCAACATTTGTTATCACCTCTTCTGACACAGGTTTAAGTCCCCCTGCCTGCACGAATTGTCAGTGACCCTGTGTCCTCGAACTTCTTATTCATTCCCTTAAAAACTTTAAGCGATAAAGGCCTCTTACGTAGCTTCTGTCGGGTTCTAAACTCACGAAGAGCTGTGGATGCATTGCACTGATTAAGATAAAATAGCTTCACAGGTAAAGCATGTACTGGTAAAGTGAGTCGCATATTCACTTGAGCTGGCTCACTTCAGCTCAGAATATTTTTCGGAGCTGTCTGCATGTATTTATAGCCCAAATTACTGGCGCTGTTGTCACATACGAAAGAATAAATTTGCATTTTGCTTTGATACCCGTGTTTTGTGCTAATTATCGGTTTGGTAAGCTACAACAGCGTCATAAATACACCTATCGGTTATTTTTGGAATTAATTTTTTTTTTCTTCACGGAATCCTACTTCCCATGTCATTATTAGTCTCCATACCGAGTTTGGTGCCATTTTGGTTGTTAGATCGAGCTACAGGTGACTCTGAATGACGTCAGTTTACAAAAAATCCCCCTGTACTTGTGTAAATAGGAAAATAATGCTTAAAATACATAAGGTATTCCGAAAGTCCTTAAGACCTTGCTCTTTGAAACCCCCAAATCCAATCCAATCCGAAAATCTTTACGCAAACCTTTATTTTATCAACTTACTCGTGACAATTCCTCCCAGGTCGTAGGTAAACAAGTGCTTCAAAACTTCCTGAACAAACTTCAAGGAGACGTATGAACAAGCGATTAAACCACATTCACTATGTGACGCATGTCTGCAAGCGCAACTCCGGATGTGCTAGAGGTTGCACTAAAGTGGCGAAAGTAAATATGTGAACATTTTTACTAGACCTAACTTCACAGTCTGACAGTAGTGCACTTAGTATCACAGTAGGTGCAAAAAGTTACGACCACCAACAGTACACTGCAGACTTGCCAGCGTCAACCGCATTCCTTGATGTGCATGTTCAAAAATTCCAGCGACCACTTGCAGATTTAACTGAGTCGCTTTACACTATGCTTTTGAGATATCCCCAGAGGAAATCAATGCAATGATAAATCGGGTGATCGTGGTGACCAAACGCAGCGGCGGCCCTAGGGCGGTGCGACCGCAAGGGGCGCTGCCATTGATGGGTGCCGAAATCAAATACTCCACGCAGAAAACTATAGCTGTTTGTGCATTCAGTTGGTGTAATTTTTATAAAACTCAACAAATATTCACGTTTGACTAGGCCGGGAAAGACTTTCGGATCTTACAATTATATATCCATTGAAAGCGATATTGCACTAATTATACATTATTCCGACCTAACATCCACAATCCCACTCCGACTGGAGTATTTAATAATTTTGTTGTTGTCATTATTATATCTTCGTTGGAAAAAAAAACTGAAATTCTATCTGCTTCCACTGTGTGGATAACGTTTTTTAATGAGGTTAGTTCCCTTCATACGCTCCCCCCCCCCCAATTTGGCACCGGATGCGACCGCATCTGTCGTATGGGCCTCTGACCGGCCCTGAGTATTTTTGGCAATAGAAAAACCTGCAAAGGTTCAAAAATGACCAGCTTCGTCCTTCTTGGTGACGCTATCCGACTATGATTGCTTGGTTGGTTTCGGGTTTTATGGTTCAAGCTTGTTGGGCTAGCGTGGAAGTTTGGACAGTGAGGTGCCACCTCAGGTGTTGCCTCGTCATATGACCGTGGTCCAAAATTACGTGGCGTTGTCCTCGGATCTTTACCTTAGGGCAGGGTTCCCAAAGTGTCTGCCGCGGCATCTTGTGGTGCGTCGTAGAGAGATGAGGGGTGCCGCGAAGCGCCCATGAATCTCTAATCTATTGCTAAGCAAAATTGTCAAGGTCACTCACATTTTCCTTTTGAAGGGGAAATAGTACGTGCTTTACTAAGGGGAAGGGTCCCCATGAGCTGCAATTACACTAGCAACCTTTCTGGGCATACTTTCAACGACGTTTTGATACACAGCTATGGGTATTGGTGTCCATTCCTGCTGCAAGAATGTTGCCAGCTCAGCTGTAGATTTCGGGCGCCGTTCCCTGGTCCGTAAGCGTCGTTCTAACTGGTCCCACAAATGTTCCATGGGGTTGAGGTCGGGACTCTGAGCAGACCAGGGAAGACGTTTTACATCCATATCTTGATACCACTGCTTGACAGAGGCTGTTACATGACACGGAGCGTTGTCTCACTGGAAGTAACATTCGTCCATTCCATAAAATTGTCAGTGCGTCGGAAGAACCTGATCGTCCAGAACGTTCATGTAGGCGTCGGCGTTCAATTGACAAGGAACAACATGCAAAGGTCTCAGGCCATACCACGAAAAACACCCCCAAACAAGTAGTTGGATTTTATGCAAATTCGCTAGCGTTCGGTCCATTATTGTCGGGTAGTGTATATATATACTACAAATAGATATTATAACACGAGGGTGCCGTGAGAAAATTCCAGTTCTCTTAAGGGTGCCACGACTTTAATAAGTTTGGGAACCCCTGCCTTAGGGGATACATACTGGACTGTCGTCAATAGCCCTATGTGCTGCTCTAGTACGACGTTAATTAAAAATTACCATTGGCCAAATTGCGCCAAAGACAGACATCAATGAGGGATGAAGATAAAGCGGAAGGGTAGGAGGGTAAAAATGAAAGGGAGGAAGGATCACTCGGATGTTGTAAAAAACCTTGTTGACCTAAAGATGTGCCCGGGTATTAATAAAAATCGCAATCCGACATATAAGAAGCAAACAAAACTTAACTGATATCTTTGCTAAGGCATTACCTAAAGAAAAATTCCGGGTTAAACATAAAGAATGATCCTGGTTAAATATATCGCATTCCGACGTCGGATTGCGACATATCTCTCAATTCTAAACCACCAAACAAGTTTTTAATTAGCGATTCTTTTAAAACTCTATGCATTTGTTTATCTGGTCGAACAGCTTACCCCTAGCAGCGAGGTCCAGAGCAGTTTCCTTTCCAATCCCGGTGTTGCCGCCGGTGATGAGCACTGTCTTGTCCGTCAACATGGCCGTGCTGTGGCATTTCTTCCCGAACAGGTATCCACGGAAGTAGACAAAGCATCCTATGACTGAGAGCAAATAACAAACATTACGATACACTCGCAAAATACAACAGAACGCTGTGGCGATTTCGGCACCACAGCAATACAATCTAGTCAATCTCATTTGGCTACCTTTATTAACTATTTATTTTAATTAAAAGCTATGACAGTTAGAAAAGTATCTATAGATGTACAAACAATAACCACTGAACGACTGTTTCATGCAGAAACAATTTGTGTCTCTTCGCAGTTTTTTTTTTACCGGTGTTTAACCTCACCGTATAGCTGTCTCGAGAGCTCTATCGCCAACCACTTGCTCCAGTGGCTTCTGTCCCTCGTCTCCCTTTCCGTTTTTCGGAGGGAGCCCGACTGCCTCTTAGAATGTCGATCGGGTGTTTTCCAATGACACCTGTAACACTCAAGGAATGTCAAATCCCACATGTGCAAGTCCCCTCTTTGGATATTGGAACCATTAGAAAGTGGTGTGCGAGAGCAGGTACCAGGTGCAAGAAATCGAAATCGGCTGTCACACATCTTCTTCGGTTTTTCTTTCGGGGGGGGGGGGGGTTGTCTGCTCCCCTTTCGTGGCCGGCCCACATTGCTCTGGGTGTAGAAAACGTCATTTTTTTTCCAGACGTCACAGCGAACAGTGCAGAACTTAATGGCTCGAATAGCTCAAGAGTAGATTCAGATATCCGATTTGAAAAAATTAACATTTCAGATCGTGGAAAACTAATTCCACTGAAATCTCTAATATTATAAAAGGAAGTGTTTGTTTGTCTTTTGGGGTCCACAAAATCCTGACGATTCTGTGGCACTTACAGCAATGAGATTTGGCACACAGGTAGTCCAAATTATTTGCAATTTTGGGGTCGGGGCGAATTTTAAAATTCAATCTAGAAGATTTTTAAATGAATTTAATACTTTTATTCTCCATCGCTTTTTCAAACGCGGATAACTTTTTCTATTCGTAATACCTTGTAGTCAGGGTTTGGAATCCTGCCAAGTTTTTTTCATCCGCAAATTATTATTTTCGTTTCCGCTTTGATTTTGCGCGATTGATTTCCTAGTCAGACGATAAATCTTTAAACTGAAGTCAAAGTTCTTCTTTCTATCTCCTAGACCGTTAAAGACAGAGTAAAAATTTCAACGGATTTCAAATCTGCGGAAAATTTCAGTTTAGATTGATACCTAAAATTATGATTTTCTTTAAATAAATAAAATTTATTAATTGAATATATCTTCAATGGATTTGATATCTGCGGGAAATTTTACACCGGATTAATACCTCACACCACGGGCACGGGCAACGCCGGGCTAGCCACGCAGTGGCTAGAACAGTATAAGTATAAAAACGTCGGGAATATTAACCATCCAAGTGTTTTCAAGGGAAATTTTGTCCAAGCTCTAGTCAATTTTGAGAAGGACGAAATTTCTTATCGTGACAAAATCGACCTAATACTGCAGGTGATGAAGATCCAATAAAGAAAAACAAATTGACCCTTGTACAAAACTGGTGACACTTTCGCACAGGTTTTCACAAGGCTTTTTCACTTTAACCACTATACCGGTTGGTCGGCTCTAATTTATCTGGAGATTAAGAATGGTCGTTTTTCGGGTAATTGGAGTTTCCGTAAGGTAGGTAGCAGGGTGTCAAGACTTAAATCACTTGATTTAAATCGACAATAAAAATCATGATTTTAATCAAATGATTTTTTTTAAATCATTTAAATCACAATCAATCTTACATTTTTATAAGTAAATACACCCTAGAAAAATCACAGAATTTGTCAAATGCTTTGAACTTTCTGCACTCATGGTGATTTCAGCACTAATGGCTGCACCTCGTACTGATGAGCTTTTAAAAAAAATGTTTGGCACTGGACAGTTGCAAATAATTTGAGGTGTCTATGGATTAAGTAATCTGTTGAGTGTTGAGTCAGGGATTCTGCCAAACAGTAAATTAAAAAATAAGTTGACATCTATTTGAAAGTTTTTACAATGTTCATGCATAATTTTATGTTACAAACAATAAAGCAGTAGGCCTACATCTACGTAAATGTCAAGACAGCCAAAGAAAATCCCCTCAAAGTAGGCCTAAACTACTTGTTACCCCTTTAATTGATTGACCAATGGCTTAGCTATAATGATTTTTCAACTACTTTTTTTAATTGAGACATACATACAAAATAACACAATTATTGTGATAAATAATTTCTTAAATAAAAAATTCAACTAAGCTTTCTATTTGAAAGGATGAAAGTTTAAACACTATGAACATCTTTTATTTTGCAAAATACCCCCTGAAACAGTCACCTTTCACTTTAAAGAGTAGTGACCCATAACAAATATTTATTTAATCAGACTAATTTAGGTCTCACTTACACTTTCTGATACATTTGTTAACATGATGATGTTAATTTACTCAAGGAAAACTATGTAGGATGTCAACTTATGTTTTAAAGTTAAACAAATGTTTATCTTTTTTGAAAATCTTGTTTTGAAAATTCATTTTTTAAATGTATTACCATGTAACACACAATGATTTTTAGTAAAATAAATATTAATTTACCATATCACAAATTCCGATTGTTTACTTAAATAAATATTGGTTTACATGTCATGTCAGACACTCAATTTTTTATTTAACAAATTTATAGGCCCTACAGAAATTTTAAATAAAAAAAATCTGATTTGTGATTTAAATAAAATAAATCCGATTAATTGATTTTTTTTTAAATCATGATTTTTTTACACCCTGGTAGGTAGGTATTTTAATTCACGTCGTACTGGAGCAACACAATGGGCCATTGACGACGGTCCATAATCTATCCTACAAGGACAACATCACGTAATTTTGAACCACGGTCCGATGACGATCAACCACGTAGCGAAAGATTCGAGGACAACACCACGCAGTTCTGAACCTCGATCAGGTGACGAGATCACATCCTGAGCAGGCAAACTTCTAACCAAACTGCCACACCACGACAACGTAAGGATATTTGAGGCCACGACAGATTAAACATGCCCCAATTCCCTTGTACACGACGATCTTCGGTTGTATTCGAACTCGCAACCTTCCGAATGTTAATACGTAATTATTTCATCCGGGCTACCACGGACCTTCTTAGGCCCGGTGCACACATTCGGTTTTTCAACGTGCGGCGCCGCTGCGGCATCGAAGCCCAACTATGCACACATAACCGTGAAATGACGCAAGTACTCATTTCGCGCCATTTGCGACAGATATTCCATCGAAGATAACGTGTTTATTTCGCTTACTTGGTGTAAAAAAAAGTATATTTTGAAACAAAATAGACGTTATTGGATACAAGCATTTATTAATTATTATTTATATTAAATTAATTTATGAAAACAAAGTACTTGAGACCATAGAAACGTGTGAGGCGAGCTGCAGCACCGTGGGGAACTGCGGTACAAATTGCACGCAAATTGGACGTGAGTCCCTGAAGCGTGTGTGCACTACTCCATTGGATCTAATGTATCTCAGACCGTACTTGCGTTGCGACAGCGGCGCCGCACGTTAAAAAACCGGATGTTTGCACCCGGCCTAAGTTGGGGCGCAGTCCTTCCGCTCCAACCTGGTGATGTCATTATTACGGTTATAAGGAAAGCCCCTAGCGTTATACCGCGGCCCAAGAGTTTAGCTATAGAGTTAGATTACCTTTTCGATTGCACACGTATAGACGAACCCTTGTTAGTAAAATTTAGGCATTTATTAATAAACAGAACGATACAAAGCTACAAAGATCGTGGATGAACTCTAGTCGTTTAAACGCCTTCAATTCTTCCAGTTTGCCAAACTGTTTTAGTTACATTTTATATCATTCTTACAGTTCGCACGTGCATAGTTAAAAATGCATTCACTTAGGCCCGGTGCACACATCCGGTTTTTCAACGTGCGGCGCCGCTGCCGCAACGCAAGTGCAGTCTGATATACATTAGATCCAATGCTGTAGTGCACACATGCTTCCGGCGACGCACGTCCAACTTGCGTGCAATTTGTACCGCAGTTCCCTTATTTTCCTTGTTTGCTTAATACCTTGTTTTCATAAATAAATGGAATATAAATAATAATTAATAAATGGTTGTATCCAGTAACGTCTATTTTGTGTTGCAAAATATACTTTTTTTTACACCAAGTAAGCGAAATAAACACGTTTTCTTCGATAGAATATTTATCGCAATGGCGCGAAATGAGAATTTGCGTCATTTCACGGTTATGTGTGCATAGTTGGGCTTCGATGCCGCAGCGGCGCCGCACGTTGAAAAACCGGATGTGTGCACCGGGCCTAATAGTTTCAGCGCACTAAAAAATAACATCAAGACGTCATATGTTTACGATTAGCCAGTTGCAGTTGTATGTGCGTGTTAAAATTTAACCTTTAGACAACGGTTGGTACAGCAAACAAAAACATAAGAAAATACGAGTTTCAAAAAAATAAGAAAATAAAATGCGAAATAAAAACCATACGGAAATATTCAAAACTAAAATTGTTGGTGGATCTAGGCGTCATCAGGGAGGAGCCTGACCCAGACAACACAAAATGGTGTTTTCTACATATGAGCATCATAACGCTAAAATATTGCTCATACAATCCTCCAAACACCATTAAAAAGCAAACATACAAAACATTATAAAAAGAGTAGGAAGAAAACGAAATCAAACCCGCAACAGCAGTCGGGAGACCGGCAACACCAAGCCAAAGATCGCCACCAAATTCCACTGTCAACTTCGCAACAAAACGATAGCATTAATGACAGTTAAATTCTTGTTACAATAAAAGTATCTCTACTATTATAAAAGGAAGTGTTTGTTTGTCTGTCTGTTTGTTTGTTTCGCGGCCGCAAAATCCTGACGATTTATGGCACTTACAGCAATGAGATTTGGCACACATTTAATCCGAATATTTTACAATTTTTGGGTCGCGGCGAGATTTTAAAATTCAATCCAGAAAGATTTTTAAATGAATTTAATAGTTTTATTCCCTACCTGGTTCTTCAAACGCGTTTCGACCGGACGAAAAAAGAAACCTCCTAAAATGAACTTTTCCTACCCACGTGACCTTTTATATTTTCGTAAGAGATTGTAACGTCACGTGAACTTTCTCTTTCAAAAAAAAACCCCCAACTAGATTGCATATTCTGCCCTTCGCGTTAAAAAAAAGAAACAGATTACATTTCCTGTCCCTTTTTCGGCGAATGAGAGCAAGAAATAAAAAACTCATTGACTGGGATTGTTAAGTTTTTTTCCGTAAAATCGGAATCGCTAACGATAGATTAAAAATTTCAACGGGTTTGAAATCTGAGGAAAATTTTACTTTAGATTGATACCTAAAAATATAATTTTCTTTAAATAAATAATTTTTAAATTGAATATATCTTCCAACGGATTGAAATCTGCCGAACATTTTACACCAGATTAATACCTTACACCACGGGCACGGGCAACGACGGGCTAGCCACGCAGTGGCTAGATATTGTTCTGATCTCAATCAAAGATATTGTTCTGATCTCAAAGATATTGTTCTGATCTCAATCAAAGATATTGTTCTGATCTCAAAGATATTGTTCTGATCTCAATCAAAAAAGTTGAAAGTAAAAAAATTTCCAGAATCCATTTCAAGGACAACACCACGTAATTTTGAGCCACGGTCAGAAGGCATCCCACACTCCAAATATCCACTCCACGCTAACCCGAGAACATTTGAAGCCACTGAGGTCTGATGTGAACATTGAGGCCGAGAACATTTGCACCAGCCCATACGTACACGACGGTCTTTGCTTGGATTGCGTTTCGAACTCGAAACCCTTCAATTGCTAGTCCCCGACTGTTCCAACTGCACTACCGCTGCTCCAAACCCGAAACAAAAGCTGGAATGAAACATTTCCTGTCAAGCTAAATGTAGGTGAAGGTAGAGTTTCTTCTGCGGAACGCGTTTCCCGTACGTATTCTGAACGCTTGATGATGATGATGATGCTCTTTCTTTGGAGAAAAAGCAGGTTTTTGAGGCTTGGCTGCTTTGCCTTGTGCCTCTAGAAGAAAAAATGATACTTCAAGAATGAAAAAGATTTAGAAACGAGGATTAGAGTTTAAAAATAAGCATATGGCATTACAAATACTAAGTGAGAAATTTGAAAAAATATCATATAAAGAGTGTGGAATTTTCAAAGCGGAGAGAGTTTGAATTAGGTTATTTCGACCTTTTTGGAAAGTTGGACATTGGAAGAGAATATGTTCCAAATCTTCATAGGTGTGACATCTGAGGCAATTAGGAGTATCTGTAAGGTTGATTTTGTATTTAATGGAATTTGTCATCAGGGTATTTGTTCGAAAGTTCTGAATGAGGGTTTCATCGTTTCTGTTTAGAGAGATTTTTTCGTACCATAGATTTGTAGGATTGATATGTGGAAAGTTATTGTTTCTATGGTAGCTTTTCCATAGGTTACACACACACACACACACACACACACACACACACACACACACACACACACACACACACACACACACACATATTTTATTATGGTTGTCTTTTTTATAATGTTTTATGATGTCTTCAGGTGAAACACCTTCTGCAATGTTGAAAAGTTCAGCCTTCTTTGCTGCCTGATCGGCTTTTTCGTTAATTAGAATACCCTTATGTCCAGGGGTCCACACTAGTATGATGTTGTTGTATTGGCTTTTTTTACTTAGAATTTTATGAAGTTGCAGTATAATGCAGTTTGAGTTTTTGTTAATGTTTTTTAGGCTGGATAGAACGCTGTAACTGTCGCTTATTATAATGATATTTTGGTTTTTTTCAACCCAGTCTTGTATTGCTTTGAAAATTGCCATAGCTTCTATTGTGAAAATTGAGTTTAGGTTATTTACGGTGTAGCTTCGTTCTACAAATAATTTAGGAATGACAATTCCAAGTGAGCTATTAGAGTTGGTTTTTGACCCATCTGTCCCTATTATAATGTGGTTTGGTAAAGTTTTTAAAAAGTTTTCAAAAGAGGTTTGCAGTATTTTATCAGGAAGATTTTTATTTTGGAAGAGGAAGTTTTGAAGATAAATTTTGTAATTAAAATTAGAAGTGGGTGGGCACCAAGGAATAATGTCACTTTTTGTGATGCAGAGATCTTCGAAGCAATTAATCATGCTTGCAGATATTGGTTTTTTTTTATTGGTCCAAGAAGCGTAAATAATAGAGGGTGGGTTGTAAAAGAGATCGTAAATTGGAGACCATTCTCTCAGGCTGATATGTTTAATGTAGAAGGTAGTTTTTAGTAAGTTGTGTCGTTGTTGGAGAGATGAAGCTTGAGTCTCGGAGTGTAGAATTTCGATAGGAGTGTATTTTGGTAAGCCAGTTGCGATTCTGAGCATGGAGTTGAAAATGGGGTTGATTTTTTTGTAATGTGATGTTGAAGCAGTACTGAGAATGGGAGCTCCAAAATCTAATTGGCTGCGGATAGTAGTATTGCCTATTTGCAAAAGATGTTTGGTGCAAGCACCCCATCTCTTAGACGCAATGAATTTGAAAGCATTTAGGGTACGAGAAGATTTGGATTGTAGGTATTGAAAGTGGTTGTTCCAGGTCAGGTTCTTGTCAAAGATTAGGCCCAAGATTTTTAGTTTGTTTACTTCTGGAATGATAGTGTTATTTATTTTTATGTTGCATTTTTGGGAATTTTTATTCTGGGAAAAATTGATAATGTTGCATTTGTTTAAGCTGATGGTTAGTTTCCATTTGTTACACCAATTATTAATGATTTTTATAGTTGTTTGGATTGCTTCTGTAGATTCAGTTAGAGATTTATTTTTGGTGTATATAAAAATATCGTCAGCATATATTAGGCATTTGACATGTGTAGGGATGTGTGCAAATAAATCATCAAGGAAAATAAGGAAGAGAAAAGGGCTGAGAATGCAACCTTGAGGTAGGCCTCGAGAGGTTTGTCTAGTATTTGAAAAGGTGTTACGCCATCTTACCTGGCAAGTTCTATGATTAAGAAAATTGAAAATCCAAAGGGCTATTTTTCCTGCGATACCTTTTTTTTGTAGTTTGGACATGAGCCCATCTATCCACACTGAATCATATGCTCCCTTTAAGTCGATGGAGGCGAAAACTATATGATTTTTTTGTTTTCTAGCAGTTAAGATGTCAGTGTGGATTTGGGTCAATAAAGTAATACAACTTCTATGTTGAAGAAAACCGTGATTGTTTCTATTTATGTATTTTTTATTGTAGTAAATGTCTTCTACAAGTCTATTGAGGATCATTCTTTCTAAAATTTTTGCAAAGGTGGAAGTTAGGGATATAGGCCTGTAAGAGGTTAAGTTTAGTGGATTTTTGTGTGGTTTTAGGATAGGAATGATAAGGGAGTGGGTCCAAGATATGGGGATAGAGCCAGTGTTAAAACTGGTGTTCAGAATTTTTAAAATATTTTTCTGGATATTATCAGGAGATATTTTGATCATTGCAATGGTGACTTTGTCCATTCCAGGGGTAGAATTTCTTATTTGGGTGATGGCTTTAGCGAAATCGTTCCAGGTAAATATGTTGTTGATTGAATTATTGTGGTAGTCAACAAAACTAAGGGGAAGGGGATCTAGGTGTTCATCAGAAGTGTAAAGTTTATTGAAAAGGTTAGCCTGTTCTTGTGGGCAATGTATTTTTGTGTTGTTTATTTGAATGATATTATAAGAATTGTTTTGTTGGTTGGAAGGATCTTTTAATCTTTGTAAGATTTTGTAAATATTTTTGTCTTGGGCACAACTGTTTTGCATGTAGTAAACCAAAATTTTTTTTTAAGTTTCTGAATTAAAACTTTTAATTTGTTTTTATATTTTTTATATTGGTCCCAGTCAGATGTGCTTAAATTTATTTTAGTTTTGGTAAGGTGTTGTCTGGCTTTGGCTCTTAGATGGCTGCATCTGGAGTTCCACCAAGGGGCTCTGGGTGGGGGAAGTTTTTTTAGAGATTGAGAATTTTCAATGGCTTTTTTTTTTTGGAAAAGGTCATTGAGAAAATATGGATCAGTTATATTTCTTTGGTTGTCGTTTAGAGTTTTGATGAAGTAGTTCCAATCAAAATGGATCGAAAAATTTGGTCTATGGTTGTTTGGTTTATGATAGGAAAAATTTATAGGGAAATGGTCGCTCCCAAAATTATCTTGGTGAGCTTTCCAAGATGTTATTGGGGGACAGTTATTGGAAGTTAAAGTAAGGTCGATAGCAGATATGGTGCCACTGTTGCTGATATGAGTTGCAGTTTGGTGGTTGAGGATCATGAGATTTTGGTTATTAATCCATTTTATCAGATTCCTGCCACTGCTATTATTCTTGAAACCCCAATTATGATGTGTTGAATTAAAGTCACCTGCAATAATATAAAGGTTGTTGGGATCCAATCTAAGGTTGTCAAGCATCCCTACGTTTTTTATTCCTTTGGGACAGTATATGTTAATGATGTGGAAAGTAATATTGTTGAGGTGGACTTTCACTTCCTGGGATTCAAAATCCCGATTTTGTTCTTCCTTTACGAGTTGTGCACTTATATTTTGATCGATGGCTATTAGTAGTCCTCCTCCTCTAAAAGGACCAGGTCTGTCAAAACGAAAAATGTTTTTTTTGAAGAGGGTGAATCGGATGTCCGGTTTTAAAAAGGTTTCTTGTAGGATTAAAATGTTAGCTTGGCTGAAATATTTATTATGATTGAGGTCAAATCGGCGTGCTCTGGCACCCTGGCAGTTCCATTGGATACAGTTGAGATCAAACATGGTTGTAAGAAAAATAAAGAAATGAAATTCAAGAAAGAAGGTTGTGGCTGGAACTATTGGTATTCCATTTTGCCGTCTGTGATTGATAGGTCGAGTTGTGATTGTGAATGAGAAG
This sequence comes from Metellina segmentata, assembly GCA_947359465.1. Lineage (NCBI taxonomy): Eukaryota > Metazoa > Arthropoda > Arachnida > Araneae > Tetragnathidae > Metellina > Metellina segmentata. The sequence continues at coordinate 21,782,865 of OX375881.1, read as the reverse complement.
TTTTTGTTTGTTTATTTTGGGACTGCAAAGTTTTTATATCTTCTCTGAAACGTTTTATAGTAGAGGTAATTTTGTTAGGATTTGTATTTGTAGTGTTTGGTAATAGATTTTTTCTTTCCCACTCTAGTTTTTGTTGTTCTTTAGTTTGATCTTGAGTAGTTTGTTGTATTTTATTATTTTCTGGTATAGTTGTTGCATTATTAATGGTAGTATTTTCTTTGGTTTCATAAATGATGTTTTCTTTTGGAATAATATTGTTTTCAACCATTTGTGACAGAATGTACACTTGGTTGATTTGAATTTGTTCGATAATGGTTAGGATTGGTTTCAAAGTTTCGAGTATTATTTCTTTTATGTCGCTATTTTTTAATGTTTCTTTTTGTTCCATTAATTGATTGTTTATTGGTTGGGTCACTGTCTTTGCGTATGAGGTCTTTAGTTTGTTTTTTGCTTCAATGTAGGATACCAAGTTTTCATTTTTATATTTCAATATTTCGGTTTCTTCTTTTCTGGTTCTGCAGTTTTCGTCATCCGCAGTATGTGGTTGTTTGCAGTTTTTGCAGGATTTTTTATTTTGATTAGTACATATAGTTTCTGGGTGGTCTTCAGAGCAGATTCTACATTTTTGGTTGGATCTGCAACCTTTGATTCCATGACCAAATACCCAGCAGTTTTTGCACTGTCTAGGTTTTTCTAAGTAGAGATTTAATTGATGGATCATCATGCCTATATGCAATTTGTTTCGGATTTTTATTCGAGGGGTAGGGGTGCCAAATTTTATAGTTTTTAGCGGGATTTTAGTTTGGTTAACAGTTTTTTCAAATCGGGTAATACTTGCTATCTTTATGTCTTGCTCTTCCAGGTCTTCAATGATGTCTTCTAAAGCTATTTCTGTATCTATTCCGTTAATTATATATTGGGTAATTAGGTTGTCTTTCGTTAGTGTTGTGTGTACTGGTACATCTAAGATGTTTTTTATTTTAGAAGTTTCGTGGGCAGCTAGTTTACCATCTACTGTTATTATAAAAAGGTTATTACGCGTTCGTCTGCATTCTAGGATGTTTTGGTGAGATGAGAAATGCTTATAGATGTCTTTTTTAATTGTATATGGGTTTTTTTGTAGGATTGGTTGAGTAGGGCGAATAATGAAGGTGAAAGTATTTTTACCTTCATCACTACAATAGTTAATAAGGTCTGTATCCAATATAAGTTCAAATGTACCCGTTGGGTATGACGTATGGTCGTCACCCATTTGTGGAATTCTTTTCGTTTCAGAGGTTAGATAAGAGAAAATACTACTTACCCAAGTAGTAGAAAAAGAAAAATCAAAGCCCTAGGGAAATTTCACTAGGGAAATAATAATATCAAAAGACAAAAGAACTAAGCAGCCTAAAGCCTTGAAGTCGAATCCAAAATCTTGGAAAGCAAATTAAGTCGGAGCAGACAAGCAACCGACCTCACCAAAAAAAACCCCAGCAATCCTTCTGAACGCTTCGTCACTTGGATTGGTTTTACGAATACGGTTACAGACACGTGCGAGATTGGATCTCGCTGGAAACTCGCGCAAGTTTTCTCGCTCGTGGACACAGGCCTTAACAGTATCCCATGACATTCCAATCTTATCACGGCCACGCAGTGGCTAGCACGGCGTTGCCCGTGACAGTTCTTTTCGTGGTGTCAGGTGTGACCACTGCTCGCTAACCCTCTGTGATTGCCACGAATTCCCATTTGGCTTGCTTCGTAGTTTATTGAATACCAGCCATCATGGCGTTGACCGTGATGAATTCTCTCTGACGAATTCCTTTCAAGTATAGTTGGCTTCGCAAATTGGATAACAGCCATAACGGAGTTGCCTTGGTGTTGGTTTGCTTCGCAATCAAATGGGAATTCAGCGTGACGTCACAATATCTGGCGAAAATATAAATATTTAATTGAAAAATTAATTATTAAAAGAAAATCAAACGTATAAGGTATCTATGTGGTGTCAAATTTTCCGTAGATTTCAAATCCGTTGAAATTTTTAATATATCTTTAACGATCCCGATTTTACAAAAAAGAACTAAAGAATGACAGCCAAAATGTTTTTTTATTTTTGCTTTCTTTCGCTGAGAATCATAAAAGGGCAGGGAATGTAATCTATTTATTTCTTGAACGCGAAGGTTGACGTGACGTCACAATCTTTTGCGAAAATATAAAATATCCAATTTAAAAATTTTAAATATTGAAAGAAAATCATATTTTTAGGTATCGATCTCATGTAAAATTTTTCGCAGATTTGAAAACCCTTTCAAATCTGTCTCTTACAGTCTAATTGATAGAAAAAAGAACTAAATAACTCGAGTTAAAAGTTTATTTGTTTTTTATCGTCTGCTGAAAAATCATTTCTCCGGGCCAAATGAAAACGGAAACGAAAAAAATAAATTTAATATCTGTGATCATCGAAGCTGTTGCATTCAATAATAATAGCATTTCATTAACCTGATTTTAAAATGTTCTAGATGCATTTTAAAATTCGCCGCGACCCCAAAATTGCAAACAAAATTGGACTACCTTTGTGCCACATCCCATTACCCTAAGTGCCATAGATTCGTCAGAACTTTGCGTGCAGGAAACAAACAAACAGACAGACAGGCAAACAAACACTTTCTTTTATAATATTACAGATTATGAATGTGTTTTGCACACACAATTTAATAATCGGTTTTATTGAAGGTTATACACTAAGGTAGGCCGAAAAAAGTTTTTTTTTATATAACACATTCTAATAGTGTGGAAAAATTGGCTCATGCAGTAAAACTATCTCTCTATATTAAAAAAATGTTACCGCCGTTGACGCCGCAGGATTGAAAACTGTGTTGTTTAGCTCGATTCTTAGACAGTGTCCCGAGAAAGTACTGATCGGGAAAAAACAAAATTAACATGGTTTGTTCTTCATCGTATTCCCTGGACAATTGTTAAGATTTTTTCCCGATGTGGCTATTAGTTTAGGGTTTATTAAGTGTCAAAATTGAAGAAGCGAAATTTCTTCCGCGAGTGAGCAAAACACGTACAAATTTTCAGTCTTCAGTCGTGAGTTTTTTTTAAGAGTACCTCTCAACGTAAATTTTTGCAGCTCGTCGAGTTTTTTTTTTAATTTCAATTTGGTTCTTGATAATATTTTTTTGAAAATCGGGACATTTTTGTTACTTTTTTTTTAAACTGCCGTATTTATATCTTATTACTATTACTTTTTAATTTTTAAAATATAGCAGTATACCTCAGAATATACTCTTTCTTACGGTACTATTATTTTTGAAATCGGTTAATAATTAAATTGGATGCGATCAAAAGTGGGTCATACAAAATTCGGAATCTTTGGATATTTTCGTTACTTTTTGTTACAACCGTTAACTAAAACTGTCATATCTATATCGTATTACTATTAGTTTTTTATTTTGAAAATAGCGCAGTATACCTCAGACTGTACTCTTTCTTACGGTACCATTATTTTTTAAATTGGTTCATAAATAAATTCGATGCAATCAAAAGTTGGTGACACAAATTTCGTATTTTTTATTTCGCGGAGCAAATTCGCGGAGCTTTGTATTCGCGGAGGGTTGTATTTTTGACTATCGGGTTTGCCAGATATCAATTTTATTGTAGCGACAATTGCCATAAAAACGATTTCTTTTTTTATGGCGAGGAAAAAGGCTCGCTTTTTTCCCTCTGTTCTCAGACGGTTTACCGAGAAAGTACAAAGTACACATCGTAAAGTTTGAAGATTAACAGGGTTTACTTAAAATTGTACAGGGAACAAGATGCAGAAGATTTTTTATTCATGCGGCTATTAGTTTAGGTTGCATTAAGTGTTAAAGCAAAAAAGAGTGAAATCACTTGCGTAAGAGGTATTGGTTTGCGAAGCAAACCAAACGGGATTGCGTAGCAATCCCCGGGGGTCGGCGAGCCTAAGCAAGCAGGGGGCGAAGCCCTCGCTGTGACGTGATGGACCGTAAAGTGAAATCAGGATAATACAAATTATTCAGATAGTTTCACTCTGTGAAAGGATTGTTGGTTTGCGAAGCAAACCAAATGCCATATGTAAAAGGAGTGTTGGTTTGCGAAGCAAACCAAATGGGATTGCGTAGCAATCCCCGGGGGTTGGCAAGCGTAAGCGAGCAGGGGGCGGAGCCCCCTAGTTGTGTAAAAAATTTCATCCGGATTTATTGATATCTTTTGACTCCCCAAGGGGTTCCAACTCTCCAAAACGATCAAAATTCGGGCATTTTTAATAAAAAATAAAAAAGTTTACAATTACGTTCTAATAGTGCGCAAAAGTAAGCTAATACATTCAATATTAACGGTAAAAAAAATTGTTTAGATCAGTACGTATCTTCTGCTTCCCCAACGGGGGCCAAATGGAAAAAACTGAAAAAAATGACATTTTTGCAAAATATCGACTTTTGCAATTTCGGTAAAAACTGGTGATTAGTTTTTTCTATTACTTGGCCCCGGTTGGGGAGGCAGAAGATATGTACTAATCTAAACAATTTTTTTACCGTTTATAGTGAATGTATTAGCTTACTTTTGTGCACTATTAGAACGTAATTGTAAACATTTTCATTTTTTATTAAAAATGCCCGAATTTGATCGTTTTGGATGGTTTGAACCACTTGGGGAAGCAAAAGATATCAATAAATCGGGATGAAATTTTTACACAATACTGCATTAGCCAACTTTTCCGCACTTTTAGAATGTGATAAAAAATAAAAAATAAAACTTTTTTTCGGCCCACCCTATTGGACACTGTCTTTACCCATCTAGAACGTTTGTCGTCCCATCGGCCCTAAACGATTAAGGATTGGTTCGTTTTTCATGATTTTCATTTTTATCAAATTCCCCCATCGAAATTCGATCTATCTGCGAGGTAGACATGTACCTCCAAACCAGCGCGATTTTCAACCGGTGTTGTTGTGGCATAGTGATGTTCCGCAAAAATGGCACTGGTGTGCCTTACGGATGACGGAACGGATTAAATTGTGTAAGATTTTTCCCATTCCAAAGACAGTTTTGAACTTTTGACAAATAAGTTCACAAATAATTAAGTAATACGCGTATAAATAATTTAGAGTGCTATTTTTTGTACAGAATTATCATAAATGAGTTGTTTCAGAAAGGATTTTTAAAAATCCACTTTGATTAGTTGGATTTTACGACCCAAAGAGCTCTGCTCCCAACACAAGACATGCAATGTACAGTAGATTCGAGTGAATAGAAGCAGTTTTGAATTTCACAGCAATATTGGGCCGTTTTCTTGTACACTTAAAATTATGATTAATACCTTAAAAATCCGGTGGCTGTCTATAATATTAGGCCCGTTGATCACAACCGTTTTTTCAACGTGCGGCGCCGTTGCTGCACCGAAGTCTAACTATGCACATATAACCGTGAAATGACGCGAGTACTCATTTCGCGCCATTTGCAATAAATATTCCATCGAAGAAAACGTGTTTATTTCGCTTTCAGGGGTAGCCAACCTTTTACATGCCATGCGCCAATTTTTTTTTTTCACATACGAGTTCAGATGCGCCATACAACTCAAGCACCTTTTCTATTTTACATTCATGGTCCTGCCATATCCTTAATAACTTTTTAATAAAAATATGTTTATCGACATAATTAACATTTTTAAATGATTTAACTATATTGTTTGCAAAACAATGTCTATTGTAGAGAATTCTTCAAATTTGAATCAGTCATTCGCTACCTCGTTTTCCTTTTAATAAATTTCACGGATGAAAATGCTTGTTCACATATGTATGTCGTTCCAAAACAACATATATAACTTTTACAAATTTTCTTAGTTCCGGAAAATGTTCACAGAGTATGAACGCCAGAAATTAACCATGTCAGAAGCATTTTGATCTGAATATAAAGCTCGTCAAATTTCAATTTCAATAATGAATTTGTTTTGAAATCAATAAGTACCATTTGTATGTTACTAGGCATCTTCATTACGTTTTGTTCACTAAGTGTAAATGGGTTTATTAATGCGAGCATGCAGTTTCTTCTTTAGCCAATCAAGAAAACTACTTTCAAATGATCATTGCAATAACTAATTTTAATATATTTGGCCAAATTGTTATTATCCGCAGCACATCCACTCTGCTATTTCAAGTGTGGAAATTGACTCAAATCCTGATTTTCTAACTGAGAGATGAACAGTTTTAACATTTGAAATGAATTGATGTTATTTACTAAGCTAGGAAATAATTTCTTCTTGCCTTGTAGCTTCGAATTTAGATAATTGAAATGGCTAGTAACGTCAACTAAAATTGTCTAATCAAATAATAGGGTTCTTTCATCAGTTTGTTCAATTTCCTGTTCTAAAAAAATTATAAATACCATTTTTCAATTTCCAAAATCTACTCAAAACCATTTACTGCGTACCGTCCGTACACGTATTGATGAGTACAATTATCTAATTAAATATTCTACTCATGATAAAGACTTGTAAGTTCTTCAAATACATTAAAATTATAATCAATTCCTCTTACAAAAATGTTTATAACTGGACTACATTAAATATGTTCATTGATTCATCCGAAGATAGAGAAAATAATAGACAAGGTCTTTCATTTGTTGAAATGCATCCAGAGAGAGTTCCACGATATATCTCGTAACAGTCTACCTTGATATAGCAATTTCGTCTGATTTCCTTTCAATACCTTTTATAACCAAGATGACATGCAAATATTTGGAGACAAGGCTTCTCCGTCAGAATAGGTTCTTTTTCGCCAATGCTAAAGCAATTTCATAGGATTCTTCTGTCATCGTCCCGTCTTCACAACATACTTTAGCATCAATATTTTGTCTTCTGATTTCTTCCTTTTTCTAAGTCACATATTTTATACGTAACTCTGACCTCCGACCCGAGAACAAGCTTTATTTTTCCTTCTATGTTAGCCTGATGCTGCGTTTTATAATATTTATTAAGATCATGTCTTCTATTATGTAAAAGAGTAGTTTCACAAACAATGTAAAACGGTTTTTCTGATGGACTTGCTATAAATAACAACTCATTTTCCTACTGTACATTAAATTCACTTTTTCCTATTAGTACTTACATACTTTTACTTTTCTTTTTGCGCTTCTTTTGTACAGTAATCTCTCTATATTAAAAAAATGTTACCGCCGCCGCCGACGCCGCCGCCGCAGGATTGAAAACTGTGTTGTTTAGCTCGATTCTTAGACGGTTTCCCAAGAAAGTACTGATCGGAAAAAAACAAAATTAACATGGTTTGTTCTTCATCGTATTCCCTGGACAATTCTTAAGATTTTTTTCCGATGCGGCTATTAGTTTAGGGTTTATTAAGTGTCAAAATTGAAGAAGCGAAATTTCTTCCGCGAGTGAGCAAAACACATTCAAATTTTCAGTCTTCAGCCGTGAGTTTTTTTTAAGAGTACCTCTCAACGTAAATTTTTGCAGCTCATCAAGTTTTTTTTTAAATTTCAATTTGGTTCTTGATAGTATTTTTTTGAAATTCGGGAAAAATCGGGTCATTTTTGTTACTTTTTTTTAAAACTGCCGTATCTATATCTTATTACTATTAGTTTTTAATTTTTAAAATATCGCAGTATACCTCAGAATGTACTCTTTCTTACGGTACTATTATTTTTGAAATCGGTTAATAATTAAATTGGATGCGATCAAAAGTAGGTCATACAAAATTCGGAATCTTTGGATATTTTCGCTACTTTCTGTTACAACCGTTATATCTACAGAAAAAACCGTTATTTTTAAAATTTGAGAACATCACTGAATACATTACATTACACTCTTTCTTATGGTACAATTATTTTTAAAATTGGTTAATAAATAAAATCGATGCAATTACAAGTTGGTCATACAATTTTCGGAACTTTCAGATCATAATTTCTGATACAAAACTAAAACTGTCATATCTATATCGTATTACTATTAGTTTTTAATTTTTAAAATATCGCAATATACGTCAGAATGTACTCTTTCTTACGGTACCATTATTTTTAAAATTGGTTCATAAATACATTCGATGCAATCAAAAGTTGGTGACACAAATTTCGTATTTTCTATTTCGCTGAGCATATTTGCGGAGCACATCAGGGTTGTTTTTTTGACTTATCGGGTTTGCCAGATATCAAATTTATCGTAGCAACAGTTGCCATAACAACGATTTCTTTTTATTTGGCGAGGAAAAAGGCTCGCTGTTTTCCCTCTGTTCTCAGACGGTTTACCGAGAAAGTACAAAGTACAGATCGTAAAGTTTGGAGATTAAAACGGTTTACTTAAAATTGTACAGGGAACAAGATGCAGAAGATTTTTTACTCATGCGGCTATTAGTTTTGGGTGCATTAAGTGTTAAAGTAAAAAAAAGTGAAATCACTTGCGAAAGAAGTATTTGTTTGCGAAGCAAACCAAACGGGATTGCGTAGCAATCCCCGTGAGTCGGCGAGCGTAAGCGAGCAGGTGGCGAAGTCCTCGATGTGACGTCATGGACTGGAAAGTGAAATCAGGATAATACGAATTATTCAGATGGTTTCACTCTGCGAAAGGAATGTTGGTTTGCGAAGCAAACCAAATGGCATCTGTGAAAGGAGAGTTGGTTTGCGAAGCAAACCAAATGGGATTGCGTAGCAATCCCCGGGGGTTGGCGAGCGTAAGCGAGCAGGGGGCGGAGCCCCCTAGTAGATAACAAAAGAGTAAAAAAAAAAAAAAAACAATTAAAAGTACGAAAATTGTTGAAAAAGAACAAACATATCACAAGTACGTACGTCGTATCACACAGAATATCAATTGTAAACTGTCAAAAAATTGCGACGAACTGATGAGTAAGAAGGCTGTATGAATTGAAATCAGAGTACTCTGGTGTTGAAAATATGAAGATGGATTCAGTTATGGAGACTACTTTTCAAAAGAATAAGTAGGTGCAAGGATACAATGCACCACTTGTAATCATCCAATGCGCCAAGTTTGGCGCATGCGCCACAGGTTGGCCATCCCTGGCTTATATGGTAAAAAAAGTATATTTTGAAACGAAATAGACGTTAGTGGATACACCCATTTATTCATTATTATTTATTTTCCATTTTGTTATGAAAACAAGGTACTTCAGACCGCAGAAGCGTGTGCGGCGAGCTGCGGCGCCGTGGAGAACTGCGGTACAAATTGCACGCAAGTTTGACGTGCGTCGCCGAAGGCATGTGTGCACTACTCCATAGGATCTAATGTATCTCAGACCGCACTTACATTGCGGCAACGACGCCGCATGTTGAAAAACCGGATGTGTGCACCGGGCCTAAGTCCTCATGGTTAAAAATGTTTAATTTTTACCTGTGAGGGCAAAATGCTTTGTAAGCACTGCTTCTTTTTACCATCAAGATAAGCGAATGGAAGAAGTCATCTGTATTTCATTGTTTCGATTCTGATCTCGCTAAGTGATTAGAAGCAGTTATTGTCTTTAAAAACCTCATAAAGGTTTCCTAAAAAAACCTCTGACGTCACAATTTGCGTCATTTTCAGTCCTATGGGGAATTGATTTTGATCTTCCTATGAGAGAGAGTAAAAGTATTTTCTTTTAATTTTTACATTCAACAGGTAGTGCTATAAGCCACAGCAAGTTTTCCCGCAAAACTAATTCTGTTCACCTAATTCTACAAAATTGGATCTTTACACATGCAAGGAAAGATGTATTGATACAGAAAAGAGCAATAAACCAAGGGTAAAAAAGCCACTTCACAGTAAAAAAGGATTACCATTATTTTTTTTTAATCCACCAATAATATACCTCTTTTTTGGCCCATCGGGAAAATATACATATTTTGGTGTGCCGTGCCAAGTGTTAAGTAATAAAAAAAAGTGAAAACTACTGCTCCTAACGCACTTTAGTTATCCAGCGTTCATTCTGAGAAAAAAAAAGATTGTGAGCCTTCGAGTTCTCCCGCCAACACGGAAAACACATTATTCTGTAACTGGAATGCAAAGACTCACCTGTCTGGAAAAAGCTTTGTAAGAAATTCATGGTGTGTGGATTGTGAGCGAGAGTGAAATCTCCCAGTGCCAAGAGAACGGACGGATTCTTCCGCAAAGAAAAGCCGCAGATTGAAAGAGAAGTGCGATTAAATGGCAGGAAACGTGTGACATTAACTTCGAAGTTATCGCCGAATAGCGATCCAATCGACTGCGATGGAGATAAGCAAACCGTGCAAACAAAGATCGCACTCCTGTAGCATTACAAGCTATTTTTTGTGTTCGGAGTGAACTTAGTAACCATGACAATGCAAAAATGTGAATCCATTCATCTTGATGCAGCAGGGAAAGAGCATTTTTTTTTAATCTTTTGTAAATTTCGACTCTTTTCAGCTATTGTCAATAACTGATTTCTACATTATCTTTGACTTAATTTGTTCTGAGCTGCTTTTATATCTCAGATCATCCCATTAAGAACCGGTGCACACATCCAGTTTTTCAACGTGCGGCGCCGCTGCCGCAGCGCAAGTGCGGTCTGAGATACATTAGATACAATGGAGCAGTGCACACATGCCTCCAGTGCCGCTGGGGCGACGCACGTCCAACTTGCGTGCAATTTGTACCGCAGTTCCCCACTTACGGTCGCCGTACATGAGTCTCCGTTCTGAAGAACCTTGTTTTCATAAACAAATGGAGTCTAAAAAATAATTAATAACTGGTTGTATCCAGTAATGTCTATTTTGTTTCAAAATATACTTTTTTTACACCAAGTAAGCGAAATGAACACGCTTTCTTCGTTAGAATATTTTTCGAAATGGCGTGAAATGAGTTCGTGCGTCATTTCACGGTTATGTGAGCATAGTTGGGCTTCGGTGCCGCAGTGGCGCCGCATGTTGAAATACCGGATGTGTGCACCGGGCCTAACTGCTCATTAGTGAAAAACAGTGCGGACATTTGAACTTGGAACGCTTAAAACAGTCTGAGATCTTATGTTTCAAAAATCATTGAAAATGATGATAGAACTTCGTTCTATACCTGTTTTAACCGCACATTCACATTTTTTTTTGTACCAGAAAACTATATCCTATCCTTAATTACAAAATCAATATAAATTGTTTTAAAAGGATTTGCAAATGTCTGAACGTTCAGTGTTTAAATTTATTAGCAAACAACACTGAACACGAAATTTTGTAAGGATGGATACATACTCTTAAAAATGTTCAGTGTCAGTACAAAAATCCTGTCTTCTACTGAATTTTAAAACCTGAAGATTGCATTCCACGATGCTAAGTTTAGAAGTTTCAAGAGTTTTTTTCGCAGATGGAACAAGTACAGCACCAACACTGTGTTAAAAATTAAGGTAGGCAGATAAGTAGTTAAGGTCGCACTAAAGCAACGCAGCGGACAATTGGCGACGGTTGGAGATCAATCCCGAGGACAGCATCTCTTAATTTTGATCCACGATCAGATGACGAGGTCAACACCCGAGCTGGCACCCATCACTCAAAATTCCACACTCTTCCGACGCGAGGATATTTGAAGCCATCGGATGTTTAACGTGCACCAGCCCCCGAGTACACGGCGGTCATTGGTTGAAGTGAGTTTCGAACTCGCAATCCTCCGGTTGCTAATCCGTAACTCCTCCAACTGGGCTACCGCAGCCCTGAAAAAAATGCATGAGATGCGCCTCAATAATACATTTCTTTTGTAGATCTTATGTCACTGAAATGTGTTAAGTACACTCCGCCCAGTGTGTATTTCTTCTGTGTCAGTAAACCTTTCACTGTGAGTGTATGTATGTCTCTTACTTGATATTTTATATTTTATGTCCGGCGCAACATGGCCGAATATGCCCTTGCGCCATAAAACCCCACAACGAACCAACCAATCACCACTGAAATGATTTTTTAATATACTAGGGGGCTCCGCCCCCTGCTCGCTTACGCTCGCCTACCCCCGGGGATTGCTACTGAATCCCATCTGGTTTGCTTCGCAAACAAACACTCCTTCTACACATGCCATTTGGTTTGCTTCGCAAACCAACATTCCTTTCACAGAGTGAAACAATCTGAATAATTTGTATAATCCTGATTTCGCTTTACGGTCCATGACGTCACAGCGAGGGCTTCGCCCCCTGCTTGCTTACGCTCGCCGATCCCCGGAGATTGCTACACTATCCCGTTTGGTTTGCTTCGCAAACCAATAACTATTTCGCAAGTGATTTCACTTTTTTTTTACTTTAACACTTAATGCACCCTAAACTAAAAGCCTCATGAGTAAAAAATCTTCTGCATCTTGTTCCCTGTACAATTTTAAGTAAACCGTTTTAATCTCCAAACTTTACGATCTGTACTTTGTATTTCCTCGGTAAACCGTCTGGGAACAGAGGGAAAAACACGAGCCTTTATCCTCGCCAAATGAAAAGAAATCGTTTTTATGGCAATTGTTGCTACGGTAAATTTGATATCTGGCAAACCCGATAGTCAAAAATACAACCCTCATAAGCTCCGCAAATTTGCTCCGAGAAATAAAAAATACGAAATTTGTGTCACCAACTTTTGATTGCATCGAACTTATTTATGAACCAATTTAAAAAATAATTGTACCGTGAGAAAGAGTACATTCTGAGGTATACTGCGATGTTTTCAAAATTAAAAATTAATAGTAATACGATATAGATATGACAGTTTTAGTTTTGTATCGGAAATTACGATCTGAAAGTTCCGAAAATTGTATGACCAACTTTTAATTGCATCCATTTTATTTATTAACCAATTTGAAAAATAATAGTATCATACGAAAGAGTGTAATGTAATGTATTCAGTGATGTTCTCAAATTTAAAAAATAATGGTTTTTGCTGTAGATATAACGGTTGTAACAAAAAGTAGCGAAAATATCCAAAGATTCCGAATTTTGTATGACGAACTTTTGATCGCATCCAATTTAATTATTAACCGATTTCAAAAATAATAGTACCGTAATAAAGAGTACATTCTGAGGTATACTGCGATATTTTCAAAATTAAAAACTAATAGTAATAAGATATAGGTAAAGCAGTTAAAAAAAAATAACAAAAATGTCCTGATTTTTCCCGAATTTCAAAAAAATATTATCAAGAACCAAATTGAAATTTCAAAAAAAAAAACTCGACGAGCTGCAAAATATTTATGTTGAGAGGTACTCTTTAAAAAAAATCAAGGCTAAAGACTGAAAATTTGTAAAAATTGAAAATTTGCATGTGTTTTGCTCAGTCGCGGAAGAAATTTCGCTTCTTCAATTTTGACACTTAATAAACCCTAAACTAATAGCCGCATCGGAAAAAAATCTTAATAATTGTCCAGGGAATACGATAAAGAACAAACCATGTTAATTTCGTTTTTTTTCTGATCAGTACTTTCTCGGGAAGTAGTCTAAGAATCGAGCTAAACAACACAGTTTTCAATCCTGCGGCGTCGGCGGCAACTTTTTTTTTAATATAGAGATTATTTTGAACAGTCGCGCGTTTACATTTTTGAAAGAACTCTCTTTTTAATAAGGCTATGGATATAACTGGCGCGATTCTTATAAAAATGGTGCGATTCTTTCTTGGTGCGATTCTCATAACTTTCAAGTTACAACTGCTGTACCGGTCGTAGTCTAAATTCTGTCTTGGTGCTATTCTTATGGCTTTCAAGTTACAACTGCTGTACTGACTGTAGTCTAAATTCTTTTTTAGTGCGAACAAGGTACAACTGCTGTACCGGCCGTAGTCTAAATTCTTTCTTTCTGCGATTCTTATAGCTTTCAAGTTGCAACTGCTGTATCGGTGGTAGTCTAAATTCTTTCTTTGCGCGATTCTTATAACTTTCAAGATACAACTGCTGTAATGACTATAGTCTAAATTCTTTCTTAGTGCGTACAAGGTACAACTTCTTTACCGGACGTAGAATAAAGGTAAAGAAGTAGACAGTTCTGAAAAATCTGTCGACTGGTTATGAAAGTCAACGAGTTCACAAATGATGAACAGTCTCCATGTTCTCGACAACTTTTTCCCCATCATTAAAAAAACAAATCAAATCTATTCTCTACTCTTTCAATATTAAACACTCCCGTTATCACCGTTATTGACAATGCTCGATAACAAAAAATGTCTACTTGACAATAAAAAACAAATGGTTTTGATATAAGAGTGTTTGATTAGTCTTTATATCACAAAAAGTTTCCTCCGCAATTCTTTTATGATATTCATATTTTGAGAGATCTCTTCTGCATATCTAGTCGTGATAATTCCATTTTTATCGACGAAAACAGAAATAAATGACAGATGAAAAGACGTAAGGAAATCGCGCGAGCACGCGAGACACAACAAGGTCAGTATAATGTGCGATTCGATAATGGTTGTTCTAGAGGTAAGTAGGAAGAAAGGTAAATGGGAACGACTCAATGTAGCAGCATAACTTACAAGCGGAGACGGTGTACACAACTGTCTTCGGTTGGATCAAATTTGGAACTTAGAAACCCTGGTAGTTAGTTACATAACATTTTAACATTTGTAATACAGTCGAGCCCACATATAGCGAAATCGCACTATATACTGAAAATTATTCGTTATATCCGATATTCGTTACATCCGATATAGTAAAAAATAAACTTGCCCACATGTTCTAAAACAAAAGAATTTTCACACGAAGGATAAAAATTTATTTCATATAAGCGGGAAAAAGTCTGTAAAACTTTCTTTTGAATAGTTGAATTTAGAATGCAGTTGCATAATTCTTTTACCAGTGCACTAAAATGATCACGGCAGTCAATGTGATGCGATTCGAAGAACGCACGCAAAGTGTGAAGACTGTCCACGGCAGATTTTGATGTCACTAATTGTCTATTTGCTTCAATTTCAATGTCTTCGTCTTCGGAATCATCAGAAGTATTTTGTAACACTGCTCCAATGATGTCATAGTCTGTTGTGCTTCAATTTCTACGTCGCAATCGCTAGCTATATAATCAACATCACCACATCCAAAATTCTTTTTCCCGTAAATTTTGCTACAGGGAACTTTTTTCAGGATCAGTCTCAGAAATGAAATCTGAGTCTCCAAGTTCCCCTAAAAATTATGCATGTTTCCAGCAGTTTTGGATGGTTTTCGATTGAACCAAACGCTAGGCATCATCATAATCTGAGATATGTAATTGGATACACTTTCTATCTCTCTCTCACGTATTTTATTATGCCCATATCTTAAGGCTGCAGCTTTGATGTAACACATTTTGATAAAAAAACATTTACTAAACCTTTCCAAAGAACCAATCTGCTTGCTATGTACTCTGCCTTGCAACATAACGCGACAAAATCACAACTGTCCTCCTATATCCGGTTTACAGCTCAAAGTGAGCTTAGTAACCAATAAACAACTAACAAGAAAACCTCTTCTCCCACGTTTCTCGGAAAATTTCGTTTTTGTCGTCCAGGGAGTTGGGATGTGTGGTGTGTGTGTGTGTGGGGGGGGGGGTTCTTGCCAAAACCCAAAACTTCGCAGTATCCGATATTCAAGCTCCAATACTTCGCTATATGCGATCTTTTAAAAACTATTTAATATTGCGGTTCCGAGGGGACAGAAAAAAAATCGTAATAACCGATATTTTGCTGTATCCGAACTCGCAGTAAGTGGGCTCGACTCTAGTACATAACATTACATTAGTTATATAACATTAACTTTACCACAAAAACATAAAAAATTAGTTATATAAACTGGTAGTTAGTTAGCAACATAATTTACAATTGGCAACGGTATAGGATCGATCCTGAAGGGAAGGATCCGGGGACAACCGTTCGTCATTTTATAAAACCGTCAAATGCTTTCAACTGAGCTGACACCCCATTTTACAAACTTCCAAATCACCTCAACGTGAGGACATTTGAGGTCATGGCATATTTAACGTGCAGTATCCACACACACACGACGGTCTCCAGTTGGACCTAGTTTAGAACTTAGAAAGTAGTTAGTTGTACCCAAGAATAAATCTTCATAAATTATCAACATTTTAATATATTGGTATCTAAAATTTGGATTTTTCCTATTTAATTTATCTCCCATAAATTACTCAAGTTGAGTGAGTATCGGAATGTTTATAAAAGGAAACACTAATTTTTTTCCCAAGTATCCTGGCCGATCAACCGGTTTGATGGTTAAGGTGTTAGCCTTTAGATCGGAAGATTCCTGGTTCGAATCCGGGTCAGTGTATGGAAGTTTGTAAGCGTATGGTGTAGGGCGACTGGTGCACCTTCAATATGTCGTGGTCGAAAATTATCGGAGCCGCCATTTCCATGATTGTCGTCATAGCGGTCTCAAACAGTTGGGGAACGTTTCTTTTCTTGTAGCGGCAAGATTTCATTTCATGCGCCAAATGATTCGAGCGGAGGGGAGCAAACCAAACATTTTTGACTGCCATTGATTAGTTCGTTTTTGTAAAATCGGGATCGTTAAACACAGAATAAAAATTTCAACGGATTTGAAATCTGCGGAAAATTTGACACCAGATCGATACCTTAAATGTGATTTTCTTTAAATAAATAATTATTTATTTAATAAATAATTAAATAATCAAATGGTAAATAATTAAATAATCAAATGGTAAATAATTAAATAATCAAATGGTAAATAATTAAATAATCAAATTGTAAATAATTTAATAATAAAACTGTTTTGGGTATCGATCTGGCGTAGAATTTTACGCTGATTTGAAAACCGTTGAAATTTTCACTCTATCTTCAACGATCCCAAAGTTAGAAACTGTGGACAAGAGAATAAAAAAGCCACTTTGTTTTGTCTCTCGATTAAAATAAACCACGACAGCTGCCTGCGTTGCCCATTCTCCAACGTATTCGGTCCGTCTAAGTTGACACGTCTGGAGTCTGTTTAGACGGCCGCCTAGTTATGCCCGCGGCATAATGATGTATCACGGCTGTTAGATAACGGCTCCACTTTCTTAGGAAACCGAAGCTTTTGGGAATTGATCCCGTACCGTCATGAATAGCCCGTTGTGTTGCTCTAGTACGACGTTGATAAAAATTACTTTACCTTACCGAGTTTAGCCGAGACTTCCTGCAGAGTTTCTCTGAAATGAAGACAACCTGTCAATCTTTGGAGATTGGAGAGCGAAAGGTGCGTAGCCCTTTATTGTGTTACATTAGATGATACTGGATTTTTTTTTAAATGTTCGTTCATTAGAACATTGGGCTGCGGTATCCGGATGGAAGAGTAACCGACTTTAAAAAATAGGGTAACGAAATCGAATCCAATCAAAGACCATCGTGTATAAGGAGCTGGTGCACGTTAAATCTGTCGTGTCCTCAAATGTTCTTTGGATGGCGTGGTGTGGAAGTTCGGACAGTGAATGCCAGCTAAGATGTGACCTCGTCATCTGATCATGGCTCAAAATTACGTGGTGTTGTCTACGGAGCTTTATCTTCGGGTTAGATCCTGGACCGTCGCCAATACCCAGTTGTGTTGTTCCAGTGCGATGTCAATTAAATACCTACCTGCCATTTGAACATGACTCATTACGACGCTTTAAGGGTAGACTATGTCGCGCGGACCATTCAGATGATGAATCAATGGATGGGCGTCTTCTACCGTCCAGTGAACCAATCAGGTGATGAATGCTCGTTTCCACCCGGCAGACGAAAGTAGTATACGGGTCACGTTACGACTAGTTTTAGTCACATGACCTTGGGCACGTAAAACAATTACCATTGCTCACTACTACTATGTTTCCTCGATGGGATACACAAGGAAAGTTTTACTGACATAGAAGACAGAAATACACCCGTGAACAGAAAGTACTTAAAACTGCGACGCACCTAACAGAATAAACAGTATTTGCAAAACAATTTTTCCTTAATTTTAACAAAATTTTGGCCAATTTTTTTTTCAATCATAAGTTACGATGTACTGTAATGCAAAGCACACTCCTTGACACACCTTTTTTTTCTTTTCTAGCAACAGAACAACCTCCATACACCGCCCAAATTACCACAAACACTTAATAAATAACACATCTTCTATGTCAATGACAAAATATTTAACTTCACAAGTTAGAATTACAAATTCTGAAAGTATGCCTTGGTTGTAAATAAAGCAAATTAATTAACTTTGATGTGCGTGTGTTTTACAAATACAAATACAAATACAAATATTGACGACCAGCTACAGGCTCGAGCTAACAAGGCTGGTCCTTTGTTTATGAATTCCCCAATTCCCACTGACTATCCAATTGTATCTTAAATTCGTACACTCCCTTTGAATGAACTATATTTTCTGGCAACGCGTTCCAACTGTCTATTACCCTATTAAAGTAGTAGTTTTTCCTTAAATCCCGATTAAAATGTGTCATATTCAATTTATACCCATGGCCCCTTGTTCTGTTATCCTATTGAAATTTAAGACCTCTGTGTCCCCTTGTTTTACAAACTTGAAAAGCTGAATCAAATCCCCCCTCCTTCTTCTTCTTTCCAGTGTATACATGTTTAGCTTACTTAAACGTTCATTATAGTCGAAATTTGCTAGCCCCTTTATTATTTTTGTAGCTCTGTGCTGAACCCTTTCAATTGATACTATATGTCCTTTCTCATTTTAACTAGCTTGTTTATATGAGAAGCTATAGTTTTGTTATAAACTAGCATTTTACGAAAAAAAACCTAACAATCCCAGTCAATATGTTTTCTATTTCTTGCTCTCATTCGACGAAAAGAGGACAGGAAATGTAATGTTTCCTTTTTTTTAACGCGAATAGCAGAATATGTAATTTTTTTTTTTTAAAGAGAAAGTTCACGTGACGTCACAATCTTTTGCGGGAAAATATAAAAAAAAGGTCACTTGGGTAGAAAAAGTTAACTTTAGAAGGTTTCTTCTTTCGTTCGGACGAAACGCGTTTGAAGAACCAGGCAGAGAATAAAACTATTAAATTCATTTAAAAATCTTCTAGATTGAATTTTAAAATTTCGCCGCGACAAAAAATTGCAAAAAATTTGAACTACATGTGTGCCAAATCTCATTGCTGTAAGTGCCATAGATCGTTAGGATTTTGCGGCTGCGAAAAAACAAACACTTTTTTTTATAAGTGTTTGTTTTCCTGTGTCCTTTTATAATGTTTTTGATTTTAAACCAGTTTTCAAAATTCGGACAAAGTGCCCAGAACAATTGCAATTACTTAGAGTTGTGTTGCATAACACTGAATATATTTCTGCATCTGGGGAAATACAGGGTAAATTACAGGAATCGAATCTGCGAGGCTTTTATCGCGCAGGTTAGGTATTTCGAAAGCGGCGAGAAGGACTTTCAGTTTATACAAACTGGATGGAATATGAAGATTTAACTAATGTCACCCAAATAATCGCATGATACTTTTCGGGACGTTTTGGGATTCTATATAATCGACGTTGACCAATCAATTATTCATTTCGGAATTTTTATTGGCAACGTGCGGAAATCGTATATGAAAACAAGCCATGCGTTCGTATCACGCACATGAAACATGTTCCGAGGAAAAGAAAGACTACCGCCACATACATAAACCTTGACACAAATGTCTCTTACATTGATTCTAATGAAGAGAGAGAGAGAGAGAGAGAATAAAATAAAATTAAAAGGAAAGAAGGTGAAAAATTAAAATAAGTACAATAAAAAATTGCAAGGGGTAATGTAAGGTTTCAGAGGCGGTCCAAGTGTGAATTGCCGCCTTCTCCAAGTTGGTTGGGAGGTGTAAGCCTCTAGATAGGATGGTTCCTGGTTCGAATCCGGGTCAGTGCATGGATGTTTGTTAGGGTATGGCGGTTGGTGCTCTTTAAATCTGTCGTGGCCGGAAGTCCCCACGTTGGGTTGGTGTGGGGAAGTTTGGAGAGTGGGGTGCCAGCTCAGGTGTTACCTCGTCATCTGACCGTGGTTTAAAATTACGTACTATTTGTCCTCGGATCTTTCCTTTAGGGGATTGATCCCGGACCGTCGTAGAATAGCCCGTTGTGTTGCTCTAGCACGACGCTAATTAAAAATTATCTATATAAAATTATCTATCAAGTTGGTTGTGTTTTATGGTTCAAGGGTCATATTTAGTCATGCTGCGTCAAACACAAAACAGACAACGTCAATTAAAGGACATACGGGTCATTCCCCCCCCCCCAAAAAAAAAAAAGGTAAAAACTATGTCCAAGAAGTTAATACTTTTTATTTAAATAATGATATGCTTTTGAAAAATAGTTGTGTTTATTTCCTTGATCTTCATCTTATTTTTCTTAGTTGAAAATATTTTTCAAATGTAAAATTAATTACAATAATTTCCAAATACAATATGCATAACTGGGCAGATAAAAGAAGCTGTCCCAGGCTCAAATTTAGAACATTTGAAGATGTTTATAATGAACTGGTTGTGGAGTTATTATAATAAGTCATATAATATATAATGAACCAACTAATTAATAAAATATTACTGACAAAACACATTTTTAAAATTATCTTTATTTTTAGATACATATATTTTTATGTGTGTCCCAAATTTTACTCAGCCCTTTTAGTCCACTCTGTTACAAGGAGTTTTTTAAATATAAAAATGAAATTATATTAAAGTTGGCCACTGCACTGAACTCTCTTAAGGGTTTTGTGTTCACTTCCTGTCAATCATATCATATTGTATTGTATATTCAAGAAAAAGGTAAGATGGATTTTATATCTATGATTACTTAAATGTAATTAGTAAATGTCCCCTCTGTTACATCATTGTTTTGATCAAATAACTACCTTTAATGAAATAAATCACGAAGAGGCAGTATATTATTAACAGCTGTTAAATACTCCAGTTTTTTGCTTGTGCATGAAAGTTTAAGCTACAATTCTATTCTTACTGTTAAATGTCCACTCTGTTAGATATACAGTGCAACGGTGTGGATCAGTATTGCAACAAAGTAAACATAGCTTTTACATTTTTTTTTTAGAATGACCCATACACACAAGGAAAACTTATAGAGACACAGAATAGAGAAATACACGCAGGAAGGAATCAAACCCAGCGAACTCCCGGAACGCAAATGATTACAATGACTGATTGACCGAACGTCAACTCTCCAAGCGTTCGACGAGAAATCTCGTCCAAGATATAATAATCAGCTTTGCTAAGGACAAGATATCTCGTCAAGACAAAACTACCCCATTACTCCAAAGTGATGGTTCGAAATTACCTGGTGTCCTAGAATCTTTCTCGTTGAGATTGATACTGGACCGTCGCCAATAACCCGTCGTGTTGCTTCAGAACGACATTGATTTAAGAAAAAAAAAATACCATACCTCCACCAAGTAGAATGACAGCCGACCAACCGGTATAGTGGTTAAGGTGTTAGCCTCTAGATCGGAAGGTTCCTGGTTCGAATCTGGGTCCGGGCATGGATGTTTGTAAACGTATGGTGTAGAGGCGGCTGGTGCACCTTAAATCTGTCGTGGCCGAAAGTCCTCACGTTGGGTTGGCGTGGAAGTTTGGAGAGTGGAGTGCCAGCTCAGGTGTTGCTTCGTCATCTGACCGTGGTTCAAAATTACGAAGTGTTGTCCTCGGATCTTTCCCTTAAGGGACTGATCCCGGACCGTAGTCAATAGCCCGTTGTGTTGCTCTAGTACGACGTTAACTAAAATTACCAATTACCAAGTGGAATGATAATTTTGAATTTTTTGGTTAACGTCGTACTAGAGCAACACAACAGAACGACGTTCCGGGATCATTCCCCAATGGGAAAGATCCGATGACAACAACACGTAATTTAGAACCACGGTCAGATGACGAGGCAACACCTGAGCTGGCATCCCACACTCTAAACTTCCACACCAGCCCAACGTGAGGACTTTTGGCCACGACAGATTTAAGGTGCACCAGCCGCCTCTACACCATACGCTTACAAACATCCATGTCCTGATTCGGATTCGAACCAGGAAACTTCCAATCTAGAAGCTAACACCTTAACCACTAAACCGATTGGTAATTTTTAATTAACGTCATACTAGAGCAACACATCGGGCTATTGAGGATGGTCCGGGATCAATAACTTAAGGGAAAGGACCGAGGACAACACCTCGTAATTTTGAACCACGGTCAGATGACGAAGCAACACCTGAGCTGGCACCCCACTCTCCAAACTTCCACACCAACCCAATGTGAGGACTTTCTGACATGACAGATTTTAGGTGCATTTGCCACCTCTACATTATACGATTACAAATGAAAACATCCATGCCCAGACCCATATTCGAACCAGGAACTTCCGATCTAGAGGCTAATACCTTAACCACTATACTGGTTGGTCGGCTGCCAGAGGCAGGGAATATGTCGATGCGAAGACGTTTATCAGGAGGGTTAAAATATAAGGACTAACCTGACGTATCCGATGGTGGAGGGGTTGTGATGGGGGTTTTCGGGTGGTGTTGGAGCTCCTCCGTCTCGTCATCCCGAAGCTTTATCTCTTCCAGGTCCCCTAGGTTCCTCATAGCTCTCGCGACACTGTTTCCGTTCACGGTCACGCTCGCACACTCCGTCGGGAAGTCCCGTAAACTTGTGACCCGATGCGGCAGGCTCCTCTCCTTAACGCTGACGGGCAACCGGTTTTTCTCGGCAACGCGAAACGGTGAGGAACGGCCGGGACCCAAATGCATGCAAAGTCATGCGCTTCTCGCTGGCCACGACGGCGTGAAATGGATAGTGTCGAGAAAGGAAAGAATGCGGAATGTGGAATTGAGGGATGGCTGGCTCTTCTGGGAGGAAATTTGCGTGAGATGGCGAGCGGTCACTGAGGTGATTTCGCCGCTGTGATGCCTCGCGAAGGCCGTAATTGAATTGTTTTCGGACGATTCCCTTTGCGGTTGTCGTGGTTCGGTGGTATTTGTAGGTCCAGGATTAATCCCGAAGGAATAGATCCGTTGGCAACATCCATAATTTTGAACCACAATCAGATAACTGGGACAACACTTGATCTGGCATTCAAATCTTCAGACTTCCACACTACGCCGTCAGGAGGACATTTGAGGCCAAGCAGATTTAACGTCGACTAACTCCTGTGTAAACGACGGTCTTTTGGCTGAATTGAGTTTCGAAATCGCAACCTTCCGGTTGCGAATCCGCTACCAACTTGACTTCCGCTGCCTCCAATGATCCTTAAGCGAATCCTTGATAACAAGCACACAAGTCGGAATCAAATGAGGCACCAAACCTTTCTCGACTTCTGAAAGGTGAGAGTATACAAATAGTTCATTGGTTAACAAATAGTTAATCATTTGATATTCTAATGCCGAGGAGTGCTCTACGATGATGACGATGGAATACACGGAATGGCCCACTTTCCTTTAAAAGGTCCTGTAGAATTCTCGTCGGAACTCATTTGGTAGTAAGTTAATTCACATACACGACCAGTGATAGTGGACTGTATAAATTTTACTGTTGAACCATGAATTCATTCACCACATGGACAAATCTTCCCTGTGAAGAATATAACACCAAAGGGTATTGAACCACAAGGCAAAATCCCTTATGGATTACGGAACACGCTGCTGTCTCCCCACACACTCAGAATACGAATACAAAAAAAAACGAAGTTGGCGCCTAAAAAACTAAGATATTGCCTGACCTTGTTCTGAATGTAAAAAAGAACATAGTTCAACTACTGTTATACATATTCCGGTATGATCTATCTAGAACATTCCATGTAGAACATTCCATCCAGAATATTCCTTGCAGAACATTCCAAGCAAATTGAACAATGTGAAAAATAAACAGCCTACAAATAACGAAGAGGATGGGATGAAGGCTTCCGAGTTACTTTTCAAATTATTACGATTAAACATTCTCCCACCTTTGAAACCCTCCTGGGCGTTTCAAAGAACTTAAAATTGACAGAATGTGTGAAGCAGCATAATAATATGAAAAATATATAACTTTCACACTAAAAAAATCGACACAAATGAAAAAATAGCAAAAACACAAATAAACACAATATCAATTTAGAATAAATGTTCACAAATTGGCAATTAGTCCAATAGTAATCTACAAATTTTAGTTAGTGGACGTTTTAATACACCGGTGTAAGTTTTTTATGTCACTACTCTGACCCTTTGATCATATCCTGGTTGCACTTCGAGCACACCGTCAAGTTTCCATTTTAATGGAGGTAATAATTCAGTTTTCAAGAGAACCAATTCTCCAACTGCGATATTGGCTTTTGGCATGCACCATTTTGTACGTTGTTGTAATCTTGCAAGAAATTCACTGCTCTATCTTTTCCAAAATTGTTGAATTAAACGTTGGACTAGCTGCCAACAACCAAGATGAGGTAATGAGAAATGTGATATATCTGGTTCAAGAAATGCCGTTAAAACTGAGCCTATAAGAAAGTGATCGAGTGTTAAAGGTGCGATGTCATTTGGATCAGATGATAATGGGCAGAGTGGTCTTGAATTAAGACGAGCTTTGATTTGTGTAGTGCGTGTGAATAACTCTTCTAAAGTGAGCAGAGTATCTCCCATGGATCTTTTCAGATGATAATTCATTGACTTAACTCCAGCCTCCCATTGTCCTCCAAAGTGAGAGGCTGCAGGAGGATTAAAGCTCCATTTGATTCCCTCAGAAGAAGAATAACTGAGTACATTATTGTCAGTTTTGGGAGTAATTAGTGATTTCAAGATAGACCTGAGTTCTCTGTCAGCCACAATAAAATTAGTTACATGGTCACTAATTAATTCTACAGGTTTTCCTCTCCTTGAAATGAAGCGTTTCAAAGCTGCAATGAAAGTTTGTGTAGTGAGGTCACTCACTACCTCTAAATGGATCGCTCCAGTTTTAAAATAAACATATAAGGCGATATTGATCTTGAAAGGCCCTTTTATCCTTCCACTTCTCTCTTTAGCAAGGAATGGACCAGCAAAGTCAACTCCTGATCTCGAAAATGCTCTAGATGGTGTCACTCGAGAAGCTTTATGGTCACCCATAAGCTGACTCATGGATAAAGCATACAGACGAAAACAAGTGATACAGTTTTTGACAAATCTACGAACAACATCCCTGCCACAAGGAATCCACTATTTCTGTCGAAGGACAGATAGCAAGAGTTGAGGTGCAGCATGAAGATGTAGCATATCAAAATGATGAATTGTTAGGGCTGTGATGTGATGGCTCTTAGGAATGATGATAGGGTGTTTTACGTCTTGTGAGACATTGGCAATTCGAAGCCTCCCACCTGCATGTATAACTCCATCACTGTACCATTAGTTGCATAGAGTGCCATTGTGAGCATAGTAGGGACATAATTGCAAAATCTTGCTTGTTGATTTTAAAGATTTCCCTGAACTTAAACATTGCAATTCTTCGCTAAATTCAGATTGCTGTACAATTTCTACAATAGATAGCGTTGCTGTTGACAGTTCATCACATGCCAGATGACACAAGCATCTTTCTTCAAGCGGTTTAGAACAATTCCTCAGAAACTGTTGACAACAAGCCAAAACACGACACAATTTTGAGAAAGATGAAAATTTTAAAATGATTGGATCAATCTGAACCTTATAACAGCAGCTGAAATGTAACTTTTATTTAGCTCGTATAGATGTGACTCATCAAAAGAAAAGTTTAAAGGTGCTTGATCATCAGGTTGTTGTTCAAATGATTGCCATAAAAAGTAAGGACCACGTGTCCACAATTCACAATTTATAAATTCATATGGGAGAAGACCTCTAGTGGCACAATAAGCTAGGTTTTCAATCCCATGCACGTGATTCCATTTGATACAGCGGAGAGCCTCCTGGATTTTTGCAACTCTGTTGGCAACAAATGGAAGCCAACAACAAGGCTCAGAAGCAATCCATGCAAGTGCAACCTTTGAATCAGACCAGGCGAAGAATTTATTTACTGGCATCTCTAAAGTTGAGTAAAGTTTCTAATGACATAAATAGTGTTGAGCATGATTCAAGTCTTTGGAGAGATTGAGATTTAACTGGACCAACTCTGGTTTTTGATGTTAAAAGTGACACATTAATTGAATGATCAGGATCAACTGTGCGAATATAGACTACAGCACAGTATGCTTTCTCCGAAGCATCACAGAAGGCATGCAATTGAATATCTACAGGAGGTACTTTAATTTGGTGAAACATTTTTTCCACATCTGCACAGACTGCACCTTTAAAAGTTCGGAAACGAAGAAGAATTGGAAATAACTCTTATTGGACTCTGGGTCCAATCATTAGAAGATCATTTAATGATACACCTGATGAAGACTTTGCAGAAGCATTGAAGACAAGGTTGTAGTACTTGTTTCCTTCAACACAGCATGATGTGGTAAATAATAGGTTGGTCTTTCTTCAAATACTGACTCTTGAATTTTTTCCTTATGGTCCAAGTTCATGGTATTCCTTCATAAAGTCTCTATAGTGGTTGTATAAATCAGGTTTTGATGACAGCATTTTTCTAAAAACTGGAATCGATGCATATAGCTGACTGATTTCAATCTCCCAATTGACAGGAGATGAATGATTTTTTAGTATATTTTCCACTTATATGTCTAGAGTGATTGTTAACAGAGTGGTCTTCACAGGCCTGCTCCTCCTTAGTTAATGAACTTGCAATGAGCACTGAATCTAGTTTCCAAAAACGCGACAACAAATTATGGGTGTCCATTTGAATTGGAGATAGTTTTTTAAAAGAAATTTCAACATTGCCAGCAACTATCCATCTCAATACAGAACAGACAGCAAAAGTCTTTTCAGGTCCATATTTGACTATATCACCCTTCAGCTTAGGTAGAGAAATATCATTGCCCCACAAAATGTCAATAAGACATGTTTTTAAAACTGTGGGATCTGCTAAAGTTAGGTCACTGAATTGTTCAGCACAAATAGGATTTAAGGGAACATGTGGCAATTCTTCTATGATATTATTTATCCCTAACACAGAAGTCATAAACACAGGATTAGACTTGAAGTCAGGTACAAATGTTATGTTGGTGATACCATTTCTATGTGTATCAGAAGAACCAAGGTAAGAGATCTGGACCCTTGCTTTCTTCCTATGTAGAGCCAGATGGTTGAAGCATGCTTCTGAGACAAACGATGACTGAGATCCTGTGTCTAGAAGAGCTCGAAAACACTGGTATTGATTTGAAGAATCTAATACCTTAATCTTGGCCGTGCACAGGAGTACCTGCTGTCACGCCAAGATGTGAAACACAA
This sequence comes from Metellina segmentata, assembly GCA_947359465.1. Taxonomy (NCBI): domain Eukaryota; kingdom Metazoa; phylum Arthropoda; class Arachnida; order Araneae; family Tetragnathidae; genus Metellina; species Metellina segmentata. The sequence goes on along the minus strand of OX375881.1, from coordinate 21,755,657 downwards.
GAAGAGACATTTGACCAAACTGTATCAGTCACATTAGCTGTTGGGTGCTTTTCAGAGTCGGTAGACCTTGGAGTGAACACATTTGCATCTGCTGACAAGGTTGTAGCAGAACCTGTAGCTTGGTTTTCCTCAAAATGAAGAAATGTATTATGTTTCTTTTCACATACCTTGCACTTAATTTGCTTATGCAAGCATTAACCTTGTGACCTTGAAGACAATTAAAACAGAGTCCTTGACTCTGCACAAAACTCCACTTCTTTTTGTATCGTTAAAGTTTTAAAATCACTGCAACCATACACATAATGGTTGCCATTGAAGTAAACGCACTGTCCTTTTATTTGGGAGCAAATGATGAAACCTTTTGAACTGGTTTCCTTGAAATCTGAATTTTGGTTTGTTGTAGTGCTCGGGAGTGAAGGGTTAAAAAATGTAGCAGTTCATGTAAAAATGGAATAGTGTCATCCTTAATGTTTCTTTCCCACCATGCTCTTGTGACTGGGTCTAATTTTTGAATTATAACAAACACTATAATTGAATCTGCAAAATTTTCTATTTTGAAATCAATGTCTTCCAATGAGCGAACTATTTATTTAGCACTGTCAACAATGTTTAATAAATTATGTGCATTTTCAGTACTCAATTGAGGCATACACATGAGCCTTTTGAGTAATGCAAACAAAAGTTCTCGTTTATAAGAATACCTCAAAATTGGTATTAGTAATAGGGAGATATTAAATTATGCAAAACGCATCCCCCTTTAAAGCACCCCTTAAATATTGCAATTTTGAGCTTGAGAAATCTTATTTTTTAAACCAACACTTGCCCAAAACAAATCACTGAAAGAGAGCCATTCTATAATTGAACACCCAGAAAGACTTGGAACGTGAAACTCTGGAAGCCTCACATTTATAACTTCTTGTGAACTAACTACCTTATTTTCAGTTTCCACCGGATTTTCAACACTTAGAATAACTAAATTCAATCTATCAATAGTTTCCTGGAGTTCTTAAGACTCCAGCAAAAAAGTATCATATTCTTCGTTCTTGCACAGTTGAAAATTTTTTATCAAAAAGCTCATTCAATTTGTTCTCCAAGTCCACAATTTTTGATTCGAATAAAATTAATTTTGCTTTATCTTCCCCAAATGTTTCACATCCATATTTTCTTTTAGTTTTGTAAGCGAAGCTTTGAGCACTCATTAGTTTTCAATTTATATATCCATTATAATACACAAATAAACAATACACAATTTCAAAAAGAAAAACGAGAATTGAAATTTGATATACTGTAATAAAAATAATTAAAAACCAAACCCTTAATCACTCCGAATACCTTTTTACTTTTTCGTTGCAAATGCTGAACCGCCTTCCATGACTACAGCTATAATGAAAATTGAAGCACGCTGTACGCAACACTTAACTTCTGAGCACTAGTTGAATTTCAAATACTTGAAGGAACTTGTAAATAATCGCACTTTCAAAAATGAGAAATACGTAAAAGGTAAATTCCAACCTCCGACTCGGCGGACCAAAAAATGTAGAATTCTCGTCGAAGCTCATTTGGTTGTAAGTTAATTCACACACACGACCAGTGATAGTGGACCATGAATTTCATTATTGAATCATGAATTCAATTCCCACATGGACAATTCTTCCCTGTGAAGAATATAACACAAAAGGGTATTGAACCCAAGGCAAAATCCCTTATGGATTGCGGAGCGCACTGCTGTCTCCCCACACACTCAGAATACTAATACAAAAAGAACTAAGTTGACGCCTAAAAAACTAAGATATTACCTGATCTTGTTCTGAATGAAAAAAGAACATAGTTCAACTACTGTATCGCGCTTATACATATTTCTGTGTGATCTATTTAGAACATTCCACGAATAACATTCCATCTAGAATATTCCCTCCAGAACATTCAGTGCAAAATTGAATCATGTGAAAAATAAACAGAATACAATTTGCTAAGAAGATGGGAAGAAGGCTTCCGAATATTACTTTTCAAATTATTACGATTAAACAAACACCAACACACAGGTAAAAGGTTCCGATTGGGATTTACCATTCGAATGACGTGGTTAAAAATGTGGCTAACCTTTTTTCTAACAGAGCCTTTTCACACATTTTTGGTGTCAACTTAATCCGCTTAATTATACCACGCTTAGACGAAGAAATTCTCTCTCTGGATTTCGGTTCTAATCTCGATATAGCTGACCATGTTCGTAGTTGTTTTGAATCTACTATAGGACGAACTGCACATTCGGGAGGTAGATAGTTGAATTTACGTACCACTTGAGCTACACAGCGGGCTATTGGTAAAGGTCAAGGATCAATCCCGAAGGAATAGATCCGTTGGCAACATCCATAATTTTGAACCATGGTCAGATGACGGGGACAACACCTGATCTGGCATTCAACTCTTCAGACTTCCACACCACGCCAACAGGAGGACATTTGAGGCCAAGCAGATTTAACGTCGACCAACCACTGTGTAAAAGACGGTCTTTTGACTGAATTGAGTTTCGAATCGCAACCAAAAGGTTGGTAATCCACCACTGTACCAACTTGACTTCCACTGCCTCCGACGATCTTTAAGCGAATCCTTGATATCAAACACACCAGTCGGAATCAAATAGGGCACAGAACGTTTCTCAGCTTCTGAAAGGTGAGTGTATACCAGGGCTCGAAATACCCGGGTGCACTGTGCACGTGAAAATAAAATTGTGCACCTAATTTTTTCCCGCTAGGCGCACCTGTGCACCTAATTTAAAAACTTAGGTGCACCTTGTGCACCTGTATTAAAAAATATATTTCGAGGCCTGGTGTATACAAATAGTTCATTGGTCAACGAATAGTTCTTCATTTGATATTCTGATGATGACGATGGAATACACGGAATGTCCCACTTTCCTTTAAAAGGTCCGTAAGCTCCAAGGTTTTGTGTGCAAAATGAATGAATGTAAAATAACAGTTCTCTCTCCCTCTCACCCATAAAGTGTTTTGTTCGAAATATGTTTTTTAGCATTACCTTTCAAGGCCAAAGGAAGTAGTTCAGAATCAATCACATAGGCCAATGATGAATTGATATTCTAAACTTATACATTAAACAATGAATGATTGCTCGAAAACACTTACATCGAGAATCATGTTTATTTTTTGAATTGTTATTAAAGGTAGTGAATTGATGATTTCATTACCTTAAGAGAAGAAATAATTATAACCATACTTATATATAAAATACACTGCTTAAAGTACACACAGAGATAAAAGAACAAATCTTTATCAACTTAACAAGATAAAGTATTCTTGGTAAGGAATAGCACATATCATTTCGGACTTTTAAGCATATTCCAAAATCTAAAGAAAAAAGGTAAGTTACCGGTAAGATTTCAATACACTGTACTAACGTTTTGCAATTTTTGAGCTGTAAACATGTTTAGAAGCTTTTTTATTCTAAAATCTTTTCGGGAAGGATTTGAAAATCGTTGACTCTCTCCCTTAAAGAGTGCCCGATAAGTATACTGATGTGCATTTAGAATAAAATATGCAGAAAATTAAATGTATCTTTTATTAGAATCGCAATTTGTTTTTGCAAAGATAAAAAAAGAATCAAATTGATAACATCGGAAAATTCATTGATCGTTACGTCGATTTAAAGAACAGCGAAACGGGGCCGTTCTAAAATGAACACAAAGCACAAAGACTCAAATTGATAACATCGGAAAATTCATTGATGGTTACGTTGGTTTAAAGAACAGCGAAACGGGGCCTTTCTAAAATGAAAACAAAGCATAAAGCAACTTTCACGAGTTCAAATTACCCAAGAATGAGGTATCGAAAATTAAAGACTGAAGAGAAAGCGAAACTCGTGAACGGAAACGCGTGAAACGAAATGAAATGTTGAATAATGACAAAACCTGCTGGCTTAGAAAGAAAGCCACAAAAAACTTACCCATAATTTATGTTATTTGAGATCGGATGGGAAAAATAACACGAGAAATTCACTGCCATAGGAGTGTACAGAAAGGTAGAAAAACATCTCGAATTCCCGCTTGTAATTGAATTAGGCGCCATGCCAAGACGTCTCGGAGCACTTCCTTTTGTATTGATGAGTTTGTTTGCGGCGTTGTATTTTATTAGATTTGGAAGCTACTCAGAGAAAACGAGTCTCAAAAAGGCTAAAAACTTTTTTCTTCATGGATTGTTCTAAGTGTATTTTACGTTGGACTTACGGATGAAAAGAGAAGGGCTGATCAAATTGTGACGGTATGAAATGCAAATTACAAACACCATATAAGTTCATTTTCTTGTTAGATTTGGAAGCTACTAAGAGAAAACGAGCCTCGAAAAGGTTAAAAAGCCTTTTTCTGCATGGGTTGTTCGAAGTGTATTTTATATTGGACTTCGGGAATGAAAAGACAAGGGCTGGTAAAATTGTGACTTCATGAATTGCAAATTACCTATACTGTATGTTAATGGTCGGATCTTGATGGACGAGATATCTCGCCTAAACATCCTGTTTGGTGAAATATAGAATGCATGGTATGAACCACCCAGAAACTAATGATCATAGGATTCAGAACAGCAAAATTAATTAATTTTACAATTGATGAGTACGTATGTTTGCAAAAATTATTCCTTGAGAAATGCTTTAAAATAAACTTAAAACCAAATTTTCTAGAGGAAATATTGTTGTGCATTCTTCATTTTCGTTACTTTTTTTGTTAAAACTGTCAAACACTTAGGATTCAGAACAGCAAAATTAATTAATTTTACAATTGATGAGTACGTATGTTTGCAAAAATTATTCATTGAGAAATGCTTTAAAATAAACTTAAAACCAAATTTTCTAGAGGAAATATTGTTGTGCATTCTTCATTTTCGTTACTTTTTTTGTTAAAACTGTCAAACACTTAGGATTCAGAACAGCAAAATTAATTAATTTTACAATTGATGAGTACGTATGTTTGCAAAAATTATTCCTTGAGAAATGCTTTAAAATAAACTTAAAACCAAATTTTCTAGAGGAAATATTGTTGTGCATTCTTCATTTTCGTTACTTTTTTGTTAAAACTGTCACATCTAAAAATATATAGCTTATTACGATTAGTGGTTAAATTTGAAAACATCACGGGAAACCTTAGATGTACTCTTCCTTTAAGTGTAATTGTTTTTGAAAGTGGTTAATAAATAAATTCGATGCAATTAAAAGTTGGGCACGCAAATTTCGGAATTTTTGGAAATTATTGTTACTTTTTGTTAAAACCGTCATATATATAGCTTAATACTATTAGATTTTAAAAATTTGAAACCATCACTGGAAACCTTAGATGTACTTTCTTATGGTATAATTATTTTTTAAATTGGTTAATAAATAAATTCGATGGGATTAAAAGTTGGTAATACAAATTTCGTATTTTTTATATATAGATCGTAATTTCCTATACAAAACTAAAACTGTCATATCAAAACTTCTATTAGTTTTAATATTTGATAATACTACGTGAAAGCTTAGTATGTACTCATTCTATGGTATAATTATTTGTAAAATTGGTAGTTTAGTACACGAAGTTTTTAGAGTGGGGGGGCCAGCTCAGGTGTTGCCTCGTCATCTGACCGTGGTTCAAAATTACGTGGTTTTGTCCTCGGATAGGTATGTCTAGAGTATTGTTTCCGGACCGTCGTCAATAGCCCGTTGTGTTAAACACAGACGCTGCTTGTTTTGAAGCAATCAGAGCAAGAATGGCCTAACTCACAAAATTCCCAAATTTTTACTATTACCTCTTATTACGATCTTTTATTTTATTTGAAATTCGCATGTTCAAGTCTTCTACAATTACAAATTAACTTATATTATTGATCCCTGATAAACAAATTTTCAGATAGGTAAATAAAAATTTATAAAAAATGGTAGCAAGAAAATGAAGTTTTTCTCCATAGAATATGTTGGTGGGTTAGGCCACTCTTGCTCTGATAGCCTCATTTGTCAAGCAGCAAAACAACTTGAACACTAAGCGTCATGAAATTTCCTCAACTTTTTCTATATAGAATATTATGCGAGATGGGAGAACAGCTCGAATCTCGCAAAGCATCAGAAGCCATCAATAGCTGAGCACAATCGGTAGAGGAAAGAGTAAGCATTAAATTATGTTTTTTTTAATCCCCTAATTCACGTTTCTATCTTTGCGATCGTTGAAGATAGAGTGAAAATTTCAACGGATTTGAAATCTGAGGAAAATTTTACACCAGATCGATACCTAAAATGTGATATTTTCTTTAAATAAATAATTAATTATTTAATAAATAATTAAATAATCAAATGGTAAATAATTAAATAATCAAATCTGGTTTTGGTATTGATCTGGCGTAAAATTTTACGCTGATTTGAAATCCGTTGAAACTTTCACTCTATCTTCAACGATCGCAAAGATAGAAACTTGAATAAGAGGAATAAGAAAAACATAACTTAATGCTCACGGAAAGCTGACCTCGAAAACGCCTCATGTGAACAGTGCCTAAAAAGCTATTTTGAGGACAGGACGAGAACAGTAGAGGAAACAACGCACTTGTTTTCTCTGAAACAGTCACAAACTCTCGGGAGAGCCTGGTAATAAAGCTGTTACATAATACTTTAGAACAACCTTGGTGCTCCTAAATCGCGGATCCCCGTGTAACCATACGTTAAGACGGTACACCCTCTATAAGGACTAGTACCGTACCAATTCATTTACCGGCCATTAGTTTCGCGGAACATTTATTCAAACATGATGCTTTAAAAACCGGTATATTACAATCTGTTTTCAATTTCCTGTCGCATTATTGTCATTCAACAGCAGATCGATCAAAATGCTTACCTGAAGCTTTTACAGCAGTTTTTTTCCGTCTTTTGTTCGTCCTACCCATTGTTCTACAACTAAAAACAAAAAGCACGCTGCTGTCACGGACATGAAGGTCTTGACAGCAGTCGACAAAATTGCAGTGATTTGACTGTCCCAAATGTAGCAGAGGGCTTCGAGAGAAAAAGCAGTATAAGCGAACCCAGCAATCCAAACGATGAGCCACCTGTCCATGGCCATTCGTAATTGCATCTTAATATCTATTTCACAGAGAGAGAGAGACAGAGAGAGAGAGAGAGAGAGAGAGCGCTTAAAGTCAGATATAATGCTGCCTAAGTACGACATGGTTTCAGGATTATATAGCCAGCTGGGTAAGACAAAGGTAAATGGGATTAACCAGTGTAATAACTGAAAAATAAATTAAATGCTTATTTTTCTGGTAAAATGGATCGTATAAATGAACTCTATACACTCGAAGTTTATGCATAGGTTTGGTATGGAGGTTAAGTTAGGTGATTATGGGTTTTATGGCGCAAGGTCCAAACTGCGCCAAACGCAAGATAAAGAGAAATAAAATCAATGTAAGTATTAAAAGCATTATGTATAGTATTGGCACACAGGTAGTTAAATTTTTTTGTAATTTTTAGGTCGTGGCAAATTTTACAATTCAATCTAGAACATTTTAAAATGGATTTAATGAAATGTAATTATTATTGTTTTATTTGGAATGGCAACAGCATAAAAGATCATATTCTAAATTTATTTTTTCCGTTTTTATTTTGAGCAGAGGATTGATTTTCCAGCAGACGATAAAAAACTAAGTTTTAACTTTAGTTATATCAAATTTTTTTTCTATCTCCTAGATCGATACCTAAAAATACGATTTTCTTTAAGAAAATAAAATTTTGCAATTGAATATCTTTTATACTTTTGCAAAAGAATGTGACGTCACGCCAAAATTCGCGCTTCAAAAGTAAACAGATTACATTTCCTGCTCTCTTGCGATTTCAGTGAAGGCAAACACAAAAATAAAAAACATTTTGGCTGGCATTGTTTAGTTCTTTTTTTTAATCGGGATCGTTATAGATTGAAAATGTCAGCGAATTTGAAATCTACGGAAAATTTGACACCAGATACATACCTTATATATTTGATTTTCATTAAATAAATAATTTTTCAATTAAATATTTATATTTTCCGAAGAGATTGTGACGTCACGCAGAATTCCCATTTGGTTTACGAAGCAAACCATCCCCACGGGCCTCTCCGTTATGGCTGTTATCCAATAAGCTACAAATTCCCATTAATCCATAAGTCCCCGGTTACGAGTCCAGAGGTCTGCCTTCATGAAGCACTTGATCAAAATTTGACATTCAGTTTTGTTTTCTGGCCTATCCAATCGGGTATTTGAAACGGGATTACTCACCCAGAGAATGTACTAATGTGGTGGAAAGTAAACACAGCATAATTACATATTTTATTTTTATGTCAATGGTCAAGTATCTTTGAAGATATGGTATCGAAAAAAAGACAGTCTTAAGAACATACTTTATTGTTTATGTTAGTAGCCCTGTCTGAACTTAATAGAGAATTTGACTCACACCAAAAACTCAGAAGTTTGGTGAAGTATCAGTCAGTCAGTACATGATTAAATCTAGCAATTCGATTTGTAATTATATTATCATAATACGTTTCTAAAAGGAAAAAATTAAAATAGTAAGCAGATTATTTTTCTAATGGAATAGGTTAAAATAATAATCAGAATACATGTTTCTAATGGAATAAGTTAAAATAGTACTCGGAATATGCTTCCAATGGAATAGGTTAAAATAGTAATCAGAATATGTTTCTAATGGTATAGGTTAAAATAGTAATCACATAATAGGTTTCTAATGGAATAGGTTAAAGAATACTAGGAATATGCTTCGAATGGAATAGGTTAAAATAGTAATCGGAATATGGTTCTAATGGAATGAGTTAAAATAGTAGATACTCGGAATATGCTTCCAAAGGAATAGCTTAAAATAGTAATCAGAATCTATATAATGAAATATAAGTTCAAATACTAATCGGAATATGTTTTTAATGGAATAGTTTAAAATAGTAATCAGAACCTATATAATGAAATAAGTTCAAATACTAATCGGAATATGTTTTTAATGGAATAGGTTAAAATAGTAATCAGAATCTTTCTGCTGGAATAGGTAGTGATCAGAATATGTTTGTGATAGAATAGGCTAAAATAGTTATCAAAATAAGTTTTAAATTGAATAAGCTAAAATAATAATCAGAAAATAAGTTTTAAAGAACTATTTATATATTTAGTTTCATTGTTCTTGAATAACTTCTCGACGTGTTTAAGTGTATTTTTATGATTCGTTTCCAAAATAACTATCCATCATTTAACCTCCAGTAAACGTTAATAAAAATCACGTTTTCAGCTTATTCAACAATGGACAATATGCATGTTTTTCAAATTCCTTTTTAAACGAAAGAGCGCGAAAAACTACGTAGAAAAAGGCCACTTAAACTCCAATCGGACGACATTAATTATATTTAAAACGCTTTTTAATTTGCTCTGACGTCACTTTCAAAGAAAAATTGCAGTCGCTGACGATTCTTGCCTGTGACGTCATCGTGTACGATTTTCCCATCGAGCGTTCCTTGAACTGTGTTGTCTCTATGGGTATCTTTTTAGTAGTCTTATTTTTACAGATTTTTGATTAATTCACACACACAGCAATGGAAGATTCGAAAATAGTTAAAAAGAAGAATTACAAATATTGTATTGTTCCGTTTGTGTCATAATTCAACGATTAAAACACCATAAAGGATTTTTTGTTGTACCAAAATATGAACAAGTTCGTAAAAGATGGTGCAGTGTTATGAAAAGAGATGAAAAGAAAAGCAAAAAACTGTCTTCTACTTCTTGCTTGCATTGCTGTGAAGATCATTTTTCGGTAAGTTTAAAATACCAAAAATTATTTGTATTTTTAATTGTTTTTAAATAAGAATTGTGTGATTTAATCTTGTGGATGATTACTAGTGTTTTTACTAATACAAAAACATTCTTTCTGTATCAAGTCACTCATAATGCAGAATTTCTTGTTTCATGAAAAATAATTTAATAAATAAATATAGGAATACTATATATTTATAAATGAAAAAACTGGTTAAAAAATATAGGGAGAGCTAACATCAATAAACATTGAATTATTATACTCATGATAATTAATTTGCAGTTATTCATACACTTGATAAAACTGTGTCATACTTCTTCTTTAAACTGAATGATAAGTATTATGGAATTAAAGTGTAATTAGACATAAGATTTATAATAAAAAATAATTCTTCTAAACTTGAAATTTAAAACTTTAATATTTTTTTTAATTACAAAAATGTATGTAAATATAATTATTTTGAAAGTAAAAAGATAGAATAAACGTAAAATTAATTTATTAAAAAAAAAGCATTGTACAAATATTTCTATTAAAAATAAGAAATTAAAGTTAAAAACTAGTGTTAACCAATTTTGATAAATAGTGTTAAAAGTGAAATTTTTTATTTATCTATTACTTTATTTTATAGTTGGAGAATGACATGGAAAACAACTGGGAGTATCGTTTCTCTTGCAGTACGAAGCAACATAGCTTTCACTTAATCTGTTTAGCATTAAAACTAATACTTTTAACAATTACGAATTTTGTTTTAAATTTGCATAATTTTATAAAACTGCAAGGCTTCAAATTCCTGCAAATTCAATCAAATTATCACACTACCTTCTTCATGGTTTAAAATGTTGGACTACTAAATGTTGTGTCAATATTTAATGCAGTTGCAATTCTCGCAACAAGTTTCCCCACACATGTTATTTTTTGATCATCCTTTAGTACATTACGTTTTACCGCTTAAATATATTTTAAAAATTATTGTTCATTAACTAACAAAAATAATTTTGCTTAAAAAATTAACGTAGAAAATTAATTTTAAGTTAGCTTTCAAAATTCACTATTTTGATACCCCTACAATTTTAATCTACTTTGAAATTATTTTCCTAATATAAAGCTCTTATTTTATATACTATTCTAATTATCTATACAAACAAATTTATTTCAGAATGAATTGTGTTACTTATTAAGGAAAAGAGAACAACTATTAATATTCTATTTTCTTAAGTACAACTTTTTGATAATAGCACTACTCTTTAAAAGCAATATAAAAATACATTTTTTTAAAAAATAAATAGGTTGTGCAAAATGTAACCTTACTCTTCGCTTTCACGCCTTTCATTTCTACTCATAAAATTTGGATGGTTTTCCAGAAAAGAAAACATGGATATGCCATCCAATTCAGGTAGATTATCCGACTGGCCTTTTACAAAGCCTTGTTCTACAGTCGTCATTTTTAAAGAAGAAATCTGTATAATAATAATAATGTAAAGACTAAAATTCAACACAATTACTTAAAAAAATAAAATTAGCGTAAAATCAATGAAAGCAACCTGAAATAACATGCAGCCGGCTAATGAGCCAGAGATTTCATGTACTATGACGTCACACCAAGCTCCACCCCGTTTTCAATCACGTGACTTTGACATGTTTTTTAGTCGCTTATAACGCTTAAACTAAAACTTTTTTAGATTTTTAAAGTTGATTTTCGAATTGTTCATGATCGAATATTTAAAAACAGTACCATTTTACGACGTTTTGTGACATAGTGCTTAATCCCAATTTATTCATGGGATTTTCCGACGAAACGCTATTACTTGAAGATTATGATTAGGGTATTCCTCACATCAGCTTTGCGGTGTCGAAAATCCCGATTTGAGGATTGTCATCTTTGTTCAGAAGTCTCAGTGCGTTCATTAATGCACAAATTCAGCCGTTAGTGGTGAAACAAAAACTACTTTCACTATCTATCAAGGTCAGAAAAAGAAGCTACACGAGATTAAAAGGCTTCTTCATTCCGCAATCTGTGGTAACATGATCCTACATCATACCCATGACACAACTCGAAAAACCGATGGTTTTAATCAGCCATTTTTAAATAAATTTTTAATTAATAGCATTAGTAGCATAAATTAAAAAAAAATTGCGGTGTTTTTGGTAACACAGAATTACACTGGAGCCGAAGTCAGCTGGATGCATTTACAAATTTTTTTTTACCATTTGAAAATTCTCATTTCACAATGCAAAGATTGTCTACAATATGTACACCCGTCAAAAAAAAAAAAAAAAAAAAACTCACCCGATTGCAATTGCACAATTTACATTATACAGAGGCTGTTCACCCTTTTTTTAGACAGTGAATGTTGTGTTCACAAAACTAAATTACATAAAATTCTTGTGTTTTGAATGTTCTATTTGATAGCCCTTATTCTGAACTATCTTTCGACACCGTAATTTCCAGGATAATAATGCCTTTTGAAGTGTCAGAAACAGGGTTGGCAAACACCCGGGTTTTTCTAGAAAACCCCAGCCCGGGTGGGTTTTTGTGGGAATTTCTGGGTTTTAGTGGTTTTTTTTGGGTACAATAAATAATTGTAGACTATCATTCTAACTTGATCTTTTTATGCTTGATGTAGGAACCAGTGATGTAGTCAGGGGGGGGGGAAGCATGTAGTCAGGATTTTGTTAAGCGGGGTGTCTATAATGTGAAATTTTAATTAAGTAAAATGTTTTAGAGTCTATGGGTGAAATGTAGCTAAAGGGGGAGTCCGGACCTCCCCCTTGGCTACATCCTTCATGGGGGGGGGGGGGTTGCAGACCCACTTTTTTATTCAATCTGAAGTATACCCCATTTTATAACTTCAAAGTGGACGTCCTTTTTTTTAATCATGTCCTGTAAAATTCTCTAAATACCTCTGTGTAAGTCACAGTTATCATTCAAGTCGAAACTGGTTGATTGGGGAGGAGGATCACATAGTCAGGTGGTTGAAATTCTTCTCTCAAAAATGAGCATCCCTCTCCCCACCTTTTTTTAATAACTACCCTACTGGTTGGAGCAGCAAAAGTACCAATTTGTGGTATAAAAACGTTTAATTTGTAGCATATATATATATCAGATTTCTTCAAAAACACTGTTTTGAAGCAATTTTATGCAAAAACATTTTGGAGCCATTCTAAGGAATATATAGGAACTCTTAATTTTTTTCTAATGAAAAAAAAAAGTTAAATGCAAAAGCAATAATTCTTTAATGTTACAGATAATAACTGTACATATAAAAAACAAAATAAACACTATAATGCTAATCCCTTTAATATTCTTAAACATTTTAATAAAGCGCATTGTTAAGTGCAATTTGGTGCAGCTATTGCATCTTTGATGGAAGTGATTTTGTAATCGTCAAATATTGCATTTTGTTAGAATAAAAAGCTCAATCTAAAATGTTGTTATTCTGAAGGAATATTATATTTCATGTTAATTATAGTCTTTTGTAATAGTATATTATATTTTCATGAAAATTTTGTTGGTTTTATCAATTGTTTTTGTTACAAGTTTAATGATATTATAATTTAATTTTTTTGTATACAGTACACTCTCTCTGATCCGAACAAATAAATACCAGGCAGATTTGGATATATATATATATATATATATACTAGCAAAATACCCGACCTTACTCGGTTTGAATTGGTTTACTCTAGATTGAAGACATAATCAAATTATACAATGACTTACGTTTTTTGTAGAATAAAAATTTATTTTAACATCTTTCGCCATCTTTATATTTTCTACAACTTACTTTGGACACAAATCCTACACATGCATATCCATTCATGTAATACATTTCACATACATCTTACAATTGCTGTATGACAAAGCTACAAAATGACGAAAGGTGATACTAAGGTTACTACTATAAAAGACGATTTATAGGAAGATTTGGAATTCCCTTTCTTAAGTTCTTTTCATGTTCAACTCAATTAATTAAAATTACGATTTACGGCGAGTGCTCTCGCACTCATAGTCAACAAAACAATATTTTTTTACTTGTGGCACTCTTGCCTCCGGTATGCGACATTGTGAAATTTTGCAATCTTCTCCTGTCATTATTACAACAAATTTTTTAATTTTGGAAAAAGTTCCAGCTTGGATTAATAAACATTATTATTCTTTCAATAACGGCATTATTCTTTAAATAACGGCATTATTCTTTAAATAACGGCATTATTCTTTAAAATAACGGCATTATTCTTTAAATAACGGCATTATTCTTTAAATAACGGCATTATTCTTTAAATAACGGCATTATTCTTTAAAAAACGGCATTATTCTTTCAGTAACGGCATTATTCTTTCAGTAACGGCATTATTCTTTAAAAAACGGCATTATTCTTTCAATAATGGCATAACTAAACTTAAAATTTACTGAAAATTTATACTGACTTACCTAACATTTTTAAGTCTAATACTTTGTGGTGCTGTTGCGTGTGATGAGAAGGAAAACACATTTATTAAAATAATAAATATCTAAAACTGGAAACAGCGAAGTAAAACAAAATAAAAGATGTCGCAAAAAATTGTTCTAAAGATATTAATTAGTGATTAAATTTTATCTCTTGATCTCGCACAGTTGCCACAACTTACAACTAAAAGTGTACAAAATTTAGAAATGTGAAATTAATTCAGAGCGAAAGAACCAGAAAAAATATCACTGCTCGCGCGATCTTGTTCATTCTCGTTTCATTGAAAAATATCGTCTGTCCCAAATATTCGGAAATCGTTTTCATTGAGCAAAGAATAAAAATAAGACTCGAAATAAATGAAGTATCCGAGATGAAATTCCATAAAAAAAATATAAAAAATTTGAAGAATAATTACTTTTTCAGCAGTACTGGTAAAGCAATCGAATTAATCGTAATATTCAATAGACATTCCAATTTTTCCAAAACTACCAAATTATGGTTGATTTAAGTATACTTACTCAGGTGTTTTAGCATGAAACTCGTCTAAATATAACAATAAAGAAATGTTTTATATTGCATTCACTAAACTAATAGATAATGTATAAAATAAAATACACTGCAATCAAATATCTGGAATACAATTCATGTGATGTCTACACAAACACACAAACACAAAATCGAGCATAGAACAGAAAGACGGACAGACAGACTTTCGCAACCAATTCCACTCACTAAATCAAGATAAGTACTCACTGTATGCAAATTTCCATGAAAATATCTTAAACCGCGTGGACGTGTATAGGGCACAACATACAGACAGACAGACAGACAGACAGACACCAAACGAGAAAAAGGCGGATTCGGCATTAGAAGGGTCCAAAACGGATAGAAAACTTGAAATGGGTCGAAAATATTGAATGTACAAACAAACACTCCATTCTTATTTATGTAGATATGTCAGATTATTTACAAAAACCCACTTCATAACAAAAACCCAGTGGGTTTTTGTTGGTGGGCCCAACTTTACAAGCCTGGTCATAAGAGGTTTTCTATATCATTCCTCCTGAAAAGCTTTCCTGAGTCCTGTAAGGGTTATGGGACGACGTTTGGATAATGGGGTCAATCCATGTCAAATCATCCACAAAAAAAAGATTTGACACCCATGATCACAGATTTTGATGAAACTTGGCATGTTTGTTCCTTTTATGGATTTAAGAACACGTACAATTTTTTTTGCTCTATCTCAAGCGGCCTATGTTTTACAGCCTGTTAAAGTTTTTGGAATTTTGCGATTTTTATCGATCAGACGGAGGAAACAGAATTTGTTTTTTTAGAAAATAAATTATATCTCCCTTGTTTATCTACCAATGTTGATAAATTTTTTTAAGAGTATACATCAATATGTAAGGAGTTCAGAAAAAAAAATTATACCTGCAAGTATCTTATACATGGTTAGAAAAAATTCCAAAGTTCTATTTATAGATTTTAAAAACAAAATGGCGAGTTCTACGCTAAGTGGAATATCTTCAAAAGGGTTAAGGACAGTAAAATTTTTTTTTATTTTTATTCTTGTTCTAAAAGATATGCTCTATCACTTGAAAAAATAAAATGAATGATTTTTTCACTCCTTTATTATTTTTTCTCACTTTAAACATAAAAATCACTTAACTCACTCATTTTCTTGAAATCGTTAAATTAAAATTACAATTTTAGTGAAATTATAATAATATTTGAATATTTATAATGCTTCTGGAATGTAAAATGTATAACAAAATTTACCATTGAAATATTTCAAATTTTAGGTAATAATTCTTTAATTTTCTACAGTGTTTTCATAAGGTTGATTGAACATGCATCACGCATACTTGAGAGAATTTGTAAGTTCTTCCAGTCATTGTTTTAGGGGTTCCACAATTGCAATGACATGAGAGATCGGTACAACACATTCATCTTTCCTTTTGGGTCAGAAAAATGATGGTGATAGTCCATGAGGATGTAAAAACTTTACAGTGGAATCTTCTTCTGCATTCACCTCACTCACCATACCAAAATACCATAAGCTGTCATAAACACAAGCAATAAAACATCCAGGATATGTCTTAGAAATAAGTTGGAAGTTAATATTTGTAATGTTGGATTTGCAAAACTCGAGTTCATTTGTTGTTTTAATTTGTCTGCCCAGATTTTGTTGAAGACTTTCCTTCCTAGCTAAGTGTTTTACGTTAAACCCACATTCCGTCACATTCTGTTTTACCGTGACTGGTTGCAAAAAATGACCACTGGGCTTTTAGTTGAAAGTCCTTTGCCCAGAACATCCGTCACTGAAGTAGTGAATGTTTGCTATGTGGGTAGTTCTTTCAGAAAGGTAGTTACAGTGTTTTGGATCTCATACACTATACTCGCGTCATGTTTAAGGTCATCAGATATGATACAAAGAGGTAAATTCAGTTTTGCTTGCATCATTGCAGTGAATGAATAATGACAGGATGAATAGTGCATGAATCTGAGGTTCAGTGGTAACCTTGAGCCTCTTCTTGCATTGTGAAAGCATAATTTTCACTAAAATCCAGAGATAACAGCTGTATTTAAGGAAACTGTTTCCTTTAAACATTTAAAAAATGAATCTTGTGATTTAGCAACGTATTGACCTGTTCAGTTTTTCTACTAAGTTATCACTAACCTCATCATCTGAGCTCCAGCACCCTATCATTTCAGTTCGATCAGACAAAACCCAATGATTGTACTCGACAGGGTCTTCATTATCATAGTTCTCAAATTTTGATTGTAAAAACTGGACAAGGCTATATTTTGATGGACACTTGTCGCAATGCCTTAGCATACAGTCTCTTACTGCTAATTCACAAACAATATACGAAAAAAGTCTTTGTAATCCTCTTCAATACCTGCTCAGTGAATCAATAAAATCACATTTTGATGTACTGTGCAAACATACACTAAGTGTGTGCTACTGGCACCAGCCAAAACACACCATATCAGGTACTAATAAAAATTGAAGACACATCTTTTTTGTCACAGCTTGAGTGTTTTTATTGCTTATAATAGTTCTTGAAAAACGTTACTGTGTTAGTGAGTTGACTAAATTAGAACTAGTTTTTAAAACTAAATTTAAATTGTAATGTAATTTTATTTACTTTAATTAGACCTAATTGTTGAAAATGAGGAAATTAATAATCTTATTTCTAAATAATCTCAAGATATAATTGTGGATAACCTATTTTAAAACATTTTTTTTTGTACACACACAGGCCTGATTAACAATATTAATTATACTCTATTATTTTAATAATTTTAAATTTGTGTTAGCCTTGTCTAATTTTATTTGAAATTGGTTGATATATGTGACATTTGTAGTTAAAATTTTAATAAAATTGTAACTTTAATTTGACGTTTTTAAGAAAATTAGTGAGTCAAGTGATTTTTTTCTTAAAATGAGAAAAATAATAAAGGAGTGAAAAAAACCATTCAATTTTATTTTTTCATGTGGTAGAAGATATCTTTTAGAACAAGAATACAAAAAAAATTTTTGATTGTTCTTAACCCTTTTGAAGGTATTCCACTTAGCGTAGAACTTGCCATTTTATTTTTAAAATCTATAAATAGAAATTTGGAATTTTTTTCTGACAATGTATAAGATACTTGCAGGTATAATTTATTTTTTTTCTGGACTCCTTACATAGTGATGTATAATCTTAAAAAATTTCATCACATTGGTTGATAAACAAGGGAGATATAATTTATTTTCCCTTAAAAAAAAATTGGTTTCCTTCGTCTGATCGATAAAAACCGCAAAATTCCAAAAACTTTAAAAGGCTATATAACATAAGCCGTTTGAGATGGAGGTAAAAAAAAAAATTTAAACGTGATCTTAAATCCATTAAAGGAACAAACATGCCAAGTTTCATCAAAATCTGAGACCATGGGTGTCGGACCCTGGTTGAACTGATGTGGAATGACCCAATGCAGATTTTAAAAGTGCGAAAGCACAAAAATCCATAGGTGATACATCGGTAGATTTAGTAGGGATATCAGTGAAGGGTATGGCCTTCATACCGATTTTTTGTTCCATTTCTTTTAGGAAATTTACAGTGGATTTTGATGTGTGACTGCTAGTTTTGTCTTGATGGAGTTAAACAGATTGATGGCACTGTGGATAAAGCGATGGTATTTCACTGAGAAAAATTGGCGATAAAATATGTTCCTGATAGTATTTGGAGTTAATCTTGACATTTTTTTCCACTCTCTTTATTTTTAACTTGTCATTATATGAAAAACCAGCAACAATCATGAATCCCTTAGAAAAACTTTCTTTCGATTCTGTGAACCATGTACTTACATTTTTTTCTCCCCTTTTATGATAATAAATGGCTCTTTTTTTGTTGCTGCTATCATTTAAGTACACCCATAATTCATCTATTGTGGCAATTTTTTTCCATTTTTCTTTGGATAAGTGTTTCTCATATAGAATTCGGCAGCGTGTCCTGCGTTCAGCGATATGCTTTGGAGAAAGACGATGCACATTGCGTTTTTTCGCTTTCTTAAGATTTAAATCAACGTTTATCATTTTTTTTTACAGTGGACACCGAACATTTTAATGATTTTGCAACTGTTCTTTGACTAGGGGTTTTTCTTTTAACATTAAACAACGTACCTTTGCAAAGTCGAAGATGTCCGTGTCTTCCTTGGATACTTGTTTGGAATTTTTTGTCCCACTTGAGGCTCCAATTTGACGTTTTTTCCCTTTCTTGTTGACGATATTACCTATCGACGCTTTAGATATCACAAAACCATGACTCTCACATCGTTTTTGGATAATGGAATATGAATATTTCTCTTCGGAAAGAGCATAAATATAGCCTTCGAACCACTGCTTCTTTAAAAACGCCATTTTGAATAAAAACAAACCTCTCAAGCCGCAGACGATAATTTTGACTTTTAAAAACATAGTACAACTGCAATTATTTCTTTTGCAGCAAACGATTTTTTATTACTGCTAACCAAAATCGTCTAAAAAATGTGCGAACAGCCTCTGTAGAACAAAACGGAAGGTAGCAATCGATAGAGGCGAAAGTTTTCTACAAATACCAATACTTAAAATTTCCTAAGGGGTCGTCTTCCTATTAAATTGGGGGCTTGCTCCGATATTTTCAATACGAACCCCTATCTTTTATCACAAATTTGGATTCTACACACAATTTCAGGCGGATTTGATGAAAAAATAATGAAAGACGGCGTAAAATTGACCGAGAAAATCCATAAAAACCATTGAGGGAGCGTGTAAATGTTCGGAGTTCAATCACATTATAAATGTTAATAAATACGTGTAGTAGCCGTCGCAGTCAATGACCTGTTTCAGGCGCCTTGGTATGGAGTCCATTAAGATGATGACAAAGTCAGAATCCATTCTGATTAAATCTTAGGATCTGTTGGCAGAAATTTCTGTTTTCACTTTGTGAACAATCCTCAATAACGATAATAATCATCGAATTTTGCAGTCTCACTGCGCTACTAATTATGCACGTGATGAGCTGAAATTTGGAATCCCGATGTTTCAGTAACAGATGAATCGCAAGGAGTCACAATTTGCCCAGGTTTCTATTCATAATTTTTATGGATATTAATTTCATAATTAATAAAAAATAGTACAATTTAGTTTGATGATTAAAATGTTTATAGATTGTGTTTTTGGGTAGCAAAGGATGGAAAACAATTTCCAAAGAAAATTAATGTTTTTAGTAAAGATAACAAAAACGTGAAACACCAATTTAACATTAGGATATCTAATTTTCAAAAACACTTACAAATCGGTGAAAAATCCACTAAAATTAATCAAATTTTTTCTATTCCCGCCTAAAATTGTGTGTAGAATCCAAATTTGTGATAAAAGATGGGGTTCGTATTGAAATTTTCGGAGCAAGCACCCAATTTAATATGAAGACCTAGGCAACTTTTAAATATTGATATTTGTAGAAAACATTCATCCCTATCGATGGGTACCTTCCGTTTTGTTCTGCGATGTAAATTGTGCAATTGCGATCGGGTGAGTCGTTTTTTTTTTGACGGGTGAACATTGAACAATCAATGAACGAATGTTCATAAAAAAACAGCAAGTTTTGAACTACTGTTCGTTTTTTGACATCGGTGTTTAACTTCACCGTAAAGCTGTCTAAACGAGAGCTCTTCCTTCCGTCACTTCCCCCAGTGGCCCCTTTCATTTGTCTCCCTGTATTTGATATCTCCAGGTGAGTGTCTCTATATGGTAATATTGATTCTGGAACTTTTCAATGACACCTGCAGCACTAAAGGGTGTCAAGACACCAAGGCTGTGCTCGGAATCATTAGAAAATGACGTGTTTGAGGAGCAGGTGAAATAAGTCGGATTACATGCCAACTCTCTGACTTAAATCTTACAACAGATTTAATGACTTATAACTGTATCCCACGTGTTCTTTTTGAGTTCCGTCTCCCCCCCTTCCCCCTGGAAGGCCCAAGATAATCCGGGTGTTGAAATCGTCTTTTATCCAGACGTCACAAAATGTCTTCCTTAAAACCCTATTTCAGTTGCCCAGATACACAATGAATCTTCAAAAGCACAAATTATGCTTTTCAAGAATGAAACAGACGTTGAAGATTAAAAACTAATCTCTCCCATTATATTAACGTTTTTATTACATACCACAAATGTTGTTTTTTAGTGTTTTTTAAGGACTGATGTGCTCTTTAGTCTTACCGCCAAACCATAGCACTCCAGAATGACAAGCGAGAGAATTTATATGACTGTAAAATGAAAACAAAAGATAAAAACACTAAATTTCAAACAGGATGATGTGGCATGTAATAAATACATTAATATAAAGGGAGTGAGATAAGTTTTTACCTTTAAGTTTGCTTTACATTAAAAGAATTTTTTTGCCAGCATAGCCTTTTAAAGGGCAATACAGGTCTAAGCGAAACGTTGGGTATGAAGACAATCTCTGCTATTGTAAAAGGAAGTATTTGTTCTTCTGTTTTTCGTTATCACAGTCCTGAGGAATCTACGGCACTTACAATAATGGGATTTGACGCACAGATAGTCCGAATTTTTTGCAATTTTTGGGTCGCGGCGAGTTTTAAAATTTAATCTAGAATATTTTAAAATGAATTTAATAGAATTTAATTATTATTGTTTTCTTTGGAATGGCAAAAGCTCAAAAGATCTCAGATTCTAAATTTATTTTATTCGTTTCCGTTTTCATTTTGCGGGGAGGAACAATTTGTCAGCAGACTAAAAAAAACTTTTTGTTCTTTTTTCCATCTCCAAGACCGCAAAAGATAGTGTAAAGATTTCAAAGGATTTGAAATATTCGGAAAATTTTACATTAGTTCAATTCCTAAAAATATGATTTTCTTCAAATAAATAATTTTTAAATTGAATATATATTTATATTTTGGCAAGAGATTGTGACGTCACGTCAACCTTCGCGTTCCAAAAATAAACAGATTACTTTCCTGCACTCTTACAATTTCAGCGAAGGAAAGCATAATAAATAAAAAACATTTTTACTGGCATTGTTTAGTTCTTTTTTCGTAAAATCGGAATTGTTAAAGATAGATTGAAAATTTCAACGAGTTTGAAATCTTCGGAAAATATTTGAGGTACATACTTTATACATTTGATTTTATTTTAATAAATAATTTTTCAATTAAATATTAATATTTACGCAAGATTGTGACGTCACGACAATTGGATGTCTTCTTAATTCGAAATTAGCCGCATTTGGCAACGCCGTGATGGCTGTTATCCAATAGGCTACGAATTCCCGTTTGGTTTGCGAAGCAACGTTTCGTTTTAATACAGAGAGATTTATTAGTTTTTTTACTCCCTTGAACCAACGTTTTCGACCATTTTGGAATCATCACGGGCAACGCCGTGCTAGCCACGCAGTGACTAGTGGACAAATATAAGAGTTAAAAATGAAACAAATTAAACTAAAATAGTATTTTAATCGAAAATATGCTTTCAAGTTGAGCAAAGACCATGTTCTATAAATTACTAAAATCAAATCAATATACACATGGGTGTGTTCACAGAAAATTACATTTTCATAACTCATATTTCACATTGTAGTTACAATTAAGATAGTGTATAACTTCACAAGCGAAAATTTATAAATTTCAAAAGTTGGAAATTAAAAACTACAACATAATTGCAGACGCATATCCAACCTTAAAACACAGAAACCAAACTTAAAATGGTTACTTTGATAGTTATTTCTGCAGTTTTAGCTTGCACGCATGGATAAATAAATCCACTTAACAAGTCTGAAAATAGCATAACTTACATACACACGGAATTTTGCAGAATACAACTGATGCTATGTAATTAAGAAAGAAAGCATTCAAAACACTTGATGTTTAAATACCGTGACAGTAATGATCATAAAAAATAAGTAATAAATCACTAATAAAATTTATTTTTTACGTACTTTGATGAAATAGCTCTGTGGGCAATGAAACCAGCAAGTCCATTCCAAATTCGAAATAATGTAAACACAAATAACCACTCTTACGCATACACTGCTACGGGTGTTACAAAGTAATCACGTCACGTAATAATTAAGTAAATGGGTAAAATAATTGATTACTTCAATTGCTTTTAAATTCTGGTATTCGAAATTAAACCTCCAAACAAAAATAGTGTGTTCCTGATTTCTTTTATTGCTAAACTCGACAGAATGGAAGATTACCTCTAAGCGATAAAATCGAAATCTGGCGATAATATTTCAAAACAGAATGTTGCTAAAAACACGCAAGACGGAAATGATGAGTATCGGAAATTACCTCTGACGCATTTGGGACATTAGTTCGCCAAATAAATCGCACTTGTCAACATCACTATCATGTAAATGCAACCTTGGATTAAAGCTGAACAAATTGGAATTGGAATTCTACTTTAAGATTGTTCCGATTGTATCTGGGCGGCGAATTAAAGTTTTATGTGCCCTCTTCGTTTGAGTTGCGCAAGGGCCCAGGTGCAGAATCATATTCAGTGTTCTGCAACACCACTACGAGCAATTGCAATTGTTCTGCAGGCATTGTGTCCGAATTTAGAAAACTGACGTAAAATCAAAAACAGACTTAAAACACAATTATCGGCTAAATATGTAAAAACATATTTATAAAAAAAACATCAAAAATAAATAACGAACTGTACCGTCACGTAAGAATTTGACGGACAGCTGGTTTAAAAGTAAACTATTTATTTACATAAATTAAATATTTACAAGATAATTATGGGCACAGCCATCGACAACCGAAACCTGCCTGAAGCCAAAGTAACAAAATTGGCAAAACAGAGACGTCTGTCTCTCAAAGAAGCTCGAGTCCGAATCCTCCTAAAAATCCACGTTCGCTTCGCTCAAACAGAACCGCAGCTGCCAACCAGAGGGGAGGGGGGGGGTGAATTCCGAGCCCTCTAGAGATGTTTATGTCCTCTCCTGAACAGAAACACCCCCCACACAGATGCGAGAACCGTCTGTCATGCCGACTTGAGTCCCCCACCGCAAAAACTTGATCCCAGACTGAGATTGGGGAACCGACGGAAACTCCAGCTGTGTATGGATCAAATGGGCCGCCGCCGCACGTGCGAAGACTAAAGTTGTTTTCGCATTCCGAAACATTCCAGCGTCCACGCGTTAGGGAAAAGGGTCGGCTAGTACCATATGGTACACGAACTTTATTTAAAAACAAAGGCATACTTTCAGAATATGCAATTCCATCGATAACTTTTGAAGATAACATGTTGCCATTGACATAGAAGATGTATTATTTATAAAGTGTTTGTGGTAATTTGGGCGGTTAGGGAAGTTGTTCCGTAGCTAGGAAAGGAAAAAGGTTTTGCAAGGAGCGCGCTTGGCAATGCAGAACATCTTAACGTATAATTTAAAAAATTCGGCCAAAATTTTGATAAAATTAATAAAAAATTGTTCTGCAAAGACTTTGTTCTGCGACGTACGTCGCAGTTTTGAGCACTTTCTGCTCCCGGCGTAAGGGCGACTAGGGAAAAACCCATAGAATCAGTAGACCCTATAAAACATCCTGAAAAAATTTCTACAGCCAGCACGGGTATGTGTAAATTTGGACTGTCCCATTTGCGATTTAATTTTTCAAATTTTATTTCATCCACTTATTTACATTGACACGGAAACTGATGAGAGTCATCTTCTGCCAAGCTTAATGTTGCTCCTTATGTTTTCTAACAAATCTCCTTCTCAACTTCAAAACATTAAATTTTGTAACGAACCCATCCCATTTGTTAAGAATTATAAATACCTTGGTCTGACCCTTGACCCTAAACTCATTTTAACCCCTCATATAAAGTATTGGTAAAGAGACGCTTGCTCTTAAATCTAACCTATCTTCACTCATTGGTCGTCATAGCCACCTCTCTCTGAAAAACAAAACCCTCATTTATAAATCTATCATCCATCCCACTATCCTTTATGCCTACCCTGTTTGGGGCTCCACATGTAAAACTAATATCAAGTACCTTCAATCCCTTCAAAATACTAATCTCCTCCAAATGGTCAATGCCCCGTATTATGTGCTCCGTGAAGTCATTCACAGAGATCTCAATATCGAACCAATTTTTGAATACATCAAAACCCTT
The DNA here is from genome assembly GCA_947359465.1 of Metellina segmentata. Taxonomy (NCBI): domain Eukaryota; kingdom Metazoa; phylum Arthropoda; class Arachnida; order Araneae; family Tetragnathidae; genus Metellina; species Metellina segmentata. The sequence goes on along the minus strand of OX375881.1, from coordinate 21,730,742 downwards.
TCCACAAAATTTTTCAATAGACTCTCACTTGTCCCAAACCCACTTTTACAAAATCTACCATCCTATGACACCTCCTTTATTAAATCTCGCAAGAGACCCAAAACCCATCTCGATCGCGACTTCCACACTATCCCCCCACGCAAAAAACGTCGATGTGGTGAGCTCAGGGACCCCTTGGTGAGTCTCCTGGACTCACCACACTGAAATTTTTTTTCCTACCCATCTTATCACCACAAACTCCTAAATCATCTCCACAGCTCATGCATTATGCCACTTCTTTTCGGTACTGATTGGTCGCCCTCCCTCTTTGTCTCCTTCCTCTTTGGAACCTTTGGAACGTGAATTGGACTCCTAATTGTATCAATTATTAAACTCTATCGTCTATCTCAATTATTTACCTTTTTCATAGTCCATTGTCACTACCTTCAACTTTCTTCCCTCATTTTTAAGTTTACAATCATTAAATTCTTTATTAATTCTGATGTGGAGGTTCGCAGTTCTCTGCATGGTACTCCGTAACTGATACGTCCGTTCTCTTCCGGTAGTGTTTCTGTGGCAAAAAGTGTTTCCTGTACGTATTCCTAACGTCAATTGCCTTGTTTTTCGAATAGAATTACAGCAATTAAATTTCAAATATATATATATATAAATACAATACAGTAAAATTCCAAATAAATACAATGCAATAAAATTCCAAAGAATGAATTCGGAATTGAATAGGATATTGTCTGGCTCACGCGAGAAGGCGGTTGAGTCACATGATTTTGAACGAGTTAAAAAATAGTTGAATTGGAGACTGTAGAGGTAATTGTTAAGTTTTTAATTAACGTCGTACTAGAGCAACACAACGGGCTATTGACGACGGTACGAGATCAATCCCCTAAGGCAGGGCCGGTCCGAGAGAAATTTATTGCAGATGCGAGAGGATGATTAGGCACCACCCCCCTCATTTCAAAGGTTTGTCGTATTGTTATAGGCAGGGCCCGATTTAGAAAATTTGGTATAGTAGGCACAACACGCAGGAAGGGGCCCCTCCCTCATATTATTTGTTCATCACAAAAACTAATTTTATAACAATAATTGGTACTTACGTATTTGACTGTTGACCGTTTCACAGATGTCACCAAAAAGTTTGAGAAAATCGTGACATTACTTATAACTCTTGGCAAAACAAAATAAAGCAGATGAAAATTAAAACATAATAGTTAGATAATTAATGTAATTACAAGAATGTGATAGTGGGGGAAACGGTCGACGTTCATTTATAAAACGTAATACCCAACAATAACACACGTAAATACCCAATAATTTATATAACTACTTAAAAACTTTTTATACTTTTTAGATACTTTTGAAACTTAGGGGCCCTCTAAATTGTGGGGGCCCTACACGGGCCTAATGGTAAAACAGGGCCTGGTTATAGGGGGGGGGGGAGGGGCTCGAAGTTGGCAATCGATATCACTCTTTAAGACACTTTAAATTTATATTTAAGAGACTAGGGGACCCGTTAACGCTCGCCAACCCCCAGAGGATTACTTTGCAATTCTTCTCAAAAACCTTGATCACTTCGCTCGCATCAATGAAAACATGAGTCCTAGCAGAAGGAATTGTATACAAAGTACGATATTCCAAAAAAATATTTTTAAAATATAAATGTGTTGCATTACAGAAAAGTTATACAGTACCTCTGGAATCAGAACTCGAACATTTTGAAATTCAAATGAAAACTTCCGAGTACATTTTGACTCAAAATGTGTGGGCTGGTTTAGAAATCGAATACTTTGTGTGTACATTTACCCAACATTCGAACAACCCATACACATTTTCATTGAATTTGTTGTCGAAAGTTTGTAGTGCAAGAGTCTTATTGAACTTTAATTGTTGGCTCTGAAAATTGAGGCGCGAGGCTTCGGGGTAAACAACAATCGTATAGTGTTGCCAAAACGTGATAACAAATAATGTCTTTTTTATGTGTCACGTAAGAGATTATGTATCTAGATTTTTATTATTTTAGATTCATATTGCCATTTTATTTCTATATTACGAACGCATTTTTTAAATTCTATTGCAAAGTTATTTCAAACATATTTAACACGCAAGATGCTTCTGCAATATTATTGCATATTTGTTTAAATTAAGAGAGAAAGGCACACTTTATAATTTATCGGCACTTTGTATAAAAAATATATTAAAAGATATATTTTACAAAAAGCTTTAATTTTAAACAATTGTTTAGATTTTAAATGGATTTATATGTCAAGTTTAAATATGAGAAGTTACGAAAAAATCGACGTTTTAATTTCTAATTTAAATGTATTGTAAATTTTAAAATTCACCATAAAAGCATCTGGTAAATATTGTATAAACTAGTGGGCTCCGCCCTGTGCTCGCGAACCCCCGGGAATTGCTACGTAATCCTTTTTGGTTTGCTTTGCAAACCAACATTCTTTTCGAAAGTGATTTCTCTTTTCTTTATTTTAACACTCAATGTATCAGTAACGCATCAGAAAAAATCTTCTCCTTCTTGTTTGTTCCCTCTACAATTTTAAATAGACCATGTTAATCTCTTAATTTTCTGATCTCTACTTTCTCGGGAAGCCGTCTGAGAATAGAATAAAAAAAACGAGCCTTTATCCTCGCCAAATCAAAAAAAAAAAAATCGTTGCTATGATAAGTTTGATATTTGGCAAATATATAAGTTAGTCAGAAAATGAAACCTGAATTTCCGTGAAGATAAATGTATGAAGAGAATGAATGCTATCGCTCCGCGATCTAAAAATTACGAAATTTGTAAGACCAACTTTTGACTGTATCGAATTTATTTATGAACCAATTTTAAAACTAATTTTACCGTAAGAAGGAGTATATTCTAAGCTTTCATTTGGTAATTTCAAATTTTAAAACTAATAGTATTAAGCTACACATATGGCAGTTTTAGTTTTGTGTATCGGAACTTGCGATCTTAAAGTCCCGAAATTTTTATATGAACAACTTATAATCGCATCGAAAATTTATTTAATAACAACTTTCCAAAATAATTGTACCATACGAAAGAGTACATTCTAAGGTTTTCAGTGATGCTTTAAAATTTAAAAATAATAGTATAAGCTATAGATATGACAGTTAATAAAAATTGACGGAAATTTACCAATATTTCAAAATTTGTATGACCAACTTTTGATCGCATCGAATTTATTTATTAACCTATTTCAAAAATAATTGTACCGTAAGAAAGAGTATATTCTAAGGTTTTGTGCGATGTTCTTAAATTAAAAAACTAATAGTAATAAGCTATAGATATGACAGTTTACCAAAAAAAATAACAAAAATGTACCGGTTTTTCCCGAATTTCAAAAAAATATTATCAGGAACAAAATTGAAAATTCTAAAATAGCTCGAAGAGCTACAAAAATATTCACGTTTAGAAGCACTCTAAAAAATCACGACTGAAGACTGAAAATTTGTACGTCTTTTGCTCACTCGCGTTTGAAATTTCGCTTTTTCACTTAGACACTTAATAAATACTAAACTAATAGCCGCATCGAAAGAAAATCTTCCTTTTCGTGTTCCCTGTTCAATTTTGAACAAACTATGATAATTTCGTAATTTTCTGATCCGTACTTTCTCGGAAAACTGTATCGAGCAAAAAAGCGAGTTTTCAACCCTGCGACGGCGGCAACGTTTTTAAAAATAGAAAACGATAAAAAAAGAAATTTGTGATTTTTTAAAATCAAGTGTTAATTAATGAATATGCATCAATATAATTAATAAATTTTTAATAATTAATAAATATTAACCATATTAATATAATTAATTATAAATAATTAATAGGTGTTAATTATATTAATATAATTACTTTAATGTTCCCCTTTTTACTGAGGTACAATCCAAACTTTTTGGGAGGACCCCCCCCCCTCCCATTCAACAACCCTAGTTACGCCTATGATGATAAATCACTTGATGAATGTAATTTTAAATGTTTTTTGGCACGAGACGCCATAGCAAGTAAATATTGATACTTCTCACGCATGCGCAGTGGCGCACTATGAGTGAGTGACGTCATAGATCACGGGGTGAGAAACCAACGAATCAGCGGGCTCACAATTGAAACCAATGAATCAGCGGGCTTAAAATTTCCCCATGTCTTCTACTCCAGGTAAAGGTTGGTAATACGCGGGTCCGTGATTAATCCCCCGCCGGAAAGATCCGAGGACAACACCACGTAATTTTGAACCACGTTCAGATGACGACGCAACACCTCCAACCTCGGAAAAAGGAGAAACATTTGCCGATCTGTCGGATTTCCGCCATTTTCATTTATTTGCTTACTGCTTGTGTTGTATTTTTGTCCTCTGCATCAGGTCGTTTGTCGGCTGGCAGCTGGGTTTGAAAAAAGAAAATCCTAACATTTTTGCAGACCGTCTGCTTTGAAAACAATCAAAATCTCTCTCATTCGAAAAAGCCTATGGATAGTTTGAAATACTCATCTATTTCGTATGTACATTTGAAGTAATCTCAACTTCATAAATACATAACGTGACCATTTATTTTTTCTCTCAAAACGGGACATCTACTAATATTTAGGTAATAGTATGAGTATTCAAGAAAACACATATTTATTTATACTTTTTATTTTTATTAAGGACAAAAAATGGTCTTAAATTTTCTGAAGAACAAATTTGTTTGGGTATATTTGGTATTGATTTTAAATAAGAGTATATTCTTGGCAGGATTTCTTAAAATTTACTTTTGTGTTTTATAAATGGATGCTTAGTTTATAAGTTAAAATTAAAAGTGCACTTACGTTTAGGCAATGTTAAAATGAAGGTTTCACGTACAAGAAATTTTTAAATTGACTATAATAACACGAGTATATAAAAAAAAACAATAATTAATCGTCAAGAAAGATGCACGAGCTGTCTACGCGTACTTTCATTCGAGAAGAGAGCTAGCAGGCTTCTGACTAGGGATGGGGGAAATATAATAACTAGGGCAACTTTTTGCAACAAATGCAACTTTTTTTCACACATTCTACGCTGCATGTAAAATACTAAAACCAAATTCTTCCTACATGGGGTGTATTGTAAGTGATAACCGCAACATAAATGCAACTATCTGAAAAATGCAACTTTCTGCATAAATGCAGCTTTCTGCATAAATGCAACCACCTGCAACTTTTTAAAATGTAGCTTAAAATGAATTAATATGAAATTACTATTTCATTTTTTGCCCTCTGAACCAACCCTTCGATCGCCTGTGTCTGATCTTGCGAACGCCGAAGAATTGCGGATCAAACAAGAAGTTCATGGAAAGAAGGTGTTCGTCCTAACAGACGAAAGTGAAATAAATGGCAAGTAACTTTTCTTTTAACACATTGGTTGGCACTCTTGATAATCCAGAGGAAAATTGCGTAATCGACTGCAGATTTTGCGAGGTGAGTGTTGATCATCAATATGTTGCTCGCTTTGTAGATGACGTTTTAAAATCTCTGAATGTTGAGCGAAAGGATTTTGCGCTTCTGCTATCCGATACAGCACATTATATGACAGCGGCTGGCGCACTTTTTCAATGTTAAAGAAATTACTGGCCAAGGATCGACCATTCAAAGTTCTTCTGTATTTAAGAATGTATTATAATACTGTTGTACACGACTAAAATTGTCAATATATTTTGAATTTTTTCGTTTTTTTTCGAATAATTTATTTTAGAATTTAGTGTATCAAAATTAAATGCAAGTTTATTTTCATAAATGCAACTTTTCCCATTTTTATTGCAACAAAAAAGTTGCCCTAATCATCAGTTTGGAGAATTCTGGCAAAAATAATAAATTAAATGATCAATAATATTTTTTACGAAGGAAGGGAACTTACTGAAAGGAAAGAAACTTACAAAGGTTTAAAAGTATATTTAGAAACAAAACACTGCATCAACATAATTTAATCAACATCATATCATCCTGATCATTCATGCATTGAATCAATCCCAAATTATAGTAATTGTCGCGAACTGCGAACTAGACTTAATTATTTTACTGACTGTAGGTGGCGGCACTGCTGCGAAAACTAACCTTTGTTTTTGAACTCCCTTTTGGCGGCAGATTGTGTTATGTCACGAGAGCTGATGCTTGCCAACATGATAATGCTTAAACATGTACATATTCTTGTGTAAATATTTAATGATAGCAATAAATGTTTTAAGTTTGTAAATACAAAAATGCCTTTTGCTTTCATTGCTAATTTGTGAGTATAGATTGCTGTAAAGTATAAAACAGAAGTTATTCTCATTCAACGACCCGGGTTAAAGTAGAAGTTCAAGCAAGACAAGTGAAAAAGAAGGTAAGGTAGATTAATTACCTTTCCTAATAAGTATTGTTTTCAACATTAAATGGCATCCCTGCCGGGATAGTTGAATTTATAACTGTATAAATTGATCAGAATTAGTTGTGAATCTGAAATCGAAAGTAACGTTAAATACTTTACAGTAAAATATTAGCAATTGAAACGTGCAATAACGATGGCCAATGAGCAAACACAAGCTTTGATAAATGCTTTTAAGAAAAAGCGAACTGTTTTGAGATCATCTGTTACTAAATTTCTAACTAGATTAGATGATGAAATTAATAAATCAGAAACGGATGAGAATGATATTGAGTTATTATTAGAACAGTTGCATAATAAATTCGAAGCTCTCAAATTAGTTGACAGTGATTTAGAAAAGGTTTTAAATATAGATGATCTTGTGTGAAAAAGAAATTGAATCTGCTGAAGAATATAGTGAAAGAGTAATCACTTGTAAATTTAAAGCAAAGAAGTGTCTACAAAAATTGGCTTTAGTTCGTGATGTTTCACTTTCACAATCATCGTATGTTCATAGTGATGAAGTGAACGTTAAACAACGACAAAGGATAAGTGTTAAATTGCCTAAAATTACTATTCCGAAATTCTCTGGCAATGTAAGCCAATGGCTTACTTTTTGGAATTCATTTGAGACAGCAATACACAAAAATGAACACTTAGATCAAGTAGACAAATTCAATTATTTGAAAGCACATTTAGCTGGAACAGCTCTAAATACTGTTGAAGGATTTGCTATTTCAGCAGAAAATTATGTGAAAGCTGTTGATGTTTTGAAAGATCGTTTTGCCCGAAAAGACATTTTGATAAACACTCATATGAGTAATTTGATGCATATGTCCCCTCTTAAGCGTACTAATGATGTTAAAGGTTTTCGAATACTTTTCGACAACTGTCAAACCCAAATAAGAAGCTTAGAAACCTTAGGTGTTTCAACGCAAATGTTTGAAATTTTAATGTGCCCTATGATTCTGAAATTACTCCCACATGATTTAGTTTTCGCATTTAACAAAGAATATGATTGCGGAGAATATACCATTAACACAATTTAATAGGATTTTTGGGTAAGCATTTAAATGCTTTGGAAAGAGCTGACGCTAGCATTTCCGAATCATTTCGTAATCAAAATATTCCAATGATATTGAGTAGAAGAAATGAACTTTCCCCCCTACCTCACCGCCGACACACTGACGAGGTGTTTCATCGTAGACATTACAACGCGGAGAGTAAAGAAAAAACTAAATTCGGAAATAATAAAGGTTTTTCATCTACAGCTGCAGAGCTTTTGAGCTCGGAAATAAATACAGAGAAGAGGAATTCTGCGATGTGTGTTTTTTGTAATGAATCAACACATAATCCAAACGAATGCGTATATGCCTCTAATTTATCTTTCAATGAGAAAAGAGATATTTTAATTAAACGGGGAGGTTGTTTTAAGTGCCTGAAATTAGGTCATGTATCTCGGTTTTGTAAAGTTAAGATTATTTGTTCTATGTGTGGAAAAAGACATTTATCTATAATGTGTTATTCTAAAACTTATTCCGACAGAAATGAAACTGAAAATGATAAATCAATTAAAAATAAAGCCTTGGCAAATAGTTCTTGTTCTAAGGAAGTGTATTTACAAACATTAATTGTCTGCGTTTCAGAAAATGATAGCAACCATTTTGTGAGGGTTATCTATGATACTGGAAGTCAACGATCATATATAACTAAATTTCTTGCAGAAAAAATGAAATTAAAATGCTTAGGGGAAGAAACTGTTACTCATGGACTTTTTGGCGGGATAGAAACAAAGGAAAAACATAAAAGATATTCTGTTAAATTATGTAACATAGATAAAACTTTCACTTGTAAATTAGAAGTTATGGATCAAAAAAGGATTTGTGCTTCCATTCCTAAATTGGAAAATAATGATATCATAAATAAATTAAAATTATCGGGAATACTTTTGAGTGATGTTTCGGTTAATGAAGAAGTTTGTTCATACGAAAAGGATCCAAACGAAATTCAAATTTTGATCGGAGCTGACCTTTGTGGGAAATTATTTACTGGGGAAATCAAAGATTTATCAACGGAACTTATAGCGATGAACACACGTCTAGGATGGACGATTATGGGGAAAACTCAAGAAACGGAAACGAGTTCTTTAAATACTCTATTAACGTTACACGTTAATGATTCTAGTATAGCTAATTTATGGAAACTTGACACTCTTGGAATTACTGATCCGGGTGAAAAGGTCACAAGAAAAGAACTTGAAGATGCTGCAAAGGAACATTTTCTCCGTACAGTTATGAGAAACGAAGAAGGTAGGTATATTGTCAGCTTGCCATGGATCAAAGATCATCCAATTTTACCAGATGGTCGGAAGATAGCCGAGAAACGTCTAAGTAGCTGTGTCCAAGCATTAGAAAGAAAAGGGAGGTTGAATGATTATGAAGATGTCTTTAGAGACTGGAGGAATGAAGATATTATTGAAGACATTTCCTTGAACCAGAACTCTGAAACAGAGGAACATTTTTTACCTCATCATCCCGTTTTCAAGACAAATTCCACCACTAGTGTTAGACCAGTGTTTGATGGCTCAGTGAAAGAGAAGAATGCTCATTCTATTAATGATTGTCTTGAGAAAGGACCAAATATTATCGAACTTCTTCCGTCAATAATGAATAGATTTCGCTTTGGGAAGTTCGGAGTAATATCAGATATCAAAAAGGCATTTTTGCAGATTGAAATTTAAGAGAACGATAGACGATATTTGAAGTTTTTATGGTGGGAAAATGGACAGAAAAGTAAATCTAAAATATATCAACATAAGAGAGTGGTCTTTGGAATCACTTCCAGTCCGTTCTCATTGGGAGCCACTTTGGAATTACATTTGAAAATTGCTCCACCCCAGCTGCAAGCAACAGCTCAAATGCTATTGAAATCATTCTACGTTGACAATTGCGTCTGTAGTGTCAACACGGAAACAGAAGTCGAAAAATTTATCTCAGAAGCTCGCACCATATTAAGCACGGCAAAATTCGATCTTCGAGGGTGGGAGCATACTCTGACCAACTCTTCAGTAGAAGTTCCTGAATCTACAAAAACCGTTCCAGTTTTGGGATTAAATTGGAAATTGAAGACGGATACTTTAGCCTTAGACTTGAAGGAATTTCCGAAAGAAGACAAGCTACCCACAACAAAAAGAAAAATATTATCTGCTGTCCACCGCATATTTGACCCTATTGGCTTTTCGTGTCCTGTAACCTTAGGACCAAAAATTTTACTGCAAGATTGTTGAAAAGCAGGAATTACTTGGGACGCAGAACTATTAATTTTGATGTCTACAAAATTTGATAAATGGAAACATGAATTAAATAACTTGAAAGAATTAGAAATTCCTCGATGTTTGTTTAAAGACTCTTCATTAGATTCTGCATTATCTGTGCATGTATTTTGCGATGCCAGTAAGTCGGCCTATGCGACTTGCATATTTCTACGAACTGAAAGTGAGAGAAGAATAGAGTGCGAATTGATACAAGCTAGAAGCAGAGTTTCTCCATTAAAGCCGATTTCCATCCCACGATTGGAACTTTTAGCCTGTTTGATAGGAGCCAGATTGGCTAGTGCTACTAAAGGTGATTTGGGTCTCGAAGATGCCCCGACCTATTACTGGTCAGACTCAGTAGATGCTCTTTACTGGATCACGAAAGAAGAAAATTGGGCTACGTTTGTTCACAACAGAGTACAAGAGATCCGGCGTTTGACTGATCCAAAGGATTGGAGACATATTGCAGGAATTTTGAATCCTGCTGATCTACCATCCAGAGGGTGCAATGCGACAACATTGGTAAAATCTAGATGGTGGGAAGGCCCAAATTGGCTAAAATGCTCAAAAGAAGAATGGCCTGTTTCTGAGGCTTGTCCAAATTTAGAGGTAGTAAATGTTGAAAAGCGAAAAATTGTCATTTCTGCTATTGACACAGTTGTTGAAAAATTTGATTTTTCAAAATTTTCTTCTTATAGAAAAATTGTGAGAATCATGGCTTGGATACTCCGATTTATTAGAAATATCAAGAACAAAAGAAGTGACAAATTTGTAGGAGAATTAGAGATCGAAGAAATATGTGCTGTTGAAAAAGTAATTCTGAAAGATATTCAGAAACAATGCTTCATAAATATCAAGTTACAGACATACGTGGACTCTGATGGACTGTTACGTGTTAAAACAAGAATCTCACTCAGAAAAGATGAGGAAGCTTTCCGTCACCCTCTATTATTACCTTCTAAACATCATATGGTAAATAAGCTTATATTTGAGAAACATGTTGAACTGTGCCATGCAGGAATACAAACCTTAATGTCAACTTTACGGGAACAATTCTGGATTATCAAAAGTAGTAAAACGATACGCCAAGTAATAAGAAAGAGCATTGAATGTCAAAAATTTAATTGTAAGCCGATCGAAATATCAAGTGCGCCCCTACCCGAGGACAGGATTCGAGAAGCTTTGGCTTTCGAAATAACCGGAATTGACCTGTGTGGTCCACTTTACTTAAAAAACAAAACAAAGTGTTGGGCAGTATTATTTACTTGTGCGGTGTACCGCGCTGTCCACATCGAGTTAATAACTTCATTATCGACTGAATGTTTCACCTTGGCTTTGCGAAGATTTATTTCTCGCCGAGGACGACCATCCACGATTTATTCTGATAACGGAACGAATTTTGTCGGATTTTATAATGAATTGAAAAATATTCAATGGGAAGAAATTCAGAAATTTGCTTCCATAAAAGGTATTAAATGAAAGTTCAATCCTCCTTCTGCTCCTTGGTGGGGTGGATTCTGGGAAAGATTAATTGGATTGCTCAAGCTAATATTAAGGAAAATTCTTGGCAATGCCCTCTTACATTATGAAGAATTATATTCCATCATTTGCGACGCTGAAGCTATAATCAACTCCAGACCACTGACTTATCTTTCTGAGGACGTAGAGGACCTCATAGCTTTGACACCTGCAATGTTTATGCAAGAGATCGCGGAAGTGGGCGTTCCTGACCTGGACAATATCGATGGAAGGAAATTAAACAAAAGATTCAATTACAAGCAACGACTGTGTCAAAATTTACGGACCCGATTTAGGAATGAATACCTCGGCCAACTTAGAGAAACCTTTAAAACTCAAAAGGAATTAAATATTAAAGAAGGAGACATCGTGCTCATTGGAGATACTAATATCAAAAGAGTGAATTGGCCATTAGCGAAGGTACTTCATCTTTATCCTGGAAAAGATGGTAAAGTGAGAGTTGATGAAGTAAAGACCAGGGGTGGATCTCTCTTGAGACCTGTACAGAGACTGTACCCTTTAGAGGTTCGCGAAAAGGATTCGCCAGATGCAACACACCATCAACACCGTGCCCAATGTGACGATAGTCATTCTCGTTTCGGGAGACTCCTCAAGAGACCTAAAAGAATGAACTTGTGACTTTGAGTTTCATATTCCTTCGAGAAACTCAAGGTGGGAGAATGTCGCGAACTGCGAACTAGACTTAATTATTTTACTGACTGTAGGTGGCGGCACTGCTGCGAAAACTAACCTTTGTTTCTGAACTCCCTTTTGGCGGCAGATTGTGTTATGTCACGAGAACTGATGCTTGCCAACATGATAATGCTTAAACATGTACATATTCTTGTGTAAATATTTAATGATAGCAATAAATGTTTTAAGTTTGTAAATACAAAAAAGCCTTTTGCTTTCATTGCTAATTTGTGAGTATAGATTGCTGTAAAGTATAAAACAGAAGTTATTCTCATTCAACGACCCGGGTTAAAGTAGAAGTTGAAGCAAGACAAGTGAAAAAGAAGGTAAGGTAGATTAATTACCTTTCCTAATAAGTATTGTTTTCAACAGTTATCGTTTTCAAAAAGTGCGGAAAGTGGTAAAGTTATTCAAAAAGTCGCCTACCAAATATGATATAGACATTCAAAAGTATGTGAAAGAAGAAACAGGCAAAGAATTAAGTCTCATTTTGAAAAGTCGCAGTACAGTAAAAAGTCCCAAATCCGGAATTGTCCGAAATCCAGACGTTTGACTAACCGGCGTTTATTATGTTTTTCTCATTTTTTTTACATCTTTTCGATAATTTTTAAAGAACAAGGAGTTAAACCTGGACCTGATTGATGAAACAACGCAAAATAACGGACATGTTCAGAGTAAATACCACACAGAAAATTTAGAAGATTTGCAAATAAAATTTTTATCATTGTATAAAAAGATTTTTTCCTTTTTAAAAAATTATTCTTATTTATATGTCTGCTATTTTACTGTTGCAGAGAGGTTAGATTAAAGTTTTTTTTTTGACAAAAAATGTGCAAATAATCTGAAATATGGAAAGGCCGAGGTCCGGAGGATTCCGGTAACATAACCGTGAAATGACGCACGAACTCATTTCGCGCCATTTGCGATAAATATTCTATCGAAGAAAACGTGCTTGTTTCGCTTACTTGGTGTAAAAAAAAAGTATATTTTGAAACAAAATAGACGTTACTGGATACAACCATTTATTAATTATTATTTATATTCCATTTGTTTATGAAAACAAGGTACTTCAGAACTGAGACTCATGACTCCGCGGGGAACTGCGGTACAAATTGCACGCATGTTGGACGTGCGTCACACCACCAGCGCTGGAGGCATGTGTGCACTGCTCCATTGGATCTAATGTATCTCAGACTGCACGTTGAAAAACCGGATGTGTACACCGGCCTTATTCGGCTAATTCAAAAATTGTATCATCTAGAAGTTCCAAAAGCTGATGATCCTGTCGTCAGAAGATCTAGAGGTGATAGTGTCCTTAAGATTCCGGCGAGATTGAATTTGTACTGGGGCTCATGGATGTGTATATTCTAACCTGAATCCAATTTTCCAGTTGGTGAACGTTTACATTGCAACTTAGTTGAACTCTAACAAAAATTTCAATCTATTGTTCTATTGATTTATAATCGTACTAGCCACTGCGTGGCTAGCCAACGCAGGGTTCCCACGGTCCTTGAAAAGTCCTTGAATTTTTTTTCCTAACTAGGAGCCCTTGAAAGTCTTTGAAAATTACGGAACTTGGTGAAAAGTCCTTGAAAGTACTTGATTTTTTTTAACTAATACATAATTGTGTAATTTCGTCTTCCATTGGAACCTGTCCAGACTAGTTTCCAGTACAGCTGGTGCGCCATTTGAGCGTAATTCTGAATGAAACTGGTTTTTCGCTCTTTGACACTATGTGATATTCAAGTTATGCTACGTCTAGATCGTCCATTTACCACAGTATTCTGTCCAAGTTGACACTTCTGGTCTCCGTTAAGACGGCTGCCTTGTTATGCCCACCACATCATGACGTATCACAGCCGCTAAATATCAGCAAAGCTTTCTTAGGAAACCGTAGGTTTAGTAGTCAGGACATAATTGCAAACCTGGCATGCATCCAAAGAAATAAAGCCAAATTCTTGTTGCAAAAATATAAAAGTTACAGTTGAAAATTTTTTTTAAAAAAATCACATTTAAAGTATCCTTTTGTTGTAAAATTTTCTGCAGATTTCAAATCCGTTGAAATTTTTTCTGTCTTTAACGATTGCAAAGATAGAAAGACTACAGAATAATAAAGCCCTTACACCAGTCAAAACTTTTGATTTGTTTTGTTTCTCAAATAAAATAAACCTTGACAGCCGTCTGTTGTAGGTAGTGGACGACAGCAAAATGGAGAATGTGTCATGTAGATCGAACTGTGTGTGTAAGCTCCCATTCTCTTCTTCGTGCTCCCAATAGAATTTATCGTGCGATATTTTATCACACGACCGAAATCGAAATGGGTGCAAGTAGTCTGATAGTTAAAATTGAGACAAGAAGCCCAATTTACAAAAAAGAAAAAAAAATCAAAATTATAACCAAAATTGATGACAACCTTTCTTTTTTTTTTTTTGACTATCAATAGTTTGAACAAACTATGTATTTTTTTATATTTCTTACATTTTTCTTTTTAATTGACAACTTTTTTGTATGCCTTGTTTCAGGTCGTTATTAAAGATTTTAGGTCCTTGAAAAATATTTTTTTGGTTTTGAAAAGTCCTTAAAAGTCCTTGAAATTTTTTTCGATAAAGGAGTGGGAACCATGCAACGCCTCCTATAACTAAAGGCCCAATCACTGGTTACCAGCGAGCTTTATGACTTACTGCAAGGATTCCCAACCGGTGGTAAGCGTACCACTGGTGGTACGCGGCAACGTTTCATGTGGTACGAAAGATGATATAACGACCCAAATATTCTACGAAGTTTGTTCTATTTTTTAGCATGTACAACCACGTTATGCTATTTCTTATGCCATTTGTTACTAGTTACTTGTGAGAGAGTTGTTTTTCTGAACTTTTGTGTATAAAAAATAAATATAGAAACAGAGTAAGTGTCGAAGAGGACTTAAGAGTGAAGTTAAGCTCCATTGCTCCTGATATTGATATTTTAATAAAAGACAAACAACAAGTTTCGCTCTAAAAATTTATTTTTGATTATGTTAATCTTTGTTTGCTTAGTTTGTACTAATTATTTAAAATTAGTTGGTTTTAGACCTGTGAGTAAAAAATAAAACTGTAATTTTCAATAATCGTTTTGTTTTTCCTTTATTAAAACATCATTAATACGAAATACAAGTGCATTAATCATAAAATATGAAGCTTTGTTAGTATTTTAATTAAAATAAAACAAGCCATTGGTCACTTTTCTGACATTGGGTATACATTTCTAAAAAAATATAGGACTGGTGGTACGCCAAAAATTTCTAAAAATTTCAAGTGGTACGCAGTTATTAAACGGTTGGGAACCCCTGACTTACTGGATGTAGGCCCATGCGCAATTCTCTATGGTTTCCCATATTGAGAAATATATCGTATTTGGCGATTTTCTTTGCTAACTCTTGACGCTAATTCAAAGGGCAAAAGTCTTACAAAAGACTGGCGAATTGGCGCGTTCCGAAGTCTTCAGAATTTTTGTTGCAACTGCTGGACGTATTTCTTGTTTGATGCTTATAGTTTGCTGAACATTAACCATCAGTTACTACATTAAATAGTTACTGTTTTGAATTTCATAACGCATTAGCAATACCATATAAGTGTGGTCCCATTTCGTAGAGTCAGTAATAACTCTGAAGGTATGTAAAAAAACCCAACTGTTTATAAGTTTATAACAGACGCAAGTTTACGAAAGAAATGGCTGACAGCTATTCTCGAGATCTTATTGTAAAAAACAATTATCGGGTAAGTAGTTCAATTCATATTGCTTTTTTTTTTAAAGAAACTTATTCTTAATTTCATAACGATTAGAGTAAATGAACATTAATAAAAGTATATATTGGACTAATTAATTATTATTTAATCATTGACATTAAATATGGAAATTATGTGACAGTAAAATTAAATAATCATGTGCTCAATTACTGTATTAATAATGATCATGTACACAATTAATACAAATATATACCTGTATAAAATACAAATAAAATAGTTTAATAGTTTGAGTTAATTTTATTGTTTAAATACAATAATTTTAAACAAATAATCAAAACTCTATTTTGAATTACGCTTAAATATTTAAGTAACAAAATGTATAATTAAAATGATTTTGCTTAGAAGAAGTATATATCATGAAAAATAATTATTTTGAAACAACACAATACTGCTACTAATTTGAAATACAAGTAAATTTGATTTAAAAAAAATATTTTGTGCGATATTTTAATTCTATTTTTTTCAGGAAAGAACAAGAAACATTATCTACAGCTATGGCAGAGAGTTTAGAATTTGCTGAGGTCTATAAATCAAAGTTCAACTTCAATTCTTTAACAGAACTATCATTTTGTGATTTTGTGCATCTCAAAGCAGCTTGGATAAATATTCTACTCTTTTGAATATGAAAAGTGACATTTTTGCATACATTGAACTGCCACATCCAAAAATAATTTATTCTGCTTATATTAAACGTGAGTTGGAAATAACAGCACTTCATAAGAATACAAAATTAAAGGATTTAGTTAAGCACAAGTTTCCCTCTACTGTGCCCGATCTAAATTCTGTTTACGCCTCATTCCGAATTGTAAAATAATTGTACTTAATTCATGTTCTTTTCTGTAATCGCATATTCTTAATCCTATCAGAATTCATGCATTGTCATCTATCGATGTTCATTTACTAGAATAAGTAGATAAATAGCAGCTTGAATACAAGAACAACTGTTCTTATAACCTGAATGAACATTGGGTGCGATTAAAGAAAAGAAAATGAATTAAATACAATTACTATTTTACAATTCGGAATTAGGAATATATTTCTTAAATTATATGTATGTCTCTACTATTATAAAAGGAAGTGCTTGTTTGTTTGCTTTTCGTGGCCGTAAAATCCTGACGATTCTAATGAATTTAATAGTATAAAACTTGATTTTCTTTAAAAAATAACTTTTAAATTGAATAAAATCTTTTATAATTTTGCACGAGATTGTGACGTCACGGTAACTTTCCCTTTCCAAAAATAAACAAATTGCATTTCGTGCCCCTCGTATTAAAAAAAACAGATTACATTTCCTGCCCTCTTGAATTCCCTTAATCATCACCACAGCTCAAGCATTTCGCCACTTCTTTTCGGTACAGATTGCTTACCCCTCCTCGATGTCCCCACCCCCTTTGGAACTTGAATTGGACTCCTAATTGCATCAATTATTAAATTCTATCTCAATTATTCACCTTTTTCAAAGTGCATTTGCCACTTCTTTTAACTTTCTTCCCTCATTTACTGTTTACAATCATAAACTTTCTAATAATACTGATGTGGAGGTTCGCAGTTTTCTGCAAGGTACTCCGTAATTGATACGTCCGTTTCGTTCCTCTTCGATTTCAGTGGAGAGCAAAAAATAAAAAAACATTTTGACAGGCATTGTTTAGTTCTCTTTCGTAAAAGCGGATTCGTTAAAGATAGATTAAAAATTTCAACGGATTTGAAATCTGCGGAAAATTTTGCGCCAGAATAATATCTTATACCAGGGGGAACGCCGGGCTAGCCACGCAGTGGTTGGTTACATATAATTATGGGTATTGTATACATGTAATATAAAAAAAAGTATTCATTCTGCGAAACTGTATTGACAGTAAACAAACCTTTAGAATTTTTAGTGGAGATTATATCTTAATTAAAAATTTAGATCGAAGTTCACTACTTCATCCTCATCCTGATGCGTTTTGCATGATAGCTTATAATTATTTGATTATCCTATAAAATTAAAATTGTTTACTTAAGGGGGTCCGGAACACAAAAATCGTCAAATTTTCGAATTTTTTTTAAATTCTTATTTTAAGAAATTCTCTATGTTTTTCTGCTTAAAAAGACGTCTAAATCATGTTTCTATCTTAATTAGAACTAGAGATATAATAATTTTTGTGGTGCGTTGTTTTGAATGTCTAACTCTCTTGACAGTTGTTGTCATAGCAACAACATCTGTCTTTAAAACTTTAAATGCGTTTTTCTCCGTGATACATTTTTTCAAGATTTCCTGTATTCAAATTGCTATAAGTCGAAAACTGATAAAGTTTAAGGGTTGAAATTCGGAATATATCTTTTACAAACATTATTCTTTAATTTTGAATCAGCAAATTTGAAACAAATATTTACTTTTAAAAATATGATTTAAAAAACAAAAAGTACCTTAAAATTTTCAAACATTTTCATTCAAATATGTTTTATTTTTTATTAAATTAATATTTATTTAATTGTTGAATCAAAATTAAAGTTTATAAATTTGTAAATAATTTACTGCAAGAATTTTGAAAATTGATCAAGAATATTTTGAGTCTTAGCTATTTAAAATGACCCCTCTTTTTTTCAAAAAATTTTATTTTAAAATATTTAAAAAACTTTTGGAAAAAATTTGTGTTGTGATTTCGTTTATTAGTTAGATGGGTAATCAGTACAAAAAAAATCAAAATTCTAAATAAAATTTTTTTTCAATGTGTCCCTGACCCCCTAAAAAATGTTTTCAAAACACAAATTTTTATCAATTAAAATTTTTTTTTTCTTCTTTAAGTTTGTTAATATTTATTTCTTTTAGCCACGTTATGCGAATTGCCTTTTTTTTTTGTTCTCAATATCAAACAGAATAATTTCTTGGAATTTTTGCACAAAGAAAAACTAAAAAAATATTTCTACAAATAATTTTTTTTTAAATTTTGCCCTTGTTCTTATTTAATTTATCAAAAAGAAGCAGAAAACAATTTAACAGCTTTTCTGTTGTCGTTTGTCGAGATCCTTTTTGTCGTTTGCGTGGGTGTGAATTCTTGGATCTGAAAATTGTTTACTTCACCAGATGTTAGTTGACATTTTTCATTTTAATCTGCAAGTGTTTTTTTATTTTTATTTATTTTATTTTTATTATTCCAGAATTCTTGAAACAAATTTGACTCGATTCAAAATTAAAATTTAAAGCTGTAACTGAGGGAAAATTTTTGAAACTTACCCAGCGAATATATCTTCCACATTTTTATTTTGCCTTTCAATAGTGTGAAGCATTGAAATATGAAGGTTTTTTAAACATAAATATTCAAGATTTTTGCTGCCACATGTTTTCAGTGGAGGTAAGTATCCAACAGATGGCGAGTCTTTTTTTTTTTCACAGTGAGTTTGTAAGCATTTATAAAATAAGATGTGATTGAAGAGAAAAACAATGAATGAAAAACTTTCACTTCGAACGAGATGTTTTCAAGCAAAGACAGCATGATCTTCAAATTCTTTTTGTCAGGGTACATTACGAATGTATGCTTGTCTTGTGCTGCCATCTCTTGAAACTATTTGCTACTAAATAGTTCGAGAAATAAATTTGTTTACACTACTTGAATCAAAATTTAAAGAGATTACTGCTTTGTTTTTCTTTAAAACGGCGCTTAGTTTAACAGTTTTAAGTTTTTCAGAAAAATTTCGGGTATTAATTTCTGGTAATAATGCCATGTTTATAATTGTGAAATGAAAATGTATTTGTATGAAACAAATGCAAAGTGTTAGCGCATAAGTCGCATGAGAAACGATATTCTTCGAAACACCATTTCAGTCTTCCAAAAATGCGTCATTTCATTTCCTAGTATTAAACACGATATTTATTAAAGAATTGTTTAAATGAATGAAACAAGTTGATAAAAAGGTCAAAATACGTTTGAAACTAATGTGTTTTAGGGAAAATGTGCAGTTGAATGAGAAGAAAAAGAAGTCGTTTAATTTGTTGTACTCTAAGGAAAAACAAAAGAGATAGTGATCCAAATGTAGGATACAATAATTCACTTATAAAATCAATAAACTATAATTTTATACATTTTTTTCCACAATTGAATATGTGTACCCGTGGTGTAGTGGTTATCACATCCGCCTAACACGCGGAAGGTCCCAGGTTCGAGCCCTGGCGGGTACAGTTATTTTTTTCCCACATTAGTATAAATCTTCCTAAAACTGCATGCAAACATCGAAGACCAAGGATGAACTGAAATTCTTTTTGTAAATGAAATAATAATCTTGAAGATTTGCTATAAAATGGAAGATTTGCCTCAAAAAACTTTTATTTTCGAAATTCTGTGTATTCTTTCGAAAATTCCGTATGAAGTTATTGTGAACATATTCTTAAATTTTGTATATATTTCTGCTATACTATTAACTTGCAAAAGTTTAAATTTAAGCTATTTTTGCTTCTATCCCATCGCACCCCGGCGAGAAAAGTGACGCAACTCAAAATAGCAGAATTTGAGAAACATCAACTTCACCACCAACTTCATACCCACCAACAAATATAAACTTCTTTTAAATTTGAGGTAAGTGTTTATGTTTTTAAATTCTATTATATTCTATAGAATAGTAACGTAACACGCTGGGCCACCTCATACATATTTTTCAATGACATACATCAAAATTTTTATTTTTTGAGTTGCGGCACTTTTCTTTCCGGGGTGCGACATTTCAAAATCCCAATGCTTCGTTTGCGATTCAAACATTTTGTGTGTATAAAGCAAATAAAACTTACAGTTAAAAATTAATTTAATATAGTTCCGATATATCTAACAAATAACATAATGTACAGAATTAACAAGTGGAACTATTAGCTAATTTTAATGATCAATCGAGATAGAAATAGAGAGAATGAATCGATTAAAAATAGTTCAAAGAACAAAAATATGCTTTGCTGAGAGTATCTTCTGGATAATTTAATACACCTAAATGGGATTATGCGATTTTCAGTTTTAGATCAGGAATTTCCACGTTGATCTTAGGAGTCTTTTTAGAAAAAATACGCTATGGAACCTGATAAAAATGTTTGGCTTAATGTTATGAAAATTCAATAGCGATATTTACAAATTTTACAAGTTATTTGGAACTGAACATTTAAGTTGATTGTGGTTATTACTGAGAAGTATGACTGATGATGTAAATATGATGAAGTATGACTTTCTGCGACGCACTATATTGGAAATAAGAATTGACACCAGTAGAGGTAAACACAAAATTTTTTTATGCATATTTGGATAATTTAATTTTTTTTATGATGATCATATCATGGTAAAAAATTCACATTTTATGCGAATATGAATGCTATGCAGAGGCTGTTCGGACATTTTTTGAACGATTTTGATGAGCTGTAAAAAATAGTATGCTAGGAAAGAATTTTATTTTCACAGCAGTTGAATAGTTTAAGTATAACTCATCGTCTGCTAACTCAGAGTTTTGTTTATTTTTAAAATGGCGCTTTTAATTAAGCAATGGAAGGAAGGCTGTTTCCGCTTTTTCCGAAGAGAATTATGCGTATTTCAATTATGCAAAAACGCTGTAAAAATCCTGGGTTTTCGATATCTAAAGTTACGATAAGTAATATTATTAACGGGGAAAAGAAATAAATGTTATAGTGCCCTAGTGAATTCCCTACCTTTTAGTAACTGCGCACCACTTGAAATTTTTCGAAATTTTTGGCGTACCACCAGTTCTATATTTTTATAGGAACATATAACTATTGTCAGAACAGTGCCCAATGGATTGTTCTATTTTAATTAAAATACTAAGAAAGCTTCATATTTTATGATTAATGCACTTGTATTTCGCATTACTGATGTTTTAATAAAGGAAAATATAAAACGATTATTGAAAATTACAGTTTTAATTTTTACTCACAGGTCTAAAAACAAATAATTTTAAATAATTAGTACAAACTAAGCAAACAATGATTAATATAACCAAAAATAAATTTTTAGTGCGAAACGTGTTGTTTGTTTTTTATTAAAATATCAATATCAGGAGCAATGGAGCTTAACTTCACTCTTAAGTCCTCTTCAACACTTACTCTGTTTCTCTACACATTTTTTTATATACAAAAGTTCGGAAAAACCACTCTCACATAAGTAACTAGCAACAAATGGCATAAGACAGGGAGCGATATCAACCTAATTTCGCCAAGATAGCCATTGAATAGAAATAGATAATCAGCAACAAAGTTTCTCTTTAAATAATTTGCTACTGTTAGAGTTATTTATTACAATGTAATAAAAACGTTAATCCCAAATTGATTTAATATAATCCCATTTTTCTTATAACGTGGTTGTTCATACTAAAAAATCGAAAAAACTTCGTAGAATATTTGGGTCGCTCGTATCATCCTTGCGTACCACCTGAAACGTTGCCGCGTACCACCGGTTGGGAATCCCTATTATAGTGGAAAAATACTCCAAATACGTATCCAAAAAGAAAGAATTTTTTGGGGATATTTGTAAGGTAAGAGCTTTAATTTTAAAAGGGAATCTACCAATGTCAAAGGACTATTGCAAAGTCGTTAAAATGTTTAGTTTCAGCTGTAAATAAAATAATAAACCATGATTTGAATCTTAAAAAGGCCAAAAATTGCAATGTTCATTGTCTATGTCCAAGACATATTACAGAAAGCAGAACTCGCTGCAGAATTTTGTATTTATCCTGGAATAATTTAATTATCTCGGAAGAATTTATCCTGGAAAAGATGGAAAATGTTGTGACAATAGATGAGGCGTGGGTGCATTTAAATGATTGTAATAAAAAAAGGAACAATTTATTATTAAAGATAAGAAAAAAATTTAGAACAACGCGCGCGCGCTTTGTTTAAAGAATTTAAAGAAGCTTCCTCTAAGGCTTTTATTATTATTGCCAGTTTTCCATATAATAGAAAATTAAAAATGAAGATAGTAGTAAAAAAAAATGTAAAATTCCACATACTATCAAGACGTTATTTTAGCCCCAATATTAAAAAATAATAATAACATGTCTTTACCCACAGTGTCAGCAATTGTTAAGAGCTTCGTCAGGATAAAGTAAGCGGCCCCACATCTAAATTCACTATTAAATTGTTGGAAAAAATAGAACAAGAAACTGGTATCAATTCACTGATACTCCTGCTAAATCTCCAGATGTCTCACTCATGGAGTCTTGTGCTTTTAAGAGAGCTTTATCGAAATGTCGACCGAAAACTATTCAAAATTTTTGGAAAACTGTGGAAAGAATGGGACGAAATACCTGTCAATCCTACAAAAGTCATTATTATCATAAAAATAAATGTGTAGAAAGATAGTTCAGAATAAGAGCTATCAAACAAAATATTTAAAACACAAAAAATTCAAGTAAAATATCGTTCTTTAGTCCTTTAAAAATTTTCCGAATAGCCTCTGTATTCTGTAAAAATTGATTGAAATAGGATAGTAAATGGTGAGAAACAACACTTCACCATCAATAGACATTAGTGCAGATGCTCTGCGCGGGTCTGCTAGTTTATCTAATTATAATGATTCGGGTTGAATTTTTCTGCGTACACAATTTCATTATTTGTAGATAAATGCCGCCTGTGAGTTACAGATCGTCTATATTTTGATCGTTCCTAAATTTAGTTTTTCGAACACTACACAACGGAAAGGTCATCTAACAAAGATATGTTGCGAAACGTATAATACATTTTGGAGTTCGATTTCAGGACATTACATGGATATTTCAGTCCAAACAGTTGGAATTTCTATAAGGTCTTTTCTCTTGTTTTAAAGACAATTTTTTGGTTCGGACTGAGTTGTTGAAGAATTTTCTAAAGCAATTTCAAAAAGCACTTGATATTGTGTCAGAGCCAAATGGGCTCTGCTACACAGAATTTGAAAAATGTAAATTTAGATGGTTTCCCTGTACAGTTAGTGTGCATGCTAGGAAGCAGCATTGCCGGTTTGAGAGGAAGGGACGAAGAGTGCTAGGTTTTAAATGCATACTACTAGCTGACTATCCTTGGCGAGACTCGAAAACAAAA
The DNA here is from genome assembly GCA_947359465.1 of Metellina segmentata. Classification (NCBI taxonomy): domain Eukaryota; kingdom Metazoa; phylum Arthropoda; class Arachnida; order Araneae; family Tetragnathidae; genus Metellina; species Metellina segmentata. The sequence goes on along the minus strand of OX375881.1, from coordinate 21,707,042 downwards.
CAAAAAATCTTATGCTTAGATTTAGACAACCTTATAAAACACTTCTAGCTCTTAGAGCGCAACAAGGTGAATATCATCTGATTTTGTGAGTGGATTATAAATTTCCAATTGTATCGAATGATAATTTTTTTTAATTTCATGTGGGCGGTATTAGTATTCTTCACTGGGAATGTCAAGAATTATTTTTTTAAATGTCTATTCTTTGGCGGTTTATGGTTGGCAAGCTAAATCGCCAAAGAATAGTCACATGGATGGTGAAAATTCTATCAAGTGGCTACTATTTGTCAAGTGCTATACTGTCATTACTGAAGATTGAGGCCTATTCGGGGCCAGGTTCTATATGACCATTTCATCAACACCTTTTGTAAATTACATTTAGAATTCCGTGTTTGTGTATATGAGTTGACAGTGAAATGTTGCGGTCATATTTGAGCATTTCCATATTTTGTAAATAATTCATTGTCAATCAATAGTTTTCAAACGTCTTTTTTCGAATAACACTATTCCAGAATAAAGTCAAGAAGTCGAAATTCGACACGCTTGCTCATATCTTTCATTTTCAGAATCTGGCATCTTTTCACAGATTGGAATTTCGTTTCTGTATGTAATTGTGTTCCAGTATCTTACATATAACAGATGTATTACAAAGAAGTTAAATTCTAATGAATTATTTGTATCACTAAGTATGGGTAATTTCTCCGCTGTATATGTATAGTTCGACCAACTTTTCTTAAGGGAGACCCGAACCCAAAATTTCGAAAAAATAATTTCAAAAAGTGTTTTATTTATAAACGGATATTGAAACTTTTATTGGTTAAAACGATGGCATCAGATATTCAAGAACAAATGGACAAAATTTCAGAGTCGAAGAAAATTGCTAACAGCTGCTTTTTAATTTTTTTTTATTGACCTTTATTTGATCTTCCAACTGCATGATCGACTGCCAGTCATTTTATCATCTGCAACTTCCATTGGTTACGGTTTCCATGAAAACCTCCTTTTATGCAACATTCTATCATAGTATATCTACAGATGATAATCCCAAATATTTTAAATGCCTTACAGGAGTAGACTCATGGTGTTTATATCAATCAGCGAAAGCTAAGGGTAAAAGCAAGAAGAAAGGGCAAAAGCCAGGTTCTTATATAAAACATGTGGGGACATCTTTGAAAAGACACATTAAAAATAAAAATCGCTGAATTTCGTCGCATACATATCACTATAAAAAAGGCTCGTTTACCGAAAAAAATAGCCGTGGAGAAAAAAAGGTGTTACATATAGTGCTGGTTTATTTTAAAATAGTACTGATTCACTCAAATATTTTATTTCCGTTTATTAAACAAGAAGTGTATAATTTTTCAATGAATTATCACAAAGCACTCAGTCTTCATCAGAGACAAAACTGGCTTTTAAAAAATACAAGTTTACTGTAAAAACTCTTTTTTTGATAAGAGTCTATGAATTAGAAATTACTAAACAAATTGTATTCAACAAGTTGTATTGTGTAAACAAGTTGTATTGAAATTACTAAACAAACAAACATCCCGCCGCTAGGTGTCGAGCAGTGTGCGTCGCGTTTTCGGAGCTTCCGTGAAATTAAGTTATTTTTGCGTTATTCTTCATTCATTTAGCACTAAGCAGTGTATTACTTGTATTTCTATCAGTTCAAACATTTCTAATTGTTTTTAAAGTGTTTTTATAGTCCTTGTACTTAGTTTTTTTGACTTGTCAAGTAGTCCTAAGTAGTCTCGTTAGGCCTAATTCACGTATGTCTCGTTGGGCCTAAATGTTTTGTGTCTTGTTTGTTTTCATTCGGATTGTTGACTACTATAAGGTTATAGGATATTTAATTCCAGCTTTTTCTGTATATTTGTTTCAGTGCAGTGCTTTTTCTGTGTATTTGACTTTGTGCTTTTTCTGTATGTTTGATTTTGTTTAGTGCTTTTTCTGTGCATTGATTGTTACTTTGGATTAGCATGGGTTTAGTTAGAATGTTCAAGGAGATGAGGACAGAGGGAGCCAGTGGGGAGTTCTATGTGGAATGTGACTTGTGTGGGAATATGGTTGAGGCAGGAAAGGGTAGTGTGAGTGGGGTTAAAATGTCAGAGAAGGTTGTATTTACATGTAAGAGTTGCTTAGAGGTGGGTGATTTGAGGAAGGAGCTGGAGGCTTTGAAGGTGAGGTTTGCATAGGGAGTGGAAAAGGGTGTTCAATTTTTAGACCTGGGACATGTAGATCAGGGGGATGAGGTTGATAAGGTAACTAAAGGGGTTGTGGTTGGTGATTCAATGGTTAGGGTTTTGGGAGACATGGTAGGGCGTAAAAAGCGCAATTTTGCAAGGTGTTGCTTGCCAGGCGCCAGGGTAAAACATATAGTTGAGGCATTTAAGGCAGGTGTAGTTAAAGGGGAGGAAAAGGGTTAGGTAATGGGTGGTTAAATCAAAGGGCCAATAAGATGAACGGAACGGGTTGTTAAGGGATTTGTGTGAGAGGGAGGAGGTTAGATTTTTAGATGTTTGGAAGGAGTGTAGGAGGGATTGGATAAGCAGGGACAATTTGCATTTAAGCCTGATAGGTAATAGGGAGGTTGGCAAGAGGGTTTTGAATATTCTGGAGTCAAAAAACTAGAATACAAGCAGGGATGGGAAGGACATAGAGGGTTGACAGTACACAGTAATTGCTTAGGAAAACTAACAAGGTCTAAATTGCAGGAGACAAACAATACAAAGTGAAAGTGCAATGTAAGGGCGAAAAACAATACCAAGACAAATAATACGAGGGGAAAGTGCAATATAAGGGTGAAAAATAAGCTAAAAGTATTTTATTGTAATGCTCGCAGTGTGAGAAATAAAATGGATGAGCTCAAGGGAATTACACAAGCAGAGGATTCAGAGGAGAGCAGATATTATCTATATTCAACTCTATCTATGATAGAGTTGTTGAATATAGAGAATATAGAGAGGATATAGAGAAAGTTGGGCAAGCAGTGAAGATGCACAAATTTTAGAATTAAGTGGATTCACAATGTTTAGGGAGGACAGAGTGAATAGGAAAGGGGGTGGGGTTTTGATTTATGTGAGATAATTCTTAAACTGTACGGAAATAAAGTTAAATAGTAAAACTGAGGGTATAGAATCAGTCTGTGTGAAACTGAATACAGACAAAGGCAAAGGACTAATTCTGGGTAATATATATAGACCTCCTGTTTGTAGTGAAGAGCAGGAAACGGGCATGTGCAATCTGATAAACGAAGCATGTCAAAAAGGAAAATTAATTTTAATGGGGGACTGTAACTATCCAAATATTGACTGGACAAACAATCTAGCTACAAATGGGAAAGGGGTAGAATTTTTGGAAGTGATACAGGATTGTTTTTTGTACCAGATGATGTATGAGGGACTAGGGACAATGCAATATTTGATTTGATTTTCAGCAATGATGAGGATAGGATGCAGGATTTGGTTATAGGTGAGCCACTGGGAGAAAGTGATCATAGAAGTATCAGATTAAGTATAAATTTTCAGTCAGCATACACAATCAATAGTAGGATAATTCCAAATTTCAGAAAGGTAAATTTTCATAGGACAAGGGAAGAGTTAAAGGAGACATTCAAAGGGGGATTATTAGCACCGCATCATTCTGAACAATGGGAGGAATTCAAGAATAAGTTAGACAGGGTGTTAAAAAAACATGTAACGTTCAGGAAAAAGGAAAATCTAAAAACTTGCTCCCTATGTGGTTTTCAGGGGAAACACACAAAGCTTTAAAATTAAAACAAAGAACATACAGGGTATATAAAAGCACTGGTAACGACAGGGATAAGGAGGCATATCTGAAAGCCAGAAAGGAGTTTAAAACTATTAGTCGGAAGCAAAAGGTGCCCTTGGAGGAAAAATTAGCAAGGGAAATAAATATAATTCAAAAGAATTTTTTGCATATGCAAGTGGTAAAAATAAATTTAGTACTACACTGGGTACGTTGGAGGGGAGGGGAGGTGAATTAATTCAAGACGAGGTGGGAATGGCAAACGTGTTAAATGACTTTTTTCAGGGGGTTTTCCCAAGGATGGAGCCTTTGCAGGGGGTATAATTAAAGATTGCAAATTGAACAGGGAAGAAATAGTACATCAGTTGAAAAGAATTAAGCCATCTAAAGCACCAAGGCCAGACGATATTTATCCGAGAGTGCTAGTGGAATGCGCGGAATAATTGGGGGAAGTAATTCACACGATATTTAATTCAACATATAGCACGGGTTGGGTACCAATGGATTGGAAGTTGGCCAACATAACTCCAATTTTCAAAAAGGGAATACAAAGTGATCCGGGTCCGTATAGACCAGTAAGTCTAACATCAGTAATTTGCAAAATAATTGAATCTCTGTTTAAAAAGCATATAATGTTATACTTGGAGGAGGGGGGACTGTTATCAGAGAATCAGTATGGGTTTAGGAAGGGCAGATCCTGCTCTACAAACCTTTTGAAGTTCTATGAAAAAATTACTGAGGAGCTGGATAATAAGAGCAGTGTGGATATCATGTACATAGATTTTCAAAAGGCTTTTGATAAAGTACCTCATGAGGCATTACTGTTTAAATTGGAAAGGCTGGGGATTCAGGGGAAAACATTGATATGGATAAAGAATTGGCTATTGGGTGGAAAGCAGAGAGTGCAGGTAAAAGGAAATTATTCACAGTGGACAGAAGTTATAAGTGGGGTGCCTCAGGGATCAGTTTTGGGACCAATTTTATTTATAATTTTCATAGATGATATATGTCAGGGGATCAAGAATAGAATCATTATATATTTGCAGATGACTTAAAAATATGGGAGACAGTGGATACCAAGTTACAGATAGAGAATTTACAAGGGGATCTTGATAAGATATCCGAATGGGCTGTAAAATGGGTATGTCATTTAATGTAGGGAAATGTCAAGTTCTGCATATGGGTTACAGGAACAGTGGAGCCGAGTACTGTGCAGGGAGTAAAGGTAAAGGAGGGAGAAACAGTCAAGGATCTTGGGATGATAATTCACAGGGATTTTAAAATGGGTCACCAATGTTCAGCTGCGGGTAAAAAGGCTGATAGGTTATCGGAGTATATTAAAAAGACTGTAACTTCAAGGGATAAGAATATAATCTTGCCGTTATGTAAGGGTTTAGTAAGACCACATCTAGAATATGCTGTACAATATTGGGCTCCATATATGAGAAAGGACATAGAATTAATTGAAAGGGTTCAGCACAGAGCTACAAAAATAATAAAGGGGCTAGCAAATTTCGACTATAATTAACGTTTAAGTAAGCTAAATATGTATACACTGGAAAGAAAAAGAAGGAGGGGGGATTTGATTCAGCTTTTCAAGTTTTTAAAACAAGGGGACACAGAGGGCTTAAATTTCAATAGGGATAACAGAACAAGGGGCCATGGGTATAAATTGAATAAGACACATTTTTATCGGGATTTAAGGAAAAACTACTACTTTAATAGGGTAATAGACAGTTGGAACGCGTTGCAAGAAAATATAGTTAATTCAAAGGGAGTGTACGAATTTAAGATGCAATTGGATAGTCAGTGGGAATTGGGGATTTCATAAACAAAGGACCAGCCTTGTTGGGCTTGGGCCTGTAGCTGGTCGTCAATATTTGTATTTGTATTTGCAAAAGAAAACTGTTTTTATTAACCTCTGGTGTATTTTGTATTTAAAATGCAATTTTCTCAAAATCAGTTTTTTGCAATTTTGCCCAAGTCCAAACAGTGATCTATGCACTTAGAATTAAACTGATTATATTTTTAAAATCTTGAATAACTGTTTAAAAGACACGGATAGATATTTTTTTCAGAAATAGTCCAGAACAATAAATAAAAATTTATAAACATAAAAAATTAGACATTTTTATAGAAATATAAAGATAGTAAAATATTTTTGGAAATGAAAACTCATAAATAAATTTCAGAAATCCTCTCCCTATATTGAAAATTGACAGAGAAGTAGGGTCTATAAAAATTTTGTATATCATTGGCTTACAAAAAAATATCAAAATCGTAATACAAAATATATTTGCAAATAAAAATTAATTATTTTCATTGATTATTGCTTAAACATAAGTACTTAAACATCACTAAAAGTAGGTTATATGAAATGAATAATAAGAATTTTGGGATTCTTCTTAAATCTTCGGTTAAATATGTAATGGTATGCAAAATTTTGTTTCTTAAAAATAAATAAAATGTACAATACAAAATATTTTTTAAGTAAAGTGTGTAACTTCTTATTTTAAAATGCCCGGTTAAGTGAAACAAATTATTTTAAAATAAGATAAGGTGATTCCGAACAGATGTCCCACTTAAGGTAAAGACGTTATAAAATAAATTGGGTATTAATAATAAAAACGAGAATGTGTGGCAATACGTAATAGTTATTGTGTATCAATACTGAATAGTTGTTTTGTACTATAATGTAAATTTACCATAGAAATAAATAATAAAATAGTGACAGCACTACATTTGGCCATCTCTCCCCAAGTTCTGGGTGAGATGCCTCACTTACATAGGAGAGATGCAATATCTGTAAAAATGAGTTATTTTAAAACATAAAAGGTTTTAAATGTATATAACATATTAAAAGTAGGTTATTTTAAGAAAATAATACCTTAGCATTAATTTATAAAGTATTGGAATATTTAACAACCATAGACAAGATGTAAAAAGATTTAATAAAGCACATTTAAAATAAAACAAACAAAATCTATAGTAAAACACGCATTACAACTATTAAACTAAAAATTTTGCAACTTTATAGCAAACTAAAAAATAATTCAGTTTGCTATAAAGTTACAAAATTTCTTAATAAAATAATACATTGTAGTCAGAATTGTTCTCGGACCGTACTTCTTTGAGGAAGCGACACCAACGGGGTTCGTAACATGTTCTGTGACAGGCTATCGCTATATAGACATGCTGCAAAACTACGTCATACTACTACGAATTGCTGCAGTGAAATGCACTGAATGACATCGTTTGGATGCAAGATGGCGCATCTACACATATAGCGACTTCCGTTCGCAGGATCCTGGAAGAGCATTTTGGCGACCGCGTCATCCTACGCCACTTTCCATTTCCTTGGCCTCCTAGATTGCCCGACCTCACTCCTATGGATTTCTGAAATCTAGAGTATACATGTGCAATCCGCAAACTTTGCCAGATTCGAAAGACACTCTCAAACGTGATATTGCAAACATCCCTCATGCTATGTTACGTTCGGCTTTAATCTCCACAGTCCCCCGCATGCAATGTGTAATTGCATGTGATAGCACACATATGTAAAATGTGTTATTTCCGCTGTGTGCCATGTGTAATATAAGTTTTTCTTTGTTCGATCTGTGTTGTCATCAGTAATTGGTGTCTTGCCTCTGTCATATGCAAATTTCCTCCGTGCGCCTTTGTGGCTTTGTTGGCCGTTCGCAGAGCTGTTTTTTGTGGGTCCATAACGCGTCCTTTTTTTGTTAGACACGTATCGTTCCAACGCTCTTCAGGGTTTTCGCATGCGTTGAGCATTTTGAGACAAAAAAAAGTGGGCGTTGCCAATCGAAAATTTCCAGTTTCTCTACCTATAACCGTAACCGTCAGTGCCACTTTGTTGTCATTCACAGAATCTCGAGCTCATACCTCTGAATAACTGTATCTGAAACCTCATCTCGATCGATTGAACGGAACGGCCGCTAGAGGTCCATATATCGGCCAAGTTTATATATATACTAGGGGGCCTGCCCCCTGCTCGCTAACGCTCGCCAACCCCCGGAGGATTGCTTCACAATCCTCATTGGTTCGCTGCGCGAACCTATGCTCGCTTCGCTCGCCTCAATGAAGACATGTGTCCTAGCAAAAGGGATTGTTTGCAAAATATGTTACCAAAAAAATGTTTTTCAAATCTAAATTTACTGTATTACAGAAAAAATATATACAGTATCTCTAAAATCAGAATTCAAATGAAAACTTTGTGCAAATTTTGACTCGAAATGTAAGCGTTGCTTGGGAAATTGAATACCCAGCATGTTGTTTGTATGTACATTTTCCCAGCACTCAAACGACCCACACTTTTTCATTGAGTTTGTTGCCGAAAGTTGTTGTGCAAGCGTCTTGTAGAACTATAATTGTTGGCCCTGAAAAGGACCGTTTGTTAAATGGCCCTGAGAAGATCCTCCGCTTTCTTTGATTTATAATTATAAACTGCAACAGCTCGACTAAAATTCTTTTTTTTTTTTCAATAACATCCGATAACGCTATAAATTCAATCGATGCGCGAGACTTCGCGATAAACAAACTGTCGTACAGTGTTGCCAAAACGCGATTAAAAATAACGTCTTTTTTGGGTGCCGCGTAAGAGAATTATATATATATATAAGGGTGCTGACTTCTGGATCGAAAGGTTCCTGGGTCGAATCAGGGGGTAAGATACGGATGTTTGTCTGGAATGAATGTGCGGTATATCTCTAAACGGATTGTGTTTGGAATGTACTGCATATGTATGTGATATGTATACAACCGCAGGGTAACGCAAAGTAGTTCATAAATCCGCCTTTGTTGAACCACGGAACAGACGAATCAATTACGGAGTACCTTCTGAAAACTGCGAACCTCCACATCAGAATTAATAGAAAGTTTATTGATTGTACATGAGCAGTGAGAGAATAAAGTTAAAGGAAGTGACAATACACTTTGTAAATGGTAAATAAATGAGATAGAAGATATAATTTAGTAATTGATACAACTAGGATTTGTAGTTTCTTAATGAGTAATGATCGATTAACGGGCATTAGAGAATAATATAATACGTATTATAAATCTTTGACTTTGAAAAGCCGATGGCAAAAAATTAGATACTAATGATCAAATATGTCTTAAATATATGACATAAAAAGAAACACGCACAAAATGGAGGGAAATTGAGAAATTTTATTGCTTTGCAAAATATAAAGTTTCATGGATTGTGTTTTAAATATTTTTCAAATACAAAATTCAAAATGGATGATAACTGTATAACATGTACCCTCAGTTTAATCAAATGATAAAAAATAAGCTTCTAAAGATTTCGTCCGAAAGTTTTGAAAACAGTTTGGATGGAACATCGTTTTGTACTTTTAGTTGACTCATTCGTGGAGGTTTGGTGAGCTGAAGCCACGCTGAATTCGGTTCTTCATTCCTAGGAAAGCGGTGTCTTCCCATGCCTTGTATAAATCTGTATCTGTTTTAACTTCTAAGCCCATGAAGGTGTCGTAAAATATGAGGCATCCTAAGTTTGCGTTGTTTGATACGAAGATGTCATTTCGTTCAAAGTTGAAAAGACCGCAGCTCATGCGATCAAAAATCAAGTTCTGCTCAGTGCCTCCTTTTGCGTGACGGACAGAAGTACTGCGGGTCAGCAAGGCTACGTTTTCGGTTTCAAATCTGTGAGTCTTGCGGGGTTCTTCGGCATCGGATGATCCTTTGATCTGATCCTTTATAGGATGCTCGATGCGTAGATTTTCTCCTCTTTTCTGTCTCTTAGCCTCCTTCTTGGCTTGCTTTTTCTTTATTCTCTTTTCTCGAAATTTTTTTCTGAAATAGAAGGTTATAATGATTATATTTTCAGATGAAGAACATCAAAGGTTAAAACTGACAGTTTACTAATGTAATGTTTTAACAGGATTGGGTCAGAATCGCGCGGCCGCAAGTTAATCACAGCACTTAATTCTCCTTCGGAAGATGCTCCCATGAAAAAGGCTAAACATTTTCGGGTTGGGTTTTGCAAAGAATCGGGTGCTGTGATTAGCGGATGCTCGATTCTGACGACCTTCAGATTGAAATATGTATTAAAATATTTAATTAACCCTAGCACACTTACATTTGTTTCCTAATCCAGTCGAACATCTCGAAAGTTATGTAAGACGTCTATAAAAATGACGTAAGTAGCACTGAAAAGTACTGTTTGTTTATAAATTGCAGCGGAAGATTCCTCTACAACAAAAAATCGCTTTAATCAATCGTATAATCTCGCTTGATCAAAGTTTTAAAAGGCGCTTGTTAGCAGTTTGACGAACGAAATATGAATGAATTAATCTTTTAAGAAGCGATCTTGTTTCCCTACAACAATGTTTGATTAATAATTGAAAACTGATGCTGTTGTAATTCTATTGTTTAAAACGATTCAAAAATACATTTATTGTTACAATTAAAAACATTTCACATTGTTAACTAATTAAATACACACACACACACATATATATATATAATTTCAAGAACACAGGAATTTCCAAAAAAATTCCAATAAAAGTCTTAAAAAATGAAGAAATGTTGGTGGATCAGGGCGTTATCAGGGAGGAGCCTGACCCAAACAACATAAAATGGTGTTTTCTACATATGAGCAGCATTAGGCTGAAAAAATTGCTCATACACTCCCCCCAAACACCACCAAAAGCAAGTAAAAGAAAAACAAAACAAAATACCAAAAGGATACTTATAATACCATTATTAAAAAAAATCATTTCTTCAAATAAAAGAGTTAAAATTTCCAATCAACACATAATTTTACCTTATATTACCGTTATTCCCAAATTTCATAAAAATCCTATTACATTCCGTTACATCACCTGTGGTAATAACTCTTATATGATTAAACCTGGCTTTCTACTATTTAAATATTTAAAAGTTATCATTGCTGCCATTTTTGATGAAGGCTTTACCTGGATTATATGTGATAATAACAAGGTTTTGAATTTTTTGGATAAAAATATTATTAATGAAATTCAGACCTATGATTTTAAAGACCTTTTTACCAGCATACCACTGGACAAATTGAGAGATGTTTTGAACTATTACTATCATGATTTTAAAAACTTAATTGATCTGGATTTTGAGGAATGGGAATTTTTGGTTAATTATTGTATTTTTAATAATTTTATTTTTTATGGTGAGCATATTTACACTCAAGTTAAGGGTATACCCCAAGGTTCTAATTTTTCTTCCATTCTTGCTAATTTATTTCTTCATTATTTTGAAAAAAAACTTTTGCCATCAGATAAATACTGCTTTTAGATATATTGATGATTTAATTGTTTTTAATAATAGCAACTTTTCTAATATTTGGAAATCCATCTATCCAGACGAACTTTCTTTGATTAAAACCAATCTGGATAACAATAACACTGATTTTCTAGACATAAAAATTTCTGTTTCATCCGGCAAAGTTGATATTAATGTATATGATAAACGCAGCGATTTTAAATTTACTGTCATTAAATTAATATTTTGGGACTCCAATATCTCTAAAAGAATATACTACAACACAATAGCTGGTCAACTGGTATGTTTCAAAAAAATTTGTAATTCTGATTCAAACTTTTTATTACAATGTAAATATCTAAAAAACACACTTCTCAATAACAAATACCAGTATTCATTCTTTAATAATATTTTTGAAAGGTTTATTAATATCAACACCTACACAACCCATGAATAGCTATTTATGAATATATTTTTAAATAGGGGCTGGGGATTTTCATATTATTTTTATTTTTCTGCTTTTTTTTTTTTGACTCGTTGCATTGGATGTATGATGTTGACATATAAGTTATATTATTTAATTGATGGCATTTGGTGGTAATTTTAGGCTTGTTGTTGTTGATATCCCGGCTGCGGCTTCGGGTTTCATTTCGTTTTGTTCCTGCTCCGTTTTGGTATTTTGTTTTGTTTTTCTTTTACTTGCTTTTGGTGGTGTTTGGGGGAGTGTATGAGCAATTTTTTCAGCCTAATGCTGCTCATATGTAGAAAACACCATTTTATGTTGTTTGGGTCAGGCTCCTCCCTTATGACGCCCTGATCCACCAACATTTCTTCATTTTTTTTATCATTTTTTAAGACTTTTATTGGAATTTTTTTGGAAATTCTTGTGTTCTTGAAATTATATTGCTTACCATGCTATGTATGCAGCTTCAGCGCGCTTGCATTGGTAGTTTCGAGTTTCTGTTTCTGGTTATTGCACCCCGTCTGTTTGGTTTTTTTGGTATATATTTTGTATTTTGTGTGTTATGTAACTATTATTTTATTTATTTTATGCTATATATATATATTATATATATATATATATATATATATATATATATATATAGTCTATTAGAAAATTCAGAATTCTATATCCGCCATTTTTACTGAAAATGGATGTATACACAGGAATATTCGTTATCACTCCAAACTTAAAATCAACTTCTGTAGTAGTCACCTTAGAAAAACTTTCAGCAGAAGTACGACGAATAAGAAATGAATTATATGCATGGATACATCATATATGCATATTTGCGTCCGAAGTAAGTTATAGAAGCGATGTAGAAGTTAAAATGGTATTAAAAATTATTGTCTGTACTCTTAAACGATGCTAGCATTCTGTTATGAAAATTTTTTTCAATCAACCAATAATTAATTCAATCAGAGCAACGGCTGTAATTCTGTTGGTATACCATATAAATTGTAAGTTACGCTATAGTGAAGCTCAAACAAGAATGTAGTCGACCTTGGTCAGTTGATTTCTGAAAAGATGTGAAAGTGCATTTGGATAGAGAGATATTTTAACTGACTGCAGCAGTACAACGGGCTATTGGCAACGGTCCAGGATCAATTTCCAAGGGAAAGATCCGAGGGCAACACCACGTAATTTGAAGCACGGTGAGATGACGAGGAAAATGAATTCGGAGAATATTGATACTCTCAAAACCATGAATGGCGGTCGATGGGGATGCTTTCCCTTTGACAACTCAATTTAAATGTCACCAATTGCGACATTAACGATACATAGTCAGCTCTCGCATGAAGGGAATTAAGTCACGTGGTTTCGAACGAGCCTATTCTTTAAATTAGATTATAGGTTAGAACATAAACCAAACACTTCCACAGTTGGTGACTATTGCGCGAATTATGACTCGAAGTTTATTGTTCGGTGTCAAAAGCAATAATAGTGATAACGAGTTTGTTTGGGGAAAACCATCCACGGCGATTGCTAATCGTGTGTTTGATATGACAATCCTACTAACAACTTTCACCCCGATTCCAAAATCAATTAAAAATGTTATAAATGCTCATTGATCTTGCTCTGACGTCGTCGGCTGATGCAATCGCAGCGCAAAGCTGAGTCACGAAAATGCGCACTGCAGCTCACATTGAGTCTAGCTCTGGCCTCCTTTGTGTTTGCACAACGTTTGAGGTGTCATTTGTTTCGTCTCTTTACGCTTTATAAGAGAAATAAAACTTAAATACTTTATACTTGTTTAGATATCGGACTTCAAAATGTGTAAATTTCACAAAAATATTCAAAACGTTCAAATATATGGTACATTCCATCTCAATTCAAGCAGAAGACGGGAGGGGTTACCTTCATAGATGTTTTTGAATTTAAAATATGTTAAAATTCAGGTAAAAGTAAGAAACGCGCATTTTTTTTTGTTCAAAAAAATTCCTGGCCAGAGATACAGGCCACCAAAGGTGGGGCCGCGGGCGCCATTTCTCACTTGCTATTTTCGGCAAAATTTTAAACGCTCTATCTCTGAAACGATTCAAGCTATTTTGTTGCGGTTTATTTAATTTGAAAGATAATATCTTTCTAATCAAAATGATATCCTTCGTTTATAAATATGTTTCCAAGTTCTCTTGCTGTAGCCTTCTAAAGTTGTTAAAAAAAAAAAAAATGCTAATTCCAAATTTTTTTTACTGTTGATCAATTCTATAGAGCCGACCAACCGGTCTAGTGGTCAAGGTGTTGGCCTCTGGATCGGAAGGTTCCTGGTTCGAATCCGGGGTTAGGGCATGGATGTAAATTGTGCTGTCGTTTTTTAGGGACAATGATGGTCCACCCACTGGGTGCCCCACCACTTCTGGCCTTGTATAAGGCTAAAATGACCTCGGTCAACTCTGTACTTTGTATTGTATTGTATTTGTATTTGTCTTCGCAATTGTACTGCCTTGCCATTGGAAAAAAAATACTATAGAGTATTACATTCCCTGTAAAGGAGAGTTGCTACTTTTGAGTTTAACAGGTTTTATAAACAATGTTCCTTTTTTAGGTTCCGTAGATGATTTTTTTATGCATTTAAAAAAATTTTATTTATCTCAAAAACAGCAATCTAAAAAATTTTGGGGATTTACAGTTGTTTTACCCCACACTAATGGAAAGGATGCCAGCGGATTTGCATAAAATCCGATTAATTGTTTGGGGTTGTTTTTCGTGGTATAGCCTGAGACCATGCAGACGCTTGGAGCGGGTGAGAAAATCTAATTTGATATACACTACCCTACAATAATGGACCGAACACCAGCGGATTTGTATAAAATCTAACTACTTGTTTGGGGGGTGTTTTTCGTGGTATGGCTTGTACCTTTGCAGGCTGTTCCTGGTCAAGCGAGCGCCGACCCCTACATGAACATTTTAGACAGTCAGGTTCTTCCTACGCTCTGTCAATTTTATGGAATGGACGAATGTTACTTCCAGGACGACAACGCTCCATGTCATGTTGCAGCCTCTGTCAAACAGTGGTATCGAGATGTGGATGTAAAACGTCTTCCCTGGCCTGCTCAGAGTCCCGACCTAAACCCCAAAGAATATTTGTGGGACGAGTTAGAGCGACGCTTACGAACCACGGAAGCACGTCCGAAATCTACAACTGAGCTAGCGATATACTTGCAGCAGGAATGGACACAAATACCCATAGCTGTGAATCAAAACCTTGTTGAAAGTATGCCCAGAAGGGTTGCAAGTGTAAATGTAGCACGTGGGGGACCATCCCCATATTAAAGCATGCATTCTTCCCCTTATACCATCGCATCTTGTTGTCCGGTCCATTATTGTAGGGCCTATCAACCGGTATAGTGGTTAAGGTGTTAGCATCTTAATCGGAAGGTTCCTCGTTCGAATCCGGGTCCGGATGTTTGTAAGCGTATGGTGTAGAGGCGGTTGGTGCACCTTAAATCTATCGTGGCCGAAAGTCCTCAGGTTGGGTTGGTGTGGAAGTTTGGAGAGTGGTGTGCCAGCTCAGGTGTTGCTTCGTCATCTGACCGTGGTTCAAAATTACGAGGCGTTTTCCTAGGATCTTTCCCTTAAGGCAGTGTTTCCCAAACTTTTGACGTATGTGTACCCCTTGTATAATTTTCGTAACGCTGAGTACCCCTCGTCAAATAAAAAAATAAAAAATAAATGGATGTATTTTAACAACAATCAAAATGTGTTTTTTTTTTTTTTTTTGTGTGTGTGTGTGTGTGACATACACAAAATAGTTAGAAAAGAGAAATAAAATTATTCATAATAAAATATAAATAAAAGTTTTATTATAAATAACGTTTATTTGGATCAATGAGAAGGGTGAAATTGTTTGTGCTGAGATAACAGATAGTCATAATTTGGTTCCCTGGTTGTTAATTTTAATCTGAGATGTGGTTCCACGTCCAATAGTATGTTCCTTTTTTTCGACTTAATGGCTACAAATGCTGTAAAAGCAACTTCACATAAATATAAAGTTGGAAAAGGCAAGATGTATTTTAGAACTTTTTCTGTTAAAACCGGATATACAGGTTGCATTTGAAACCACAATGATGTTAATGTACTCTCCTTATATTTATTTTTCAAGAATCCGTCTGAAGCCAATTCCAACAATTGCTCTTCTTCCGCATGCGACACATCTTCTGGCATGGATGTTGTGTTAATGTTAAACGGATATCTTATCCATTCAATATTTTTGGTTAAATCAGGGAAGTAGTTTTTCAAGCCCAATTGCAAACTCTCCAAATGCTGCGTTATGCATTTCAGAGTATCAGCGTCAATTTTAGTAGTCGAACGTGTTATAAGCTCATGAAGAGAGTTTGTCTATGATCTATGATAAAGAAGCTGGGTATGATTACTTCCCATTTCTTCGCATATTTGCAAAAAAAGTCGTACATTCAAAGGACGGTTTTTAATGTAGTTAACGATTTTCACGCTTTCATCCAGAACTTTCTGTAGATCAGCGGGCATCTTACGTGTTGCCAAATCCTCTCTGTGTATGCAACAATGATTCCAACACATCTATTCCAATCAATTTTTTTCTCTCTCACGTTGGGTTGGCGTGGAAGTTTGGAGAGTGGGGTGCCAGCTCTGGTGTTGCTTCATCATCTGACCGTGGTTCAAAATTACGAGGTGTTGTCCTCGGATCTTTCCCTTAAGGGACTGATCCCGGACCGGTCGTCAATAGCCCGCTGTGTTGCTCTAGTACGACGTTAACTAAAAAATTACCAATTACCAATTTTTTTCTCTAGCATAAATTTTTTCATGACATTAAATATATCTTCTCCTGTTGTGTGACCTAATAAAGGCTGGCAAAATAAAAAGGCGTCATGAATTTCTTGATTTTTTTCATTCTAGCAAACGCTATAAGATTTTCAAAATTCGCAATATCAGTAGACTCATCGACTTGCAATGCATAATAACGACTTTGAGAAATATTAGATAATCAGTCCACCAAACTCCTGTGCAACGCGTACCCCCACCAAACTCTTCCCGTACCCCTGGGGGTACGCGTACCACATTTTGGGAAACACTGCCTTAAGGGATTGATCCCGGACCGTCGTCAATAGCCCGCTGTGTTGCTCTAGTACGACGTTAATTAAAAATTACCAATTACCATTATTGTTGGGTTGTGTATGTTCGGAGCGATGGACATTTGATGTGTGAAAGTAAAACAGTCTAGAACTAATTTCTTTCTCTCTCAAATTCACCATATGGCCTCACTGACGTATCCTACGCCTTAAACTTAGCGGTCGTGTCCCGACACAGCCCCGTCCTTCCTTTATTTTAAATATCAGTTGAAGCCCAATTAAAACCTTTCAACTTTTCTCCCAGGATGCACCATTTGTTTTAGTACCTACGTTGTTACTTGACATCAGAGTAAGTGATGCAGTGTGTAGAAATTGAATCATTGCAGAGGATTTATTCTCTGAAATATTTTGTGAAGGTCACACACATTTTAATTAATTTTGAGTGATGCTCTTCTAACTTTGCAGACTGGTTTCACAGAAATAATTTTATTTTATGAGTGTTATTAATTTATAGTCTTCAAGTGCGTTTCATTTCCTCAGTGTTCAAAGAATCCCTGTAATAGGTCAGCACTAAATAATGTAAGAATTTTTTTTTTCATTACTAAAATTGATGCATGGTAAATTTTGACATCGCAGCCATACACATTTGTTGAAAACTGAGAGGCATTTCTGGCTAGTTATTTACAGGTGTAACGCTAATGGTAATTTTAGTTAACGTCGTACTAGAGCCACACAACGGGCTATTGACGACGGTCCGGGTAATTGTAATAAAAAAAAATGGTAATTTTTAGTTAACGTCGTACTAGAGCAACACAACGGACTATTGACGACGGTCCGGGATCAGTCCCTTAAGGGAAAGATCCGAGGACAACACCTCGTAATTTTGAACCACGGTCAGATGACGACAGGGGTAACGGTAGTGTCTATTCGGCGGTACATATTTCCTGTACGTATTCATTCGCCGACCAACCGATTTAGTGGTTAAGGTGCTAGCCTCTAGATCGGAAGGTTCCTGGTTCGAATCCGGGTCCGGGCATGGATGTTTGTAAGCGTATGGTGTAGACGCGGCTGGTGCACCTTAAATCTGTCGTGGCCGAAAGTCCTCACGTTGGGTTAGCGTGGAAGTTTGGAGAGTGAGGTGCCAGCTCAGGTGTTGCTTCGTCATCTGACCATGGTTCAAAATTACGAGGTGTTGTCCTCGGATCTTTCCCTTAAGGGACTGATCCCGGATCGTCTCAATAGCCCGTTGTGTTGCTCTAGTACGGCGTTAACTATAAAAAAAATTACCTTAATTACCTTACCTGTACGTAACGTCAATTGTCTTGAATTTCGAATAGGATTTAAGCATCAATTCAAATCATAAGAATAAATTCCGAATTGATAAATGAGAGTTGATTGGTCATAATTTGTCATTTCTCGTGTTTATTAATTTATAACAAAAACTTTTTTTAACTGTCAAAACAAAGTCAAAAAAATTAATAAGAACAATTAACAAGTCTTTATTTTTAAATTGATGGTATTGGTAATTTTTAGTTAACGTCGTACTAGAGCAACACAACGGGCTATTGACGACGGTCCGGGATCAGTCCCTGAAGGGAACGATTCGAGGACAACACCTCGTAATTTTGAACCACGGTCAGATGACGAAGCAACAGCTGAGCTGGCACCCCACTCTCCAAACTTCCACACCAACCCTACGTGAGGACTTTCGGTCATGACAGATTTAAGGTTCACCAGTCGCCTCTACACCATACGCTTACAAACATCCATGCACTGACTCGGATTCGAACCTAGTTCTATTGCTTATGGAAAGACACACGAACAGACGGATCCATCAACATTTACTCAACGTAGTCCTCTCTGACATAAAACATTCGTCCTGCCATTATAAGCTTGAAGAAGCAGCTTTTTTATATGCCAGCCCTGCATACAACACAGTGAAAAAAGTTCCAAGACAAAAGTTCAGGTAACACCTGAACTGGAACCCCACTCTACAAACTTCCACACTAACCCAACTTGAGGACTTTCGGCCACGACAGATTTAAGGTTCACCAGTCGCCTCTACACCATACGCTTACAAACATCCATGCACTGACTCGGATTCGAACCTAGTTCTATTGCTTATGGAAAGACACACGAACAGACGGATCCATCAACATTTACTCAACGTAGTCCTCTCTGACATAAAACATTCGTCCTGCCATTATAAGCTTGAAGCAGCAGCTTTTTTATATGCCAGCCCTGCATACAACACAGTGAAAAAAGTTCCAAGACAAAAGTTCAGGTAACACCTGAACTGGAACCCCACTCTACAAACTTCCACACTAACCCAACTTGAGGACTTTCGGCCACGACAGATTTAAAGTGCACCAGCCGCCTCTACACCATACGCTTACAAACATCCATGCACTGACCCGGATTCGAACCAGGAACCGTTCGATCTAGAGGCTGTCTTAACCAACAGACCAGTTGGTCGGTGTCAATAAAGAAATTAATATGTTATGGGACATTTCATTAATTCAGCAGGTGTTGTAATATTTGAATCGATTTTTGTAGTAGCCAAAAGAAAATTCGTTTCCAGATTTTTATCAGTCAAGTGGATTCCTATTCGATTTCTTGATTGAAAAAAAATGCGTTCACCAATTTTTCTCACCCCGGCAAGAAAAGTGACAACTCAAAATTGCAGAAACATCATCTCGAAAGAATACTATTATACTTGTTTTGAAATAGTGCTAGTTTCTTTTAAATTTTAGGTAAGTATTTATCTGGTAACTTCTATTGTATTCTACAGAATAGTAATATTACACGCTGGGGCACCTCAGACATATTTTTCATTGACGTACATCAAAATTTTTTTTTGTTTCGACTTGTTTCATTTTTCTTGCCGGGGTGTGATATGTGCGTATATCTGACACCCCAGCTGTTTTGTTGTGCGTATGAACAATTTTTAAAAATTGCTATCGTGTGACTTATTAAAGTTAAAATAACACATGGTGAGGCGGGCCGCGGTTTCAGTTCATGCTCTAGGGTTAGTTTCTCTACGCGGTGAACGTGAAGCAGAGTGAAACGTTTTGTGCACACATTTAAAATACACATTGTTTTTGTACGCAATTTGAAAATGTTTGAAAGGTGTTTACTCGTATCAAGAATTTACGTGTTGCATAGTTTCGAAGGATTTTATACTTGAACGAAGTATTATTAATTTTTTTACTGCCAGAATATGCCAGTTCTTAATATTAGAACTTAGCTTAAACATACTTTGAGAGGCTTTATAGTTTCAATTTAGATGATCCGAATGAAATTATGCAGGATCCAGAAAAAGCTCTCAAAATATTAACGAAGGCAATATTCCATCAGTGTATCATAGTATTTTTAATTTGTCTTGAGATTAAAAAATTATAACACGTAATTGAATTTAAATCGATAAAATATGTTTGATCAATATAATCTACCAAATCAAGATAGTTTTTAAATTATTTATTTTGAATTATGCTTTTTAACGAAATAATATACATATTTCTTATTGTTTTAATTCATTCCCGCTTTCAACTACTGAAAATAATTTTCTTTCAACAGAAACATAATTAGTATGATTATTCCTAATATAAATGCTTGGACACGAACAGACAAATATAGTCCAAGAACGCGAACATAAAAATAAGTGCAACTAGTTTTTCGAGAGAACTGTTTTGCACGAAAAGGAAGAAACTGAAAACTAAATGTTTGCTTTTCACAAGTTTTTCCAATTCTAATTTACTCACTCATGAAACAATAACACTGACAAAAAGGCGCTCCGCAATTTCAAAAACAGAACTATCCAATATCAGGCTCCCATTCCCAGCCAAGTCACGTCGTCGCAAACCCAAAGAACCTACTACTTTCTCTCATTCATTAAATTTGCTTGTTATTGCACATTCCCTACAAGGCATTTTCTTTGACAGCACTTGGCAAAAATTTCGATTTTATTGGCTCGCCGCACTTTTCTCGAGGAGTCGACATTCGCAGCTTCTGATTCGCTCTTTCCATATATGGTCTTGCATTCCAAATTTGGGAACCCCGTTAACCAAATATGGCTACGCCGCCGAGAGCACGTGAGACATCGATGGTTCTTTAAACACTATAAACACTACACGTCCGAGTGTAGAGGGACCGAGGACTCCACGGGACGTATGACTTGGGAAATTGAAGCGATTGACAACACGGTTTGGGTTTCACGTGTCCGGAATTGTCCTCCGTTATCGGCGAGGACTATCTTTTTTCTCTGCGTGCTGTGTAGCTGTATCCAAGCGCGCTTTCACCAGTGACGACGTACGTAACCGCGGAGTGACGAAATACTCGTACTCGATGGAAATCAAACGTGCTGGTCCCTCGTGCGCGATCGGCCAGCGAAAGGGTTGAATGATTTTGACGAGCTGTTATTATGCAAAGTACATTCAGGGACAGGGGACGTGATCTTGCGTTTCACCACCATCCGAAAGTGGAGGACTTGTCTGAGGATCCGATGGTCATAGGAATGAGTAGTGAAAGTTATGCTAACGGCCACGATAGCGAGGGCTACGATCTGAACTCTCGCGAAGGTTCCTCTTCTGGTGGCGGAGTTTCGAAAAAGTCCATGCCAGCGAACGGGAAAAAGACCAAAGGACGGGTCAAAATCAAAATGGAATTTATCGACAACAAACTGCGACGATACACGACTTTCAGCAAGAGAAAAACTGGGATTATGAAAAAGGTTAGTTTCGTTGCACTCGAATAAAAGACTGTTTACTTTATATATTGTGAATAAACTATCGATTAAACGCAATTTAGTCATCGTCTGTGAGTATTAGAAAAGTTTCACGATTGTGGAATTTGAAGTTTTTTCATTTTTCCACATATCTTGGCCATGTGCGTATGCATCTGCTAACTGAGGTGGACTTTGGTTGCTTCTGAAAGGTTTGCTATGCATCTTTGGTTTGTGTTGTACATCTTCAATGATGATCACGTTTTTACTCAACTGTATTTGTGAGTTGTGGTCGTGCTGTTTGCTGAAATCAATGCTGATTCTCCTATGCCCTCTATGACATATAAATTTTATAATAAATGGAGCCAATGTTTAGGTTGATACAATTGTTAAATAATTACAGCTGCAGTTTGTTATAAAATGACAAACTTCTATGACTATTGACTATATGGAACTTGTTTTTTTCAAACATTTTATAACGAGAAATTTTGCATTTCTATTCACGTAAACATAATTAAGTGTCTCCATGTTTTGATAATGGAGATTCTACATTTCTAGATATTCCTTCAAATACATTTACTGTATCTTCAGTTATTAGATTAATTCACAGCTATCCTATCATTTTCTTGTTTTACAAGCTATCAAAAATCTTGCATGTTTCTTGAGAACCATACAGCACACATACAATGATAAAAGTTTAGAACATAACTTTACAAACAGATTCATAAAGCCTGCATTACAATTTAAATGAAATGATCAAAGATTTAGAGAAGTGATTTCATTCATCAAATAATTATGAAAGTTTATTAAATGCAGTATAGTATACTAATGGTACTAATTTAAAAAAATGTTCAGTCTAATTTTGCAACACATGTTTAGTCTGCTACAAACATGCAATTAGCTATCACATATTCGTGACTAAAGTCTTAACAGATTTTTCAAATGTCAATGAAGATGAAGATTTTTTCATCAATATAGGTAGGTAAAATTATCACAGTTGGTAAACATCTATTTCTTTCCTCGCATTTCTCTTATATTTTCATGTTTGATTATAATTTTTCAATGGTTAATATCACACACAATATGTTATTAGTATATATGCTTTTGTTCTAATTAATTAAATTTCATTTCTGACTTTTTAAATGTTTTTTATACATCTTACCTGTACTTGGTAATAATTTTATGGGTAGAATTTATAAATAAAGAACAGATCTTGAAGTACTAATTGCACCTATAGTACATATTTAGGGACAAAAATTAATATTGCAATGAAAAGCCATTTGCAACTTTGCATGTATACTTTAATACATTTTTATGACTACTAAAATAAATGGTAGTGAATTGAAAATGATCAGCTATTTACATTTGTTCTGATGACATTCAATTAAGAATATCTGTAGGCCATGTTGTGTATCTGGGAATATTTAACTAGGTTACATCAGTAATACTAAGGTGCCATTATTTTCTGCAAAAAATATTTATTTAGAATCATGAAAATTCATAACATTCCATTTTGTGTATAGTTTAAAATTCTATTTTGATGTATGGGAAATGTATGTTTCTACCAAGCACATTTTTATCGCAATGCATAGTTGGAGTATTTTGACTAATGTTGATCATTGCTATGGTATGCAGATTTGAAATCAAGGCCTCTCTTTGAGAAAGACTTCATTGTTGAACGTGACAAAATTTCTCAGATTGCCATGAAAGTGCATTATTGACTTGTATTTTACTGCAATATTTTTAAACTAGCGTGCATATTACTTCCTAATGATATTTAATAATTGGTAATAAGATGCAAATGTTTTGTTAAAGGTGCATAGAGTTTCTGACTGATGGATGTTGGGATACAAGAATTTTGTCCTTTTACGCTGTTTTATTTTAGAAGTTCAGGTTAATTTTCAATGCGCAATTCGTGTCACATTTGATTTATCTACAAGCCTTTGATTAGGAACATTAAAATTAGAATTGTATTTTTGCATTCTTCTGGGCCAGATTGGAACAAAATCAGCAATAAATGTTTTGAGATTCTAATGATAATTTATTGATTGTCATAAAAGTTTGACTAGTTGATTCTTGGTATAAGTCGGTGATTTTCAACCAGTGTGCCACAAGATAAATATGGTTGTGCCTTTTGAAGGATGAGATCTCTTAAATTTAGGAAGATGTACAAATGTGTTCATATGTAATTGCACGTTTTTCTCGTAAATATTTTTGGAGTATTTATTTTTATTACAAAGAACCAAAAATTCTTTTATCAAGCCACTTTAAAGCAAATAGGGTAGGGGATTACTGTTTTGTATATCAATCGAAACAATACCAATTTTTAATGTCGGATTGGCTAAAAAATAACGTACTTTTTGGTGTGCTGCAGAATTTGAGCAATTAGTTTGTATCATCGAATTTTTAAAATTGAAAATTGTTGATGGTATTCACAGTCTTTATTATTTTAGTGGCTTCAGTTAAAAACAAGTACAAGGTGTTTTTTTTAAAACTGACACTATTCAGAGCCACCTGTAGCTCGATCTAACAACCGAAATGGCAACAAACTCGGTATGGAGACTAATGATGACATGGGAAGTAGGATTCCATGAAAATAAATGGTTCCAAAAATCGGCGATAGGGGTATTTATACCGTTGTACAAACTAATGTTCTGAACTCACAAAGAGCTGTGGATGCATTGCACTGATAAAGATAATACAGCTTTACCAGTAATGCACGTTATGGTAATTCGAGTCGCATATTCACTTGAGCTGGCTCACCTCATCTGAAATTTTTTTTTCAGAGCTGTCTATATGTTTTATAGCCTAAATTACTGATGCTGTGTCGCATACGAAAGCTTAAATTTGCATTTTGCTTTGATACCCGTGTTGTATGCTAATTATTGGTATAGTAAGCTACAACATAAGCCATAAATACCACTATCAGGGATTTTTTGAACTAATTTTTATTTTACTGAATCCTACTTCCCTTATCATTATTAGTGTCCATACCGAGTTTGGTGCCATTTCAGTTTAGATCGAGCTACAGGTGGCTCTGAATAGTGTCAGTTCAAAATAATCACCTTGTATTAAATAGTTGAATATATATATATATATAAAAATAGGAATATATATTTATCCCAAATATTTTGCACTCCAGGAATCCCCAAGCAATCTTTCTGCTTTCATCCCACTACTCTGTTCCCCAATCCCTCTTTCTTTACATTCAAGGCATCTCTTATTTGAGATTGTCTTGTGTTTGGTGCAGCTGGGCCAAATAGGACCCTTGCACCACAAAAGCTCATTCTACCAACCCAAGTATTTATGTGACTATTAAATATAAAAATATCCTCATGCTCATTCCAGGCTTATGAATTGTCCACTCTTACTGGCACACAAGTTATGCTCCTGGTTGCAAGTGAAACCGGCCACGTTTACACATTTGCCACCCGCAAGCTCCAACCCATGATAACGAGCGAAGCTGGAAAAGCTCTCATTCAGACTTGTCTAAACTCCCCTGACCTTCCACCTGGGCCTGGTGCCTCGGTCCTTGACCAAAGAATGAGCGCAACAGGTTTTGAGGAAACAGATCTCACATATAGCGTTGCGGACGACTGCGAGAAGGTAAGCATATTTTTATTTGGAGATTGAAGCTCGGTTCTCTGCTTGCATTTATATGGTTAGGCTCTGGTGCGGTGGCATTTGAATCGCGTGGTGTCTGATATCTGGTGTAATAGGGCCTTTTGCTGTCTGTCTATACCACAGGAATTGTTCTCGATTCCAAGCCAGGGTGGTCGCAGTCGTTATAGAAACAGGAATTGTTCATTTTGAGTAGTGGTGAATGTCTTATGTTTGGTCAAAATTGACCTGAAAGATCGGTAGTTTACCAGTAAATATCTTGGCAACAGGTAAAAAGCTTAAATATATTTTGTCATTATATGCACCAATGTGACAAACTTGAATCGAATTCTTCCATTACCCTCATGTAGGATAATGTCTGTTTCTACAGGAACAGACAAGGGCAGACTTTGTATCAGAAGCAGTTGCCTCAATAGACAAACAGTAGGTTGTGTCGATTATGTTAAAAGTAAATAAAAGTTGGCTGGTTTTGAATTAGTATTCATCGGTTTAGGGGACAGGTTCAACACATTAACAATATGCTTTCTCTATTAGCTTCTTAAGGTTGGATTTTGGCTCCAAATTAATTGTTTAGTGCTGGAAGTAACAAAGGATTTTCTGAGTTGACAAAACAAAAAACTTGCCTACCGCACAAAATTGCCTCATACATGATTTTGTATACTATTCCTTTTCTTTGGCAAACTTTCTCCTTTTCAAGAAGTGGACTCCCCAAAGTCATTTGTCTTCTCACGAGGGCCACATTACATATAAAGTAGTGTTAAAAGTACAAGATTCATCTTGGTAAATATTTTTAATTTTGATGGTACAGAGAGTAACCTCAAGATATGCACTTTTTGGGAGACCAGAAAAAATGCACAATATGACAATAATCGAAAAAAAAAACTTGTTTATTAGAAATAAATTTACACAAATTATACACTTGAATAGTCTACTTTTTTTTATAAATTTAAAATTATATATTTTCTAAATGACGGACTAAGTGGTGGGTTCACATTATGCCTCATAGATTCTAGGCACATTCATTGCAGATGGATAAGCATCAATCCCTTGCCCCAGATTCGAACCAGGGACCTTTCAGACCAGAATTTATCTAGTTTAAAAATTTTTAAAACTTGCAAGTTAAACACCAAATTGAAGGTAGGCCCCTGTTAAATAATGTTTAGCATTTTTGAAACCGGAATTCCTTCTCATTTGTACTTCTGATGCACCTAATTTTTTCGTACCAATTCAATTCAGAATAACTGTTTGAAACTAGTGGACTTAAAAGCTCCCAATTCTACAGAAACAGATTAAAATTTCATCTGCAAACTAAAAGTTCATCAGTGGACACACAAAAAAAAAACGTTCTAATCGAATGCCTGATATAATGAGGGGTTACTGTACTTGAAAAGGTAGAAAGATCCTTAAATGTTCTTGAATTTTTAACTTTGATTTTCAGTCAACAAGTTTTAGATTTCTTGCTATTTGTTTCCATGTCTATGCCAATGTTTGGGGCCTTAAAATAGAGACAGTTTGAGTCTTTGAAAAATAGACATCAGAAATGTTCTAGAATCTTCTCTGATTATACATGGGACAATGGTAAAGGGTAGAACCATGTGTAAAGATGTCAATCACTTTTTGCTAGTGATTTACTGCCTGTTCAATGTTCACTTGACAGGTAATACTTAACATGATTCTCAATTGAAGATTGACCCAAATCAAGTAACCACTTTGAGATATTTTGGAAGGTACCCCATCCAGTTTATAATTTTTATTGGAAAAAGTGAAAAACACTCATTTTTCAGTCTGTCTATTCAAAGTTCTAAGTAATCAATATTTTAAACATTTTACAACACTTGTTTACTTCACCTATCATTTAATAATAATTGAGTGAATTTGGGACACAAAATTTATCTTCAGGTTTATCCTTGTTTATCAATTTTTACCATTAGTAACCAAAACACAGTATCTAACTTGGTCAATTATAATCGAAACTTCAATTTGTTGACTTAAAAGCTAAGAGAGATAATTTAAGGTTGGAGTAACTGGTGATTTTCTTTCTGAAATCTGTTTTGAGGGGTTTTGGATTTACTGTTTGCATATTTAGCAAACAGATGACCAAGTTAGCTGTTAATTTTTATTTCTACTTTGCCAACATGGCTGGCAGTTCTGTGTGAAATGATTGCTCAGTGAATTGTAGTGTCTTATATAATCCTAAGAACTTCTGCATTTGAACTGCAAATTATGTTCAGTAATCTCTGGTGATAAAGGTGACTGCTGATACATTTCTCTAAGGGTTGTTGATATTGTCAGTATAAAACCAGTGCTTTCTCCAATACATTCACATTCTGTTGTGCTATAAAGACACTGAAGCCTCTGGCTACACTGTGTTAAAACTTCACATTGAAATGATTCAGGAATTTTATACCACTGTGGGCAATTTCATTTCCCTTTTTGTGTTATTTCTTAATTTATTTGGAATTTATGAATTGTTTACAAAAATATTTATTACTCTTGCATCTGCTAAATCATTGGGATATAAGTAAAAATAATGCTAATGTAAAAGTATCCACTGTTAAATACTTTTTTAATTTATGGTTTTCAAATTGCATGGTATTCAAACTTGTGTTAGCTTGCATTTATGTTGGATGAAGTTAAAGCTGACTTTTGCCATTGAAAATAACTTACGATAGTACAGGCAACTATGTAAAGAGGGACACCTCTTAAGCCAGAATTTTGTTCTGGAAATGTTGAATCTAACTTGTCATACATTATATCAAAAGTTTGTCTTTCCTTGTTGCTTTCTTGGCCAGTAAGAATGCATCTAAAAGCGTTTTAAGTATCCTTGATAACTTAAGGAATTTTTGCACTGCTAGGTTTTTGGTAAAATGGAGTTGTCCAGATACCGCCACTTTTTCTCACCTTGCTTGTTTCCTTTAATTAAAAGGGATTAATTTTTGCCTTTTAAGTAGATTTCACCACTACAACTAAGCATTCAGATTTGGTTAATGAATCTAATTTCAAGCCATTTGTATATACTTGAAATACTGTTGGTGTTTCATCTGTGAAACTTTTGAAGCATGATGCTGAGGAAAATAAATTCTATTTTGTAGTTTGTCTAAACTTCGGGATTATATTTGTAGTTTGCAAGCCTGAATCACGGAAGCTTGGTCTCATGGCTGTTACCTCCACTTGTATCTTCATTGGATTGAGTTTTGTTTCCCCTATCCAATGCTTTTCTTCATGAAGTGTCTATTGTAGATATTTTCAGTACTGTCGTGGACAAAATTATACATTGAGCAAGGTTTATTTACAAGTTCTCCCAGCTATTCTAATGTTTATTTCAAATCTACTGTTACCTTTAATTTGTAAGTATTAGCATCTAGATGAGTTGGTTGATTATCAATATTTAAAATTTTAGTTGAGATGTGTGTTTGATCTAGATCCTTTAGTATCTCCCTACCAACTTTTTTACCAAGTTCTTGAGTCCCATTCAGAGGATCCATGTATTAACTTGATTTTGATTAACTGACTTCTTGTTTTCTGGACTTCCCATTATTCCTTTTCAACTGTTGAATCTATCAGAATTTCAATTGTCCTTCCTGATATCAAGCTGTAGAATGTGTTATACAGGTTTACCTATCAGTTTACTGATATAACACCATCATCTGGTCTAATTAGCTCTTGTGTAGCAAAATAGGATCATAGAGCAACAAACCAAACTTAAGACGATCCTTGATGGAACTGCATCTCACAATTGAATACTTTTTAAGTATCAATGGGAATTATGAGGATATATTTCTGTTGAGGTGAATTAAATCAAGAAAGGTTTTATTGTGGACCTGGTAGAATTGTATCTGTCCTATTTCTCATTCTAACTGCAAGTGTTCACTATGGACATGAATAATGGGCACTTTAGATTGCAGGTCTAATGTCAGACACGACAATAATAAGTATTTTTACTTTTTATATTTTATTTTGTGTTTTAAATTGTTTAAGCAATAAAGGTAAGGATTCAAAAGAACAGCAAATGAATTATCAGAAACTACATGAGAAAGTATTATCTGCAAAAACAATCTTAATGTCTCTATAAGTAGCTATGTTATACTTTTGGGTATCCTGCATGAAATAAATTATATAGATTTAGCTTGCTTTGAATTGAGAGATTAATGTTTTAAAAATAGAAACTGCAGATTTCAAATACACTCCAGTAATGTTATGAATTCTATGTCTATATTGATATTGAAATTGCCTAAAGGTAAAACTTGAAGAAATAAATTATTCCAAAGAATTATTTTTTTCTCACCATAATATCTCTGGATCTTAAGGTAACCTGATAAGTGTCGTAATCTGAAAATAGGTCAAGGGAAATTTTTATTTGTTTATTGGCATCTTGAGTGCTTTATAGATGTGACAAATGTATTTCAAAGGAAAGTGGGTAGTATATTTTTAGCTTTAAAAGTTACCTAATATATTTAATCAGCATTGGTACTAATAATAAAACAACATATGGATCAAATCAGTAACATCATGATAGCGTATTGAACATCATTATTTTTACACTGTAGAAAAGTCATGAAATAGTAAACCTAAGTGCTTTGGTGTGTTTAGGTGTTGAATCAGTGATGGATTTTTTGGAATTTGATGCCCACAATAGTAATTAAGTCAATTACCAGACTTTTTTCAAAATAAATTTTAATTGTAATTTTTTATTAACCATTATTTTTGTAATGTTTTGTAAATAAAATAATAATTATTAGATTAAAAAAAATTTAAAGTAAATTATGAATTTAATTTTCTTTATTGACACTGAATATGGCTTTCTACATATTCTGTACAGTGAAGCTAATGTCAATACTTCGATTCACAAAAAAATTAAATTTTGAGAAACAAGACTTGAATTTTTGATGTTATTTAAAAAAACATTTGGCAAACTTGACCATTGTTAGTTGATACTGTATTCAAATCTGAAAATGTGTTGCATTTGGTGCAATTTCTTAGTTTTAACCAGGCCGTAGTAGCCCGGTTGGAAGACGGTTGTGTTTGTGGGGCTGGTACATGTTCATTCTGTTGTGACCTCGAATGTGTTCATGTTGACTCAGTGTGAAAGTTTGGAGTGCCAGCTGAAGTGTTGATCTCATCATCTCACCGTGGTTCAAAATTAAGAGATGTCCTTGAGTCTTTCCCTTCAGGATTGATCCTGGATCATCGCCAACAGTACATCGTGTTGTGTTACTCCAGTATGACTTTAATTCAATTACCTATATACCTTAGTTTAAACTAAATTTACGATACTAAAGTTTAAATCTTAAAAATGTAAGGAGTTTCAGATCTTTTCAGTTGGCATAAAAATTGAATTTCTAGTTTGATCCTCCTGCCAAATGAAGTCCTGGCTATGTCACTGCGTTTTGTCAGAAATATTTGCTCACTCCTCCTAGTGGTATGAATGATGTTTCTTTGACATGTGATGTACCGGAAAAATCAAAACACTAAATAAGAATTTAATGCCTTTGTGTTTTCATTACAATTTTTGATACAAAGCTATGTATAAGAATACCTAATTTTTATTATCTTATTAAAAATCCTTATTACGTTAAGTGAAAGTGGTAGTGTTTAGTGTATATTTATAAACTCAGTCCCAAAAATACATTGTCAGGCTACTGCTAAAAGGAAGAATTCTCAAAATGTAGTTTTGAGTAATTTGCATTTTAAGTTTTAAACGTGCATTAGAAATCAAGTTGGAAAATTTTATTAAACAACAAAAATATTATTCAAGGAATTGTAAACAAGATTTTTTTGTAAATTTAGTTATTTTTCCTGAAAAAAAGAAAAACGGAGTTATCTTGTTAAAACCCACAGTAACCTGGCAATATGCAAACTAAGTATGTATTAAGTAATTTTTAAGAATTGTTTTATCTTTTTAAGTTATAAAAGCAAGAATAACTTAAGTTTCCAAAAGTATAATAATGAATAATAATAGTTAAATTAAAAAATGATAGCGTCCACTAATATTGATAAATATACATGAGCAAAGTGATTTGTAAGTAAATCAAATGAATGAAATAATTTAAGATCTACTTCCCTTTAAAAATTGCTAAACACAGATTTTTAGGTTTACAGATTTTGAAAATGTTTTTTGTTGGATTGAAATGTCATCTTGGGTGACTCGATTCCAAAATTGTTATTTGTATTTCTATTTATTAGTTATACATCAGTATCATCCATCTTATGGATGGGGTTCACATTTTCAGTTCTATAGCCTTCTGACATTCCTTTGCAGGAGTTTTTTAAACATTACATTACATTTTATTTTGCCATAGTCTAAAAATCAGGAAGATTAGATATTGCTGAAAAGATTTCTCTGAAGATTTTGTTTTATTTCCAAAAATATTTCTTCTAGATTGTTTCTGAGATTTGTCTCTGAGATTTCTACAAAAAATATTTTTAGCATATTTTTCTCTGGTCGAACAAGGAATTCCAAACCACAAAGTACTGTTGAAAATAGGACCAAAGATGGCAAAACACGTGTTCACAGAATGCTTCCAGCTTGGACTAATTTGAGCTGAACTTTATTATTTTTCTTAAAATGTGTGTGTGCATAATATATTTTCTCCTCTTTAAGCATACATGCTATGCAAACTTTTAATTGGGCTTTTTGGATTGTGGCATATTTATTTATTATATTTTTTATAAACTATCCATTTTGAAGTTCTAAGAAGTAAAATGCTATGAATAGCATTTTCACTTCATACACTTGTATTTATGTTTAGGTATTTTTTAGAATTATTAGTAGAATTCCCTGATGTTGGTTGTATTGAATTAATTTGACGGAATGGACATTGTGTGCATGAATTGAACACTCAACACACCAACCTGTTCAAAAGATTTGAGAGAATCATACATGCAAACTAGTTTCTTGTGCACTGTTTTTTAAATGCTTTTCTAGCAACTCAAAATTGCTTGAAGGCATGATTAAAATTTGCAATTTTTATTTTTAAAATTGTATGTTTATCATATATGGTGCAATTAGGTGAAGAAATTTCAGAAAGCAAATAAAGTTTAACACCAGTTATTAGGTAGATAGTTAATTAACATCAACACAGTAAGCAATTGCCGACAGTCCAGGATCAATCAACTCTACATAATTTTGAAACATGGTCAGATGGTGACGAGATATTAGGATTTTAAGTTTGTAGGTAAACAATATCGACAAAAAGTGTTTCATCAGTTTTATTTCAAAAAGGAAGTGGGTCCATATGATTCATGGGTCCTAAGGTGCAAATTATTATTTAAATGAAATGTTGTATTTAAAAATCCCAATTTGTACTCAATGCTATTTCTGAAGATTTAAAGCTACCCTTGTGTATGTCATGTCAATTTCAAGTCTTGTTCCTCACTGTGAAACAATTTTTAGATTTTGGAGACATCCAGCTGCATTTGCTTGTATTACGTTTGTATGTGAAGTGTGTGGTGGTGATTATTAGTGATAACTTTTACATACAGTGCGTATCGAAATGATAGGTCCACTAGTAAAATCGAAAGTTATGTTGGTAAAAAAAGTTTTACTGTGTACAAAGTACTATTTTATAAACTACGTTAGTTCATCAATGAAAAAATTATGCATAAATAATATACAAATCATAGGAATTATACGGAAGATAAAAATGATGTGAAACAGCTGTTTCAAAAAGATAGGTCCACTGAACCAAACATCGAATTAGTGTTCAACTAATACAAAATTTTCCCACCGTTTTTCAGAATAAGCTCATAAATTCTATTCGGCATAGTTTCTACTAGTTTTTGAAAAGAGTTTGTCTCGATTTTTGCCCAATCGGAGGAAATAGCGTTTTTTAAATCTGTTGTACAGCCTTCCGCCTGCATACACTGCTCTTGTGAGTATGGCCCATATGTTTTCTACCGGATTCAGGTCGAGGCTGCAAGGTGACCAATCGATAATATGTACATCATTATCCAGAAACCATTCAAAAGTGGAATTTGCAGTACACACAGTTGGAACATAAAGAACGTGCCTCCAATGTGCTCTGATTGTGGAAGGAAATATTGTTCAAGCAGCTGATGGTAGGCTGCAGCATTCAAACGATTGTCTACAAATGCTATATCAGTTTTTCCTGCACGTCCAAATCCGGCCCATACCATAACAGAACCACCTCCAGTTTGCCTCTTCGAGAATATCTCTCTATCGGTACGCAGATTGTGCCAGTAATACTGCCAGCCATCTGGACCACCCAGGTTGAATTTTTTTTCATCACTGAATATCACTCGATGTCAGTCTTCTTTCCATTTCATCACTTCCTGTGCAAATTTCAATCAGTTTTTTTTGTGCTCTTTAGTTAATTTCGGAGCCACTTTCCTCTTCCAGTAAACTAAATTGCCGAACTTCTTTACCACTCTATGGACCGTAGATTTTGATATTGGAGGGTTTTGTTGCCTGGCCAACGTGGATAAGCTCGTATTTTCAGATTTTAAATCCTTTACGATGCTCTTTCTTTGTCGAGGTGTCACTTTTGATGGCCGCCCAGATGCTTTTTTAGTGCCATAAGCATTTCCAAGTCGCACAAAATTGTTTACAACATTATGCGATCTGTTTAAAAGTTTAGTTATGTCTCTTTTCGATTTTCCACACTTCTTAAATGCATCAATTTTCCCCTGCTCAATCAGCGGAAGACTGCAATGACGAACCATTTCATTTGATTGCAATTTGATGTTAAAATCTGTTTAAATACCTCCACAGCAGCCAGCGTAATCAATCAGTAAGACTAAACTGTGATATTTATACAAATTTTGTGGAAATAAACGTTTTGGTGCAAAGATTTATAAAGGTGGACCTATCTTTTCGAAACGATCTCTAAATGAAAATTTGCGTAAAATAAAAATGAATTATTTATTTTTAACAAATTGCTTCCTAAATAGTTATAATGATTATTATATAATTATCTCCACCAAAAAAGTGATTCTTATTCTAAATTAAGAGTCGAAACTTTGAAAAATGCTGGTGGACCTATCATTTTGATACACGCTGTATAGGTGGATTTAGTTTTCTTTTAGAGAAAGTATCGAATAAAATTTTTTAATTTGACTAATTAAGTGTTTTGCAAAGTTTCTAGGAAATCGAAGTGAGAAACTTTTCTTATGAATAATTCTGATAACTACATAGATTGTGTTGATTATTGGCAAAAACCATATTCAATATTGTTTCAAACACCAAATAAAACATTTAAATTTGAGGCTCCATTTGCATTCTGGCTGTGAAAGTCATGGTCATCCTTTTAAAAATATATTTTAAATATGATTTTGTGTATTGCTTACTATGCTAAATTTACCTCTGGAAAACATTGAGATGAATTTATAAATAATTTGTTGCACTTTGTATCAATCATTTTCGTTGCATCAGACTTAAAATACAGTAATGCAGAACTAAGATGAAGCAGAAGAGTAAAATGAAATAGTGCAGAATGCAGCCATTTTTGTAAATTAGAATGGCTTCTCATATTTCAATAAGTCTGAGTAGGGCTGCTTGTGCTTTTTATTATTATTCTGAAAATAATGTAAGGAACAGATAAGGAATAAATTACCATTTAAGGAACATAAGGAATAAATTAACTAAAAACGTCAAGGCTATAAAATTTACCCCGATAGGAAAACTATTGCATCATTTTTCCTACCTCATCAATGTATTGGGTGATTTAGAATTTCTAATTTAGGAAATTAGTTTTTCGATAACGAGTCATTTTACTTTGCCTCTCAGATTTTTCTAATGTCTCAAACATACATGCAACTTTTTCTTAGTTCATGAAAGAACACATGAACTAAAAAGTTTTTTTGCGATATTGGTATAGCTTATGCAGCTGCAATGTGTTTTAGTCTTGAGTTTCTAAAACAGCAAACAACGAATCACATCACGGAGGATGTTACTTTTTCAGGGGATTTAACTTTAATAATTTCTTGTGTTCAATGGTGCTTTGGAGAATTTACTGTGGGGTGAAATATCAAGTATTAGTAAACTCGTATAATTATATCTGTATCGTGGTGCTAAAAGGGCCGATGTTCATATTGTGTGAAACTCCAAATTAATTTGTTAAATATCTAAAACTCCGTAAATTTGTACATAATTTGTTTTCTCCATATTTTATGTATTAGTGTAATGTTGGTTACTGATAGTTTAAGTTTACTGATTGTTTAACATGATTAAGTTCTATTTCAAGTTATTTACTCCAATTCAGGAATTTTGGACATTTGTCCTTTTAGCACCGAAGTAAAGATATATGCATATATAAAAGATAAATATTCATGTGATTTGACGAAAATATCTTGTCCTTATATAAACAAATTTTCATCCCTTACTTAAGTTAGACTAGCTCTTTACCTGCATCTATCAGACTAGTTCTCGATATGAATGTCCAGAATCCACTTTAAGCTGCAAACTCCGATCAATTAATTCTTGTGTAGCATATAGTGACTGCATACCAGATGTGAGGGCAATGGTTTAAAATTTTATACGCTTAAAATAGACGTTTGAACGTTAATAATATTTTTTCTCTTAGTAGCGAATTAATAATTTCCCCATTATGAGAATACTATAATGAGTAGTCATGAAAAAATAGTTCCAAAAGAATGAACATGTTGTCTCATAAGTCGTCTGTATTCAAGAGAGTAAATTTGTGCAAAAAGGTTGAACGAAATTGCCGTGTATTTACACATTTCTTTTAGTTTTGCTTCAGCTGTTGTAAACCTTACGTACATTTGGAAAGAAAAGTGAACTTTACATACTTTTCCCCTCTACTTCACTTTGTGTTTAATAAGTAATATAAACAAGGGCATTTATTTTTCTTATGGAATTGTTATGAAAGAGTGTCTCTTATTTTAGGAGCAGCTTTCCACAACTGTTGACTCAATCATCTCTAATTTAACAGTATATTTTAAACTTAAATTTAAAATGTAGCTATCAAAATTGTTATTTCTAGCTTCGTAAAATTTCATAATCCTTGTATTCATAATTTTTTCTGATAAAAAATTCATTGGAATAATAAATTTATTCTTCTGATATGTACTTGTTTTGGCAAATTTTTTATATTAACTTAAAAATGAATTAAATAGAAGTTTAGGGAAAAGCACTAATTTTAAATGTTTCCATAGAAACCAAATGGATAATAAATATCAACTATTCCGAAGCAGAACTTGTTGAGAAATTTAACATTTTAATGCTTTAGCAATTTTGAGCTTTTGTTTTATTCTGAAAGTCAAAGGTTAAGTCGCTTGTTGAATGTAAAAATACGCAACAGTGGGTATACAATTCTCTGCCCTTTCACAAATATGTATTGGAAACTCAAATAACACTTGTCTTAAAGACAGACTATTGTTGTAATTATCGTACCGATATATTAAGAGTTCGTCTTACGACGACCACTTTGCGTTCGACGAATTTACTTTATTAAAAGATCCGAGAAGAAATTACATTTTTCTGTTGTATGTTGTAATAAAGAATTTACATGAATATTTTAATTAACTTGGTGTAGAGGTCGTTAAAAAAATTTCCAAGATTTACATATGAAGGGAAGAGGAAACGTCTAGTCGCATCAACAAAGTTTTCTATTTTGTCTCCCCCCATTTGCTCCATCGACCCCAGCCACGTTGTTTTGAACGAGTGATCTTTAAATTGGAAGTGATAACGCGGGGGAAAACCATTCACGGGGATCGCCTTTTCGTTGGAGCTGCATTATTACCTTAAAAACGACTTGGCCTATTTTTTAGTTTTTTTTTGTTGTTGAAGCATGCGAGTTTGACACATTGCAGCAGGATCTCCAGTCGTTTGTGAGATAAGGATATCGGTCACCGCCAAAATATCACACGACTCACCCTACTTAATCTTGCGATTACGGCTGTCCCAACAGTTATACCATAATCGCGCCAAGAAAGAATTGACAACAGTCAGTACATCAGTTGTGTTTTGAAAATTATAAGAATCGCGCCAAGAAAGAATCACGCTTGTTATATCTATAGCCGTAGTCAAAAGGTTGGCGCGATTCTTATAACTTTCAAGGTACAACTTCTGTACTGACTGTTGTCAATTCTTTCGTGACGCGATCATGGTACAACTGCTGTACCAGCCGTAGTCTAAAGATTAAGTAGGGTGACCGATATCCTTATCTCACAAACGCCTGGAGATCCTGCTGCAATGTGTCAAACTCGAATGCTTCAACAACAAAAAAACTAAAAAATAGGCCAAGTCGTTTCTAAGGCAACCGACAGCAAGACTTTCTGTCCGGAGCAGTTCTTGTAGTAGGTAAACAACAGTTGCGTCGCTTTTCAGTTGTTGCATTCATAGGACTGTCAGGTTTCAGACATTGTTTGCCCTCAAT
The DNA here is from genome assembly GCA_947359465.1 of Metellina segmentata. Lineage (NCBI taxonomy): Eukaryota > Metazoa > Arthropoda > Arachnida > Araneae > Tetragnathidae > Metellina > Metellina segmentata. The sequence continues at coordinate 21,669,758 of OX375881.1, read as the reverse complement.
GGCACATCTCCTTTAGGTGTGTTCTGGCTTCACTAACCCGAGATACCCTAGTGATCTTTTCTTTTCCCATGGACTTTTCCCACTGTCTTTAATAAATACGGGCTCCTGGGATACCCCAAGCGACCGTTTCCTGCATTTATCCCTCTACTATATTCCCCAATCCCTCTTTTTCCCCAACACATTTTTTATTGTCGTTGCCTAAAACTGGACTAAATATGATCCGTACTCCAAACAACCAACATGGAATTGTAATGGGGCTTGATACAGCCTTTTCGAACGGTGTATTGACCAGCCATAATCTTTCGGGCTGAATCTCAATGAAAGCATTGTATAACTTTCACAAATTAGTCGTTCGTGCAAAAGCATTCTTATAACTTGTGGAGCCACAAACGTAGCATTTGCTCGGCCGTCTTAGCCCGAATGTTTTTTCCACTCTTTTACTATTCATGCTGGAAAACCATCTTTCCATGTACGGGTGGGCAAACTTTGCAAGGGTTGTGAATAGGTCTGTCGGAGGAACACATAATTGAGGAAGTTCAATGTTATCAAGTTGTTTTATATGAAATTTAGTTTGCATTCTATTCGAGATGCCGCAGGATTTTTCCTAGTTTCCAGGTAAAATTATTTTTAAGTATTAGATATAGAACATGGGAAATTAACTCATAAAACTAATTTCAACTAAGCAGTAATTTCCGATCTCTTGCTCTTTGGCGAATAGTTATTACTCTGAAATTGGTTCAATGTCTGCGATTCGTTGGACAGTGTAGAACTCCCGAAAAGGGAGGAAATGGAAACGTTTATGATATTGCCGATAAAGATGTGCAAAAGTTTAAGTATAAATTTCTATCTGTATCTTTGTTCCAAAAAAATAGTTTGATTTTTATCTTAAGTAATTTATACACAACAAACAGAAAGAAGTGCGTTTCCCGTTTACAACCTACCTCATGCTGCCCTAATTTTTGGCGCAGTTTTGCTAAGTATGGCCATTGCGCCATAAGACCCGAAGCCAACTAATCCGTCTTAATTTACCTACTTCATGTAAGTAGACCTATCTAAACGGCGCAGCCATCCAAATAATAACTACCGGGGTCCCTTTTAATATTATTAAAAATCAACGAAGTACTTCGTTACCTTTACGAGTACTTCGATGTTCGCGGGCCCCTCAGGACCACGTGATGGAGTTGCATCTATGATGTTGAGTTAGAGAAACGCTTCTGTTCAATTCCATCCACTTTGTGTACTTTCTCAGGGTCTGGATTTAGTCGTTGAGTTTTCATTTATTTATGCGTGAGTATTATCAGTAATTCGGGTACGTTCAGCTGTTGTCAATTTCTTTGACTATTAAATGACACACAAACTGTTATATGTTTGGTTTTCATGGATTGCGTATCAAATGCACTTAATTCAATTGTATTTGAAAAAAAAATCTTAAACTTATCAATGTATTAAAAGAGAAGGTGGCAGTCATTAATGCATGTTATGTCCCATTTCCCCTTAGCAATCCCTGTTTCCCGCATCCAGCTCTTCCCAGAACAACCAGCTTCCAAAGTTCCACCACCACCATCATTCCTACGAGGACTGCCAGGAGCAGAAACTGCCGCCCTTCTATACGATATAAGCGACCGGCACAGTTCCATAGCCACCAATTACCAACGTGGACCTGACGCTACTCTAAATGCAAAGGACGCATCCTGATGGAACGTTATTTATTCATCATGTGCCTCCACTAATCGTGTGCAAAAGAGGAATACTTTTTCTAGTGCCTTGTCTTGTAAAACAACGAACTCGCTAGCGAATTATGACATGGAATGTAACCGAAATGTGTGTACGTCTTCCTAACAAGTTTTGAAAATAACCTGAGACATGGAATGTAACCGAAATCAGTAGTGTGTGTTCTTCCGAACAAGTCCTGAGATTGGTTGTCGGTTTTTGCGACGAACATAAAGGTCTCGCAGCAGAAAAATGGTGGACACTAAGCGAACTGTGGCATGTAATGTTTCGCTAGTGTGGACGATTATGGAATAAAGCCTACCAACAGTCTTGTACTCGACGCTATCCGATCAGTTGTCGGTTTTAGCGACGATCACGAATGGAGTTCGCTGCAAGATCATGATAGGCAATCCGCACATTGATCCAACACCAGTCCTGCGACATTAAATTGACTGGAATACGCATGTTTTCTGTCCAGAAACTGAGTATACATGAGTGTCGTATGTATGGCCGGGCATGATGTGTACGTTGCCTCGAAGGCGAGTATTTTCCTTTTTCAACAACGCACTACAGCACTGGTTTCTTCTGCTTACGAACAGTGGATTCGACTGTTATTGTGAACGTACACGTCTGGAGCTGGTTACAGTTCGCTATTGAGAACACTGTTTTTACGAGCAGTTCGATTGTGTGTGCGTTGGATTAGCTCGCGAGCACTGGATTCGACGTGTTACAAGGCGACTGTGGACACCTTCCATATGGGTTACAGTTCGCTGGCGTGAGCACGCGGCTTGTAGGTTGCTGTTAATTGCTCGCACGCAAGTTCACTGCCTGCTCTCTGCAAGCCCAAATCTGGAACTCGAATCCTTGTAATGATTCACGAAGCCTGCGATAGCCATACCGAGAGATCCTGCGGAATGATTGGAAGCTCGTAGACACACTTCTCTTATTTTGGCTTCGAGAAAGACGTCAAGATGACGATATTTCCAAGTATGGTTCGTATGGCTATCACATGACTCAGATCAGTCGAATATGATTGGATCGCATTCGGCTCGGCAACTCCTCCTTACTAAGTCAAGAAAATTGAGAAAGCGGAGCTGGTTTTCCGTCATCCAACTGCTTTTTGTTCTTTTTTTTTTCTTTCCTTTTTTGCTACTTTCTAGCATTCCTGCTGGCGGGGTGTTAATTAATCAAACTCTGCGGCTATTCCAGATTTTGTTTTTGCTTTGTTTTCCATCCCTCTTTGAGGTCAGTGATCAGAACTGCGCAAATTAATGCCACCTTCTCTTTGTTGTTGCCATTTTTTTTAATCACTAAACAAGCGCGAGTCGTTTTTTTCTTCTTTTGCTTTGCTTTTCATGCGCAGTTAATCCATGCTTTCCTGATTCGCAATAGCAAATTTGTTGTATGCTCGCGTTCTAACTGAGCTTAACATTTTCGTAATATTTCTGCTTACCGCACAAAAGATTTACTACAAACTTATAATTTATTTGAACAAAGTATTTAAAATAAAGTGTACTCAAAATATATATATATATATATATACAATTAACAAAGTATTTAAGATCTTGGATTAATGTCTAATATAAAAATGAATGTTACTTATAATGTATCTATTTATGTGTCTGTATTTTAAAACCTATTTACATAACTACTAAAACCAGCTTTAAATGCATGGTAATGTATTCCGGAAACTATCACGGTCTATGTGTTATTTACTTCCCCCACTAAAAATACGGGGTTTCCCTAGTATTTAAACAAAATGGTATATAATTCTGTTCAGTAGATTTTGTACTTTTTACATTTTCGGTTCCTTTTGCTGCAACTAGTTAGGGTAGTATGATTGAATATTATCGTATAACCAACCCGTTCAGCCATTACAAAGTTTTACCATCGCGTTTAAAATCAGCAAATGCAAATCTTTACTGGAGAAAATATATAACGTAAAATTACACAAATAAGAAATTGGTACAGCCATCTGCTACTTTTATGGAATTGCAAATCGACACAGAGAAATTAAATTCAAGATGTAGACAAGCTTAAGTGAATTAAGGTGGTTTTTTCAGGCCGCATTATTTTCTCCACTTTTAATGTACTTAAATCTATGTCACATGATGTTATTTACTGTGAAAGTAACTATTAAATAATGCCAGTAAAAGTCTTAAATTTTAAAGACGAAAATCGAATCTGGATTGCGCGCAATTTTGTTTTTTTTGTGCACGTTTTGGCATCCTAGCGATTACGTTTTAGCACATTTTGATGCATTTATGTGCACATCAATTTTTTTTTCTATTTTCTTCTTCCCCACAAATGACAAAAAATGATAAATCTTGGAGAAAATAAATAATTCTAACTCGTAATACTTTGTGGAAATATTTTACAATATAAACTATTTTACATAATTGCTATTCAACTGTAAATAAATATTTTAGGTGTTATTTTTCTGTTTTAAAATTAGTTTCTGTGCATAATCTTGAATGATTTAACTTCCCTAAGAATTATTATAATTTATTAAAAAATTAGCAAAGATTGGGAAAATTTAGGTAAAATAATGACGTTAATGAAATATAATTACAAAAGAAAAACTTCCAAGTGCCTAAAAGTTTGCATAAAATATCCTCAATATATAAGCTAGGGCCTAAACTTAAGGATATGCAATATTCGTTTCCGATTATGAGGTATTGAGTAAAATGTAGATTGAAACACGAATTTATAAATATTTACATAACGTTTCAATATTGAAATCTAAAAAGTTTACTTTCACAATAATTCTTATATCCTATCTTATATTCTTATACCCCCCCCCCCCCCAAAAAAAAAAAAAAAAAAAAAAACCAAATTTCACTCAAAAATAAAGAGTACATTTTTAGTTGTCGCGTACAAATATTTAACTCGAAATCAAAATCGGAAAAATGCATTTAAAGGTTTGAAAACTATTTAAAAAAAATAGCTGTCAAGATCTGTTCAAATTGCTATCTCAGCTTCTATTTTCCTAATAGATAAATTACTAAGAATATTGTATAAAATGAATTACGATATTTATTCAAAAATCTAAATGCTTTGACTAATCCAAAGTGCAAGCTTAGGTGGAGCTTCCTGAACAGTCATGAATAATTGGTAAAAGAATATGCATTTATAAAAATTCTTTATTGTTTCAACATACTCTGCTGTTATACTGTGCACATTATTGTTTTAACCAAAGGGTTGTAGCTGTAGCATAAACGGTTAATTTGTGAATAATATCCAGAGCTGGGCTCTGACCAAATAATGTTATGTCAAATGTATATTTTTATGTGTAGATATGAATTTTTTACTCATATTTTATTATGGTAGTGTTTTGAATATTTTATCAACTGTTGAATTTTGGTCGGATGTGTCAAAAATGTCTAATTACGAATTTGATAAGTCTGCATATTATGGTTCAGATTGGAGACAATCCAAAAGAAATTTGCCGTCGATAGAACGAAATTAAAAATCTTTTCCAAAACGACAGAAGTTAAGAAAATATTAATGATCGGGCATTAGAATATTAATTAATATTTTAATATTCAATTCATATTCCATTTCTACACATCCATGAGCTTACATATCAGGATTCGAACCTGGAATTGCTGGGTGGCAAACAAACATGACCTAATTATAAATAGTTTCAAGAATAGAGTTGAAAAGAAATTTTAAACAAAATCGATGGCCATTTGGGAGATTGATGCTTTATTTTGATCATGAGCTACAGTGTAAGTGTGGAGATCCGCCAAAATGGCCATCGACTGTTTTTGTTCAAAATTTCTTTTGAAAACTTAAAATTGACTTGAAAATTTCATTTTTTCATTCTATGCTACCTTGAGTATGTCAGCAGCAGAAGAAAAAGAAATAACTTGTCAAGTTAATTGTAAGTTTTCAAAACCGTCTTTTAAAGAACGATGGCCGTTTCAGGGATCAACATTTTATTTTGGTCCTGAACGATGGTGGATGTATGTAGATTCGTCAACCTAGACATCGGCTATTTTTATTTAAAATTTCTTTAGTAGTCGTTTTTTGAAGACATAATTAACTTGAAAACAATTTCTTTTGCTGCTGTCGTACTCAAGGTTGTAGAGTTTGAAAAACAAAAAAATCCTGACACAATTTAGTTTTATACCGAGTTAATTAAACATAGTATTATTCGTCAAAAATTAATTATTCAGATTAATTATAAAGACATGAATAATGTACGATTTCATTGTTACTTAAAATAAGGCATAAGAATAAAAAAACAACGGGTATGATTCAGTGAGCCCTATGGGTGTGTTTGCGTGAGTAAGAAACTAATTCAAAGGTGTTCCAAAAGCCTCCCCGATTTCATTTGAAACAAATTAGAATGATTTAACCATTTTTTTTCATATTCATCTTGATAATTTTAATGAACAAGATTCAAAAGAGGTCACTGAATTCGGCGTTTGAGGCAAGCCACACATTGTTCTAACATTAAACCTTGCGACATTTAAATTTACTAAAATATGCATGTGCGCCAATGTTTTCTGTTCACAAACGGCACATATGTTTTGTCGACTTGGTGGCCGGGCTAAAAATTTGTCTTGTCCAATAAGTTTCTGCCCTAACCCCTTTCCTACTCAATTAGTAACAGCTTAATATTAGGGATGCGACATCGACAGCAAAACATCGATGTTCAAAATTAAAACATCGATGTTGATAATACATCGCCCAAAAAAACATCGATGTTTTTAAAATTCAGTGAATTTAAACTTTTTACCCCATTTCTTAAAATTGGTTTTCCAACTAGTGATGCTACATTGACAACAAACGATATTTTGAAACTTTGATGTTCAAAATTAAAACATCGATTTTGTTAACACATCGCCCCCAAAACATCGATGTTTTTAAAATTAAGTGTATTTAAACTTTTTCCTCCATTTCTTAAAACTGGTTTAACAACTAGTGATGCGACATAGACTCCAATACATCGATGTTTTTTTATAGAACATCAATGTTTTGAAAACATCGATTTCGCATCCCTACTTTTCACACCCTTCACTCTTGGCCACTTTGGTTTAAAAGTATGTTCAATTAGCTGATTATAAAAATTATGCTACTTGGTTATTTTTAAAACTGTACTTTTTTCATTTTAAAATAAAACATCGACAAGTATAAACATCGATGTTACAAAAACATCGACTCCAATACATAGATGTTTTTAAAAAAAACATCGACAGCGATGTCGCATCCCTACTTAATATCAGCAGACATTTTAAAGTGAAATATTAAAATTTAGTTGTGGAAATTACTGCTTGATTAAAAGCGAGACGGATAAATCGAGCAGCATATTTCGTTCAAAAAAAAAATTATAAAATTGGTAAGGTATATAAAGGAAAAAAAAACTTTCCTATCCCCTCGATTCAGCAGACTCTAAGTTGGAATCCCAATTCCAGTGTGGATGTCTGCAGCGGTTCGGAATCCACTTAAAGCTGTAGGTTCCAAACTAATTAGATCTTGTCTGGCACAAAATGATCAAATAACGACAAGCCAAACCAAAACCAATCCTCAAATTTTTCAAACCGGTGATGCATTTGGTATTTTAATTGCAGTTCTTATGAGCCATGATTTGCAGCCTGGTTTTAGATTCTAATGTATTTATTTGAGGGACGTGTACTTCGAAAAAAGATGCAATTACGCAACACATGTTTTGGATCAATGATTTTTGAATTACTTTTTGCGACGTGAATTACGGATCTTATTCCAATGTATGTTTCACATTATGATATGCTGCTGCATACTGTTTGTCTATGTCGTCTCTGAAGTGCCAATAAATTGTGCCTAAGCTAGTTGTATTTCCGAAGATTACAAAAGTAGTTAAATATTTTTCTAATTTTTGGAAAACCGTTGAAGTTAATAACTTTATTTTTCTGGAAATGCTAAAGGTCATGTAATTTTTTTTTATACTAACAATGTTTTTAGAAGTTAACAGTTGTGTGTTGTCATAAGTAAAGTTCAAAAACGCTTTTGACATTCCAAGTGCCAAGTCCAAATATTACGACGATTTTGCTTTTATTTTCCTGTTTCGACCTTCTGCGTGTTCACTTTCTGTGCCCTTTGTTATGGTTATTTTGAAATTTAAAGATTGTTCAATTTTGAGTTCGAAATGTGCTGTTATTGACTGCTGTTTCTAAATTTGATATCAATATGAATGGGACGTACACTTTTTTTGTGTCGTTTCTCACGTGTAGCTGTGATAACCGAGGAAGAGGTTGAATTTGTTGAAAAAAGGAATATTTTTTAAACAAAAGACAGGGTTTTACTGTTATAGGAAGCAATGGACTTCTAAATAACATGGGAAATCGCATAGACGTTACTATGGCGTTGGATCTAGGCCTTGTTTCCATAACAACCATACAGGGCTGCCACTGGCGACTTAGTAAATATTTTTCAAACTTGGCGACAAATGGTGTCTTTTTTAACAAAAACTACTAAATTTTTAAAAAATTTGGCGACTTTTAAGGAAAATTGTTTCAAAGATCTACGAAAATTTAGTCTTTTTTTTTTTTTTTTTTTGATAGCGGACAGAAAAAAATTATTTTTAGTTTCTTCAGAGAAAATTTTCCAAGGCGCCAAACCGTGGAAAGAAAACATCGGAATCTGATTGCTAGATTGGCATGAAAACCTTATTTAAAAGTTTAAATTTCTTGGCGAAATCTTCTGTCTGTTCCATATTTAATTAGCATATTTTGTGCTTTTGCCGATTCTTTTTGTATCAACAAATAAACTTACTAAAGTAGGATTTAAGAGGAAACTCGCTTTTTTCTACTATTTAACAAAATTAGACTACAAGCTATTCGCCTGTGGCCCAGCCCTGTATCAGAAACTAATATTTTTTACAATATTACTTCCTTGGTATTTAGAATCAAAATTTTTGATAAGAACATGTTATCTGTTGATGTTTTGAGAGATCTGCGCATTCAGTTTCTCCTGGATATAAACTGTTTAAAATATAATCTTTAAGTGATTTTCCTGATGTCAAAGGCAGTAAAATCTCGACTAGGGGCTAAATCAACGGCGTACTTTAGAAATAATTTCTATGATAATTGCAAGGTTGAGTTCAGTATTCTGCTAGCTCGATTGAGAGTACTCGTAGACATCTCGTGCATCTTCCTTGACGATTGATTATTGTTTCTTTATCGACGTGTGTGACTATAGTCAATTTAAATTTCTTGTATGTGCAACCTTCATTTCAACAATGCATAAACGTATAATCACTTTTAATGTTAACTTAAAAACTAAGTACCCGTTTGTAAAGCACAAAAGTGAATTTTAAGAAATCCTGCCAAGAATTTCATTTTTATTTAAAATCAACACCAACTGTACTTGAGCGAATTTGTTCTTCAGAAATATAAGACCATAAATTATTTATTTTAACGTGTTTATTCCTGATTTCTTTTCATTAATGAATACATAAAGAAATATGTGTGAGTTCTTGAATACTCTTAATTTACCTAAAAATTAGATGTCCCGTTTTGAGGAGAGAAAAAATAAATGGTCACGTTAGTTTAGAATATGACTCGCAGGTTAGAACCATTTTCCCGGATGATTTAGAATGTTTTTCAAAGTTGTCAATTTCAAATTCTGAACATCGAGAGTTCGGGCGATGATTTTTGAGGCTTGCATTCGCCTTGGATTTCAGGAGTCGAGGTTTTACTGCAGCTCACGAATTCGAAGGTTATTTCCTCTTCCTCTTTGTTTTATGTATCTCACAAGACGAGACGCACAAAACGTTATCGGCTTTGCTCTCTCGGAGCAAATACAGAGAGATGCGCTTGTTTGCGAATTCCTCCTGTTTCAGAAAATGTTCGAGAATACGGCTGGTTTCCGGTTCTCAAAGTCAGCGCTGGTTGCTTCGATAGTGTTGTGGGAACGGATTTAACGTCACTCACACTTTAATACAGGAACTGCTTTTGTTTGGAGCGGATATTTACGTGATCTTGAACGAATAATAAAATGGATTAATTTGTAGTGTTTGTCATTTATTGTAGTCTGGTATTTTTGTCATTGTTTCATGTGGAATGGTTTTTCTTAATGTATCAATCTATTTTTACCTTCAAATAATATGAATCTGCTGTTTCTCTGAATTGAGTTTAGTGCTTTTCCAAACACTTTTAAAAATTTAAGACCATTGATAAAATTATTCTATACGAATTTAAATACGATAACAAAAAATTTTAAAGAAGCAAAAATACACAAGAAGTTCGAATGAGTTTAGACATGCGCACAAATTTTATAACAGCCGATAAATACTTAAAAATCTAAAGTGCACTTCTATGACTTCTAAACATGCAAAATATCCATTTTGTCAAAATTGAGAATACTTTGTTCCTCGTCATGTGTGCTTAAATGAATTCTGGAAGTTTACAAAATATTTCTTGTTTGTCATGTAGTTTAGAATAATGGAAGAGTGGCTATTATGATTTAAAGAACATGTCGAGTCTTTCCACAGCGGAACAAAATTAAAAATTCAGCAGCTTCGCCAATACAAATTCCAAAGAATTAATTCCAAATTGGTACACGATAGTTGATGGGTTAAACGTAAAATGGTGACAATTTACACTTTAAAGTAACCTCGATATATATCATGTGATAGCATTTGGACAGCAGAAATAAAATCTTCGCTGACAGTCTGGTTTGCAAATACTGAAAATCCCTTACAGCTTCACCATCCTTTACTTGAACCTAACTTCACCTTGAAAGACGTGATTCATTTCGTTCCAATTGAAACGACACGGAGAACACGTACGATTTCATCATTGAAAGAATCATCTTATCTCTCTTCACTATCTGATTAAATTAATCTAGTCTGGGAAAAGGTAAAAATTGATCAGCTGCGTTTTGATATAATGTACTCTTTCACCAACGGTCTGCATTCGATTCTGTTTTCTTTTCCAGTAGATGGATGAAAGTTCTGATTTAACTGCATGCATTTTAAGCATAGACTCCACTTGGTACGAGAGCTATGGAAAGCTTATAGATCTGTCTCCTGTTAGATAAAAGCCCAGCGGTTTAAATTGGATAATTTTGAGTTGTACACAAATCCTTTTAAAGTTGGTGGTTCAGTGAGTTTGACCACTGCGCTAGCAAGTTAGGTGGAGCAGGTTCGATTCATTCCTGGGTGTATTTCAGTCTTAGTCTGGAGCATCACAACGGGCCATTCCGAGGAGAACACTTCTTAATTTTGAACCACTGTCAGATGACGAGGTCACACGTGAGCTGACACCCACAATCCAAACTCTTGTCATTAAAAACTTTGTATGTGTGTACATTACTTCATGTTTATCTTGTTCTTGGCGTAGTGTGGCTTATTATGACCCTTGCGCCTTAAAACCCAGCCAACCCTTCAAGGAAATAAAAATTATAATTTAAAAGATGCCCGAGACCAATCAATACATTGATCTCGCGGCAGCGCGTGGCGTGGAGTGATATCTCAGTAGCTTGTCACGCGTTCGCGCGGGAAGAGCTGCGCCTCAACATTAATTATCCGCTTCAATTGGCATTATATGTTAGGTGTTGGCGTGGAGTAAAGGTATGTGGTTTCGAATTTATAGCTTTAATTAATTTGTTGCCTGAGCTTTCGCCAATCTATTCTGGTATTGGCGCACTTTTCAATCATATTTGTTATAGAAAGTTAGTCAGCTTCTGGGAAAAATATCTCTACGTGACCGGCAGCAAATGTATAAGAGATCATTGAAAAATATTTTTTTTTGATGGGCTCTATTACATATTTCAGAAATAAAAATTATAAGATCAGGTGTTGTCAAAAACTTGCAAAATATATAGCGACCCCTTTTGCATTAACACCATTTGTGAGAGGTCTGTCAAGCTACAGGCCGACCAACCGGTATAGTGGTTAAGGTGTTAGCCTCTAGATCGGAAGGTTCCTGGTTCGAATCCGGGTCCGGGCATGGATGTTTGTAAGCGTATAATGTAGGGGCGGCTGGTGCACCTTAAATCTGTCGTGGCCGAAAGTCCTCACGTTGGGTTGGCGTGGAAGTTTGGAGAGTGGGGTGCCAGCTCAGGTGTTGCTTCGTCATCTGACCGTGGTTCAAAATTACAAGGTGCTGTCCTCGTATCTTTCCCTTAAGGGACTGATCCCGGACCGTCGTCAATAGCCCGTTGTGTTGCTCTAGTACGACGTTAACTAAAATTACAAATTACTGTCAAGCTACACAAAGGTGGCGATAGTGTTTCCTGTACGCGTTCTGAACTTGACGTCACTATTTGTTTTTCGGATGTGATTTCAGCATTTGTCAATCAAAATTCCAAAGAATATATTCCGCATTGATGTACGACAGTCGATGGAACACCAATTAAATTACACGCCAAAACGGCGAATTACTCCATTTTAAGATGACACCTCCATGTATATATGTGAAAGCAGATGGGCAGCAGAAGTAAAATCTGTTGACAGTCTGGTTTGTTTGCACTGAAAATCCCCTGTTAGGATTAAGTCACACTTCCAGCCTTGTCAAAAATTCCCAACCTGTTCGTTTTCATCCTTCTGCTGGTAAAAAGAATTTATTTTCAAATCAGGAAAGCCTGTCTCTAAAAAACCATGTGACGTTTCCATTGAAGTTCAAATTAGAACACCGGTGATTCATTTTCCATCAGAGGTACGTTAATTAGATCCAGGTCAGGCCCATTTAATATCGCTGCCCACACAAACTGATTTCCGGTTGTGCAATGCCTCGATTACCTCTCCCTGCACTTTCGAAATGGACTTTCCTGGAAGGGGGCCCCTTTTTTCCCTCCGAAGACGTGGGACGCACCGTATGGATCGAGATGGCATTAAATAAAATGGAAATTTATTACGTTGCGTCTGATTTTTTTTATCGTGGAGTGATAAGAGGTCATTCCCTTGTCGCTTGGAATTCTGAGCACAATGTTTGATGTTCCTGATGAGAATTGTAGCATGGATTTCGTTTTGGTTGGTCTTGCGATAATGTACTGTCGTTATCGATGAAAAACTGCAATACCAGTTGGGAAGTGCTGACTGTACTACCTGGACTTTGGCTCCACTAAAGTCGCAGTGATTTTCGAAAACATTTCAAGCTGAAATCTCAATGCAAATGGACGTTGAAAGCTCTCAACCATACTTGCGGCTGTTTGCAATAGGCATTGAAGAACCAACATCTTGCAGCGGGCACAGCTTGATCAAGTATGGCCCTTGCGTCATATGACTGCAACCAACTTACCCCTCGTAGAGACAACCACTTAAAGGGGGTCTCGTCATTAGCAAAACTGATCAGATCTTGATGGACGAGATATCTCGTCATTAACAAACTTGATGGACGAGGTATTTTGTCGAGAAAAAAAAAGCCACTGGGAAGGTCGAGAACGTACATATTCGATCCCTCCCTAGGTGTATTGTTCTCTTGAGAAAAGCTTTTCTTTTGTGTGTATTTATCTTATTTGACGTTTTGCACATCTTGACCAAACGTGTGATATGCGTGTTAACCTTTCAGAGGACTAGATATATGTTGACTGCTAAGACACGTAAATGTTTTTGATTTGATATTCGAATAACTGGGTTTAGAGTGGTATGAGATACCTCCCCACCAAAAAAAAAATCACTTGGAAGATTAATTTTTGTTCTGTACAATACTATATAGTCAACAGATGGCGTGTCTTCACCCATAAAGTGCTTTTTAAATTTTGGTATCGTACTTGTCACGTTCAAAGCGAAAACATAGCAATCAATTTTCTGTAATGACCATAAATTTCAAGGGGTCGCCGTGACTCAGTTTGCCTACTGCGCTAGCAACCTACGAGTTGTAGGTTCGATTCCTTTTTGAGTGTATCCAACCTGACATTCGTGGAGGATTGGTGCAAAATTGTTCCACTTTACCAAAAATGAATCGCCGACCCACCTGTCTGGTGGTTAAGGTGTTAGACTCTAGATTGAAAGTTCCTGATTCGAATCCGGGACAGTGCATGGATGTTTGTAAGCGTATGGTGTGGAGGCGGCTGGTGCACCTTAAATCTATCGTGGCCGAAAGTTCTCACGTTGGGGGTTGGTTTGTAGAGTGGGGTGCCAGCTCAGGTATTGCCTCATCATCTGACCGTGGATCAAAATTACGTGGTGTTTTTGGATCTTTCCCTTGTGGGATTCATCCCGGACCGTCGTCAATTGCCCATTGTGTTGCACTAGTACGACGTTAACCTTTTACTACGGCTATAGAACAAAAATATTCTTTCTTGGCGCAAATCTTATAACTTTCAAGGTACAACTGCTGTAACGGCTGTAGTCAAAATTCTTTCTTGGCGCGATCATGGTACAACTGCTGTGACGGCCGTAATGTAAATTCTTTCTTTGCGCGATCATTGTACAATTGCTGTATCGGCCGTTGTCTAAATTCTTTCTTGGTGCGATCATGGTACAATTGTTGCAACGACCGTAGTCTAAATTCTTTCTTTGCGCGATCATAGTACAATTGCTGTAACGGTCGTTGTCTAAATTCTTTCTTCGTGCGAACATGGTACAATTGCTGCAACGGCCGTAGTGTAAATTCTTTCTTGGTGCGATCATGGTACAATTGCTGTAGCGGCCGTAGTGTAAATTCTTTCGTGGTGCAACTGCTGTAACGGCCGTAGTGTAAATTATTTCTTGGTGCGATCATGGTACAATTGCTGTAGCGGCCGTAGTGTAAATTCTTTCGTGGTGCAACTGCTGTAACGGCCGTAGTGTAAATTCTTTCTTGGTGCGATCATGGTACAATTGCTGTAGCGGCCGTAGTGTAAATTCTTTCTTGGTGCGATCATGGTACAATTGCTGTAGCGGCCGTAGTGTAAATTCTTTCTTGGTGCGAACATGGTACAATTGCTGTAACGGTCGTTGTCTAAATTCTTTCTTCGTGCGAACATGGTACAATTGCTGCAACGGCCGTAGTGTAAATTCTTTCTTGGTGCGATCATGGTACAATTGCTGTACCGTCCGTAGTGTAAATTCTTTCGTGGTGCAACTGCTGTAACGGCCGTAGTGTAAATTATTTCTTGGTGCGATCATGGTACAATTGCTGTAGCGGCCGTAGTGTAAATTCTTTCTTGGTGCGATCATGGTACAATTGCTGTACCGTCCGTAGTGTAAATTCTTTCGTGGTGCAACTGCTGTAACGGCCGTAGTGTAAATTATTTCTTGGTGCGATCATGGTACAATTGCTGTAGCGGCCGTAGTGTAAATTCTTTCGTGGTGCGACCATTGTGCAACTGCTGTACCGGCCGTAGTGTAAATTCTTTCTTGGTGCGATCATGGTACAATTGCTGTAGCGGCCGTAGTGTAAATTCTTTCGTGGTGCGACCATTGTGCAACTGCTGTAACGGCCGTAGTGTAAATTCTTTCTTGGTGCGACCAAGGTACAATTGCTGTAACTGCCGTAGTCTTAATTCTTTCTTGGTGCGATCGTGGTAGTACAACTGTTGTACCGGCCGTAGTCTAATGGTTAATTAAAAATTACCATTTACCAAAAAATTAATCAAAAGTGTTTTGCTTGAAAGTTATTAAAGAAAAAATGAGTGCCCCTTACATGCAAATCGCTCAACACAATGGCGTGTACGCGATTTAAAACTGCAGCTATTTGAACGATCCCAGTGGCAACATGCCCGGAGGCCGTTCTAAAGTGACGATTTGAGATCACTCGGGCGTCATTGTGACCTATCCACCAATCCTTCAATCGAAATTTTGCATCCAAACCTTCGGAGCCGGTGGCGGAAGTTCGATCGAGGTCGAGCTGCGCCCACTCTCCGCAACACCATAAATGGTAAAGGGGTCAGCCCCACAAGTGGTCGGGGAAAAAGAAGCCCGAGACGCCAGAGAAAAGGTAATTTTCCTTTCTCCTCTGCACACACGATTTCCACTCCGTCCTCTTTTCCTGCTCGCGTTGGGTGCTCCTTGAGGACGGTGCCACTCCTATGGGTCATACCCCCGGTCATTTTCGATTAGGTTGATGGAGTGCCGTCTCCTTTACGATCATCGCTGGGTTAGTTGAATATCAAGTGCCGCTTGTGAGGTTCTGGTTGATAGTTATCCGTCTTAATACCGCTTTTATGCTAATTAATCGCTTGCTCGTCTATTGTTCGGTCGGGCCTTGTTTTTTCCCCCGTGTTCGATTTTATGACCGCCTCGATCCTTTTTGTTGAAGTAGGTGATGAGGTGTTATTCACCTTGGTGGAGTGGATTTTTTTTCCTTCTAAATTTGGGCTCGGACGGTTATTAGAACTTGATCCGTTTGGAGACGTGAAGTCTGTCGATCAAGCGAGCCAATACCCTGCGCATGTTTGAAAACCCATCCATATTTTATCAATTAACATTTTCCACAGTTTTCATCAGTCATCTTTTAAATTGATCGTTTCTCATCTATGTAATTTGGTTCCCGGTTCGAATCCGGGTCGGCGATGGATGTTTGCAAGCTTATGGTGTAGAGGCGGGTGGTGCACCTTAAATCTGACGTGGCCGAAAGTCCTCACGTTGGGTTGGCGTGGAAGTTTGGAGAATGGGGTGCCAACGCAGGTGTTGCTTCGTCATCTGACCGTGGATCAAAATGACGGTGTTGTCCTTTCTTTGACGGATCTTTCCTTTTGGGGATTGATCCCGGACTGTCGTCAATAGCCCGTTGTGTTGCTCTGGTACGGCGTTAACTAAAAATTACCTTACCTTACTTTACCCATTGGGATCGATCCCGGACCGTCGTCGCCGACCAACCGGTATAGTGGTTAAGGTGTTAGCCTCTAGATCGGAAGGTTCCTGGTTCAAATCCGGGTCCGGGCATGGATGTTTGTAATCGTATGGTGTAGAGGCGGCTGGTGCACCTTAAAATCTGTCGTGGCCGAAAGTCCTCACGTTGGGTTGGCGTGGAAGTTTGGAGAGTGGGGTGCCAGCTCAGGTGTTGCTTCGTCATCTGACCGTGGTTCAAAATTACGAGGTGTTGTCCTCGGATCTTTCCCTTAAGGGACTGATCCCGGACCGTCGTCAATAGCCCGTTGTGTAGCTCTAGTACGACGTTAATTAAAATACCTACCTTTCCTAAGTTTCAAAATATGTGGTGGTGCAACCGGGCTTCATTTCCTCCAATGGAGGTGTTAACTAAGATTCCTGTAACTTACCTTGAATGTGTTTTTCATCTGTGTCTAAAACCTCCGTTGTGTGTGTTTGTCCATTACGTTGTCTGTCTCTTGTATTTGGCGCTACTTGGCCAAATATGGCAATTGCTCCTCAAAACGCAATTGCGTGTACTGCAAAGTAATCATCAATAATGCGACTGCCAAAAAACATGCGGAACATGGCCACATTTAGACACACTATTTGCGCTTTAAAAAAACGCAACTGCCATAACACTAAACAGCAAATGACTGAATAGTAAAATGCTTTGTGTGTGACCTCAAAGGCAAAAGACACATCGGAAAAAAGGTCAACTTGTATCTATTTTATTTTTGAGTTGCCCGTTGTGTTGCTCCAGTGTAACGTTTATTCAAAACCTACTTACCATTTGGTTTTTGCTTACCTAAGTTTAAATATGCGTGTGGGTGAAATACTTGCTCCAAGTCCTCTAACGGAAGTGGTGACCAGGTTCGATTCCTGTAACTTACCCTGGATGTATTTCTCTTGTGTCTAAAACGTTCGCTGGGTGTGTTTGTCCATCACTTGACGTTGTCGTGTGTTTGGCGCAGCTTGGCCAAATATTTCCCTTGCGCCATTAAACGGAATGCATCAAAGTGAGTGCAAAAAAAAACAAACATGTAAGTTGTAAGTGGAGTCAGGTTTGATTCCTCCATGAATGTATTTCTCTGTCGGCAAAACTTGTGTATGTTTGTCCATTACTTGATACTGTCGGTCTTGTGCTGAAGGTGAAAATTAACGGTCACCACGTGGCGTTTGTATGTTTGAAAGTGGATACTGAAAAAATTTGCTGCAGTCGCCACACTTTCTTAAAAACATCAGTTCATATGGTCCGATTTCACGTTTATCTTCTTCTGATGAACGTTAAAGAAAATTAATTTAAAAAAAAAGCACGGGAATTTAAACATGAAAAATAGTATTTGGAATTTCGGACGCAGACGCGTGGTACGGGAAAATGTAACGCAATGCAATCTAAGGAGACAAGATTAGTACTTGCGTGTGCACGTGACCTGGGGTATTTCCGTAGTGCTGATATTTCGCGGGGTGAGAAAATCTAATTTGATATGCACTACCCTACAGTAATTACCGGACGCCATCGGATTTGCATAAAATCCGACTTCTTGTTAGGGAGGTGTTTTTCGTGGTATGGCTTGTATCTTTGCATGTTGTTCCTCGTCAATTGAACGCTGACGCCTACATGAATATTTTGGACAGTCGGGTTCTTCCTACGCTCTGTCAATTTTATGGAATGGACGAATGTTACTTCCAGGTAGCGATGCGACATCGATGTCGATGTTTTCAAAACATCGATGTTTTTTAAAAAACATCGATGTATTGAAGTCGATGTTTTTGTAACATCGATGTTATACTTGTCGATGTTTTTACGTTGTCGATGTTTTATTTTTGAATGAAAAAAAAAATACCGTTTTAAAAATTTAAAAACTAACCAAGTAGCATAATTTTTAAATTCAGTAAATCGAACATACTTTTAGACCAAAGTGGCCAAGTGTGAAGGGTCTGAAAAGTAGGGATGCGACATCGATGTCGATGCTTTCACAACATTTATGTTTTAGAAAAAAACTTTGATGTATTGGATTCGATGTCCCATCACTAGTTGCTAAACCAGTTTTAAGAAATGGGGAAACAAGTTTAAATACACTGAATTTTAAAAACATCGATGGTTTGTTGACGTTATGTATTATCAACATCGATGTTATAATTTTCAACATCGATGTTTTGCTGTCAATGTCGCATCAATAGTTGGAAAACCAGTTTTAAGAAATGGGGAAACAAGTTTAAATACACTGAATTTTAAAAACATCGATGTTTTGCTGTCGATGTAGCATCACAAGTTGCTAAACCAGTTTTAAGAAATGAGTGGAAATAGTTTAAATACACTGAATTTTAAAAATATCGATGTTTAAAAACCTCGATGTTTTTGGGTCGATGTATTATCAACATCGATGTTTTAATTTTGAACATCGATGTTTTGCTATCGATGTCGCATCCCTATTTCCAGGACGACAAGCTCCTTGTCATGTTGCAGTGGTATCAAGATATGGATATAAAACGTCTTCACTGGCCTGCTCATAGTCCCGACCTAAATCCTATAGAATATTTTGGGACACGTTAGAGCGACGCTTACGGACCAGGGAACCCCGTCCGAAATCGACAGCTGAGCTGGCGACATTCTTGCAGCAGGAATGGACACAAATACCCATAGCTGTGTATCAAACCCTTGTTGAAAGTTTGCCCAGAAGGACCGCTAGTGTAATTGCAGCATTTGGGAGACCATCCCTCTATTAAAGCATGTATTTCCCTTATATCATCACATCTTGCAGTCCGGTCCATTATTGTAGGGTTGTAACGTAGTGGACCGAGTGGTGTGCCTTTCAACAAAACGAAACAGCCTAGTTTACAATGACTTACGTTGATTTTTCAAATAATTATATGTACACTAATTACAATAGAGATTTGCATCCCTATGTGCAAAACAGGCAAAAACTCGGATCAACCGTGGCCTCATAAACGAGCACCGCAAAACAAAAACCCTCTGCTCTCTTCGAGCGCTGCAACCGATCTCCCTGTGTCGCCAGACCCCTGATTCAGCCAGCCACAACTCACTGGCACCCCAAAACAAACGGGACAGCTGCTGCAATATTCATCAGCAGGGCTCGGGCAAGGAATTCTCGATCAAAAGTTAGTCGTGGTGTTTGGACGTCACAGGGTAGTGTATATATTTCACGTGTGTGTTCCACAAAATATTTGAACGCTCGTAAGTGGCCACTGGCCGCTTATTAAATTTCTTAGTTTTCACCTTTTCTTGTGCCAAATATGGCCCTTGTGCCACAACACACACAATCCAACGCAACTGCCAAAATATTCAAACTGTAAATGGCAGAATTGTGAAATGCTTTGTGCATGACCTCAAAGGCAGAAAGTCAACTTGTATCCATTTTACTTTCGCTTACCTTAAGTTTCAAAATGTGTGGGGGGTGAAAAGCGGGCTTCGTTTCCTCCATCGGAGGTGAATAGGAAGTTAAAAACGGGGTGAATCCTCCTCCTCCGAAGCAGCAGCAGCTTTTCCTTCCCGAGTGGAAACCGTACCCGCTCTAAAAGGAGAAAGTGACGCAGCCCCGGCCCTCCCGGTTCAGCAGGTCCTCGGTTAAGGCACTCGTCGCACGCGCAACGCACCAAAATAAAATGCGAAAGCCGGCTCGTTTTAACTCCAGCACGACACCGTCCTGCCTTTCCGAAACCCCTGCCAAAAAAACAAGATGCCTCCGCAGGAATTGCTGGCGAACGAAATTTCTATTCTCGGTGAGGCTCCGGCGTCGAGGATTGGTCGGCGGCGCCCCTGGCACCGCCCCTCGCCCGCTTTTAGGCACGGCATGTGGCACCGGTTGCCAAATACTTACGGCCTCCCCTTGTCACGCTGTTTGAAGATGTTGCGATTATTTGCCTACACAAGTAGACGGGTTTTTTTTCTTTCTTCCTTTTTTCAAAAACGTGCCCTCTCGTCTTCCGTGTTCCTGTCGGGACGAAAAATGGCGTGTTTTTAAATAGCCGCGTTTCTCCACAAAAACTCGAGTGTCTTTCTGTGGGAAATGCTCGGCTTTATTATGGCAGAGAACGGAATTAGATAGTTGGCAGTTGCACGCTCGTCGGGGGGGCTATTCGGGAAGTTTTTAATTTATGCGGTTGGTAGTTAAGTTAACGTGGCACTGGAGAGACACGACGGGCTATTGGCGACGGTCGCTGGCATCCCACTCTCCAAACTTCGACACCACGCTAAACGTGAGGTTTATGGCTGTTTGGGAATTTTTTTTTTTTGGTGCGGTTGGTAGTTGAATTAATGTAGCAGTGGAGCGACACTACGGGCTATTGACGATGGTCCGGGATCAGTCTCGAAGGGTAATGGTAATTTTATTTAACGTCGTACAAGAGCAACACAACGGGCTATTGACGACGGTCCGGGATCAGTCCCTTAAGGGAAAGATCCGAGGACAACACCTCGGAATTTTGAACCACGTTCAGATGACGAAGCAATACCTGAGCTGGCACCCCACTCTCCAAACTTCCAAGCCAACACAATTTGAGGACTTTCGGCCACGACAGATTTAAGGCGTACCAGCCGCCTCTACACCATACGCTTACAAACACCCATGCGCGGACCCGGTTTCGAACCAGGAACCTACCGATCTAGAGATTAACACCTTAACCACTAATCCTCACGTTGGGTTGGCGTGGAAGTTTGGAGAGTGGGGTGCCAGCTCAGGTGTTGCTTCGTCATCTGACCGTGGTTCAAAATTACGAGGTATTGTCCTCGGATCTTTCCCTTAAGGGACTGATCCCGGACCGTCGTCAATAGCCCGTTGTGTTTCTCTAGTACGACGTTAACTAAAAATTACCAATTACCTTAACCACTAAACCGGTTGGTCGGCATCCGGATTGGGACTTAGTACTGTATAAAATCCACCAGTCTTCTCTCACCGGGACCGCAGTAATCCTGTTAAAAGAGTAACGGATAAGCAACCGGAGGGTTGCGAGTTCGAAGCTAGATCCAACCGAAGACCATCGTGTACGTGTTGGCTGGTGCTCGTTAAATCTAACGTGTCTCAATTTTCCTCACGTCAGCTTGTCTTGGAAGTTAGGAGAGTGGGCTGCTAGCTCGTTGACCTCGTCGTCAGACCGTGATTCAAAATGACGAGATGCTCTCCCCCATCTTTTACCTTCGGTATGGATCTCGGACCGCCGCTGATTGACCGTTAGGCCCGGCGTATACATCCGGTTTTTGAACATGCGGCGCCGCTGCCACAATGCAAGTGCTGTCTGAGATACATTAGATCCAACACACAAGCCTCCATCGCCGCTGGGACGACGCACGTCCAACTTGCGTGCAATTTGTGCCGCAGTTCCCCACATCGCCGCACATGAGTCTCCATTCTGAAGAGTACCTTGTTTTCACAAATAAATGGAATATAAATAATAATTAATAAATGGTTGTATCCAGTAACGTCTATTTTGTTTCAAAATATACTTTTTTACATCAAGTAAGCGAAAAAAAAAACACGTTTTCTTCGATAGAATATTTATTATAAATGGCGCGAAAAGAGGTCGTGCGTCATTTCACGGTTATGTGTGCATAGTTGGGCTTTGGTGCCGCAGTGGCGCCGCACGTTGTAAAACTGGATGTGTGCACCGGGCCTTATAGCGCTAACTTGCGACGTAAATTTACAGCTTAACGGTAGCTTTACTGTTAGTTTCACAGTAAATGCAAAATGCGACCAACAGTAATGAACGCTTGATAGCATACACATAAACTTGTCAACTGCTGCGCTTTCGAACAGCGCCCTCTAAGCAAATCCAGGTGACGCTTACGTATATACATCTCTTGTGAATGTCTTAATTTTGTATAACTACAGAGAGAAAAACTCATTCCTATTGGATCGAAAACATGATGAAATGTACGTGCCAAAAGTTCCTACCCATTTTCCCACAGCAGCAAAACATGACCAAGTGTTAATCACCTGAACGAACTTGGCGAGTTTTTCTCCTTTAACAAGTAAACATCGTTAGTTTTAGAAAGTTTTGCGTGAATTTTTAAAATGTTCATTTTTCAACGAGATGAATTGGAAAACTTTGGTTTATCCTTAGATGAAGTGCTCACGCGATGAGATGACCAAACTCATAAGATATATTTGAAACTAAAATAAAACAATGGCTGCTGAAAAATGTGTTTCCGCTATCTCTATATCGGTAGTCATAACAACGGTTTCTGTAATTCCGTCCTCTGACTTTGGAATTCGCGACAAGTCATGGGTAGTCCATCGAATTGCATAAAAAAAAATTCTGTACGATAGGAAGTGAATTTCTGTATTGTGTTAGTTATAATACTTGAGTGTGCGATCTAGTTTTCTAGTTAACCCTAGTATTGCACGGTTAATTGATGCCGTGCTATAGAGAATCCGTGTTATACGAAACTTTCAAGTCCCAAAAATCTTAGGCTGGGACGGTTGTAAATAGTGATTTACGTCGACAGCAAAACATCGATGTTCAAAATTAAAAAACCATCGATGTTTTTAAAATTCAGTGGATTTAAACTTTATCCCCCATTTCTTAAAACTGCTTTAGCAACTAGTGATGCGACATCGGCTCCAATACATCGATGTTTTTAATAAAACATCAATGTTTTGAAAACATTGACATTGATGTCGCGTCCCTACTTTTCAGACCCTTCACCCTTAGCTACTTTGGTCTAAAAGTATGTTCAATTTGCTAATTATGAAAATTATGCTACTTGGTTATTTTTTTTTTAATTTTTGTAACGATACTTTTTCCATTTAAAAATAAAACATCGATAACGCAAAAACATCGACAAGTATAAACTTCGATGTTACAAAAACATCGACTCCAATACATCAATGTCGCATCCCTAGTGGTAACTAGTTGAAAATATTTGATAATGCCTACCGTGTTATATGGAAACCAAAGGACTGTTGTATGTGTTATAGAAACCACAATTTTCAAGAAAATATGTAAACCGTGTGGACGTGTATACAGAATACACACGCACACAAGAGGCGGATTTGGCATAAGAAAGGTCCAAAACGGATAGAAAAAACTTGAAATGGGTCGAAAATATTCAATGTACGAACAAACACTCCATTCTTATTTATATAGATTATCATTGTTATTGTAAACCGTGTAATAGGGAGAACATAGGCGTGTTATATGATGGATGCTGCAATTTTGGTACCGTGTTATAGAGAATCCGTGTTATAGAAGTGCCGTGCTATACGTGGGTTACCTGTATATGCACCTAAATTAACACTTAAATTCAGTCTCTTGCGACTAGAACCCTCACAGAAAAATTTATTCACATCACCTGCATTTTAATAGTACCTCAAAATTTCCACTTTTTATCGCAACAAAAGTTACTCCACATCCGTAACTAGTTGTCTTGTACGATGTTTTTTTTTTTTTACAGTACCTTTAGTAGAATTGGTATTCCATGTTGGAGTTGTTGAGTAGTCCAGTTGGCGTCTGTTTGTGTTAGTACTGTATACAATCAGGGTTGGCAAAAACCCAGTCCGTCCTGGTTTTTATGGGTATTTGTAAATTTTTGTAGAATATTGTTCTAATTTCTTGTATTTTTATGTTTAACATAAAATATAAATGAAAATATGACATGAAAATATAAATTACCTTCATTTTTTTTAATACAAAAAGTAGTTGAGTTTGGTTTAATATATGCCTTAAAGCCTCTCGTATTTCTGTAGGGTTTGAGGTTTTGCATTCTTTCTTTGCCTTTGACCCCTTACCATTACTTGAAAGCTTGTTAAACTTAATGCACATAAATAAAACAGACAGGTTCATCCAATAGTTTTTGCAGACAAAAGGATGGATCTGTGTCATAATGTGTTGGAATGAAAGCTTGATCGAAAAATGTGGGCTTTCGTAATTGTATATCATACATTCGTTGTAAATTTCTTTGACTTCATGAACTCGTGTTTTTACAAGCTATGGTTTAATTTTATACAGATTTTTGGTTATGCCTCTCTATGTAAAAGATTTATTAGCAGCAAAAACGTCTAAAGTAAGTTTTAAAATAAATAGAAGTGTGTGTGTGTGTGTGTGTATTGACAAGGTCAAATTATAGGCAATAACACAAAAATGTAACGTTTTAGAAACAGTGGTATAATCCTGCAATTTATATAAATTATTATGATTTAAGAAATTTTTAAATCCATCATACATATCTTTTTCACAAAAACCCATTTTTTGCAAAAATCCAGCGGGGTTTTGTTGGTGGGACCGCCCTCAAAAACCCGGTGGGTTTTTCTGGGCCCAATCTGCTATCTCTGTATACAATTCTACATCTTTGGCAGACCTGCCAACTCTCAGGCTTTTAGCCTGAGTCTCAGGCTTTTTGGTCAAATCTCAGGTCTCAGGCTTTCAGAGTCTTTTCTCAGGCTTTTTCGTCAAATCTCCGGCTTTCTGAGTTTTTTTTCTCGGATTTTTCGCAAAATGTTTGCATTTTGAAGAAAATCCTCTCATAATTAATGCTGAAGTTAGTAACTTAGATAATATTGCCCATGCTTCTTTTTCTAGCATTAAGTTTCTTGCTGAAAGGTACCCTGTTTTGGTCAAAGTTTTGGGTGATAATGATAAGGACTTGTATCTTGATACTCTACAGTCTCAGTTCTGTGGTCTACAGTGTGAGGATATTTCTGAATTACTAGTATCAAAAGAAAGAATTGATTCCAAATGGTTTGAAATTGGAAAAATTAATAATTCTGCTAACAAAAAATTAGCAGATTTTATGCTAGCAATTTTGATTTTACCTCATAGCAATGCAAGTTGTGAAAGGGTATTTAGTTTTTGTACAAAAACACAAACCCAATTCAGAGCATGTCTTAACATACAGAATTTGGAGAATTTAGTTATTGTTAAGGCCAATCAAAAACATGTTTGTTATGAAAGAAATTTTGATTCCACTTTTTTGAAAAATGCTAAGTCAGCAACTGTTGCAACTCTTAATAAATAAAATATTTAATACAAAATTTGAGTATTTCTTTTTAGTATGTGTATTTCTTAGTAAATTGTAAATCCCTTACCCTTTTTATAGTGTGATCATACATAAGTTATCATAGGTAAAATAGGCCGTGATGTCGATAAAAGTCTCAGGCTTTTTGAAATTGCCAGGTTGGCAGGTCTGTCTTTGGACTCGATTGGCACTGAATTCGGTACATTACTCTTTAGAACTCTATTTTTTATCCACAAAAACATGAATTATCAACATAATGATCCTTCTCTCCCGCCAACTCGTTATCAGATATCGCTTCAGCACCGATCGATGAACTTAGACCTAGAAAAAGAACCGCAGTTGTGGAAGCGTTTTGTTATCCTTCTATCAGTCCCCTAATTTAACCCAGTGGCCGCGGTAGCCCAGTTGGTAGAGTCACGGATTAACAATAGGAGGGTTGCGAGTTCGATATTCACTCCAACCAAAGACCGTCGTGTACTTGGGGGAGGATTCACGTTAAGTCTATCGTGGCATCCTCGCGGTGGAGAAGTTTGGAGAGTGAGGGTGACAGCTCAAGCCTGTCATCTGACCATGATTCAAAATGACGAGGTGGACCCGAGATGCTCAAGTGATCTTTTCTTCTTATGGGGTTTACGCATTTAGTAAAAACGGGTTCGCGTTCCTGGAATATACCCAGGCGATCTATTCTGCTTTCATCGCACTACTCTATTCCCCTTTTGTATCGACATTTGTTGTCTTGTGTTTGGCGCAGCTTGGCCAAACATGGCCATTGCTCCTTAAATCTTAACACGTTCGCTGCCGATCTCGCGCCAACGCGTGATACGGTGTCAACGCTAAAGAGTCAATCACGCGCTAGCGCGTAGTGATGTTTCAGTAGCCTGTCACGCGTTCGCGCGAGAAGAGCTGCGCGTCAACATTTATTATCCGCTTCAATTGGCATTATATGTTAGGTGTTGGCGTGGAGTAAAAGTTAGAAGCTAGTTGTAAAGGTATGTGGTTTCGAATTTATCGTTTTATTAGTTATTAAAAAAAATCTTGTGATATGAGTTGTAGAAACGATAGAAGCCTCTAACTGATGATGAAATTGCAAATTTGTTGGCTGAGCTTTCGCCATTCTATTCTGGTGCTGGCGCAGTTTTCAATCATTTGTTCCAAAAAGTAAGTCAATTTATGGGGAAAAGCCATTTGTACCGGCGGGGCAATAACTATCAATACATCCTAACGTGACCGGCAGCGAATGTATTAAAGGAAGCAAACAAAATGACGAGGTGTTGTCCTCGAATGTTTACTCTCGGGATTGATTCCGGACCGTCTGTAATAACCCGTGGTGTGTTGCTCCATATTACGACGTTAATTCCAATTACTTATCTAATTAAATTAACAGACTGACTCAAACCATGTGTCTACTACCAACTCGTGGGAGCAGGACTAAACAGGGCGTGTCCTGGTGTTACGTTATGTACTGGAGGAACAAAGTTAATTGTTACCTGTAGTAGTAATCATTTTCGTAGAAAAGTATTCATCCCACACAAACTAGGATGAGGGTGCAGTGCTTTGTATTTCATCTCAAAGTACTGCTCCTATGCCATTATTACAAAAACGTTTCGATGTGTTTGTTTTTTAAATCGTGATGGAGGTAGTAGAGAGTGATTTCGTTATCTTGGGTCATTGACACATTGATAAGCGATTGCCATTTCTTCAAGAAATGAATGGGTTTTTTAAACTTGCCTCATCATTCACTGCGCAGTGCGGATGCTGCAGTCAATGACGGTCTACCCCAGTCTGATTGTTCAACCACTCTGTTATATAAATCTGCCCAGTTGCGATAGTTAAGAGTCACTTAAGCAGTCTCGTGCCTCAGTCTGTGCGGCGCAAAATGCCGGCAGTTCCAATTATTTCAAGCCTCCAATTTGGGGATAATCTGACTGTGCAAGGTTGCTTTTGTGTGTGTGACAAGAAGCTGCAATCTCGCCCAGTTAGCAGTTGATACATTTTTGTTAAATTGCTCTCTAGTCTGCATTACTAATAGCATTTACCAAAAATAATCGGGATGCTGTAGACTGATTGGAAGTGAAGTGGATTAGGCTAAACAGGCTTGTAAGTTCCAAGCTCGATCCAAACCGTCGTTTACGTGTGGTTTGGTGCAGTTAAATCTGTCTTGGTGTCCTCAAATTCACTCACATTTCCGTGGTTTGGAGAGTGGGGTGCCAGCTTATGTGTTCAGTTTGTCACTTGACCGTGATTCAAAATTCGAGGTCTTGTCCTCGGATTTTTATCCTTTGGTATGGATCCCGAATAGGCCTTCGTGTTGCTCCAGAGGGACGTAAATACAACTACCAGCCAACCACGTGAATATATTCCAATTAGGGCGTTAAAAATTTTATTTATATAATCATAAGACATCTTTATTCCTTCAAGCGTCGAGAGATTCACGAGCGGTGTAGTATTGCTTTTCCCCATCGACCCGCGTGGTTCAAAATTACGTGGTGTTGTCCTCGGATCTTTCCCTTAGGGGATTGATCTCAGACCGTTGTCAATAGCCCGTTGTGTTGCTCTTTGTACTAGGGATGCGACATCGACAGCAAAACATCGAGGTTTTTAAAATTCACTGTATTTAAACTTTTTTCCCCATTTCTTAAAACTGGTTTAGCAACTAAGGATGCAACATCGACAGCAAAACATCGATGTTGATAATGCATCGCCCCCAAACTATAAATGTTTTTAAAATTCAGTGAATTCAAACTTTTTTGCTCATTTTTTAAAACTGGCTTAGCACCTGGTGATGCTACATCGACATCAAAACATCGATGTTCAAAATTGAAACATCGATGTTGATAATACATTGCCCCCAAACTTTCGATGTTTTTAAAATTCAGTGCATTTAAACATTTTACCCCATTTCTTATAACTGATTTAGAAACTAGTGATGTGACATCAGCTCCAATGCATCGATGTTTCTTAGAAAACGCCAATGTGTTGAAAACATCGATATCGATGTCGTATCCCTACTTTTCAGACCCTTCACCTTTGGTCACTTCGGTCTAAAAGTATGTTCAATTTGCTGATTATAAAAATTATACTACTTGGTTATTTTTAAAATTTTTATAGCGGTACTTTTTCATTTAAAAATAAAACATCGACAACGTAGAAACATCGACAAGTATAAACATCGATGTTAAATACATCGATGTTTTTTTAAAGACATCGATGTTTTGAAAACATCGACATCGATGTCGCATCCCTACTTTTTACAACGTTAATTAAAAATTGCCATCAACCCGTGGTCCTAGATTTCGGTCAAGATCAAAACTGCTTAGAAGTCCTGCATGGGGGGATTGTAGTATATATGTATGTGAACCCCAGAAGAGTGTTAATATTTATGAATTTTTGAGATACGAAAGGTAATGCTGTCCCAAAAAATCCCACCGCTATAGTGGTTAAGGTGTTAGCCTCTAGATCGGAAGGTTCCTGGTTCGAATCCGGGTCCGGGCATGGATGTTTGTAAACGTATGGTGTAGAGGCGGCTAATGCACCTTAAATCTGTCGTGGCCGAAAGTCCTCACGTTGGGTTGGCGTGGAAGTTTGGAGAGTGGGGTGCCAGCTCAGGTGTTGCTTCGTCATCTGACCGTGGTTCAAAAATTACGAGGTGTTGTCCTCGAATCTTTCCCTTCAGGGACTGATCCCGGACCGTCGTCAATAGCCCGATGTGTTGCTCTAGTACGACGTTAACTAAAATTACCATTACCATTACCCCAAAAAATCCTAACTCATTTTGTTCTTTCATTCTGCTAAAACTAATTAAATTGGAGTTTGTTTGGGAAATTACTATTTTTTTAATTCGACTTGTTCAATAAAAGTAGGGATAGGCCTGGGAATGTATTGCTGTTGCTCTTGGAATCTCCAATTTCAAGTTTTCCTCGTGAGTTAGCTGGTCTTCTGACTGGACACCTGCCTCAATGGTTATGCAATTAGAACCGAACTTA
This sequence comes from Metellina segmentata, assembly GCA_947359465.1. Taxonomy (NCBI): domain Eukaryota; kingdom Metazoa; phylum Arthropoda; class Arachnida; order Araneae; family Tetragnathidae; genus Metellina; species Metellina segmentata. The sequence goes on along the minus strand of OX375881.1, from coordinate 21,640,369 downwards.
ATAATTCACTAGTTATCTTAAATATCCTCACGTTGGCGTGCTGTTGGAGGTTTAGAAAGGTGTATCAGCTCTGGTGTTCAACTTTTTATTGATCATGGCTCTAAATGACGTGGTGTTGTCTCCGGATCTTTCCCTTCAGGGTTGATCCCGGAGCGTCGCCGACAGCCCTTTTGTGTTGCTCCAGTGGGACGTTAATTCAACTATCCACCTAATTGACTGATTCTGGAAGACGAGAAGAAGAATAGCGAACACTTTGACTTGTATACTGCATTTATTGGTTTCAATTCTATTGTTCGAAAATATTGAGTTGGTTACTTTTGTGGGGGTTCCTTGGCGCAGTGGCCATATTTGGAAAAGCTGCGTCAAATAACGTCAAGAATGGACATACACTCCAATGAAAGCTTCTTTGGCACATAAAGAGAGAAATACACAAAAGGAGGAAATGAAACCTGCGTTTTTTGCAATTCACAGGCTGCTAGCGCAGTGAGTAAACTCAGTGAGCTTTGACGGACCCAAGAAATACTGGGAAGCAAAAAGGCTAATGGTTGGTTGTCAAATCACTGGCATCTCTACTATTATAAAAGGAAGTGTTTGTTTGTCTGTTTGACGCAAAATCCTGACGATTCTATGGCACTTACAGCAATGAGATTTGGCACACAGGTAGTCCGAATTTTTTGCAATTGTTGGGTCGAGGCGAATTTTAAAATTTAATCTAGAACATTTTAAAATTAATTTAATACTTTTATTCTCTAGTGTGTTCTTTAATGCGTTTCTTCCGGAAGAAGAAACACCCGAATCAGACTTTTCTACCCACGTGACCTAGCCGTCAGCCTTTGGAACCATGCGAAGTTTTTTTCATCGCGGGGAACTCGGAGAAAATTACTTTTTTCGTTTCCGCTTTGATTTTGAGCGGAGGAATGATTTTCCAGCCAGACGATTAATCTTTTATCTGGAGTCACTTAGTTCTTTTTTTTTATCTTCTAGACCGTTAAAGAGAGTAAAAATTTCAACGGATTTGAAATCTGTGGAAACTTTCACTTTAGACTGTTACCCAAAAATATGATTTTCTTTAAATAAATAATTTTTAAATTGAACATATCTTCAACGGATTTGAAATCTGCGAAAATTTTTACACCAGATTAATACCGTACACCATGGGTACGGACAACGTCGGGCTAGCCACACAGTGGCTAGTTTGTAAATAAAATAGAACGGTTTTTGTGGGGATTTTTTTCACAGAACACGCGCGATTATGCTTAATCGTATCCTGTGGTTCTGCAAGGCCACGTTCACGTGAGGCTTTTCAACGTGCGTTTGGCAAGGCTAGCGAAGTCCCGCTTTCCTTAAGCATTAAATTATGTTTTTTCCCCCCCAGTTCAAGTTTCTATCTTTGCGATCGTTGAAGATAGAGTAAAAATTTCAACGGATTTCAAATCAGCCGAAAATTTTACACCGTATCGATACCTTAAATGTGATTGTCTCCAAATAAATAATTAAGTATTTTATAAATAATTAAATAATAAAATGGTAAATAATTAAATAATAAATCTGGAATAATAAATCTAACAGGCTTAAAATTTTAATTTGATTTGAAATCCGTTGAAATTTTACTCCATCTTCAACGATCGCAAAATAGAAACTTGAATTCGGGCAGGGGTTCCCAACTTTTTAGTAACTTTGTACCACTTGATATTTTTAGAAATTTTTGGGCGTACCACTAGTCCTATATTTTTTTAGAGACATATATCTGATGTTACAAAAGTGCCCAGTGGCTTGTTTTATTTTAATTAATATACTAAGAAAGCTTCATATTTTATGATTAATGCACTTGTATTTCGTATTAATGATGTTTTAATAAAGGAAAAAATAAAATGATTGTTGAAAATTACAGTTGTATTTTTTACTCTCAGGTCTAAAAACAAATAATTTTAAATTATTAGTACAAACTAAGCTAACAAAGATTAACATAATCAAAAATCAATTTTTGGTGCGAAACTTCTTGTTTGTCTTTTATTAAAATATCAATATCAGGAGCAATGGAGCTTAACTTCACTCTTAAGTTCTCTTCAACATTTACTCTGTTTCTATATTTATTTTTTATATACAAAAGTTCAGAAAAACCACTCTCACACAAGTAACTAGTAACAAATGGCATAAGACAGGGAGATATATCAACTTAATTTCGCCGAGACAGCCATTGAATAGAAATAGATAATCAGCAACAAAGTTTCTCCTTAAATAATGTGCTACTGTTAGCGTTATTTATTACAATGTAATAAAAACGTTAATCAGAAAATTGTTTTCATATAATCCCATTTTTCCTATAACGTGGTTGTACATACTAAAAAATCGAACAAACTTCGTCGAATATTTGAGTCGCTCGTATCATCCTTGCGTACCACCTGAAACGTTGCCGCGCACCACCGGTTGGGAATCCCTGAATTAGGGGAATAAAATACACTAGGGGGCCCGCCCCCTGCTCGCTAACACTCGCCAACCCCCGGAGGATTGCTTTGCAATCCTCAATGGTTCGCTGCGCGAACCTATGCTCGCTTCGCTCGCATCCATGAAGACATATGTCCTAGCAGAAGGGATTGTTTACAAAATATCATACTCCAAAAAATATTTTTCAAATCTAAATTTGCTATAGTACAGAAATATATATATACAGTACCCTGGAATCAGAATTCAAATGATAACTTTGATCAAATTTTAAGTGGAAATGCGAGCGCTGCTTTTGAAATTGAATATCCAGCATGGTGTTTGTGTGTACATTTCCAGCACTCTCGAGTCACCCACACTTTTTCATTGAGTTTGTCGTCGAAAGTTGTAGTGCAAGCGTCTTGTTGAACTATAATGGTTGGCATTGAAAAGGACCGTTTTTTAATGGCCCTGAAAAGATCCTCCGCTTTCTTCGATTTCTAATTATAAACAGCAACAGCTCGACTAAAATTCATTTTTGTTTTCAATAAAATTTCAACCGATAACGCTATAAATTCAATTGAGGCGCGAGGCTACGAAGTGAACAAACAACCGTACAATGTTGCCAAAATGCGATAACAAATAACGTCTTTTTTGCGTGCCACGTAAGAGAATTATATATATAGATATTTAATGCATAAAAAAGCTGACCTTGGTAAAAGCGCGTTAGTAAACGCCTCATTTGAACAGGGCCTAAATAAGTTACATTGGAATTTGTAAAAGTAATAAACATGTAAATAATATTCCAAAAGAACAACCAAAGCGAAAAAGAGGCGTAATTCCAGATTTCATTCATCTTTTTTATTTCTATGTTGCTGAAAAAGAATCATTGGTGTTAATGAGCAGAAAAGCGTTTTCGGTCGTAGGAAAATCGCTGGCTCAAAGCGTAGAATTAATTCTCAAAGCTGTTTTTGTGTGCTCAGTGGATGACGTAACTCAATCCATCTGTGAAAGGCTTTATCAGAGCCAGCAGAGGGGAGTTATCAGGCGAGACTTGCTCGATGTTATCTGCACTTCGCTGACCCTGCAGCATGCGACAACTCTTTTATCTGTCAAATGCGAGTATTTCTGTAAACGCTGTTTTCCACAACTCGCGCGGGTACTTTTCAAGTGGTTGAACTTCCGAAGCCTATTTTTTTCCTTTTTGAACCCTTCGTTTTGGGAAAGAAAACGAAAACTCGGGTTATGATGCCACTTCGTCTTCTCGCTCTCTCTCTCTGGATGTGTTTGGTTTGGCATGTTTTGAGACAATTCAGACATCCATGCCGGTGAAATTTACGTCTAAGGCCCTGATCACATGAGGCGTTTCCTAACACGCGTTTTCCAAAGTCAGCTTTTCTTATACGCCGAATTTCGTTGAAATTTTCACTCTTTATCTTAGAATTAGGGGAATAAAAAACATAATTTAATGTATATGGAAAGCTGACCTTTGGGAAAACGCCTCATGTAAACAGGGCCTAAGACGTGGGCGTCAACTTTTCGGACAACAAAATTGGAAACGGGGAAAATCGATATGAATATTTGGGTAGTGACTCACACAGAGACACAGCTCGTGGGCTTCAGCCTTCACGAAATCAATACACAAATCAAGCTTTTATCAAGTTGGAAACATCAATTGGTTCTTAGTAAATTGGCCGACCAACCGGTATAGTGGTTAAGGTGTTAGCCTCTAGAACGGAAGGTTCCTGGTTCGAATCCGGGTCTGGCATGGATGTTTGTAAGCGTATGCTGTAGAGGCGGCTCGTGCACCTTAAATCTGTCGTGGCCGAAAGTCCTCACGTTGGGTTGGCGTGGAAGTTTGGAGAGTGGGGTGCCAACTCAGGTGTTGCTTCGTCATATGACCGTGGTTCAAAATTACGAGGTGTTGTCCTCGGATCGTTCCCTTTAGGAACTGATTCCGGACCATCGTCAATAGACCGTTGTGTTGCTCTAGTAGGACGTTAACTAAAAATTACCATTATCATTACTTAGAAAATTGGCTTCGTAAATTTTTATTGTGTTTTTGGTAGTATTTTTCATGGCTATCTCTGCTGAGAAAAATATCCATCGCTTTAAGACCATCAGTGGGAACATCTCCTTTAGGTGCGTACGGACTTCACGTACTGTATTTTCTTTTCCCACAGGGGGTCGTCTTTAGTAAACACAACGGTTGCGCTTACGGTATACCCAAACGACCTTATTCTGCTTTCATCCTTTTCCTCTTTTTGCCCCCACACGACCTTTTTGTTGCATCTTATTTTTGGTGCACCTAGAACAAATATGGCCCTTACGCCATAAAACCCCCAAACCACCACCCAACCCTCGCTCCAATATCACACTTTTCTCATGTCATCGCTTTTCGGCAGTATGTCCATTTTATGAACAACGATTTTAAAGGTAAAGCGTCCCGCGAAGAGCAAAATTAAATAGAAACTTTCTGTTGTGACGTCTGGAAAAAAAGACCTTTTTCCACACACAGATCATCGTGGGCCTGTCACGATAAGGGAGCAGACCCCCCCCCCCTAAAAAAGACCGCGTGCGTTACAGTTTTGAAATAACTCAGGCCATAAAGGCGGTATATCTGTCGAAGAGTCGACTTGTTAATCCGACTTCTTGCACCTGGTGGTTTCGTTCTTCATTTTCTAACGGTTCCAAGATCCAACGACAGGATTCACACCTGTGGAGTTGACATCTCTACGAGATGTTGCCGGTGTCATTGGAAAACACCCGATCAAGATTCCAAGGGGGAGGTGGCTCCTCCGAAAAACGGAAATACAGACGAATGTCAGATGTCACGGGACAAAGTGGTGAACGATAGAGCTCCCGAGACAGCTATACGGTGAGGTTAAACACCGGTAAAAAAACAACTGACAGTGAAGAGAAACTTTTGTGTCTCATGAACATTCATACAGTGTTTGTTCAGCGTAAATAATTTTGTAGATGTTTTTCAAATTGTTAATTAAAACTATCTAAGTGAAATAAATGACTTAAAAAGGTAATCAGCTTAGTCCAACTCCATATTGCTTGTGGTGCCCAAAACACCACACTGTCGACTTCCTTGAGACTGGAATAAAAATACAAGATCCATGTTTGTACAAGCTGTACCAAACACACGACGGTGGATCAATGTGTTTGTCCACTGCGCTACCAACCTGTGAATTGTAGGCGGCTCTCTGAGTGTATTTCTCATCTGTGTCAGTAGAACCTTCATTGTGTATGTTTGTTCTTTTCTTGACATTGTATTGTGTTTGGCCAAATGGCATTTGAACGAACTAACCACAAGACAGACAGCATCAAGTAAATGGACGTGCATGTACAGAAAGTTTTACTGACAGAAGTGAGAAATACATCCGGAAGGCAATCAAAATAAAGAAATTTTGTTACTTACATACATTAAGTAGGTATGTTAGATTTTATATGCGACCCAAGTCCATTTCTCTTTATTGTGAATGCGGCTCAGTCAAACCAACAAGTTGAACACCCTTGGTATAGCGTATGCTTGTCCATATGCTTGACTTGAAAGTGGAAACGTTTTCTGATGGGGATGACAATCATCAAAAACAGTAAAATTCCATCTTTCGTCTGTAACTAACACCAGGACACAGTTGCGTGCCTAGTGTCGTGTGACTACTGGTTTAACACATTGAAGAAATATAAAAAGTAAAATATAAAAAAGTAACGCGCCCGTTAGATTACTTTCGTCTGCCGGGTGGAAACGAACATTCGTCATCAGATTGGTCCTCGGGACAGGAGAAGACGTTCATCTATTGATTGATCCTCTGCTGCTAGTAAACTGGTGATTTCACCACTTCTGTTGCCACTCTATAGAAATACGCATTCACACATCTAGCTTATCATAGGATGTTATATCGCCAAACAAGGCGATGATATTACATCGGCCAACCAAGCCACGTGACTACTGTTGGCCCCACTTTTTGAAGCTCCCCTCAGTCTGCCTGTTTCTCACGCCTATGGATTACTACCCCCCCCCCCCTCCCAAGCCGACCAACCGGTATAGTGGTTAAGGTGTTAGCCTCTAGATCGGAAGGTTCCTGGTTCCAATCCGGATCCGGGCATGGATGTTTGTAAACGTATGGTGTAGAGGCGGCTGGTGCACCTTAAATCTGTCGTGGCCGAAAGTCCTTACGTTGGGTTGGAAGTTTGGAGAGTGGGGTGCCAGCTCAGGTGTTGCTTCGTCATCTGACCGTGGTTCAAAATTACGAGGTGTTGTCCTTGAATCTTTCCCATAAGAGACTGATTCCGGACCGTCGTCAATAGCCCGCTGTGTTGCTCTAGTACGGCGTTAACTAAAATTACCATTACCCCCCCCCCAAGTGGTTTCGACAAGATATTTGGTCCAAGTTCTTACCGATTTTGCCAATGATGAGATTTCTCATCATGAAAGATATTGTCGAGTTTTTATGATGGCGTGATCAAGATCTTACCTCGTCATCTGACCGTGGTTTCAAAGTTACGTGGTGTTGTCCTCGAACGTTCCCTTAAGAATCCCTTAGGGGATTGATCCCGGACCGTCGTGTTGTTCTAATACGACGTTAATTAAAAATAACCAAATTACCCCTTTTCTTTTCTCGGAACGATGTTTTCTGACTTTGTGTTTCACTTATAAGCCAATGATATAAATATTTCATCCGGTATTTCGCAATGATACCACGACGTTTTTCCCGTTTGGGAGACGATTATTACATTGTAATGATAGTTATAGTTTCACGTTTTTTTTCTCACCTTTTTACATTCTATTTACAAAAGTTATGCTCCTCTTCTCAGCTGACTCATGGGCTTGCCCAATACCCTAGCAACCTACGAGTTGCAGGTTCGATTTCTCCCTCGGTGTATTTCTCCTTCTGGCCCTCAGGGGCACATCTTTAGGTGCGCACGGACTTTTCGGATCCGCAGTATTCTAGTGTTTCCTTTTCCTTTGGTGCCAGCTCAGGTGTTGCTTCGTCATCTGACCGTGGTTCAAAATTACGAGGTGTTGTCCTTGGATTTTTCCCTTAAGGGACTGATCCCGGACCGTCGTCAATAGCCCGTTGTGTTGCTCTTGTACTACGTTTACAAAATTACCATTACCTTTTCCTTTGGAGTTTTCTATCTTTGAGTAAACACGGGAGTCGTGTTCCCGAAATATCCATGCGATCTTTTCTGATTTTTTCTCACTAGTTTGTTATCCAGTCGTCTTTTTTTCGTTTTACGGCATATTTTACTTGGCGTTATCTTGTGTTGGCCAAATATGGCCTTTGCGCTGTATATATCGCCATACAAATTCTGTGTCGGAACTATTTCTATATGCATGTATGTTCATTACTTGTCGTTGTCCGTCCTGTGTTTGGCACAGCACGACCAAATATGGCCTTTACGCTATCAAACCACACCATTCTTTTCTGCTCACTAGTCTGTTATTCAATCCTCTTTTTTTCATTTCACGGCATTTTTTACCTGACGTTGTGTTTTGCGCAAGTTGGCCAAATATGGCCCCTTACGCTATCAAACCACAAAATCCAACCCAGCTTGGAAGGAACACTGCATTGTATCGGCAATCTGTCGACTGACTACTAATTATTTCCCAAACGTTTGGAATGTTTGACGCCTTACTCACGTAACACATTGACTAGGAACTTATAGTAAACTTATAGTATAGTAGGTGTGATATATAAATTTTCAATTTGAATTAAAATCCATCATCAGTTACCTAAGCAATCTGCCTGATTTGATCCAGCGCTTATGAGAACGTTGGGAACACTCTCCGTCTTTCTTGAATGAAAACAATTCCCGTTTTTCTAGTGTTATATATAAATGACTACACCTGGAATTAACAGAACATTCCAAACATAGTTTGTCTAATACCACCAGAACGTACGGTTCGATGGGGATCGATTATTTAACCCTCCAAGTGCTTTTGACGAGATATCTCGTCCATTGAGATCTGATCAAGTTTGCCTATGACGAGATATCAAGATCTGTAATATCTTGATGACGAGATATCTCGTAATAAAGGTATTACAGATTTTTCTATGATGGGATCACGATCTGATCAGTTTTCTTCTGATGACAAGATATATTCCCCATCAAGATCTGCTAATGATGCGATACCTCATCAAACCAACCACCAAGAGAGTTAAAGGCACACTTTCGAAACGTAAGGTGCCTGGGGCAGGAAGTAACGTGCCGATGATTATTTTAAGGAACTAGGGGCTCCGCCCCCTGCTCGCTTACGCTCGCCACCCCCGGGGATTGCTATGCAAAAAGAAATCGTTTTATAGCAATTGTTGCTACGATAAATTTGATACCTGGCAAACCCGATAGTAAAAAATACAACCCTCATATTCATGCGGAATTTGCTCCGCGAAATAAAAAACTACGAAATTTGTGTCACCAACTTTTGATTGCATCGAATTTATTTATGAACCAATTTTAAAAATAATGGTACCGTAAGAAAGAGTACATTCTGAGGTATACTGCGATATTTTCAAAATTAAAAACTAATAGTAATACGATATAGATATGACAGTTTTAGTTTTGTATCCTAAATTACGATCTGAAAGTTCCGAAAATTATATGACTAACTTTTGATTGCATCAATTTTATTTAGTAACCAATTTGAAAAATAATAGTATCATACGAAAGAGTGCAATGTAAGGTATTCAGTGATGTTCTCAAATTAAAAAAATAATGGTTTTTGCTGTAGATATATAACGGTTTTAACAAGAAGTAGCGAAAATATCCAAAGATTCCGAATTTTGTATGACCAACTTTTGATCGCATCCAATTTAATTATTAACCGATTTCAATTTGGTTCCCGATAATATTTTTTTGAAACTCGGAAAATGTTCGTTATTTTTTTGTCAAAACTGTCATATCTATAGCTTATTATTATTAGTTTTAAAATTGGAAAATACCATGTGAAAGCTTAAAATTCACTCTTTCTTATGGTAGAATTATTTTCAAAATTGGTGTATAAATAAATTCGATGCGATGAAAAGTATTATTTCGCGATAGTGTACAAATTGTTCCTCGCACGGTAGATGAAACGGCCTTATGAAACTCTAAGGCTCGATGAAACTCGCGGTGACGTCTTGGGACGGAGAGTTCAATCAGGAATATACAAATTATTAAAATAGTTTCGCCGTCGCACAGAGGGTTGGTTTGCGTAGCAATCACCGGGGGATGACGAGGGTAGGCAAGCAAGGGGCAGAGCCTCCTCCTCAGAAGTAAACAAAGGTGTCATCCTCCCGGGATACCATGTGACCTTTATTTGCTTTCATTCCGCTCTTACCCGATCCCTCTTTTTTCCCCTTTCACGACATTTTTTACTTGAAGTTGTCTTGTGTTGGAGCTTGGCCAAATATGGCCCATGTTCCTTAACCCCCTAAACAAACCAACCCAATAGGGATTTGAGAGGTGTCTGGGCAGAATAGGAGGTGACCCTCATCCATGCCGGAGTCCGAAGTCCTGCATTCCGTTGGGAAATATATTCCCCTGTTGACCTTGTCGGTTTGTACCAACATAACACCACGAATAACTTAAATCACTTTTATCAACAATTATGACACACATTTGACGATACGACAGCAGAGCAACAGGAATATGATGGAGCGTCAGCTCCGCTCTATGTAGGTCGAGTTCGCGCATGCGCAGATATGCGGTGCAAAAGCTTCCATTCTTACTTTGCCTAACGAAAGAGGTACAGTAGAACTCCAATTATCCGAATCAATTGGGACCGGACCCCATTCGGATAGTTGGGTTGTTTTCGAAAAAAGGGTCTAGTATGTATTTTATGTATGTATGTTGAAAATGGGAGGGAAAAAAAAAAATATTTTTAAACAAAAAGAACTTTTAATAAATTAAATGAAAAGGCAACACTTTTACATGTTAAGTGCTTACAAGTGCTATACATAAGTACAGTATGTACATACCGTACTGTAAATGAAAGTCATTGCTTCTAAACATCTCGGTCAAAGTAAGCTGTTTGACTGTCTTAATCCGTTTTCGGGCAACCACGTCGCGCATCCGCTTGACAATGAAAAGTTGCATGTGGTCACACTCGGGCTTTCGCTCCATCCACTTCAACGAAGTTTCTAAGCCGGCAAATGCATCACTAGTAGATGGTCCCGTGCCTGCTTCAACTTCGACAATGAGGTCATCTTCTTCAACGACACTTTCTTCTCTCAAACTTTCTATAAGTTCATCATCATTTAGAATTTGAAACCCAGAATCATTATTTTGCGAATCGCAATACGTTTCCGTCTTAATTTTTTTTCGGATAGTCGGAGTTCGGATAATTGGAGTTCTACTGTATTGGTTCGCACTTAGAATAACGAATGAAGTAGGACCCCCCCCCACAATGTGTGACGTGAGAAAGATTCTTTTTCGTTAAAGTTTGGCTGGAAGTTAACACTTTTGGTGGTATTGTATCATCACACAAAAAAAAAAATGCCGCGATGGTGTTTGATTTATATTTATGAGTTAAGGTTTCTTGTACGGTAGAAATAATAAGTCAGGTCGTTGAATTTAGGTTAGCACTTGAAGTACCTGTTCCATATCAGAACATCACATACAGCAGCCTTGCGATGCCAAGCTACTTGTGTGTTGATTAGATAAGACAAGACTTTTGTTATCACTTTGAAAGGAATTGCAGATTGCATCATGATTAGTTCATTTATCAAATCACGAAATTATGTATCTTTTGATTGCGTACAAGGTTTTTTTGTTTGAGGCTACTTGGGTTGTTGTTTTTATACAAACAAAAATTATATATATATGTGTTGATAGCTGCTAAGTGACTACATGTTTACTGCTAACGCAGAGAATGTGTCATCTGTATCAAGTATCTCGGAGGAGATGATTCTGGAAAACCCAACATTATCTGTTCCAGAAATGTTACTTCGTGCATATTTGAAGAAGATAGCTTGTCTGTTCGGTAGATAGTTTTTGGCAACAATGTATTAGTGTGAAGGTTTCTGTGTTTGGTAAGAAACGATGTGTGTTCTAATATTCAATTCATTTACAACTTGCAGAAAAACCCGGCTTTTCTTGTGTTGAATTGGTAAAATGTTGTTTGAAAGGGATCCGAAAAATCACTTTCCACAATCATAGAAAAATGCAACTATCGCATAAAATGCAAACAGAAAACACAAGTTTATGGTAAATAAGTTTTAAACTTCATTTTGACATTTTTATAACTTCTACAATTTACTTTGAACGTATTCTTGGTTTATCCATCCATATACAAAGGGCGTTCCATAAAAACTGAAAGTAAAATCATAAAAAAATATGTTTACAGAAAAAAATACATAATTATTTTTCAAAATACCTTCCCTCAGATGATATGATCAACCCACTTTTCAAAACAAGTAGAGAAGCCTTTTTCTAGAAGCTGCTTCAAAGAACCCTACGCTGCTGAAATAACTTCAGAATCTGTATTAAATTTTCTACCACCGAGCTTCTCCTTCAACGTCGAAAACAGCCAGAAATCGCATGGTGCGAGATCTGGACTGTAAGGGGGATGTGGCATGATTTTAATGTTGCATTTACTAAGATATTGCTGAACAGAAGTTGCGACATGCGGGCGAGCATTATCGTGATGTAGTGTTCAATTGCCTACCAGTTCACATCGCTTTCTCGATATGTGCTGTCGCAAAATTTTCAAAATTGAAATATAATATTCACCATTCACAGTAGTTTTTGGAGGGACAGCATTCTGGTAGATTACACCTTTATGATCAAAGAAAATAATCTTATTGACCTTTCCTTCAGATTTGGTTTGTCGGATTTTTTTCGGAGACGGAGAATCAGTGTGTTTCCATACACTTGTTGCGGACTGGGTATGGGGATCAAAATGATGCACCCAAGTTTCATCACCTGTTATTACAGTGTTTAGGAAATTCGGATCAATTTGAAGCATCTGTTTCCACTCACAACATTGGTGAATTCTTGTTTGCATTTGTTCTTTAGTAAGGTGTTGAGGGATCCATCTGGAACAAACACGGCGAAGCTGTAAATTGTTGTGTAGAATGCGAAATATCAATGTTTTCCAAATGTTAGTTGATGCCACTATCTCCTCACTTGTCATTCGCCGATTTTCTTGCAAGATTGCCCACACAGATCATTCACAACACACACTTCCTGTTCGGCCAGGTTTAGGAGACAGTTCTGCAGACAAATATCATTCTTTGAAATAACCTCCCATCTAAAATCGTAGACTCGCCAAAATATTTGTCTTTGTAAGTATCTTTCATTAACTTAACTGTTTCTTGAGCTGTTTTATCCAAACGATTGCAGAATTTTTTGGCAGAACGCATTTCGTTTTTTAACTTTGAATCACTCACCTCCATTTCTGTAGGGCAAATAAAAACAGCTCTTTAAACAAGCACGAAACTAGGAAAATAAAATCATATGCTTCGTTTAGAATATTTATAATTGTTTAGTTAACAGTTTGAAAAAATCGCCTGCACTTTTATTTTTTAGTTTCGCGGTGTTGCCACTACGTAAAAAATGCACTTTCAGTTTTTATTGTATGCCCTTTGTAATACATTTCACACACATCATACTATGGTGTAATACAAAACTACAGACGATGACTACTGCCGACCGTGAAGTGTGAAGGCTTTGGGGAAAGCGGAAAGTCGTCAGGTGATATATCTTCTCACGCCAAAGAATACTATGAAAGGAAAGCGTCAGTCGTAAATGCCACTCATGGCCCTATCGCTCAAGTTAGGTAATTAGGTGTGTGGGGGCTCGAAGAATCAGGAGAAAGGCCGTTCCTGGAGACGATTGAAAAAATCTAAGCACCTCAGCGGTAAGGGCCAGATTCAACTGCAACATTTCTCGATCGTGTCGCCACAAAACTCTATTGTCCGCGGCTTAACGCCGATGTTTCAAGTCACCTGAAACGACTCGATCGTGTATACTCGATTCGATCGAGAATTTTCTATCGATCGAGAAATTATCCGCGTCGCGATGACGCTCGATGCGATCATTTTGTGTTGACGTTTCGTCTCAACATGTCGGATATCATGCTTGCGAATATGCAGGAGCAGTTGTTAGTAAAGTAGAACAAGGAACTTCGAATATAAAAATATATATTTCGACGGAAAACAACGCGATACACACACAAGTACGGAAACAGGGTCAATCTTTTCAAATATAAAAAATCATCTCCAAGTGTTCAATCACAATTTTCTTATTCTGCCTTTTGTATTTTTAAATTCCACTGTTCACTCTCCATTTGGGGTTACTCTGGTGAATTTAAGGAATATGTTTTACCAACTTACACAATGTCTCGTTCGTACAACTTTCAGAGATGAACTTGAACCGCTAAAAAATAGTAAACAAACAGGGCACAATTTCACGTTCTCTGCTATTGGTCAATGGACGATCTTGTGACGTCACAACCGTTTCAGCAATCATCTTGCTTCTGTAGTAACCCTAACAGCCTCGATCGTGTTCAAACTAATGATGCGACATCGATGTATTAGAGCCGATGTTTTGTTTAACATCGATGTTTTAACATTGTCGATGTTTTTACGTTGTCGATGTTTTATTTTTGAACGAAAAAAAGCACCATAATAAAAACAACTATGCCTATTTGTCTCATTGATGGCGACATCTGTCCCAAATCCAATCGTCGTGAGTGAAATAAAAAGTCGGTTTAAGGAGGAAAAAGTTGACAAACTTCTTTTTTAACAAGCTGTAAATAAGAAATACTGGGGCGTATAATAAATTGAGGCCCCAATATTTTTTGACAGTAAAAAATAAAATTAAAAAAAATTCCAATATATTTTTTTAGTAAATAAAAAATAAGTCTGCTGTGTCCCTCCCCCATAAGTTTATAAATAATTAATAATAACTAACAATGATTATTGTTAGGTACGTATCTAATTATAATTATAGTAAGTAGTACCTTTATGTGAAATTGTTGTAAATATTATTTTCTGTTATATTATTCAATTTAAAAATGCCGACCAACCGGTATAGTGGTTAAGGTGTTAGCCTCTAGATCGGAAGGTTCCTGGTTCGAATCCGGGTTCGGACATGGATGTTTGTAAGCGTATGGTGTAGAGGCGGCTGGTGCACCTTAAATCTGTCGTGGCCGAAAGTCCTTACGTTGGGTTGGCGTGGAAGTTTGGAGAGTGGGGTGCCAGCTCAGGTGTTGCTTCGTCATCTGACCGTGGTTCAAAATTACGAGGTGTTGTCCTCGGATCTTTCCCTTAAGGGACTGATCCCGGACCGTCGTCAATAGCCCGTTGTGTTGCTCTAGTACGACGTTAACTAAAAATTACCATTACCATCAATTTAAAAATAAAGACTTGTTAATTGTTCTTATTAATTTTTTTGACTTTGTTTTGACAGTTAAAAAAAGTTTTTGTTATAATTTAATAAACACGAGAAATGACAAATTATGACAAATTATGTGAGTGTAGGGATGTTACATCGATGTTTTCAAAACATTGATGTTTTATAAAAAAACATCGATGTATTGGAGTCGATGTCGCATCACTAGTTGCTAAACCAGTTTTAAGAAATGTGGGGAAAAAAGTTTAAATACACTGATGGTTTAAAAACGTCGATGGTTTTGGGACGATGTATTATCAACATCGATGTTTTAATTTTGAACATCTGCTGTCGCATCCCTAGTTTAAACGGGGAGATGAATTCCAAAATAAAACTCGCTGGTGGTGCTTTCAGTCGATTGAGGAGATCGATCACGTTTCAGTTGAATCTGACCCTTAATAATCACTAATGCAACTTTTTGCAACAAATGCAACTTTTTTTCACGTATTCTACGCTGCATGTTAAGTACTAAAACCAAAATTCCTCCCACATGGGGTGTATAGTAAGTAAGTTATAAATGTAACGTTCTGCATAAATGCAACTACCTGCAACTTTTAAAAATATAGCTTAAAATTAATTAATATCAAATTACAATTTCATTTTTTGCTCTCTGAATCAACCCTTCGATCACGTGTGTCTGATCTTGCGACCACCGAAGTATTGCGGATCAAATAAGTTCACGGTAAGGTGTTCGTCCTAAGACGAAAGTGAAATAAATGGCAAGTAGTACTTTAACACATTGGTTGGCACTCTTGATAATACAGAGGAAACTTGCGTAATCGACTGCAGAGTTTGCGAGGTGAGTGTCGATCATCAATATGTTGTTCGCCTGGTAGATGACGTTTTAAAATCTCTGAATGTTGAGCGAAAGGATTTTGCTCTTCTACTATCCGATACAGCACATTATATGACTGCGGCTGGCGCATGTTTTCAATGTTAAAGACATTATTGGTCAAAGATCGGCCCTTCAACGTTCTTCTGTATTTCAGTATGTATTATAATACTGTTGTTGTACACGACTAAAATTGTCAATATATTTTGAATTTTTTTCATTTTTTACGAATAATTTATTTTAGAATTTAGTGTATCAAAAATAAATGCAACTTTATTTCCATAAATGCAACTTCAGGAAATGATAACTGCAACTTTTTCCATTTTTACTGCAACAAAAAAGTTGCCCTAATGATCACACTACTCTTTTCGGCTTGACCACGAATTTCCGCACCGAGAAAGTGAAAGCTCAACCGTTTCGTCTAGTAAACGCACTCTGTTATCACTGCCAATGAGTAAACAAATCCGTAATTTCATCTCTTTCGAAACGCATCTTTTCCATATTGCACACCGAAATTCCTCTTTGGGTCGGGAGTGACTTTCTCCTTGTTGGGCGTTAATTTTAAAATTGCCAGAGCAGCACAAACGCGGAGTAGGAAGGGATCTAAATTTGGAAGACGAAGGAGGTTCGAGCAAAGGCCGCCTCACCTGAGCTCTATTTAGATGACAAATAGATTGCAGCATGGGGGGGGGATTTTTTCTTTATTTCTCAAACTAGGGAAAATGTTCCGAATTGGCTCTTTTTTTTTCAGTTGAAAAATGCAAATAAATATTTTTGTTAAATAAGACGTTGGTACTCTCATGCACGGAGATTGGGAAGAGTGATGATGGTCTTCATATTCTTTTTTTTTTTTTTTTTTGATTGCTCGTTTTGTGTGTAGACACAAATCAAGTGTTCAGCTACAGCCCAACTACAAGGGAGGTAGGCATCGGGAGTCTAGGAATTATTTTAGTACTGTAATGTGCCATATATTAGTCGGCTTACAGCAGAAACTCATCAAGGCCCTGTTCACATGAGGTGTTTTCTAACGCTCGTTTTCGAGGTCAGCTTTTCGCAAGCATTAAATTATGTTTTTTTTTTATTTCTCTTATTAAAGTTTCTATCTTTGCGATCGTTGAAGATAGAGTAAAAATTTCAACGGATTTGAAATCTGCGGAAAATTTTACACCAGATCGATACCGTAAATGTGATTTTCTTTTATTAAAAAATTAATTATTTAATAAAAATAATTAAATAATCAAATTGTAAATACAAAATCGATACCTTAATTGTGCTTTTCTTTAAGTAAATAATCAATTATTTAATAAAAATAATTAAATAATCAAATGATAAATACCAGATCGATACCTTAAATGTGATTTTCTTTGAGTAAATAATTAATTATTTGGAATAAAAATAATTAAATAATCAAATGGTAAATGATTAAATAATAAATCTGTTTTTGTTTATCGACCTGGCGTGGAATTTTACGCTGATTTGGAATCCGTTGAAGTTTTCACTCTATCTTCAACGATCGCAAAGATAGAAACTTGAAATAGAGGAATAAAGAAACATAATTTAATGGTTACTGAAAGCTGACCTTGAAAACGCCTCATGTGAACAGGGTCTGACTGACGAAACAAAGCGTTTACTTTTCAGCTATTTAAAAAGTGCTTGTTTTCGGCTCAAAAATAAAAATTATAAGCATTTATAGGGTAATTGTACCGATGAAAAGGAGTGATAACAGTAAGAAATGGTAGCGTAAACGAACAAGATCTTTGGGTTTCACCACTACAACATTTATTCTAACATCCTACAGCTTAGCAGATATTTGCAGCAAAGTTACAGATATTTTAGGACAAGAAGGGTTCGGCAGAGGTTAGCGAGCGCGTCCTCGATGTCTTAGTTCTCAAAGGGTCTCTGGTCTTCCTACATTCTAGGTCGCTTTCAGCTGAAAACCACATGTCGATGGAATCTTGAGTGTTCTCAAAGGGCTTGAGATTTAGGAGATCGTAATGTCAGTGTAAAGTCAGATGAAGAGGATTTATTTCAAGTGCCCAGAGAACTTTATGACCGATGTAATGTCAAATGGAGTCTAACTGTACTTTTAGGTTAGTTATGGACAATTGATCACTTGAAAAGAGTTTTATTATCTCCAATTAAGGAATTCTTTAATATGTCTGCTTTGTGTTGGCTTGATAAGAGAAGCCACGTTTAGAGTGTTATAGTAATGTATTTTAAACGTTACAATGTGACGATATATTGCTCACCATTATAAAAATTAGCCTGTTTAATGTATTCCAAAAATGTCAGTGAGTGAGTTTCTGGCTCTAAGCCAACGATATTTCATATAAGCTCTAAAAATGGGGATACTGAGTTTCACATGGGCTTGCTGGTAGGTATTTTAATTAACGTCGTACCGGAGCAATACAACGGGCTATTGACGAAGGTCCGGGTAATTTTTTTAGTTAACGTCGTACTTAGAGCAACACAAAGGGCTATTGACGACGGTCCGGGATCAATCCCTTAAGGGAAAAATCCAAGGACAACACCTCGTAATTTTGAACCCCGGTCAGATGACGAAGCAACACCTGAGCTGGCATTCCACTCTCCAAACTTCCACTCCAACCCAACGTGAGGACTTTCGGCCACGACAGATTTAAGGTGCACCAGCCGCCTCTACACCATACGCTTACAAACATCCATGCCCGGACCCGGATTCGAACCAGGAACCTTCCGATCTAAAGGCTAGCACCTTAACCACTATGCCGGTTGGTCGGCGACGAAGGTCCGGGATCAATCCCCATGGGAAAGATCCGAGGACAACGCGTAATTTTGAGCTACGGTGAGATGACGCGGCCACACCTGAGCTGGCATCGCACTCTTTAAACTTCTACACCACGCCAAAAGTTTGGCGAGAGGAAATTAAGAAACCAATACCCAGTAATTAGCTCTGGTGCTTGGGTCCCTAGAGCTAACCCTGGGTATTGTGGCCAAAATCCACTCGTGAGAGGAATGGTATAGGATATAATTAAGTGGTACACGGGATCCATAACGTTTATTAGAAAAATATTAAATTAGCGTAGGTAGTTGAATTTACGTCCCACCTATACGCTCCGGGATCTATATCGATGGAAAAGATCCAAATGCAACACCACTTAATTTTGAACCACGGTCAGATGCAGACAACAACACCTGAGCTGGCACCCCACTAGCGCGTCTTTTTAGTAATGGCTCTTCGTTACGTGGACGATTCTATTTAGGACCGTAGGGAGGTCGGTAGATATTAAACTCGTGATAAGTGAATCGATTCTTCAGTTTGATTCTTTCGTAACTTGTTTTGATCATTTGATCTACAGTGAGCTATGATTATTTACTTGTCTGGTAGTCTTTTTTTGTGTGTCTTCTATGATTTTTTAAAGCAGATTGATGGAATGTATGATTGATGGAAGGGTACTTATACTTTAAAGAGCTTCTATTCGTGAAGCAACGTTGGCCTAATGGCTAAAGTCACCCACCTTCAGATTAGCGTCGGCAGCGGAGGATGACTTCCCGAGTTCAAACCCAGCTGGCGGAAAAATTTTAAGATCCTCCAAATTATTAAAAAAAAATTCCAATTTAATTCCTTTTCATTCAAATTTACTTTTCCTAATTTTTAATACCCTTTTCATATTTTTCCAAGCTTCCGTTGATTTTACATAAATAATCTAAGAACCACTCCTGAACTCACTACCAGCTGATATTTTTCCGCCCCTCTGCCGTCCCCTTTGCTTTAGGATGATGGTGTCGTATCCACCGCTGGCTTAGGACCATTCTGATGTAACAAAAAGCATACATAAAACACTAACTTATATAATTATTAACTTATATAATAAAAGGATACAATTTTCGGCTCCCACCTCTACCCACCCATAGCCATGGATCTGAAAAGAAAAGAAGAAAGCAGAAAGGAAGAGATAAATCGCCAACAACTATAAACCTTGATGACATACGTATCTAGGTCATGCGATCCGATTAGCCGATCAAGTTGGACTTGCGTAAAGTACTATCATGGGATTGAGGCGCCTGCCCTCCCCACGGTCCTAAATAGAATCGTCCACGTAACGAAGAGCCATTACTAGAAAGACGCGCTAGTCTGGCACCCCCCTCTCCAAACTTTCACACCACATCAACGTGAATGATGTTTGTGGAACATGTCGATCGATGTGAATTTACGTCGCACAGGAGTAACACAACGGACAATTTTCGACTTCGGGATCAGTTCCGAAGTGAAAGATTCGAGGACAATATTGAACCAAGGTCGGACAACCAGCTCATCTCTCCAAACATCCCACCAGGCCAACGATTAAATGAAGTATAATTAAACATTCAATTGAGGATAGAAGTAAGAGAAGCGCGTGCCAGTCAGTTTAAAAGCAGAAATTGCAGACGCATGAGATCGGTTGTATAATCAGCGCAAATGTTCTTTGTAGCACGAAAATGTCCAGTTAGAAAAAGTCACGTTTCTCGAGTTTGGGGAGCTGATTGGATTAACAGAAACACATGTCTCAAAAGCGTTACATCAGCACTTTACACAGACGGGTCGTTACCTTGGAAAAGAAATGAAGTGAAATCCAGTCAGCGATATTTAAATATGTGATCATCGTCGTATAAGAAAAGCAGAAGTGGAAAGATTGACGGAAAAAGTTTCAATATAATTTTAAAGGGGATAGGTTTTGAGGCATTTACAGAATTCAAGAGAAATTTCTTTTCCGTACGAGAACTTATTTCGCGTTTAGAAGTATCGTGTGAGAGTTCCGGGAAGTGATCGTATAACTTTAAGTGTCGCTTCGGCACTTTTTAACTGTACTGATCGTCATCTTGTTATGAAATGAAGAATTATGTCTAGTCGACGATATTAGAAGGATACAGACCATCGATATGTTGGTAGTTAGACTGACAAGACGTTTTGAGATTAATCGAAAGGAAAAAGTTGTAAGATATAGTAAAAGCATTTTTTTTTCAGTGTCAGGGCCGTTCCTCATGCATGATTTCCCACTTGCAAACCTCAGCTGTTTGCTCTTGTAAAAACCATTTAATATTCGAAACGAACTCAAAAATTCAGGAAATGATTACGGTGGTCCAGTCTTCCTCCCTGTTTCATTAATACTTTACTGTTGAACACGTGTTGCGTAAAATGAATTTTCTTTTCAGACAATTGATGAATTCAAGCGTATATTTTACTCGTGATATGTTACGAAACTTCATTTTTCTTCTGATATAATTAAAGTATAAAGACTTTAATCTGATGTGACCAGAATGGTACATCTAAACGTGCATTTTTCTGAACTCGAGTCTGCATGTGTGATTTCGATAGGTTTTTTTTTTGTATTCAAAAATAATTTCGGGGAAGGATGTGAGCCCCGTAGAACACCCCTGGCCCTGATGAATGAATTTTAATGAATAATATAAATTAACTACAAAATATTCAAATACAATAGAGTATTTTATTACAAGCGCATCGCAGGGCTGCCACAGGGACTTTTGGTTACTATTTTTGAGCCTTGGCGATTATTGGTAGCATTTTAACCTTTTAACTACGGCTATAGAAATAACAAGCGCGATTCTCGTAACTTTCAAGTTACAACTGATGTAACGGCCGTAGTTTAAATTCTTCCTTGGCGCGATTCTTATAACTTTCAAGGTACAACTGATGTACTGGCCGTTGTCTAAATTACCTCTTGGCGCGATCATGGTACAACTGCTGTACCGGCAGTAGTCTAAAGCGGGGATTCCCAACCTTTTAGTAATTGCGTACCACTTTAAATTTTTAGAAATTTTTGGCGTACCACCATTCCTATATTTTTTTAGAAATATATATTGTCAGAAAAGTGCCCAATGGCTTGTTTTATTTTAATTAAAAAACTAAGAAAGCTTCATATTTTATGATTAATGCACTTGTATTTCGTATTAATGATGTTTTAATACGAGAAAAAATTAAACAATTATTGAAAATTACAATTTTTTTTCCTCACAGGGCAAAAAACAAATAATTTTAAATAATTAGTGCAAACAAAGATTAACACAGTCAAAAATCAATTTTTAGTGCGAAACTTGTTGTTTGTTTTTTATTAAAATATCATATTAGGAGCAATGGAGCTTAACTTCACTCTTAAGTCCTCTTCAACACTTACTCTGTTTCTATATTTATTTTTTATGTTCAAAAGTTCAGAAAAACCACTCTCACACAAGTAACTAGTAACAAATGGCATAAGACAGGGAGCGATATCAACTTAATTTCGCCGAGATAGCCATTGAATATCTACAAAGTTTCTCTTTAAATAATGTGCTGTTAACGTCATTTATTACAATATAATAAAAACGTTAATCACAAAATTGATTTAATATAATCTCATTTTTCCTATGACGTGGTTGTGTACATACTAAAAAATCGAACAAACTTCGTAGAATATTTGGGTCGCTCGTATCATCCTTGCGTACCACCTGAAACGCTGCCGCGTACCACCAGTGGTACGCGTACCACCGGTTGAGGAATCTCTGGTCTAAAGGTTAAGCTAAGTCGTCTCAAAAGCTACTAATTTCAAAGCTTTGGGAACTTTTTGAAAAGTTTTGACCACTATCTTGTTAATTCAGCAAAAGTCCTCCTTACCATAGATTGCGTCGAATAGTGAAATCGTTGCAGTAAATCCCACTCAGTGCTAAAATGGTATGGTTGCCTAAACTCACCTTTACCGTACTTTCTGCATGTAAGGTTGATTGTTGAAAATTTGAATTTCTATGAAAAAATAAATTTGAAATATTTTTACGTTTTAATTTGTCTGTGGGAGGTTCACCTTTTTTTTTTTTGCAACACCCCCAAACAAGTAGCCGGATTTTATGCAAATCCGCTGGTGGCCGGTTCATTATTGTAGGGTAGTGTATTTAGTGTAACTGCATGGGTGTCAAGTTGCATTGCAATTTTTTGTCTAATTCTGGTTGCTTGGGTTTATGCGCAAGAACCACATTGGTCCAAACTGAGATAACTCTGATAACATAATGCATAACTATTATAAATTAATGTTTATAATTAACACTGGTAATAGAATTACGTACATTGCAGACATTTGCACACACCCATCAATAAATATAATAGAATTACGTACATTGCAGACATTTGTACACACCCATTAATAAATATAGGGAATGATACATAAAAAAAGATTTCATCCACTCATTGCCCCAATACAAGATTAAATGACTCGCCGGTACTAAGTCAGAGCACTCGGGACTACAAACACGAAATGTACTCCTAGTAAATCAATATTTAACTTGCAATGCATCAATTTTTTCCTCCTTTTCCGTTGAGCACTAGTTACTGTACAGTGTTAATGTTATAAAATACAATGAAAAGATTCATAAACGTATAAAATAGACTGCAAATTACAAAAAAGCGTTTCATATTTCTACAATCGTACTACCAACGACCCCTCATAACATGTACCTGCATATAATTCAAACATCTTTATTTCGCAAATTGATTATTGGCTTTTTTAACTTTATATGAATGTTTTCATCTATACCTTTCAATCCACGCCACATTTCATCTGTTGTCAATATTATCGTCGACATCAAAACTCATTACTTTTACATCCTTTTAAATGAATATTTTAAGCTTAGTTGTGTCTTTAATGTAAATGTACCTGAATCATTTCATATCTACTTTTGTTTTTGGTATTACTGCTATAAATGTTTAAACTTTTTGATTGGGTTGCATGGAAACGCACACACACCAAGGCCTTGTTCACATGAGGCGTTTTCTAACACGCATTTGCGAGGTCCGCTTTCTGTAAGCATTAAATTAAGTTTTTTTATTCCTCCAGTTCAAGTTTCTATCTTTGCGGTCGTTGAAGATAGAGTGAAAATGTCAACGGATTTTAAATCAGCGTGAAATTCTACGCCAGATTGATACCAAAAACAGATGTTATTTAATTATTTACCATTTGATTATTTAATTATTTATTAAATAATCAAATAGTTTTTATTAAATAATTAATTATAAATTTAAAGAAAATCACATTTAAGGTATCGTTCTGGTGTAAAATTTTCCTCAGATTTCAAATCCGTTGAAATTTTCACTCTATCTTCAACGACCGCAAAGATAGAAACTTGAACTATAGGAACAAAAATAATTTAATGCTTACGGAAAACGGACCTCGAAAACCTCGCAAACGCGTGTTAGAAAACGCCTCATGTGAATATGGCCGTATGTTTGGCGCGACGTATCCTTTTATGGATTCTGCGCCTTAAAATCCAAACCGTCCTGAATTGGTCCTATAGCTCTATATATATAGTGGATTGTATTTTAATTAATGCAATTCGTTGTAACAAAAATTTTTTTTACTAACAACAAACTTAACAATGTTGTGGATGGACCACTCTCATTGAGGCTAAGGAAGCCTAGTACTAATTAGGGCTAAGAAAGCCGCGTTTTCATCAGGTCCAAGGAGAGCACCTCTCTCCGTGTCTCAAGCCTGAATGTCACCCACGCGCTCACACAGCTCCCTCTACAGTATGTGGGAGACAACACTCCCCGCGCTCACACAGCGCCTTTTACAATATATGAGAGATTTAAAACGACCCACCTAAATTGATTGCAGCCTTTAATACTTGGAAGGTCATTTCTGTGAGAGGTTTGTGAAGTTAATATCTCTGTTTGTTTCCAGATGTCCGACAGTCCAGATAATGTGGTCTATACCTCCGAACTGTCTCCTACCTCCATGACCTCTGCAACCACTCTGCTGACGCCGTCTCTTGTGTCCTTTCCATCTACCTTGCCCACGTCCACCAGCAGTCAGCGGGTCGTCGGGAGCAAATCATCTTTCACCACCTCATCTAGTTCCTCCATCACCTCTCAATCAAATCTAACGCCATCCAACGCGGCACTCGCGGGCTCTGGCTTCACGACCATTCTCACGGCAGGTGAGTCTCACCAGTCGATGGTACTGGAGTTTTACACTAGAGGTCGAAAGAAAAGTTCCACTCTTTCAAAGGGTGTGTTATTTACACAGATACGAGGGTCCCGTTAGCCCAGTGGAAGGAGTAACGGATTACCAACCGAGTTCGAAACTCGGTCGAATCAAAGATCGCCTTGTACTCGTACATGGCGATCTTTTGTATCTCTTCTCTATCTTTTGTGTCTCTTGTGTATCTCGTACACGGACATTTGAGGGCCGGTGTACCTCAAATGTCCTCACGTAGTCGTGGGGTGAAAGTTTGGAGGGTGGGGTTCCAGCTCAGGTGTTGATTTTGTCATTCTGGCCATGGTATCGACCTCGGATCTTACCATTCTGTTTGGATTAGTGATCCGACATCGACAGCAAAACATCGATGTTCAAAATTAAAACATCGATGTTGATAATACATCGCCCCAAAGCCATCGATGTTTTTTAAAATTCAGTGTATTTAAACTTTTCCCCCCATTTCTTAAAACTGGTTTAGCAACTAGTGATGCGACATCGGCTCCAAATACATCGATGTATTAGAGCAGATGGGATTAAATTGGAGCCGATTTTTATAAAACATCGATGTTTTGTAAAAAATCAACATCGATGTCGCATCTCTACTTTTCAGACCCTTCACCCCCTTGGCCACTTTAGTCTAAAAGTATGTTCAATTTGCTAATTATAAAAATTATGCTACTTGTTTTGTTTT
This sequence comes from Metellina segmentata, assembly GCA_947359465.1. NCBI lineage: Eukaryota > Metazoa > Arthropoda > Arachnida > Araneae > Tetragnathidae > Metellina > Metellina segmentata. The sequence continues at coordinate 21,615,060 of OX375881.1, read as the reverse complement.
TTAATTTTTATAACGGAACTTTTTTTATTTAAAAATAAAACATCGATGTCGCAAAAACATCGGCTCTAATACATCGATGTTTTTTTATAAAACATCGACATCGATGTCGCTTCTCTAGTTTGGATCCCGGACCGTCATCAATAGCTCGTTGTGTTGCTCCAGTGCGACGTTAATTAACTACCTTAGGCAGATATAATGTTGATGTTTTGCTGCACATGCACATCAGGATCTGCGTCGACTGTGCTACTGTCTGTCGTGGCTCAGTGGGTATGTCTGCTACACATGCACATCATTATCTGCGTCGACTGTGCTACTGTCTGTCGTGGCTCAGTGGGTATGTCTGCTGCACATGCACATGAGGATCTGCGTCGACTGTGCTACTGTCTGTCGTGGCTCAGTGGGTATGTCTGCTACACATGCACATCAGGATCTGCGTCGACTGTGCTACTGTCTGTCGTGGCTCAGTGGGTATGTCTGCTACACATGCACATCAGGATCTGCGTCGACTGTGCTACTGTCTGTCGTGGCTCAGTGGGTATGTCTGCTGCACATGCACATCAGGATCTGCGTCGACTGTGCTACTGTCTGTCGTGGCTCAGTGGGTATGTCTGCTGCACATGCACATCAGGATCTGCGTCGACTGTGCTACTGTCTGTCGTGGCTCAGTGGGTATGTCCGCTGTGGTATGAACCTGCGAGTTTTAGGTGGTGCAGTCTCGATGTATTTCTCTCTTCTGCGTCAATAAGTCCTGCCTTGTGTGTGTATGTCCCTTTCTTCATACTGTATGCCTTGCGCCTGGCACAGCATAGCCAGATGTGGGCCTTGCGTCATAAAACCCCAACCAATCTAGTGTCTGTCTAGTATGAAAACTTCTCCGGTCTGCCTGTCTGTTGTTTGACAGCCCATTTTTCTTTTGGGGATTCTTGAAGAATCCGCGTTTGTCACATTGGTGCACTAGAGACAATTGGTCTCTTTGCTTCAGGTTTGCTGTTCTTTAAGATTAAAAAAAAAAAAAACTATCATACCTCTCCATGTTCGTTAGATAGAGTCTTCCGAATTGAACTGCCCAGTCGTTTTAAGATAAGAGGACACACGATCACAAGAGGCTACAGAATGGTTTTTAAGGAATGACGAATGGCAGATAAACTTATTCACCGCCATATCAGCCGACTCATCCCCATTCATAATATACGAACCCTATTTCTATAGCGACCGCCATTACCTAGACGCTGTACCTGGAGCACTTCTCGTGGTACAGACAGTACTTCTAAAGACTAAAATACCTTGGGTTGCCCAATATTTTTATATCAGGGGCCCATCCCTCTGAAATATAAATATCTCAAGTATACGTGCGCGGGGAACAACGTTGGGTGACTCAACCGCCTGGTCTACTACTATTTTATTGTGGGGGACATGGCCCTGACAAGCATGAGGGGATATAAATATCACATACTAGCCACTGCGTGGCTATCCCGGCGTTGCCCGTGGCCGTGGTGTAAGGTATTAAGCTGGTGTAAAATTTTCCGCAGATTTCAAATGCGTTGAAATTTTTACTCTATCTTTAACGGACTAGGAGATAGAAAAAGAACTTTGACTTCAGTTTAAAGATTTATCGTCTGGCTGGAAAATCAATTGCGCAAAATCAAAGCGGAAACGAAAAAAAAAATTATCCCCTCCGCGTTTAGCGGATGAAAAAAATTTGCCATGATTCCAAACCCTGACTGCAAGGTCGCATGAGTAGAAAAAGTTCCGCGTTTGAAAAACCGATGGAGAATAAAACTATGAAATTCATTTTAAAATCTTCTAGATTGAATTTTATAATTCGCCGCGACCCAAAACTTGCAAAAAATTCGGACTACCTGTGTGCCAAATCTCATTGCTGTAAGTGCCATAGATCGTCAGGATTTTGCGGCCGCGAAATAGACAAACAAACACTTCCTTTTATAATAGTAGATATAGTGATAATATAGGCATCGGAATGTATAACCTCTTCACTACCAACCATATAAAAACTGTTTAAAAATCAGTTCTTTTCTGATAAATGAAAATGTTATGAAATACTTCTAAGTTCTCAAGTAAATTCCTCTTCTAAACATTTTAGATACCTCGGGTCTCAATTATGCTGAAAACGTAATAATTTTCAAATGATAAGATATTGTTTAAGAACTCCGAAATTATCAACTAAAACACACTAAAGGATTCAGAAATCATTAATAACAAATGAAATTTACTTACTTTTACGAGCACGTTGAGTCGAAAACATTTCTTCCAAATCGCTTTTGAATAATAAACATTCCACAGGAACTACCGATTTATACTGCCATCCATTGGTGTCAATCGGAAGCTTAAACGTCCACGCACGTGTACCTGAGTTCTTAACTATCAGTTTTATCAGAAAGATTATTTTTAAGGCAAAAGAGTCGAGGTCCACTATGTGGACCTAGGTAACAAAGAGGATCAACAAACTGAATTTTTCACAAAACATACAAAAATAAGTGAAATTGCTAGTCTTGTTTGTCTCGATAATTTCTCCAAGTTGGCCACTATGTTAGGAACAGTGTAAAAATTGACTATCGATATATTTGTAACATTTATCTCATGTTGGAAGGGGTCAGGCCCAAGCATGAAAATATTAGGACCCAATGAGTTCGGTGGGGTCCCCTTGAATTTTGAGCCCATTTTGTAAAGCAACCCAATGAGATTGAATCGCCGCATATTACGTTACTCGTATTTGTAATATTCATTCCATGTGTTTGTTCGTTCTTGGCTCAACCATAAAAACTCAAAGGGTTCCTAGGGGTCAGGCTCGTAGGACAAGTCTGCAGGCGTTTTTTTAAACAAATTTGGTTTGCCATTGGAAATATATACCGCTCCCGTTTTGGGGGCACAAGGAGTTTGGGCCCCAATGAGTCAACATCCTTGTTGGGATGACAATGACCTACACTATTTCTCTTTTGTTCACTGAAAATCAAGGTCACTTACAAGTCTGTTACAAGATACAGTACAAAGTCCCAAAAACCGAACGTTTTGCTAACCGGCGTTGTTTTTTTTCTTGGCTCTCACTTTTTACTATCTATCTGCCTCTTCACCCTTCTGACAATTTTTAAATTACAAGACGATCAACCTGGACCAAATTGGTGAAACAGCGTGAAATAACGGACATGTTCAGGGTAAATACCACACAGAAAAACTAGAATTTGTTGTATTGTATTACAAAAATTATTTTTGCTTTTTCAAAAATTAACGTGTTTCGGACGTAAACAACATGCGGGAGGGTTATATTAGCGTTTTATTTTTGACAAAAAAAATTGCGAATAATCCGAAATGTCCTAGGTACGAAGGATTCCGTATTTTGGACTTCGTACTGTATAATCACAGAAAACAGTCACAGGCATGGCAGGACTAGTGTAGTTCGAAATATCCATTTGGCGTAGTTTTGATTTCAGTAGCAGAGATGTAAGAAATTCCAAGAAAACCTTTTTTAAATCCTTCAGTAAAGTTGTAACAAAGTGACATATTAGATGAAGGGATTCTATGCAAGATGTTTACATTGGCTCTTCTGAGCTTATTCAAAGGGGCAAAAGAACGAACGAAACGTTAAAAATTAGTCTGGAGAAGGAGTTTTGGATTTAGAGGACATTTTTTCCCTAAAAGTACCTATAAAGAAAGTTTATTGACAGAAAAGGTGTACATGCAACTCGTGTATAAACACCTAAAGTGCTGTGTTGGAAAGAGAAAAGTAAAGGGAGTTAGTCTGGAATGTTGGGACATATTTTAGGGGGTTAATTTTAGTATCGTTTTTCATGTGTTCTTTCATCATTCATTTTTAAAATTTGCAATTCTTGTTGAAACATCTAAAGTGCTGTGCTGGAAAGAGAAGAATATAGGGAGTTAGTCTGGAACGTTGAGGCATATTTTAGGGGGTTAATTTTAGTATCGTTTTTCATGTGCTTATAAGCTATTAATTTTTTTAATTTGCAACTCTTGTGGAAACATCTAAAGTGCTGTGTTGGAAAGGGAAGAATTAAGGGTGAGTTAGTCTGGAATGTTGAGACATATTTGTGGTGACATATTTTTGGGGGTTAATTTTAGTATCGTTTTTTATGTGTTCGTAAGGTATTCATTTTTAAAATTTAAACTATTGAATGTTTAATTTTGAATGATGTAGCTTTCTGATTGAATCGTGCATAAAACTTGTCTCTTGCAGGAGGAACAAAAAATAAAACGGTGCTTCCCTCATCAGAGTCTTCATCTAGTCATAACTCCATATCTGTTGTTCAAAATTCATCACCCAACTTATCTGTTGTGTCAGGTACAGTAAATCTCTAATAACTCATTCATTTTGAACTCTGCATCAATTTCAATGTATGCTTTAAACTAGAGATGGGATTATTTGAATACAATTGTGTACTCGATACTCAAAAGTATCCACTGTGCTGGATTCTTTCTTGTGTTTGAATGAGAAGGAATTAGAAGTGTTTGAATGCTAAAGTTGAATTTTAAGTCGTCATCTAGGACAGTATTCAAATACCACAGTACACCCATATCTTTTACGGTCTAGATATGTTCCGGAAAAGTTGTCTGTAAAGTGAAAAGCTGTACAATGAATGAATTCTTTTGGTACAAACCCATACAAATTCAATTGCATCTTTTCCAATTTTTTATAAAATAATATAGTTTTCAGTTCATAAAGCATTTTATTCTTTTAATTTCCTATAAAAATGCTTACATAAAAATAAAAGTATGAAACAATGTATAACAATAAACAGAAATTCAAAAAATAAACAAATTAAAAAAATAAAAGAAATCATATGTACATATGTATACAAGAACATAAAATAAAATGTTTAAAAACTGTTTTAATCTGATGACAAACCTTAACATGAAGAATCAGTAAGCTATAATATGCTGCCATCATCACTTTCTGCTGTCGTGGATTGAACCAGTTTAAAATATTGGTCCAACGTTGTCTGCATCGACTTGCTTTCTGCTTCTTTTTGCAGTGTTCTGGAACGGGCAATTGCTGAGTTTAAAAGTGGTTCTCTGTCAGCATCTAGAAAATCAATCAAATCACGTTCCAAATCCTCAAAACCAGGATTATTTGCTAAGTTTACTATGTTTTGTTGAATTTCAGAAAGAGAATTAACTTTAGGCTCATTACTTTTTGTGCATTCTAGCCATATTTTTTTCCAAACATTGTTTTTTTGGCCGGAAACGAAACATTGTGGCCGTAAATCGAAAAGTGCCATAAAAGGGCTGTTGTAGCGAAATGCTGTATAAAGAGCGGTCATGTTGCGAGGTATAGGTGTACTCTGATAGCCAATGTACTCAAATACCAAACTTGTCGGAATGCCTAGGTATTTGGATGTCAAAATATTTTAACTTTAAGGTACTGGAATTCCAAAGTATTCAGATACAAAATACTCAGATGGAAAAGTACTCTAATAATGAAATATTCGAATATCAGAGTATTCTTGGTGCAGCTTGGCTAAATATGGCCCTTGCACCGTAAAATCCAAGAACAACCATTCAAAGTATTTATATCACGTTTTCTTAAAAGTGATTAATCATTTTTTGAATATGTATTTATGCTTGTATTAGATACTTGAAAGTTCTAGAATATCAGGTATTTAATTTCTAAATTACTTGATTCTGTCCATCTACCTAAAACCATAAAGATATAGAAGCTATTTAAAATTTATCACAAGTGGAAGCTGCTCAAATGTATTATTTTTGTAGTTAAAATTTTCATGCAACATCTTTCTTTATCACTTGCAAATACTATGGATAAAAAGCTACTTTTTCCCGTATGAAATATTTTGTTGAATTAATGTGCAAGACTTATATTTGAACAGACTGAATAAAATTGTACATTACATAGCAGTCTAAAGTACCCATAGTAAAAATTGACATACATCAATCAAAATTTTCACTCTGGTCTACATTGAGGTTACACACCAAATAAATGTGGTACGATGTTCCAAATGATACGAGTTCAGCACCTGCCTTTTTTTATTACTGCCCACTAAACAATTTTTATTTGGTTATGTCATAGTTTGCAGCTAAAACCATCTAGTTCCATTTGTGGTTATCAATGTAATCAATTGGTGCAATTAATTTTAAAATATGTAGTTGGCACTACAATTAGAATGAATGGATCTTGAGTAAATTATTTTGTTTCTTGAATGAAAGTAAACTTTTCCATACAAAAGTATGCATATATTGATGCATGTAAATATATGCATATAATGTACATGTATCAAATGTTATTTTACCTTTTAAAAAACCAGGAGTTGAAAGCTGTTCAAAACTAAGGGAAGTCCTTAGATTTTACATTTTAACAATTAAACATTCAATAGATCTAACATGTTATGAATTACTCTTTTAGGAAGTGTGGTCCTTCCTCAGACAATTCTGCAAGCCAATAACAGTGCTGTTTTGTACCACACAGGCCAAGGTTTAGTTTATGCGACACCTGCCAATTTACCAGAAGGTGTTGTGTTAAACTTGGGCCAAGAACAAGGTATGCATTTATCATAAAGCAATCTGCATTTGACAGAAAGAGTATTGAACTAAATGTGCAGAATGTTGTGACATACTCTGTAAGCAAGGGTTTGGGTAATTGAATAACAGTGCTTAGTTTCAAGATTTTTTTTTTTTGCACTGTTCTCGCATTTAATTTGGCTAAATTAACTTAATTCCTGCACAGCATTCATTAATTATTCTAAAATTTATACTTCCTAAAATATAATTTTTCCCAGATAATTCCCTTTTTTCACCTCTTTACTCTTTGTTTTATTGTTATCATCATCTGGTCCCAATACAATTTGTCACCTTTTGAACTTTCCCACCTTGTTAACCATGGTCAAACAGACCCACTCACTCAAGTTTGTTTCTTTTCAGATCGCTGATGCATGATGACCTGAAATACATTTGCAACTTAATAGAAACCCCACCTTTACTGCAAATAGCTTTTAATTAGGCCCACTAACCAACTATCTTACTCTGTACCTTTAACACCTAGTAGATAAATTTTAACTCGTATTTTCACGATCCTCTTGAAAAAAGCTCAGCCATACCCTTCATATTCTGTTATGTTACTATGTTTCGACTCTTACTAAATACTGCAAATTTAAATTAAAAATGTCGCGTTTACCTTGCCTTAACATTCAATCTGTGAACTCACAATACAGTCAAAATCACTCCTGCGAGGTTGATTTGTGTTATTATGATATACCAAGTGCAATTGAACCATAATATCTGAGAATCTCGACACATATTACTTCCCTCCATTTCAATTATTTAGTATATTTTCCATTCTTATATCGAAATATTTCCTCTGTAAAAATTCCATTGCCATTCCAGTCAAGTTTAGTCTTTTGGCTCAACAGAAATGCAAGAGATACTTAGGCCCTGGTCACATGAGGCTTTTTCTAACGCCTGTTTACAAGGTCTACTTTCCATAAGCATTAAATTATATATTTTTTTATTCCTCTAATTTAAGTTTCTGTCTTTGTAATTGTTGAAGATAGAGCGAAAATTTTAATCATTTTCAAATCTGCAGAAAATATTACACCAGATTGATACCTTAAATGTTATTTTCTTTAAATAAATAATTAAGTAATCAGATGTAAATAATTCTGTTTTGGTATCGATCTGGCGTAGAATTTTACGCTGATTTGAAATGCGTTGAAATTTTCACTCTATCTTCAATGATTCCAAAGATAGAAACTTGAATTAGAGGAATGAAAAAAACATAACTTGATGGTTATGGAAAGGGGACCACGAAAACGTGTGTTAGAAAACGCCTCATGTGAACAGGGACTTACAATCAGAAGGGTGGTGCTTCTGTGCCTTTAGGAAATGACTACCATATTTAAGAATATGAAAAGATTGCAGTCTATTCACTCCTCCTGGAATATGTGTTTCTCCTGGCTGTTTTCTGCAGTGATTTAACCTTCCAAGTGTTTTTGATGAGATATATCATCCAAAATCTGGTCAATTTTACTAATGATGATATATCTTGTCAAGACAAAACTGTCCCATTTCTCATAGGGGAATGAAAATCAAAGTAAGACAAACAAATTGTTCCATGCCTTGAACTGGTCAGTTTTGTACAGGTTTCTGTATCAGATGGATATCTCTTCAAAGATCTGGTCAATTTTGCTAATGATGAGATATCTTATCAAGACAAAACTGTCCCATTCTCATAGGGAAATGAAGATCATAGTAGGTTCAAACACTAAAGTAACAAATTGTTCCTTGCCTTGAACTGGTCTGTTTTGGTACAGATTTCTGTGTCAGATATCTCATCCAAAATCTTGCCAATTTTGCAAATGATGAGATATCTCATCAAGACAAAACTGTCCCATTTCTCATAGGGGAATGAAGATCAAAGTAGGAACTTGAACTGGTCAGTTTGGTACATGTTTCTGTATCAGAGGCTAGCCACCACAGGTGGTTTCCAACATGAAGATAAACCACCACAAGGTGTAGTTTTCTGAAAAATGCTACATGTGGAGTAAAGTCATAGCAGAAATGGATTGGTAAACTGATGTCAGGTTCTGGTAGAAAGTTTGGATCAGTTTTAAAATTTTTGTATGAAGGTTTATAACTTCTCAACAGTTTCTACAAATACCCAATGAAATATTCTGTTAAAAATGTATATATTTGATGTCAATTAAGCATTCAGTGATTGCTCCAAGAGATTAGTAGTCACCTAAATAATAAGTATTGCTCATAACTTAAGTGTACAATTGATTTTTATGTAGGAAACTGGTGGCTGATTACATTTTTCATTTATTTTCAGGTGGTTCTCAACAGCAATTCATTACTATCCCAGTGTCTCTTTCATTATCTACTCCTCAACAGGTGAGTTTTCAGCAGAATTAATTGAAAGTGCAACTGATTTTTGAATTTCACGAGAATATTTATGTAGTGATGTGTTATTGTAGAATTTCAAAAATAAAACTTGGAACTGAAATTTCAAATGTTTGCTAAATTGAAATAAAAAATTAACTGAACATAAACACTAGATTACTCACTAGTATTAGTAATTAAAATCAAATCAATAAAATTAAATAATCACCAGTGAGAACGAGTCCCCGGTGCTTGCTACCAACTGGTCAATATTTGGCTCTATTTTTGTCAGCCGCATCCTTAAATCTCCATGATTCACATTTGCAATCAATTCCACTCTCGAATTAAGACTTATTACTGCATGTTCCTATCTTGACTTATAAATCCATGTTCAACTAATAGAATGATGAAAATGCTATCAAATTTTCTTGCCTTATTTCGTAAATTTTCTCTTTCTTATCAGAGTCCAGTATAAAGTGGGTATCTTTTGCAACCACCTCTTGGTACCCATTTTTGAATTTCAATTTAACCTCATCACAAATTGTTTAAAGAAAAAATCGCCATCGTCTTCTCAGACATGAGGCGTCTTGCAGTCCAATATAGCAGAGAGTCCAGGAAGGTCAAGAGCTACAAAGTCGTCACAAGAGTGAACGTCAAGCAGGGAGGGGTAACTGAAAAGGTGCTCCCCAGTCATGTGCATAGTATTGCAGAGTGGAAAATCGGCAAGTCCAATCCTAAATAGATGGGCTTGCAAGTAATCATGTCCAGTGATGACTCAAAAACACTATCCCCTCGACACTAGGGAGGAGGGAAAGCTGTGTGCACTTCTGGTTGTCAAATAGACAAGTCCATGACTTTCCATCCACCAACTCTCTAAGATTAGAAATTCTTTTGTGTCGGATATTGATTCCGAGAAGTCGCTTGCCATTTCGAAGAGGAGTTGGGAGACAAGGTGGATGTAAAAGATCACAATCACAAAAAATATGAAACAGAAAAAAAAGAGAGATTGGGGAATCGAGTAATGCGATGGCCATTTTGGCAGAGCTGGATGTCCAACATCCTCAGATTGTTTTTTGGTATTGTGGGCAAAGGGCCACATTTGGCTAACCCATGCCAAAAAGTCAGTAATACACATCAAGAAGGAAAGTGTAAGAGGAGAACAGGGAAGAAAGGAGAAACGATAGCTTAGGTGTCTTGGTTGTGATTCCTGAATTTACCAAACCACTGTCGTCTGGCCTGAAGTCACAATGGTCATTTTTGATGGTGGATGTTTTTGCTCCACTGAAATGGCCATTGAAGATTTCATTGTTTTTAAATAGTTGCCAGTTTGAAGGTTTTTAATTTTTACATGCAAAGTATCATTACGGAAAAATTTAAGTGTCAATTAGCTTAAACAATACTTTTTCTGTTGGTTTGGAATAAATAAGATATTTCTCTTTCCAGCAACTTGTTCAAGCTCAGGTTGCCACTCCAAGCTCAACTTTCAGCAGTTCCAGCAGCAGTCGAAGAGAAAAGACACGAAAATAAACTCTTATCTTCTATTCTACTGCACCTCCAAAGTGCCTTCAGAATCTCCAGGTTTTGATGACTGTCACAATTCGATGGAACTGAAACCATGTGCCGCCTTATCTACCCATTGTTGTGAATTTCAAAGAAAAAATATACAACCTTAAATTTTTCCAAAGTACCGGGCAGAGTTAGAATTTTCGTATCAGGACTGCTCAGCTGTGATATGAATGCAGCCAGGTAAAGAGGCACAAGACATAAACAAAAAATGTCTGGCATGTTTGCCATAAAAAACATTTAGAAACCCTTCTTCAAAATGATCAATATGTGGTTAGATAAGAAGAAAGTAAAATGTGTTTTCCATTTTATTTTAGACTTGTAAAATTGCAATTATGCAATATCTGACCCTTTATTTGAGCAATGTGTTGGACAGTTATCCTTTATAATAATCAGCACTTGAAGCAAATTCATAGTTTTAAATAGATAAGGGGAAAATAATTTTCACAAAACTCTGAATACTTCCTTCAAAATGGATTCTGTTTGGAAAAATGTATAACAGATATTGCAGTAGGAGTTCAATGTATCTCCTCAAAGCTACTCAGGGTTCTTAAAAAATGTGTTTATGCAATTATGGACAGCACTGTAGTGCCTATCCATATAAAAGCCCTCTTTTCAATATCTTCAAAGTACTGGTAATTCACGACTGCCTGCATTAAAAGATGAAAACTGTTTTTAAAAAGCAGTTAACATATATGGCTGTATGGAATTCCATTATACCAAATAAGTAATTTATTTTTGTTGTACATTCATTTTCATTTCATGTTGACGTATAAAAAAGTCAGTGTTATATATGGTTGTGAAAAAAAAAATTTGCTTAAACTTGTGAATGTATTTGGAGAAATCACCAATACCAGTCCAGGTACCAAACCCAAGAAAAATATTTTTGCACATAGTATAAAATATTTTGCTTTGAGGAATTTTTTCAATTATTTGAAAATTAATTTGTAGGATTAGCTTATAGAACTGCAAGGTACTTTTGAAAGTCTATTTTTAATTACTGATTATAATCCATATCCAAAAGAATTTAACTTGAAGGCATGAATGGTTTACTATAAACTATATTTTTTATTTTATTAAATTTGTTTTACTTTTTTTTATGTTGCAGACATTAATTGTGCTTGAATAGAAAAGTGCTTTAATATTGTTTATATTTATAAGTTAACAATTATAAGATTTTTATTGTATTTGTCCTAAATTTTATCATTTTAAAATTGTTTGATTTTATGTAGCTTGTTTAGATATATTTTTCAAAATTTTTTTATCAGTAAAATATCTTCCAGAGTAATACACTATGTTGAACTGTTCAGAAAAATTTTAAGCTCATTCGAAAATATTTACAATGCAAAAAGAAATAGTAGTTTGTAATTATACTTATTAAACTTTACACGACTGCTTAAATTTAAATAATAAAAAATATTAAATTTTGCCCTTGTTCATTTATTGACTTTTATCTGAACCTATTTTGCACACAATTCTAATCACCAGTAGTAATTTAGTTTGTAAATTTTAGTAAAATTGAAAAGTTTATATATTGCCTGAATCATGTATTAATAATTTCAGTGGTTTTTATTAAAATGCAACATAGATCTTTTATTTTAAGTAGGGTGATTAATCTAGTCATGAATTTAATAGCTACATGCATCTCATTAGGTTAGAGGTGACCGCAAAGATGTTAACTGGCTATAACTAATGTGATCGATACTTTAAAAAAAATAATAAAGCATGAGTTTGCAAATAAGAAGTGCTAATTTTCAAAATATAGCTTTAAATAAATGATTCAGCTACTCCTTTTTATATAATGCAATGAGCTCTATCACTCTTTTTACCAAATCCATTTCTAACTTTTTCACGTCTCAAAAAGCATGCACTATGGAGGAGTTACTACACTACAAAATTAATTTTTAACTTAGTTACCATTTTCGCTAAAAATATTTCATGTACCTGGTTACATTTACTAGAGCTGAGTCCATTGCACCACCTTATGTTATAATTATATATAGTATGTGGGTTATCTCTAATATTATAAAAGGAAGTGTCTGCGTGTTTCTATGTACTGTTCTGACGGTATGGCATTACAATCTATGGCAATTGTAATCTGTGGCATTTAAAGTATTGGGACTTTTCACACAGGCAGTCCGAATTTGTTTCGATTTTTGTGGGTAGCCTGAATTTTAAAATTCAATCTAGAACATTTAAAAATTAATTTAAGGGCATTTAACATTATTGTTTTTTCTAGAATGGTAACACCATAAAGAGATGACGGATTCTAAATTTATTTTTTCCCGTTTGATTTCGCGGAGGAACGATTTCAGCCGACGAAAAAAAGAAATAAGTTTTAACTGGAGTTATGTAGTTCTTTTCTATCTCCTAGATCGTTAAAGATAGAGTAAACATTTCAACGGAATTGAAATCCGCCGAAAATTTCACAGATCGATATCTAAAAGCATGATTTTCTTTATAGGGAACGGAAAATTAAATATTGAATTTAAATAGTCTAATCTAGTAATTAAAAAAGAAATCAAGAACTTACTTTTCCACCATGAAAACCTAGTTTTATAAATTGCTATTGAACTATCAAGTGTATTGTCATACAACTGCACATAAAAGTTTATATTAGTGTTGCTATTCTGCAAAATCTTGCAGAGATTTTGATTGACAAGTAGCAGAATTATTCAATTAGTCCACACTTGCCCCCACACATAATACACAGGCAGTAAAATGTACTCAAGGCAGAAACATACCCTAAGTATCATTTGGATGGGTTAAAGTAACAGTGGGTGTAAATCACTTTTAACGTAACACAAAAGGTATTAAAATAACTAAGGCAACTTTTTTTCACGCGTTCTACGCTGCATGTAAAGTACTAAAACCAAAATTCCTCCTACTTGGGGTGTATTGTGAGTTATAACCGCAACATAAATGCAACTTTTTAAAATATAGCTTAAAATTAATTAATATCAAATAACTATTTAATTTTTTGCTCTCTGAATCAACCCTTTGGTCACGTGTCTGATCTTGCGAACGCCGAAGTATTGCAGATCAAACAAGTTCATGGAAAGAGGGTGTTCGTCCTAAGACGAAAGTGAAATAAATCGCAAGTACTTTAACACATTGGTTGGCACTCTTGATAGACCAGAGGAAACTTGCGTAATCGACTGCAAAGTTTGCGAGGCGAGTGGCGTTCATCAATATGTTGTTCGCCTTGTAGATGACGTTTTAAAATCTCTGAATGTTGAGCGAAAGGATTTTGCATTTCTACTATCCGATACAGCACATTATATGACTGCGGCTGGCGCATTTTTTCAATGTTGAAGAAATTACTGGCCAAGGACCAGCCATTCAACGCTCTTCAATACTGTTGTTCACAACTAAAATTGTCAATATATTTTTCATTTTTTATGAATAATTTTTTTTAGAATTTAGTGTATCCAAAATAAATGCAACTTTAGAGAATGATAAATGCAACTTTTCCCATTTTTACTGCAACAAAAAAGTTGCCCTAATAATAATAACATTACACCATTTGTTTCTGAATTTGTCATAGGGGTGTCATCGGGATGAAAATTTAACATAGACGCTTAAATTGAATTTGTACATTTGTCAGCAAAATTGATTCAAAGTGAACAGATTTAATTCGTTATTAAAAATAAGTAATTGTTATTACAAATGGACAGAAATCAAAGATTGGATAATTAGTAATTTATTATTTTCTTCCGTCTCTGGATCCAGTTTCCAGTGGACCAAGATCGTCACGTGACATATCCTCAGTCAAGAAGTCGTACAAAGAGAAATGAAAAAGCATATTTTACTGGTGGAATATGATTCAGAAGGTTCTTCGACTTTGCTTCTGTAACTGGTCGTCCTCGAGGATACAGCGCATCTTAAACGTTCTTTAGAGATGTGGTCTACCATCCCTTGCTTGTAGATTAAACACAGAAAATGGCATCATTCAGTTTTTCTTTATATAGAAGAGTGTAAGGACCATCTTTCAAAACCCTACTTCACATTGAATATTCTATCAGTTAACTGTGTATTGTTCTCGTTTTCTTTCTACGTGTGATTAGCAACAGATTTGAAGTCGTCACGTCTCATTTTGGACGACATGAATCTATTTTTTCATCTCCAGCGAACGTTCATCAAGATGCTCTGTAATCTCGAGGAAGACCAATTACAGAAGCGAAGATGAAGGACCTTCTGAAACACATTCCACTAGTAAATATGATTTTTCCTTTCTCTTCGAACGACTCTTGAATGTGAGATGCCAACTGACGATATTATTCCACTAAAAACTAGATCCAGAGCCAGAAGAAAATTATAAATTACTATTTATTCAGTCTGCTTTTTGTTCCTTGTAATAACAATTACTTTATTTGTAACACAAATGAAAATTTTTTTTGTTCTTAAGTTCACTTTATATCCAATTCTGCTGACAAATACTCAGGTGTAAGTCATTTTCTATGTTAAATTTTGATCCAGGTGACACCCTATAATGATAGCATTGCACCATTTTTCTTCAAGAATTTATTGCAGTACCTTTAGCGTTTTGCTAATTTATGGGGAAAATGAAGAAAGTGTGTTTACACCACTGTAACTTTAACCCGTCCATATGACACAGCACAACTTTCATTACTACGTAATGAAAGTTGGTGGGCATGGTCCAATGTTTTTAACCAGAATTTTCTTGGCATAGGTTTGTCGTAAAGTAAAACCCAACCATGGTGGTTACCATATTTGGCGATAAATCCGGTCTCGTAAACTACATCCCACCTCAGTTGACTTTGGAGAAGTCCATTTCTAAAAGGTGGGAGAAGGGGTTGCCATACAAAAATCACGTAAAGCAATCTCCATAGATGATCATTTTGCCAATTTATAACCTAATGATGCAATCATGGCTATGCTTTGTGGATTTGTTTTACTTATCCTGCACTTAACGAATACTAATTCAAACCCTTTGACTGAAATGTCAACTCACCAGACTATTACAACAATGTGAGTAATGTTTGATGTTGTCTCCACTTAAAGGGGACTGCGGACAGACTTTCAAACAAATCACACAAAAGTAAAGTATCTCATTACATATTATGGATACTGTTGACAAATAATTTAAAATACATTCAATAGTGTACAGTAAGTATGTTAGTAGGAGTTTGTATGCATGTTATAAAAATTAAATCAGCATTTTTCAACCATTTTTTTCTTGCACTTTAGAACAAACATTATTTCATATAGTAACTTTAGTTTTTTAATTTCAACAAAATGATAGATAGACCATTGTTTCAAAAATAATATTCCCCGACTTTTCCGGACAAATTTTTACAAAATTCCAGGTCATGCTTAAACAATTCACGACAGTTTCAAGGTGAAAAACCAAGACATAATTTAGCATTCAATAGCCAATAATGAAAACCAATTTAAGAACTATACACTGTAAAAATTAATACACAGAGCACCAAGTAATTTTGCATTAAAATAACTTATTCAAATAATAAAACACACTTGACTTAAATCAGTTTGTGATTTAATGAATAATAAGCATGAAATTCTTCAATTTAAGCCAGTGGACTAAACAGAATTCTTTACCTGTTAGAAATTAGCTGTTTCTTTTCAAATCGGTTGAAAAATTAAATTCATAAAATAAAGTGAATCGAACTGTGTACAGATCTTACAGGCCACTTTTCTCCACAGCGTCTGAGAAGCCATGATCAATCAGTTTCCAGGTCATTGAGGTGATTTTCCAGGTTTTAGATGAAAATTCATAATTCCCCCCCACTTTTGGGAACCCTGATTGAGTATTCCAGCAGTTGCAACGAACATTTAAAATTTTTTTTTATCATTTAACAATTTTTTTTGTTGCTGGTTAGGAAATTTTTACATTACATAGGTTGGTTGTCTCTCTCTCTTCAATGTGATTCAAACAGTTTGCAAGATATCACGGTTTTGTGAATAAAATACCCTGGTTGTGTTCTACCAGTATATAACTAGTTCATTTCGAATTTGTTGAAAAACCAGTGTATCAGTGTTGTTGAAAAATATTCAAGCATAAAAAATATGAATAACTATCATGACCATTGTGAAATAAAAATCGCTCATTTTGTTCGAATTAAAAATAGCCAATGGTACAAGCACTTATCCAAGAAAAATGAGATTGTTTACGTATTGATGGACAGTAGTGTGTGTACAACACAACATAATTAATACTACAAAACAATATACTATATAACCAATAATACAGAAAGCTATTTACAATGTAACATAAACGATCCCCTAATGCCATTACGTGTATTAGCAACTACTTTTTAGAATAATGTAAAATGAAAATAATTAAACTAATATTTGTATTCAAAACAAAAATTCACAAATGAGAACAATACTTAAAAAATTAAAATTTAATCACATTCAGCAAAATTATGCTATTAAAATTGGTTGAAATTTTTTATTCAGCATATACAAATTCAACAGTTCCTTATCTTACTCTGATGACTGATGATAATAATACAGAGATGAGTTCTTTAATAGTACATCTAAGGCATGTTCTAAAAAAGTACTTTTGTACAAAACAGCTCTTCTTTCTTTACATGTTCTGCAGAGTCCAAATGTATAAGTAATTCTCTAGTTGAGTATACCTTGGTTGAACACAAACAGCATTCAATCACTTTGAATATCTTATTCCTAAAAGAAGAAACCAGAATGATTTTCTTTTATTGACGTACGGTTTGCATTATGCAAATTAATGATTCAAGGACTGCACAAATGGCTAACCATCGAAAATGCAACACAATGTCTGAAAATGACCACCTACAGTCTTAAAATTTGCATAATGTGTAAATTATGGAAGGACGCTCAAATGATTAGAACTGCAGCACTTATGCAAATTATGTGCATTAGTAATGCCCCCTGTAAGTAGTATAAAAAAGAACAGAGCTAGTATTATGTATTGCAATTTTTTTTAGCTGTTCCTGCGAATAGGAAGTTTAAATATGCCTCATCGAAAAATACGGCAGTCATACAAGTATGTTTCGGACTTTGACAGAAGACAACTGTGACTTATTGATGCTGTGGATTATCCTTACAAGCAATCGGTGCTTCCGCTGCACAAAATCAAGCCACAGTGATGTGAATATGGAATCAATGCATGCAGGAGAGGAGATGAACCGATTGATGTGAACGATTGCAGAAGTCTAGTCACACCACCAAACAAGAGGACACACCCTGTTGTGCATGGCTATTACGGATTGCATTGCAACATCAAGAACCCTAGCTCAAGAATTAGGGTGAGTTGCACAACAACATGTGTCAGCACGTACAATAATTCATCATCTGGAGCAGGGAATGTTTTCAAGGCATTCATCACTGCAACTTCCACAAGCAGCTGCAATGGTGTGTAAACTGCAATACATGGGCAAACAAACCCTAACACATTCTTTTCAGATGTATCTCGATTCTTTTTAAATTACTTAGAAATCGTTCACCGTTTTTGTTAGGCATTGAAAATTCATCTGCTCAATTAAACAGTGTTGACCATATCAAAGATTTTCTTAAAGAATATCTAAAACTCCCCACAAAATCGATAACTATTTCAAGACGAAAATTGCGTAATAAGGAACTATGTAATATTTTTCCTGTGTAATCAAGAATCATCTGTATAACTTTTGTTAAGAATACAATTTATCTATGAACCAAGAACTGTACAGTAAGTAATGTAAATGCACTAATATTTCATTATAAGGTTGAAATGCTTTTCCCTGAATATGGACAGCACAAACTACGGACGACACAAATTTTTTTTATGGTCTGTGAAATTCGTCTCCACGAGGTTTGATTAGTATAAATAGTATAGCTGAAATTATATATCCAACAGTTGCTGATTTCAGCTATAAAATTTTAGGGACAAACATTTAATTCATTTTAGAATTACGTTAGATGAGATTACACATCTGTATCAAAATACACTGAATGGCTTAGGCTGGGACGGTGATACCTAGTTGGAATATCTCTCTATATTAAAAAAAAGTTGCCGCCGCCGGATTGAAAACTGTGTTGTTTAGCTCGATTCTTAAACAATTTCCCGAGAAAGTACTGATCGGAAAAAAACGAAATTAACATGATTTGTTCTTCATTGTATTCCCTGGACAATTATTAAGATTTTTTTCCGATGTGGCTATTAGTTTAGGGTTTATTAAGTCTCAAAATTGAAGAAGCGAAATTTCTTCCGCGAGTGAGCAAAACACATACAAATTTTCAGTCTTCAGCCGTGAGTTTTTTTTAAAGAGTACCTCTCAACGTACATTTTTGCAGCTCGTCGATTTTTTTTTTGAAATTTTAATTTGGTTCTTGATAATATTTTTTTGAATTTCGGGAAAAATCAGGACATTTTTGTAACTTTTTTTTAAAACTGCCGTATCTATATTTTATTACCATTAGTTTTTAATTTTTAAAATATCGCAGTATGCCTCAGAATGTACTCTTTCTTACGGTACTATTATTTTTGAAATCGGTTAATAATTAAATTGGATGCGATCAAAAGTTGGTCATACAAAATTCGGAATCTTTGGATATTTTCGCTACTTTTTGTTACAACAATTAACTAAAACTGTCATATCTATATCGTATTACTATTAGTTTTTTATTTTGAAAATAGCGCAGTATACCTCAGACTGTACTCTTTCTTACGGTACCTTCTAAAATTGGTTCATAAATAAATTTGATGCAATCAAAAGTTGGTGACACAAATTTCGTATTTTTTATTTCGCGGAGCATAGTATTCGCGGAGGGTTGTATTTTTGACTATCGGGTTTGCCAGATATCAAATTTATCGTAAGAACAATTGCCATAAAAACGATTTCTTTTTATTTGGCGAGGAAAAAGGCTCGCTTTTTTCCCTCTGTTCTCAGACGGTTTAGCGAGAAAGTACAAAGTACACATCATAAAGTTTGGAGATTAACAGGGTTTACTTAAAATTGTACAGGGAACAAGATGCAGAAGATTTTTTATTCATGCGGCTATTAGTTTAGGTTGCATTAAGTGTTAAAGCAAAAAAGAGTGAAATCACTTGCGTAAGAGGTATTGGTTTGCGAAGCAAACCAAACGGGATTGCGTAGCAATCCCCGGGGGTCGGCGAGCCTAAGCAAGCAGGGGGCGAAGCCCTCGCTGTGACGTGATGGACCGTAAAGTGAAATCAGGATAATACAAATTATTTAGATAGTTTCACTCTGCGAAAGGAATGTTGGTTTGCGAAGCAAACCAAATGCCATATGTAAAAGGAGTGTTGGTTTGCGAAGCAAA
Source organism: Metellina segmentata (assembly GCA_947359465.1). NCBI lineage: Eukaryota > Metazoa > Arthropoda > Arachnida > Araneae > Tetragnathidae > Metellina > Metellina segmentata. The sequence continues at coordinate 21,595,353 of OX375881.1, read as the reverse complement.
CCAAATGGGATTGCGTAACAATCCCCGGGGGTTGGCAAGCGTAAGCTAGCAGGGGGCGGAGCCCCCTAGTCTGTATCAAAATATTATTATTGCCAGGCCAAAAATACACTAATTGAAGTATCTTTACATTAGATATTAACCTGTTCATTTGAAATAAACTTGTGCAGAAAATTAAGACCACTTAGTGTTTATTCATTGTAGTTTTCATCATTTTGATTTGCCTACAAGGCGATATTATAATGAACTCTATTTAACTGTTTGGAATTGGGAGAACACATTGAATTTAAAAAATTAATAAACTTATGTACATATCATGTTGGTAAAATTAATGTTACTTTAGACCAGTCATTTTCAACCAATGTGCTGTAAGAATGGCAGTGGTGTACCCCAAGGGTAGTGAAACTGTTTAGATTTGTGTTCAAAAAATTTTCAATACCCATATTTTTAATACCAGTATAAATAACTAAGAATTATTTTTTATTACCAAGTATCATAAATCAATTTAAGAATAGGCACTGGTGCAAAAAGGGTAGATAATTACTATTATTTTTTGTACATTAATCAAATTTACATTTATTTTTGGTTAGGATAATAGGATAGAAAAGCTGTGCTTATGCATTAACTGCAGTCCTGAATGAAAAGTTTTGCCATACAGAAAAGAACAAGCAACTGATTACTCAGCAAAGATTTCTATAAAAAAATAAGACTTCAGTATAATTATGTTAGTATAAAATTTTCCAGTTCTGAATATAACACTGTATGTTACGCGCACATTTTGATGCCTTTAAAATTAGAATTAGACTTGTATTTTACTACCTGCATTACTTGTTATCTATTACACCATGGATAATCAAGAATGAACTGCCCACTTCTATAAGTTGGTACAAATTATTCAAATTAATAATAACTCTGAATCACTAGATGCATTAAATGTTTCAACCGATTTTAAAAGCGGTTTTGTAAAATTGCATTCAATTTGAAAAACACACAAGTCAAAGCATTTCTATTTCAACACTTACGGTTTGGATGCCATTTCGTGGAGACTCGTGAGGTGAGCATGCATTTCTTCTCGCGTTAACATTTGGCTTTTGAGACAGGGTAGCTTAAGAAGTGGCAGAATAGGTGGGGTGTTTCTATTACAATCCACATCTGCTTCATAGGTTTCTCCTATGGGGATTTGGTTCCACTGGTAAGGTTTCCTGTAGGATTCGGGTTCCTTTGGCTTTTTCAATCTCTTGAGTAATCTTGGAAATGAAAAGAAATCGATATTATATCACTATTTCGCCATTTAAAAAATTTGAACAGTGGAGAAAGTTTTCTTACATTCCCTTGACTTACATTCCCTTGAAACACAAAAATATAATTTAACACGTAATAAAGATGAAATCTCTAATTGTTTTGACATGATGGCAGACAAAACAAAGTTTTCACATTGTGCTAGAAACATTGCAAATAATAACTTTCCATAACTCTAATTATAATAGGTCAAAAAATAGTGCATTACATTAGTTCATGAAAGAATAGCTTTTATTTTTATTATGAAACTTTAAATATGAAAGGCTAAAATTCAAAGTTACAAATACAACACTAATCTGAAATATAGTCATTCATTACATATAACCATAATAGTTTCATGTAATCATTCAACAATTACAACTAGAGATCTGCAATGACATTTGGTAAACACCATATATAAGTCTTTAATAATCTGAAGGGAGAACCATTATCAATATTTTTAAAAGTTGACAAAAGGTTTAAAACTTTAGACTGTTGGCCTTTAACTAGCAACAAAACTGTAATAATTACACAATATTTTGATTACTAGACTAGTGTATTACTTCCTAACTTCCACTTTTTTATGATTCAGAAAATTTTACATTTGATTTATGAAGCAAACATAATTAGCAGTAAGGACATCTTTCAAAGACTTAAAATAATACATGTGCATCAACTGGTGGTTGATCCATCTCTATATATACTTCAATGATGTTCGTAGCACAGAACTCGACATTATTCCTGTCAGGAAGCTGTCGCCAAGTGTAGAGATTGGCAAGTGCCAACTGGAGCGGTTGGCGAGTGACAACCCATCGAAGGTTGCCAAGATCGAGGAGGGTCTTGGGAAAGACGAGCAGGAGGAGACCGATTGTTTTTTCTTCCGGATGAAGTTAATCTGCGCTGCCATCGTTATTTACCAGACAATGATTTCTGGTCATGCAATTTATATGTTATGTATCGTGTCCCTTTTCATGTAATAAATTAACTTGGGACTAAAAACTGCTGGCTTGACTTTTTTATGATTTTGGAAGCAACAGAAAGAACCCATCCAACAATTCCAACATTGGGGAATGTCAACAAATGGATTTATATCATGCCATCCATATAAAATCAATTACTACATGTTTAAATATGCTTGGTTTGAGTTATAAAGGCACATGCACACGGGAACTCTCTGCTCTAATGAAATTCTTCACTACTCTGAAAAGAGAAGGCAATGAGGAATCTGGAAGACAGAAATTAACACAGGAAAGAAAATGTGAGCGGACAGGAAAATACGCCAACATAAAAACATACTGAATGGCAGATGTACATGTGAATTTGAAGTGGATGTTCGGAAGCTTATTGTAGTGACTGAGGTAAGTACGCTTTGCCATGTACTTTATTGGTAATTGAATTAATGCTGTACAGAAACACGAGCTATTGGCGATATTATCCCGATGGGAAGGATACGAGGACCAACCAGGGTTACCCCCCACACACTATTTCAGAAATAAAACTCCCCGACTTTTCCAGGTTTCCCAGACGAATTTTTACAAAATTTGAGGTCATACTTAAGCAATTCACGACATTGTTACGGTGAAAAACCAAGAAATAATTTAGCATTCAATAGTAAATAGCAATTTAAGAATTATGCACTGTAAAAATACACAAAGCACAAGTAATTTTGCATTATTAATTATTAAAATAATCCAACATATTTGACTTAAAACAATTTGTGATTTAATGTATAATAAGCATGAAATTCTTCAATTGAGCCAGTGGAATAAACAGAATTCTTTACCTGTTAGAAATTAGCTGTTTCTTTTCAAATCGGATGAAAAATTAAATTCATAAAATAAAGTGAACCAAACTGTGTACAGATCTTACTGGCCACTTTTCTCCACAGCGTCTGAGAAGCCACGATCAAACAGTTTCTAGGTCATTGAGGTGATTTTCCAGGTTTTAGATAAAAATTCATAATTTCCCTGACTTTTCCTTGATTTTTTGGAAAAAATTTAATTCTCTGACCCATGGGAACCCTGGACAACACTTCGTAATTTTGAACACTTAGGCAGGCCCCCCACAGTCCAAACGTAGACATCAACATCTGGAAGTAAGAATGAATAAGACCAGTAGGAAGAAGGAAAAAGGATGGATTATATTTCTTGATTACCTAATTTTATTTTGAGGCATGAAATGATCATGTCAATGGCTGTACCTCTATTATAAAAAGAAGTGTTAGTCCTGTTGTACAGTGTCCTGACGAATCTGGCAATGAGATTGGGCACACAGGTAGTCCGAATTTTTTTATGCAAAGCCCAAATTTTAAAATTTAATCTAGAACATTTTTTAATTAATTTATTGGAATTTAACTATTTAACAACTATTTATTTAATTTACTAATTTAACTATTTAACTACTTTTTTTGGAATATGGCAACACTATGAAGATATAACAGATTCTAAATTTATTTTTTTCTGTTTCATTTTCCGAACAACTGTTTTTTAAGGGATTTGAAATCTGCATAATGAAATTAACATTAGATTGATACCTAAAAATATGATTTTCTTAAAATAAATAATTTTTATATTGTAACTGTTATTATTTTTTACCCATACAAATTTGACCTTTTCTGTTGAGAAATCAGATTTCATTTCCTGCACTCAAAACAATTCCAGTGAAGGAAATCAAATCAAATAAAAAAATTTATTGACTGGCATTGTTTAGTTCTTTTTTGTAAAATCGTGATCGTTAAAGATAGAATTAAAATTTCAACGGATTTGAAATCTGCAAAACATTTTACACCAGTAAGTTACCTCATACGTTTGATTTTCTTTTAGTAAATAATTTTTCAATTAAATATTTATATTTTCGCAATAGACTGACCTCACCCCGATTAGATTTCTTCGCAGTTCAAATTTGGCCTCATTTGACAACGCAGTGATGGCTGTTATCCAATATACTATAAATTCCAATTTGGTTTGCTTCACAAACCAAATGGGAATTTGTAGCAATCACGGGGGTTAGCGAGCAGTGGTCACACCTGACCCCACAAAAAGAACTCTCATGGGCAATGCCGTGCTGGTCATGCAGTGGCTTGTTCATTGTAAATTAATTTAAATAAGGTATTAAGTGTGAGTTACGAAGCTGCCATCAATCGACATAAAGGATAAAACTTCAAGGCAGATGTAATAAAATCACAGCTCTGTTTTAATCTTATTGCATGAAATAGTTGTAAGCTAGTGAATTGGAAGCATCAACATCCCAACAGGTTAAAAATGTATAATAATTGACTTACTGAAGTATGGTTTTCCGAATTTGTTCGTGAATTATCCCAACAGACTTCGATTCAAACGGAAGAGTACTGCTTTCAACTTCGAGCACCAAATTGAAGCCCATTCTGATTGTATTAATCTGTATTAAATAAATAGTAAATAAATGTTAAACTACAAAAAAACTATTTCACTATGGAGAAGTGTAATATATGTGAATGAAACAAGACAACAAAAATAATTAATAAAAAACACTTATAAATAAAAATTAGACAAACAAAAGTATTGCCATTACTTTTATAAATAATAACTAACTATAAAAACTCAATTTCAATGAAAATTGAGTCAACATTGAGAGATATGACTACTTTCTGATAAGCAGTTGCCATCTAGGTTGACATTGCAATTGTAAAAAAAAAAAAAATGGACGATGTATGGACGACGTCCATCCAAATTGAAATTGTTTAATATGGTCCTAATTAAGCATTTCTGAAAAGTTTCACAATTGAGCAATTATCTTTGATGATATGATAGCCTGGAAACACCCAATCCAACTCTATAATACTTTCTAAAGCACCTAATAAGAATTTCTGAAAATCGCCCTACTCAAATCTTAGAGCCCTTGTAAGACACAGGCATATAACTGAGGGAACACTTACACAAAATGCAATATTCACATATTCATATCAGGTATTCAAATAGTTTTCAAACATCATCCATGGCACAAGAAGATATTTAAAATATCTATTTATAATTGCTTCCTATTTAAGCTGCCATCTACCAATGCTTTTGCTATTTCGAAGTTTTTTGTTGTGACATAAAAATTAGGAGAACACATGAATAAAGTATTGGATCATCTGGAAAGTTCTGAAGTTTTTTCAAATTGAAGTGCTCTTTGTTATTAATATTTTGTTACTGCTGATAAAGAATGACCTTGATTGAAGCAGATGTGTAAATTCAAATTCAGTCTTTTCTGCTTTCACTGAATAATTCTAACCTGTATTGTGTCATAATATTTGTTTCACTGCAGTGCTAATAATGGAGGACCAAAATGTTCATTTCCGTCATATTATGCTCTTTCATTTTAAGAAAGAAAAAAAATGCTAGTCAGACTGCTCGCAAAATGTGTGCTGTATGTGGACCAAGTGATTTTTCTGATGACACAGTTCGAAGGTGGTTTGATAAATTTAGGTGTGGAAATTTCAGCCTCGAAGATGATGCCTGGAGCTCTGGACAACCATGCTCTGTAAACGAGGACCTATTAAAAGGTGCTATCGCTGAAAATAATTTGTTACAGAGTTCAGGAACTATCACACAGACTAAATATTCCAAAAAGTACAGTTCATGATTATCCGAAGAAGATTGGGTATGTAAGGCGCTATGATGTAAGGGTATCCCATACTTTAACACAAAATATTCTTGCTCGAATTTCGACACGTGATTTTTTGCTGAAATGAAATGAAGAAGCTCCTTTGTTTTTAATGGCTCATTACTGGAGATGAGAAGTGGATACTATACAACAATGGTTAAAAGAAAAAGACCATGGGGTAAGCCATATGTAACATTGAGAGGGGGCTGCATCCCAAAAAAGTAATGATTTGTGTATGGTGGGACTACAAAGGAATTGTTCATTATGAATTGTTGCCACAAAATCAGACAATAAATTCGGGGTAAAAAACAGCTTTCAAATGACAGTATTAAAAGCAGAAATCGAAGCAAAGCAGCGAGAACTGACCAATCGTCGAGGTGTTGGCTTCCAGCATGACACTGCGCGGCCTCACATTTCACTGAATGTCAGACAAAGACTTGAGCATGGGTGAGATGTTTTGTCCCCATATTCACCAGACCATGCCCTTCAGATTTTCACCTCTTCAGGTTGTTTCAAAATTCTCTGAACGGTCTGGAGTTTAATTCTTTGGAGACTCAAAACAGCACCTCGATAATTTTTTTATAAATACGCCTAATGATTTTTAAAAAAAACAAATTCCAGCAAAAGACATAGAAAAAAATGGTGCTTATGTCAATCAACAATATTTTCTAATGTTTTTGTACTGCTTCGTTGGTATTTAACATAAAAGAAACTGCAGAACTCTAGAGATGACCCAATATGTTTTAAGATGTCAATGGTTTGATTTACTTGCTATTTTAGTCTAAATCCAATCTGAATCATACACATAATACAGAAAATATTCATATCTAACTTTTATGAAATGTTTCCATGCAAGTGATAGGTAAATATATTGCTATAATGTATACAGCATTGGCAGAAATGACAACCTGCGATGGAAGTTCTCAGTAGTACCCAAGGACAAAAATCTAGTTTTAAGAATTTTTCAGTAGTCAAGTAAATATTTAACTAATCGGATTACATAACACACATATATCATTAATTCAAATATTTAATTATAAATTTGAAACATATATGCAACACATTATATAATTTATACTTACAGTAAGGTATATCATACACGGAAACACATATATAGAACCAATAATTGTGTATGAAAGAATTATATCACATTACTAAAAATTGAAATTTTTTATTCATAACAAAACATTTAACAATTAAATTTAAGCACTCTCTCCCATTTACCAAAAAATATTATAACAATAAAAAAATACAGAAATAAGTAAATTGCAAAAAAAAAAAAAATTTGTAATTAAATGTAATTTTATTATTTAAGACAAGAATAGTAAGTTTTAACCTAATTTTTTAGCTCATTATTAATTAGAATATTTGCCAATTAAAGACATGTAAAAATTATAAAATAGATATTAATGAGCAAGTTTAATACGTTTACTTGTAGAACAATTTTTATTTAAAGAGTTAAAAACTGGGGAATAAAATTTTATAAAAAAAGTTCCATCAACTGGTTTCTAAAAATAGAAACAGAGGGAGGGGGAGGGGTTCAATAAACAGTGGGGTGTTAGACCTCAGTTAAATTATTGGGATTGGGTCAAGGATGTATACAGGGTCAGGTTCATTGTGTTTATTCTCTTTCTTATGATTAGAGTCAACACGCATTGCAAATTATTCGACTGCGTTTTGATCCAAAATTTGTTGCAATCCTCGAGGTACGGAAAATTTCAGATTTGAGACTCTAAACTGTAAATATTTAAATAAAAATTGATGCGTTGCGAAAAATAAATAAAATTGAATTTTTCTGTCAAAAAAAATCATTGATTACATAATCTGTAATACCTGATTCACTTCCGCAGAAACTACAGAGAATTCGTAGCAGTTGGCCCCTCTGCATACGTAGAAAAATAAAAGTAGTTTTTAAAAATTTCACTAAGATAATATTAGAAAACAAGCTAGCAATTCTATGATTGATTACATGCAGATCTTCAACAACTTACAAAATTAAAATATAGTGGAAAAGCAAATTCGGTTATTGTTTTACAACACTTGATATGTCATGATTTAATCTCGACACATCATTTGCACCATTCCAGCTGGCAATATTTTATCTATCCATTAAATTTTGACAGTCAGCATTTTTTCAAACAATTCAGAAACAGCGTAGAAAAATATATCAGCTAAAAATAACAACTATGTCCAATCCAAAAATATACTTGCCGTTGAAAAGTCTTCTATATCCAAGGCGACATCAAATTGCATTTCAATGTCATGATCAGGATATAGAGGTTGTCCTGTGTTAGAATCAAATCCTAAACCACATAAGGCACCAGTATAAGAAGTCTTAGCTTTGTCAGTCCTGTATACAAAAGGTTTGCATCCATTAAAGATGTTGAAGAACAAATAGAAAACAATAGTACAACACAATGAAAAATATAGGTACTTATTAGTAACCTTCGGTCACATTCTTGTTCTGCCATCTCTCGATGCTTTGTTATTTCACAGTGTGTAGTAATTATACACAAATTTGGAGAACATGAATAAAGTTGTTTTAACTAGACTGCAATGATTTGATTATTTACTAGCTGTTTTAGTCAAACTAGTCGGGCTGCGCCGGCTAGCGCTCGGCGGTGTGTAATAGTGCTTTTTAAACTTTTTTACACACCGTAATTAAACATGTTGTTATATGTATATTTTATTTATTTTTGTGAAACAATTCTTTAAATCATTGCGTATTCAATCAAATATTCAAGGAAAGTTGGTCGAAATGTACATATACCGCTACAAAATTACCCATGTCTAGAGATATTTTGCAGGAAATAGACATATCATTAAAATCTAACTCCTAAATAATATTACTGCAATATGTAATTTTCCGGAACACATAATGCAAACAAAAATAAAATTCCAATCCTTGAAAAAATGCTAAATTCTGAAAGAAAAAAAACACGTACGTATCTATTCAAACGTGTTGAATTTCGACTTCCTGATTATATTTATTGTGAAATAGAATAATGCGACAAAAGACTTTTCAACGATATTGACAAAGACAATAATGATTTATTAACAAAAATAACACATTTATAATCTTGGGAATCCTCAAATATGTCCGCAACATCTCGCAGTCAACTCAAATACCCAAACACAGAATTCTAAATCAAATTAAAAAAGTAAACATTAATTCTGACGAGGCCAGATACCGGGTAGTAAAATTACGTTTAAATTACTTTTACATCAAAGGAAGAAATAAAAAGTAAGTTCAAACATAAATATTACAATTTAATTCCTTATTTTTCAGAGAAATTGACCTCGGCTATTTGAAAATAGCAAGAATTCAAAATATCTGGGTTATTTTATATACGTTGATTGTTGCCATTCGACGTTACACAAATAACGTCGATTTCGGGTCCACGTACGTTAGTGTTTTATATATATAGATTCCAATCTGAATCATACAGATAATATATTCCAGGGTTCCCACTCTATTTCAAAAATAAAATTCCCTTATTTTTCCATTTTTTCCAGACAACTTTTTACAAAATTCCAGGTCACACTTAGCAATTCACAACATTTTAAAGGTTGAAAACCAAAAAATAATTTAACATTCCATAGTAATAATAAAACCAATTTAAGTATTATACAGTGTAAAAATTAATACACAAACACAAGTAATTTTGCATAAAATAACTTATTCAAATAAACAAACCTATTTGACTCGAATCAATGTATCAATTAAAGTATCATAGGCATGAAATTCTTCAATTTAAGCGAGTGGACGAAACAAAATTATTTACCAGTTAAATATTAGCTGTTTCTTTTCAAATTGGTTGAAAAATTCATTTCAGAAAATAAAGAGATACGAAACTGTGAACGAATCTTATTGGCATCTGAGAAGCCATGATCAATCATTTTCCAGGTTTTAGACAAAAATTCATAATTTTTCTCTTCTTCTCCTTGACAATTCCAGGTTTTCCCTGACCCATGGGAACCTTGATATTCAAATCTAAATTTTGGGAAATGCTTTCGTGCATGTGAAAGGTAAATAATTTCAGAAGCAGGGAATCTACTTTCCACATGAAATATAGTCCTCATAACTTTAACGGCACACACAAACATGATTGAAGCAAAAACGCAATTTGTTTCGTAGCATGCATTGGCCCTATACTTAAATAAATCTTATAAAGTATCAATAGATGGTAGCATAAGTAAATACAAATGGCACAGAAGGTGTCTCTTTTGTTACCAAGAAAAGGCAACAAGAGATAGCCAAAAATGTACTCAAATAAATACCAGGTCAGGTTTACAGCATTTTTACGAATGAGAACTATGAATTCTGATAACTTATTACATGACTGTATAGATTACTTAATTTTGTCAATTGATGCCTTAAAGGATGTTTCATCAATGTTATAAATAATCTTAAGCAGCTTAGCTTATACTGGATAACAAAATCAAATACCAAGAAAGTAGCATGTGCAATGGAACCAGGGTTAACACTTCAAGTGGAACAAGTATCATAAACAACTGCAATATATTGTATTTTTAGGCCATGGTTTGGGGATATCTGGGTTTTGATAAGTATTCATGTGGTATGTTTACTGTTTGGTATATATATATAGATTCCTACATAAATACTTCAAATGCATTACCTAATTTCTGCATAAGGAGCAAACAGGAGGCAAATTAAGGCAGGAAGTCCTCGAATTTTCGGCATGAGTGTAGTATTCCTGCAAATCAATTCTTGGTTGTTTTGTCCAATACCAATACTAGAGGCAACTAGCATACTGACATAAGGATCTTGAGGATCAGGATTGATGGACACTGAATTCACACTATCTCGTTCAATCTTAACACACCTGAAAAATAAAACATACAGTAAAAATACATACAACAGAAAATGACAAGTTTCATCACACTTGGATGACAGCTTAGTGTTTTCTATGAAAGTAAAATGCACAGGATAGTCTTTAAAACAGAAATTATAATTCTAAAAACAGTCAAACACTTCAACCTTAATTTCAGATTCTGAAAACACGTACATCGAATTGTTATTGCAAAGGTATATTTTTATACATATACTTGTATAGTATTTTCTGTAAAACCAAGATGACTACTGTGAGCTTAACCTATCAAGTAAGCAGAAATAGCTTTAGAGTAGTGTTAATCATTTAACTAACTCAAAAGAGAAAAAAATGGTGTCTTGTTTTTGTAGTAACCTGACGATATTTTGTCACGATCAACAAATCATATAATTTTGAAAGTATATTAATCTTAGCATTTACTTCTAGCACACACACAAAGAGTTGTTTACTTTCCATTCAAGAACAATTTATTAATTAAAGAAAAACCATTGGATAATTACTTGCAACGATCAATACTTGTTAATCCTATGTAAGTGACTTCCAGGGGGTTATCTGGCCCACGAAGACGTATCTGAAAATCAAATTGAGAAACATTTCAACTGTTCACAAAATAAAATGAGATACATGGAAAGCCACATTTTGCTTCATACTTTGGTTTCTTTCATAAAACTCACAAACACATTACATCTATTCGAAAATAATTTGTCAATGGTAGCATTTCACCAAGTCATGTTTTGGACTGTTGTTGGTACAGCTGCAGTCTACGTTTATAGCAGTGCAACGGCCTTGGTGATTTTTTCTGAGCGTACTTCTAAAGTCGCCAAGTATAGAATTATTTAAAAAATCTTTTTCTTTAACAAATATATATATATATATATTTACAACAGAAAATGGAAGCTCTAAAACACATTTGTGAACGTTTTGAAAGAAAGAGAATTCAAAAGAAAGCAATTAGTTTTAACAGAATGCAAGAAATAATACAACCTGATACACCAGAACTGTACTGTGAAAAAAATTATAATAAAAGAATATTCCACAACTAGCGAAAAACCCTTAAATGAACCAATGAAATCAAAGAAAAATTTTTTTCAAGGATTAATGCAATCAAAGGATATTTTAAAATTAAAATAATTAAAGGAACCAAAGAAAAAATTTCAAAGGAATCAATGAAATCAAATGACTTTAACAGATTTTGAAAGAAATGTCTAGAATAATCATAAGAAAAATTTAAACTTTCTGTTTGCCGAGGTTGCCATGAAAACTGCAATAACCATAAATACAGAAGCATTGCCTTAACCTACTGTGGAGAGTACGAATTGAAATTCGTTGTTCTTGTCAGAAGCAGACGATTCGCGTAATATCGCTCTCTTTCTCTCTCGGCGCAAGTTTGTAACGCGCATGCGCGAAGCATTGCGAACGGAGCGCGTATCAATATTCTTACTTCTTAACTTTTCCCTTTCGGTTGTTGTTCGTTTTGTGTCTCTCTTCATCTTGTGGAATAAATTATTGTGTTCTAATTCATGTTGTATTAATTGCACACCAACGAACACCACACTACCATAACTCGCTACTAGAAGTGCACCAAAGAAATCACCAAAGCCATTGCCACTGCAATAAAACCATTCCACAGCAGCTGCATCACCTACCATTGCCACTGCAGCTGTACCCTGTTCCGATAGCAGGTTTAAATAACAATTATATTACAACCAGCAATTAAAATATTAACAATTTTCCAAAAATATTATTGGGATAGCAATAAAGCAATTTACATTGGTTAAATTTTAAATTAAAATTTGTAATTCATAATAAAAGTCAAACAAAAATTAAAAGTTGAAAAAGCTAGATTTTATAACCACTTAGTAAATTTCTCCAGCTAATAATTGAAATGGATCCTGATTCTTTGAGGTTTATGGCTACGACTGTTGTCACACTTCGCCTCTATTGTTCAGGTTGGATTTGGAAATTTTATGCTGCAAGATCCAAAAACGCTAAGCTGTTCTATCTCTGTTGTTCGTTTTTTTTTGTTGTTGTTGTTTATTGCTAGGTAAGAAGAGTGGAGTTGTTGTGGCTTAGAATTTGTTAGTAGATTAGAAATTCGACCAGTCCATTGGTTGTGGTTTTGTTTTCAAATGCTCGGGTCATCACACTGCTTCTATCCCGAAAGAAATAGAATTTGCTTTAAAGATATCCCAAGTAACCAAGGTTGAAAAATAGTAGCAAAGTCTCTTGTGGCAGGCCAGCAATTCTGAGACAAACAGGGTTCCCACTCTAATTCAAAAATAAATTCCGACTTTTCCAGGTTTTCCAGACAATTTTTAACAAAATTCCAGGTCATACTTAAACAATTCACGACATTTTTAAGGTAAAAAAAAAATAAATAATAATAATTTAGCATTCAATAGTCAAATATAAAAACCAATTTTAAAATTATACACTGTAAGAAATAATACACAAAGCACAAGTAATTTTGCATTAAAATAACGTATTCAAATAATCCCAACATATTTGACTTAAAAATCAATTTGTGATTTAATATATCATAAGCATGAAAATTTTCAATTTAAGCAAGTGGACGAAACAAAATTCTTTACCAGTTAAGTAATAGCGGGTTCTTTTAAAATCTGTTGAAAAATTCAATTCATAAAATAAAGTGATATGAAACTGTGTACGAATCTTACTGGCTACTTTTTCACAAAGCATCTGAGAAGCCATGATCAATCATTTTCCAGGTCATTGAAGCGATTTTCCAGATTTTAGACGAAAATTCTTACTTTTCCCTGATTTTTTTTTGGACAAAATAAAATTCACTAACAATTCCAGGTTTTTTCTGGCCTGTGGGAACCCTGCACCAAGTTCTGACTTCTGTCCATAATATAAAGCCAAGATTTAAGATGCTGCTTTGAGTTCTTATTGTTGGTCAAAATCTCAATAGGCTCCTTCCCAGAAGACTATGCATATCATAGCCTCTTTGAGATACACTATGTATCAAAATATTTAATCATATTTATAATTATTTTTGGTATTATACTAATTTTTCTTACCATTCTTCCAGTTTTTCTTATATTGTTAACTTCTACAGCTTCTTTCCAAGATACTTCGAGGTCTTTAGACGAGCTGTCACACATGGCATCGAATTGGCGCTTTGACATCTCCAATCGCAGCTCATGGTTTTGCTGAACAAAAGAGTATTCAAACTCAGTATTTTTGACTTTAAATATTAAATTAAATACATTGAATAACTTCGATTGTGAATTACTTAAGAGTAAATATGACATGTTTTGTTATACTTGTCTATTTCCTGACAGTAGATAGAAGCATGGCATTGATAGAAATAAGCAGCAAGAAAAATATCTGTATGCCAGATAGTTCTGGTACAGAATATAATCTTAGTATCATACTATTACAATTCACTGTGAATACTACATATATTTCGAAGTTTTGTGTAAAATTTTTAATTTAGTAGCATGCTTTTTATTGTATGTGTGCTAGTATTTTTTATTATGACAACTATTCAACTTCAAGCAATCTCTTAATAAACTGACAGTTTTGTTAAGTTCCCAACATGATACATGTGAAGTATACAAATTCAAACTGAAAATCTTTTAACATAATTGATACATACAATCCCAACACTTGTCAAGTTTTGATAGACAAATACCACTGATCTAAACTTGAATAGAGCACAATTGGGTAAAATCCTAAGGCAGTACATTATAGAGTGCAGTGAAAGCATTAAAGCGCACATGAAAAAATGATGTTTAAAATACAAAAATATTTAAAAAACAGTCTTAAATTGGGTAATAATAATTTGGTAATTTTTAGTTAACGTCGTACTAGAGCAACACAACGGGCTATTGACGACGGTCTGGGATCAGTCCCTGAAGGGAAAGATCCGAGGACAACACCTCGTAATTTTGAACCACGGTCAGATGATGAAGCAACACCTGAACTGGCACTCCACTCTCCAAACTTCCACGCCAACCCAACGTGAGGACTTTCTGCCACGACAGATTTAAGGTGAACCAGACGCCTCTACACCATATGTTTACAAACATCCATGCCCGGACCCGGATTTGAACCGGGAACCTTCCGATCTAGAGGCTAACACCTTAACCACTATACCGGTTGGTCGGCATCTTAAATTGGGTATCACGAGTTCCAGATTTAAAGAGGATTCATATCACAATTTGTAAAACAATGATCAATGATGAGATTAATTTAGAACTCATCAGATTCAATTTAGAAAATTTCTGAAAATAAAAACATCTTATTTGGAAAGATCAGCAGTGATAATCAATCAGATTTGTAATCAACAATTGCTTTTCAGATAGATAAAATAAGAAAACTCAAAACCTTTGATATCAAGCTTTCTTCTGCAGGCTCTGCAAGCTTCAGGCGAATCAATTCATCTTTGATACTTTTAGACATTCCCAACTGATCCTGATACTTGAGATCAACTCTCAGTGTGTCTTGAACAACTGAATACACCTAATAAGCAATCAATAGGCAATATGTTAAATAACAAATAAACTCAGCATTAGTGGATCGTTGTTAACATTCATTACCAGTTAATGAATACAATAATCATTATTAGAACATGAAGATCATATAAGACTAGAGGTTAAGTGATACTGCTGTGTTTGACAGAGGTCCCTTGGTTTATAAGGAAAGAATATACTTTAATCCTAACAATGCATTAACTGATTAAACATCAAAACAGAAAATTACAACAAATGTAAATATTTCTCTGAGAACCAAATGTAAGACTGGCCTACAGTACTTGACCGACACCATTACATGCTCTTTCTCTTTCTATCAACTACTACCACCCACATGTCAAAGCCTTCTCAATGCTATATGATCACATGACGCCTGCACTTCCCATCAAGTAGTGGTTGGGTAGAACAAGTCGGTAGTTGAATTAACATTGCACTGGAGCAACACACAATATACAGTATTCACACAACAATATTTTTAAATATTTAGGGTCAGATGGGGTAAAATGATAATTCTCCACAAATATTTTGTATTTTTTTCCTTCAGATATTTTAATTGTTATTGCAAGAGAACTCTTAGAATGGCAGTTGAAAAAACTGAACAGAAAAAATACAATATTTTGATTATGCAAAATATTTTGACTTATTACACCAGACCCTTCATTATTATACCAAACTTTAAAATAAAATGCAAATATACATAAAAAATTCTACAAAAATGTAACTGCAAGCAAGAAATATGAATTTCATTCACGCCCTCAGTAGACCAATAGTTGAAAAGACAGTTATATCACAGCACCAACTGCATCATTGCCTGCTATCCGGACACAGGCATCACCTTCACTACAGGGCCCTGTGTCTATCTGTATAGCCGTGAGGCATCTTGCTGAAGGACATTTGGTATTGCAGCACCTGTTACGTGTGCTACCAATGACACTCACTCACCATTGGCTCCATTTGGAGAGGTGTCGTGCTTGACGGTATTGGACCCCAACCGAATGGAAACAGGTTGTCTTCAGAGACGAATTGAAATTCCATTTAGGCAGTGATGACAACATGTACTTGTGTGGAAGCCCCGTGGGGAACGCCTCAATCCTGCCTTTGTTTTACAGCGGTACACCACTTCCACAGCTGGTGTGACAGTATGGGGTGCAATCGCAAATGACACACCCAGTCACCTCTAACATTCATCCACAGAGCCATAACAGCCCAGCGGTACATTCGTGACATCCTTCAGTCACATGTGTTGCCACTCATGGTAGGGCTCCCAGGAGGCATTTTTCAACAGGACAATGCTCGACCATACACAGGAATGCCTCCTCCACATTAGCACCCTTCTCTAGCCTGCCCAATCCCCAGATTTGTCACCAATAGAACAAATCTGGGATCACTTCGGACAGCAAGTTGGCCGCCCTTTTTTTTAACTAGAGGTGTTGCTTATATCAACTGTAGAGTTAGATGCCGCAGGACACCATATAGGACCTGTATGCCTCAATGCCCACCTGTATCGCATCATGTACTCAAGCTAGAGGTGTCCCCACAGGATTCTAGAACTTCCATTCATTTGAAGGTTTTCCTGTACTGAATGCTTCTTTTTCTTTGATTTTGTAATCATTTACTTATATCAATGTTGTACTTACATATATAAAATCGTGTTCCAGTTGGTCATCTTTATCGATGAGCAAATTTTTATGGTAATGAGTGTAGATAACTTATTTGATTTCGCAAGTTACTAGCACAGAGGGCAAACTCACTGAGTCACGATGGCCCCATCCGGAATTGGGAGATTGAAAGGAAATTTCTATGCATATGGGCATTGTCTAACGAGAGCTAACAAAACTGACATGTCAACGAAATCTGGACCTTGTCTTGATATGTATATGAATAAACCTTTTGTGGTAATAATCAGAAATTAACTGTTATTTAATGACAATTGTTAGAGAGAATAGATTTAAACACAGTACCACTCCTTGAAGTTCTCGGCCATTGACAGTATTTTTGAACCATTGATTTGCCTCTTTAGACCATGTTCCATTCAGACTGTTACATGTTGTTGGTTTCACTTCAGCTAGGTAGCATTCAACAGCCTGGGAAAATTAAAAATGGTGTTACTTGTTTGATGAGTGTGTGAGTAGGAAACAAATATATTCTAAGATATATATTTCAGGGTTGCCACAGCCAAAGCACTAGTGAAATAGTAGCATTGGTAGAATAAATGGTACAGCTGCAGTTTACATTCATAGCGGTGGCAACGGCCTTGGCAATATTTTTTTACGCACTTCTAAAGTTGACAAGGAAAGAATTATTTCAAACATCTTTTTCTTTTTACAACAGAAAATGAAAACTTCAAAACACATTTGAGAACAGAATGAAAAAAAAAATTATATTTCTTTATTCTTCACAAAGTAGTAAGCTTAAACTGAAATTTTTTTGCAAAAGAAAGTAATTAGCTTTAATGGAATGCAGGAAATAATACAACCTAATACGTCAGAACTGTACCGTAAAAAAAAATTATAATAAAAGAAAATTCCACAACCTGCGAAAAACCATTAAATGAACCAATCAAAGTGACCAATTTTTAACGGACCAATCAAATAATGTTTTAAAATTAAAAAAAACAATGGAATCAAAGAAAAAACTTTTAACGTACAAATGGAATCAAACTACTTTAACGGATTTTGAAAGAACTTTCTAGAATAATCAAAATGAAAATTTAAACCTTCCGTTTGCCGAGGTTGCCATGAAAACTGCAATAACCTTTATTCAGATGGGTTGCCTTAACCTACCATAACTCACTACTAGAAGTGCACCAAAAAAATTGTCAAGACCTTTGCCACCACTATTAACGTAGACTGCAGCTGTACCGAATAAATTTATAACAGTAGCAAGTCTCCTCTTAACACTACTTTAGTAGCAAGTTTAGTTGCTCAGATACAAAATGAATCGACACAAATAGAAAATATGTGCTAATTAAGTATGAAACAGATGTTGAAGATATTACCAAATAATATAAATTTTAAAATTAAAAGCTAAAAATTGGGTTTCCATGGCAATCTAGCAACCACAGATTTAGATGTATTTCTTTCATGATTGCCATGGCATTCTTACAAAACTTCGAAATTGCCGTCACTGAAATTTTTCTACCCGAAGAAATTTCAAATATTTTTCTGGATACAATTAAAAGTTTTCACAAAAAAATCGTTGAAAGTTCCGAAAAGTTGTCAAAATTTTGAAAATGGTGCTTTTGTAGACGATTTTGCTTCTAAAAAATACCTCTCGTCATCAAGGTTGGAAAATAGTAGCAAAAGTCACCCTGTAATTTATTCAAATCGAATTCATTGAAAAATTCATTAGTCATCAGAAATAAATCTTGCTTGAAAACAGGAACACAACATAAAAAATGTAACATAATACTAAATATTGGAAAACACTGAAAACAAATCCTTAACTTGTTACTAAAAGAAAAACAGGACATATTACAAAAAATGTTGTTTAATTAGCAAAATATTTGGAAGATTTTTGAAAATTCCAAAGTTTCTTCAATAGTTAATTTATAGAAGCATAATTAATTACTTTTTTAAAACCCTTTATTACCCTGCTCGCAAAAATTTACGTTGAGAGGTACTCTTAAAAAAAACTCACGTCTGAAGACTGAAAATTTGAATGTGTTTTGCTCACTCGCAGAAGAAATTTCGCTTCTTCAATTTTGACACTTAATAAACCCTAAACTAATAGCCGCATCAGAAAAAAATCTTAATAATTGTCCAGGAAATACGAAGAACAAACCATGTTAATTTTGTTTTTTTTCCAATCAGTACTTTCTCGGGAAACCGTCTACGAATCGAGCTAAACAACACAGTTTTCAATCCTGCGGCAGCGGCGGTAACATATTTTAATATAGAGAGATAATGCGGATATTTGTTTTATTAGAAATCCTTTGCCCAAAAAAGTCACAATTTGGTTTTCCATTGTACACATGTATGGCAGAAAAGATAAATTAAGATGCTTCAATTTTCACTTTTATATATTAAATAGTCAATTATATTTGCTTAATGGTATAAAGAATGGAATTCATTTTGTTGATTCTCAATAAATACTGTTGAAATTTTTCCAAGTTACTGCCTACTTTAAAAGCTTCAAGTTGAAATTTCAACGCAAATATCAGCTATCTCAGTTTCCTAAAGTGGGTGCTAACTCAGTTTCCTAATTAGGAAATATCCACTTCCCTACAACCATAATATTCTTTTCTAATCCATTTGTTATATTGGGGCCTTGGCTGGTTTCAAGAGTAGTGGATTAGCAACCAAAGGGTTGCGAGTTCAAAACTCGATCTAACCAGAGACAATTGAGTATGTGGGGACTGGTGGTAATTAAATCTGTCAGAGCCTCAAATGTCCACGGTGTGGTAGTTTGGAGTACAAGTTAAGGTGTTATAACGTCTGGTGACGTACAGAAACACACTCCTCTAAAGATATTCCAAGATTCATTGGTATCTATACAATGAGATTCTAGGCCGAAACGGATCTGATCTGCGCCTATCTGCCAACATTGGATATCTGACCGTAATGGTCTGTGCCTATCTGCCGCTAACGACGAAGTCTGCCTAGGCTTGAGGCTTCTGGGTTTGAGCGTCCGAACAGGGCATTTGGATCCGGTCTCACACAGTCGAAGTTTTCAGTGGCCAATCAATGGTGGTCAAAATCCTATTTGGCTCAGCTTCATGTGAGACAAATCTGTGTCCGATGACACGCTGGCATTATCTCCGTTGGAGGTTATCAAGAGTGGGTCGAGTCTAAGCAGGGGGGCTCCACAAAGAGAATGTCGGTGATCGAATGTCACGGTGTGAACGGCATCTGACCTAGTCTCAAAATGGTGATGTGTTGGCCTTGGATCTTTCTCTTGGGGATGGATTCTGGATCTTTGCCTTGGTAGATTCGATTTTGATATAAATGGCAAATAATAGTCGGAAGTCTAGTGTGTTCATGAGCAATTAATTATTTTTATTTCATTTTAATAAATAGCTGAATAATTTGAATTACACGTTATTTTATTTCCAAACTAGTTTTAGGAAACTCATTTCCATTAATTGCGAGTTTTACAACATGTGTCGGGAGTGCTGAAGTAATTTGTGCATTAGGGCATTGAGGCAAAAAGTTAGGAAACTACGACACACGACTAAACACTTAGATAAATGGTTTTAATGTTAAATTTCCTTTGACTTTTCTACTTTTTTTAGCAGTTACTTCTATTGAGTTAAGTCTTGCTTGGTACTAGAACTCTATTTACGTCGTGCCGTTTCAAAATTAGTAAGTTTAGAATTTGTAGAATACAAGCAAGAAAATCTGCAATCCAGATAAATTTCATTTGTGCAAGAATATCTTGTATCCAGATTTCCATATTGTTACTCATATTTGCCACATTTGAATTTCATTTATTAAAAAACTTACCATGGCTCGGATATTGAGCACATCGGGAGTACTTTCACTGACTTCCCTCAATTCTTTGATGTCTATAATTTCAACATTTCCATAATCGACAAAAAATACCTAGAGATAAAAACAGATAAATTATAAGTGAAAAGAGTTACATTTGACAAAAGATAAGCAAATGCCATATCTTAATAAGTGATTCAATTTGTTTTGTTAGGATGAAAAGAAAACTGGATTGCATAATATAGGGTTGCATTGAACATTTCAGCATAATTTGAATGCAATAGGGACAAAGCACCAAACGTATTTTTATTCTGAAAATATGCCAAAAGCAAATAAGAATTTCTGTTACTTTGCTTGTTCCAACTGGCTTTGCTATGAAAATGAAGGACATTAAAATAAAAACTGATTTACATATAAAAAGTTGTTCCTTTTCCTTCCAATTTTATCAATTTTCATTCACATTTGCCATCAAATTTTATTATTTCTATTAAAAGATAATGATTCGTAGTTTTAAGGTTTTAAGACAAAAAGGACCATATTTGGCCAGCAAAGCCAAACACAAGACAACGTTAAGTAAAAAATGTTATGGGAAACAGATTGATTGGGAACGAGTAGAAAACAATTGCTTGGGTATCCTGGAAGCAGATCACTAGAGTACCTCAGGCTTGTGAGGTCCATACACCAATCTAAGGAAATGTATCACAGAGGGTTTAAAGGATGAGGATTTCTGGGCTTTAACGAATGCCACATCACTGATGCCACCATTCAAACATGATGCCTGAAAACTAATGCAGGGTTTCCACTCTATTTCAGAAATAAAACTCTGACTTTTCCAGATTTTCCAGACAAATTTTGTCAAAATTCCAGGTCATACTTAAGCAATTTGCGATATTTTTAAGGTGAAAAAAAACCAAGAATTAACTTAGCACTCAATAGCCAGTAATAAAAACCAATTTAAGAATTATACACTGTAAAAATTAATACACAAAGCACAAGTAATTTTGCATTAAAATAACTTATTCAAATAATCCAACATAATTGGCTTAAAAATAAATTTTTGATTTAATGAATCAAAAGCATGAAATTCTTCAATTGAAGACAGTAGATGATACAAAATTCTTTACCTGTTAAATATTAGCTGTTCATGAAAATCGGTTGGAAAATTCAGTTCATAAAATAAAATTATCTGAAACTGTACGAATCTTACAGGCTACTTTTCTTCAAAGCGTCTGAGAAGTCATGATAAATAATTTTCCAGGTCATTGGGGCAATTAACCCGGTTTTAGACGAAAATTCATAGTTTTTCAAGACTTTTCCCTGATATTTTTGGACAAAATTTAATTCCCTGACAATTCCAGGTTTTTCCAAACCCATGGGGACCCTGGAGCTTAAACAAATGCTGCATCACTGATGCCGCCATTCAAACATGATGGCCTGAAAACTAATCCGACATATCAAAACAAAACTGATCATTCAAATGCATAATAAAAATCTTACCTTAGCCTTTCCCCTCTGAGTTTCTTGCACGAGTGCTCTATAATAATTAATTGGTCCTCCCTCACAATATGGCGCAAGGTACAATGTGCTCGTATCCGGTGGTTTGGTCAACGGCTGTAAATGAAATCAATAACTCAAATGCAATCATCACATCCATATAGAAAAATTAACAAGTTTATGAAAAAGTCATTTTAATAAAACACAGCAGGTATGTGACATATCTACAATAAACAAATTTAAAATGGTTGGGCAAAACTTTTTACATAAATGCAATAAGTACTTTATTTACTGTACTTCTCACAAAGGTTTTTTTTAATTACGCCCGCCATAGTCTTCTCAGACATGAGGCGTCTTGCAGTCCAATATAGCAGAGGTGGCTCCAGGAAGGTCAAGAGCTCCAAAGTCTTCACAAGAGCGAACATGAAGCAGAGAGGAGCATCTGAAAAGGTGCTCCCCTGTCATGTCGGGACCTTCGAGAGGAGAAGGCCTGAGTGGCTTCGACGAAAAAGTATGTGACGTCATCATACCAAGTAGCAAACAAACCAGTTTTTTAGGGTCAGGGATTAAGCCTTCTTCAGGTCTGGGGAGATTACGGGTCAGTAGTCGGCCATTTATTTTTTGTGTTTGCTGGACCTTGTTGTGGATAGTAAGGGTTTTTCATTAACCATGCCAGGAATATGTGTAGTGCCCAAATGCAAGGGAAATTATAGAAACGGACCGAAAGTGTCGGTGTTTTCGTTTCCTACGAAAGAACCCATGAGATTTCTGTGGATTAATAACATACACCGAGCGAACTTCGAGCCATCAAAGCATAGCAAGGTAAGAAAATTATCATTTTGGTTTAAGTTGTATAAAGTTAAGATAACGAAGTGTGGTCGAGTGTAAAATGCTTGCCATTACTGCTACTATCTCGTAAAAAGTTAATTTACTTTCAATATGTATTACAAATACAAATATTGACGACCAGCTACAGGCTCAAGCCCAACAAGGCTGGTCCTTTGTTTATGAACTCCCCAATTCCCAC
The DNA here is from genome assembly GCA_947359465.1 of Metellina segmentata. NCBI lineage: Eukaryota > Metazoa > Arthropoda > Arachnida > Araneae > Tetragnathidae > Metellina > Metellina segmentata. Next base: position 21,572,153 of record OX375881.1, on the reverse strand, counting down.
TGACTATCCAATTGTATCTTAAATTCGTACACTCCCTTTGAATTAACTATATTCTCTGGCAACGCGTTCCAACTGTCTATTACCCTATTAAAGTAGTAGTTTTTCCTTAAATCCCGATTAAAATGTGTCTTATTCAATTTATACCCATGGCCCCTTGTTCTGTTATAACTATTGAAATTTAATCGCTCTGTGTCCCCTTGTTTTAAAAACTTGAAAAGCTGAATCAAATCCCCCCTCCTTCTACTTTCCAGTGTATACATGTTTAGCTTACTTAAACGTTCATCATAGTTGAGATTTGCTAGCCCCTTTATTATTTTTGTAGCTCTGTGCTGAACCCTTTCAATTAATTCTATATCCTTTCTCATACATGGAGCCCAGAATTGTACAGCATATTCTAGATGTGGTCTTACTAAACCCTTATATAACGACAAGATTATATTCTTATGCCTTGAAGTTACAGTCTTTTTAATATACCTCAATAACCTATTAGCCTTTTTACACGCAGCTGAACATTGGTGACCCATTTTAAAATCCCTGTGAATTATCACCCCAAGATCCTTGACTGTTTCTCCCTCCTCTACCTTTACTCCCTGCAGACAGTACTCGACTCCACTGTTCCTGTAACCCATATGCAGAACTTGGCATTTCCCTATATTAAATGATGTACCCCATTTTACAGCCCATTCGGATATCTTATCAAGATCCCCTTGTAAATTCTCTATCTGTAACTTGGTATTCACTGTCCCCCATATTTTTAAGTCATCTGCAAATATACTGATTCTATTCTTAATCCCCTGACCTATACCACCTATGAAAATTATAAATAAAATTGGACCCAAAACTGATCCCTGAGGCACTCCACTTATAACTTCTGTCCACTGTGAATAATTTCCTTTTACCTGCTCTCTCTGCTTTCTACCCAATAACCAATTCTTTATCCATATCAATGTTTTTCCCTGAATCCCCAACCTTTCCAATTTAAACAATAATGCCTCATGAGGTATTGCGTCACTTTGGACTACGTTTTTAGAGCAAAATTATACGCTTATTTTAAAATGTAAGTTCTAAATTCAAATTCGACCAGAAATATATCAACTAATGAAAATTACCTTTTTCCAGTGAAGCTATTTAAAGAGTTTTCAGGTCTAAAATATATTATGAAAATACTTAGTGCTTATATATGTGTGTGTAATTTACCTTTTAAAAATTATGATTAAGTTGGTAATTCAATTCCTTTTTAAATTTATCAAACCTTAGGTGTGTGAAATGCATTTAAAAGCGTCAGATATTCTGCGCAAAGTTAATGCGTTTGAGGAAAAATCTGGAAACTTTTGACCGCAAATTTGAAAATTCCGAAATTAAAACCCGGAGCTGTTCCTTCTCAGATGCCAAATTGGGTTGCATATCTTTCAGACAAAGGTGAAAACAGGGAAAGCCCTGAAACCAAGACTGTACGCCGAAAAGAAAAAATGATGAGAAAGGGAATTTTAACAGTTTAGCTGAACTTAATATGCGTCTTGATTTGCTGCACACTTCTGATTTTTGGAGTGTTGTGAATAAAGACAGTTGCATCTTATTTTTTAATATAGCATACAATCCTGTCCCTAAAATTTTGCTTTCTGTGATAGTAGATAATTCTTTGAATGTGTCAATTTACATGGGGAATACTACTGTAACAAAACTTAAAAGTGTTGACTCCCTGTCAGTAAAAATAAAAAATATTAATGCTTTAAATGCGATTTTGGATGAGGTCAAACATTTAATTTGTTCTCTGGAATCTGATGTAGAAATAGTTGGATCAGTGGTTCAGGAAATTTTGAGTTCCATTGGAAAAAATTTAAACAAATCGGAAGACCATATAAAATTTCTAAAAGAGCAAATGTCATTGTTATTAGCAGGCAAAAATGCGAAAAGACATTCCTCCCAAATGTTGATATTTGCATCACTGTTACATTCAATGGCTCCTCATGCATACAGATTTTTAAGACAATCTGGTTATGTAATCATGCCCCATCCCACTACCATTAAAAATATACGTGTTTCAGTTGAAACTTGCCTACAAAAAGAACAAGCAGATTCAAAGTTTTTACATCACATCAAGCAGAAATTTCCATTGTTGAAAAGCTTAGATAAATGTGTAGTTTTATTGGTGGATGAAATACACATAAAACCCTATTTTGATTACAAAGGTGGAAACATTGCAGGTATGTCTTTTGACAGTGAGAAGGCTGCTACAACTGCTCATGTATTTATGGTAACCAGCCTTTTTTTCAGCATATAAAGAAGTTGTGCACATTCTGCCCGTCAGAACACTAACAGCGGATAATTTACATTCCATTATAAGAAAAACTATTATTGGACTAGAAAATATTGGCTTTTCGGTAATTGGTGTAATTACTGACAATGATTCAATTAACAGGAAGGCTATTTCTTTCTTTTCTGAACCAGCTGCAATAAACTGCATATTATACAAACACCCGGTAGATCCTTCCAAGCCTTTGTTTTATTTAATTGATTCAGTCCACCTATTAAAAAACATTAGAAATAATTGGATAAATCAAAAGAATTCCGATAAATGTATATTTTTCCCGTCCTTTGGAGAAGATATTAACCCAAACTCAGTGAAGACTGCAACATTTTGCACGATAAAGAAATTGCATGAAATCGAAAAAAATAGCTTGGTGAAATTTGGTTACAATCTATCTCTAAAGGTAATAGCCCCAACAAATTTAGAGAGACATAATGTAAAACTTGTGTTACAGGTTTTCAACGAGTTTGTACCCAAAAGTCTTTTAAAATTGGGGTGAAGCATAATTTGCCTCACTTTAGAGACACAGCAGAATTCATTAAAATAATAAATGATTGGTGGAGTATAGTCAATGTTAAATCACCATTTAAAGGCATTCAATTTGAATGATAAATATAAAAAGCCTCTATCGCCAAATGATGACCGATGCCAATTTTTGGAAAATTTTTTGCACTGGTTGGACGGCTGGTCTCAAATAAAATACAACACAGGCATGTTCACAAAAGCAACCCATTCTGCGTTACGTTTGACAACATATGCATAAGTGGAAATTGCATCCTACTGTCAAAACGAACTACATTCTTCCTGGTAAACTTCAAACGGATTGCCTTGAATCTAGATTTGGTTTATATAGGCAATTGGCAGGTGCACAATATCAAATTTCTGTGAGGCAGGTTTTTGAATGTGAAAAGAAATTACATATGCAGAGCATAATGAAATTGTCATTAGTGAAGGAACATGACAGATATTTCTGAGTTACATTTAAGGGAAAGTGAACTTTGTGAAGACAATGATGAACTAAACGTGTCACTTTTTTTCTGTTTCTGTAACAAGAGAAGATATTACAGAAGCCAATGATTACCTTCCTGTTTTAGTGTATTTGGGAGGTTATTGTATGCATTCTGTCCTTAAACGATTAAAATGCAATTAATGCAAAAAATAAATATTTCTTCCGATAAAGAAATCTTACTATCGTCACATTCTCTTATTCAAGATTTAGATAGAGGAAAATTGAAGCATAGAAAAAAAAAAAAATATGTGGTAAATCTAGTTTTATACATTTATATAATACTTACAAAATTATGCAGGAGCAACGAAAAAAACTTCTTGCAACACGCAAATCAAAAATTACTGGCTACAGGTATAATAAATACTTTAGAAAGCAAAGAACATCTAGGGGGTTATGAAGAATGTGAGAAAGGACACAGCTCCGAAAAAGTAATTAAAATGATAGTAAGGTCAGCAGTGAATGCAATTCTAAATAATTACTGTAAGAAATTAAATGACGACTTGAAAAAGCTAGTAATAAATAAAGGAAAATTTAGCACTCTAAGCAAATCGCAATGAAATGAAACTTCGAAGGAAGAAATGAGTACTTCAAAGAGTCAGTTGTAAAACATACTGTCAACTGTGTATGTAATTGCCATAAAAAGGAATATACCTACTGGGGAACTCGCCTTGCAGTTATTGCTAAAAGGGTAATGCGTTTCATGAACCGTACCTCTTAGTTAACGTGGAAAGCGGTTTACATTATGTAATTAAACTATTTAGAAAGTATTCCTGTATCTCTTGGATAAAAACGGATCCATCTCCTTTTTTTAAGTAATTAGTTTTACTTTTCTTTGGAGGTAAGTTCCATATGATGCTAATATTAATTATTCACATGACAAAGTAATAGACTGCTTACAAAACGGATTTATGAGCTTTGCAACGAAGAATAACATGGGCAAAGAGTATGAGTGTAAAAGAAAAGTGTAACCACCTACAGTGACCTCACAAACTAGTCCGATGGCCTTCTCCTCTCGAAGGTCCCGGTCATGTACATAGAATTTCAGAGTGGAGAATCAGCAAGTCCAATCCTAAATAGATGGGCTTGCAAGTAATCATGTCCAGTGACGACCCTAAAAGATGCTATCCCCTCGACTCTAGGGTGGAGGGAAATCTGTGCACACTTCAGGTTAGATAAGTCAAAAGCTTTCCATCTGCAAGCTCACTAACAGTAGAAATTATTTTGTGTCTGATATTGCTTCTGAGAAGTTGCCTGACATTTGGAAGAGCAGTCAAGAGACAAGTTAGATGTAAAAGTGTCAAAGCCTTCTTAGCCAACAAGTTGACTTGCTCATTTCCACAAATGTCACAATGGCTAGGAATCCACTGAAGGACGCCCTCTCTTCCAGTACCAAGAAATGAGTCTATACGCAGTTTACATTCAAACTCGATTTCTGATGGGTATAGACTATAGTTAGTAATGGAGTCAATGAGGAGGACAATGTTTTGGTGAGTTCTACGGGCCATATATATGTAGGGGTGAAACTACTAACCTCCTCAGTCCTCACCAACAGCGCCATCTACCTCCTATGGGCTGTGCGAGCAGCGAGCGACAGGAGAAGGAAGTCAAACATTAAAAGAGGAAGGTTATTCCTCGGATGTTCTGAAAGGACTTACTCGAATGAGCAAGACGTGCTCACCGATGTTTGTGGCTTAGTTTGTGGTTTGTGCCAGACGGGCATAAAGTATATTTTTCTGTATATACTCATCTGTAACTATTCATCAGCTTCACCTCAATCATTAATTAAATATTGTTTACCGGAACTGTGTAAGAACTCAATTATTACATACATCGCAAAAATTTCGGCGTAGAAAATATCCGACCAGGCACTGAGAGGTTCTCTAAGTTTGAAAAACTCAGAGAAAACACCAGCTGCAGCCCTACTGGAAGATGCTCTCCCAAAATGTTCATTTACTTCTGCACCAACTCATGTGCTAGGAAAAATGGCGCACTCTTTCAGTGGATTCCCACACATGTGGACATTGAAGGAAACGAAGCTGCAGATTAATCGGCAAAAGCCAGAGAATTAAATGCTGAACAGACCCCAATAACTCTTATTGATGCTATTTGGTAAACTTCAAACTTGTGTCACACAAATAAAACTAATTTGTGAAATTTATGCTGATAAAAAAAAACTACCACCACAATATCCAGACTGAGAACAGGTCATTTTAAAGGCAAGAAAATTAAGTGATGGAACCAGAACATATAAGAATTGCAACAGTATAGTCAATGAGCTCACATCTAATCATATATTCACATGCCCTGCAATCCTAGCTGCTCTTCAAAACCATCCAGAAGAACAGCAAGCGAGACAATAATCAATATGGCCAAAGCTGTGCAAAACACACATAGCAACATCTGATTCAGAAATAGACGCAAGATTTAATGTACAGTAAGTAACAAAGGAGTGGTTGAGCTGCTCTGATCGTAATGTGTGTGGGCACTCCAGTGTAGGCTCCCTTACGCCGGCAAATTATCAGTTTGGGCCAGAGAAACTGTAGTAGTGAATAAACCCACCGAGCTACTCAAAAAAAATTTATAAATCAAACCTTACTTTCAAATTTCTTCCTTGATCAGCATTGATGGCATTTTCCAGAAACATAAAATCAGCATGACAGTTCTGGGAACAGAGTCGAGCCCAAAAGTGCCCACAATTGTTAACCTAGAAAAACGCAGAAGGTTAGTTGTATTTACAATATAACAATATAAAAACTGGATATAAAGTAATGAGCAGTAACTTACATTGCAAATGAATATCTTTATGACTTTTTCATGGGGTGGTATTTGTAATTTTGCCTTTTGCAGGGCTGAGGGTCCAGTGCACTTGACAGTAACCCTGCATTATAAATGAAAACTTAACAATATTTATCTGGACATAACTGACAAATTTAATTATTTTAAGCCAACCTTCAGATATATTTCTCAATAATATATTTATTACTGTAAACTAGACTTTATAATGTTACTTAACAATTTCATAATAAATTTTACATGAAATATTTTAGACTGATCACATCAAATACACGGATATTAGTAACTCAGTAGAAAACAATTTTTTATGCATTCGAAATGCAAAGTATCTAATATTCTACAATAAAGTAGCATTTTAAGAGAAATTTCAATATCTTCATTAGCATACACAGCAGATTATTAAAAAAAACTAACAGCAGCTTACACGTACACAAATAAATATTAAATTGAGATACAACACTAGTAGTGGTTTACATGTGCATAGGAATAATAAATAAATCATAACAGTTTCTCAAGTCTGCATTACTGCCCGTGAGTACTAAAGAGAAAATGCTGGCTCCAGGAGAAATAGGAGGTGTTGGAGTGAGCAAGAGAGGACAGTAAAATGCTATAAGATAAGAAAGCAGACACCCACACTTTATCCTGTACTAGGGTCTGTGGCTGGCAAGAGCTTTTACATCACTGTATTTAAGTAAACATGGATTTAGTGTTGCAACAAGTCTATAAATCAAAAAGAGGTACTAACTGCAACTAGTTGATCAAGAAGATTTAGGAATACTGCTGATGAAAATAGAGCCTAATATAGAAAAAATGGTAACGCAACAACAGGTTCATCGATCTCAAGAGTGATTATTTTTAATTTTACTGTTTTTATTGATAATTAATTACTAATATAAGTGAGTAATCGAGGGTGTTTATCTGCAGTTTATTTTTTATTCCATTTTAATAATATTTAGTTTTATAAATTGTTTTGCTCTTAATTAGCTTTCTGAAATTCCAAAATTATACACACAGTTAAATATAAAATTTGGTGAAATTCAAAACTATTATAGGCACAGCTAAACTTCAATTTATTATGATGGGAGTGTTCCAGAGAGAGACTCCAAAAAAGATGGTGTTGAGCAAAAAAATAGTTTTGGGGTACAGCTGCAGTCTATGTTTATAGCGGTGGCGATTTTTTTTTGCCGCACTTCTAGTAGCGAGTATTTTTAGATTTTGCCAATTGTAAACTAAAGAAGTTTAACCCACTGCTTACCAAATAAAGCATTAAATTTTTTTTTTTAAATAGTTTGATTTTAAGGCTGAGATAAAATTCTATTAAATAAATCAAATTTTACAGTGTCCTTAGAAGACATACTATTTGGAAGGATGCAAATTTAATACAGAAATATTTATAATTAAAGGACTATCACTTGATGTGGTACAAAAATATACCTGTTGGAGATCATTTGATTGTCTGGTCGACTTTTAGATGACAACAACTGATTACACCTTCTTTCAGCTTCTTCGGGACTAAAAACCGCAATTTCCAAGGGCGTTCTCAATTTTCTATAAATTAAAAATATGGAATTAACATTGACTGAGTGCCTCCAAATTATATTATATGCAGATAAGCAACAACTACTTATTACATCTTAATGTAATTAATTACTGGTTTGAATGTAACAGATTTAAACCAAATATTTAGGTTGATAGGAAAATAAAAATCTACCTCATTTTCAGTGCCAAATACACAGCTTGGAGAACTGTAGATGCAGTGGTGTCATTAGTTCTTTGAAACTTAATGTATGCTCTGAAATGTAAACACCAATAAATACAGAAATGTCTTTACGCTTTATACACACTGCCCTTTGAAAGTTAAGCACAAGAAGCAATTTATGGCATTTGACTAGAATATGCATTGAAATAAGCAGATACATGGATAAAACCATCAAAAATTTTTAAAACTACAAACGACTAATGAAGTCTAACGGTTGTATTCACAAGTCCGAGTTAAACCCTGGACCAACGATAATCCCCGGGTTATATAAAAAAAAAATTATTCAATATGCCTGATCTGAAGTTTAAAATTGCTGTTTCATTTTGACTCTCCAAAATCGGCAGTTTAACTATCAGTTGAGAGTTGCGCATGTGCAGTACCATCTTTTTGTGAAGGAAGTGAGGCATACTGTACAAGACAAAATGGATGACACATTTCATTCTGTGCTAAATTACAGTATTCCTGTGACGGCATACATTCAACTGATCTTATATGAATAGGAACAAGAATGCGATTACATTTTCTGTCAAACAGATATGCCCAGATGTGATCCGATTAAAAATATATTTTGGCTTTCCAGAGTAGAACTCAATGATAAAGCGAACGGTATAATATGACCATGGCAGATCCAAATTTGTTGTGGAAAAAAAATTAATTTTGTTGATTTATTATGAATGAAAGAAAATTGTTGGAGCACACATTCAAATGCAATGTATATATTTACTTTGATTTATTTCATTGGAATAGTTTGCATGTGTTTCCTGTTGCTCAGAGCGAATAACAGCTGATTCTGCTTAAAATCGGAATGTTCATTCCCACCGTAAATAAGTTGTAAAAAAAAGGAAGAATGCGTGGTTTTGCACCGATGTTTTACTCGATCTCGGGGTAAGAATACAAATGCCTCTCGCCTTGGATGCTGATAACATGTATGCCTTCTTTTGCTAGTTGATTAAATTCTTGTTGTTACTGTTAGACTTGAATTTACCTTTTCCCCATGCGCTGATCATGGTGCCGAAACCCGGGAACTGAAGCGAATCTTTATTTCTTGGACTGTGAATGGAAAAAGGTTCAAATTTTCAACTTTAAACTACATTGAATATGGTAGGATTGTTAAAGAAAAAGCGTGTACTTAAAAGCCAAGTGACACGTCTATCAAAGCTTATTTATAGTTCATCTCTTGAAGATGTTGAACAACGAGAAGTCTACCTTGAAAATGTAAGTTGTTTAAATGAGATATCAAATCCCCGTTTATTGATATCTTGGACGACGAAATGTATACAGAATTTGAGGAAGAATTTCATGGTGTCCAAAACAAAGTAGACCTGATGAAAATTCATCTACAAAGATTAAAGAACCCTGGAACTCAACAGGAACAAACGAGAAAGGAAGAGGCCATATGTGATTCGATAAGGTTACCTCGCATTGAGATAACAACCTTCTCTTGGGACTTGTCGTCGAGGATATTGTTTCATGATCTGTTTCAAGCTACAGTTCACAATAATAATGCACTTTCCAAGGCCCAAAAATTGCAGTACCTCAAATCGTCATTGAGAGGCAAAGCAGCAATGCTTCTTCAATCCATGAACATTGCAGATGCCAACTACGACAAGGCTTGGAAAATGCTTCGCAATTGATTCCAGAACGAATAAGAATCAATAAAGCACTTCCTGGATAGACTCTGTAATCAGCCAACATTGCAGAGTGAATCAGCAACATTACTTAGACGATTAGCAGATGTTTCCACTAAATGTGTCAAAAATAAAAAAATTCTGAAGTAACCAGTAAAATTTTGGAATACAATTCTAGTTCATATCTTGCGAAAGAAACTTGATCCTGAATCCTTGCGAGAACGGGAACTATCTCAACCCAAAGGAAGCAAAGGTACATTCCAAAATTTTAAGAAGCTTTCGGAAACTCGTGCACGTGCAATAGACGCTATAGGAACATCAAGTACAAGACCAACTCCAAGTCGCAGAATGAATATCAAAGTTCAAGGGGGAAAAGGTACATCCCAATACACTTCACACTTTGGTGCATCAGAAAATTCCTGGTTTGTTAGGTTTGAGTTACTTCACTTTACACAACAAAGTACAAAGATAATCAGATTACATTGATTTGTCAATACCAATTCTTTCTTGCTTAACCTTCCAGCAGTTGCGCCCTCCACACCAACGTTAAAAGTCGCAGGTATTTCTTAGATACACTACTTTAAAATGTAAAATTAAATATAAAGGGTGTTAAAATTTTAAATGCAAAGGGAGTATTTATTGAAATTAAGCTTAACGTAATATCAATACAATCAGATTTCTATATTATTTCTTTATTTAATACATAATATAAAAATGTAAATTACAGGCATTAAAACAATCTCAAATGCCCAAAGAATTGTATATATGAGGTGAAAATTAAAGGAATGAAATAGTCGATAAAGCTAATGAATTATTTACATTTAAGTAACATAATAAAGTAATAAATAACATAATAAAGAGAGAATTCTAGTAACTTAAAAATATATAAAAACTTTCCTTAATGGTTGTGCATACCTGTTAAATACAAATGACGGATCTGTAGGAAACCTATTAACATCTCAAAATTCAATTATGACTGAAAGTAATTCTAAGTAAGCGGGAGGAATAGCCAATAACGAGTATTTGTAGCACTATTTGGTCTAAAAATATATAACTAAAATCAACTCTAGTGTATCTCCCACATATGTACGACCGCTGGAAGGTTAATATAGGTTTCCAATAAAATCCAATTTGAAATTAAATACCTTTGCTTTTTTTCTATTTCCAAGCTCAAATTAAAATGCTGTATACATTTTATTAAAATCAGTTTGAAATCAATTCTGCTGGCAAAGTATGTGTTTGACCAGTATGAATGCAGATTCGGGCCTCATAAGAAATGTAAACGATTACATGATTGTGAGCAGACAGTAGTATCCAATCACAGTGAGCGTATCATTTTAAACCTTGGTTTGTGAATACAGTTCTGGGATAATCCTCAGTTTAACTCTGACCCGCAGATTAGCTGATCCTCGGATTAACTCGAGACGTGAATATGGCCGTAAAAGAGGTGGAAAATGATCTACAGCCATTTTCATGGAGCAAAATGTCCCCCCTCAAGACAGAAGTAAACAATGAGAGGAAAACATGAGTAGACAGTTGAATTAACGTCATACTGTAGGAACACAATGGGCTATTGGTCTGGAATCAAATCTCAATAGGAAAGATCGAGGACAACACCTAGTCATTTTGAACAAGTCAGAAAGCAAGTCAAAGTGAGGACCTGAGCTGGCATCCCATTCTCTTTGCTTCTACACCATGCCAACATGTGGACATTTGAAGCCACAACACATTTAACGTGCGCCAGCCACAACATATATGACAATCTGGTTGGAGTTTTAATGTTATTCCATAATACTGTTGCAACAACTTTTTTAATTATGCCCTTCCTGGCAGTTTGTAACGGTGGGGGAAAGCACCTGTGTGCTAGATAATGTGAAATAGAGATTAGAATTTAAATTAAATCAAACACACAGAGAAGTGGTTCAATCTCCAAAATCTATTCTCAATTTACACATTAGAGAAGTCTTTACACTATCTCGTACACTAGTGCTATCCTGTCTTAACAAAATGCTCAGAAGGGCTTGATTGAAAAAAGTGAACAGTGGTAACCAAATTTTGGGATAACATGTTTAAAGCTGTTTTCCTTGTCATTTACCTTAGTCCCGATGAGGTTAGACGTTTAACTTCACTGAAATGGTTAATGGACCCTTTTTTTTTTACAAGAAGGTTAAAAAAAACATAGACTGACATGGGATTGAACTTTGCCAAACAAACTTTCAATTGCAACTTACTTGCTCTCTTCGAATTCAATCATCATGTTCTGACTGAAAGAAGTAAACATGTTTTTCAAAGCAGATGCATATAAAATTCCATGCTTTGGGGGAAGACCTGATACCTACAAAACAATGAGGCACACTTAGTATGCAATAAGTGAATGCTTACTTTTCTTTATTGCTTTGCATATTACATTGAAATCAATCTTTAAGTAGGATTTACGTTCAACCATATCTCTACTTACAATAACGGTGGAGTGGGGATCATTATCATTAAGCTGTCTGTTGATGTCCTGTTCATTCAGTCGTTCTTGGAGAAAATAGTTAGGGAAAAAAGCTCCAGCAATGACCATCTGCAGAAATTTTAAAATAGGTTCAAAACTAAAATTATTTTATTACAAAGCAAGTAAAAAATCTGCAATTGTTTTAAGTCCAGGTAAATAAAAGTTAATTTACTTTACATAAGTTATAGTATGATCTTTCCAACTGAAACTAAACAAATGACCTACACAAGCATAAAAGATGCGATGATGAATTAGGTGTAACATTAATATATAATGAATTCCAGCCTAGTATTTAAAAGTCATCCTGGGTTGGTTGGTTATTGACAAAGAATGTCTTACCTTTTGAAACTTTTTTTATTATTCAATGGCGGGCATTGTTGATTTGTAATCATTTTGCCACTATAAGGCCAGAAGTGATAGCTACTTGTGAAGGAGGACCCAATGGGCGACCATCATTACCCCTAACAAAGAACAGTACAATTTACATCCATGCCCTGACCACGGATTCGAACCAGGAACCTTCCGATCCAGAGGCCAACACCTTAACCACTAGAAAGGTTGGTCGGCACCTTTTGAAAGCAAGGTACAATGCTTATTTTTTTAGTGTCACAAAAAAGGCATTATCCATTACCAGATGGCAGACTTCTATGACACTAGACTACAAAAACGTATCCCAACGTATGACAAGTGTTACAATTCTGGTGGTTATTATATTGAGAAGTAGCTGAAATATTGCTGTACCTTTTGCAATAAATCTTTCCAGGTAATTATGTTTTGTTTCTTTTATCGGGCCACGAGAAACTTACTTTTTGGATGACCTTTGTGCATATCCACAAAGTGGACAAGTCGAAGCATCCAACAGTCTAATGCAATGCAGATGAGACTGAAGGATTGGTCAACAAGGTGGGCTGATTGGTTTGGGTTTCAAAGAACAAGCTCAAGGCTAGTTGAGAATCAGGAAGGGTGAAATGCATGATGCAGTGCAGAATAGTATGCTCAAAGGAAAGATAAGACCAGAGAAAATGCTTAAAATCAAGTAAGCCTTTTAAAAATTTCAAAGTTCTCCAGACATTTCTTTTTAAATCTGTTTGAAAGATACAAATTTCGGGGAATTGATAAACAAGCACTCATTTTTGCATGCAAATTGAACAAAAAAGATATTAATTCATATTTTTAACATTTTTCTTCTTTTTTCCTAATTTGAACTATTTTTTAGCTCAGAATTCTACTTGGACCATAAGCATTCGGTTAGTCAACATTTGGCATTGAATTGAGATATTTACCTACTTTAGGTAATCTTAACATTCAGTTATTAGCTGATCATTCAAAAGATAGTAAAAAACAGAATGATTTGATAACATTTAAAAATTAATCCATTCAAATATAATTTCAAATTATAACATCATTTGTTTTTGCAGTTCAACTTAAAATGTAGTTTAGGGTACAACAGTTTTAGAAAATATCAGAATATTACCAAACAGTTACTACAGTAGAACTTTATTATTAGTCATAAGGGATATTTTATATAGTACAGGCTACTTTTTTTGCAAAAAAACTACTGTTGCCAATTTTCCATTTTGTCAGAACATGTTATCAACATATGATGAAAAGAAACAATTAAAGAACAGGTTGAATATAGCACTATAAGGGGAAGATAAAAATAAAATAACAATACCTTTAATATCAAAACATTTTCGGAATCTTCAAAGCGTTGACGAGCATCTACAGCAATCTGGAACTTCTCTAACCGACTCTTAAGTTCTTTCACAAGCAAATCCACCTAGCGTGTAAACATTTGAAGCATTAATAGCTACAAATTGAAGTTTACTCATTGTTAATTGCGTGTTGGTTGCCTCCTTTAGCAACAGAATTACACCTTGTAATAAAAAGTGAATGTAAATGATAGCAATTACGATTATCCTCAATCATTTCAAGTTAGGTTCATGGCCATGGTCATTAGTGCTTACTCTGTCATTCTCTCTCAGTCTAACTCTTTCAATTCTATCAGGCTATGCCTGTCTCGCCGATATTCTTAGCAGAAACCACGATCTTCAAGAATGATAGCTACTTCATCCACTTTCAATCTATTTTTAGACTGCAGGGGTGGAACTGGTCCCTCAACTACCACCATTCACAATCCAGATTGTTCTACCACTTCTTCATCTGCACCTAGCGTCATAGGACGTGGATGTCTGCCTACCATCTTTATTAAATAAACTGATTGTTAAGTTTTCAAAATACTTGTTGTCTAATTCTACAGGACCTCAGTCGTCCACAAAGAGGTCCTTAATGAAACTTTAACACTTTCATTGCAGAACTCGTGCCAGCACGTGACATGGCGTCAATGCTGGAGAGCCAATCACACGCCAGTGCGAGGTATGGAGTGATGTCTCAGTAGCCAATCACGTGTTTGCACTGGAAGAGCTATGTCTCAATATTTATTCTCCGCTTCAATCAGCATTATATGTTATGGTGTTGGCATGGTATTGCCGTGGAGTCAAGATTAGAAGCTAGTTGTAAAGGTATGTGGTTTCGAATTTATTGCTTTATTAATTATTTTAAAAAATCTTGTAACATAAGTTGAAGAGACAATAGTTCTGCAGGGCCTTCACGCCCCCCCAAAAAGAAAAAAACAATCTAATAAGCCTCTAACAGGTGAGGAAATTGCAAATTTGTTGGCTGCGTTTTCGCCAATCTATTATGGTATTGCCGTAGTTTTGGTATTGGCTTCAGTTAAAAACCCATTTCTATGGCAGGGCAATAACTAACAACGCACCATATCAACTTTGGCAGCGATTTTCCCCAAGGTAAACAAACATTGATTCAAGATTTTAATATTTTACAAAGCATGCTAAGAATTCATAAACATCTAAAGAGAATCTAGTTAAATTATCTAGTTATTAGTTAGTAGAGTTAAATATGACATCTACCTCTTTTATTCTCCTCAACTGAATGAAGCTCTTTTCAGCCCAGGCTTTTTCACTCAGTCCTCCAGGCCTTCTGAAGAACCCTTGCATAGATTGTTGTTTCCAAGCCTGGAGTAGCAATAAATTAAGAAAAAATATTACCAAACAATTAGCAGATTAAAATCCAAGCATTTACCATCGTAATTAATAAACAACACAAACTTTAAGGTGCCTTTACTGCTATCCAAAGTTATAAAATCAGACAAAAATAACCTGAATTAATCTTAATTATGTTTATAAAATGGGAAATATGTAACAATACAAAAAGTATAAAATATTAAGCCTTAAAATTGTTGCAGTCGTGTTAGAAATAATTTGTTGTATTTTATGTTTATGTTATGTTTTTTGTATTTTATGGAATAATTTGTGTAAATAAAAATGGAGTGTTTGTTTGTACAGTACAAAGTGCAAAATCCAAAATTGTTTTAAAACAGGAAGGTTTTATTTATTTTTTTTTTTTTTTTTTTTTGGGGGGGGGGGTCTTAATTTTTTACATTTTCCCAACAATTTTTAAAGAACAGGGAGTTAAAACCTGGACTTAATTGGTGAAACAACGCTAAATAACAAACATGTTCAGAGTAAATACCACACAACAAAATTAGGAGCAATTAAAATTTTTTGCTTTGTATTAAAAAGGTTTTCTTCTTTCTTAAAAATTATTGCTATTTTACTATTGTATATGGGAAGTTGGTTTAGATTAAGGGTAGTTTTTACAAAAAATACAAATAATCTGAAATCCGGAATGGCCGAGGTCAGGAGAATTCCAGAATTTGTACTGTATATCAAATATTTTCGATCCATTTCAATCTTTCTACATGTTTGGGGCCCTTCTGATGCAAAATTCTTCACTTGCATGTTTGGTGTCTGTACTATGTCCAAATGGTTGAATATATTTTTTTTAATGAAACTTTGCATGCTATGAGTATTTACATTCATTTAACGACTGAACTAAGTTGCACAAGTCTGTTTGTCTTCCGGTTCTATGTTCGATTTTGCGTTTGTAGATTATCATAAAATTTCTTCAACATATTTTAATGTAATGTTCTATATTTGATACACCATATTTTAGTTTAGTAGATACACTATTTGAGATTTCTTTGCTTGCATATTTAGGCAGGTTTCATGCTAAAACAACCAAGTAACAATACCTTCAACCATAATTCAGAAATTTTGGAGTAGCTGGAATGTATTTGAGCATTGAAGCTACTTGAATTGTTTTACAAGTGCTCCTGAAAAATCAATTTTTTTCAGAAACTATTTTTACAGAATTTAAATTCTAATACTTAATTTATTTTACTTATTCTTCAAGAAATATAAATTCTGAATATTCGAGACAAATGATAAAGAGCATTAAACATTATAAACAAACTATACAGAAAAAAAAAAAAACATTTTAAAATAGGATTGGTAGCAAATATGGCAACCTTAGTACTTTTTTAATCACTTGCTTTTAAAAAAAATTTGTTTCCGTTATATTCCAAGAATTTATTTTGTAGTGAAAAAATAAATACTTTCATTACTTTTCATTCAAAGCATTTTAAATTTTGTTTTGAGATGAATTTTTCTGGATTTTCAGTTTGATGTTTTCGTTTAATAACTGGTTACCATGATAAGTAATGGTTTCATTAGTTTAAAAACAATTTAAATCATTAGAATATTTTGGGAAAACCTTGTTTTCAAATGACATACAAGACATTTATATGCATACACTAAAACATGCTACGCATTCTGGGTAACATTGGCACTCTCAAGACTTTTCTTTCAAACAAAATTTAAATTATTCAAAAATGTAAAATATGACATTTATTTATATTTGTGAAATTGATTATTTAACAACTGTGTACCTGTATTAGAGTAAAGTTGTTGTTACAGGTGAATAGGAATTACAATTTATTAATGATAGTTAGTTAAACAATTTATAATTAATAAAAGGAAGTTAACCAATTCAACCCGAGCAACGCCTGGTAATTCAGCTAGTTTTTTTTAATAATATTTTTAGAAATAGATAAATAAATCTGTATATTGAGTTTAGAATACAACAAATATAGCACAAGTTGTATACACAACACTTGCCCAAACATTGACAGTATTATTTATTAGAACCATTTTTCTGATAAAAAAAAAGGAATACATACTTGATAAGCATTTAAATAGCATAAGCAATCGCTAAATGTGTAGTCTGCCCATGAAAGCCGAGACCTAAGGATATAATTTTAAAATAAGAAAACAATTCACCATTCCAAAATATAAAGTAATTGTTGTGTAATAGTCACTCCAAAATTCAACATAATATTAATCACACTGATGCACATTATTTTGCACTAAATATAACAAATATCAAGTATAAACACTGGAATAATTTGAACTAAAAGGAAAATATGATTTGGAATGCTAGAACATCAATATAAATTTGCCAACCAGAATTTCTTAAATTTTAAGAAACTAAACCAGCATAATGGAAGTTTGGAAGATAGATGAGATTGAGCTACAGCAAACTAACTTGGAACTTATAGTTATCAAAATATCATGCATCATATTAAAGTATATACACTACCCTGCAATAATGGACCAGATGCCAGCGGATTTGCATAAAATCCGACTGCATGTCAGATTTCAATGCACTTCGTCGCAAGAATACTGCAATTTAGTATAGAATGAAATGTGTCATCCATTTTGTTTAGCTCACTTCCTTCACAAAAAGATAGTACTACACATGCGTAACTCTTAACCAAGAGTTAATTTGCCGATTTCAGAGGATCAAAATGCAACACCGAAATGGCAGTTTAAACCAAGGATCAGGCATTGAGAATACGTTTTTTTCAATAACGAGATGATCATCGTTGATCCGCGGGTTAGCTCAGATTTGTGAATAAGGCCACAAGTGTATTTCTTCACAACATAAGTTTCAAATACAGAAGCTTAAAACAGTCCCTTCATTTGGCATTAAATTAAACGAATTAAACATTTTTGTAAAACTCCAAGTTACTTAAATATATCTGATACAGCTAAAAGTATGCATAATATTTTTTTAATGTTTAATAAAAATAAAAGTGAAGATATTTAAAATTATTTATTCACATAATTTACGCATATTAGTAAGGTAACTCACCGGTAAGCATCTAGACCTTTTAGAAATGGTCTGACAAAAAAACTTTGCAATGACAAACTTGCAGCTGTAATAAATAATTGTATTATAAAATTAGTATTCAAGACCACAAAATTCCTAATTCTTAAAATTTATAAATCAGTATAAAAACAAGTATTTAAATATATAAATGATTAATTAATTTGAAAGTACTCTAAAATCTATCAATATCCATAATATTGAACACAACATACCAATTATAATGCACTCTTCGAGAGAGTGAAATAAGTAGCCGAAGATTATCAGTTTACTCAGCCTGATATCTAATGGCAAATTTGCCATAATTTGACCAATGAATGTCAGTACACCATCGAATTCATTAGAGGTTGTAGTGGTAAGAGCTAGACACTAAAAAATAAGATTTCTAAATTAGTACCTCAGGAATTAGTTATTGAGTTATTAATACTTTATCAACATATGCTCACAGAAATGAATTTAATGAAAAGATAAATTCAAAACTAAAATTATCATTTAATTATATCCATCAATAATGCTAATAAATGCTAAAGTCAAAATTATAACTTTTAAAATATAAATATATAATTTAATTATTAATATTTTAATAATGTACATTTCAAAAGCTAGATGGAGTTTATAAAAACTTTTTAAATATATGGAACAATCTTGGAAAGTTTTCAACAGGATTGACACATTTTAATGCAACAAAAATAATAACACCAAACCAAGCTTGACCAAATATGGCACTTCTGTCATAAAACCCAAGTTAATCTATGAACTAAAAAATAATATGGTCCAATTTTAACGAAAACTTCCATATACAATTAAAGTGCAGTATCCAGATTACCATTAATATACAAAAGGCATTACAAATAAGGAAACAATATTTGTTTTTTTAAATATTGAAAAAGATAGAATTATAAAAAAAAATTAATTTTGACTTTTCTCCGATTTTTTTTTTGGACAAATTTAAATTCCCTGACAATTCCAGGTTTTTCCTGACCTGTGGGAACCCTTAACATTGAAGGTACAACTGGCTGTACCGACCGTAGTCTAAATTCTTTCTTGGCTTGATTCCTATAACTTTCATAATACAATACTGTACTGGCCAGTCTAAATTCTTTCTTGGCGCGATCAAGGTACAACTGCTGTACTGCGCAGTCTAAATTCTTCTTTCGCACGACCAAGGTACAACTACTGTACCGGCCATAGTCTAAAGCAGGGATTCCCAACCGGTGGTACGTCGCAACGTTTCAGGTGGTACACAAGGATGATACGAGCAATCCAAATATTCTACGAAGTTTGTTCAATTTTTTCAGTATGTACAATAGTAGGAATAGTATGTACAATAGTATAGGAAAAATTGGATTATATGAAATCAATTTTGTGATTAATGTTTTTATTACATTGTAATAAATGACGCTAACAGTAGCACCTTATTTAAAGAGAAACTTTGTTGCTGATTATCTATTTCTATTCAATGGCTATCTCGGGGAAATTAAGTTGATATCTCTCCCTGGGGAATCGTTTTACGAAGAATTCCTTTATATTTATGTATGAGAAATACGCATGAGATAATTATTTGCTTTTAGACCTGTGAGTAAAAAATAAAACTGCAATTTTCAATAATCGTTTTATTTTTTCCTTTATTAAAACATCATTAATACGAAATTCACATGCATTAATCATAAAATATGAAGTTTTCTTAGTATTTTAATGAAAATAAAACAAGCCATTGGGCACTTTTCTGACCTTAGATATATGTTTCTAAAAAAATATGAAACTGGTGGTACGCCAAAAATTTCAAGTGGTACGCAGTTACTGAAAGTTTGTGAACCCCTAGTCTAAAGGTTAATTAAATTTTTAACAAGGTTGGTTGGTTTGGGTTTAATTATGCAGGGTTTTAACAAGGACAAGCTTGCATATATAAATATGAAAACAAAATGCTTAATTTTGTATAAAAACATAACAGACCTCTTTTAATTGGAGAACTGCACTGCCGATGTCAGAAAGATGAGGTGGTTCCAAAGCAAAGGCCAACATCTCCTGAGGTTCACACAGGCCCAATTTCTTCAGATGCAGAATTGTTTTCGTCAATGGACATCGCTACAAATGAGAATACAAATTACCATGCGAAGTTGGATAAATAAAGTAAGTGATCCTCATCAATCCTGATGGTAATTGTCTTGACGAGGCATCTCGTCATTAGCACACTTGATTGAAGAAATATTTCATCATTAGGAACACCCAACGATGAAAAACGAGATTTGGGATATCATCATCATAAGAAACAAATATAGATATATATATGCCACCAGATATGCCACCATTAGCAAAATTGGCCAGATCTTGATGAAGGAGATGTCCCATCGAAACAACTTGGAGGTTAATTGAATTTAAATATCAAAACTTCAGATTGCTTAAGCACTGTAACAAACCTTGATTTCTGGAATACCATAATCTGGAAACTCATTGTAAAACTGTCTAGGCACCATTCTATATACTTTTCCTATGTCAACTCTGCCAGCCCTACCTGTGAATGAGAAGAAGAAGAAAGTCATTGCCATGCTAGTCATATTTTTTCATTCAGTGCTAAATTAAAAAAGGATGCAAAAATTTTAATTTTACATTTGTGAAAAAATGATGGAGAAAATTATTTTTACACATAGTAACAATACCCATTGAACTTTTTTCTATGTCCTGTCATAAATCTTGATTCACACTAGTACAGGGCTCGAAATACCCGGGTGCACATGGAAATAAAATTGTGAACCTAATTTTTTCCCGTCAGGTGCACTGAGTGCACGTAACGTTAAAAAAAAGGGGGGGAAGAATCGTGTTTTGTGTTATTTTGATGTTTGAACAAAATATTAGTATCGACCTCTCTCGCACTAAAGGAACGAAATTAAAACTCTAAAATACACACTGTGCAAAAACAAAATCGCTGTGCATAACGGGTTTATACAAGAGGAAAGTTTACTTGTGCCACTACCACCAGAACTTTCCGATGATCGAAACTTTTTCCAAGCGACGGTCACTACAGCCGGAGAAGGGAGAATATAGATCACTTGCTCCGCGAACGATAGGCATTCTGCCTTTTTGTAAACATCTCATGTTTCAAAAATGTGTAAAGCCATAGGAATTCCTGATAATTATCTGGCCACAAATATTTTAATAATGTATCTTTATATTCAGATTTTATCGGCTTAAAAAAATATAGTGTACTTGTTTATTTTTTATGTGTTTTTGCCCACCAACGTCTGATGATGACTGAATATTTGTAAGTAATAATTCCGCAGATAAAAAAATTGTTTAAATATTTTTATTTACTATCTACTACTAACCTATCTAAACATACCCAATTAATAAAGTAGTTTACATTACATTAATGCTCTTAAATTACGTTTTTTTAAATGTGCACCTAAAATATAATCTGTGCAACTAATTAAAAAAATTAGGTGCACAAGGTGCACCTGTATTAAAAAATCTATTTCATTTTGAGGCCTGAACTAGTGCAAGACAATGTTTTAACTCAACAATATTCCTACAAATTATGGTAGGTTGGGTTTTCATCAAGGGTGAAAAACAGTCAACATGTGAAAAAAGAGGAAAATATATGCAGCGTTATTTTGAACAACAAAAATAGCTGAATAAGAATAGTATATTAGTGTACTAAATGTGTGTACAGAACAGTGGTGCAGCCAGAAATTTTTTCTGATTGGCATTTATATGAATCTTTTAAGCACTTCATTCAATTTTTCTTTTGCATCTTTCCTTATTATTATTATTATTATTTTTTATTTTTACATTTATTCTTTGGCTGTAATTCTATGATGTTATTTAATGCTAAAGAAAAAATTGTAGAAAAAGCAGAACTTCACAGAGAAAAAAAAAAGAAATCTGTGTAAACACGGAAGATTTTCACCCCTGGTTTCCATGGCACAATGGCCATATTTCACCCTGCTCTGCCAAGTGTTTAGTAAATGGACATCAGGGTTCCCATTTTATTTCAGAAATACAATTCCCTGACTTTTCCAGGATTTCCAGACAAATTTTTACAAAATTTCAGGTCATACTGAAGCAATTCACAACATTTAAGGTGAAAAACCAAGAAATAATTTTGGCATATTCAATAGCCAATAATTAAAAACCAATTTAAGAATTAAACATATTACAAATTAATACAAAAAACCCAAGTATTTTTGAATTACAATAACTTTTTCAAATAATTCAACATATTTGACTTAAATCAATTTGTTATTTAATGTATCATGAAGCACTAAATTCTGTAATTTAAGTCTGGATGAAACAAAATTCTTTTAACCTGTTAAAAATTAGCTGTTTCTTTTAAAATCGGTTGAATTCGTGAAATAAAGTGATATAAAACCGTGTATGAATCTTATTGGCTACTTTTCTCCAAACAAAGCGTCTGAGAAGTCATGATCAATCATTTTCCAGGTCATTGAGGTAATTTTCCAGATTTTAGATTCCAGATAGAAAATTCTTACTTTTCCTGGATTGTTTGGTACAAAATTAAATTCCCTGACAATTCCAGGTTTTCCCTGACTTGTGGAAACCCTGGGACATATACAAACAACAGAGAGAAAGTTTTACTGACACAGAAAAGAGAAATTAACCCAGGAAGAAATCTAAACTATACCTGCAGTAATTTGCAGGTTGCTAGTTCAGTGGACAAAACTACTGAGTTGCGACAGTACTACTAATTACGGAAAATTAGACTTAATAAAGATGTTGATACAAATCTGACTTCTATAACAATTTTACTGCTTGTATAAAACTGAATTTTTTTAGTTTAGCTTAATATCTCTAGGGTTACTTATACAAAATATTTTTTTTAATTTGTCAATTTTAATTTATGAAAATAATTTGTTATCTAGCAATGTAATGTAAGTATTAAAATCTGAAACAAAGCATACCTTTTCTTTGAATGCAATTAGCTTTGGATGCCCATTCCAGTTGAAGACACGAATAATTTGTACTTGGATCAGTAACTAAACTTTTCGTCAAGCAGAAATCAATCACTGTAAAACATATTTTATTGATCAGAAACATTTTGGGGAAATGTAATCTTACAGCAGAAACAGAATGATATATATATATATATATATATATATATATATATATATATATATATATATATATATATATATATTTCAAATAATCACTTAACCTGTACAACTTATGCTTGATAAAGTATTAACATGTACAACTTAAGCTTGATGAAGTAATGTACATACTCTGACAATTTATTACCTCAAAGAAAAAATCACAATAAATTCAGACTAGAATAATAATTAATGGTCTTTTCTTGTACAGTCAGTTCAAGCAATTAGCTTTAAAATGATAATTTATTTCTGAGATATATTTTCACTACCCCCCAGTTTGTTTGATTTGTAACTGATAATTTTTGTAACAAAAGGGTTAGATCTACGACTTATGCGAATTACGGACCACTGATAATACCCAGGATTCAAACCAAGAGCTAAAACACTGTTACATCATTACAATTATTTCCAAGTACTTTAAGTAATTTCTAAAGAGTAACATCTTACTAAATAAAGTATTGCAAACAGACATGATGAAGATACAAAGCTACCAGCATTTCTACAAAAACAAAGGATTCAATTAGTACTTGGGCCATCAGTAAATTAATTCTCCCTTTACAACCAGATTATTTATAATTATTTTCTAACGCATGTCCCATAAAACAACCCAGGTAAGATTTATTATTATCCACTGATGTTAATGAGTAGATAAAAGTATTTCATTTCGATTTTGGATTCGAATAATTTCAACAGGGTCAAGAACTGAAGTTAGCGATTTAGGTCCTGTTCCGATCTAACACAGCAAATTTGTTACAGTTAGCAACAAAAAAAACTTTAAAAAAATGCTCCTCTTACCATATTTCACATCTGGGACGGTAATGGAGCTTTCAGCAATGTTCGTTGATATAATAATCTGCCAAAAAAAATTTGAAAGCTTTTAACTATGCTTAAGGTAATATTAACTGAAATAGAAAGTTAAAAGAATACATTCCGATGAAACTATTTGAATTAATTTTGTTACCTTTCTCTGGTCAACAGGTGCATCTCTGAACACCTTGGTCTGTTCATCAACCGTGATTAAAGAGTGGAGGGGAATTATCCAAAAACTAAAGAGAAAATGTTAGCATTCCTTTAGTAGTACGTTTATTTAACAATTACATAATTAATTTTACATAAAATATTCTAGTAGGATCACAGAAATATGCAAACAAGTAATTTAACGTAAAACGATTTTTCTCTGCATTGCAGTTAAAGAATAAATAAAATTGTATTTTATTAGTATCCACCATAAGCTCATGATTAGAATACTAGTAGCAGCTTGTATGTGAACAAATAAATATGAAATTGATATACAGTGCTACTATCAGTTGGTATGTGCATAGGAAAACTAAATAATAAATTATTTTCGTGGGGTCAGGTGTGACCACTGCTCGCTAACACCCTGTGATTGTTACGAATTTGTAGCCCATTGGATAACGGTGTTGCCCGTGCTGTTGGTTTGCAAAGTTCAGTTCTTGGTTAAAAATATTGGGAAACATAAAACTTGATTCCATAATTAACTGGAAAATCATTAATAATAATTTGTTTTCTAATACCCACCAATTGAGCATTATTTATTATGACAGTACAATGGGAGATTTGTGAAACGCTTTGTGTTACCCTTGTTACGCTACTGAAGGTAGATTTAGTCAGTTACACCTCATACATTCTAGGTGCAACCAGTTTATAGAGGTCAAACATTCATACCAGATGAACAGACACCCTTGTCTTACCCCAGATTCAAACCTATTCGAGTCAGGAAACAACACATTGAAAACTAGATTGTACTGTATTAATACAGAGCTGACCAATCAGTCCCAAATCCGGATTCCTCCGGACCATTCCGGATTATTTGCATTTTTTTGTCAAAAAAACTTTAATCTAACACTCCTGCGAATTTCTTGTTTGCAATAGTAAAAAACAGCTATAAAAAGGAAAAAAACCTTTTTAATACAATGCAACAATTTTTACTCCCAAATCTTCAAATTTTTCTGTGTGGTATTTACTCTGAACATGTTCGTTATTTTGAGTTGTTTCATCCATTAGGTCCAAGTTTAACTCAAACTCATTGTTCTTTAAAAATTGTCAGAGATATGTAAAAAAGTGTGAAAAGCAAAAAAACACCAATTAGCTAAACATCTGGATTTTGGACGTAAATTTTTACTCCCAAATCTTCAAATTTTTCTGTGTGGTATTTACTCTGAACATGTTCGTTACTCTGAGTTGTTTCATCCATTAGGTCCAGGTTTAACTCGTTGTTCTTTAAAAATTGTCGGAAATATGTAAAAAAGTGAGAAAAACAAAAAACCAGTTAGCTAAACATCTGGATTTTGGACGTCCGGATTTGGGGCTTTGTACTGTAATAGCAAATTATATTTATGCACTTATCTGTTGATGTGAAAATCCTAATCATTCTTATTTTAAAATATAAAAACTATATAAAAATGTTTTTAACCAAAATTTAAGCAGTTACTTTGCAAATCTTTGATAACCTAAAATTGTTTTATTCCATAGCTATTTCTTTCTAATGCTGTGCCTTAATGTATGCCAGATTATTTGTTGATGACTGTTAAAATAATGCTAATGTGTATTTAACATAATAAATTTCATAATAATTGTTAATAACTCAATAAATAAATGTTTCCAAATGCAATATATGAACAGGTGGCAATTAAAATCATAATAAATCTGTTAACACAACTACATATCATCAAGCATTATCACTACTATTATAAAAGAAAGTGTCTGTGTGTGTATGCATTGCCCTGACGAATCTATGGCACATACTACAGTGAAATTTGGCGCACAGGCAGTTATAATTATTTGCGATTTTTGTGTTGTGCCTGAATTTTAAAATTTAATCTAGAACATTTTAAAATGAATTTATTAGTTTTATTCATCATTCTTTCTTCCCTTCGGGAATGTGTCGTCAGAAAGAAGAAGCCAGCCGATTTTGCTATTTTCAACCTGACGTCACAAGTGTTTTTCATCTGAATTGCCTTTGGAATCATGCCAAGTTTTCCGATTCTAGCGTGTTTTGATTCATGTTGTTGATAACAGCCACCTTGAGGCCATCACGCCGTTTTGTTTGCAAAGCAAACCAAGTGGAAATACGTAGCAATCACCGAGTGTCAGCGAGCAGAGGTTACATCTGACCACACGAAAAGAACTGTCCTGGCAACGCCATGCTGGTAGGTCATAAAGGACAGTGAATTACACTGTCTACATAATCTAACTTCAATTATTGATAAAAAAAAAAGAAAAATGTTGATTATGAAACATAAAATCCATTTAAAAAATTTACATCACAATTCTTCAATAAATAGCAACGTTAGAATGAAAAATATATTAATCTTACTTTTTGCTTAAACTTGCAGTTTGAAGAGTACAAGTTAGCCTACAAATTTCTTCATAACCTTAAAACAAACGTATCAATTAATATCTTAAATGATCTGTTTATAAAAACTTAACTATACTATTAAAATTATAAATATATATATATATACTTTTTTTTTAATTTTTACAAAATGAAATGTAACTATACCTGGAAGAAAAATAAGAACAGCACCTCTTGTAGGGGCATACTCTCTTTCAGCTGGGACACTATAAACATGAGAAATCCAAAATAACTATAAAATATGCACACTATTTTTATAAAGAAATAAGACATATAGTTACATCCATTTAGGCAATAAACTATGGTGAAACAATGTTAGTATACAAGATTTTTTAAATATTTGAACGTGGAATTTTTATAAGTTCCAAGTTTTTTACCTATTATGTCACAAAGTTTGAAGATAGTTTTAATGATGCCAGGCTCTTTTATATACAACTCTAAATTAGTTTGGTGTTGAATTAAGAGATGAAAATCTTCTTAATATCGTACCTTTAATATTATTTTGATACAACTTCTAAGAAAACCAAACACTATTTTACAAACTTAATCAAAGGTAAAACTTCAGATCATCCAACTATCAATTAATTTCAATGAAATTATACTGGAGAAACTTCCTAATTAACTAAGCAAAACAAAACAATTTTCTTATAAAGATTTTAAATAAATTTATAAAAGCTCATGTTCTAAGAATGTGTTTAGTACATGATATTAATGACTGTGAATAAAATAATTAAAACCTTAAATAAAACACTGGATGAAAACAATTATTTTTAGAGTATAAACACACAGCACGTATCCTGCAATTTCGAATGCAAAATAAACTGCATTAATTAAGTGATTCAAGCTAAACAACTAATTTTAAATATAATTTCAGCTTAACATATTTTTTATTAACTTTCCAACAATAAGATTTAGACATTTCATTGCAATCGTAATAAGAATTCTTGTTGTAAATCACTTAATAATTTTTTTTAAGTACAAGGTATTAAAATATAATCAAACCTTGTTAAGACGAACTTGCTTAAAATGAATTGATGATAATACGAATTCAAATCTCCATCAAAGCCTATATACAAATAATATCAACTTATTTGTTTACGATTTTGAGTCACACTTAATATCTGGAGAAGCGTAACTCAAGTTTTGAAGACGAACAAATGTTCAGAACTTAAGGGCAATCGGATTATTCTCAATTGTGTTATCAGACACATCAAGTCACTCTGAAATTATAGAAGATTGATTTGTGGAAGAGAGTGAAAAATAAATGACGATTTTGATGAAGACAAAGGGGAATAAGCATACCTGCTGCTGAATTAGAAAATTATTCAATTCTAAAATTCATCTGCTCAATTGAACAACAGCATAGACTGAATCAAAGATTTTTTTCTTAAAGAATGTCACGAGAAAAACAAAACATAAAAATCAATAACAGATTTATTTAAGACACAAATTTCGTAATGAGGAAATATAGATAACTATGGTTCCCACACCTTTATCCAAAAAAAATTCAAGGACTTTTAAGGACTTTTCAAAATCAAAAAAATATTTTTCAAGGACCTAAAATTTTTTATTTTTATAACGACCTAAAACAAGGCCTACACAAATGTTGTCAACTAAAAAGAAAATTATATAAAAAAAAAAAAAAATTTTTTTATACAGCTGATAGTCCAAAAAAGAAAGGTTATTGTCAATTTTGGGAACAATTGAGATTTTCTTATTTCACAGAACCTGATTTTTTTTTTGTTGCAGAGTGGGCTTCTAGTTTCAATGCTAACTTTCAGGCTACTTGCACACATATCGATTTCCGTCGTGCGATAAAATATCGTACGATAAATTCTTTTGGTGGCACGAAGAAGAGTATGAGAAGCGGCGGTCTTAATGGAGATCAGAGGTGTCAACTTAGATGGATAGCCATACTGTGGAGATCTAGACATAGCATTATAAGTATATCACATAGTGTCAAAGCGTGAAACACCGGTTTCATTCAGAATGAGGCTCAAATGGCACACATGCTGTGGAGGAAACTAGTCTGGACAATTTCCAATGCAAGACGAAATTACACAATTATGTACTTGTTAAAAAAATCAAGTACTTTCAAGGACTTTTCAACAAGTTCCGTAATTTTCAAGGACTTTCAAGGGCCCCTAGTTAGGAAAAAAAATTCAAGGACTTTTAAGGACCGTGGGAACCCTGATAACACTAACTACAGTTGATATAAACTTTTGTATGGTCCCATGAATTTAAGTCTTAACGAGATTTGACTGTATTACGAAGTCTGTCCAGACTTCTAACACGAGAGTTGCATCATCTACTTAGATATAAAAACAAAACACAATGGTCAATATAGAAATAGGGCTAGTTCATTTTGAATAAAGGCAATTTGGGGGATGACAATTCAATTTAATTTTGCAAGAATGTTGGCAGTGGGAAGAATTGGTTCACTAATATAGATCTTGGTGACAAGGTAAGGCATTTTTAATTACTTACTGGGGCAAAACAACAGGCTACTGAGAACGGTCCAGGATCAATCCCCCAAGCAAAAGATTTGAGGACAACACAGCATAATTATAAACCATGGTCAGATAACGAGGCAACACCTGAGCTGGCAACCCAATCTCCAAACTTCCACACCACACCAACATGAGGATAATTGAGGCCATGACAGATTTAACGTGAACCAGTCCTCTTTGTACACAATAGTCTTTGCTTAGTAATTTTTATTGACGTCATACTAGAGTAACACAACAGGCTATTGACGACGGTCCAGGATCAATCCACTAAGGGAAAGATCAAGGACAACATCACATAATTTTGAACCACTGTCAGATGAAGAAGCAACACCTGAGCTGGCACCCTACTCTCCAATCTTCCACACCAACCCAGCATGAGGAATTTCAGCCTTGATAGATTTAAGGTGCACCAGCTGCCTCTGCACCATACGTTTACAAATATCCATGCACCGACACAGATTCTGAATCGTGAACCTTCCAATCTGGAGGCTGTCATTTTAATCACCAGACCAGTTGGTCGGCTCTTGGCGAGAAAAAAAAAATCTTAATAAATATATTCAAATTGTGACACCAAGTACGATAATGGGATAAGCGAAATCATTTCTGCAAGCCTCCTCAATGGAAAATAAAACAAGGTTAGTTTCTACATCTACCGACAGAGGTAGACTTTGTCTGGAGTTGTTCTTGTGGTATAAATGCAGTCACTTACTCTTGCTCAGCCTTTTCTATCCTATCAAATACACACATCAGTTTCAAAACACCATCATAGAGACATGGATCTATTGTAGGATGAAACGGATCAAATTCAGGGATCTGAAAATACAAAACTTTTAATTCATCTCGAAATCAATCACCATTTTAACAACATAATCACCATCAAACATTAACCTTTCTGCTGCTACTAATAGTCATACCATCTGAAGAATTATTAGTAAGCTTGTGACAGTCCTAGTGTGATGTCAAGGCGTGCAGCGGATCTTCTTGCGGCGTGTCATTGCCGAAATCAACTTATTCAGATAAGCAGTTAAATTTTGTAACACCTTATTCACTTGAATTTTAAAAACCTTTATAAACTACATGATAAGCTATTACACTTTAGACAAAAGTGTTTATCTGTGATGCATTACAAACCACTTCTTGAGAGTCATGTTTGCTTTTATCAACTTGAGCTTTGGATTTTCCAGGCAGTGCCTTTTAAATCTGTCTAAGTATAAAAGTAGAAACTCAGATGCTGCTTACTCTCAAAAAGAGAAAAAAGATTTCCCTTATTCTTAAAAAGAGAGGGAAAAAAAAGAGAGATTTTTCTCTTATTCTCCAGTTGAGATTTCACTTATATAATTCTTTCATTCAATATAAATTGTAAAATTTGTTTTCGATTATCATTCATAAGTACGAAATAAATTAATAGTATTTATTCTTTGTATGTCTTGTGTTTGTTGTAATGCATATACAATTAATATAAATAATAAAGTAACAAAATTTAAATTACTGAAATAATCCTGCAGAACAGCGATTTTCAACCTTTTTCATTTCATGGCACAGAAGTTAATTAATAAAATTTGTGACACACCAAAAACGTTTTTTGCTGATCCGACAAAGAGGTATTATTTGGAAGGATTTACAAAATCTAATAACTTTCTTCTTTTTTGCTTCAAAGTGGCTTTCTAAAAGATGCTTTTGAAACAATTTATGTATACTTTGAAATAAAAATAATATTCAAATTATTTATGTGGGTATATTATTTTAAATTATTTGTGAATACTTGTCAAAAGTTGAAATCAATTGAAATGGAATAAATTCTACACACACAATCTAGACTGAAATTATCATCAGTAAGACATACCTTCTTATGACCCCAGTTGAAATTCACTGCTGTAGAGGAAATAGTAAAATTTTCTCAAAGTGCAATAAATACACGTTAGTCTATCAGAAAAAGCCACGCTTGTTGTCCAAATTTTTCATGAATACAAAAGATTCTGTCACAATTTGCTGAGTTTTACCATATCACTAAAAATTTGGTTGCAAGAACCACATACCCTTGGTAGAAGTGTTTTTAATTCATGTATATAATGCTCAGTAACTTCTTTGGTCTTCCCTGTTATATCGATGATAGGTGCTGGATGCATTCGAGGAGAGATTGCAAAATACGAGGCAAATAATGACGAGTCGAATGTTGCAGACATAAGAATGACCTAGATAAAAGTAAAGGAGAATCTTAAGATCTAATGAGTGTTAGAATTTAATTAAAGCATACAAAATAATTATAAATTTTTAAACTGATAACATTAAAATATAATGATTTCACCAATTATTAACAATGATTTATAATTGAATTACATATTTTCGGATGGCCGACATATTCGTATTTTAAAAATATGCCAACTTAATCGATATGTATATATATTTTTTTTTTTTGAAAAAACATCAATGATTCATTTAGTCAAAAATTACAACCTCTGCAATACATTATTTTAATAATCGCTAACATTGAGTCTCTTAAAGTTCATTAGATACTTAAAGTTTTGACCATGTTTACTTTTGAAAATGATATTCAATGGTATCTCTCTATATTAAAAAAAAGTTACCGCCGCCGCCGCCGAAGAATTGAAATTTTTGTTGTTTAGCTCCATTCTTAGACGGTTTCCCGAGAAAGTACTGATCGGAAAAATATGAAATTAACATGCTTTGTTCTTCATCGTATTCCCTGGATAATTATTAAGATTTTTTTCCGATGCGGCTATTAGTTTAGGTTTTATTAAGTGTTAAAGTTGAAGAAGTGAAATTTCTTCCGCGAGTGAGCAAAACACATTCAAAATTTCAGTCTTTAATCGTGAGTTTTTTTTTAAGAGTACCTCTCAACGTAAATTTTTGCAGCTCGTCGAGTTTTTTTTGAAATTTAAATGTGGTTCTTGATAATATTTTTTTGAAATTCGGGAAAAATCGGGACATTTTTGTTACTTTTTTTTAAAACTGCCGTATCTATATCTAATTACTATTAGTTTTTAATTTTTAAAATATCGCAGTATACCTCAGAATATACTCTTTCTTACGGTACTATTATTTTTGAAATCGGTTAATAATTAAATTGGATGCGATCAAAAGTTCGTGATACAAAATTCGGAATCTTCGGATATTTTCGCTACGTTTTGTTAAAACCGTTATGTCTACGGCAAAAACCATTATTTTTTAAATTTGAGAACATCACTGAATACACTACATTACACTCTTTCTTATGGTACAATTATTTTTCAAATTGGTTAATAAACAAAATCGATGCAATTAAAAGTAGGTCATACAATTTTCGGAACTTTCAGATCGTAACTTCCGATACAAAACTAAAATGGTCATATCTATATAGTATTACTGTTAGTTTTTAATTTTAAAAATATTGCAGTATACCTCACAATGTACTCTTTCTTACGGTACAATTATTTTTAAAATTGGTTCATAAATAAATTCGATGCAATCAAAAGTTGGTGACACAAATTTCGTATTTTTCAGTTCGCATAGCTGGTTCGGCAAACAGCAGTGGGTTGCATTTTATACTATCGGGTTTGCCAGATATCAAATTTATCGTAGCAACAATTGCCATAAAAACGATTTCTTTTTATTTGGCGAGGAAAAAGGCTCGCTTTTTTCCCTCTGTTTTCAAGACAGTTTACCGACAAAGTACAATGTATTGATATTAACACTGTTTACTTAAAATTGTACAGGGAACAAGATACAGAAGATTTTTTACTGATGCGGCTATTAGTTTAGGGTGCATTAAGTGTTAAAGCAAAAAAAAGTGAAATCAATTGCGAAAGAAGTATTGGTTTGAGAAAGCAAACCAAACGGGATTGCGTAGCCCTCGCTGTGACGTCATGTACCGGAAAGTGAAATCAGCATAATACGAATTATTCAGATAGTTTCACTCTGTGAAAGGAATGTTGGTTTGCGAAGCAAACCAAATGACATCTGTGAAAGGAGTGTTGGTTTGCGAAGCAAACCAAATGGGATTGCGCAGCAATCCCCGGGGGTTGGCGAGCGTAAGCGAGCAGGGGGCGGAGCCCCCTAGTAATATAAAATTCTTCCAAACTAAGTTATTTACACAGATTGTGTAGTACTTCCATTGTAAGCAATCAATAAAATTCACAGCACATTACACTTGGAATGAAAAAGCATTAAAATATGAAATTTTTATAATCATTTCATGCCCTTACTTTAACTCTTTGAGAATTTGTTTTTAGAAATTTCTTGACAAGCAGAAGAGCAAAGTCAATCTCTTGATTTCTCTCGTGTACCTGGAAAACAAGAATAGTCCCATATTATAGAACAAGCAAAATTCATACATTTCTTTTTGAAAAAGTTGAAAGACTTTTATGAAATGGGGTAACTTAGCATTATTGAGTGTGAGAAAAAGATTTAGTCAGGTCTCTCTCGACTTTGAGAAAATTTAGAGAGGGATTCTGTGCTTCGTAGATCTGCAGTTCTTTAAGACACACAAGCCCCCCCATGATGGAAAGATCAGACAAAACTAACTTTTGAATATTGGACTTAATGTTTCGACTGTTATACATTACAAAAAGTATTCAACTTATGAGCACAGTTAATTTCACACATTAAGATGCAAATGTTTTCATGCATTAAGATTAGCATCATGAATTACAAAAATTACCGATATAATAAAATTCCCAATGGACATGATGGTCAGTAGATTCTTTTAAAAGTCAATTTTGGGTAATTTCATTTATCTATTTCAAATGTAAGAACACAACACCATTGAAAGATAGGTAGGTAGGTATTTTTAATTAACGATGCAACAACGGGCTATTGGTAATGGTCCAGGATTAAACCCGAACAACCATTGTAAGAATAAGCAAAAGTAAATATAGAACAGGCTGGGCATTCAGGAGCAGTTGTTTTATGATCAGATTCACATCTCAATGCATATGGCCATTGGATGAGGAGTAGTTGAATTAATGTCACACTGGAGGGACACAGCAGGCTTTTGGCATCGGTACGAGACCAATCCTGAAGCAACAGATCAGAGTCAAATGTCAAAACATTGTAATTTTGAATCATGGTCAGATGATGAGGTCAACACCTGAACTGGCACACCACTCCAAAGTGAGAACATTTGAGGTCATGACAGATTTTACATGCACCAGCTCCCACATTGACAATGGTCTGGATTCAGTTTTAAATTAGCCACCCCCAGGTGCTAATCCACTCCTCTTCCCACCCACCCGACCACCCCTGCTCACTTTGTTTGGATGGAATTTTTTTATTTTTTATTAGTTAACGTCGTACTAGAGCAACACAACGGGCTATTGACGACCGTCCGGGATCAGTCCCTTAAGGGAAAGAACCGAGGACAACACCTCGTAATTTTGAACCACGGTCAGATGACGAAGCAACACCTGAACTGGCACCCCACTCTCCAAACTTCCACGCCAACCCAACGTGAGGACTTTCAGCCACGACAGATTTAAGGTGCATCTGCTGCCTCTACACCATACGTTTACAAACATTCATGCCCGGACCCGGATTCGAACCAGGAACCTTCAGATCTAGAGGCTAACACCTTAACCACTATACCGGTTGGTCGGCTTTGTTTGGATGGAGATTAGCCTATAACATCTGCAAGACCAATCTGAAAAGAATGACATCCTTTATGAAATTGATGAATCTCAATTGGAAGTAAAACTCGATCACATGTGCTAAATTAATAGGAAATGAAAAACTGCAGAATCATCAGAAGAATGTTACCAGTGCTTCAAAAAGACCAACGACATTGAACAGCAAAGTGAATCACAATTGAAAGAAGTGAATTGAACATGCTCAGCAACTCAATGGCTAGCAAAAAAAGAATACCATCTGGATGATGGAGTCTTGGAACAGAATGAATTGCTGATCTACAAGTGATCTGTCACACATACATGACCGACAAAAGCATGGGCGCTTTCAATGTCATGTGCAAAAATTAAAGTTCTGTCCATTTCTCTGAAGAATGTGTATCCAATCGAAATACACGACTCATTTGGCAACTGCTGCTTGAAATCATTGTAATTTAGGAATGAAATGGTGCATTACTTTCTAGGTTTATCTCCATGCCATAGTTTGTATGATGTTTTTTTACTTATTTACTTACCTCATCTATGATAACATGTGTATACATATCCATTCGCTTAGCATTGACAAGTTTCTCTAAGAAAACTCCAGTAGTCACATAACTCAGACGTGTATCCGAAGAGACTTTTGGATCCATAGCCACCTGTGAATGAAATCCTATTTAATAACTCTAACAAATATAAGAAATTGATAGGTATTGTGTATAAAACAGTTGTATAAATTAGTTATAAACTTATTTAACTACTTTAATCCCTAACTAAATATAATCATTAAGTGAAAGAGTTAGGTAATTAATTAACATAGCACTGGAGTAACAGTATGGGCTATTAGCGACAGTCTGGGATCAAATGAAGCGAAAGATCCAAGGACACCACTTTATCATTTTGAACCAGTTAGATGATAAGAACATCTGAACTGGCACCACTCTCCAATCAAATAAGAGGAAGCTAATTAAACTGCTTTAAAAAAATTTGTGCTTGAATAATTTATGTTAAGCTCAATTGTTTACTTTGGATAACACAATAAATAGCTCACACTTTGGTGTTTGATTGAGGTAGTCTAATAAATGAGTGTTTGATATCAACTTACCTGGTAGCCAACAATGGTTCCCAATTGCCATTTTCTTTCTTGACATATTCTCCGGGCTATACTAATTGCAGCAATTTTTCTAGGTTGGGTAACAATAATGTTGCAAAAAGTTCCTTTGGATTGATGATAATCCAAAATGTACTGCGGTACTTGTGTCGTTTTCCCACAGCCTGTGGGACCTTGGATTATAACCACTGGGTTGATACTCAGTTGCTGAAGAATCTGCATTGCATAAATTAAACAAAATGAATTCAGAACAAAGTACAGTAACACATAATCAATGGTGGTTTTCTAAATACAATACAAAGCCCCAAATCCGGAATCCTAAGAACCTCAGCCATTCCGGATTTTGGATTATTTGCATTTTTTGGTAAAATACCTTACTATAACCCTACCCCCCCCCCCCTCTGCGCAAATTTTGCGATTGCAATAGTAAAATAACATATAAATTAAATAGGAATAATTTTAAGAAAAAGGAATTAAACCTTTTTAATACAATGCAACAAATTTTACTTGCAAGTCTTTTAATTTTTCTGAGTGATATTTACTCTGAACATGTCCGTAATTTGGCGTTGTTTCATCAATTAGGTCCAGGTGTAACTCCTTGTTTTTTAAAAATTGTAGGAAAGATGTAAAAAGTAAGAAAAACAAAAAAATCGTCAGTTAGCAAAACGTCCTGATTTGGGACTTTGTACTGTATAGGTTAAAGAGATTAAGGCAAACCTTTTTATAAATAAAAAAGGCAATGAGACCACAAATATGATGAATAATGATTATGAGGTATACATAGATGTGCCAGAGGTAAACAATTCATTGAATAAATAAAAGTTATAAAATGATGATTGGATTACGGTCGGCAAGCACTTTTGTGAGCCACTGTCACAATATCGAATGTTACATCCATGAGCTTACACTGATAAATATAAATTTACTCTCATAATAATTTCATAGTTAAATATCTTAAAGTTTGTTCATTTGTAAGGTCACACCGATGAGTAAGAATGGCTATTCAATGAAAATTATAAATAAATAATAGACATAAATTCATTACCTCCTCTCTGTATTTGGAGATTGTGAGATTAGAATCATACGTTCTATCAGAAACATTAAAATATGTGGAATATATTTGTTGAGTAGCCTCACTGTCTAAGTCATTAACACCAACTGCATCACCAACAGCCGTACTTCCATCGTCGACATCATCAACTGTGTTGATACTGAAAGTGGAACCTCCTGTTAGTTCCACAATTCGCCTTCTAGCGGACTGTGAAAAAAATATATTAGAATATTATACAGAATTTGATACAACTTAATGAAAAGATTTCAATACTTTAGTACTAAAATTAATTTTCAGTTGGTTTTATTGCATTTCCTAATTCAAAGCAATTGAATAAAGTATATTTTTTGGACAAAAAGAGTTTGATTGCTTTAAGGTTTTATGATGCAAGGGTCACGCTTGGCCAAGCTGCATTAAATTTAAGACATCAAGTAAAAAATGTCACGAGGGAAAAAAAAACAGATTGGGAATAGAGTAATGGAAGGAAGGTAAAGATTGTCTCAGTTTCCAGGCAGAGTGACTACAGTGTTGACCATAAACCAGAGATGGCAAATACGGCCCATCGTAGAAAAACCCATTGGAATTTTGCTAAAAGTTGGTTTTTGTACAAGATTTTCTGATATTTTAAAATTTCTTAAATTATAATAATTTATATATATATTGCAGGATTATATCACTGTTTCTAAAACGTTACATTTTTGTGTTATTGCTTATAATTTGACCTAGTAAGCACACACAATTTTATATATTTTAAAACTTGCTTTAGACGCTTTTGCTGTTAATAAATCTTTTACATAAAGAAGCAAAACCAAAAATACATATACAAATTAAACCATAGCTAGTAAAAAATATTTAGCGCATAAATTCAAAAAAATTTACAAATAAATGTATGATATACTATTATGAAAGACACTGTGAAGGAGGGGTCCTAGGCAAAGAAAAAAAGCAAAACCTCAAAGAAATATGTGATCACAATGCGTTCTGCACCATCCAAAAAAAATTCTGCCTACGCCCTTGGCTTTGGGGCATAAAACTATAAACCAAACTAAGCTATTTTTGATATTTTTATGTCAATTATAAAAAAGACAAGAAATTAGAACAATGTTATACAAGGATTTTTCAAATGCCCAGAAAACACCACAAAAACATTAGTTTTTGACAATCCTGCTATAAACCCCATGGGAAAAGAAAAGATCACTAGGGTGCCTAGGATACGTGAAGCCCCTACACACCTAAAGGGATGTGCCCCTGAGGGCAGCTAGTTATAGCTGAATGTTATTGTGTTATACAAGCAAGAATACAGGTGATATAATATAAAAATAGATAAAAGAGCAAATTCAGTTCAAAACCAAGAGGTATAATAAAATTAGTTCATCAGATATCAACAGTTTCCTTGTGGAAAGAAAGTGAAGACTGATTAGTGAAAACAGATAGTAGTTAGGGGGGAAATATACTATTTTGGAGCTATATAGGGAAGTTAACGGGCACATTTGCATATTGCGAGAAGTTAAGGATATGATGATGTTAGAGAATACCATAAGAGTAGTTTATAAACATTAAATACAATTAGTTTTTATATATTGTTTACGTATTTCTACATGCAATGAAAGAGAAATGTCCATGAATACTTGATAGGACAACTTATAAAATCAAAACATAAGAAATATTCATAACAATAAAATTAAACTACAAATGTAAAATTGGATGCAAAAATTTGAGAATTTTTTTTTTTTTAAATGGAAGAATGGTTTAGTGTTTATAGAAAAAGAAAGTCAAGGGAATATATGTTACTTAAAACTAAAATTTCATGCAACAATCTAAATTATATATATATAAATACTTGTTCCTCTTTATCCTTATCCAAATACTTCTTTACATATTCTGTTCCTTCACTTCTCCATCTGAAAAGAATATTTTAAATATTGTACCTCAAATTTTATCTAACGATTTGTTCAGAAAATATTACAATTTTTCATCAACATTCCTACACAAGAAACAAAGTAATAATTAATTACAAATCAGTCTATTTAATAATACAAATGCGAATATATTATTGCATTGTGGGAGTCTTGCAAAACATAACTCTGTATTTTAAAAGTTAAGGGCTCTTGATTTACTTTTCTGGTTTGTAGTCACTTCTGTTACACTAACACCTTGTTTACCGAAACCAATGATTTAAAGTTCGTTTCAAATCACTACAAACATCCAATGTAATGCATTTGGAAATAAACTGCCAAAATCAGTTCCTCAGTAAATAGCCCATGAATAATGTGAGTTTTCAATTGCTTGAGTCATCAAAAGACAACTGATGCACATAATTTATTCAATAAATGCTACAAATTTTAATATCCTAATTTATTTGAAAGGGACATACAATATGCTTTATTCATAGCATTTCAAACACTAATTATGACCTATTTTAGTAGTTTGAAAAAAGCATTAAATGCTCACTAGAACAAAACTTACGGTTTTCTAGAATTATTCTATTCAGGAACTTAATTCATGTTACAACATATATCATTAAAATGTGTTAGAATATTATAAAAGTGTAACATTTTGCCAAGAAAGGAATAATAGTTTTCGAGGACTGTTTAGAATTGCTGCATTCAAAGAAATTTTATGAATGCAACTTAAACATTTTAAGTTCCAAATTTTATTGGAATTTGATTGCTAAGATAACAGGAATCCTATAAATCTGGAAACTGACTGATTACTATTTACAATATCTGGGCTGCCAAAGCAATTGCAAAAGAGTAGATAAGACCTTTCAAAAGATAGCAAAAACTCTACACTTAAACTCTATTTTAGTAGCTCTGATACTATAAGGAATCAGTTAAAGCATCAAATGTGCTAGAGTCAGGTGGGGTAATTATAAACAATCGATACAAGTGCCCATGTTGCATTTCAAGAAACTAAAAAGTTGTGAAATCTGAAAGGTGGCAACACTGATGATGCAATATGGTGATCCCGCACTTTGAAGGACAGATGATAACAATATGTTTAGTTGAAACGTTTGGGTTTTAAAGTTGTGTGCTGCTTTTTCTGCTGCCCTTCATAATCTATTGAAAGGTATGTTGTACCAATTCTTCACTGCAGTTACGTTTTTATCGAACAGAAAATAATTGACTTTTTGCTTCTGGGAACTTTTTTAAAATACAGTTGAATGTTTACAACAACCCCTAGTTTTCAAGGGACGGGGTAGTGGTAAACATAATTTGCTAATAGTTTCATTCAATTTGGATGGAAAACCAATGTGTTTTTCTGAGTCGTTTGTATTTAATCGTACTTAGTATGTCAAATACAAAATGTGTTTTATTGCCTCTTACGTGTTCTTGGATAGCAGGAAGACTGATATACTAAAACATCACACATATGGTGAAGTTCTTACAACTGATCAAAATCTCTCATGCCCGAAGAAGGTTGACGAAAAAAGGACAAGGGGAAGCTGAGTGAGAAGAAAATGAAAGAGCCAGGAGTAAGCAAGAAAGAAGCAAATGGAAAGGAAAGCAGTACTTGAGGACAGCGAGGATGAGGAACTATAGAAGGAATTGACTGACATTGACGATAAAGAATTGAAGTTCTCGAAACATTCAAGCAAAATATGGAAGACTAGTTAGACTAGGGGAGGTTACAAATTTGGAGCCATCCATAGAACACATTGAAACGTCTACATTTCTGCTTGTAGATGTTGAGGGGGAAAGAAAGAAAACCCATTTTTTGTATGTGTGAAGGGTGGATGTCGTTTCAAAAGTGTTTGAGGTCAGCGAAATGAAGAGAATTGATGATGAAAAGACTAAATTCATTCTGGTTAAAAATGACAAATTCTGTATTACCAAAGATAATTCTGTGAGTCAAAACAATTTCACTTTCTTCAACTTGTTGCGAAGAAGGTCGTAAAGATTTTTCTATTTAAGGGCACTGTTAACATGTAAGAAATGTAATGATTGTTTGTCTTTTGTTCCAAAGTTTGCATTTTTCACATTTGTAATTTTCAGTTTTTAACATTAAATACAGTCCTTGTTCTGTAAATTATTGAATTATTTATTCAATGTAGTCCTGGAAGTTCACTTCATGTACAATGCAACTTTCAAGTGTTACGATATTTGCTGGGTTAAGTGGGAGTATGGAGTATATGCAAACATCGAATCGGGGTAGTTGTAAACATGGTATTAGAAGGGTCAAAATACCATTGGAGTTCATTCTACTGCCATGACTACTGCTTGTACTGTCACTAGTTCAATATTCAATATCAGAAGAAAAAAATCTTTGTTTTTCAACTACCCTTACTTTCAGGGGTAATTGTAAACATGTGGGGTTATTGTAAACAGCCGAGTACGGTGTAAAATGTCTTTTCTGGAAGTTTTGTAATAATGAAATATCAAAGTACGATAGTAACAAGTTAGTTTAGTAAGGTGAACAATGTTTTTTTACTTCATCAAGAGTTTGAAAGTGAACAGACAAGTTTTATTAACAATTACCTCGCCTGACTCTAATTATGAAACAGATGTTGAAAATCCCATCAAGAACTTAAAATTTTAAAAATACTAAATATTTTCTTAATAGTGTTTTTATGACAATCTAGCAACCAGATTCTGATGTTTTTCTTTTGTGTAGTTGTCATGGTTTGACAACAAAACCTCGAAACTTGATGTCCCTTAAAACCTTTTCCCTGAAGAAAAATACCAAAAATATTTTTTTCATCTGATTAAACTTTCATTGACCTTTGATGAGATTTAAAATTGTTTTTGGAAAATGGGAGTCATTGAAGACGATTTTGCTTACACCCCCCAAGTTGTCAAGGTTGGAAAATGGTAGCAAAAAGTCGCCTGTGGTCGCCTTACATAATATTCTGGTTGGGTTACTTGCATTGTTCTGTTTATTTTGTGGATGTGGACCTACAAGATTTATCAGACCACTATAACACATTTGGAATAGCATTAAACACATACATAGATACCACTTGCAGTCTATAAAGAAATACTATCAATTCTGTTTTAATCACTCATGTTAATAATCTAGCTTATTTGTGCACAAAAACATTATTTGAAGCTTCAAGCTTTTACAAGAGATAAACCTACGATTGCACATAAGGTTGAGGTTCAGGATATTGATGAATATTGTTGATGCCAGTCCCTCCAGTAGCAGTTGGGGCAAGACTTAAGGGCACAAGTTCTCTATCCAAGGAGAAATAGGAAGCAATATGATCAAGAGTGATATCATTGCTTGTTGTCATAGTAACATTTACCTAGAAGATAAAAAATATATGAGTGTGAACCTAGCAGCAAAACATGTTTATTTCAATAATGACAAAGAACTGAGCATTAAACACATTGGAATTGGTATGCATGTAAGTGCAAGAAGAAAGTAAAATATTACTTTTTCTTATTCTTTCTATAGTATGGCTCTAGTAAAAAGACCTTGAGGAGTCAATTCCCAAAAAGTTTGAAAGATCACCATGGAGAAAGGCTGTCACAAGCAAAATCATGTGTCTCTATTGCCATATGTGATTATTTCTTACTGATATCACTTGTATTGCCAAGACATTGACTGATGTCAAGTTACACTTACACAATGTAAAGTTTTCCATTCTATTTTTCTAGTCTCTTAAGCAACTTAAATGAAATTAATGAGTATGATTAAACTGATATAATCAATTAAAATTATTTTTAAATTTTAATTTTATATAATGTACACATCTGTATCTACATAAATCATTTTTTACCTAGTTCTCAGCTTATAATTTAGATACAAAATAAATTATTACAATAACACCCATCACATTATACACATTCAGTTGAATTGTCACTTTTTTTTACTTGACCACGTTGAGAAGTTTTTATTTTGCGGACAGAATCTGGTTTTCTTTAGAACAGGTCAATTATTTGAATAAGTTTTCCTAACTTTTTCTCAAGGGATCTGTCTTTAAAGGATAAGATATAGTCGTCAAATAAAGGTAAGGAATTATGGCACTCCGAAAGGAAGGTTATAATTCACAGGGATTTTAAAATGGGTCACCAATGTTCAGCTGCGGGTAAAAAGGCTAATAGGTTATTGGGGTATATTAAAAAGACTGTAACTTCAAGGGATAAGAATATAATCTTGCCATTATATAAGGGTTTAGTAAGACCACATCTAGAATATGCTGTACAATTCTGGGCTCCATATATGAGAAAGGACATAGAATCAATTGAAAGGGTTCAGCACAGAGCTACAAAAATAATAAAGGGACTAGCAAATTTCGACTATAATGAACGTTTAAGTAAGCTAAACATGTATACACTGGAAAGAAGGAGGGGGGATTTGATTCAGCTTTTCAAGTTTGTAAAACAAGGGGACACAGAGGGCTTAAATTTCAATAGGGATAACAGAACGAGGGGCCATGGGTATAAATTGAATAAGACACATTTTAATCGGGATTTAAGGAAAAACTACTACTTTAATAGGGTAATAGACAGTTGGAACGCATTGCCAGAAAATATAGTTAATTCAAAGGGAGTGTACGAATTTAAGACACAATTGGATAGTCAGTGGGAATTGGAGAATTCATAAACAAAGGACCAGCCTTGTTGGGCTTGAGCCTGTAGCTGGTCATCAATATTTGTATTTGTATGATAATAAATAACACATTTAAGTCAGATCTTAAGACTGCCCTTTATGTTAGAAGAAAACCAAGGAAAATGCAAACAGTGTATATAAAGGTTATACAGTTCAAAGTCCTAAATCCGTAATTGTCCAAAATCCGGACGTTTTGCTAACCAGCATTTTTTCTTTTCTCCCACTTTTTTCTATCTTTCCACCTCTCCAATTTTTAAAAACAAGGCATTCAACCTCGACCAACTGGATAAAACAATGCAAAACAAACAGACATGTTCAGAGTAAATACCACACAGAAAAAATAGAAGATTTGTAAGTTTAAAAAATTTGTTGCATAATCTTAAAGTTTTTTTTAAAAATTATTCAGCATTATAAAAATAAAATAAAAGTGACTGGTTCCAAGCACTAGTGTATACGAAAATATACTGGTCCGCTCCTCAAATAATAAATTAATTTAGTTAAAAGCGTGTTAATTTAAGGCACAAAATTTTCATGTGCCATTTGCAGGTGAAATTTTTACTTAGCTAAATAAAAGTTCCTTCAAATTGTAGATATATTTTTTATCAGCTTCAAATCTCTAAGGAATTCTAATTGCCTCACTCTCAGAAATCGGAAGAGCCGGCCCTTGCAAG
The DNA here is from genome assembly GCA_947359465.1 of Metellina segmentata. Classification (NCBI taxonomy): domain Eukaryota; kingdom Metazoa; phylum Arthropoda; class Arachnida; order Araneae; family Tetragnathidae; genus Metellina; species Metellina segmentata. The sequence goes on along the minus strand of OX375881.1, from coordinate 21,528,093 downwards.
AGAACAGTGCGATTAATCATGTGGTTAAGTAAGCCCGCCAACCTCCCACCGATAAGCGAGACCGGAAAAGCTTCGCAGCATACTTTCTTTTAGGACCTGAAAATGATTGAACAGGCAGAAACCAGAAATAACTCTAGCATACGCTGGTACGAACTTCCTAAATCTCGATCACGTGACCAAAATAAATTTTGACAGCTTGCCAAAGGAAAGATATAAAAGTTTCAAACTTATTTTAAAAGAAAACACGTGCACTCGCTTTCTCATAGCTACTGGTCCTGCAGACCACCCAGATTTTTTATCTCCTGATCCGCTCGTACTTAATCTCCTGGTCGCGGACCACCAATGATTTCGAGCGCTGTCTTTTCTATATATATATCTGTTATTTCAGAATTACAAACGTGTTCTGAACATGAATGTGTGTTAAATTTGTGTGGTGGGGGGTTAGATTAGGGTTTTATGACAAAAAAAAAATGCAAATAATCCGGAAAAGTCCGAAATCTGGAATAGCCAAGGTCAAGAGGATTCTGTGTGTGGATTTTGCACTGTACCTTATTGAAGAGAACAGTGGGGTCAGTTGGCTGCAAATTGTTCAACCAATCAATGGATGTCAAATGTGAAAGGAAGGACAAATCGTTTTCAGAACGCTTTCCACTTCAATTCTCATGCGATACTCAGTGTTTAATCTATAGGTCACGTTACCAGTTATAGGTGGCAGTACAGGATCAATCTTGAAAAGAAAGTTCCGAGGACAACTCGTATGAAAGGCATTGGGTTTTGCTTTTTTATTGTACGAGACCTATTTGGCCATGCTGCTATAGACACAAGACAGAATTAGTGATGGGCATACATGTACAAGGGCAGTGGCGGATTAAGTGGTCATGTAGGGCCCCAAGGTCTTAAAATCTTTTCTTAGGGTTCGAGGAAAGTTGGGACAGTGTCTTTACAATGTGTGTCTTAAGTGCAGTGTCAAAAGAGTTTCTAATACAAGATGGACAGCAAGAGCAGATGCTGTATTAGCTATAAAAGCTATAGCTCACCCATTTAAATGAGGCTTTAACTGAAATTTGTAATTCAGAGAAAAACTTACCATAGTGAGACGACTTCACTTCTGAAGAAAATGAACAAATATCAAAAAGCCTTAATGCAGGGGATGACAAAAAAAAATTTAGGAGCCAAGATCCATGCAATACATATACTACAAGGGGTGCTCAAATGAAAAGGTATGTAACATCGTAACCGTTAACATATTTGCTTATGCTGCTATGGGAGAACATAGCGAGACATCTAGGGAAGCGATTGGAATCTCCGGCGTGGATCAGAGAATGCATGAATCTTTGATACGGGTGCCCATATCAAAGGAGAGAGCAGAGGCTCTTATAAAGAGTGCCGTCCAATTGACGAGGCAGTGTGTGTGACAGGATGGCATTCATTCATGGTTCCCACACCTTTATTTTTAAAAAATTCAAGGACTTTTCAAAACCCAAAAAATATTTTTCAAGGACCTAAAATTTCTTATAATGACCTAAAACAAAGGATAAGCAAAAGTTGTTAGTTGAAAAGAAAAAATGTAAAAATATTATAAAAAAAAGACAATTTTTTTGCTTTTTTTTTAAACTACTGATAGTCAAAAAAAGAAAGATTATCATCAATTTTGGTTATAATTAGATTTTATTTCTCACAGAACCTGTCATTTTTTTTGTAGTTGCAAAGTGGGCTTCTCGTCTCAATGGTAACTATCAGGCTACTTGCACAAATATCGATTTTGGTCGAGCAATAAAATGTTGTACGATAAATTCCTTTGATGGCACGAAGAGTATGGGAGCTTGCATTCCGTGTCCTTGCACAATCTCCATTTTGCTGTCGTTCACTGCCACTACAACAGACGGCTGTCTTGGTTTAGTTTGTTTGAGAAATAAAACAAATCAAAAATTTTCACTAGTGATAGGGCTTTTCTTATTCTCTAGTCTAAGTTTCTATCTTTACGATCATTAAAGACGGAGTGACAATTTCAACAGAATTGAAATATGAAGAAAATTTTACACCTAAAGGCTATCTTAAATGTGATTTTTTTTTTCTTTTAATGTAACTTTTATATTTTTGCATTAAGAATTTGGTTTCATTACTTTGGACGCGTGCCAGGTTTCCAATAACGCCCTGACCGCTAAAGCTACAGTTTCCAAAGAAAGCAGTGCTGTTATCTAGCAGCCGTGATACGTTATGATACGGCGGGCATAACAAGGCGGCCGTCTTAACGGAGACCAAAGGTGTCAACTTAGATGGACAGAATATGGCGGAGAATAGAATGGACGATCGAGACATAACATTATTAGTATATCATGTGGTGTCATAGCGCAAAACACCAGTTTCATTCAGAATGACACTAAAAAAGCACACCCACACCATTTGAGCTAGTACAAGTCTGGACAAAGGAGGAAACTAGTCTGGACAATTCAAACGCAAGATGACATTACGTTAAAAAAAAATCAAGTACCTACTTTCAAGGACTTTTCACCAAGTTCCGTAATTTTCAAGGACTTTCAAGGGTCCCTAGTTCGGAAAATAAAATTTAAGGACTTTTCAAGGACCATGGGAACCCTGATATTGCGAAATTCGACGATTGAGGAGCAGCGAGGCATTATCCGATTTCTGACAGCGGAAGGTGTTTAACTGGCAGTTATTCATTGCCAGATGGTGACCGTATACGGGGAAGACTGTGTGTCCGACAAGTCTGTGAGAAAATGGAATGCCCGTTTTCGTGCAGGCCGTGAGAGTTTGGTTGATGACCCGAGACCAGGCCAGGCAAACAGACATCACGGCCGATCTCATTGACAAGGTAGACGACCTAGTGAGAAGTGATCGGAGTGTCACATTGAGAATGTTGGCGGTGAAGGTGGATGTCAACGTTGGAACAGTGTGGACAATTGTTCACGACAGGTTGTGTTATCGGAAGGTGTGTGAGCAGTGGGTTCCGAAGCAGATCACCAACCAGCAAAAGAAACTGCGTATGGGGCTGGCACTTCAACATCAGTTTTGGTATCATGAACCCCGCTTTCCTGGAGCGGATCGTTACAGGTGATGAGAGCTGGTGCCATCACTACGAGCCAGCGACATAGCGAGACAGAATGCAGTGGAAGCATGCGTCGTCACCTCCCTCTAAAAAGTTCAAAGCCATGGCGTCAGCAGGGAAGGTGTTGCTCACCGCCTTTTTCGACGTCCAAGGTCCGCTACTTGTTGAATTCCTCGAGCACAGAAGAACCATTAACTCCGATGTGTACTGTGAGACACTACGAAGCGTACGCAGGTCCATCAAGAACCAAAGACCAGGGCTGCTCAAGGAGGGTGTGGTTCTGCTCCATGATAACGTGCCGCGTCCACAAATCTCCAGGGTCCACACAACCCATCTTCTCTGAGGTTGTTCCAATTTTAATGGCAACTTCAAAGTTTCCAATTTTTTGTAAAAGCTTATACTTTGATGTAAAAAAAAAAAAAATTTAACAAATGATGCATAGAATACAACTGTGCTGGATTTTTTTTACCAATGCCTTGTGAATTTGAACTTGTTAAAAATGCTTTAATCATCACAAGAGCAGAAATAGGAAACACTTGGCCTGATGCACCAAGTTCATGTGGACCTCACATACATTCAAGGCACAAACATTTTAGAGGCCACACATTTACTCCAGACATCCATCCATTCAAAACAGGAACTTTTGCTCAAGAAATCATAACCCTGACCACAAACTCAATTTGTTGGCACTGTAAATTATTGATTGTGAATGATGCAAAGCACTCACAACAGCTGTTTGAAACCATGTCATTGCAGGCCCCAATTACTCTAATTAACATTGCTGCTCAGTTTGAATTTGAATTGCATTGCTACACTCACACAGCTGCTAAAGACAACAGGGTAGTCAAATGGTCACAACCATTAATTACATCGTGCATATGAAAGTACACCTGTGATTTTAATATACTTCGAACCTGATTCACACAATTGGCAGTCAATTAATGCAATCATTGATCAAATTTTGCACTAATTTTAGGCAGCACACACAGAAGAGGAAGTGCTCTCTACCATGAAGTACTTTAAGGTAGACCCAGGTGCAAGCCCTGCTACAGAATAGCTAGGAACCGATAGGTTAATCGTTTCCGTAATTTCCTACTTGTAGGTCTACATGTTGAAAATTTAGAAATTGCAACACTGAATAACTTGAAAAAATAAACCAAGAATTATGAACATTTATTTGCTGTAAACGTCAGGGACAAAAGCAAACACCAATGTCTGAAACTAATGTTCAACAAAATGAAGCAGAATCATTGCAAATAAGGTTTTCTTCAGAAAACTAATGCAAAACCAAACTTTCAAATCAAATATTTTTTTTCGCTGTCATCCTAGAAAGCATTGATGTTTTTTTAAAGACTGAAAAAATTTCATAAGTTAGTACGATATTTTGTACAGGGAATTTAGAATTCTCAAGATTTATAACAAAATTGAGATTTTTGTTTCGAAACTTTCAACTAAAAAATGGATTATTTCTACAAAAAAAATGTGTTACATGCGATGGTAGTACTACAAGTATAGTTATTTAAACAAAATATTAAAAAATTTTAGTGACATACTTTGTATTTCGTAGAAAAAGAAAACAGGTGTTAAACATCAAACTGCATGTGGACACAGAGTTGAGTAGTCTATTCCCGCTTGAAACGAAAAACAGACAATTAGAAGACAGAGGGTTCACTGCCATAGGAAGCAATGGACATTCCAAATACAATGGGAAATCGCATATTCCCTAGCGCCCTCGGTGCGATCACAAGACAACTACAATAGTGTCGTATCTTGGCCTCGTTTCTAAAACAACCAAATTCGGATACCACAACAACTATCTCAGACTGTTTTATTCTATTCGAAACACAATTTGTATTTCTGATTAAGGGGGTCCAGGACCCATCAGAAATATTTTTTGTATAATTAATTTAGAATTTTTAATTTTTTTTGTACTGATTACCCATTTAACTAATAAGCAAAATCACAACACAAAAAATTTCCAAAATTTTTCAAAAAATTTAAAATTAAAATTTTTTGAAAAAATGAGGGATCATTTCAAATTGCTAAAACTCAAAATGTTCTTGGTCATTTTTCAAAATTCTTGCAATAAATTATTCACAAATTTATAAACTTTAATTCTGATTCAGCAAATTTAAAAATATTAATTCAATAAAAAATAAAAAATATTTGAATGAAAATTTCTAAAAATGTTAAGGTACTTTTTTTTTTAAAGTTATATTTTTAAAAGTAAATATTTGTTTCAAATTTGCTGAATCAAAATTAAAGTATAATGTTTTTTGAAAAAGATGTATTCTAAATTTCAACCCTTAAACTTTATCCGTTCTTTATTGAAAGCAATTTAAATACAGGGAATCTTGAAAAAATGCATTTAAAGTTTTAAAGACTAATTTACAATTAATAAATTGTTTAAATACACTTTAAGAGCATCCAGATGAGTATTTAACTCCTTCTTTGCTAATAAATCTTTGATTTAGTTTGATTTTTGCAAGTTCTACCTTTTTTCTGCGTAGTTTAAAGGTCTCCGTAGACTTAAATAACGTCTTTCACAGATGTTGTTGCCATGACAACAGCTGTCTAAGTGTTAGATTTTCAAAACAACGAACCACAAAATTAATTGTATCTCTCGTTCTATTTAAGATAGAAACATGATTCAGACGTCATTTTAAGCAGAAAGACACAGAGAATTTTTAAATAAACAAAAAGATTTTTCGAAAATTTGACGGTTTTTGTGTCCCTGATCCCTTTAAGGCCCGGTGCACACATCCGGTTTTTCAACGTGTGGCGCAGCTACCGCAACACAACTGCCGTCTGAGATACATTAGATCCAATGGAGCAGTGCACACAAACCTCCAGCGCCGCTAGAGCGACGCAAGTCCAACTTGCTTACAATTTGTACCGCAGTTCCCCACGGTGCCGCACGATCGCCGCACATGAGCCTCCGTTCAGAAGTACCTTGCTTTCATAAACAAATGGAATATAAATAATAATTAATAATTGGTTGTATCAAGTGGCGTCTATTTTGTTTCAAAATATACTTTTTTTCATCAAGTAAGCGAAATAAACATTTTTTCTTAGATAGAATATTTATCGCAAATGGCGCGAAATGAGTTCGTGCGTCATTTCACGGTTATGTGTACATAGTTGGGCTTCGGTGCCGCAGTGGCACCGCACGTTGAAAAATCGGGTGTGCACCGGGCCTTATCCATTACTGAGAGCAAGTTTAAGGACAAGAGCAAATACTGTAACGTACACTTCCGGAATATCTTTTAAATGTATTTCTATAGTATTTCTTTTTCCTTATTCCAAGATATTTTGTGATACTTCCTGTGTTTATTTATACTTCTTATTACTCTTGGAAAGGATATCTTTTCTTTTGACATATTTATGTGAGCTTAAATGGTTTTCCCGGAAGTTCATTTTTTTTCTTTTATGTATAACGTTGGTGAAAAGATATTTTTTTGTAACGGCTTTTTTTAGAGTCGATTGGATGCTTCGTTGAAGTGTGGACTGAGTGCAGTGTTGGAATGGCGTGTTTCAGCCGTTATGTTTAAAACGTATGATGAGAGGTAGTTGTAACGGTGATGTCGCTACCATATTGTAAATAAATTTTTCTTTAATTCTTTAAAAAAGTCTATTTCTTTTATCACGACGTTACAATACATTTTACAAATTCAAGTAATCTCTACTAATAGAAAAGGAAGTGTTTGTTCGTTTCTTGTCCGCAAAGTCCTGACGAATCTATGGTACTTACAGTAATGGGATTTGGCACACGGGTAGTCCGAATGTTTTGCAATTTTTGGGTCGAGGTGAATTCAAAAATTCAATCTGGAACATTTTCAAATGAATTTAATAGTTTTTTTCACAGTTCTTTCTTCTTCCGCTTAATAAAAAGGTATCAAAATTTAGACTTTTCGCCCTAACGTCACCTTGACGTCAGCCTTTGCAACCACTACAAGTTTTTTCATCTCCCGTCTAGAATGGGAGAGAACAGATTCGAATGACCTTCCTTTGATTCGAGATACATTCATTTTGATTTCCTGAGAAACGGATTCGAGTGTGAAGCAAAAGAAATTATTACAGTTATCACTGACGTTCTTCAGTGCTTTTTTCTATCTGAGCGACAGTTAAAGATAGAATAAAAAGTTCAACGGATATGAAATCAGCGGAAAATTTTACACTGGATAGATAATAAATTCACGCCTTCCTCCTTTTTTTCTAACAACTTATTTACGGGGGGAAATATCATTCCGATTTTAAGCACATTCAACTGTTATTCACTGCGAGCAACAGGAAACACGTGCAAATGATTCCAACGAAAAAATTATATATATAAACATCGCGTTTGAACGTGTGCTCCAACAAATAATAATAAATTTTAACGTAAATAAATAAATGCTCATTATGCGTTTTGAAATATTCTTTCATCCAAATCGCTCGCCTTCATTTCCTACGTTTATTTACTTGCCTGATCACAAATTATGCCGCACTGATTTAACATCCAGAAACAGTCCTAACAGAATAGAATAATCTTCATCTATCTTGAAATTGAAGTGAGGCACGAGTGTGGACAGGTGAAGGGCATGCCTCTAAGTGCATGCAATAAGGCATGCGTTGACGCATGTTGAATTGAACGTTGTAAGGCAAGTTGAAAAAGAAAGCTCACAAGTGTGGACATACCTAATGACATTCGGGTAAAAGACAACAGTGGTAATTTCAATTGATAAAGACTGCTCAAAATGTTTAGAAGCCTTGCAAAAAAATCTATTTCTTTTATCACGACGTTACAGCTACCTATTAATGGTGGCATGCACTGTGATCGTTCCCATTAAAGTCTTGGACATCCCGTCCTCGTGAGTGGAATATTTGCGTGCGTCCTGCAGCAACGAAGAAGGCCATCCGGTCCGAAGTTTGTGGACATCCCGTCCTCGTGAGTGGAGTATTTGCGTGCGTCCGGCAGCAACGAAAGGGACCATCCGGTCCGAAGTTTTTGGACATCCCGTCCTCATGAGTGGAGTATTTGTGTGCGTCCGGCAGCAACGAAAGGGACCATCCGGTCCGAAGTTTTTGGACATCCCGTTCTCGTGAGTGGAGAATTTGCGTGCGTCAGGCAGCGGCGAAGTGGGCCATCCGGTCCGATGTTTTTGGATATCCCGTCCGGTACCTGTGTGTGAAACGTGTCCTGTTACTGCTTGTGTCCAGCAACGAAGCTATGTCCGGTCAGTAGAATTGGGACATCCCGTCCTGTTCCTGTGTGTGAAACGCGTGTGTGTTCAGCAGCGAAAGGGCCATCCGGTCCGAACTTTTTGGGCATTCCGTCCTGTCATCGTCAGCGAAGTCCAGTTCGAACTTTGGGTAACAGCTCAAGGACTTCCTGTGTACCATCAAGCAACTGTTCCAGATAAGTGGTTTCGGTTTTAAATCTAAAGTTTTATGCACTATTATATTTAATGTACAATTTTACTTCTGTTTTTGTGATAACTTCCATTTATCGTAACAGGTTTCGAAACAAAAAAATTTCTTAATTGCAAATTTTGCTTTTATAATAGAAATTAGTATTGTTTTGGAATTTATGTGAAATAGAAATTTAAGAGATTTTAATCGTCGTAGATGATTATTTATCTTAATTAATAATTTAAATTTGTTTTGTATTTGAAATGGTATTTTGATTTAAATTTTTAAAAAAATTAATTTTCTTTTGAAGGTCTTTTGGGTTACAAAATTGGTGTTTGTACATTTATTTCTTTTCTATTGTTCTATTGTCTTTGAATTATATTTTTTGTGGCTTGGCTATAAGGTAAGTCAGAATTCTGGTCGGTTTCGGTTTCGAAAAGTTTTCATTTTGTACCTTACGTTATATTTGAGTCCAAAGGGGGAAGCTGTTTAGAATTTAATCATGACTTATTTAGTTAATTGAAAGAAAGAGGACCTGATCAAATTGGTGGAGGAGATAGATTTAGAAATCACCGTAGAAAAATCCATAAAACAGTTAGTGAATCTTATTACTTCAAGTGAGGGATATGATGAAGAATTCACCAAAGCACTTTTTGGTAGAATTATAGAAACTCGAAAGAAAAATGAAGCCTTTGAAGTGGAAGAAAAGCGGAGAATTGAAACCCTTGAAGTGGAAGAAAAGCGGAGAATTGAAACCCTTGAAGTGGAAGAAAAGCGGAGAATTGAAGCCCTTGAAGTGGAAGAAAAGCGGAGAAATGAAGCCCTTGAAGAAAAGCGGAGAATTGAAGACCTTGAAGAAAAGCGGAGAATTGAAGACCTTGAAGAAAAGCGGAGAATTGAAGCCCTTGAAGAAAAGCGGAGAATTGAATACCTTGAAGAAAAGCGGAGAATTGAAGACCTCGAAGAAAAGCAGAAAGAACGAGAGTATGAGTTGGAAAAATTGAGAATAGAAGCAACTAGTCAAACCCAGCGAGGTGCAGTTGATAATTCTAGACCAACGAATCGAGACTTGACCAAGATCCTTCCGAAATACGACATGAAAGATGATATGAGTCTTTATTTAATCTTGTTCGAGCGACAGGCAACTTTGCTGTCGCTGGGTAAAGAAATGTGGGTATCTCACCTATTAAGTTTGATCCCCCAAGAGATTGCTCATATAATAGCCCGTGAACCAGCTGACCTAGCTATAAATTATGATCACATCAAGAATATTCTGTTAAAAAGGTTCAAACTAACACCAGAAAGATTTCGACAGTTATTTAGTTCACACCATAAAGCAGTTGATCGGAACTGGAGGGATTTCTATCATGAATTGTCTACTTATTTCGATGGATGGATTGCAGGTTGTCAGGTCCTTACTTTTGAAAAACTGAGAGATTTGATCATCACAGATCAGATGAAGAAAAAAACACCATCCGAATTCAAAGATATGTATCTCAGAGAATGGACAGAAATAAACTCCCCTACAGATTTGGTGGAACTGTTGGAGAAGTTTGAAGACGTTAGACGAACTGTGAAACGATACCCTGTCTTTGCGAAAGACAAGTTCGAGGGTCGAGTTCAAAACAAGTTTGAAAAGACCGATAATCCACCAAGGAGAAGTGATACCATAAATGGTAAAGGGGTTAAGATAGAAAGAAGATTTTCCGAACAAGACCCAAATCCGGAATTCGACCGCAGGAGACAGATGCGGTGTTTTCATTGCAATCAGCCTGGTCATATCCGACAAAATTGTCCAAAGTTGAAGAAACTTTCGGAAACTGTAAATTACATTTCGGACAAAGAACCTGAGAAATACCTGGAACCGTTTATCATGAAAGGAAAAATAAACGGTCAGGATATAAATTTACTAAGAGATACCGGAGCGACCATTGACATTGTGTGTCGGAAATTGGTGAATTCAGCTGACATGACTGGTGAACATGTTTGGGTACAGCAACCTTTGGACTCCAGCTCAACTTGTTTACCTCTTGCCGAAGTTTTGGTAGAGTGTGAATTGGGAAAAACACTCACTAAGGCTGCTGTGATTCCAGATGAACTAGACCGCGGACGATATCTTTTAGGGAATCGGACTGCTGCCTTGTTAAAAAGGGAAGATTGTCAATCTGTGGATCAAATAAATGCAGTACTGACAAGGCATCAGAAAAAAGTGAAAGAAAGGGAAGAATCTCTCTCTCTCTCTCTCTCTCTCTCTCTCTCTCACAATCTTTAATTAAAGAATCCGAAAACCCTATCCCAGCCGAAGAATTCATTACATTGGAAAAAAATGAAACGGAAGCAGGGGAAGTAAGTGACGAGTTCACTCATGTGGCAGAAGATCAAGATATCACTGAATTGTTAAAAGTGGACACTGAGCAGCTAATCAAGGCTCAAGGTGAAGATGAGGAGATGAGCTCTCAAGTAAAACAAATCCAAAATGGAAACCCTCCTAAAGATTTTGAACTGGAGAAGGGCCGACTTTTGGTAAAGATCAAGAAGGACAAGAGTGGTATCGAAAGGAAGCTCATCGTCGTGCCCATAGAGTATCGACAAAAGATACTGAAATTGTGTCATGAAGGCACGTCAGGTCATCTTGGGACCACCAAGACCAAAGACAGAATGATCAAGTACTTTTTCTGGAAAAACTGTTACAAAGAAGCAGAGGACTTCGTGAAGGCTTGCGATTCCTGCCAGAGAGCTGGAAAGGCAAAGGACAAGAAAAAAGCGCCCATGACTCTTGTTCCAGTGATTACTGAAGTTTTTTCCCGTATTAATATTGACGCTGTAGGACCTTTGCCCGTGACGGACTCAGGCCAAAGATACCTGATTACGGCAATGTGTATGTCGTCGAAGTACCCAGATGCTGTGGCAGTACCAAACATAACATCTAGATCCGTAATTAATGCTCTCCTTCAGATTTTTAGTCGAATGGGTTTTCCTAAGGAGATTCAACACGACCAGGGAACCTCGTTTATGAGCGAACTCACATCGGAATTTTTTGAACGTTTCGGCATCAAGGTGGTACTTAGCTCTGTGTATCATCCCCAGAGCAATCCGGTAGAAAGGTTTCATCGAACCCTGAAACGGATTTTGAGAGTTTTGTGTACCGAAGAAGGACCAGATTGGGAGAAGCATGTCCATGCAGTCTTGTTCGCCTTAAGGACAGTTACTCATGAATCCACCGGATTCAGTCCAGCTGAATTGGTTCATGGAAAAAACTTACGGACTCCCGTCACTCTTCTGTATGAAAACTGGTTACAGCCGGAAGAAGGAAATTCTTCAGTTGTTGAATATATCATCAATCTTCTCAGAAGATTGGAAAAATGTCGCAGCCTAGCCATTGATAATATGGAGGAAGCTGCCAAGAAAAGAAAAAAATGGTACGACAAAAATACCGTGAAACGTGAATTCAATGTTGGAGATAAAGTACTGGTACTGGCACCCTCACCTGTAAATAAGTTAGCGGTTCAATGGCATGGTCCTGGGACCATTGAAAGCAAGATTTCGGAGACGAACTACTTTGTTGCCCTGCCTAACCGGAAAAATTCGTCACAAATCTACCATGTAAATCTTTTAAAACCTTATTACCAGAGGCCTGAATTCATAAATCTGGTCACTACTTGTGAAGATGAAGAATCAGAGTTGGAAGGTGAATTCCCGCCCGTGGAAAACAATCCCAATATTTTTGATCTCGAGGAGATATTGAGAAACAGTGAAGTGAAAGGAAGACTGGATGACGACCAGATTGACCAGCTCAGTTGTATTATATGTAAATATTCCAATTGTTTCTCAAACGTGCCTGGCCTCACAGATCGTATCCAGTTTGATATCGAACTTTCTGAAATAAAGCCCCTCTGTGCGAAGCCATATCGAATGTCGGTCCGACATTCGCATATCTTGAAAGCCGAAAAGGAATGTGCCGCTATTGTGTTTGCTGTCAAGAAGCTACGATGCTACCTGGATGGACCTACCAAGTTCTTTATCCAAACTGATCATAATCCTCTAGTATGGTTAAAAAAGAACTCTGGGGTAAATCCACGTCTCATGAGATGGGCTCTTGCATTGCAGTCCTGGAACTATGAGGTAATCCATCGTCAGGGCAGAAAACACCAGAATGCTGACAGCCTTAGCCGACTGTTCTGAGTTACCAAAATGTCCTTTGAGTTTATTTTTATTGTTTTTTTAGGTAACTTGGCAGTTGTATATATGTTTGTAAATATTTGTATAAAATTTTGTAGAATTTAGTTTTTTTTTGAAAAGTTATGGTAACTTTTTACAGGGTAAAAAGTTATTCTAAGGGGGGAAGAGTTGTAACGTACACTTCCGGAATATCTTTTAAATGTATTTCTATAGTATTTCTTTTTCCTTATTGCAAGATATTGTGATACTTCCTGTGTTTATTTATACTTCTTATTACTCTTGGAAAGGATATCTTTTCTTTTGACATATTTATGTGAGCTTAAATGGTTTTCCCGGAAGTTCATTTTTTTTCTTTTATGTATAACGTTGGTGAAAAGATATTTTTTTGTAACGGCTTTTTTTAGAGTCGATTGGATGCTTCGTTGAAGTGTGGACTGAGTGCAGTGTTGGAATGGCGTGTTTCAGCCGTTATGTTTAAAACGTATGATGAGAGGTAGTTGTAACGGTGATGTCGCTACCATATTGTAAATAAATTTTTCTTTAATTCTTTAAAAAAGTCTATTTCTTTTATCACGACGTTACAATACATTTTACAAATTCAAGTAATCTCTACTAATAGAAAAGGAAGTGTTTGTTCGTTTCTTGTCCGCAAAGTCCTGACGAATCTATGGTACTTACAGTAATGGGATTTGGCACACGGGTAGTCCGAATGTTTTGCAATTTTTGGGTCGAGGTGAATTCAAAAATTCAATCTGGAACATTTTCAAATGAATTTAATAGTTTTTTTCACAGTTCTTTCTTCTTCCGCTTAATAAAAAGGTATCAAAATTTAGACTTTTCGCCCTAACGTCACCTTGACGTCAGCCTTTGCAACCACTACAAGTTTTTTCATCTCCCGTCTAGAATGGGAGAGAACAGATTCGAATGACCTTCCTTTGATTCGAGATACATTCATTTTGATTTCCTGAGAAACGGATTCGAGTGTGAAGCAAAAGAAATTATTACAGTTATCACTGACGTTCTTCAGTGCTTTTTTCTATCTGAGCGACAGTTAAAGATAGAATAAAAAGTTCAACGGATATGAAATCAGCGGAAAATTTTACACTGGATAGATAATAAATTCACGCCTTCCTCCTTTTTTTCTAACAACTTATTTACGGGGGGAAATATCATTCCGATTTTAAGCACATTCAACTGTTATTCACTGCGAGCAACAGGAAACACGTGCAAATGATTCCAACGAAAAAATTATATATATAAACATCGCGTTTGAACGTGTGCTCCAACAAATAATAATAAATTTTAACGTAAATAAATAAATGCTCATTATGCGTTTTGAAATATTCTTTCATCCAAATCGCTCGCCTTCATTTCCTACGTTTATTTACTTGCCTGATCACAAATTATGCCGCACTGATTTAACATCCAGAAACAGTCCTAACAGAATAGAATAATCTTCATCTATCTTGAAATTGAAGTGAGGCACGAGTGTGGACAGGTGAAGGGCATGCCTCTAAGTGCATGCAATAAGGCATGCGTTGACGCATGTTGAATTGAACGTTGTAAGGCAAGTTGAAAAAGAAAGCTCACAAGTGTGGACATACCTAATGACATTCGGGTAAAAGACAACAGTGGTAATTTCAATTGATAAAGACTGCTCAAAATGTTTAGAAGCCTTGCAAAAAAATATAAAGCCAGTGTTATGTGTGTATAATACAGGGTTAATAATATTAGAGTTGTTGATATTAAACCACGTTAGAAACACTTTCAAATATATTGTTGAATCGTATTGCATCTCCTGCGTAATTTGGTAGTTTGGCACCACGTTGTATTAAGATTTTACAGCGTTTGCGCAGTATATCAGATAGTATCTTAGTTTTAGACTCCAACTACGATTTCGTATTTGTGGCCACTTCTGAGTATATGAGACATCAGCGTTCTCCGTAATCCATGAATGATTTTGCCGTGGGTTTCAATACCTTTATGTGTTCTTGGGGGCTCCGCCCCCTGGTCGCTTACGCTCGCCAACCCAGTGAAAAAAACGAGCCTTTTTTCTCGCCAAATAAAAATAAATCGCTTTTATGGCAATTGTTGCTGCGATAAATTTGATATCTGGCAAACCCGATTATCAAAAATACAACCCACATATGCGTGCAGAACCTGCTCCGCGAACTAAAAAATACAAAATTTGTGACCAACTTTTGATTGCATCGAATTTATTTATGAACCAATTTAAAAAAATAATTGTACCGTAAGAAAGAGTATATTCTGAGGTATGCTGCGATATTTTCAAAATTAAAAACTGATAGCAATACGATATAGATATGACAGTTTTAGTTTTGTATCGCAAATTACGATCTGAAAGTTCCGAAAATTGTGTGATCAAGTTTTAATTGCATCGATTTTATTTATTAACCAATTTAAAAAAAATAATTGTACCATAAGAAAGAGTGTAATGTAATGTATTCAGTGATGTTGTCAAATTAAAAAATAATAGAATTAATCTGTAGATACGACAATTTTAACAAAAAATAGCGAAAACATCCAAAAATTCCGAATTTTGTACGACCAACTTTTGATCGCATCGAATTTAATTATTAACCAATTTCAAAAATAATTGTACCGTAAGAAAGAGTACATTCTGAGGTATACTGCGATATTTTCAAAATTAAAAACTAATAGCAATAAGATATAGATGCGACAGTTTTTAAAAAAAATAACGAAAATATCCCGATTTTTCCCGAATTTCAAAAAAATATTATCAACAACCAAATTGAAATTTCTAAAAAAAAAATCGACGAGCTGCATAAATTTACGTTGAGAGGAACTCTTTAAAAAAACTCACGGCTAAAGACTGAAAATGTGTACTTGTTTTGCTTACTCACGGAAGAAATTTTGCTTTTTCAATTTTGACACTAATAAACCCTAAACTAATAGGGTAAAAAAATCTTAACAATTGTCCAGGGAATACGATGAAGAACAAACCATTGTAACGTCGTGATAAAAGAAATAACCTTTTTTAAAGAAAAATTTATTTACATATTGGTAGCGATATCACAGTTACAACTACATCTCATCATACGCGAAAACATAAAGGCAGAAACATGCCGCTCTAACACCGCACCGTGTGCACACAAGAGATGGGCGATCCGCTCAGGAGCTGACTCAAAGAGTTAACTCTCTTGACGGAGTGAGCGAGCGCTGATTCGTCAAAAAAGAGCTATAGCTCTTTTTTAACCAATCAGGGCTGAAGAGCGGTAACTCTTTTTTAACCAATCAGCGCTTCCACTCTCGAAGAGTCATTTCCGCATGCGATCACCAGCTCAGTGATTCTTTTTGGGAGTTGATTCTTTTCGAGAGTTGGCTCTTTCGAAGAATCATTTCCGCATTCGATCGTTTGCGCTCACTGATTCTTTTGGGAGTTGATTCTTTTAAGGAGTTAACTCTTTGGCTCTTTTCGATAACTATCGCTCTCGAAGAGTCAATTCCGCATTCGTTCTTTTGCGCTCCCTAGCTTTTTGTTACTTTTTTGAAGTTTCAAATTTTTAAATATCTATGTATTATCATAAATGTTATTTTTTAAAATTTAATTCAATTTTAGATTGAAAGGGTGTTTTTACGGCAAAAGTCATATCACGCCTTTTAGCACTAATTAAAACTAGTCTTAAGGTAGTTATTAAAACATATTCTAACAGTTATTATGTTATTCACTTAACATTAATATAATAATTACAACAAAACCTTGATTTCTCGGGAGTGATATCATTTTAATAAAGCTACACAAAATTAAATTAAACGTAACTCGTTTTTATTGCATTGCCTTCACAAGGCATTTTGAAAATATTTTATTAAAAGACAGGGAGGGGACTTGGATTTAGAAAATCTTTGGGACAACGAGTATTCGAGGGTATTATATACCTATATCTTAAAATAAATAGTTAAAAATCTTAAGTAAAATAAATTATTAATATTTTTATTATATGATTTTAAAATATCATTTAAATTAGTAGGAAGTCTCATTTGGTAACTAAGTGGTTTTAGAAAGAAATCTTAATGTATCCAAACACGTCCAAGACACTTTTTTTAAATGTGGTATAGAAACATTTTAATGATATTTTTATGTTTTGTGTTTTAAACAATAGCAATGGGCTATAAATATTAAAAGTATATATTAATAATTTTGTAAAAATATGATAATTATGTATGAAATTTTAAAGAAATGTGTCAAAAACTTCAAATGTGCTACATGAAAATCTATTCAACCAATTTGAAAAATGATGCTACCAAAATAAACTACATGCATATTTCTAGGGAATGAACTAGAATAAAAGGATATTTAAATAAACAACAATTTTACAAGTGATTGAAAAATGAATAGAAGATTTTTTATAGTTTTACAGTCCTACTTCTTAAATAAATAGTAATAATTTAGAAACTTTTGAACTCAGCATAATTATTCTAGTTCATTCACTTGACAACATTATACATAACAAACTCTCAAAAGTTTACTAGAATCCAGTTATAAGTTTTTGTATTATAACATTTGAAGTGAGGAAATAATGCAAAAATATTCATTTAGAGTTAAAGGTAGTTTCAAGTGCATCGCTTGCTCCCTTGCGTTTGCTTTTTGTGTAAACAATTTTGTTCTTCCTTCTCTTTAAAAAAGTTCACTCCATTTACAAAAGAGAAACCATTTAAATATTTGAAAAAACTTTCTAAAATTATATTTGCAAAAAAAAGTAAGGTTTAAATTTAGATTTTGCCATGTTTTTGGCCTTTTAATGGCCATTTCCAGTGTTTTCCATTCGTACTTCTTGTTTTCCCGCCTTGATTAAAATCTTAATACTTCTTCAAGTAATTAACAGAGAAAAAATTAAATATGTTTTGGAAAGTCAAATAAATACTCTATCCAATAAAATCGAAAACTTTTTTAGAATTCTTGGTCAAAAATGAGATTTTTAACGTGTTTGGATATTTTAATTGCTACTTCTGTAATCTCAACGGGTTCATGACGGGAATTACAAAAGTAGAAGTGTCCTCAAAGTAATTTATTCTTTATGGACAATTTCAAAGTTATATGAATTGACATGGTTTTGGGCCATCTTATGCCTTAGCAATTAAATTTTACAGCTTAGCAGCCCTATGCTGGTCCTCGGGCCCCGTCTCCCTCCTTTTGCTGATTTTAGAGGTAAACTGCGCAATTGCTGGATGAGTGAGTGTTTCAAGTGTTGTGTGCGTGGGTGTTTCAAGCACGCTTGGCGCCTCTTCGTCTGGACACATGCGCTCACGTGACAACGAGGGATGTTCGATGGCCCAAACATATTGTATACATTTTGATATGTTATATACATTATTACATATCTCAAAGGAGCGGTGAGTCATCAAAAAGAGCTAGCTCTTTTTAGTGAGTGAGCGGTTCCGATCCGATCCCTGAAAAGAGTCATTTTCCCCATCACTAGTGCACACTTCAAAGAAGCATCCAATCGACTACTCACAGTTTACAAAAAATATCTTTTCACCAACTTTATACATAAAAAAAAATGAACTTCCGGGAAAACCATTTAAGCTTACATAAATACGTCAAAAGAAAAGATATCCTTTCCAAGAGTATTCAGAAGTATAAATAAACACAGGAAGTATCACAATATCTTGGAATAAGGAAAAAGAAATACTATCATAACATTTAAAAGATATTCCGGAAGTGTACGTTACAACTCTTCCCCCCTTAGAATAACTTTTTACCCTGTAAAAAGTTACCATAACTTTAAAAAAAATCTAAATTCTACACAATTTCATACAAATATTTACAAACATACATACAACTCTGCCAAGTTACCTAAAAAACTATAAAAATAAACTCAAAGGACATTTTGGTAACTTAGAACAGTCGGCTAAGGCTGTCAGCATTCTGGTGTTTTCTGCCCTGACGATGGATTACCTCATAGTTCCAGGGCTGCAGTGCAAGAGTCCATCTCATGAGACGCGGATTTACCCCAGAGTTCTTTTTTAACCATACTAGGGGATTATGATCAGTTTGGATAAAGAACTTGGTAGGTCCATCCAGGTAGCATCGTAGCTTCTTGACAGCAAACACAATAGCAGCACATTCCTTTTCGGTAGTTCCGTATTTTGGCTCTGCGGTTGAGAACTTTTTGCTGAGGAACAGAATAGGATGATCCTCCCCCTTTTCTGTCTTCTGGGATAACACTATACCCATGCCTAAATCTGAGGCATCACATTGAACATAAAACGGGGCATTAAAGTTAGAAGCATACAGAATAGGGTTCTGGGTTAGCCTCCTCTTTAGTTCTTGAAAAGACCGTTGGCATTCATTGGTCCACTGAATTTCGGACTTCTTGACTTTTCCCTTCAGGAGTTCGGTCAAAGGAGCAACAATAACAGAAAAGTTTGGGATGTATTGGCGGTAATACCCGGATAATCCAAGGAATGCTCGAATGTCTGTCTTGGTGGTTGGAATAGAAAATTTTTGGATAGCCTGAATTTTCAACTCATTAGGGGACCTCTCCCCCTGTCCCAAATACATCACTTTCTCTTGGGCAAATTTGCATGCTTGATGGTGCACCGTAAGTCCTTCAGCTGTTACCCAAAGTTCGAACTGGACTTCGCTGACGATGACAGGACGGAATGCCCAAAAAGTTCGGACCGGATGGCCCTTTCGCTGCTGAACACACACGCGTTTCACACACAGGAACAGGACGGGATGTCCCAATTCTACTGACCGGACATAGCTTCGTTGCTGGACACAAGCAGTAACAGGACACGTTTCACACACAGGTACCGGACGGGATATCCAAAAACATCGGACCGGATGGCCCACTTCGCCGCTGCCTGACGCACGCAAATTCTCCACTCACGAGAACGGTATGTCCAAAAACTTCGGACCGGATGGTCCCTTTCGTTGCTGCCGGACGCACACAAATACTCCACTCATGAGGACGGGATGTCCAAAAACTTCGGACCGGATGGTCCCTTTCGTTGCTGCCGGACGCACACAAATACTCCACTCACGAGGACGGGATGTCCAAAAACTTCGGACCGGATGGCCCTGTTCGTTGCTGCCGGACGCACGCAAATAACAGGACACGAATAACACTCACGAGGACGGGATGTCCAAAAACTTCGGACCGGATGGCCTTCTTCGTTGCTGCAGGACGCACGCAAATATTCCACTCACGAGGACGGGATGTCCACAGAGTTTCTTCACAAATCAGGACGGGATGTCCAAAACTTTAATTTTGTGGGAATCGATCCCAGTGCATGCCACCATTAATAGGTATAGCTGTATATAAAAAAAAAAAAAAAAAAAACGTCGTGATAAAAAAAAATAATAATAATAACCTTTTTTAAAGAATTAAAGAAAAATTTATTTACATACTGGTAGCGATATCACAGTTACAACTACATCTCATAATACGCGAAAACACAACGGCAGAAACATGCCGCTCTAACACCGCACCGTGTGCACACTTCAAAGAAGCATCCAATCGACTACTCACTAGAGATGGACGATCCGCTCAGGAGCTGACTCTAAGAGTTAGCTCTCTTGACGGAGTGAGCGAGCGTTGATTCGTTAAAAAAGAGCTGTAGCTCTTTTTTATATCTCCTAATATTTGTAAGCTCTCCTAAATATTTGTAACTCTTTTCGACAGCTGGCTCTTTTGAAGAATCATTTCCGCATTCGATCTTTTGCGCTCACTGATTCTTTTGGGAGTTCATTCTTTTGGGAGTTAACTCTTTTCGAGATCTGGCGGCTCTTTTCGAGAATTGGCTCATTTCGATAACTATCGCTCTCGAAGAGTCAATTCCGCATACGCTATTTTGCGCTCCCTGGCTTTTTGTTACTTTTTTGAAGTTTAAAATTTTTAAATATCTATGTATTATCAAATCATAAATGTTATTATTATTTTTTTTAAATTCCCTTTTAGGTTGAAAGGGCGTTTTAACGGCTTAAGTCATACCACGCCTTTTAGCACTAATTAAAACTAGTTTTAAGATTGTTATTGAAACATATTCTAACAATTATTATATTATTTAATTAACATTAATCTAATAATAATAATAATAAAACCTCGATATATCGGGTGTGATATCTCTCTATATTAAAAAAATGTTACCGCCGCCGCCGCCGCCGCCGCCGCAGAATTGAAAACTGTGCTGTTTAGCTCGATTCTTAGACGGTTTCCCGAGAAAGTACTGATCGGAAAAAAACAAAATTGACATGGTTTGTTCTTCATCGTATTCCCTGGACAATTATTAAGATTTTTTTCCGATGCGGCTATTAGTTTAGGGTTTATTAAGTGTTAAAATTGAAGAAGCGAAATTTCTTCCGCGAGTGAGCAAAACACATACAAATTTTCAGTCTTCAGCCGTGAGTTTTTTTTAAAGAGTACCTCTCAACGTAAATTTTTGCAGCTCGTCGAGTTTTTTTTTAAATTTCAATTTGGTTCTTGATAATATTTTTTTGAAATTCGGGAAAAATCAGGACATTTTTGTTACTTTTTTTTAAAACTGCCGTATCTATATTTTATTACTATTATTTTTTGATTTTTAAAATATAGCAGTATACCTCAGAATGTACTCTTTCTTACGGTACTATTATTTTTGATATCGGTTTATAATTAAATTGGATGCGATCAAAAGTTGGTCATACAAAATTCGGAATCTTTGGATATTTTCGCTACTTTTTGTTACTACCGTTAACTAAAACTATCATATCTATATCGTATTACTATTAGTTTTTTATTTTGAAAATAGCGCAGTATACCTCAGACTGTACTCTTTCTTACGGTACCATTATTTTTAAAATTGGTTCATAAATAAATTCGATGCAATCAAAAGTTGGTGACACAAATTTCGTATTTTTTATTTCGCGGAGCAAATTCGCGGAGCATTGTATTCGCGGAGGGTTGTATTTTTGACTATCGGGTTTGCCAGATATCAAATTTATCGTAGCAACAATTGCCATAAAAACGATTTCTTTTTATTTGGCGAGGAAAAAGGCTCGCTTTTTTCCCTCTGTTCTCAGACGTTTTACCGAGAAAGTACAAAGTACGCATCGTAAAGTTTGGAGATTAACAGGGTTTACTTAAAATTGTACAGGGAACAAGATGCAGAAGATTTTTTACTGATGTGGCTATTAGTTTAGGGTGCATTAAGTGTTAAAGCAAAAAAGAGTGAAATCACTTGCGTAAGAGGTATTCGTTTGCGAAGCAAACCAAACGGGATTGCGTAGCAACCCACGGGGGTCGGCGAGCGTAAGCGAGCAGGGGGAGAAGCCCTCGCTGTGACGTGATGGACCGTAAAGGGAAATCAGGATAATACAAATTATTCAGATAGTTTCACTCTGCGAAAGGAATGTTGGTTTGCGAAGCAAACCAAATGGGATTGCGTAGCAATCCCCGGGGGTTGGCGAGCGTAAGCGAGCAGGGGGCGGAGCCCTCTAGTCATTATAAAGTTACACAAAATTAAATTAAACGTATCTTGTTTTTATTGCATTGCCTTCACAAAGCAAGGCATTTTGAAAAAGTTTTGTTAAAAGACAGGGAAGGGATTTGGATTTCGAAAATCTTTGGGACAACGAATATTCGAGGGTATATTATACCTATATCTTAAAATAAATAGTTAAAAATCTTAAGTATTTAAATAAATTATTAATATTTTTATTACTTGAATTCAAAATATAATTTAAATTATCAGAAAGTCTCATTTGGTCCCTAAGTGGTTTTAGCCCAGGACATTCTAGAAGGAGGTGTTTTACGGAAAAAGGGTATCGTTAAACTTTAAAACTCACAACGCGGACAGAATTAAAGGTTCCCAAACAAAAATTTCCCATAAATATTTTGACTTTTACCAGAGCTTTTGAATTTCTTCTAAATTTTGTTCCCTTGCTATTGACGGCGGGCCGGAATCCATCCCCTAAGGGAAATATCCGAGGACAACACCTCGTAATTTTGAACCATGGTCAGATGACGAGACAACACCTGAGCTGGAACCCTCTCTCCAAACTTCCACACCAACCCAACGTGAGGACATTCGGCCACGACATATTTAAGGTGCACCAGCCGCCTCTGCACCAAATGATCACGAACTTCCATCCCCGGACCAGGATTCGAACCAGGAACCTATATCGATCTCTCTCTCTCTATGTATATATATATAGTACATTTTCTATACAAATGGATTCGATTCACACTATTTCCAAAAGAAAAACCTTCCTAAAATTATATTTGCAAAAAAAAATCTTTAAATTTAGATTTTGCCAGGTTTATGGTCTTTCAATGGCCAATTCCGGTGTTTTCCATACCTACTTCCTGTTTTCCCGCCTTCTTTTGACTTTTGGAAAGTCAAATAAGTACTTTATCCAATAAAATCGAAAACTTTTTTTGGAATTTTCGGTCAAAAAGGACATATTTTTAACGTGTTCGGATACCTTTATTGCTACTTCTGTAATTGCTACTTCTGTTGGCGAGCGTAAGCGAGCAGGGGGCGGAGCCCCCTAGTATTTAAAGAAAATCATATTGTTATGTATCAATCTAAACTGAAATTTCCGCAGATTTCAAAGCCGCTGAAATTTTTACTCCATATTTAAAGGTCTAGGACAGGGATGGGCAAACTACGGCCCGCGGGCCAACACCGGCCCGCGGATAGAATTTTAATTTGCCGGTCCGACGGAAATTAAAAGAAAATATGATTATATTCGTTAAACAATGCATGCTCCAAGTTTGTGATGTTTTATGTCCAGACAAGATAAATAATTTTGAGACTGTAAGCTTATCTCGAAAAACGGTGACTTCTAGAATCGAAGCCATCTATAAAAATTTGACATCACAATTACAGTCAAAGATTGGCCAGTTTAAATTTTGCTCCATAGCTATGGATGAAAGCACTGATATAAATGATACTGCTCAATTCGTATTATTTATAAGAGGTGTTGTTGAGAGCTTTGAAATTACCGAGGAACTGGCGTGCATGCGTTCTTTAAAGGGAACTACAACGGGATGTGCTATTTTTCGTGAATTTCAGGAAGGGCTTTTAACTTTGAAAGTGCCTATAACAAATGTATGTAATATTAAGACCGATGGAGCACCAAATATGACAGGAAAAAAAATCTGGATTTCTTGGACTCTTTAATCAAAACTATCCCTTGAACAATGTTGTTTTTCTACATTGTGTTATACATCAAGATGCTCTGTGTAAATCTGCATTGAATATGAAACCCGTGCTTGATGCAGTCGTGAAGCTTGTAAATACTATTCGATCTCGTGGGCTTACTCACAGGCAATTTCGAGATTTTCTTCAGTCCGTGCAATCTGAATACTCTGATGTACTGTATTACACGAAAGTAAGGTGGCTTAGTGCAGGATCTGTTTTCGAGCTAGTTTTGCAGCTGAAAGACGACATTGTGTCGTTCTTCCATGAAAAACAGTGTTTTGCGGAGTACAAAATGTTAGAAGATACAGAATGGCTTTCGGACTTTGCATTTTTCACATATCTTCTTTGTCATATGAGCAACTTGAATGTCAAGATGCAAGGGAAAATTCGATTTATCGACGATATCTGGGCCCATCTGAAAGCTTTTAAACTAAAACTTAATCTGTTTGGTGGGCAGCTAGCTAAGAACGACTTGTATGATTTCTCGAGGTTAAATTCAATACCCTCAGTAAATGAAGAGAAGCTTAAGAATTATGAAGATGGCTTGAAAAAACTGCATTTTGGAGTTCGAACGCAGATTTCAAGATTTCAGTACCATTCAAACAGAATTGGATATTTTTACCATGCCTTTCAACGTAAATTGTGAAGCAGTGAGGTCAGATTTGCAGCTTGAATTAATTGAGTTGCAATCTAACAATCATCTCAAGCAGTTGTTTCTAAATATGCCAAAGTCAGAGTTTTACAAATCTTTATGGAAATTAAGTTTCCCAAACTTAATATCTCACGCCCAGAAAATCAGTGCTATGTTTGCTTCATCTTATATATGTGAACAAGTGTTTTCAACTATGAAGCTTAGAAAGAATTATTTCAGAAGTAGACTGACAGATGAGCATTCAGCATCGTTCCTTAGAATCAGTACATCTCACTTCGAACCTCTATATCAGGAACTTTTAAAAATGAAATCGCAATTTCATTCATCTCATTAACATATTTAAATTGCAATACCTGTATATTGTTTTTAAAATTTTAGAAAAATTTATCTTGGCCCGCCAAACTTTTTTTTTTTCGATTTTTGGCCCTGTGAGATCGTAGTCTACAAGGGAGCCGACAGCCACATGTGTGGAAACAACTCATTGTCGGCCTCTGTTTCTTGTTCACCCCGATTTCCACCGGACAGCGGGGCTTTTTGAAGAACCGCCGGTTGTCGGTTTTTTTCGCACATGTGGGGATCTGAGACCCCTTGAGTGGGAGGTGAATTGGAAACAGAGGCGACGCGGAGAAAAAAAGGTTGTTGCCCCGAGAAGGAAAGGGGACTCGAGCTAAGGAAGCCACGGAGGAAGGTGGTGAAGGAGGTAGCTCGCTGCAAAATTACACGGGGACATCAAACCCCGTTGAAAATGAGACAAACTGTGATAGTTTGAAACTTACTGTTTGAACAGGAACAATCGGGCTGTTTGTCATCGATTGTAAAATTCATTGTACATAGTAGTTGATGTAAAATTTCTCTTGACATAATTAAATTGTATCAAACGAAAACCATTGAGTCTCACTCCATTGGTAGTAGTGTGGTGTACCAAAAACGCCACAGCTACTAATTGGTGGCAAGTGGTCGGATACAGAGTTTAAGTCAAATAAACTCGGAATCCAGTGATTGTCTAAAAGGGACATACTGCTCGACAGAAGGAGTGGACTTGTGCTCGGAATCCAGTGATTGTCCAAAAGGGACATACTGCTCGACAGAAGGAGTGGACGTGCCAAGAGGACCCTAAAGTTCTGAGGAACTAGCTCTGAGGAGCAGGAGGACGCCAGACTCTGGAAAGCCCAACGTCGGTGCCTTGCTGGGAAGTCGAAAAGCCCGGGACCAGTGGAAAGTTCTCCGGAAGGCCCTGCGCTCGTGACCGTGGAAGCTTAACGGACCAGTGGAGAATTCTCTAGAAAACCCTGCGCCTGTGCCCAGAAGGACGCCAGAGAAACCCGGTGCCTGCGTTTTCAAGTGTGTGGAGTTCAAGAAGAAGAGTCAGAAAAAGGGGTGAGTCCTACCTTATAGTAATTTCTGAGAGGCAATAGAAAATGGGATTTTGAGGAAAATTTTTAATGTTTTGTTGACAGAGTTTTGCTTTGAAGAAATTTTTTTTTTTTGGATTGTATGAGTGTAGTTAGTTTGATTACATGGTTTTAAGTAATGTAATTCATGTGTAAAGTTTTATCGTGTTTTGATTAGGAGTACTCAGTTTTGGAATCCTTTAAGTGATTTTTGTTATTTTGAATTTTTACCTTGTAGAGTAAAAAAAAAATTTAGTAGTGTTATGGCTAATTTCCTTAAAAAACAAAGGAAAAATATTCTAAGGCTTTTAGCAGCCGAATTCGAAGTAGTTGTAGAGGACGCGGTATTAGTAAAAGATATTATTAAGGCAATCGAGAGAGCGCCAGAATATGATGAGGAGACAGCAAAAGCGTTCTTGGAACGAATTTTAGAAGAACAGGCTGATAAAGATAATATAGCGGATAAAGAACGGGCTGATAGGATAGCTAGGGAGGAACGAGAGTTTGAATTGGAAAAGTTAAGACTAGGACATGCAATCGAAGTAGCTAGTGTTGAGTCAAACAGTACGCTGCCTAGAGAAACAATCACAAAAAAAATTAATTTGAAAGACTTGGTTCCTAAATTTGATCCTAAAAGTTTAGACATAGCACTGTTCTTTATGATATTTGAGCGACAAGCCCAAAAAGAAAGGGTTGAAGAAGATAGGTGGGTATCGCAGCTAATTCCGTTGTTGCCAGCCGATGTAGCGGAATTAATAGTGAAAGAACCCATCGAAAAAAATGATGATTAGGGTTACATAAAAAAAATGTTGATGAAGAGATTTAGACTGAGTTCGGTTGCTCTACGTTTAAAATTTGAAGAGCACTCTAGGAAATCAGGGTCGTTATGGTCTGATCTGGTTTATGAGCTCAGGGGTTATTTGGAAAGTTGGTTAGAATCAGTGGAGGTTGGAGATTTCGATGCGCTTAAAGAATTAATGCTCACAGAACAAATTAAGAAGAGGGTACCGGTTGAAGTTAAAGAACATTATTTAGACAACTGGGAAGATTTTAGGCAAGCTACGGAGTTAGCCGAAAAATTGGATAATTACGAAAGTGTAAGACGAACCTTCAAGAAAATTGAGGCCAAACCAGGGGAAAAGAGAGCATTTGGAGGGGGAAGACATTTTTCGGCAAATAATAAAGACAGGGGAGAAATCCAAACTAGAGAGGAAAAACCGGAAAAGAGAGAAATGTCTAGGAAAGATGTAAATAGGACTTTCGAAAGAAAAAAACAAATAATTTGTTTCCAGTGCAATCAACCCGGGCACATTAGACCTGATTGTCCAACTTTTAAAAAGAATTTTAGAGAGAGTGTAAATAATTTGGAAACGGGGAGTGACTTAAATGAGAGTTTTAATCCCTTTATGAGCAAATTGAATGTAAATGGAGTGGAAAAAGACTGTTTGCGAGATACGGGTAGTTGCATAGATGTGTGTGTGAAGAGTTGGGTAAACGTTGAAGATTTTACGGGTGAAGTCACGTGGGTGAGACAACCCTTGGATACCGAATGTAAATGCTTACCTTTATCTAGAGTTGTGTTGCAGGGAGACTTTGGTACTGTAACTACTAAAGTTGCAATTAAAGCGGACGAACTAGACCAAGGATTTTATTTGCTGGGAAATAAAACGGCTCAATTAATTGAGGAGGCTAGAAAAAACCCAGTCCCTTTAAATGCAGTTATAACGCGGAGTAAAGCCAAAACAGATTCGGCGGAAAACGTCTTCGACCCGTCGGAAGGGACCAGAAGAAAAACACGAAGGGAAAAAGATTCCTCCAAGGTAGTAGACGATAAGGGACAATTTATCGAGAAGGGTGAAAAAATTGTTTCCCCCATAGTAGAAAGCGGTGAAGGGATCGTGTTACCGGATAGGGAAATGTGCGAGACGGGGCTAGCTGGAATCTCCTCACAACAGTTTGAAACCGCTCAAAGGAACTGCGAATCGTTAAGAAAATACTGGGAGCGTATTAGTCACCCGGAGGAAGGAGAATTTGAAGAAAAAGCGGGAAAATTAGTTCGAAGATCCGTATCTAAGCGGGGTGGGGAAAAAATTCAACTGTGCGTTCCAGTTCCGTTTAGGGAAAGGATTATGGCTTTTTGTCATGATGAAATTTCGGGACATTTGGGTACAACGAAAACCAAAGACAGGGTGTTGCGCTATTACTTTTGGCCAAATTGTTATAAGGACATCGAGAGTTTCGTGAGAGCATGCGATTCTTGTCAAAAGGTAGGAAAAAGCGGGGATAAACGAAAGGCCCCATTAAAATTGGTACCTATAATATCGGAAGTTTTCTCTAAAATTAATATTGATGCGGTCGGTCCTCTTCCGCTTAGTAATAAGAACAACCGGTATTTAATTACGACGATCTGTCTGGCATCAAAATATCCAGATGCCATTCCGGTGGAAGATATTTCGTCAACGAGTGTGATAACGGCTTTGCTCACGGTTTTTTCACGAACGGGTTTCCCTGGGGAAGTTCAGAGTGATTTGGGGAGCTCTTTCACAAGTGTTTTGACCACGGAATTTTTTTCCAGATTTGGTATAAAAATTACACATAGCTCCGTGTGTCATCCTCAGAGTAACCCTGTGGAAAGGTTCCATTCTTCGGTAAAACGGGTTTTAAAGGTACTGTGTTTGGAAACTGGAGAAGACTGGGAGTACAATCTGCCGGCTGCCTTATTTGCTTTACGTACGGTGACTCACGAAAGCACCGGTTTTAGTCCCGCCGAGTTAGTTCACGGGAAAAATTTGAGAACCCCCCAAACACTTGTATATGAAAATTGGTTAGCACCAGAAGAGTCGGATCAAAATGTGGTGGATTACATTTTGGGATTGGTAAATAGGCTGAAAAGATGTCAGGAGTTGGCGGTACAGACGATGTCGGAAACTCAGGAAAAAAGGAAGGCCTGGTATGACAAAAACGCAGTGTCCAGGGTTTTTAAAGTAGGGGATAAAGTGTTGGTTTTGGCTACGTCTAAACCAAACAAAATGGCCGTAAATTGGATAGGACCTGGCACGGTGACGAGTCGGATTTCGGAAACCAACTACTTGATAGATATACCCGAAAAAAGGGAAAAGACAACCATTTATCATGTTAATCTAATGAAGCCATATCACAAGCGAGCTGATTACATAAATTTTATTATGGATGAAGGGCTAGAAGAGATTGAGCAAGAGGCCGAAATCCCGTACCCTTTACCTAATCCCACTCAATTTGACTTGCAAGAAATGATCCGGGGAAGTACTTTAGAAGAGAGGGCAAATACCGAGCAAGTCGATCGTTTTGCCAAAATGTTACAGGAGCACGAGAAGGTGTTTTCGTCGGATCCCGGTAACACATATCTAGTAAAAATGAATATTGAACTTATTAGTTCGGAGCCGGTTAGGGCGAAACCCTATCGAATGTCCCCTAGACAAATAGAAATTTTAAGGGTGGAGATTAAAAGGTTGTTGGAGCTTGGGGTGAAAGAAATTGGGCAATCAGACTATGCATCGCCCATGATATTAGTGGAAAGCCCAGGTAAAGATCCTAGACCCTGTGTGGACTATCGGCGATTGAATGCCATCACCAGGACTGAATTTTTTCCCTTGCCAAATATAGAGGAGGTGGTGGAAAAAGTGAGCGCTGCTCCTTTTATAACGATAATGGATCTGACAAAGGGGTATTTTCAGATACCCCTCACTGAGAAGGCACAGAAATACGCAGCTTTCGTAACTCCTTTTGGGGCATATCTCCCGAAGAAAATGATGTTTGGGCTAATAAATGCTCCATTTTATTTCTGCAAATTGATGGCCCAAGTTTTGGAAGGGTTAGAAAGTTTTGCGGCCCCATACATCGATGACATCGCGATTTTTTCCCCAACATGGGAAAAGCATGTACAGGATGTGGGAAGCGCGTTAAAACGGCTAGGAGAGGCAAAACTGACCGTGAAGCCTGCAAAATGTCGTTTTGCCCAGGATCACGTGAAGTTTTTAGGTCATGAGGTAGGGTCAGGAAAAAGGTCTCCTAGCGAAGCTAAAATTCAAGCTATTCGGGAATTTCCTACTCCTGCGACCAAAACCCAAATTAGAGCTTTTCTAGGGATTTGTGGCTATTACTCGCGATACGTCAAGGATTATAGTGTCATGGCGGTTCCTCTGACAAATGCCCTGAAAGGCAGGGAAAAGAGAGGAAAAGTGGTCTGGACCGAGGAATGTGAAAAAGCTTTCTCGGCTTTGAAATCAAGTTTGATGGGAAGCCCAGTACTATATGCTCCGGACTATAGTCAAGAATTTGTCATGCAGACTGATGCAAGTGCTAGTGGAGCAGGAATTGTCCTGTCTCAGAGACTGAATGGGGAAGAACACCCAGTATTGTATCTAAGCAAAAAGTTCTCTAAAGCAGAGAAAAATTACAGTACTATAGAGTTATTAGTTCGGAGCCGGTTAGGGCGAAACCCTATCGAATGTCCCCTAGACAAATAGAAATTTTAAGGGTGGAGATTAAAAGGTTGTTGGAGCTTGGGGTGAAAGAAATTGGGCAATCAGACTATGCATCGCCCATGATATTAGTGGAAAGCCCAGGTAAAGATCCTAGACCCTGTGTGGACTATCGGCGATTGAATGCCATCACCAGGACTGAATTTTTTCCCTTGCCAAATATAGAGGAGGTGGTGGAAAAAGTGAGCGCTGCTCCTTTTATAACGATAATGGATCTGACAAAGGGGTATTTTCAGATACCCCTCACTGAGAAGGCACAGAAATACGCAGCTTTCGTAACTCCTTTTGGGGCATATCTCCCGAAGAAAATGATGTTTGGGCTAATAAATGCTCCATTTTATTTCTGCAAATTGATGGCCCAAGTTTTGGAAGGGTTAGAAAGTTTTGCGGCCCCATACATCGATGACATCGCGATTTTTTCCCCAACATGGGAAAAGCATGTACAGGATGTGGGAAGCGCGTTAAAACGGCTAGGAGAGGCAAAACTGACCGTGAAGCCTGCAAAATGTCGTTTTGCCCAGGATCACGTGAAGTTTTTAGGTCATGAGGTAGGGTCAGGAAAAAGGTCTCCTAGCGAAGCTAAAATTCAAGCTATTCGGGAATTTCCTACTCCTGCGACCAAAACCCAAATTAGAGCTTTTCTAGGGATTTGTGGCTATTACTCGCGATACGTCAAGGATTATAGTGTCATGGCGGTTCCTCTGACAAATGCCCTGAAAGGCAGGGAAAAGAGAGGAAAAGTGGTCTGGACCGAGGAATGTGAAAAAGCTTTCTCGGCTTTGAAATCAAGTTTGATGGGAAGCCCAGTACTATATGCTCCGGACTATAGTCAAGAATTTGTCATGCAGACTGATGCAAGTGCTAGTGGAGCAGGAATTGTCCTGTCTCAGAGACTGAATGGGGAAGAACACCCAGTATTGTATCTAAGCAAAAAGTTCTCTAAAGCAGAGAAAAATTACAGTACTATAGAGCGGGAACTAGCGGCTATTGTATATGGTTTGAAGAAACTGAGACACTACTTAGATGGGCAAAAATTCGTGATTGAGACAGATCATAACCCCCTGACGTTCCTAAAGAGAATGGTCGGTACAAACGCACGTCTCACTAGATGGGCGTTATGTCTTCAGCAATTTCAATTTACAATTGTACATCGTGCTGGTAAGCGAAACGGAAATGCGGATGGGTTAAGTAGACAGGATGAGTAACCCAAGGCTAAATTTTGATGTATATAAGCAACCTTAGTTTTGCTATATTTGTCTTTGTTATTTCAGTGTAAGATTTTTTTTTTTTTTTAATATTAGCAAATTAGAGTAAGATTAGTTATTTTTGTTTTGTGTGTTTTTTTGTAAACTTATGTTATTTTTCTTTACTTGAATGGTTTGCAAAACTGAGCCTATGGTTTCGGATTGTCTTTAAACTGATTTTTTGTCTTGTTTTAATGATATTGGTTAATTCTGGTTGTGGTGAGATTAAGAGGGAAGATTGTGCCTCTCAGATCTCACTTTAGGATGGCTCATTTCGCCCCTAGAATCAAATTTTTCCTTGACCCCGAAATTTGATTTTTATGGGGGGAGGTGTTGTGAGATCGTAGTCTACAAGGGAGCCGACAGCCACATGTGTGGAAACAACTCATTGTCGGCCTCTGTTTCTTGTTCACCCCGATTTCCACCGGACAGCGGGGCTTTTTGAAGAACCGCCGGTTGTCGGTTTTTTTCGCACATGTGGGGGATCTGAGACCCCTTGAGTGGGAGGTGAATTGGAAACAGAGGCGACGCGGAGAAAAAAAGGTTGTTGCCCCGAGAAGGAAAGGGGACTCGAGCTAAGGAAGCCACGGAGGAAGGTGGTGAAGGAGGTAGCTCGCTGCAAAATTACACGGGGACATCAAACCCCGTTGAAAATGAGACAAACTGTGATAGTTTGAAACTTACTGTTTGAACAGGAACAATCGGGCTGTTTGTCATCGATTGTAAAATTCATTGTACATAGTAGTTGATGTAAAATTTCTCTTGACATAATTAAATTGTATCAAACGAAAACCATTGAGTCTCACTCCATTGGTAGTAGTGTGGTGTACCAAAAACGCCACAGCCCGCGACCGAAAAAGTTTGCCTATCCCTGTCCTAGACCGTTAAAGATGGAGTAAAAATTTCAACGGATTTGAAATCTGCGGAAAATTTCAGTATAGACTGATACCTAAAAATATGATTTTCTTTACATAAATAATTTTTTAATTGAATATATCTTCAAGGGATTTGAAATGTGCGGGAAATTTTACACCAGATTAATACCTTACATCACGGTGGTCAAACCAACACCACGGGCACCT
This sequence comes from Metellina segmentata, assembly GCA_947359465.1. Lineage (NCBI taxonomy): Eukaryota > Metazoa > Arthropoda > Arachnida > Araneae > Tetragnathidae > Metellina > Metellina segmentata. Next base: position 21,495,395 of record OX375881.1, on the reverse strand, counting down.
GCTAGCCATGCATTGGCTAGTCTCTGATAATATAAAAGGAGACATGGCTTTATCCTTAGTACTTGTAGTGGGTTTTCAGAACGTCCTTTCTAGGTAGCCGGGTTGGAAGAGTGAAGTTTCGGTTTACTAAGAAAGCTTAGCCGTGATGTAGCTGTGGGTGACGCCACTAAAAAGTTGTTTATACAAACAGATGGAGTTGGTTTCTTAGAGAGCGTTGTTTGTGAGCGTAACGAAAATGAGCGGAGCCGCCATTACCATGACTCGTCATAGCGGTCTCAAACAGTTGGGCAACATTTGATTTCCTGCGCCAAATGATTCGAGCGGAGAGTTGCAAAACAAATATTTTTGATTGCCATTAATTAGTTCGTTTTTGGAAAATCGGGATCGTTAAACACAGAATGAAAATTTCAACGGATTTGAAATTTGAGGAAAATTTGACCCTAGAACGATACCTTAAATGTTATTTTCTTCAAATAAATAATTAATTATTTAATAAATAATTAAATAATCAAATGGTAAATAGTTGAATGATAAAACTGTTTTTTGGTACCGATCTGGCGTAGAATTTTACGCTAAATTGAAATCTTCAACGATCCCGAAGTTAGGAACTTTAGACCATAGAATAAAAAAGCCACTTTGTTTTGTTATTCGAATTAAATAAACCACGACAGCCGTCAGTGTTGCCCATTCTCCACCGTATTCTGTCCGTCCAAGTTGATATCTCTGTATACTGTTTAGACGGCCGCGTTGTTATAGTTCGAAAACTTCCCTGATTTTTTAGAAACTTCGAAAATTTCATTGATTTTTTTATACAATTCGAAAATTTCCTTGATTTTTTCGAAAAATTCAAAAATTTCCCTGATTTTTTAAGAAAATTGGAAAATATCTCTGATTTTTTAAGAAAATTTGAAAATTTCCCTGATTTTTTAGAAGCTTCGAAAATTTACCTGATTTTTTTGAGAAAATTGGAAAATTTTCCTTATTTTTTGAGATTTTGAAAATTTTCCTGATTTTATGAGAAAATTCGAAAATTTTCGAAATCTCAAAAAATTAGGAAAATTTTCCAATTTTCTCAAAAAAATTAGGAAAATTTTCCAATTTTCTCAAAAAAATCAGGAAAATATTTTAATTTTCTCAAAAAATCAAATTTTTTAAAAAATCAGGGAAATTTTTGAAGCTTCTCAAAAACTCAATTAAGTTTTCGAAGCTCCTCAAAAAATCAGGAAAATTTTCAAAATCTCCAAAAATCAGGGAAATTTTCGAAGCTTCTGAAAAAATCAGGGAAATTTTCCAATTTTCTCAAAAAATCAGGGAATTTTTCGAAGCTCCTCAAAAAATCAAGGAAGTTTACCAATTTTCTCAAAAAATCAGGGAAATTTTCGAAGTTTCTAAAAAATCAGGGAAATTTTCAAATTTTCTTAACAAATCAGTGAAATTTTCCAATTTTCCTAAAAAATCAAGGAAATTTTTATATTTTTCGAAAAAATCAAAGAAATTTTCGAATTGTATAAAAAAATCAATGAAATTTTCGAAGTTTCTAAAAAATCAGGTAAATTTTCGAAGCTGCTCAAAAAATCAGGGAAATTTTCGAAACAAATACAAATACAAATACAAATATTGACGACCAGCTAAAAGCTTAAGCCCAACAAGGCTGGTCCTTTGTTTATGAATTCACCAATTCCCACTGACTATCCAATTGTGTCTTAAATTCGTACACTCCTTTTGAATGAACTATATTTTCTGGCAACGCGTTCCAACTGTCTATTACCCTATTAAAATAGTAGTTTTTCCTTAAATCCCGATTAAATTGTGTCTTATTCAATTTATACACATGGCCCCTTGTTCTGTTATCGCTATTGAAATTTAAGCCCTCTGTGTCCCCTTGTTTTACAAACTTGAAAAGCTGAATCAAATCCCCCCTCCTTCTTCTTTCCAGTGTATACATGTTTAGCTTACTTAAACGTTCATTATAGTCGAAATTTGCTAGCCACTTTATTATTTTTGTAGCTCTGTGCTGAACCCTTTCAATTGATTCTATGTCCTTTCTCATATATGGAGCCCAGAATTGTACAGCAAATTTCCCTGATTTTTTGGAAAAATTCAAAAATTTCCCTGATTTATTAAGAAAATTGGAAAATTTCCCTGATTTTTTGAGAAAATTCGAAAATTTCTCTGATTTTTTGAGGTGTTTCGAAATATTCCCTGATTTTTTTAGAAACTTCGAATATTTCCCTGATTTTTTGAGGAGCTTCGAAAATTTTCATGATATTTTAAGGTGCTTCGAAAATTTCCCTGATTTTTTTTGAGAAAATTGGAAAATTTCCCTGGTTTTTGGAGGTTTCGAAAAATTTTCGATTTTAGGAAAAGTTTCGAAAATTTCCCTGATTTTTTCAGAAAATTTCCCTGATTTTTTGATAAAATTGTAAAATTTCCCTGAATTTTTGAGGTTTTGAAAATTTTCCTGATTTTTTGAGGAGCTTCGAAAATTTCCCTGACTTTTTTTTTTTTGAGAAGCTTCAAAAATTTCCTTGATTTTTTGAGAAAATTCGAAAATTTCTCTCATTTTAGAGGTTTTGAAAATTTCCCTGATTTTTTGTGCAGCTTCGAAAATTTCCATGATTTTTTAGAAACTTCGAAAATTTCATTGATTTTTTTTATATAATTCGAAAATTTCCCTGACTTTTTGGAAAAATTCAAAAATGTCCCTGACTTTTTAAGAAAATTGGAAAATTTCCCTGATTTTTTAAGAAAATTGGAAAATTTCCCTGATTTTTTAAGAAAATTGGAAAATTTTCCTTATTTTTTAAAAGCTTCGAAAATTTTCCTGATTTTTTGAGAAAATTCGAAAATTTCTCTGACTTTTTGAGGTGCTTCGAAAATTTCCCTGATTTTTTAGAAACTTCGAATATTTCCCTGATTTTTTGGAAAAATTCAAAAATTTCCCTGATTTTTTGAGGAGCTTCGAAAATTTCCAGATTTTTTAAGGAGCTTCGAAAATTTCCCTGATTTTTTTGAGAAAATTGGAAAATTTCCCTGGTTTTTGGAGGTTTCGAAAAATTTTCGATTTTAGGAAAAGTTTCGAAAATTTCCCTGATTTTTTCAGAAAATTTCCCTGATTTTTTGATAAAATAGTAAAATTTCCCTGATTTTTTGGAAAAATTCAAAAATTTCCCTGATTTTTTTTTTAAATTGGAAAATTTCCCTGATTTTTAAAGAAAATTGGAAATGTTCCCTGATTTTTTAGAAGCTTCGAAAATTTCCCTGATTTTTTGAGAAAATTCGAAAATTTCTCTGAATTTTTGAGGTGCTTCGAAAATTTCCCTGATTTTTTAGAAACTTCGAATATTTCCCTAATTTTTTGGAAAAATTCAAAAATTTCCATAATTTTTTGAGGAGCTTCGAAAATTTCCCTGATTTTTTTGAGAAAATTGGAAAATTTCCCTGGTTTTTGGAGGTTTCGAAAAATTTTTGATTTTAGCAAAAGTTTCGAAAATTTCCCTGATTTTTTGATAAAATTGTAAAATTTCCCTGATTTTTTGGAAAAATTCTAAAATTTCCCTGAATTTTAGAGGTTTTGAAAATTTCCAAGATTTTTTAAGGAGCTTCGAAAATTTCCCTGATTTTCAATTCATCAAAATAAAAGCGACCCGTTGCTATTATATCAGAACTTGCGATTTTAGTGTAATTTGATTCCACAGTTCAGTGGGCTTAATTTACAGTTTAGATTGCCTAAATGTTCTCAAGGGGAATAGATTGTTTGGTTTTGACTTTTATGACGCAAAGGCCATATTTGACCATTCTACGCCAGGCATACGAAATGTAATATCAACTAAGAGACATATACACAATGTTAGTTTTATTCACACAGAAGACAAAAATATACGCCGCTCGTAATCGCATATCTCTCACGCAACAACGGCAATGTAGTAAACTTGAATCTAGCATACATTCCTAAATAATGTGACAAGATGATTATGCATTTATTTACTACTAGCTGAACAACCCGTCGTTGCTCGGGTTTCAAATATGACCGCGACAACTAAAATATTACCGCGACATTTCCCTCTGTTAATTCAAAAACATAAACCCTGTGGAACATGTTTCCTTAGGCATGCCCATTTGTATTGCAGAAAAACAAACTTTAGATTTAAAATTGAGGGGTACTTATAAGACTACCTGTGTGACAATTGTCATGCTACAGATTGGCTTAAAGACAGGAAAGAAGTAGGTTTCCGCAGTGTTCTAAAGTATAAGTGTACCAAATTTTGTGTAGATTGGTCAAACGGTGTAGATTTGTATTGAGAATATACACACATGCACACTTTTCTGTTTAATAGAAGATAGATGGGAGATATGAGTGAGTACAAACCTTCAGGGGATTTAATTTTACAGCGCGCTCAACCGTTACCAGCGTATTTGTAAACATCGTTGTATCTTGATACATATATTATACACGCGCACATTACGATAGTGTGAATCTATTTTTTAATCATGAAAACTACAACCACGATATGTAATCGAAATAAGAATTAACATATGCGCTCTGATTTACAATAGTGTTCAAGATATTACTAGACATGTACTCTTTGGTCAATATTCTTCAGTAAATGTTAATTTTATAAGTTAGTCCTGGGTAACCATTTGCATCCTCAACTCACGCTTTCGACACCGGGGAGGAAAATACCTGACAAGAATCCACGGTTTCTAGCACAGTGCACGTGTACCCACTGAACCACGACGAATCCGAAGGAAATAGGTTTAAAGCAAAACCAATAATATGTACGGTTTCGAGCTTGGAAAATAGAGAGAATAATATAAAAAGTGTTAATCCACACTTGAGTATCAAAAATACATTTGATTGGACGCTTTCAACCTTGCTTTATATTGAAAAAAAAAGCTATATTTATATAGTAAAATTATTATATAATACGTATGCATGAGTAAATCTATAACTAGAGGTATAATTCATGTATAGAATAATGGATTGCTGGAATGGGTTTTATTCAATTGAACTATATTTGACTAAGCTGAGCATAACACTTTCAAGAAAATGCACATACACACTAAGGCCCGGTGCGCACATCCGGTTTTTAATGTGCGGCGCCGCAACTCAACTATGCACACAGAACCGTGAAGTAACGAAAGTACTCATTTCGCGCCATTTGCGATGGATGTCTTCGATGAAAACGTGTTTATTTCTCTTATTGGTGTACAGAAAATACATTTTGAAACGAAATAGACGTTACTGGATGCATCCATTTGTTGACCTCAGACTTTCACAAGGTAGATTTTACTCATCTTTGGCGGATTTAAGTGAAAATCCAGATTTTTTAATTACATTCGAATGAGAGTTCGATCATTTGACGAGCTAGCGAGAAAGATTACTAACAAGATTAAGGTAGGTGTTTCAAATATCGCCTACCCTAACTATTTCTCTGTCTCCTGGGTTGGGAAATCAAGCTGGAAACTAAATGAATATCACTAGGAACTATTCACCTTTCGTTTCCAGAGATCATATCCCAATCCCAGCACCTAACCTAAGCACCTCGACCACCCCATTTTGCTAAATAATATTGTTAACAATTTAATTCCAATCTATAGGATGTTTCAAAACTTCATGCACACATTTTTAGGGAATGAAGGTAACACAAAATTAAACCTTTTTCACGTAGGGATATTTACAAGTGCCATAGGGCTGCTGATCAGTTTGCACAGTAATCCACGCACCGAAGTTGCCAGGTATGTATTACATTATATTAGTTAATTGGGGTTTCATGGCGTACATTTGACTATGCTACGCTAGTCACCACAATACGTACAATTTCAATGTGCCCTACAACTCAAAGATTGCTATGGCAGATTGGGAACACACAGTGGGCTACGACAACCCCGCATTACTTTAGGGTCAGATGGCGAGGTGACACCTGAGCTTCTCTCCCTTCCTCTCTCAATTTCCATACCATGTTAATGTGAGTACATTTTAGGCCACGACAAACTGAAGGTACACCAGCCCCTTCTTACACGATTGCCTTTGATTGGGTTCGAACTCTCAACCCTCCAGTTGCTAATCCGTGGCCCAGCATTACTTAGGTTGGTAGGAATTTACTTAACATCTCATTGAAGCAACACAGCTGGCTACTGGCGACGGCAACCCCGAAGGGAAAGATACGAGGACGGTACCACGTAATTTTGAATCTATGTCAGACGACGATCATTTATTTAGGATGTTCTAACTTTGAACAATTACTGTAAAATTATGTGATTTTGTGTAGCTTATTAAAGAGTACGCGGGAAGTTTTGAAACACCATATACCTATATGTGCTGTGAAAGAATTTTTTATATATCACCGGAGTTACATGATTATTCATTTTCAGTATGATCGGAAAAAGTGTGGTATTCCTCTTATAGTGGAGATTTCGAACTCAACTTTAACTTATTTGTTCTAACCACCTTCTTTTGTTCTAACGTGGTTGGAATTTCGATTCAACATACTCAAAGGACAGAGACGAGAGATGGTTTGGGGTTATAGAATGTTTTTATTTGATCTTTAATACATTCGATTGTCATTAGCACGAGGCATCCCCAAAAATAAAGCAGCTTGGACGAGTTGAGCGCACAGGCATCTGGCCTTCGGAATAACTACCAACAGCTCCCCTCGCGCCCGTAGGAATTTTGACATATTTACAGAAAGGAGGGATGGACGGACGCAAGGGGGCAGCAGTAGAGCTCTTCAGGTCCTGGACGCCTGACGACACTCCCCAGATGGAAATTGTCCAGCTCTTGGCTTATCTGGAAGAGAACACAAATGTACATAAGTTACACCATTTAGGCTGAAACGTTTTTTTAATTGTTCGTAGAGGTACTCGATCCTTGAAAGTACTTAACGAAATTATCAATCCTAAAATACCAAAATTATGTTAAGCCTAAAATTCCACCCTGGCTTTTTTCTTACAATGTTTGCCCGGAAACTAAATCTTTGATTCGTAGATATTTGTAGTCTTTTCTTCTTTAACATTACACATGGTGCATATTGATGTTAAAATTTCATTTCTTTGAACTTGCTTTGTGATACACAATAATATTAAGTTTTATATTTTTCTATTTAATTTTTATTTTCTAGATTTTGTCACTTTTTCATCCTTTGAAAAGGAGAGAGAGAGAGAGAGAGAAAAAAAAAGAGAGATTGTTAACAAAACAAGGTTCCATAAAATTCAGTTTAAGCTCTTGATTTTGGTAGATTAAATTTGGCGCTATGACCATATTTGGCCAAGCTGTGTTTAAAAAAAATATCGCCAAGCTATGAAAACAGAAAGAAAGCCTTTGACATAGAATACGTTCAGGAAGGAATGGAACATGAGAGAATCTTCTATCTTTGCTTTACAGACTCAACAATACAACGTCAGCTAAGAGCAGAAACTCATTAACTGATCCAAATCGTTTTGTACTGAGCATCACTTTAAAGAATAACTTTTGATTTTCAGCACAAAGTATAATAAATATAAACATTTTCAATAGTGTTATCTAACACTATTGAAACGCTTTACAAGATGATTATGTATTTTTCATCGTCAGGAAAACGGGCATTTAGTTTCTCCGTGGAAAAGTCAGCTCATGAGTTTTTGCCCAGAGTTGACGAAAAACGAAATTAAAACCTTGCTTACTTCTTCAGTCGGACTTCGCTTTGTCCTTCACAACTTCACATGATTCATATCATACTATTAGAATATGAAGTGTTGTTGTTGGAGGTCAGTAATATTCAAAGTAGACTCTAATGCGGAATCCACGTTGAAATGTTTCCTTGTTTAATTTAATATGGATGTGGGTGTTTACTTTGGTCTATTGCAGATATGTCACCAAAATATGACATTTATGTGTCGGGCTCCAGATCAAAGCTCCATCTGAAAAGCAATATGCATAAAATGAAGCCAAATAAGATAATCACCGTGTATTACTTCGAAGTTAGCATATAAATGTCACTTTTAATATGCCAGAAGTTACATCCAAGCATTTAGTTAAATAATTCAGCTCAAGCTGTAGTTAAATATTTATACATGTAAAATGTTTATTCATGGAGCTCAGTGCAGTGTAACCACTTCAATTCATCACTTTTTTGCCATTCGCTTATGTTCCTGTTACCGCGGTTTTTAATAATTTTTGAGATATACCTTTCGTATCATTTTCACTCACCTAATGCCAATTAAGTGCAAAGTGGAAACTGTATCCTTACTGTTCCATAAGTTTTGCTCACAGGTGTAATTTCATTATTCACCATAATAAAAGGTAGGGGAAGGTAGGACAAAACCGGGTAGCCGGACAAAACCAGGTAGCCGGACAAAACCAGGACCCGGCAGTTTTGGCTCGATTAGAACTGCCATCTGTGGAATAACGCATGAAACTAGTTGCAGACAGCCGCCATGTTATTTGGTAATGGTAATTTTAGTGAACGTCGTACTACAGAAACACAACGGGCTATTGACGACGGTCCGGTATCAGTCACTTAAGGGCAAGAACCGAGGACAACACCTCGTAACTTTGAACCACGGTCAGATGATGCAGCAACATCTGAGCTGGCACCCCACCCTCGAAACTTCAACACCAACCCAACGTTATTACTTTCGGTCACGACAGATTTAAGGTGCACCAGCCGCCTCTACACCATACGCTTACAAACATCCATGCCCGAACCCGGATTCGAACCAGGAACCTTCCGATCTGGAGGCTAACACCTTAACCACTATACCGGTTGGTCGGCTCATGTTATTTGGAGTTGAATGAAATGCAGTGTAGATTATGTGCTTGTTGACGCCGATGCTTTGAAAATGACGTAGATGTTGACGCTGTAGTTTCTAATTGCTTGAAGATTTATCTTAGGTAAGTACAACACCTTATAACACCTCTTTCAGCTATTATCTTAAAAGATTAAAAAACGTTTTGCTTCATGTTTGAAATATGCTAAGCCTTCTTTTCTGATTAATGGCGTTGTCAAATGATACAGGGACTTTGACAGTCGGACAGGACCGGGTAGTACCCGGTTTTGAACTACTATTTTTTTTACTGTGTGAAATGGAAATGGTTTGTTGAATTTCTAAGCATACCTGCTTAAAAAACAAGAATCATTTTATAATTGGTTTAAAAATGCATCTTTATTACTTTTTAGAAGGGACTGTATAAATATAGGCTACTTTTTTAGTACCCTACTTTTTTTTGTACAAATATAAAATTAATTATTCTTAACAGTTAACAAAATTATTATTTAAAAAAAAAATCGTGTTTGGCAGTTTATTCCTAAAAATGTTTTTGTTTTCAAAGAAGGGCAGGCTAGAATTAATAAATTGGAACTTTAACAAATTTATGATCTTGTTAGAATAAAAATTGTACGCATTAAAAATTAATTTAATAATAATGACCCGGTTTTGTTCAACTCTCCCTTAATTATTATCAATCGTTAGTCTCTATATATTTTGATTTTACTTGAAAAACCTTCTGATGTGCACTCACTTCAAACGATTTGCCCTCAAGCATCTTATCTTTTCCACTGTGTAGGAAATGGATGATAAGTAATCCTGAATCTCCGGCAAGTCGCCAATACGCCCTGAAAAAAGAAGTTTAAATAAGTCCGTGTTCCTGAGGTTCCAATCATAGACGTCAACTATAGTATATAATCAATATTAGTATAGAATAAAACATGACTCTCTCTAAAATTTGATATTCAACGGTGCTTCAAACTGTGAGACCAGCATATCGACTAGTAATCATGTGACTGCTCTACGAAAACTGGACTTGATTATATATATATGCTACTGCTGAAGCTGGAAAGTCGTAAATGTGCACATTACATAGCTAATTTGCAGATTAACTTATTTGCACCGTTAATGTGCGGAATAAAGAGTATTCCGCATTTAACCTAGGTAATGTCCATATTAACGGCTTCCGTATCGTTAAAGTTCAAAAGTTTAGTTTGTGTCTCTCATTTCCTTTCAATACAAATTCCCTCTCTCTTTCCACTTTGAGTTTGGTTTCGCCTGTTTCTCTCATTTCCTACGGCAATAAAACCATCTCTTGGAACTGGGCAGGGTTTTAAAAAAAGCAGATCTAAATGTACCACAAATAGGTGTGCTTGTCGCAAAAACTAATTGCTATGTAATTCAAAGTGTCACCAATCTTTAGATTGCACTAATAAGTAAGCATAATTTTATCATATGTTTAGTAAATTCATTTTTTTCAACTGTAATAATGTTTTAACAGTTTGATTCCTTCTATTATAGTTTTTTAATTGATTTATGGTTGATTCTATCAACTAATTAGTTGATTGTTTGATTGTATAAACCTGATTCTTTAGATATCGAAAGACAAATAAATGATACTAGGGTGCCCGCCCCCTGCTCGCTAAAGCTCGCCAACCCCCGGACGATTGCTTTGCAATCCTCATTGGTTCGCTGAGCGAACCTATGCTCGCTTCGCTCGCATCAATGAAGACATGTGTCCTAGCAGAAAAGGTTGTTTTCAAAATATGATACTCCAAAAAAATATTTTTCAAACCTAAATTTGCTGTATTACAGAAAATATAAACAGTACCCTGGAATCAGAATTCAAATGAAAACTTTGAGCAAATTTTGAGTCGAAATGTGAGCGCTGCTTTGGAAATTGAATACCCAGTATGTTGTTTGTGTATATTTCCAGCACTCTCGAGTAACTCACACTCTTTTTCATTGAGTTTGTTGCCGAAAGTTGTAGTGCAAGCGTCTTGTTGAACTATAATTGTTGGCCCTGAAAAGGACCGTTTTTTAAATGACCCTGAAACGATCCTCCGCTTTCTTTAATTTTCTATTATAAACTGCAACAGCTCGACTAAAAGTCTTTTTTTTTTTCAATAAAATTTCATCCGATAACGCTATAAATTCAATTCGTGGTAAACAAACAATCGCACAATGTTGCCAAAACGCGGTAACAAATAACGTCTTTTTTGCGTGCCACGTAAGAGAAATATATATATAGATTATGTTAATTTAAGCTAACATAAACGTTGCTGTTCCAGCAAAGATCTTATTTTCACTTTAACGAGTGCCTAGTAGGTAATGTGCAAATTATCCAGGTAGTTTGAGAAGTGAAACTATTTTTGGCACTTAAAACCTAGATAATCTGTAGAATAACAGATTAGAGCTTTTTAGCAGTAACACACACACACATATATTTATGCCTCAATGTCAGTTGTAGAAGACTATTTTCCGTTTGGAAAGAATTTATGACTTGAAATTTACCATATCTTGATCTTTGGAGGTACGTGACGTGGTGTCCAGTGAATTCGACGCCTATATCATCTTTCATTCCAGATAAGAGTACATCTGCAGGAAAGAAAAATGCGTTGGGTTATAAAGTTGTTTCTACGAATAATAGAAAACCCGTTTTCACAGGAGTAAAGTATTTTTCAACTGAACTTTGACTTAACGCAGTACATAATATAATATCAAAAAAAATTTTTTACACCAAAACATTCTTTAGTGATGGAAAATATAGGTCTGTAATAGTATCTTTTGAAACGATTCTATTGTATCCTTCTGGATTAGAATTATTTGGATGTTTCACATATACCGAAAGCGGTAACCCTCTTACTAGAGTGCCTGGGCTATTTATTACATGGGGATATTTCAATTAACGTCGCATTGGAACAACACGATGTGCTATTTGCGACGGTCCGGTATCAACTGGACATGATGACATCCACATGAGTTGCCTCCCGAAAAGTACGTAGCAGTATAATATTTTCAAGGAATTCCACTCAAAGGAAAGGACTAATTGAATAGTTCCACCTGATTGTATAACCATGAAAGGACCAATTGAATCGCTTTAAAGGATTCCATAACACGGAAAGGACCAATTGAATCCTTGATACCTTCGACCAATCATTATAGTTATTTATTCATCAAGTGTATTGTGGGGTAAAACCAATACTACTAGTGTATTTAGCGACGTTCAGTATGTGGACAACAAAATCCTATACGCACCTACGTCTGGAATACACCGAACCTCGTGTGCACTATAGGGCTTCCACATCTTCTTTACAATCTTCTTTTCATTGCAAAAGATCCGGTGGAGTTTTGTAAAGTATTTTGTATTTTTCACAGGCACTCTTTCTGGAATAAAAAAAGCATGTCAATTATATGCATATATATATATCATACAAAGCATAAGCATACCTTTGGTACTTTGTCCAAATCACGAAACCTCAATTGGGCGTGTTTACCTGATTTTGTAAATTAAAAAACAAATGGAACGGACCTATAAGAGCTTAATTTCTTTCAAAGTCCTACAAGTATCAAAATAACCGCTTAACCCTGTAAGTGGTTCACGCGCATAATTAGACTTTACTAAATGCAGTCTTTCCAGTATAACCTCCTTACAATTTTGACCATCTTAACCAATATAATGTATTCAAAAGATTCTATTCTTAGGAAAGGAACAGTAGAATGTTTCAGGAGGAATGTATTTTAAGAAATGGACCAATAGAATATCTTCTACGAACTATATTCCAAGAAAAGTAAGGACATAATATTTCAAAATGATTCTATTCTAAGGAATAGATCACACGAATCTCTCTATCCTTCCAAGGAATTCTATTCAAAGGTGAACCAATAGAATCTTTTATAGGAGCTCTATTCCAATGAAAGTAACAATAGAATCTCTCCAAAGGATTTTATTCGAAAGGATGGAACAATTTAGATATTCTTGACATTCGAAAAAATCCATGTATTCTTTAAACTAATAGATGTAATTATTTAGTCACTGATTGTGACACGGAGAAAGAGCACACACATTTTAACATCCTCCTCCCCCCCCCCTCTAGTGGTATATTCAATAACTCATATTCCAATTCCTAACTTTTTCAGTTCAATGACCCCTTTGAAAACTAAAAACTTTTTCAAGACCCTTGAGGTAATATTTAATTGCTATGTAGATCTCCATAATCCTCCAAATGGCTTCGACAAGGTAACACATCAATAAAGGTTTGAGCAATGCTGCTTATACCAAGATTTCTCGTTATCAGGGTATTACAAATACCTTATAAGGAGTATAAGAACAAATATGTCTTTTACCCTAAAGACGTAAGTGATATATCGTCCATCAAAATCAGACCATTTTTTTCTGATTACGAGATATCTCGTCATCAAGACAGTGCCGATTTTTTTACGGTGTTCTGATCAGTTTATTTTTAATTTTGAGATATCTCGTCTATCATGTGGTTTTCAGAGAAAATAAAAAAATCAATCTGAAGATTTAACTTCTGCTTCCGAATGTTGGAGAGTGGGGTGCCAGCTCAGGTGTTGCTTCGTCATCTGACCGTGGTTCAAAATTACGAGGTGTTGTCCTCGGATCTTTCCCTTAAGGGACTGATCCCGGACCGTCGTCAATAGCCCGTTGTGTTGCTCTAGTACGACGTTAACTAAAAATTACCATTACCATCTGCTTCCGAATGATTTATCGTGATACGTGTCAGGTTTACATTAAAATGTAATTTATAGTTGTTTTCACAGCGTTTGGCTTTCAAACTAATTGGTGTTTTCCAGTCAAATGTCCAAGTGAGAGAGATCAAGAAAGTCGAATCATCGCAGAAGCACTTCCGCCACCTATACTTAATTAACTTGATGGAAAATGTTTCCCACAAATTCGAAAAATTTCCCTTTGGGATTGATCTTGGTACATCGCCACTAGCACTGGAGCCACTCACCGGGCTATTGGCCACGAAATGGGATCCTTCCCAAAGGAAACGATCTTCGATCAACACCTCATCATTTTGAACCATTGTATGTTGATGAGGTCAATACTCGAGCCTGCACCCCTTTCTTAAAACATCCACACCACATCATGCCATTGAGATTGCTCCAGTGTGACGTAGAGTTAAGTTTCCACCCACCCACATTAAATCTGTCGTCTCGTCAAATGTCATCACTTTGGCTTGGTGTGGAATTTTGGAGAGTGGGTTTCAAGCTCAAGTGTTGCTTCGTCATCAGACAATGGTTCAAAATGACGCGGCGTTATCCTCGGATCTTTCCCTTTGGGATTGGTCCCGGACGGTCTTCGATAGACCGCTGTGTTTCTCTAGTACAACGTTAATTAAAAATACCAATAATGTTGGCGCCCTCGTCTTCTGACCACAGTTATATATACTCTTGGTAAGAAGTCAATAAAAGCCTTAAATGATCGGTCATCTACAGCCCTGGAGAGGTAAAAATCAACGACTTTAAGAATCGAAAGTATTGTCTCACTCGAACATACTTTAAGAATCGATATTTTTGCTTCAAGTTTGATCGATCTAGTCTGATAAATTTGATCAAGGTTTTCCTTAACGCTATAGACGTTACGACACTGTTTGGTTTTGGTTCAAATTCCTGGTCGTAGTAACTTTATCATTATCCTCATATAATATTACAATTCACAACCATCCAAAAATAGTAGTAGGCCTAACCCATTTATACCAGCCACACATTATACCTGAATATCCACCCCTCTAAAACCTACACATTATCCCTGGATTCGAACCAGAGCCTATCGATCCAGAAACCAGCACCTTACCCGCTAGACCGATTTGTCGGCTCTACGCCACTCTAAAAAGTTTGATATTGAGTTTTGTAAGTTACCTTCCATGTGGAGATCAGCCGCATGATGGGAACTACGTATAATCCCTCCAGAACGGCCTTTGTGCAGTGCAGGTTGTTTAGTTTGAAGAGGCGCTTGGCGATGAGGATAAATTTGTTTACCACCATGGCTCTCACATCCACAGTCGGTGTGCTCAGAACAACGTCCTGTACCCACGTGCTCACCTGTTGAATGATAAAAAAGGTTATTCAATTTGAAGTCTGTAGGTACAAAGATTGAAAAGTTTGAAAAAGTCTCTTAGAGTAAGATCAACTTACATTCACGGATCTTGCCAGGAGTTCGCAGATGTTTAGGCATTGCTTCCAGTCTCTCCTAGCAGAATGGAATAACTCCTGAAACATACGAATCACATTTTGTAAACAACTGAATGTTAGATTAAAAGGAAAACTCTTCACAACGAATAATAGTCAACAGTAAAATAAAGGCTTCGAATAAGGTCTAGATGAAAAAACCCAACAAACTAGCACTTGACCAGGGCTTCTGTATCCAAAAGCCGTAGGATAACGTATGTGTGATGATAAATGGATTTGAAAAAGGCCTTGTTTACCCCGTTTTCCATCTAACCGTAATGAGGTTTAAAAATTAGTTTGGAAAATTTCTCCTGTGGGGAAATTGACACACCTGTGTACTATATCACAGTTACATCCTTATAGCTTCATGATATATAAGGACACCTGTCGACTACCTTAAAATGCTACATTGCTCATGAACGTCTGAAATGAATTTTTTTACCTCATGAGTGACACCTTTAAAGTTCGTCCAGTCCATTAAGGTGAGTTGTTCCTGAAAAATTAAAATATGACACATTCAAAATATGACACTCAATGTGATCCAGCAGCTAATTTCAATAAAATGCCACAACACAATAGTATTATCCCATAGGTGGATTTTTTATTCTAATGAATTCTCAAACATTCTTATGCACATAATAACACTAATTCAAAGTAATATGTGCGACAAGTGAACTTACCGCGATGTCTTCCGGTTTGTATCTCAGGAAAGCTTCCACTACCCGTGGTATCGGATGACACTCCTCCTGTGGAAAAACAAAAAGTCCTTATTTCAACCTATTCTTGATCCAAGGGCCAGGGCACTAACATCGGATAACACACAGTCTAACTTCAACAGATGATACTTAATAAGATACAAGAGTTTGAAGTTATGACATTTGTGAGAAATTGCAAGAAAATAATTAAATTTATGTTTCAAATAAATGCTAACAAAATTATTTTATACCCATCATTCCAATGTTGATCTCTCTCGCGACTGAAATACCAAATTTTTTTTTAAATGATGCATTCGGACGATTATACTTGTCTTATGTCTTGGAGTATGGAAAATATTTGTTTTGAAAATGATTAACAGATCAAGATTTATTTTAATTTAGTTAGGATAATTGATTGTATGTGGAGAGTAAGATATTAATAAAAAATCAATTAATTTTTCTAATTACTAGAACGTTCAAGAATTTTTTCTCTTCAAACTAAAACACGACTTCTTTCAATTTTATCCCCTCACAACTAAGGAGCTCTCTACATGGAAATGTTTCGGACATTTTCATTTTAGGAACATTTCATTGAAATAAATAACATTTTCAGTTGTATAGTTAAATATTAATATAAGAACTGTCGTTTAAGGTGAGTTTACTTACCAAATCGGAGGCTGCGTCTTTTTCTCCCAGACGGTCGTTTTTGACATTGGTGAAACTGAAACAAGTAAAAATGTCTTACTCAGCAACACTGACCTGACTATGATCAGAAAGGGAATACATTTGAAACTTTTGAACAAGGAAAAACAGTAATAACCAGGTAACCACAAAAAGTGCCTCCGATTCTTTCCCTTTGAGGGTATAATGAGGAATGGCACTCCTTGGTACTTTATTAAAAAGAAAAGTAACAAATAAATAATTAATAATAAAAAAAATGAAATTTCGATGAGTGCAAGTGTGATATAGAAATACCTTTCTCCGAGGGATTGTCCAAATAAACTAATTTTCTGTAATACAATTTTAAATAACTGACCGAAAGATTATATAATTGCATAATTTTGCACTCTACAAAATCTTCATAAATGATAATATTCTAGCTAACAAAATGAAATCCGACCTTCTGAATGTTTTAGGACGAGGCCGTCAATTAAAATGGCGTGATTATAATTTTAAATGTCTAATTTAATTAAATGTAAATTTTTAAAATTTGTATTGTAATCAAATTGTATATTCTTTGTACATTTAGTAATGTCTTAATGCATCTCTTCACAAAAATAAGGGGATGGGATACACGTTAGGAAAACATAGTCAAAATACACAAAGCAATCTCATTTCTGTAAATTAATTCAGACATTCTAAACTACCAAACGCTCAAAGACAAAACATAAATTAATTTGGTAAACACTTACAGATTTTTAAATCCCTTCCAGAATCGTCGAGCCATTTTCAATCTTAGAATATATCAACAGCTTAAGTGTGGACTCAAGAAGTAATAAGTTGAGTTTCTCAACGAAGTCAATTCAAATCGCAAAAAAATAGATCCAAATTCAAAGTGAAATATCAGAAGTTCGATTTTTTAACGCTAATAGCACAAAAACTTTGCATGAAATGGGAAGAAACAGAGCATCGAATTGCACTGTTAGGAGAAAGTATTGTTATGCAAAGCTACGTAACAATATTCAAAAGTTTACTGTTTCAAAATTGAAAGAACTGTTGGAGGGGAGTTACAATGGGACTTGATTATTAACAATGAGTTAATGGCAACAGAGAGAAAACTATTGATACATTTATTATTAATATAATTAAATATAAAATATAAAAAACAATTGTAAGATATTTTAGCATAAAATAGAGTAAAATTATAAGATATTTTTGCATAAATAGAGTAAAATTTTACATCTAATTTTTTACAGCACCTTTTTTCATTTCAAATAAAACAATTACTTTTTGACTTGGTAGGCTCACATATAACCAAATATTTAAAAAAAGAAAATTCTTTTAAAACCATTGTAAGCATAAATAGTATTTAAAAAAAAGAATTCAAATGAATACATATACTATGTTTAAATTTCAATGTATGAAAACTTAAACATACAATACAATAATGATCCAAAATGTTACATACTTGTATAAGGTATGTAAAAGGGAATAACTAATTTTAGAATCTTTTCTAGGATTTTTTTTATACGGATGTATATGTAAGTAAGAAGCAAAAGCCAAATCACAGTTACATTCACAATTCATAACTTATACTCAAAAACTTTCGTTATACCAAAGAGTAGAAAAGGTCATAATTGTGTATTCGAAAAACAGTATCTAATGTAGGACACCCAACGGATTTGTCACAAACCCACAACAATTTATTTTTTTGTCGTAAAAAATGTACAATTTTAGTACTACATATGTAAAATTAAAAACATTTTATGTTTTTACACGTTAAATAAAACTAATCATTTACACATCGTAAAGAGTTTGGAATATTTTTATAACGTTCTAAAAGTTTCAGAGAGAATTCTTCCTCCTCCAAAAAACCCCTTTTCATCCTTAGCCATGCTACTTTTAACCAATTTTGCTTAAAAAAATCTCAGAAAATGTAGGTATCCTACCTAACGGTATACTTGTTGGTTGCACAGTTTTCCTTTCCATCCTTTGCAGCATACTTCAGTTCATGATTTTCTTTCTATTGGGGGGAAGCTTGAAGATCCGTAAGGTCAAAGAATTATTATGTATAGCAAAATTCTATTCTGAATAATGTTTTATTCATCTGATGGTGTTGTGCTCATCGAGATATATCGGCATTAGCCAAACTGACCACCTCTTGTTGAACAAAATATCTCGTCATTAGAAGAAAATTAGCCCGGTCCTAATCTTGTCATCATCAGAAATCGTAAGTATCAAGACGATGAGATTTCTCGTCATTAGCAAAATTGATCAGTTCTTGAAGGACGATATATCTTGTCGAAACCACTTCGAGGGTTAAAAGGTAAAAATTGAATATTTTTTTTACGCAGGAGTGTCTTGCTTTATTACATCATTTGAGCAAATATATAATGGCAGTAGTTTGAGAGATACTTTTATTTGCTTACATCATTGGAACATTGAACTGTTTTTCTAGAACCTTTAGAACAGTAAGGTCTGCATTTAAATGTCTCAAAATTATTGGAATGTTACATGATCCATTCCAGTTTAAGCAACCATCTATATAGATAAGAATGGAGTGTTTGTACATTGAATATTTTCGACTCATTTTAAGTTATCTATCCGTTTTGGACCTTTCGGATGTCAAATCCGCCTGTTGCACGTTTGGTGTCTGTATTGCGTATGCTCTATACACGTCCACACGGTTTAATATATTTTCCTAAAATTTTGTATCCTCTGAGTAATTATCTTCATTTAGTGACTGAAGTTGGTTGCGTAAGTCTATTTGTTCGTCTTTATGTTCTATGTTCGATAGTGTGTTAGTGTGTTTGTGAAGGCATCACATGAATTTAGTTCCAGATATTGGATTTCAATCTGATTTATTTTATACATTATATATATGTTTAGTGAATGCAATATTAACCATTTCTTTATTGTTATATCGAGATACGTTTCAAGCTAAAACAGCTCAGCAAGAAAACAATCATAATTTGGTAGTTTTGGAAAAACTGAAATATTGAGTATTACGATTATACATGGATTGCTTTTCAAGTACTGCTAAAAAAAATAATAGAATTTCAGCTTTGTTAAATCATTTTTTTCAAGTCTTATTTTTGTTCTTTGCGCAATGTAAACTATTTCCGAATATTTGGGACAGACGATATATTTCAACGAACAGGAATGAAAATGAAACTCGTTTTGGTTGATCGCGTGTAGTGATATTTTCTGATTCTTTCATTCTGAATCAATTTCGCATTTCTAAATTTTGTGTACTTTTCACTTGTAAGTGGCAACTGTGCAAGATCAAGAGATAAAAAAAGAATCACGAATTAATATCATTAAAACAACTTTTCTACTTAAAGTGTCAGGTAAGTAAGGATAAAGCAAATTTTAAGTGTAATCATGACATTGAAGGAATAGTTTAAAAAATCCGAACTAGAACTTTTCAAATATTAAATAATTATTTGCCATAATGACACGAGAAGAGGGCGAAATTCCACAATGTCGCATGCCTGATGCAAGACTGCCACAAGTAAAACCATATTGTTTTGTTGACTATGTGGGGGAGAGCACTCTCGTAAATCGCCATTTTTATTTATTGAGTTGAACATGAAAAGAGCTTAAGATACGGAATTCCAAATCTCTCTCAAAATCGTCTTTTGTAGTACAAACCTTAGTTCACCTTTCGTCATTTTGTATCTTTGTTATAAAACAAGGGTGCTATGTATTTGAAATGTATTACATGAATGGATATGCATGTGTAGGATTTGTGTCCAAAGTAAGTTGTAGAAATTGCAAAGATGGCGAAAGGTGTTAAAATATTATTTTATTCTACGAAAGACACAAGTCATTTTGATCAACTCTTCACAATCAAGAGTAAACCGATTCAAACCGAGCAGGGTCGGGTATTTTTCTAGTCATATATTATGTTCATGTCATGTATCATAACCATAACCCCTTAAATATAATTACGAAGTTCAAGTTACCACTATGTAAGAAATTATGCCCTCATCGCAAGTGAAATTTGGAGAAATCTTGATGGACAGAGATATCTCGTTAAAACCACATGGAGGATTAACGACATAGGGGTTTTCTATGACACATTAAGAGCACCGAATATTCCAATTTTTGTGTTCGGGGTCGTTTATTACGATGACAGAAACCGCTGGTACTGGTAGTTTAGACACTGTGTGACATATTTCTCGGTTTCCAAAGGAACGTCACCGAGGAAATATTTTTGTGGGATATTTGGCTTTCCGGCTATTTAAGGGGGCTTACGACCTTTAAACCTTCCAAAAATTCGATTTTTCAAAAAAAAATATTTATTAAAGTACATACATTTCTGATCATTTCGACACCAACCGCATGACAAAATTAAAATAAATACCAGAGATATGAAAGAAAATCGAAAGGTAAACTGAGCAAAACATGGGCTTCTGTAACCAAAATTTTATCTTTACGGCGGTTTTTCTCAGCTTTGTTTTTTTAGAAAAATCTCAGATTGAGCGCATGATATCTGATCCAAAAAGTTCGGACCGGATGGCCCTTTCGCTACTGAACACACACGCGTTTCACACACAGGAACAGGACGGGATGTCCCAATTCTACTGACCGGACTAAGCTTCGTTGCTGGACACAAGCAGTAACAGGACACGTTTCACACACAGGTACAGGACGGGATATCCAAAAACATCGGACCGGATGGCCCACTTCGCCGCTGCCGGACGCACGCAAATTCTCCACTCACGAGGACGGGATGTCCAAAAAGTTCGGACCGGATGGTCCCTTTCGTTGCTGCCGGACGCACACAAATACTCCACTCATGAGGACGGGATGTCCAAAAACTTCGGACCGGATGGCCCCCTTCGTTGCTGCCGGACGCACGCAAATACTCCACTCACGAGGACGGGATGTCCAAAAACTTCGGACCGGATGGCCCCCTTCGTTGCTGCCGGACGCACGCAAATAACAGGACACGAATAACACTCACGAGGACGGGATGTCCAAAAACTTCGGACCGGATGGCCTTCTTCGTTGCTGCAGGACGCACGCAAATATTCCACTCACGAGGACGGGATGTCCAAAAACTTCGGACCGGATGGTCCCTTTCGTTGCTGCCGGACGCACACAAATACTCCACTCATGAGGACGGGATGTCCAAAAACTTCGGACCGGATGGCCCCCTTCGTTGCTGCCGGACGCACGCAAATACTCCACTCACGAGGACGGGATGTCCAAAAACTTCGGACCGGATGGCCCCCTTCGTTGCTGCCGGACGCACGCAAATAACAGGACACGAATAACACTCACGAGGACGGGATGTCCAAAAACTTCGGACCGGATGGCCTTCTTCGTTGCTGCAGGACGCACGCAAATATTCCACTCACGAGGACGGGATGTCCACAGAGTTTTTTCACAAATCAGGACGGGATGTCCAAAACTTTAATTTTGTGGGAATCGATCCCAGTGCATGCCACCATTAATAGGTAGCTGTATAAAAAAAAAAAAAAAAAAAACGTCGTGATAAAAAAAAATAATAATAATAACCTTTTTTAAAGAATTAAAGAAAAATTTATTTACATACTGGTAGCGATATCACAGTTACAACTACATCTCATAATACGCGAAAACACAACGGCAGAAACATGCCGCTCTAACACCGCACCGTGTGCACACTTCAAAGAAGCATCCAATCGACTACTCACTAGAGATGGACGATCCGCTCAGGAGCTGACTCAAAGAGTTAGCTCTCTTGACGGAGTGAGCGAGCGTTGATTCGTTAAAAAAGAGCTGTAGCTCTTTTTTAACCAATTAGGGCTCAAGAACGGTAACTCTTTTTTAACGAATCAGCGCTTCCGCATGCGATCACCAGCTCAGTGATGCTTTTGGGAGTTGATTCTTTTGGGAGTTAACTCTTTTCGACAGCTGGCTCTTTAGAAGAATCATTTCCGCATTCGATCTTTTGCGCTCACTGATTCTTTTGGGAGTTCATTCTTTTGGGAGTTAACTCTTTTCGAGATCTGGTGGCTCTTTTCGAGAATTGGATCTTTTCGATAACTATCGCTCTCGAAGAGTCAATTCCGCATACGCTCTTTTGCGCTCCCTAGCTTTTTGTTACTTTTTTGAAGCTTAAAATTTTTAAATATCTATGTATTATCAAATCATAAATGTTATTATTATTATTTTTTTAATTCCATTTTAGGTTGAAAGGGCGTTTTAACGGCTTAAGTCATACCACGCCTTTTAGCACTAATTAAAACTAGTTTTAAGATTGTTATTGAAACATATTCTAACAATTATTATATTATTTACTTAACATTAATCTAATAATAATAATAATAAAACCTCGATATCTCGGGTGTGATATCATTATAAAGTTACACAAAATTAAATTAAACGTATCTTGTTTTTATTGCATTGCCTTCACAAAGCAAGGCATTTTGAAAAAGTTTTGTTAAAAGACAGGGAAGGGATTTGGATTTCGAAAATCTTTGGGACAACGAATATTCGAGGGTATATTATACCTATATCTTAAAATAAATAGTTAAAAATCTTAAGTATTTAAATAAATTATTAATATTTTTATTACTTGAATTCAAAATATAATTTAAATTATCAGAAAGTCTCATTTGGTCCCTAAGTGGTTTTAGCACAGGACATTCTAGAAGGAGGTGTTTTACGGAAAAAGGGTATCGTTAAACTTTAAAACTCACAACGCGGACAGAATTAAAGGTTCCCCAAACAAAAATTTCCCATAAATATTTTGACTTTTACCAGAGCTTTTGAATTTCTTCTAAATTTTGTTCCCTTGCTATTGACGGCGGGCCGGGATCCATCCCCTAAGGGAAATATCCGACGACAACACCTCGTAATTTTGAACCATGGTCAGATGACGAGACAACACCTGAGCTGGAACCCTCTCTCCAAACTTCCACACCAACCCAACGTGAGGACTTTCGGCCACGACATATTTAAGGTGCACCAGCCGCCTCTGCACCAAATACTCACGAACTTCCATCCCCGGACCAGGATTCGAACCAGGAACCTATATCGATCTCTCTCTCTCTCTCTATGTATATATATTTCTATATAGTACATTTTCTATACAAATGGATTCGATTCACACTATTTCCAAAAGAAAAACCTTCCTAAAATTATATTTGCAAAAAAAAAATCTTTAAATTTAGATTTTGCCAGGTTTATGGTCTTTCAATGGCCAATTCCGGTGTTTTCCATACCTACTTCCTGTTTTCCCGCCTTCTTTTGACTTTTGGAAAGTCAAATAAGTACTTTATCCAATAAAATCGAAAACTTTTTTTGGAATTTTTGGTCAAAAAAGACATATTTTTAACGTGTTCGGATACCTTTATTGCTACTTCTGTAATCTCTTTGGGTTCATGATGGGAATTACAAAAAAAAAATTGTCCTCAAAGTAATTTATTCTTTATGGACAATTATAAAGTTATAAGAATTGACATGGTTTTGGGCCATCAATTAAAGTTTACAGCTTAGCAGCCGTATGCTCTAATGCCTTTCGTCCTCAGGACCCATCTCCCTCCTTTTGTTGATTTTAGAGGCAAACTGCGCAATTGCTGGATGAGTGAGTGCTGCGTGGGTGTTCAAGCTCGCTTGGCGCCTCTTCGTCTGGTGCTCACGTGACAACGAGGGATGTTCGATGGCCCAAACATATTATATACCATTGAGTGGCTAGCCCGTGATACAAGGTATTAATCTGGTGTAAAATTTTCCTCAGATTTCAAATATGTTGAAGATATATTCAGTTAAAAATTTATTTATTTAAAGAAAATCATATTGTTATGTATCAATCTGAACTGAAATTTCCGCAGATTTCAAAGCCGCTGAAATTTTTACTCCATATTTAAAGGTCTAGGACAGGGATGGGCAAACTACGGCCCGCGGGCCAACACCGGATCGCCGTAAGGTTTTATCCGGCCCGCGGATAGAATTTTAATTTGCCGGTCCGACGGAAATTAAAAGAAAATATGATTATATTCGTTAAACAATGCATGCTCCAAGTTTGTGATGTTTTATGTCCAGACAAGAAAAATAATTTTGAGACTGTAAGCTTATCTCGAAAAACGGTGACTTCTAGAATCGAAGCCATCTATAAAAATTTGACATCACAATTAGAGTCAAAGATTGGCCAGTTTAAATTTTGCTCCATAGCTATGGATGAAAGCACTGATATAAATGATACTGCTCAATTCGTATTATTTATAAGAGGTCTTGTCGAGAGCTTTGAAATTACCGAGGAACTGGCGTGCATGCGTTCTTTAAAGGGAACTACAACGGGATGTGCTATTTTTCGTGAATTTCAGGAAGGGCTTTTAACTTTGAAAGTGCCTATAACAAATGTATATAATATTACGACCGATGGAGCACCAAATATGACAGGAAAAAAAATCTGGATTTCTTGGACTCTTTAATCAAAACTATCCCTTGAACAATGTTGTTTTTCTACATTGTGTTATACATCAAGATGCTCTGTGTAAATCTGCATTGAATATGAAACCCGTGCTTGATGCAGTCGTGAAGCTTGTAAATACTATTCGATCGCGTGGGCTTACTCACAGGCAATTTCGAGATTTTCTTCAGTCCGTGCAATCTGAATACTCTGATGTACTGCATTACACGAAAGTAAGGTGGCTTAGTGCAGGATCTGTTTTCGAGCTAGTTTGGCAGCTGAAAGACGACATTGTGTCGTTCTTCCTTGAAAAACAGTGTTTTGCGGAGTACAAAATGTTAGAAGATACAGAATGGCTTTCGGACTTTGCATTTTTCACAGATCTTCTTTGTCATATGAGCAACTTGAATGTCAAGATGCAAGGGAAAATTCGATTTATCGACGATATCTGGGCCCATCTCAAAGCTTTTAAACTAAAACTTAATCTGTTTGCTGGGCAGCTAGCTAAGAACGACTTGTATGATTTCTCGAGGTTAAATTCAATACCCTCAGTAAATGAAGAGAAGCTTAAGAATTATGAAGATGGCTTGAAAAAACTGCATTTTGGAGTTCGAACGCAGATTTCAAGATTTCAGTACCATTCAAACAGAATTGGATATTTTTACCATGCCTTTCAACGTAAATTGTGAAGCAGTGAGGTCAGATTTGCAGCTTGAATTAATTGAATTGCAATCTAACAATCATCTCAAGCAGTTGTTTCTAAATATGCCAAAGTCAGAGTTTTACAAATCTTTATGGAAATTAAGTTTCCCAAACTTAATATCTCACGCCCAGAAAATCAGTGCTATGTTTGCTTCATCTTATATATGTGAACAAGTGTTTTCAACTATGAAGCTTAGAAAGAATTATTTCAAGAGTAGACTGACAGATGAGCATTCAGCCTCGTTCCTTAGAATCAGTACATCTCACTTCGAACCTCTATATCAGGAACTTTTAAAAATGAAATCGCAATTTCATTCATCTCATTAACATATTTAAATTGCAATACCTGTATATTGTTTTTAAAATTTTAGAAAAATTTATCTTGGCCCGCCAAACTTTTTTTTTTTTCGATTTTTGGCCCGCGACCGAAAAAGTTTGCCTATCCCTGTCCTAGACCGTTAAAGATGGAGTAAAAATTTCAACGGATTTGAAATCTGCGGAAAATTTCAGTATAGACTGATACCTAAAAATATGATTTTCTTTACATAAATAATTTTTTAATTGAATATATCTTCAAGGGATTTGAAATGTGCGGGAAATTTTACACCAGATTAATACCTTACATCACGGTGGTCAAACCAACACCACGGGCACCTGCTAGCCATGCATTGGCTAGTCTCTGATATTATAAAAGGAGACATGGCTTTATCCTTAGTACTTGTAGTGGGTTTTCAGAACGTCCTTTCTAGGTATCCGGGTTGAAAGAGTGAAGTTTCGGTTTACTAAGAAAGCTTAGCCGTAATGTAGCTGTGGGTGACGCCACTAAAAAGTTGTTTATACAAACAGATTAAAATTCCCAAAGTGTTGGTTTCTTAGAGAGCGTTGTTTGTGAGCGTAACGAAAATGAGCGGAGCCGCCATTACCATGACTCGTCATAGCGGTCTCAAACAGTTGGGCAACATTTGATTTCCTGCGCCAAATGATTCGAGCGGAGAGTTGCAAAACAAATATTTTTGATTGCCATTAATTAGTTCGTTTTTGGAAAATCGGGATCGTTAAACACAGAATGAAAATTTCAACGGATTTGAAATTTGAGGAAAATTTGACCCTAGAACGATACCTTAAATGTTATTTTCTTCAAATAAATAATTAATTATTTAATAAATAATTAAATAATCAAATGGTAAATAGTTGAATGATAAAACTGTTTTTTGGTACCGATCTGGCGTAGAATTTTACGCTAAATTGAAATCTTCAACGATCCCGAAGTTAGGAACTTTAGACCATAGAATAAAAAAGCCACTTTGTTTTGTTATTCGAATTAAATAAACCACGACAGCCGTCAGTGTTGCCCATTCTCCACCGTATTCTGTCCGTCCAAGTTGATATCTCTGTATACTGTTTAGACGGCCGCGTTGTTATAGTTCGAAAACTTCCCTGATTTTTTAGAAACTTCGAAAATTTCATTGATTTTTTTATACAATTCGAAAATTTCCTTGATTTTTTCGAAAAATTCAAAAATTTCCCTGATTTTTTAAGAAAATTGGAAAATTTCTCTGATTTTTTAAGAAAATTGGAAAATTTTCCTTATTTTTTGAGATTTTGAAAATTTTCCTGATTTTATGAGAAAATTTGAAAATTTTCGAAATCTCAAAAAATTGGAAAATTTTCCAATTTTCTCAAAAAAATCAGAATTTTTTTTTAATTTTCTCAAAAAATCAAATTTTTTAAAAAATCAGGGAAATTTTCGAAGCTTTTCAAAAACTCAAATTAATTTTCGAAGCTCCTCAAAAAATCAGGAAAATTTTCGAAATCTCCAAAAATCAGGGAAATTTTCCAATTTTCTCAAAAAATCAGGGAATTTTTCGAAGTTCCTCAAAAAATCAAGGAAGTTTTCCAATTTTCTCAAAAAATCAGGGAAATTTTCGAAGTTTCTAAAAAATCAGGGAAATTTTCGAAGCACCTAAAAAAATCAGGGAAATTTTCGAATTTTCTCAAAAAATCAGGAAAATTTTCAAAGTTTCTAAAAAATCAGGGAAATTTTCAAATTTTCTTAAAAAATCAGTGAAATTTTCCAATTTTCTTAAAAAATCAGGGACATTTTTGAATTTTTCGAAAAAATCAAAGAAATTTTCGAATTGTATAAAAAAATCAATGAAATTTTCGAAGTTTCTAAAAAATCAGGTAAGTTTTCGAAGCTCCTCAAAAAATCAGGGAAATTTTCGAAGCTGCTCAAAAAATCAGGGAAATTTTCGAAACAAATACAAATACAAATACAAATATTGACGACCAGCTACAGGCTCATGCCCAACAAGGCTGGTCCTTTGTTTATGAATTCTCCAATTCCCACTGACTATCCAATTGTGTCTTAAATTCGTACACTCCCTTTGAATGAACTATATTTTCTGGCAACGCGTTCCAACTGTCTATTACCCTATTAAAGTAGTAGTTTTTCCTTAAAACCCGATTAAAATGTGTCTTATTCAATTTATACCCATGGCCCCTTGTTCTGTTATCCCTGTTGAAATTTAAGCCCTCTGTGTCCCCTTGTTTTACAAACTTGAAAAGCTGAATCAAATCCCCCCTCCTTCTTCTTCTTTCATTATACACACTCCTACTTCTTATTTCATTATATACATTATACGCACACAAATACTCCACTCATGAGGACGGGATGTCCAAAAACTTCGGACCGGATGGCCCCCTTCGTTGCTGCCGGACGCACGCAAATACTCCACTCACGAGGACGGGATGTCCAAAAACTTCGGACCGGATGGCCCCCTTCGTTGCTGCCGGACGCACGCAAATAACAGGACACGAATAACACTCACGAGGACGGGATGTCCAAAAACTTCGGACCGGATGGCCTTCTTCGTTGCTGCAGGACGCACGCAAATATTCCACTCACGAGGACGGGATGTCCAAAAACTTCGGACCGGATGGTCCCTTTCGTTGCTGCCGGACGCACACAAATACTCCACTCATGAGGACGGGATGTCCAAAAACTTCGGACCGGATGGCCCCCTTCGTTGCTGCCGGACGCACGCAAATACTCCACTCACGAGGACGGGATGTCCAAAAACTTCGGACCGGATGGCCCCCTTCGTTGCTGCCGGACGCACGCAAATAACAGGACACGAATAACACTCACGAGGACGGGATGTCCAAAAACTTCGGACCGGATGGCCTTCTTCGTTGCTGCAGGACGCACGCAAATATTCCACTCACGAGGACGGGATGTCCACAGAGTTTTTTCACAAATCAGGACGGGATGTCCAAAACTTTAATTTTGTGGGAATCGATCCCAGTGCATGCCACCATTAATAGGTAGCTGTAAAAAAAAAAAAAAAAAAAAACGTCGTGATAAAAAAAAATAATAATAATAACCTTTTTTAAAGAATTAAAGAAAAATTTATTTACATACTGGTAGCGATATCACAGTTACAACTACATCTCATAATACGCGAAAACACAACGGCAGAAACATGCCGCTCTAACACCGCACCGTGTGCACACTTCAAAGAAGCATCCAATCGACTACTCACTAGAGATGGACGATCCGCTCAGGAGCTGACTCAAAGAGTTAGCTCTCTTGACGGAGTGAGCGAGCGTTGATTCGTTAAAAAAGAGCTGTAGCTCTTTTTTAACCAATTAGGGCTCAAGAACGGTAACTCTTTTTTAACGAATCAGCGCTTCCGCATGCGATCACCAGCTCAGTGATGCTTTTGGGAGTTGATTCTTTTGGGAGTTAACTCTTTTCGACAGCTGGCTCTTTAGAAGAATCATTTCCGCATTCGATCTTTTGCGCTCACTGATTCTTTTGGGAGTTCATTCTTTTGGGAGTTAACTCTTTTCGAGATCTGGTGGCTCTTTTCGAGAATTGGATCTTTTCGATAACTATCGCTCTCTCGAAGAGTCAATTCCGCATACGCTCTTTTGCGCTCCCTAGCTTTTTGTTACTTTTTTGAAGCTTAAAATTTTTAAATATCTATGTATTATCAAATCATAAATGTTATTATTATTATTTTTTTAATTCCATTTTAGGTTGAAAGGGCGTTTTAACGGCTTAAGTCATACCACGCCTTTTAGCACTAATTAAAACTAGTTTTAAGATTGTTATTGAAACATATTCTAACAATTATTATATTATTTACTTAACATTAATCTAATAATAATAATAATAAAACCTCGATATCTCGGGTGTGATATCATTATAAAGTTACACAAAATTAAATTAAACGTATCTTGTTTTTATTGCATTGCCTTCACAAAGCAAGGCATTTTGAAAAAGTTTTGTTAAAAGACAGGGAAGGGATTTGGATTTCGAAAATCTTTGGGACAACGAATATTCGAGGGTATATTATACCTATATCTTAAAATAAATAGTTAAAAATCTTAAGTATTTAAATAAATTATTAATATTTTTATTACTTGAATTCAAAATATAATTTAAATTATCAGAAAGTCTCATTTGGTCCCTAAGTGGTTTTAGCACAGGACATTCTAGAAGGAGGTGTTTTACGGAAAAAGGGTATCGTTAAACTTTAAAACTCACAACGCGGACAGAATTAAAGGTTCCCCAAACAAAAATTTCCCATAAATATTTTGACTTTTACCAGAGCTTTTGAATTTCTTCTAAATTTTGTTCCCTTGCTATTGACGGCGGGCCGGGATCCATCCCCTAAGGGAAATATCCGACGACAACACCTCGTAATTTTGAACCATGGTCAGATGACGAGACAACACCTGAGCTGGAACCCTCTCTCCAAACTTCCACACCAACCCAACGTGAGGACTTTCGGCCACGACATATTTAAGGTGCACCAGCCGCCTCTGCACCAAATACTCACGAACTTCCATCCCCGGACCAGGATTCGAACCAGGAACCTATATCGATCTCTCTCTCTCTCTCTATGTATATATATTTCTATATAGTACATTTTCTATACAAATGGATTCGATTCACACTATTTCCAAAAGAAAAACCTTCCTAAAATTATATTTGCAAAAAAAAAATCTTTAAATTTAGATTTTGCCAGGTTTATGGTCTTTCAATGGCCAATTCCGGTGTTTTCCATACCTACTTCCTGTTTTCCCGCCTTCTTTTGACTTTTGGAAAGTCAAATAAGTACTTTATCCAATAAAATCGAAAACTTTTTTTGGAATTTTTGGTCAAAAAAGACATATTTTTAACGTGTTCGGATACCTTTATTGCTACTTCTGTAATCTCTTTGGGTTCATGATGGGAATTACAAAAAAAAAATTGTCCTCAAAGTAATTTATTCTTTATGGACAATTATAAAGTTATAAGAATTGACATGGTTTTGGGCCATCAATTAAAGTTTACAGCTTAGCAGCCGTATGCTCTAATGCCTTTCGTCCTCAGGACCCATCTCCCTCCTTTTGTTGATTTTAGAGGCAAACTGCGCAATTGCTGGATGAGTGAGTGCTGCGTGGGTGTTCAAGCTCGCTTGGCGCCTCTTCGTCTGGTGCTCACGTGACAACGAGGGATGTTCGATGGCCCAAACATATTATATACCATTGAGTGGCTAGCCCGTGATACAAGGTATTAATCTGGTGTAAAATTTTCCTCAGATTTCAAATATGTTGAAGATATATTCAGTTAAAAATTTATTTATTTAAAGAAAATCATATTGTTATGTATCAATCTGAACTGAAATTTCCGCAGATTTCAAAGCCGCTGAAATTTTTACTCCATATTTAAAGGTCTAGGACAGGGATGGGCAAACTACGGCCCGCGGGCCAACACCGGATCGCCGTAAGGTTTTATCCGGCCCGCGGATAGAATTTTAATTTGCCGGTCCGACGGAAATTAAAAGAAAATATGATTATATTCGTTAAACAATGCATGCTCCAAGTTTGTGATGTTTTATGTCCAGACAAGAAAAATAATTTTGAGACTGTAAGCTTATCTCGAAAAACGGTGACTTCTAGAATCGAAGCCATCTATAAAAATTTGACATCACAATTAGAGTCAAAGATTGGCCAGTTTAAATTTTGCTCCATAGCTATGGATGAAAGCACTGATATAAATGATACTGCTCAATTCGTATTATTTATAAGAGGTCTTGTCGAGAGCTTTGAAATTACCGAGGAACTGGCGTGCATGCGTTCTTTAAAGGGAACTACAACGGGATGTGCTATTTTTCGTGAATTTCAGGAAGGGCTTTTAACTTTGAAAGTGCCTATAACAAATGTATATAATATTACGACCGATGGAGCACCAAATATGACAGGAAAAAAAATCTGGATTTCTTGGACTCTTTAATCAAAACTATCCCTTGAACAATGTTGTTTTTCTACATTGTGTTATACATCAAGATGCTCTGTGTAAATCTGCATTGAATATGAAACCCGTGCTTGATGCAGTCGTGAAGCTTGTAAATACTATTCGATCGCGTGGGCTTACTCACAGGCAATTTCGAGATTTTCTTCAGTCCGTGCAATCTGAATACTCTGATGTACTGCATTACACGAAAGTAAGGTGGCTTAGTGCAGGATCTGTTTTCGAGCTAGTTTGGCAGCTGAAAGACGACATTGTGTCGTTCTTCCTTGAAAAACAGTGTTTTGCGGAGTACAAAATGTTAGAAGATACAGAATGGCTTTCGGACTTTGCATTTTTCACAGATCTTCTTTGTCATATGAGCAACTTGAATGTCAAGATGCAAGGGAAAATTCGATTTATCGACGATATCTGGGCCCATCTCAAAGCTTTTAAACTAAAACTTAATCTGTTTGCTGGGCAGCTAGCTAAGAACGACTTGTATGATTTCTCGAGGTTAAATTCAATACCCTCAGTAAATGAAGAGAAGCTTAAGAATTATGAAGATGGCTTGAAAAAACTGCATTTTGGAGTTCGAACGCAGATTTCAAGATTTCAGTACCATTCAAACAGAATTGGATATTTTTACCATGCCTTTCAACGTAAATTGTGAAGCAGTGAGGTCAGATTTGCAGCTTGAATTAATTGAATTGCAATCTAACAATCATCTCAAGCAGTTGTTTCTAAATATGCCAAAGTCAGAGTTTTACAAATCTTTATGGAAATTAAGTTTCCCAAACTTAATATCTCACGCCCAGAAAATCAGTGCTATGTTTGCTTCATCTTATATATGTGAACAAGTGTTTTCAACTATGAAGCTTAGAAAGAATTATTTCAAGAGTAGACTGACAGATGAGCATTCAGCCTCGTTCCTTAGAATCAGTACATCTCACTTCGAACCTCTATATCAGGAACTTTTAAAAATGAAATCGCAATTTCATTCATCTCATTAACATATTTAAATTGCAATACCTGTATATTGTTTTTAAAATTTTAGAAAAATTTATCTTGGCCCGCCAAACTTTTTTTTTTTCGATTTTTGGCCCGCGACCGAAAAAGTTTGCCTATCCCTGTCCTAGACCGTTAAAGATGGAGTAAAAATTTCAACGGATTTGAAATCTGCGGAAAATTTCAGTATAGACTGATACCTAAAAATATGATTTTCTTTACATAAATAATTTTTTAATTGAATATATCTTCAAGGGATTTGAAATGTGCGGGAAATTTTACACCAGATTAATACCTTACATCACGGTGGTCAAACCAACACCACGGGCACCTGCTAGCCATGCATTGGCTAGTCTCTGATATTATAAAAGGAGACATGGCTTTATCCTTAGTACTTGTAGTGGGTTTTCAGAACGTCCTTTCTAGGTATCCGGGTTGAAAGAGTGAAGTTTCGGTTTACTAAGAAAGCTTAGCCGTAATGTAGCTGTGGGTGACGCCACTAAAAAGTTGTTTATACAAACAGATTAAAATTCCCAAAGTGTTGGTTTCTTAGAGAGCGTTGTTTGTGAGCGTAACGAAAATGAGCGGAGCCGCCATTACCATGACTCGTCATAGCGGTCTCAAACAGTTGGGCAACATTTGATTTCCTGCGCCAAATGATTCGAGCGGAGAGTTGCAAAACAAATATTTTTGATTGCCATTAATTAGTTCGTTTTTGGAAAATCGGGATCGTTAAACACAGAATGAAAATTTCAACGGATTTGAAATTTGAGGAAAATTTGACCCTAGAACGATACCTTAAATGTTATTTTCTTCAAATAAATAATTAATTATTTAATAAATAATTAAATAATCAAATGGTAAATAGTTGAATGATAAAACTGTTTTTTGGTACCGATCTGGCGTAGAATTTTACGCTAAATTGAAATCTTCAACGATCCCGAAGTTAGGAACTTTAGACCATAGAATAAAAAAGCCACTTTGTTTTGTTATTCGAATTAAATAAACCACGACAGCCGTCAGTGTTGCCCATTCTCCACCGTATTCTGTCCGTCCAAGTTGATATCTCTGTATACTGTTTAGACGGCCGCGTTGTTATAGTTCGAAAACTTCCCTGATTTTTTAGAAACTTCGAAAATTTCATTGATTTTTTTATACAATTCGAAAATTTCCTTGATTTTTTCGAAAAATTCAAAAATTTCCCTGATTTTTTAAGAAAATTGGAAAATTTCTCTGATTTTTTAAGAAAATTGGAAAATTTTCCTTATTTTTTGAGATTTTGAAAATTTTCCTGATTTTATGAGAAAATTTGAAAATTTTCGAAATCTCAAAAAATTGGAAAATTTTCCAATTTTCTCAAAAAAATCAGAATTTTTTTTTAATTTTCTCAAAAAATCAAATTTTTTAAAAAATCAGGGAAATTTTCGAAGCTTCTCAAAAACTCAAATTAATTTTCGAAGCTCCTCAAAAAATCAGGAAAATTTTCGAAATCTCCAAAAATCAGGGAAATTTTCCAATTTTCTCAAAAAATCAGGGAATTTTTCGAAGTTCCTCAAAAAATCAAGGAAGTTTTCCAATTTTCTCAAAAAATCAGGGAAATTTTCGAAGTTTCTAAAAAATCAGGGAAATTTTCGAAGCACCTAAAAAAATCAGGGAAATTTTCGAATTTTCTCAAAAAATCAGGAAAATTTTCAAAGTTTCTAAAAAATCAGGGAAATTTTCAAATTTTCTTAAAAAATCAGTGAAATTTTCCAATTTTCTTAAAAAATCAGGGACATTTTTGAATTTTTCGAAAAAATCAAAGAAATTTTCGAATTGTATAAAAAAATCAATGAAATTTTCGAAGTTTCTAAAAAATCAGGTAAGTTTTCGAAGCTCCTCAAAAAATCAGGGAAATTTTCGAAGCTGCTCAAAAAATCAGGGAAATTTTCGAAACAAATACAAATACAAATACAAATATTGACGACCAGCTACAGGCTCATGCCCAACAAGGCTGGTCCTTTGTTTATGAATTCTCCAATTCCCACTGACTATCCAATTGTGTCTTAAATTCGTACACTCCCTTTGAATGAACTATATTTTCTGGCAACGCGTTCCAACTGTCTATTACCCTATTAAAGTAGTAGTTTTTCCTTAAAACCCGATTAAAATGTGTCTTATTCAATTTATACCCATGGCCCCTTGTTCTGTTATCCCTGTTGAAATTTAAGCCCTCTGTGTCCCCTTGTTTTACAAACTTGAAAAGCTGAATCAAATCCCCCCTCCTTCTTCTTCTTTCATTATACACACTCCTACTTCTTATTTCATTATATACATTATACGCACACAAATACTCCACTCATGAGGACGGGATGTCCAAAAACTTCGGACCGGATGGCCCCCTTCGTTGCTGCCGGACGCACGCAAATACTCCACTCACGAGGACGGGATGTCCAAAAACTTCGGACCGGATGGCCCCCTTCGTTGCTGCCGGACGCACGCAAATAACAGGACACGAATAACACTCACGAGGACGGGATGTCCAAAAACTTCGGACCGGATGGCCTTCTTCGTTGCTGCAGGACGCACGCAAATATTCCACTCACGAGGACGGGATGTCCAAAAACTTCGGACCGGATGGTCCCTTTCGTTGCTGCCGGACGCACACAAATACTCCACTCATGAGGACGGGATGTCCAAAAACTTCGGACCGGATGGCCCCCTTCGTTGCTGCCGGACGCACGCAAATACTCCACTCACGAGGACGGGATGTCCAAAAACTTCGGACCGGATGGCCCCCTTCGTTGCTGCCGGACGCACGCAAATAACAGGACACGAATAACACTCACGAGGACGGGATGTCCAAAAACTTCGGACCGGATGGCCTTCTTCGTTGCTGCAGGACGCACGCAAATATTCCACTCACGAGGACGGGATGTCCACAGAGTTTTTTCACAAATCAGGACGGGATGTCCAAAACTTTAATTTTGTGGGAATCGATCCCAGTGCATGCCACCATTAATAGGTAGCTGTAAAAAAAAAAAAAAAAAAAAAACGTCGTGATAAAAAAAAATAATAATAATAACCTTTTTTAAAGAATTAAAGAAAAATTTATTTACATACTGGTAGCGATATCACAGTTACAACTACATCTCATAATACGCGAAAACACAACGGCAGAAACATGCCGCTCTAACACCGCACCGTGTGCACACTTCAAAGAAGCATCCAATCGACTACTCACTAGAGATGGACGATCCGCTCAGGAGCTGACTCAAAGAGTTAGCTCTCTTGACGGAGTGAGCGAGCGTTGATTCGTTAAAAAAGAGCTGTAGCTCTTTTTTAACCAATTAGGGCTCAAGAACGGTAACTCTTTTTTAACGAATCAGCGCTTCCGCATGCGATCACCAGCTCAGTGATGCTTTTGGGAGTTGATTCTTTTGGGAGTTAACTCTTTTCGACAGCTGGCTCTTTAGAAGAATCATTTCCGCATTCGATCTTTTGCGCTCACTGATTCTTTTGGGAGTTCATTCTTTTGGGAGTTAACTCTTTTCGAGATCTGGTGGCTCTTTTCGAGAATTGGATCTTTTCGATAACTATCGCGCTCTCGAAGAGTCAATTCCGCATACGCTCTTTTGCGCTCCCTAGCTTTTTGTTACTTTTTTGAAGCTTAAAATTTTTAAATATCTATGTATTATCAAATCATAAATGTTATTATTATTATTTTTTTAATTCCATTTTAGGTTGAAAGGGCGTTTTAACGGCTTAAGTCATACCACGCCTTTTAGCACTAATTAAAACTAGTTTTAAGATTGTTATTGAAACATATTCTAACAATTATTATATTATTTACTTAACATTAATCTAATAATAATAATAATAAAACCTCGATATCTCGGGTGTGATATCATTATAAAGTTACACAAAATTAAATTAAACGTATCTTGTTTTTATTGCATTGCCTTCACAAAGCAAGGCATTTTGAAAAAGTTTTGTTAAAAGACAGGGAAGGGATTTGGATTTCGAAAATCTTTGGGACAACGAATATTCGAGGGTATATTATACCTATATCTTAAAATAAATAGTTAAAAATCTTAAGTATTTAAATAAATTATTAATATTTTTATTACTTGAATTCAAAATATAATTTAAATTATCAGAAAGTCTCATTTGGTCCCTAAGTGGTTTTAGCACAGGACATTCTAGAAGGAGGTGTTTTACGGAAAAAGGGTATCGTTAAACTTTAAAACTCACAACGCGGACAGAATTAAAGGTTCCCCAAACAAAAATTTCCCATAAATATTTTGACTTTTACCAGAGCTTTTGAATTTCTTCTAAATTTTGTTCCCTTGCTATTGACGGCGGGCCGGGATCCATCCCCTAAGGGAAATATCCGACGACAACACCTCGTAATTTTGAACCATGGTCAGATGACGAGACAACACCTGAGCTGGAACCCTCTCTCCAAACTTCCACACCAACCCAACGTGAGGACTTTCGGCCACGACATATTTAAGGTGCACCAGCCGCCTCTGCACCAAATACTCACGAACTTCCATCCCCGGACCAGGATTCGAACCAGGAACCTATATCGATCTCTCTCTCTCTCTCTATGTATATATATTTCTATATAGTACATTTTCTATACAAATGGATTCGATTCACACTATTTCCAAAAGAAAAACCTTCCTAAAATTATATTTGCAAAAAAAAAATCTTTAAATTTAGATTTTGCCAGGTTTATGGTCTTTCAATGGCCAATTCCGGTGTTTTCCATACCTACTTCCTGTTTTCCCGCCTTCTTTTGACTTTTGGAAAGTCAAATAAGTACTTTATCCAATAAAATCGAAAACTTTTTTTGGAATTTTTGGTCAAAAAAGACATATTTTTAACGTGTTCGGATACCTTTATTGCTACTTCTGTAATCTCTTTGGGTTCATGATGGGAATTACAAAAAAAAAATTGTCCTCAAAGTAATTTATTCTTTATGGACAATTATAAAGTTATAAGAATTGACATGGTTTTGGGCCATCAATTAAAGTTTACAGCTTAGCAGCCGTATGCTCTAATGCCTTTCGTCCTCAGGACCCATCTCCCTCCTTTTGTTGATTTTAGAGGCAAACTGCGCAATTGCTGGATGAGTGAGTGCTGCGTGGGTGTTCAAGCTCGCTTGGCGCCTCTTCGTCTGGTGCTCACGTGACAACGAGGGATGTTCGATGGCCCAAACATATTATATACCATTGAGTGGCTAGCCCGTGATACAAGGTATTAATCTGGTGTAAAATTTTCCTCAGATTTCAAATATGTTGAAGATATATTCAGTTAAAAATTTATTTATTTAAAGAAAATCATATTGTTATGTATCAATCTGAACTGAAATTTCCGCAGATTTCAAAGCCGCTGAAATTTTTACTCCATATTTAAAGGTCTAGGACAGGGATGGGCAAACTACGGCCCGCGGGCCAACACCGGATCGCCGTAAGGTTTTATCCGGCCCGCGGATAGAATTTTAATTTGCCGGTCCGACGGAAATTAAAAGAAAATATGATTATATTCGTTAAACAATGCATGCTCCAAGTTTGTGATGTTTTATGTCCAGACAAGAAAAATAATTTTGAGACTGTAAGCTTATCTCGAAAAACGGTGACTTCTAGAATCGAAGCCATCTATAAAAATTTGACATCACAATTAGAGTCAAAGATTGGCCAGTTTAAATTTTGCTCCATAGCTATGGATGAAAGCACTGATATAAATGATACTGCTCAATTCGTATTATTTATAAGAGGTCTTGTCGAGAGCTTTGAAATTACCGAGGAACTGGCGTGCATGCGTTCTTTAAAGGGAACTACAACGGGATGTGCTATTTTTCGTGAATTTCAGGAAGGGCTTTTAACTTTGAAAGTGCCTATAACAAATGTATATAATATTACGACCGATGGAGCACCAAATATGACAGGAAAAAAATCTGGATTTCTTGGACTCTTTAATCAAAACTATCCCTTGAACAATGTTGTTTTTCTACATTGTGTTATACATCAAGATGCTCTGTGTAAATCTGCATTGAATATGAAACCCGTGCTTGATGCAGTCGTGAAGCTTGTAAATACTATTCGATCGCGTGGGCTTACTCACAGGCAATTTCGAGATTTTCTTCAGTCCGTGCAATCTGAATACTCTGATGTACTGCATTACACGAAAGTAAGGTGGCTTAGTGCAGGATCTGTTTTCGAGCTAGTTTGGCAGCTGAAAGACGACATTGTGTCGTTCTTCCTTGAAAAACAGTGTTTTGCGGAGTACAAAATGTTAGAAGATACAGAATGGCTTTCGGACTTTGCATTTTTCACAGATCTTCTTTGTCATATGAGCAACTTGAATGTCAAGATGCAAGGGAAAATTCGATTTATCGACGATATCTGGGCCCATCTCAAAGCTTTTAAACTAAAACTTAATCTGTTTGCTGGGCAGCTAGCTAAGAACGACTTGTATGATTTCTCGAGGTTAAATTCAATACCCTCAGTAAATGAAGAGAAGCTTAAGAATTATGAAGATGGCTTGAAAAAACTGCATTTTGGAGTTCGAACGCAGATTTCAAGATTTCAGTACCATTCAAACAGAATTGGATATTTTTACCATGCCTTTCAACGTAAATTGTGAAGCAGTGAGGTCAGATTTGCAGCTTGAATTAATTGAATTGCAATCTAACAATCATCTCAAGCAGTTGTTTCTAAATATGCCAAAGTCAGAGTTTTACAAATCTTTATGGAAATTAAGTTTCCCAAACTTAATATCTCACGCCCAGAAAATCAGTGCTATGTTTGCTTCATCTTATATATGTGAACAAGTGTTTTCAACTATGAAGCTTAGAAAGAATTATTTCAAGAGTAGACTGACAGATGAGCATTCAGCCTCGTTCCTTAGAATCAGTACATCTCACTTCGAACCTCTATATCAGGAACTTTTAAAAATGAAATCGCAATTTCATTCATCTCATTAACATATTTAAATTGCAATACCTGTATATTGTTTTTAAAATTTTAGAAAAATTTATCTTGGCCCGCCAAACTTTTTTTTTTTCGATTTTTGGCCCGCGACCGAAAAAGTTTGCCTATCCCTGTCCTAGACCGTTAAAGATGGAGTAAAAATTTCAACGGATTTGAAATCTGCGGAAAATTTCAGTATAGACTGATACCTAAAAATATGATTTTCTTTACATAAATAATTTTTTAATTGAATATATCTTCAAGGGATTTGAAATGTGCGGGAAATTTTACACCAGATTAATACCTTACATCACGGTGGTCAAACCAACACCACGGGCACCTGCTAGCCATGCATTGGCTAGTCTCTGATATTATAAAAGGAGACATGGCTTTATCCTTAGTACTTGTAGTGGGTTTTCAGAACGTCCTTTCTAGGTATCCGGGTTGAAAGAGTGAAGTTTCGGTTTACTAAGAAAGCTTAGCCGTAATGTAGCTGTGGGTGACGCCACTAAAAAGTTGTTTATACAAACAGATTAAAATTCCCAAAGTGTTGGTTTCTTAGAGAGCGTTGTTTGTGAGCGTAACGAAAATGAGCGGAGCCGCCATTACCATGACTCGTCATAGCGGTCTCAAACAGTTGGGCAACATTTGATTTCCTGCGCCAAATGATTCGAGCGGAGAGTTGCAAAACAAATATTTTTGATTGCCATTAATTAGTTCGTTTTTGGAAAATCGGGATCGTTAAACACAGAATGAAAATTTCAACGGATTTGAAATTTGAGGAAAATTTGACCCTAGAACGATACCTTAAATATTATTTTCTTCAAATAAATAATTAATTATTTAATAAATAATTAAATAATCAAATGGTAAATAGTTGAATGATAAAACTGTTTTTTGGTACCGATCTGGCGTAGAATTTTACGCTAAATTGAAATCTTCAACGATCCCGAAGTTAGGAACTTTAGACCATAGAATAAAAAAGCCACTTTGTTTTGTTATTCGAATTAAATAAACCACGACAGCCGTCAGTGTTGCCCATTCTCCACCGTATTCTGTCCGTCCAAGTTGATATCTATGTATACTGTTTAGACGGCCGCGTTGTTATAGTTCGAAAACTTCCCTGATTTTTTAGAAACTTCGAAAATTTCATTGATTTTTTTATACAATTCGAAAATTTCCTTGATTTTTTCGAAAAATTCAAAAATTTCCCTGATTTTTTAAGAAAATTGGAAAATTTCTCTGATTTTTTAAGAAAATTGGAAAATTTTCCTTATTTTTTGAGATTTTGAAAATTTTCCTGATTTTATGAGAAAATTTGAAAATTTTCGAAATCTCAAAAAATTGGAAAATTTTCCAATTTTCTCAAAAAAATCAGAATTTTTTTTTAATTTTCTCAAAAAATCAAATTTTTTAAAAAATCAGGGAAATTTTCGAAGCTTCTCAAAAACTCAAATTAATTTTCGAAGCTCCTCAAAAAATCAGGAAAATTTTCGAAATCTCCAAAAATCAGGGAAATTTTCCAATTTTCTCAAAAAATCAGGGAATTTTTCGAAGTTCCTCAAAAAATCAAGGAAGTTTTCCAATTTTCTCAAAAAATCAGGGAAATTTTCGAAGTTTCTAAAAAATCAGGGAAATTTTCGAAGCACCTAAAAAAATCAGGGAAATTTTCGAATTTTCTCAAAAAATCAGGAAAATTTTCAAAGTTTCTAAAAAATCAGGGAAATTTTCAAATTTTCTTAAAAAATCAGTGAAATTTTCCAATTTTCTTAAAAAATCAGGGACATTTTTGAATTTTTCGAAAAAATCAAAGAAATTTTCGAATTGTATAAAAAAATCAATGAAATTTTCGAAGTTTCTAAAAAATCAGGTAAGTTTTCGAAGCTCCTCAAAAAATCAGGGAAATTTTCGAAGCTGCTCAAAAAATCAGGGAAATTTTCGAAACAAATACAAATACAAATACAAATATTGACGACCAGCTACAGGCTCATGCCCAACAAGGCTGGTCCTTTGTTTATGAATTCTCCAATTCCCACTGACTATCCAATTGTGTCTTAAATTCGTACACTCCCTTTGAATGAACTATATTTTCTGGCAACGCGTTCCAACTGTCTATTACCCTATTAAAGTAGTAGTTTTTCCTTAAAACCCGATTAAAATGTGTCTTATTCAATTTATACCCATGGCCCCTTGTTCTGTTATCCCTGTTGAAATTTAAGCCCTCTGTGTCCCCTTGTTTTACAAACTTGAAAAGCTGAATCAAATCCCCCCTCCTTCTTCTTCTTTCATTATAGTCGAAATTTGCTAGCCCCTTTATTATTTTTGTAACTCTGTGCTGAACCCTTTCAATTGATTCTATGTCCTTTCTTATATATAGAGCCTAGAATTGTACAGCAAATTTCCCTGATTTTTTGGAAAAATTCAAAAATTTCCCTGATTTTTTAAGAAAATTGGAAAATTTCCCTGATTTATTGAGAAAATTCGAAAATTTCTCTGATTTTTTGAGGTGCTTCGAAATATTCCCTGATTTTTTAGAAACTTCGAATATTTCCCTGATTTTTTGAGGAGCTTCGAAAATTTTCATGATATTTTAAGGTGCTTCGAAAATTTCCCTGATTTTTTTGAGAAAATTGGAAAATTTCCCTGGTTTTTGGAGGTTTCGAAAAATTTTCGATTTTAGGAAAAGTTTCGAAAATTTCCCTGATTTTTTGATAAAATTGTAAAATTTCCCTGATTTTTCGAGGAGCTTTGAAAATTTCCCTGATTTTTTGAGAAAATTCAAAAATTTCTCTCATTTTTGGAGGTTTTGAAAATTTGCCTGATTTTTTGTGCAGCTTCGAAAATTTCCATGATTTTTTAGAAACTTCGAAAATTTCATTGATTTTTTTTATACAATTCGAAAATTTCCCTGATTTTTTGGAAAAATTCAAAAATGTCCCTGACTTTTTAAGAAAATTGGAAAATTTCCCTGATTTTTTAAGAAAATTGGAAAATTTCCCTTATTTTTTAGAAGCTTCGAAAATTTTCCTGATTTTTTGAGAAAATTCGAAAATTTCTCTGATTTTTTGAGGTGCTTCGAAAATTTCCCTGATTTTTTAGAAACTTCGAATATTTCCCTGATTTTTTGGAAAAATTCAAAAATTTCCCTGATTTTTTGAGGAGCTTCGAAAATTTCCATGATTTTTTAAGGAGCTTCGAAAATTTCCCTGATTTTTTTCAGAAAATTGGAAAATTTCCCTGGTTTTTGGAGGTTTCGAAAAATTTTCAATTTTAGGAAAAGTTTCGAAAATATCCCTGATTTTTTGATAAAATTGTAAAATTTCCCTGATTTTTTGGAAAAATTCAAAAATTTCCCTGATTTAAAAAAAAATGGAAAATTTCCCTGATTTTTTAAGAAAATTGGAAAATTTCCCTGATTTTTTAGAAGCTTCGAAAATTTCCCTGATTTTTTGAGAAAATTCGAAAATTTCTCTGAATTTTTGAGGTGCCTCGAAAATTTCCCTGATTTTTTAGAAACTTCGAATATTTCCCTGATTTTTTGGAAAAATTCAAAAATTTCCCTGATTTTTTGAGGAGCTTCGAAAATTTCCAAGATTTTTTAAGGAGCTTCGAAAATTTCCCTGATTTTTTCAGAAAATTTCCCTGATTTTTTGATAAAATTGTAAAATTTCTCTGATTTTTTGGAAAAATTCTAAAATTTCCCTAAATTTTTGAGGTTTTGAAAATTTCCAAGATTTTTTAAGGAGCTTTGAAAATTTCCCTGATTTTCAATTCATCAAAATAAAAGCGACCCGTTGCTATTATATCAGAACTTGCGATTTTAGTGTAATTTGATTCCACAGTTCAGTGGGCTTAATTTACAGTTTAGATTGCCTAAATGTTCTCAAGGGAAATAGATTGTTTGGTTTTGACTTTTATGACGCGAAGGCCATATTTGACCATTCTACGCCAGGCATACGAAATGTAATATCAACTAAGAGACATATACACAATGTTAGTTTTATTCACACAGAAGACAAAAATATACGCCGCTCGTAATCGCATATCTCTCACGCAACAACGGCAATGTAGTAAACTTGAATCTAGCATACATTCCTAAATAATGTGACAAGATGATTATGCATTTATTTACTACTTGCTGAACAACTCGTCGTTGCTCGGGTTTCAAATATGACCGCGACAACTAAAATATGACCGCGACATTTCCCTCTGTTAATTCAAAAACATAAACCCTGTGGAACATGTTTCCTTAGGCATGCACATTTATTGCAGAAAAACAAACTTTAGATTTAAAATTGAGGGGTACTTATAAGACTACCTGTGTGACAATTGTCATGCTACAGATTGGCTTAAAGACAGGAAAGAAGTAGGTTTCCGCAGTGTTCTAAAGTATAAGTGTACCAAATTTTGTGTAGATTGGTCAAACGGTGTAGATTTGTATTGAGAATATACACACATGCACACTTCTCTGTTTAATAGAAGATAGATGGGAGATATGAGTGAGTACAAACCTTCAGGGGATTTAATTTTACAGCGCGCTCAACCGTTACCAGCGTATTTGTAAACATCGTTGTATCTTGATACATATATTATACACGCGCACATTACGATAGTGTGAATCTATTTTTTAATCATGAAAACTACAACCACGATATGTAATCGAAATAAGAATTAACATATGCGCTCTGATTTACAATAGTGTTCAAGATATTACTAGACATGTACTCTTTGGTCAATATTCTTCAGTAAATGTTAATTTTATAAGTTAGTCCTGGGTAACCATTTGCATCCTCAACTCACGCTTTCGACACCGAGGAGGAAAACACCTGACAAGAGTCCACGGTTTCTAGCACAGTGCACGTGTACCCACTGAACCACGACGAATCCGAAGGAAATAGGTTTAAAGCAAAACCAATAATATGTACGGTTTCGAGCTTGGAAAATAGAGAGAATAATATAAAAAGTGTTAATCCACACTTGAGTATCAAAAATACATTTGATTGGACGCTTT
The DNA here is from genome assembly GCA_947359465.1 of Metellina segmentata. Taxonomy (NCBI): domain Eukaryota; kingdom Metazoa; phylum Arthropoda; class Arachnida; order Araneae; family Tetragnathidae; genus Metellina; species Metellina segmentata. Next base: position 21,450,727 of record OX375881.1, on the reverse strand, counting down.
CAACCTTGCTTTATATTGAAAAAAAAAGCTATATTTATATAGTAAAATTATTATATAATACGTATGCATGAGTAAATCTATAACTAGAGGTATAATTCATGTATAGAATAATGGATTGCTGGAATGGGTTTTATTCAATTGAACTATATTTGACTAAGCTGAGCATAACACTTTCAAGAAAATGCACATACACACTAAGGCCCGGTGCGCACATCCGGTTTTTAATGTGCGGCGCCGCAACTCAACTATGCACACAGAACCGTGAAGTAACGAAAGTGCTCATTTCGCGCCATTTGCGATGGATGTCTTCGATGAAAACGTGTTTATTTCTCTTATTGGTGTACAGAAAATACATTTTGAAACGAAATAGACGTTACTGGATGCATCCATTTGTTGACCTCAGACTTTCACAAGGTAGATTTTACTCATCTTTGGCGAATTTAAGTGAAAATCCAGATTTTTTAATTACATTCGAATGAGAGTTCGATCATTTGACGAGCTAGCGAGAAAGATTACTAACAAGATTAAGGTAGGTGTTTCAAATATCGCCTACCCTAACTATTTCTCTGTCTCCTGGGTTGGGAAATCAAGCTGGAAACTAAATGAATATCACTAGGAACTATTCACCTTTCGTTTCCAGAGATCATATCCCAATCCCAGCACCTAACCTAAGCACCTCGACCACCCCATTTTGCTAAATAATATTGTTAACAATTTAATTCCAATCTATAGGATGTTTCAAAACTTCATGCACACATTTTTAGGGAATGAAGGTAACACAAAATTAAACCTTTTTCACGTAGGGATATTTACAAGTGCCATAGGGCTGCTGATCAGTTTGCACAGTAATCCACGCACCGAAGTTGCCAGGTATGTATTACATTATATTAGTTAATTGGGGTTTCATGGCGTACATTTGACTATGCTACGCTAGTCACCACAATACGTACAATTTCAATGTGCCCTACAACTCAAAGATTGCTATGGCAGATTGGGAACACACAGTGGGCTACGACAACCCCGCATTACTTTAGGGTCAGTTGGCGAGGTGACACCTGAGCTTCTCTCCCTTCCTCTCTCAATTTCCATACCATGTTAATGTGAGTACATTTTAGGCCACGACAAACTGAAGGTACACCAGCCCCTTCTTACACGATTGCCTTTGATTGGGTTCGAACTCTCAACCCTCCAGTTGCTAATCCGTGGCCCAGCATTACTTAGGTTGGTAGGAATTTACTTAACATCTCATTGAAGCAACACAGCTGGCTACTGGCGACGGCAACCCCGAAGGGAAAGATACGAGGACGGTACCACGTAATTTTGAATCTATGTCAGACGACGATTATTTATTTAGGATGTTCTAACTTTGAACAATTACTGTAAAATTATGTGATTTTGTGTAGCTTATTAAAGAGTACGCGGGAAGTTTTGAAACACCATATACCTATATGTGCTGTGAAAGAATTTTTTATATATCACCGGAGTTACATGATTATTCATTTTCAGTATGATCGGAAAAAGTGTGGTATTCCTCTTATAGTGGAGATTTCGAACTCAACTTTAACTTATTTGTTCTAACCTCCTTCTTTTGTTCTAACGTGGTTGGAATTTCGATTCAACATACTCAAAGGACAGAGACGAGAGATGGTTTGGGGTTATAGAATGTTTTTATTTGATCTTTAATACATTCGATTGTCATTAGCACGAGGCATCCCCAAAAATAAAGCAGCTTGGACGAGTTGAGCGCACAGGCATCTGGCCTTCGGAATAACTACCGACAGCTCCCCTCGCGCCCGTAGGAATTTTGACATATTTACAGAAAGGAGGGATGGACGGACGCAAGGGGGCAGCAGTAGAGCTCTTCAGGTCCTGGACGCCTGACGACACTCCCCAGATGGAAATTGTCCAGCTCTTGGCTTATCTGGAAGAGAACACAAATGTACATAAGTTACACCATTTAGGCTGAAACGTTTTTTTAATTGTTCGTAGAGGTACTCGATCCTTGAAAGTACTTAACGAAATTATCAATCCTAAAATACCAAAATTATGTTAAGTCTAAAATTCCACCCTGGCTTTTTTCTTACAATGTTTTCCCGGAAACTAAATCTTTGATTCGTAGATATTTGTAGTCTTTTCTTCTTTAACATTACACATGGTGCATATTGATGTTAAAATTTCATTTCTTTGAACTTGCTTTGTGATACACAATAATATTAAGTTTTATATTTTTCTATTTAATTTTTATTTTCTAGATTTTGTCACTTTTTCATCCTTTGAAAAGGAGAGAGAGAGAAAAAAAAAGAGAGAGAGAGATTGTTAACAAAACAAGGTTCCATAAAATTCAGTTTAAGCTCTTGATTTTGGTAGATTAAATTTGGCGCTATGACCATATTTGGCCAAGCTGTGTTTAAAAAAAATATCGCCAAGCTATGAAAACAGAAAGAAAGCCTTTGACATAGAATACGTTCAGGAAGGAATGGAACATGAGAGAATCTTCTATCTTTGCTTTACAGACTCAACAATACAACGTCGGCTAAGAGCAGAAACTCATTAACTGATCCAAATCGTTTTGTACTGAGCATCACTTTAAAGAATAACTTTTGATTTTCAGCACAAGGTATAATAAATATAAACATTTTCAATAGTGTTATCTAACACTATTGAAACGCTTTACAAGATGATTATGTATTTTTCATCGTCAGGAAAACGGGCATTTAGTTTCTCCGTGGAAAAGTCAGCTCATGAATTTTTGCCCAGAGTTGACGAAAAACGAAATTAAAACCTTGCTTACTTCTTCAGTCGGACTTCGCTTTGTCCTTCACAACTTCACAGGATTCATATCATACTATTAGAATTTGAAGTGTTGTTGTTGGAGGTCAGTAATCTTCAAAGTAGACTCTAATGCGAAATCCACGTTGAAATGTTTCCTTGTTTAATTTAATATGGATGTGGGTGTTTACTTTGGTCTATTGCAGATATGTCACCAAAATATGACATTTATGTGTCGGGCTCCAGATCAAAGCTCCATCTGAAAAGCAATATGCATAAAATGAAGCCAAATAAGATAATCACCGTGTATTACTTCGAAGTTAGCATATAAATGTCACTTTTAATATGCCAGAAGTTACATCCAAGCATTTAGTTAAATAATTCAGCTCAAGCTGTAGTTAAATATTTATACATGTAAAATGTTTATTCATGGAGCTCAGTGCAGTGTAACCACTTCAATTCATCACTTTTTTGCCATTCGCTTATGTTCCTGTTACCGCGGTTTTTAATAATTTGTGAGATATACCTTTCGTATCATTTTCACTCACCTAATGCCAATTAAGTGCAAAGTGGAAACTGTATCCTTACTGTTCCATAAGTTTTGCTCACAGGTGTAATTTCATTATTCACCATAATAAAAGGTAGGGGAAGGTAGGACAAAACCGGGTAGCCGGACAAAACCAGGTAGCCGGACAAAACCAGGACCCGGCAGTTTTGGTTCGATTAGAACTGCCATCTGTGGGATAACGCATGAAACTAGTTGCAGACAGCCGCCATGTTATTTGGTAATGGTAATTTTAGTAAACGTCGTACTACAGCAACACAACGGGCTATTGACGACGGTCCGGTATCAGTCACTTAAGGGCAAGAACCGAGGACAACACCTCGTAACTTTGAACCACGGTCAGATGATGCAGCAACATCTGAGCTGGCACCCCACCCTCGAAACTTCAACACCAACCCAACGTTATTACTTTCGGTCACGACAGATTTAAGGTGCACCAGCCGCCTCTACACCATACGCTTACAAACATCCATGCCCGAACCCGGATTCAAACCAGGAACCTTCCGATCTGGAGGCTAACACCTTAACCACTATACCGGTTGGTCGGCTCATGTTATTTGGAGTTGAATGAAATGCAGTGTAGATTATGTGCTTGTTGACGCCGATGCTTTGAAAATGACGTAGATGTTGACGCTGTAGTTTCTAATTGCTTGAAGATTTATCTTAGGTAAGTACAACACCTTATAACACCTCTTTCAGCTATTATCTTAAAAGATTAAAAAACGTTTTGCTTCATGTTTGAAATATGCTAAGCCTTCTTTTCTGATTAATGGCGTTGTCAAATGATACAGGGACTTTGACAGTCGGACAGGACCGGGTAGTACCCGGTTTTGAACTACTATTTTTTTTACTGTGTGAAATGGAAATGGTTTGTTGAATTTCTAAGCATACCTGCTTAAAAAACAAGAATCATTTTATAATTGGTTTAAAAATGCATCTTTATTACTTTTTAGAAGGGACTGTATAAATATAGGCTACTTTTTTTAGTACCTTACTTTTTTTTGTACAAATATAAAATTAATTATTCTTAACAGTTAACAAAATTATTATTTAAAAAAAAAATCGTGTTTGGCAGTTTATTCCTAAAAATGTTTTTGTTTTCAAAGAAGGGCAGGCTAGAATTAATAAATTGGAACTTTAACAAATTTATGATCTTGTTAGAATAAAAATTGTACGCATAAAAAATTAATTTAATAATAATGACCCGGTTTTGTTCAACTCTCCCTTAATTATTATCAATCGTTAGTCTCTATATATTTTGATTTTACTTGAAAAACCTTCTGATGTGCACTCACTTCAAACGATTTGCCCTCAAGCATCTTATCTTTTCCACTGTGTAGGAAATGGATGATAAGTAATCCTGAATCTCCGGCAAGTCGCCAATACGCCCTGAAAAAAGAAGTTTAAATAAGTCCGTGTTCCTGAGGTTCCAATCATAGACGTCAACTATAGTATATAATCAATATTAGTATAGAATAAAACATGACTCTCTCTAAAATTTGATATTCAACGGTGCTTTAAACTGTGAGACCAGCATATCGACTAGTAATCATGTGACTGCTCTACGAAAACTGGACTTGATTATATATATATATATATATATGTATATATATATATATATATATATATATATATATATATATATATATATATATATATATATATATATATATATATATGCTACTGCTGAAGCTGGAAAGTCGTAAATGTGCACATTACATAGCTAATTTGCAGATTAACTTATTTGCACCGTTAATGTGCGGAATCAAGAGTATTCCGCATTTAACCTAGGTAATGTCCATATTAACGGCTTCCGTATCGTTAAAGTTCAAAAGTTTAGTTTGTGTCTCTCATTTCCTTTCAATACAAATTCCCTCTCTCTTTCCACTTTGAGTTTGGTTTCGCCTGTTTCTCTCATTTCCTACGGCAATAAAACCATCTCTTGGAACTGGGCAGGGTTTTAAAAAAAGCAGATCTAAATGTACCACAAATAGGTGTGCTTGTCGCAAAAACTAATTGCTATGTAATTCAAAGTGTCACCAATCTTTAGATTGCACTAATAAGTAAGCATAATTTTATCATATGTTTAGTAAATTCATTTTTTTCAACTGTAATAATGTTTTAAACCGTTTGATTCCTTCTATTATAGTTTTTTAATTGATTGATGGTTGATTCTATCAACTAATTAGTTATTGTTTGATTGTATAAACCTGATTCTTTAGATATCGAAAGACATATAAATGATATTATGTTAATTTAAGCTAACATAAACGTTGCTGTTGTTCCAGCAAAGATCTTATTTTCACTTTAACGAGTGCCTAGTAGGTAATGTGCAAATTATCCAGGTAGTTTGAGAAGTGAAACTATTTTTGGCACTTAAAACCTAGATAATCTGTAGAATAACAGATTAGAGCTTTTTAGCAGTAACACACACATATATTTATGCCTCAATGTCAGTTGTAGAAGACTATTTTCCGTTTGGAAAGAATTTGTGACTTGAAATTTACCATATCTTGATCTTTGGAGGTACGTGACGTGGTGTCCAGTGAATTCGACGCCTATATCATCTTTCATTCCAGATAAGAGTACATCTGCAGGAAAGAAAAATGCGTTGGGTTATAAAGTTGTTTCTACGAATAATAGAAAACCCGTTTTCACAGGAGTAAAGTATTTTTCAACTGAACTTTGACTTAACGCAGTACATAATATAATATCAAAAAAAATTTTACACCCAACATTCTTTAGTGATGGAAAATATAGGTCTGTAATAGTATCTTTTGAAACGATTCTATTGTATCCTTCTGGATTAGAATTATTTGGATGTTTCACACATACCGAAAGCGGTAACCCTCTTACTAGAGTACCTGGGCTATTTATTACATGGGGATATTTCAATTAACGTCACGATGTGCTATTTGCGACGGTCCGGTATCAACTGGACATGATGACATCCACATGAGTTGCCTCCCGAAAAGTACGTAGCAGTATAATATTTTCAAGGAATTCCACTCAAAGGAAAGGACTAATTGAATAGTTCCACCTGATTGTATAACCATGAAAGGACCAATTGAATCGCTTTAAAGGATTCCATAACACGGAAAGGACCAATTGAATCCTTGATACCTTCGACCAATCATTATAGTTATTTATTCATCAAGTGTATTGTGGGGTAAAACCAATACTACTAGTGTATTTAGCGACGTTCAGTATGTGGACAACAAAATCCTATACGCACCTACGTCTGGAATACACCGAACCTCGTGTGCACTATAGGGCTTCCACATCTTCTTTACAATCTTCTTTTCATTGCAAAAGATCCGGTGGAGTTTTGTAAAGTATTTTGTATTTTTCACAGGCACTTTCTGGAATAAAAAAAAGCATGTCAATTATATGCATATATATCATACAAAGCATAAGCATACCTTTGGTACTTTGTCCAAATCACGAATCCTCAATTGGGCGTGTTTACCTGATTTTGTAAATTAAAAAACAAATGGAACGGACCTATAAGAGCTTAATTTCTTTCAAAGTCCTACAAGTATCAAAATAACCGCTTAACCCTGTAAAGGGTTCACGCGCATAATTAGACCTTACTAAATGCAGTCTTTCCAGTATAACCTCCTTACAATTTTGACCACCTTAACCAATATAATGTATTCAAAAGATTCTATTCTTAGGAAAGGAACAGTAGAATGTTTCAGGAGGAATGTATTTTAAGAAATGGACCAATAGAATATCTTCTACGAACTATATTCCAAGAAAAGTAAGGACATAATATTTCAAAATGATTCTATTCTAAGGAATAGATCACACGAATCTCTCTATCCTTCCAAGGAATTCTATTCAAAGGTGAACCAATAGAATCTTTTCTAGAAGCTCTATTCCAATGAAAGTAACAATAGAATCTCTCCAAAGGATTTTATTCGAAAGGATGGAACAATATAGATATTCTTGACATTCGAAAAAATCCATGTATTCTTTAAACTAATAGATGTAATTATTTAGTCACTGATTGTGACACGGAGAAAGAGCACACACATTTTAACATCCTCCTCCCCCCCCCTAGTGGTATATTCAATAACTCAGATTCCAATTCCTAACTTTTTCAGTTCAATGACCCCTTTGAAAACTAAAAACTTTTTCAAGACTCTTGAGGTAATATTTAATTGCTATGTAGATCTCCATAATCCTCCAAATGGCTTCGACAAGGTAACACATCAATAAAGATTTGAGCAATGCTGCTTATACCAAGATTTCTCGTTATCAGGGTATTACAAATACCTTATAAGGAGTATAAGAACAAATATGTCTTTTACCCTAAAGACGTAAGTGATATATCGTCCATCAAAATCAGACCATTTTTTTCTGATTACGAGATATCTCGTCATCAAGACAGTGCCGATTTTTTTACGGTGTTCTGATCAGTTTATTTTTAATTTTGAGATACCTCGTCTATCATGGTCAGAGCGTTTTTTCTAATGACGCAACACCTTGTAGCAACATCTACGGAGAGGATTAGAAACTACAGATCCCTACTTTTCACCGTAAGGTGACAGTGAACTTTCAAACGCATCAAATGGGGAAGAGAAGAAAGGTTGAAGGTAGTTGGCAATGTGAATTTATTACTTTCGGTTCACAAGTTTGACTATTTATTTCTAAGGTAAACTGTACCGTACGATGGCTCTGAAGTTTGAATAATGAAGAACATTTAAACTTGCAAGAGAATGATTTTCAGAGAAAATAAAAAAATCAATCTGAAGATTTAACTTCTGCTTCCGAATGATTTATCGTGATACGTGTCAGGTTTACATTAAAATGTAATTTATCGTTGTTTTCACAGCGTTTGGCTTTCAAACTAATTGGTGTTTTCCAGTCAACTGTCCAAGTGAGAGAGATCAAAAAAGTCGAATCATCGCAGAAGCACTTCCGCCACCTATACTTAATTAACTTGATGGAAAATGTTTCCCACAAATTCGAAAAATTTCCCTTTGGGATTGATCTTGGTACATCGCCACTAGCACTGGAGCCACTCACCGGGCTATGGGCCACGAAACGGGATCCTTCCCAAAGGAAACGATCTTCGATCAATATCTCATCATTTTGAACCATTGTATGTTGATGAGGTCAATACTCGAGCCTGCACCCCTTTCTTAAAACATCCACACCACATCATGCCATTGAGATTGCTCCAGTGTGACGTAGAGTTAAGTTTCCACCCACCAAATTAAATCTGTCGTCTCGTCAAATGTCATCACTTTGGCTTGGTGTGGAATTTTGGAGAGTGGGGTTCAAGCTCAAGTGTTGCTTCGTCATCAGACAATGGTTCAAAATGACGCGGCGTTATCCTCGGATCTTTCCCTTTGGGATTGGTCCCGGACGGTCTTCGATAGACCGCTGTGTTTCTCTAGTACAACGTTAATTAAAAATACCAATAATGTTGGCGCCCTCGTCTTCTGACCACAGTTATATATACTCTTGGTAAGAAGTCAATAAAAGCCTTAAATGATCGGTCATCTACAGCCCTGGAGAGGTAAAAATCAATGACTTTAAGAATCGAAAGTATTGTCTCACTCGAACATACTTTAAGAATCGATATTTTTGCTTCAAGTTTGATCGATCTAGTCTGATAAATTTGATCAAGGTTTTCCTTAACGCTATAGACGTTACGACACTGTTTGGTTTTGGTTCAAATTCCTGGTCGTAGTAACTTCATCATTATCCTCATATAATATTACAATTCACAACCATCCAAAAATAGTAGTAGGCCTAACCCATTTATACCAGCCACACATTATACCTGAATATCCACCCCTCTAAAACCTACACATTATCCCTGGATTCGAACCAGAGCCTATCGATCCAGAAACCAGCACCTTACCCGCTAGACCGATTTGTCGGCTCTACGCCACTCTAAAAAGTTTGATATTGAGTTTTGTAAGTTACCTTCCATGTGGAGATCAGCCGCATGATGGGAACTACGCATAATCCCTCCAGAACGGCCTTTGTGCAGTGCAGGTTGTTTAGTTTGAAGAGGCGCTTGGCGATGAGGATAAATTTGTTTACCACCATGGCTCTCACATCCACAGTCGGTGTGCTCAGAACAACGTCCTGTACCCACGTGCTCACCTGTTGAATGATAAAAAAGGTTATTCAATTTGAAGTCTGTAGGTACAAAGATTGAAAAGTTTGAAAAAGTCTCTTAGAGTAAGATCAACTTACATTCACGGATCTTGCCAGGAGTTCGCAGATGTTTAGGCATTGCTTCCAGTCTCTCCTAGCAGAATGGAATAACTCCTGAAACATACGAATCACATTTTGTAAACAACTGAATGTTAGATTAAAAGGAAAACTCTTCACAACGAATAATAGTCAACAGTAAAATAAAGGCTTCGAATAAGGTCTAGATGAAAAAACCCAACAAACTAGCACTTGACCAGGGCTTCTGTATCCAAAAGCCGTAGGATAACGTATGTGTGATGATAAATGGATTTGAAAAAGGCCTTGTTTACCCCGTTTTCCATCTAACCGTAATGAGGTTTAAAAATTAGTTTGGAAAATTTCTCCTGTGGGGAAATTGACACACCTGTGTACTATATCACAGTTACATCCTTATAGCTTCATGATATATAAGGACACCTGTCGACTACCTTAAAATGCTACATTGCTCATGAACGTCTGAAATGAATTTTTTTACCTCATGAGTGACACCTTTAAAGTTCGTCCAGTCCATTAAGGTGAGTTGTTCCTGAAAAATTAAAATATGACACATTCAAAATATGACACTCAATGTGATCCAGCAGCTAATTTCAATAAAATGCCACAACACAATAGTATTATCCCATAGGTGGATTTTTTATTCTAATGAATTCTCAAACATTCTTATGCACATAATAACACTAATTCAAAGTAATATGTGCGACAAGTGAACTTACCGCGATGTCTTCCGGTTTGTATCTCAGGAAAGCTTCCACTACCCGTGGTATCGGATGACACTCCTCCTGTGGAAAAACAAAAAGTCCTTATTTCAACCTATTCTTGATCCAAGGGCCAGGGCACTAACATCGGATAACACACAGTCTAACTTCAACAGATGATACTTAATAAGATACAAGAGTTTGAAGTTATGACATTTGTGAGAAATTGCAAGAAAATAATTAAATTTATGTTTCAAATAAATGCTAACAAAATTATTTTATACCCATCATTCCAATGTTGATCTCTCGCGACTGAAATACCAAATTTTTTTTTAAATGATGCATTCGGACGATTATACTTGTCTTATGTCTTGGAGTATGGAAAATATTTGTTTTGAAAATGATTAACAGATCAAGATTTATTTTAATTTAGTTAGGATAATTGATTGTATGTGGAGAGTAAGATATTAATAAAAAATCAATTAATTTTTCTAATTACTAGAACGTTCAAGAATTTTTTCTCTTCAAACTAAAACACGACTTCTTTCAATTTTATCCCCTCACAACTAAGGAGCTCTCTACATGGAAATGTTTCGGACATTTTCATTTTAGGAACATTTCATTGAAATAAATAACATTTTCAGTTGTATAGTTAAATATTAATATAAGAACTGTCGTTTAAGGTGAGTTTACTTACCAAATCGGAGGCTGCGTCTTTTTCTCCCAGACGGTCGTTTTTGACATTGGTGAAACTGAAACAAGTAAAAATGTCTTACTCAGCAACACTGACCTGACTATGATCAGAAAGGGAATACATTTGAAACTTTTGAACAAGGAAAAACAGTAATAACCAGGTAACCACAAAAAGTGCCTCCGATTCTTTCCCTTTGAGGGTATAATGAGGAATGGCACTCCTTGGTACTTTATTAAAAAGAAAAGTAACAAATAAATAATTAATAATAAAAAAAATGAAATTTCGATGAGTGCAAGTGTGATATAGAAATACCTTTCTCCGAGGGATTGTCCAAATAAACTAATTTTCTGTAATGCAATTTTAAATAACTGACCGAAAGATTATATAATTGCATAATTTTGCACTCTACAAAATCTTCATAAATGATAATATTCTAGCTAACAAAATGAAATCCGACCTTCTGAATGTTTTAGGACGAGGCCGTCAATTAAAATGGCGTGATTATAATTTTAAATGTCTAATTTAATTAAATGTAAATTTTTAAAATTTGTATTGTAATCAAATTGTATATTCTTTGTACATTTAGAGTAATGTCTTAATGCATCTCTTCACAAAAATAAGGGGATGGGATACACGTTAGGAAAACATAGTCAAAATACACAAAGCAATCTCATTTCTGTAAATTAATTCAGACATTCTAAACTACCAAACGCTCAAAGACAAAACATAAATTAATTTGGTAAACACTTACAGATTTTTAAATCCCTTCCAGAATCGTCGAGCCATTTTCAATCTTAGAATATATCAACAGCTTAAGTGTGGACTCAAGAAGTAATAAGTTGAGTTTCTCAACGAAGTCAATTCAAATCGCAAAAAAATAGATCCAAATTCAAAGTGAAATATCAGAAGTTCGATTTTTTAACGCTAATAGCACAAAAACTTTGCATGAAATGGGAAGAAACAGAGCATCGAATCGCACTGTTAGGAGAAAGTATTGTTATGCAAAGCTACGTAACAATATTCAAAAGTTTACTGTTTCAAAATTGAAAGAACTGTTGGAGGGGAGTTACAATGGGACTTGATTATTAACAATGAGTTAATGGCAACAGAGAGAAAACTATTGATACATTTATTATTAATATAATTAAATATAAAATATAAAAAACAATTGTAAGATATTTTAGCATAAAATAGAGTAAAATTATAAGATATTTTTGCATAAATAGAGTAAAATTTTACATCTAATTTTTTACAGCACCTTTTTTCATTTCAAATAAAACAATTACTTTTTGACTTGGTAGGCTCACATATAACCAAATATTTAAAAAAAGAAAATTCTTTTAAAACCATTGTAAGCATAAATAGTATTAAAAAAAAGAATTCAAATGAATACATATACTATGTTTAAATTTCAATGTATGAAAACTTAAACATACAATACAATAATGATCCAAAATGTTACATACTTGTATAAGGTATGTAAAAGGGAATAACTAATTTTAGAATCTTTTCTAGGATTTTATACGGATGTATATGTAAGTAAGAAGCAAAAGCCAAATCACAGTTACATTCACAATTCATAACTTATACTCAAAAACTGTCGTTATACCAAAGAGTAGAAAAGGTCATAATTGTGTATTCGAAAAACAGTATCTAATGTAGGACACCCAACAAATTTGTCACAAACCCACAACAATTATTTTTTTGTCGTAAAAAATGTACAATTTTAGTACTACATATGTAAAATTAAAAACATTTTATGTTTTTACACGTTAAATAAAACTAATCATTTACACATCGTAAAGAGTTTGGAATATTTTTATAACGTTCTAAAAGTTTCAGAGAGAATTCTTCCTCCTCCAAAAAACCCCTTTTCATCCTTAGCCATGCTACTTTTAACCAATTTTGCTTAAAAAATCTCAGAAAATGTAGGTATCCTACCTAACGGTATACTTGTTGGTTGCACAGTTTTCCTTTCCATCCTTTGCAGCATACTTCAGTTCATGATTTTCTTTCTATTGGGGGGAAGCTTGAAGATCCGTAAGGTCAAAGAATTATTATGTATAGCAAAATTCTATTCTGAATAATGTTTTATTCATCTGATGGTGTTGTGCTCGTCGAGATATATCGGCATTAGCCAAACTGACCACCTCTTGTTGAACAAAATATCTCGTCATTAGAAGAAAATTAGCCCGGGCCTAATCTTGTCATCATCAGAAATCGTAAGTATCAAGACGATGAGATTTCTCGTCATTAGCAAAATTGATCAGTTCTTGAAGGACGAGATATCTTGTCGAAACCACTTCGAGGGTTAAAAGGTAAAAATTGAATATTTTTTTTTACGCAGGAGTGTCTTGCTTTATTACATCATTTGAGCAAATATATAATGGCAGTAGTTTGAGAGATACTTTTATTTGCTTACATCACATTGGAACATTGAACTGTTTTTCTAGAACCTTTAGAACAGTAAGGTCTGCATTTAAATGTCTCAAAATTATTGGAATGTTACATGATCCATTCCAGTTTAAGCAATCATCTATATAGATAAGAATGGAGTGTTTGTACATTGAAAATTTTCGACTCATTTTAAGTTATCTATCCGTTTTGGACCTTTCGGATGTCAAATCCGCTTGTTGCACGTTTGGTGTCTGTATTGCGTATGCTCTATACACGTCCACACGGTTTAATATATTTTCCTAAAATTTTGTATCCTCTGAGTAATTATCTTCATTTAGTGACTGAAGTTGGTTGCGTAAGTCTGTTTGTTCGTCTTTATGTTCTATGTTCGGTAGTGTGTTTGTGAAGGCATCACATGAATTTAGTTCCAGATATTTGATTTCAATCTGATTTATTTTATACATTATATATTTGTTTAGTGAATGCAATATTAACCATTTCTTTATTGTTATATCGAGATACGTTTCAAGCTAAAACAGCTCAGCAAGAAAACAATCATAATTTGGTAGTTTTGGAAAAACTGAAATATTGAGTATTACGATTATACATGGATTGCTTTTCAAGTACTGCTAAAAAAAATAATAGAATTTCAGCTTTGTTAAATCATTTTTTTTCAAGTCTTATTTTTGTTCTTTGCGCAATGTAAACTATTTCCGAATATTTGGGACAGACGATATATTTCAACGAACAGGAATGAAAATGAAACTCGTTTTGGTTGATCGCGTGTAGTGATATTTTCTGATTCTTTCATTCTGAATCAATTTCGCATTTCTAAATTTTGTGTACTTTTCACTTGTAAGTGGCAACTGTGCAAGATCAAGAGATAAAAAAAGAATCACGAATTAATATCATTAAAACAACTTTTCTACTTAAAGTGTCAGGTAAGTAAGGATAAAGCAAATTTTAAGTGTAATCATGACATTGAAGGAATAGTTTAAAAAATCCGAACTAGAACTTTTCAAATATTAAATAATTATTTGTCATAATGACACGAGGAGAGGGCGAAATTCCACAATGTCGCATGCCTGATGCAAGACTGCCACAAGTAAAACCATATTGTTTTGTTGACTATGTGGGGGAGAGCACTCCCGTAAATCGCCATTTTTATTTATTGAGTTGAACATGAAAAGAGCTTAAGATACGGAATTCCAAATCTCTCTCAAAATCGTCTTTTGTAGTACAAACCTTAGTTCACCTTTCGTCATTTTGTATCTTTGTTATAAAACAAGGGTGCTATGTATTTGAAATGTATTACATGAATGGATATGCATGTGTAGGATTTGTGTCCAAAGTAAGTTGTAGAAATTGCAAAGATGGCGAAAGGTGTTAAAATATTATTTTATTCTACGAAAGACACAAGTCATTTTGATCAACTCTTCACAATCAAGAGTAAACCGATTCAAACCGAGCAGGGTCGGGTATTTTTCTAGTCATATATTATGTTCATGTCATGTATCATAACCATAACCCCTTAAATATAATTACGAAGTTCAAGTTACCACTATGTAAGAAATTATGCCCTCATCGCAAGTAAAATTTGGAGAAATCTTGATGGACAGAGATATCTCGTTAAAACCACATGGAGGATTAACGACATAGGGGTTTTCTATGACACATTAAGAGCACCGAATATTCCAATTTTTGTGTTCGGGGTCGTTTATTACGATGACAGAAACCGCTGGTACTGGTAGTTTAGACACTGTGTGACATATTTCTCGGTTTCCAAAGGAACGTCACCGAGGAATTATTTTTGTGGGATATTTGGCTTTCCGGCTATTTAAGGGGGCTTACGACCTTTAAACCTTCCAAAAATTCGATTTTTCAAAAAAATATATTTATTAAAGTACATACATTTCTGATCATTTCGACACCAACCGCATGACAAAATTAAAATAAATACCAGAGATATGAAAGGAAATCGAAAGGTAAACTGAGCAAAACATGGGCTTCTGTAACCAAAATTTTATCTTTACGGCGGTTTTTCTCAGCTTTGTTTTTTTAGAAAAATCTCAGATTGAGCGCATGATATCTGATCCAAAAAGTTCGGACCGGATGGCCCTTTCGCTACTGAACACACACGCGTTTCACACACAGGAACAGGACGGGATGTCCCAATTCTACTGACCGGACTAAGCTTCGTTGCTGGACACAAGCAGTAACAGGACACGTTTCACACACAGGTACAGGACGGGATATCCAAAAACATCGGACCGGATGGCCCACTTCGCCGCTGCCGGACGCACGCAAATTCTCCACTCACGAGGACGGGATGTCCAAAAAGTTCGGACCGGATGGTCCCTTTCGTTGCTGCCGGACGCACACAAATACTCCACTCATGAGGACGGGATGTCCAAAAACTTCGGACCGGATGGCCCCCTTCGTTGCTGCCGGGCGCACGCAAATACTCCACTCACGAGGACGGGATGTCCAAAAACTTCGGACCGGATGGCCCCCTTCGTTGCTGCCGGACGCACGCAAATAACAGGACACGAATAACACTCACTAGGACGGGATGTCCAAAAACTTCGGACCGGATGGCCTTCTTCGTTGCTGCAGGACGCACGCAAATATTCCACTCACGATGACGGGATGTCCACAGAGTTTCTTCACAAATCAGGACGGGATGTCCAAAACTTTAATTTTGTGGGAATCGATCCCAGTGCATGCCACCATTAATAGGTCCGATTTCCATGTGTTTGATCCCCTAAAAAAACATCTGAAAGGGAAGCGCTTCAACTCGGACGACGAACTCAAGGACGCTGTGAAGGACTGGGTCGCGTGACGGCCACAGGAATTCTGAAAACAATGAATCCTTCGTCTCGTTAATCAATGGGATCGTTGTGCTCAGGCATATGGTGTATACTTTGAATAAAGTCTTAATTTATGCTCTCATTGTCGTTTCGTACCTTTTCATATGAACAACCCTTGTATAATAGTTTATTAAATTTTATTCTTGAGAACGCGCCTTAAGCATGAATGATTTATGCGAATTTGTTGGATTCAGAAATATTTATGGATTTAGTTATATGTATCAATGAATATGTATCCGTATTTAAGAATTGATTTGTGTAAATATTATTCCCAGATGTTTATGAGATAGAACACATTTACAGTTAATTAAAAAGCTTACCATCGTATTTACACAAATTTTTTTAAATAATTGTACTGATTCTACGCAAATCCGTATGAATTGCCCGTTGTGTTGCTGCGTGTCAACGCGACGTTAAGTAACTACCAAACTAAATCCGAGTGAAATTCAACCTGAGCAATGTCAAGAAATTCTATTAATTATTTGAAATAAAATATTTAATTTAGTGTAAATTGTTAATTTAATAATAAAAATTTCAACTTAGTGGTTTTCAGTGCATAATTAGAGTTTAAAATTGTAGAGGGCAGAAGATTTTGTTACGATATTTCAAAACATTCATGAAAAGCTGCGTACAATGTAAGCACCATTGCAACAAAATATATTATTTTTTTAAAACTTAAATCCTGTTTTTAGGTTATTTATTTAAAGATTATTCCTTGAAAGAATGGATTGAGAACATAAAATATATGATAAAAATAAATGCAATTAAAAGACGTGCACAAGAAGAGATAAAACAAAATAGTACTCCGCTGAAGAAACATTACTTATTGAACTGAAATATGTGAAAAATATGTCAGCCTCTAAAAACGAATTACAAGATTTGCTCCTTCTTCAAAGGTTTAACAAAAGATAATTTAATAAATTTCAAAATAATTTGTTTTCCTGGTAATATACCCGTATGATGACGTTACATATCAATACAAAAAACAAAGACGGTCGAATAATTTTTGAAAGGTAAAACGCTGTTCTTTCTTTCATATTCTTTCAAATTGCGATAATAATTTAAAACGAGTCTTCAGTTCTTTATGAGTTTCCAATTTCAGTTAGGAGTTCAGTATTCTGATTAAAAATGTCATTTTACATCCAGATTTGCCGTCGCGTCAGATCGAACATAGAAAAAACAATTGCTGTCTCAAAAAGAAAATGGATAACCCCTATTGTTTCGAAAACAGAACTGAGGTCTCTCTTGTGCCCAACGGACAATAAGGTGTCCTATTTCGTCTCACAGTTCGCCTTTCCTAGACACTGAGCAAGGAAGTTCCGAAAGGCCTTTGAATGGTTCAATAATGGATAATGGAATGGAATGTATGACAGTTTTTAAGATGTATTCCAAAAAACCATTTTAGTAACACGAAGCATGATTAAGGAGGTCCAGTACCCAAAATCTCAAAAAAAAAATTACATTAAAAAATACCACAGATACAGATATTTCTGAATAAAATGACCCACAAATTTTATTTATGTCTTTTAAATAGCCTGCGAAATTTTGAATTTAGTAATTTGACATCATCGCATCCGACGAGCCCATACAGAAGGGATTCGTGGTGTTTTTACAATCGCGCCATTTTTAACAAAACAAAGCCAGAATCGCGCAAAGTGGGTATTAAAACCCCTTTGACATCTGTCATCATTGTTAAAACGATGCCAATATTTCAAAGATTATCTTCAGATTCTTTGTTGGATTGGATTGGATTTTGAAATTTTATGGCGCAAAGTCCAAAAACGGACATGCTGCGCCAAACGCAAGATAAAAAGAAATAAAGTCGATGTAAATGTAAAAGTATTGTACTAAAAGGTAGATGCAAGTCTTGCGCAATAAATTTAAAATGTTATGATTAAAAAATATATAGAACAACATGGAAAAAAATATAAAAGTATGGAAATGTATGATATAAATATCGTGATGGATAAAACTTACTATATCAAATTTATGAATCCAATGATACTTAAAAAAGGAAAAAGATTAGGATGAGGGTTTTCACCGATGAGATCGTGTAAAGTTAAAATTAATGTTTTAAAAATTTTTTTAACGATGATGATTAAAATTAGGGCAGTCAATTAAAATATGTTTGACGGTAAAATTTAATGAGCATGTTTTACAAAAAGATGGATTCTCGCCCAACAAAAGATGACGATGAGTAAATCGTGTGTGCCCAATGCGAAGGCGAGTCAGTTTGACATCCGTACCTCGCATTCGGGCAAATGGCCACAAATGAATGAATGGTTTGATGTTATGTAATTTATTGGTGACTTGCAGATTCCATGACTCCTGCCACAAAGAGTGAGTATGCTCCTTTGTGGACACCTTGATGTCAGTTAAAGGAAGATTCTTTGTTGGAAAGATGTAGCAAAGGGGAAACTCAAAATCGAAACGAATCACTTCATAACAAGGTTTGGAGCCGTTGCCCTAAAAACTTAAATGCGATTGAAAGTTCGAGTCCAGATTGCTGCAGCCAGAGCCATTATCGACTTCAACAAGGGACTAACGTCTAGTATGAAAGATGTGCTGGAATGCTCGAGTCTTGTAACTGGTAAAACTTCTCTAATGCTGTCCAAACGAAAAGACTACAGACGGTTCAGGAAAGCTGCGATAAAGTCAACTATTGCCTTCAGAACCTACCGAAAAAGTTCAACCTGCCAAAATTAAAACTAAATGAAGCATTAAATGTAAGAAGCAGGGCACAATACCTTCCAGGAGGATTTTAAATAAAATTTAAGTACGTAAAAGTGTTTTTTACCAATTTCCAACTTTAACAACGTTTTTCTCAGTGTTGCTTTTTTCGTAATTTTCTTACTTTAAATTGATATAAATGAAAAACTATTTGTAATAATTGTATGAAATTTTCTGCACATGTTTACTAAATATATATATTTAATTTGTCATCGGCAATTATGTATATGTATATTTTTTATACTTCTGTAATTTTTCAAATGTTTTGTGTTGTACTTTTTTTGTACTTTTGGTGTTAAATATTTAAAAAAAAATTGAATTCAATTAAAAAAAATTCCACGATGACAATTTTTAATATGTATTGTTATAAGTAATTTAAAACAAAAACTATGAAATTTGACACACAAACTTTTAAGACCTACCAATTTTTAGCCTAGTCAAAATTTTACACTTTTTAAAATTTTATTTAAAAATAATTTAAAAAAAATATTAATTAGTTAATTTAATTACATAGTACAATGTTGATCAACAAAAAAAATTTCAAGACAATTCCTTAAAAATTGAAGATTATAGAATTTTGGGTACCGGATCCCCTTGAGTATTAAAAAGTAATGTGGCATAAAAAGTTCAAAATTGAAAAAAACATTTGGATACTTCGTGACATCTGCTTATAAACAAAGTTTTGAAATGAAAGATTTACCAGCGAGAAAGATTTTCAGTCAGAACAAATGAAATGCTAATATTTATTTCAGTTATGCAAATACTCTCGCATGATACAAATTGGTGTTACCTTAGAATGTAGTTTGTGATAATTTTGGCTACGTTTGGTGTTAAATCAAAAAATTAGTCTCCCCTGCTATTATAAAAAGGGTTTTGTGTGTGTGTATGTGGACAGTCCTGACGAATCTATGGCACTTAAAATAATGAAATTTGGCACACAGGTACTCCGAATGTTTTGTAATTTTTCTCTCGCGCCCTAATTTAAAAACTTAATCTGGAATATTTTTAAATTTATTTATTGGAATTACAGTGGCAACAATATAAAGAGATGACAGATTCTTTTTTTTTTCCGTTTGATTTTTCGAGGAACGATTTCAGTGGACGGACAAAGCAAATAAAGTTTTAACTGGAGTTATGTAGTTCTTTTTTCTATCTCCTAAATCGTTAAAGATAGAGTAAAAATTCCAACGGATTTGAAATCTGCGAAAAATTTTACAGTAGATCGATACCTAAAAATATGATTTTTTTTTAATGAATAATTTTTAAATTGTAAATTTTATATTTTTTTCCGTACGAATTTGATTTTTGTTATCGAGAAATCACAGATTCCATTTCCTGCGCTCAAACAATTCCAGCGAAGGGAAGCAAAACAAATAAAAAAAATTTTCACTGGCATTGTTTAGTTCTTTTTTTGTAAAATCGGGATCGTTAAAGATAGATTAAAAATTTTAACGGATTTGAATTCTGCAGAAAATTTTTACAACAGTTAGATACCTTAAACATTTAAATTTCTTTTAATAAATAATTTTTCAATTAATTATTTTTTTTTGCAAGAGATTATGACGTCATGCCGATTGGATCTCAACGCCGTGATGGCTGTTATTCAATAGGCTACGAATTCCAAATGGAATCAAATTACGAGCAGTGGTCACACATGACCCCATGAAAAGAACAGTCACATGCAACGCCGTGCTGGCCACACAGTGGCTAGTAACGAATTCAATTCGGAATCCATTCTTTCGGACTTTTATTGGCGGAGTGCTGAAATAGTATTAGAAAGGTCCTAAGCACCATGTTCCTAATACGTCCAGGAAACACGTTTCATCTCAAATTAAAAAAAAAAAAAAACAGCGCTACATTTAGCTTGACAGGAAATGCTTTTCAAATTTCACACGTTTAATGAATAAAACTTTAAGTTAATCACTTTGAAATAAAACTTTCTTCGGTCTAGTTTATCCTCATACGGCAAAAAAACATCATAGTGCGGTATATAAGACGAAGCCTATCCAAACGTTCTTATGTTTGAAAAAATATATTGTATGTGGTATGAAAAATAAATTGTTTCACAATTTGTTTACCATGACTTGAACATAATACATCTTAATAGCTACTAGGAACTATGATACATAATGAATCAATGTAGTCATGTGTAACTTGAGCTACCAGACGTCCAGATATTAATATTCATTAATTCAATTAAGATGTTATGTTGCTTGAATAGCTTCATGTGCAAAAAATATGCTAACAGCAGTTCGTATGTTGTTGTTGTCGTGCGGACCATATATGGCGCAATTGGGGGTGCCATTGCCCCGGAGGGTTGGACTTCTTCATGCATGACACATCCGTTTCACAGGAAGGTCCCTCTCACACATCCATTCACTCAAACATATTGTAATTTAGATCCCAATCAGAGGCCGATAACCCCCTGATCAGGTACCCCCAGAGGTATTGATTTGGTATGGGAACATGGGGGACTTTGTGACCACGACCTATTTAACG
This sequence comes from Metellina segmentata, assembly GCA_947359465.1. NCBI lineage: Eukaryota > Metazoa > Arthropoda > Arachnida > Araneae > Tetragnathidae > Metellina > Metellina segmentata. The sequence continues at coordinate 21,429,289 of OX375881.1, read as the reverse complement.
TGCCCCAGTCGCCATTAGCGAACACGACGGTCTTTAGACAGGTCCAAACGCCGATCTCGCACAACCATCAGAATTATAGGCTCCGCTGAGGACAGAACCCACAACCCTTACGATGCGAGCTCGACGCTCTACTGACTGAGCTACCGCGGCTCTGCAGAATTGCATGTAACGAGTTTTTTATTCGAGAGGAATACTTGTGAAAACAAATTTCTTGTTTCCAGAATTTTTTGTGTTGATTATTTCAATTCAAAAGTTTTTTAAAATTAATATTGGTAACTGAGAGATTGCCAGGAACTCTCTCTTTCTCTTCCATTTTTAGATTGTCCCTATATGTGTGGCAGACATATTCTAGTCGAAGTCTACTATTTTTATTAAGAAACTAATTCACCTTGAATGCCGCGACATAGATAATTTTAACCAATTTAGCTTGACATTTATTTTCCGATTGAAATTCTTTTAAGATTGGCAAAAAGAAACAGTCGAATATATCTACAAGATCAAAAATTAGGACAGCTTACTCTTGTAAATCACGTAGTAATAATGTAACAGCATCTTAAGAGATCTTATACTTTGACGATTGATCTTAAAATGAACTGCGTCGCAAGATAACACTAATCGTTCCGTTACATTGTGTTCTGGATCGGCAGCATTGAAAAGGCGGCATGCTAAAAGAGAGTCCAAATTTAAACCGCATCTCACTGAATTCTTTCACAGATAATATAAGCTGGAAGCCGAAATAATTTCTTAGAACGGGATATTAAAGTAATTCTTATCTTACATCTATTCCAATGATATCAATGAAAAAACTGGCAGACTTCACTGAATTTGTGTTTTACACAATGAAATGGCGTCAATCTAAAAACCAAAATATTAGGTAAAAGAACAAGGTATAGTGATAGCTATCAGTTTTAGACAAATGTTAGTTTTCTAAAAGTTAATAGGACTTAGTAACCAAAATTTGTCGCGGCCCCCACTTACATTTAAAAACTTTCCATACATTTCATGCATAAAACTTCATCGCATTTATTGCTTAAAAGTTCGAATATACAATTTCTAAGTGATCGGAGTATATTTTTACAGGTTTAAACTCTTTTTTTTTACCTTAAGAAAAGAGGGTAAGTTAAAATTAGAAAATAAACTTCTCAGGGAACAATATTACCCCTCATAGTGTGAGTAACAGATATAATTTTTTCGTCTGTCTGCGTCTAAGTTATTTTAATTTTTTCTTTGAGTGTTACATATTGGTGCTCTCAAAATTTAAGAAGCTACAATTGCAAGAAAAGTAAGACTTTTGAGAATATCAATGGCTAATAACCATCCAAGAAACTAAAACCAATGTTAGCACAGTCAACTGATGCCGCATAACAGTTTAAAGTTTGAATTTTCTTGGTTATTTTACAATACACGGCATTAACTGTTCATGTTCACGTTGGTTTCGGTTTCTTAATTGGTTGTTAGATATTTGGTGTTCTCTAAATTTAGGAAACTACTAGAAGAGTTGGAAAAGGAAAAACTGAAAGTGAGATTAGAAGTTGGGGGTGATATAGAGCAATTATTTGTCACGCTCAGTCGTTACTCAACTTATCAATATGCAGAGAAGGACACACTCATTATAATTATGTATTGTTAAAACAACAATAAAATTTAATAAATAATGTACATTTTTCTTTATGTGTTTCTCGAGATGAACTCTAAGAGCTTATATTCATGTAAAGAAAAACGAAGTAGTGAACGCACACACACACTTCACCAGTCTAAAGATCACTACATTCAGGTCCAGAAAAATTAAGAAACCATCTTGAAAATTTGACAGTGAGTTTTACTTGTAAACCGACAGCATAAAAGTTAATTTCAAATAATTTCTTTTTAATATACATATCCTTTTACGTACTAAAGTTAAGCAATTATTTTACTTTTTCATTATTTTTTTCTTAACTAAGGAATAGAAACTCAATCATTAAATTATACCAAACTTTTAGATCAAAGAAGTGCTTTGTTAAGAATAATTTTTGATATTGTCTTTCCCCCTTTATAGAGGTACTAGTGCAATTTGAAATTTGTATCAAATAGGCAAAATCTCTATTTTTAGCTGATCCCTGAGAATGAGCAGTGACGGATATAAAACTATATTTTGACATTTCCTAAAAGACCTTTTACGGAAGAAGGTAACAATATAAAATTTGTGCCAATAACTTATTGAAATATAGGGTCTCAAACAGGCTACAATACGTGCTAAAAAATCTACATTTGTGTGACCTTGAACTTTAAAATTCAATAAAAAATAAAATATACATCTTGGACACCTAATATTTGGCTCTTCCTCCTTACTATATGTGATCTATTTAAGAATTAATTTTCATTAAAATCGGTGATGTGTCAGTCACAGAGATTTGCTCATTTTGCGTGGAATGATCCTACAAGAAACATTCGAAAACCAGCCTGTTTGTGCGAGAATGGATATCTTGACTCTCGAAGAATTAAGATTCGTCTGCAATTCTTCGATTAGTAGTAAAATTTCATATTTTACAATAGCTAATATAAACACTTAAATAGAACAGAGCTTACTTTATGAATTCAATGCTATTATACAATCAACCATAGGTAAATACATTGGAGAAGTCAATCTTTGTAAGGAAACGATGTAAAGAAACATTGAGTGCTAAGAAATGTGAAAAATGATCAAATAACTGAATATTAATGCCGCTAACTCTTTAGAATTTGTGTTCTTGTTATTACGAACTGTTCTTGTGTAGAATTCTTCGACTAGTTGTATTCCGATTTAATTTTATGCCTTGGCACAGGATGCATAGACATGTTAAAACCAAAGGACCACGTAGATTCAATTGTAACTTATGGGAGGGCTGCCCAAAAAATCATCAAAGTTATTTATCATATGTTACTTATTTTATTTATATTTTATATTGTTGCAAGAAATAGAAAGGTAATAAAAAGTAAATAAAGAATTCAATTTAATGCTTGACATTGCATTGAATTGGCCGATAATTATGTTTTCGTCTGCTTTTGATTTTACTGCAGTTTTCAAAATTTAGTACAAATGCCTGCAGAACAATTGCAATTACTTGGAGTTGTGTTGCAGAACACTGAATCTAATTCTGCACCTGGGTTTGAACCTAATGCATTCCACGGGACAGAGCTATAAACACCTTTGCAGAATTATCAACCCAAAATTTCCAGAATACATTTACGAATCATTTCATGTTAGAATTGCTTAACTAAAGTTTATATTAGTTGTTCCTTATGCATTCTAAGAACTTCTCGAAACCACAGATACCAGCAACTAAATCCATATCCCCATTTGATTGGTTAGCTCTAAGAACATTGATATTCAGGGAGGGGCTTGGTTACAAAATGTTGACCAATGATTACATCAGGCAAATCTAGTATTTCCCGATATTACTTCATTTTTTATCATCAGGAAGATAGTTCTGTCTTATACTTTTCTTCCACCTGATAACAATCAAATAAACAAACCAGAGTAAACGGTTAAAGAGGTAGGAATCCCAAAAATCAGATAGCTGATCAGTTTTTATTTTGCTTCGTGACCTCATTAGAGACTAACATATGAAAGAAACATAATACGCTTGAAACATTTAGGTCTCTCCCGGCATCAATCTGAAATTGGCAATTTTTGATGTTTGTGCGGTTTTTTTTCTATTGAAGATAAATAGAACAAGGGCTTACAACCGATTTCTTATCGATAACTTTCACAGTAAGTAAACAAAATCTGGAAATTCGTCTGCGGTCTCTCTGAACTCAAAATACGGCTGAACACTTTCTTAAACATCGCAATGGTAAACAAGATGTCGCAGATTAATGAAATGAACTAATGCAAAGATATGATCTGGATAAAACTAGACTTTACATCCTCATCTTTTTTTTTTTCTTCTTCTTTTTTTTTTTTTTTTTTTTTTTTTTGGGGGGGGGTCAGTGGTATTTACAGACTTTGAGTTTACTTAGGAGACTACCTAGGTAGGTAATTGACGTCACGTTGGAGCAACGTAACGGACTATTCACGACGGTCTTTGATCAATCCCGAAGGGAAAGTTGGAGTGTGTGGAGTTGAGTGAGTTGTGAGTTGGGTGGAAGTTTAAAGAATGGGGTGCCAGCTCAGGTGTTGCCTCGTCATCTGACCGTGGTTCAAAATTACGTGGTGTTGTCCTCGAATCTTTCCCTTAGGGGATTGATCCCGGACCGTCGTCAATAGCCCGTTGTGTTGCTATAATACGACGTTAATTACACTGCTGTTTGTAAAAATGCAACAGCATGAAGGAATCATTCGAATGAAATGAAATTTGAAGCAAATGTCAATTATAGGATGTTATGCAAAGTAGTAAAGTTTCAGAGCCACCACGCATGTGTGGTGTGAACAGAGCATTATGAACTGATGCTAAAAGCGTATACATAGAGGGCTGTAGCGGAACGTTGAAAATAGTGCATGATTATTTTTTAGTGGCGAACGTTTAGTGAGACCTAAGTATGCCTCCACGACGAAATAGGGTTAAATTTCAACAACTTACGGAGTTTGAACGGGGGAGAATCATCAACCTTCGTTAAGGAGGATTTTCATATCGCGCAATAGCAGCTCGTGTGCAGCTGAACAGTTCCACAGTGATGCGAGTTTGGAAGCAGTGGATCGACGAGCACCGGACAACTCGAAAAACTGGGACGACGGAAAGTGACGTCAGCCCGCGATGATAGACACCTGGTCCACATGGCGGTGAATGACCGTACAGCTTCATCCAGGCAGCACTTTGGTCGACTGCTACAGGTGTACTAATGTCGGCTTCGTCAATTCGCCGACGTCTGCTGCACCGTGGACTGCGTGCAAGGATTCCTTTATACAGGATCCCCCCTCACGCCAAACCATCGACGGCTGCGTCTGCAATGGGCTCATGAGCACAGAGACTGGTGGGCTGATTGGCAACAAGTTGACTTTTCTGACGAATCCCGCTTTAATTTGTGGAACCATGATGGCCGCATTCGTGTTATACGCTATGCCGGTAACACGGTAATCCGGTAATACAGGAACACGGTAATCCTGTAGGAAGAGTACCGGATTAGCAACCAAAGGACTGTACGTTCTAAGCTCGATCCAACCAGACTGTCATGGACCGCCCATATAAAAATATTAGTTTGGGTTTTCTTCCTTAACTCTTAAACTCTGAGCGTCACAAGATTTCAGAATAATGCAGTATTGCTTTTATCCTACAACACACATGACTAAATAGTCAAATTTATAGTTTGAAAGAATCCTCTTAAGGATCAGATTGGTTCAAAAAGATCAAAACAAGTAAGAAGGTTTCTGTTCTTTTGTCAAAATACTTCTTTTCATCCTCTTAGATACATATTATATATAATTTCTTAACTATCAAAAATGCCAATTGAAGATCATTACTTTATTGTCAAGTGGTAGACCTAATTGGAAAAGACAGTAATGACAGGCATTCTATGCTATACTTAACTCCAATACACATTTGTTATTTTGTTTACCCACACAGTAATTTGTGCAACACCAGAAAAATTCAAACTTTCATAATTTCACGTCGTAGATGAAAGCCAAGATAAACGTGTTTGTTTCTTTGTCCACAGTTAAGCATGGCTGAGGGGGCATAGAATTTGAAGTGGCTCTTCTTTTATCTTGGAGCTTTGGGCAAGAAGACCCGCCGTATATTTGTCCTTATCTATTGTGTCTCTTTTAAAAGGAAAATTTAGACGCCAGTAGTTAACTGATACTACAAAGGAACTTTCCGCTTCCGACGGAACGCATGCGCAATTGTTCGGCTCATAGCTAGTTGATCTTCGACGGACAACTCTGCCATCATTCATTTGAATCGCGTTTGGGTTTCTAAATTGATCGCTTGGGCTCTCACAGTGAAATTTATAATTCTACAATGATTTTCGCCGTTTCGAAAAATACTTTGCTGTTGCTTTCTCTGTGGACTGGGATATTCTGCAATTATGCCTGTTACTCCATTATTGCCCCGTTCTTTCCACAATTGGTGAGTTCGCAATTATTTATAGCAAATAATTAGACGTAATTTAACAGATTTTAAATATTTTATGGAAACATTTTCTCATAAATTGGCATGAAATTTGCATTACTTTCATATTTGCTTGTTCAGATTTGAAAGAATAGATTAAAATTTTAGAATATCCTAATATATTCCGATTGAAAATAATTCTTTGATAGAAAGCTAGCTAAAAAGTTCTTATGTGAATATCTTTAATTAATATTTCACACATTGACATTATAGAAAGACTTTTTAGACTATTAGAAAACTAGGTCCACATGTAGTAGGTTAACATATTCTAAGAAACATAAAACGTGTTCGAGTTAACTTATAATGAGCATAGATGCAGCTATGTTATAGATTCGGATTTTGAAATAATAAATTAGATAAAAATTAATAATACCTTTAAATACCAATTGGAAATAATTTAATTAAATACTAATTGTAAATAATATCTCTGATCAAAAGCTAGCTAAAAAGGTTTTTCTATTACTTTTAATAAATATTTCAACTAGCAGTATACGTTTAAAAGACTTTAGTTGCTTATGATGAGCATAGATGCAGCTATGGTGTAAATGTGTTTTCAATTTGGATAAAATATACTGTAGTAATTTTGGTATGAATTATAAAAATAATTTAATTAACTTATTTATTGATAGTTTTTATTTTTATTTTTATTATTATGCCACTTTTATTTTGTCTCCGTGCTAGCTGTATGTTATTGAAACACCTTTCTAATCTACCATTTGTATGCGTCATATTGAGCATTTTAAGGGAGGCTGAATTGAATTTTTAAAATTATTTAATTCACTCATTTTTTGGTAGAACTTACTTCATGTACGTATTTCTTGTTGATGAGCTGCATGTAGAGTACTCGTCCTTCGGGATTTTTTTTACATTTAAAATCGCTTGCATATATGAAATATAAAAGCTAATATTTGAATACAACGAACTTTTCCACGTGTATTCTATCAGCTTGCAAGTTTTTTTTTTCAACAAATTAAAAAACTGTAGAATATATATGTTTAGATTCAACTTAAAATAAAACTGCGATAAAAATTGTCCCCAATGTTATCGAACAAAACGTACGATGGCCGTCGCTTCAATGGTGCCAGAAAAAAAAACTCACACATTTCTCACATTTTAATATCCTGTCAACTGTATTATATTTATCATTGAAAACTTTTAATTTGGAAGAAGGGTAATATAGCAGTCAATTATAAATTTCAAAAGCATTCTTCATTTGAATGAAAATTGACAATTTTTATAATTTGGTGGCATTTCTCTATTAAATACTTAGATGCATCTTGAAATAAATTAACTTTTCTCTTAAAGGTCATTCTATATTCTGTGTTTTGTGTGTTAGGAATTGTATATTGTGTAAAATGTATTAAGATAAGATAAACTCTTAATAATATCTTCGACTGCAAATATTAAACTCTTAATTATTTACGAAATTCTACATCACAAAATAGAGTGTACACACAACAAGTTTCTACAAACAAAAATTAAAAAGTTAATAGTTTTCGTTGTGCATATTGTTTTCTGTATGACAGAATATAAACGAAGTATGAAATTAATGAGTTTGTGCAGTTATTTTGAATATTTTGGCCAATTTCTGAAGCAGAATCATTCTTTTGCACCGCTTAGGTAAAGTGAATTTTAAGCACACCGTGGTTCAAATTATGAGGTGTTGTCCTCGGATCTTTCCTTAAATGGATTTTCCCGGACTGTCGTTAGTAGCCCGTTGTGTTGCTCTAGTAGGACGTTAATTACAAATTACCAAATTACCTCCTAGAACAATAAATTACAAGTCGATTGAGATCGTGGATGTGGTAAACTGTTGATGTTTAGGATAGCATTCAAACTGAAGTATAACTACTTTTTCTTTCTCTCTTTGTGGGGGTTGTTATTTAAAGTCAAAACCCCAATTAAACCCTAAATTCAAACGTTAAGCATCAGCTCTATTTTAAATTATTCCTATAATATGTCTATTCATCGTGATTCATAAACCAAATTCCCAACCCCTTAGGCTCGTGGTAGCTCGGTAGGAAGAGTAGCGGATTAGCAATCGGAGGATTATGAGTTCGAGACTCGATTCAACTAAAGACCGTCGTGTACGTCTGGGCTGGTGCACGTTGCATCTGTCGTGGACTCAAATTTCCTCACGTTGGCATTTTGTGAAAGTTTGGAGACTGAAGTACCAAATCAGGTGTAACTGATTCACGTGTGATCTGACCGTACTTCAAAGTTACGAGGTGCTGTTCTCGGATCTTTACCTTTGGTATTGATCCCGGACCATCCTCACTATCCCGCTGTGTTGCTACAGTGCAATGTTGATTAAAATGCCCCCTCCTCCCCTCCCAAAAAAAATAACTTTTCTGTTACAATTTTTTTAGTTATTGATTAGTCAAAATAAAAAATGTTTCTTTGGGTAATTTTCATGGGGTTATGGACAGTTCAATTTGATGACTATTTTACCTGCTGTGTTGATGTTTCTTTCAATCATTTTTTTTTATCAATGAATGTGAACTTTGAGGATCGCATAGAATAAACAAAGCATTTAAATGTTGGCCCATTTTCTCAGTTTGATATACCCACTAACAACTTTAAATAAATATGTTATTGAATGTTCCTTTTTGAGAGAGGGATGTTTCCTTCACCAAAGTAGAAGAAGAGCGATTTTTTTATCGAAAGTATTGGTAGACCTTATAAAATAAATTATGTAGCCCTTGTAAAATTAATCCATTGTAAAATAAATAAAACACGGGTTTTTAAACTTTACTTGCTAGACAAATATTTTGCATAATCAGATAAAGGAATTGCAATTAAATTGACATTTGTATAAAAATGTATTAAATTTTAACGATATAGGTTTTAGACTATAAAAACGCAAGCATTTGTTTAAATTCGATCTATAATAAAATTTTAATCCAAGTTTAATTTTGAGAAATGTGTTTTTTATCAGAATTTTTAGAATTTAGAATATTATCTAACTGATTCCAGTTAGTTGTATCGATATTATAACATGACTTACATAATATGTTCTTTGGTATAGGCAAGGAAGAAAGGTCTTAGTGCGGAACAGTACTCTCTAGTATTTGGAATCTACAGTCTCTCTCAAATCACATTCAGTGTCATCGTTGGAAGAAGTGTAAGTCTTTATCGTTAAACTAGCTGAATTACCTGGCGTTGCTGGGGTTTCAAATATAAACCTGTAAGCTAAAATATGACCGCGACATTTCCCTGTGTTAACTCAAATACACAAACCCTGTAGAACGCGTTTCCTTGTCTATGTACATATATTGCAGGAAAACAAACTGTAGATTTTAAAATTGGGGTTTCGGGGGAGGGGGGGGGAATTAGGACTACCTCTGTGTCAATTGTCATGGCTACAGATTGGTCTGAAAACATGGAAGAAATAGCCTGTGTTTTCCGTAGTATTCTAAAGTATGTGTACCATATTCGGCGTGGATTGGTCAAACGATTTAGATTTGTATAGAGAATATACACACACATACACACTTACATCTTTTTTATGCGTGTATAGATAGAAGATGGATTGTATGATCGTCTGATTTTATTGATCGATCCCATTCTATAAATACAATCAAGAAAGTCTCTTAACTAACCCTCCTTATAATTAACTCGACGAAGTGTCTCGTAATTAGCTAAATTGAAGAGACCTTAATAGGCGATATATCTCGTAATTACAAGAAATCTGACCAGATCTTGATCTCATTTAAGAAATCGGTAATATGTTGATGACAAAACATCTCGTCATTAACAGAGTTGTCCAAATCTTTGTATACGAGATATATACTGTCGAAACTTACGACGCAAACTGTTCTCTGAGTGAATGAACGCTATAATTTGAGACGACATACCTAAACGTATAAAGACACTAATTTGCAAAACTCAAGGTACACCATTATGTTCAAAAGTTACAATATCAAAATTGAACGAAACAGCTGCGTAAGCAAGGATATTTAGTAGAAAGTTGGTGTGTATTCAAATTTTGAAATCGTGACGTCAGAGGCTCTAAATAGTGCTCAATAGTGATATGAATGAGTTATACTGCCACAGGAATTCATCCACAATCTTTTACGTATGCAAACGCAGTGTAAAGCCTGCATCAGTGTTCGAGGTAGTCATACAGCCTATGAACGACCACATCTTCTCCTTTTTAAGTTTTTGCTGTTACCCCTTTTTTCTTATGGTAGATAGTGCTGTTAAACCAATACAGTTCATAGTCTCACGCTTTTACTGTTCGCTTATGTTCTTGTCGTGTTGTTCTGTTTTTTTACTCATCGATTTGGTAACCCTCGATGTTAATTTTGTATCATTTTTTCAAGGTCACCTAACTGCAAAGTAGCAGTTACTGTTTCTTAAGTTTTGTACGCCAGTGCAGTTTTAAAACCTCTAGACCTATGTAGAAACTCAGAATACAAAAAGATACCCCCTCTTTTCTAAAATGCCAAAATTAAATCATACCATTTCAAAGTAATATTTTAGTTCTTAATTCCTAATCGGAAATCAATCGTCTTAATGTTATAAAATAACGATAAAAAATTCCGTAGCTCATTTGTTATTTGTATTAGCTAATTAGTCAGTAAACGAAATACTCTGTATTATGAACGAATCTGTAAATACTAATGAGAATGCGGATAAGGGAAGCTTGGGTCATCCCTCTCAATTTTCTTTCTGAATACAAACCTTCTATCCTCTTATCAAAGATTTCTGGTAAACGGTGGTTACTAGCTATAAGCATGAAGGTGCTTTTGAGGTATACAATGAAAAAGAAGCAAAGCAAGAAAGCTTACTTTTGACTTCAATAGTTTTATTGCATATCGTGTTCTTCTATAATGCATTAATTTCGAAATTTTTTAATTGCTGATGATTTCATCACTGTTTAAATATTTTCTTGCTAATATACCATTGTGATAACTACATTTCTAACAACTTAATAATAGTTGGTTGGTTTGAGTTTTATGAGGCAAGGTCCGATAGATAACAAGCTGCTATTAATACAATATCAAATAATATTCAATGTCAATCAGAACAACGATAAAAGGAGTTTAAAAATATACTTATGAACGAATATGAGACACGACTAATTAATAATGCATTAAATAAATTTGAAAATTAATGTACTTAAGTTTATTACCTAAAATAATTAAACAAAATAGAACACCGCCAATTACGAATGAATATCTGCAAATATTGTTGAGTAGCTATTCCAATCTTTCTCTGTTCCATAAATTATAATTTTTTCACTGTAATTGTTCAATTTACAAATTGAAAAAAAGTGTCCTTTTTGAAGAACATTTTTGAAAGGTTTAATGTTGGATAATCAAGCAGTATAAAAGCAAAACAGGTAATTAATTCATAAAAAATATTTTTCCCTTCCGAAAAGAAGATACAAAACGTTATATAACGAATTCAGTAAACTTTCCAAATAATTATATATTGAGTTAAACAATGGCTTGAGCTCGACAAACATGTTCCAAAGAATGAAAGTATGTAGTATATTTGACAAAGTATGTAAGAAATTCCATTCTCTACATACTTTTAAATTTATAATTTGATTCGAATTATTAAAATAACTGTAGGGGGTATACAATTTATCAGTATTTAAGAAAGGAAATATTGGTTAGAATGTTTGAAGTCAAGATATTTGTCATACTGCTTCCTACGTTAATTCTTTTCAAACTTATCATTTATTTCATGATATCAATAGTATCTTTCTCCCAAACGTGAGTTCTGAATGCTTAAAACTCACAAAGAACATGTATTTCTTTTGGGTGCTTTGATTTACTTTTGAGTTTTAATATTTCAGTGTCTTATTAAAACACTTTAAATATTTGTATAGTTTTAGCCGTGTGTGTTTCAGTATAGCATCCTTGAAACTATTATAATTCGACATCTTACATGCGAATTGAATTTGAAAAAATTAACTGAAGCTAATTAAAATTTTTATTTGTTAGCTCACAAAAGTTGGTGCTAAATTCATCGTCATTTCTGGCCTAGTTTTGACAGGAGGAGCCACCATTCTTTTTGGGTAAGTGAACTAAAATTATCTCTCTCTCATTCTGAGCTTTTTAAATGTTTAAGAAGAAATCTCTTTATGGTATTTGATTTTCCCTAATATAATAATACCTTTAATCAATCCATTTCAAATGACTAATATTCAAAATCTCAATAATATCCCAAATGACTTCGACATTCCGTTTTAGAAATTTTATATTTTCGTATATGTAAATAACGTGGTCAATAAATAATCGTAATTATGCTTTAACTTTATGCTTTTACTTGTAAAGAAATTAACTTGTTATACTGTGTTTTTCTGTTCGAGGAATGTCGATTGTTGTACCCAAATCTCCTGTAATTTACTGTATTTTGTTTGCACTGGGGTGAACCATAGAGGAGAGATTAGGATAGAGAGTGTATCCCTATTCACGAGGTCGCGAAAGCTGTTGTACGAGTAACTTCACGTTTGTAGCCCACGCGTAAACCAGATTTAGCTTCATACCACAATGTAATGTAAACAATCTTGGCAATACTTTCGCCTGCGTAATGTATACATAATCGGGCTTTCACATATTTGAACCAAATAAGCACAAGAATAAACGATTTGTACTTATTTTGCAACAAATATAGCCTTCGTGATTAAATTGACAATTTCGATTTAAAGTATTTTCTTTTTACGATTTTGCGTATTTTCAACCATTATTTCATAAAAGCAAAGTTTCGTAGCATACCAACTTTTGCTACTTTTCTGACTTAAAATATTTTCAAAGTAACTAAAGATTTTAAAAAACAGAATTTAGTGTGATATTAAGGATTTCAGATCACTTTTTTTATGAATATTGAAAATGTTTTGATTTTAAAACTTGTAATTTATAGCTCCCATCAAAACCACCAGAAAGTATACATAATTAGATTTTGAAACAGAGTTTCTTTTTAAAATATAATATTTTCACTATGAATAAATTTTACGGCTTTTGGACAAGTGTTTTGTCAATACATATGCAGGGAGAATGTTGATTTTTTAAAAATGATAGATAAATAAGTTGAAATGAAAAAAAAAATATTCTATACACTAACAGAAGCACTTACTTTTTATTTACATAGATTACACAAGGGCAATTCCATGAAACAGGACATTCAAGAGAAAGTGTTTTTAAAAAATATTATATCTCAGCATTTTCTAGATTTTTTCCAAATGGTATAAAGTACAGAGAAATAAGGAACACACAAATACAAATTTAAAAAAGGAAATTATAACTAAAATATACAGAAAACTACCGGCTTAATACGAAAAATATCGACGAAAAAAACAAGGAAAATGCCACTGTAAAAACGTAACACAAATTTTGATTAGATTAGACCGCTTATTTAAATCAAACAAATACTCGAACTTCAAACAATCATACAAGCAAAACTAGTGAAATTTCTAAAAAGTTATCCATTAGTTCCATTTTTATTCTGAAAAGGTGATGCACTTGAATGAAAGCATATACTTTACTTAAAAATTAATTGATTCCTTGTAAAATAATCATTTTTACGTTTATAAATATAACGCAAAAGTACATTTGTATTTTTTTGTTTCAACACAAATAGAATAAAACAATCTCTGTAAATCAAAATTCAAATAAACATATATCAGGAGCGATCACTCACTCTTGTAATAGTATATTAATATTATTAATCTTAAATAAACGAACTGCACAATCTGCATAAAGAAACTACCAACAACTCATAAACACGCGATATTAATTTTCTCTTTCGGAAGTCGCCAAGATTTGCCAACCTGCATTTTTGCATATACTAACCGCAAAATATTCGCTTTTTTCCACAAAATTAATAATTTTAATGATTTTAAAACATTTGCGATCGGCTTGCATATAGTCAAATAGTTCTCATGAAGTCAAATAATGCAAAAAAGTGTTCACAATAACGAATAAATATTGATTATACTATGATGTGATGCAACGCTTTTTAAAAAAATACTTTAAGTATTAAAAAAAAGCCGATAAGTAAAAATAACACACACGTGAAATGAGTAGGGTATTCCTTTAGTTTCTCTCTCCTTGAAATTGTATGCAGAGCAATACGTAATAATTTTGTTTACAAAATTTTCTGCCTTCAACGCGTTAATTTGCCGTTCCCAATGCTAAATCCCATAGATAACACTCTCAGAATCGAGGAAGCGTCCGTGCGTCACGTGGTCTTAATTACTGGCAACCCCTAGCAACCCCTATGAGCTCTCTGTCTTTATCTCCCCTCTAAAGCTACGGTTTCCTAAGAAAGCGGAGCCGTTATACAGCAGCCGTAATGTAGCTGTGGATGACGTCACTAAAGCGTTGTTTATACATACAGATGGTGATGGTTTCCTAGAGAGCGTTGTTTGTGAGCGTAACGAAAATTATCGGAGCCGCCATTTGCATGACGATCGTCATATCGGTCTCACACAGTTGGGGAACGTTTTTTCTCTTGTAGCGGCAACATTTCATTTCCTGCGCAAAACGATTCAAGCAGAGGGAAGCAAAACAAACACCAATTTTTGAATGGCATTGTTTAGTTCGTTTTTGTAAAAGCGTGATGGTTAAAGCTGGATTGAAAATTTCAACGGAATTTAAATCTGCTGAAAATTTTACACTAGAACGATACCTAAATGTGATTTTCTTTAAATAAATAATTAATTATTTAATAAAAAAATAATTAAACAATCAAATGGTAAATAATTGAATAATAAATATGTTTTTTGTATCGATCTTCAAGTAGAATTTTACAATGATTTGAAATCTGTTGAAATTTTCTCTCTATCTTCAACGATCTCGAAGTTAGAAACTTGGACTAGAGAATAAAAACGCCACTTTGTTTTGTTTCTCGAATAAAATAAACCACGACACCCGTCTGTATTGCCCATTCTCCACCGTATTCTGTCATTATTCTGTCCGTCTAAGTTAACACCTCCGGTCTCTGTTAAGTTAGTCGCCTAGTTATGCCCGCGGCATCATGACGTATAACGACTGCTAAATAACGGCTGCGCTTTCTTAGGAAACCGTAGCTTAGGGGTGAACCAGAATATCGTGCGAAAACCAGAACATAGAATCTAGAATGCACACACGCGCATCTGTTTTGTATTGAATGTTGTAGAGCAGTTCTTGTTCGATGTTAGATGTTGACAACTAGCGGTCGTTATATAAATTCTTAAAATTATAGATAAATTAAATGTGGAACTCACATCATTAATTAATTAACTCAGCAATATTAATTCGTTTACAACATTTGCAAAGTTCCTCCTTCCATGACTGGAACGTGGTATCCCGGTTGGAAGAGAAGCGAATTAGCAGCTGGAGGGTTGCGAGTTCTAGACTCGATCCAGCCAAAGACAGTCGTGTATGGAAGAAGGGGCTGGTGCATGCTAAATCTGTCGTGCCCTTAAATGTCCTCACACTGGCATGGTGAGGAAATTCGCAGAGTGGGGTGCCACCTTAGAGGGTGGCCTCGTCATCTGATCGTAAATTACGAGGTGTTGTCCTCGAATGTTTTCGTTTAAGGATAATTCACGGGCCGTTAATAGAAATTATATTTGATGTAAACTTGTAGCCAAACGTAGCATACCTTTCTAAATAATAGCAATGAATATCAAGAAAGTTCGGTAAGCCTTTCGATACCCCCGGAGCAGAAAGTGCTTAAAACTGCAACGTACGTCGCAGAACATTTTGGCCGATTTTTTTTCCAATCATAAGTTACTATGTTCTGCAGTGCAAAGCGCGCTACTTTCCACACCTTTTCTCCTTTTCTAGCTACGGAACAACCTACCTGCACCACCCAAATTACCACAAATACTTTATAAATAACACATATTCTATGTCAATGACAAAATATTTAACTTCAAAAGTTATCGACAGAATTGCAAATTCTGAAAGTATGCCTTGGTTTTAAATAAAGCAAGTGAATTAATTATGATGTTTTACTATAAATATGTAATACATATTGAGCCGATAATTGTGTTTTACGTCTTTTTTTTTATTATTTTACTTCAGTTTTCAAAATTCGGACAAAATGCCTGCAGAACAATTGCAATTGCTTGGAGTTGTGTTACAGAGCACTGAATATAATTCTGCTCCTGGGCTCGATAGTTTCAAAACTTTCTTACGTCGCTTATAAAATCCACCTATCACAGAAATCAATAACTAATTCAGAGTGAATGATCCCTTGGGAGGCAAAGAGCTACAGAACCAAATTGAATTGGAGTGAATGAGCTAAGAGGATGGTGGGTTGCTAGATTTCAATCTCCTTAATAACTTCTCACAGAGCATAGTTGAGTGTTTCGACTAGCTATATTTTGAGCAATGTAAAATAAGCTTAAATTACTGTATGGTTAAATATGTTGTGTCGCAATGAAGCAAGGCCACGAGCAATTAGCGAGGGTCCGGAATCAATCCTAAAGGGAAAGATCCGAGGACAGCAATTCGTCATTTTGAATCACGTTCATATGACGAGGTTAATACCTGAGCTGGCTCTCCACAGATGAGGATGTAAATAGACTTAACATTGCTATTGACCAACCTGTCGACTAGCATTCACTTGATTTCTCTGTGAAAAATCGATTTGGTTGTCCGATTTGACATCTTATTGCCGCGTTTGGCGATATACTAATAACGCATGACAGGGAAATGTCTGAATACGCATTTCTGTGGAGTCGTGAAAAAATCGGTGAAATCGTCAGTCTATTATGATGTCACGCTGACGAATCAGAGAACGATTCAATGGAAGGGCGTCTTCTTCCGCCCCGTAGACCATCAGATGATGAATGTTAGGTTCCACCCAGCTGACAAAAATAGTCTAAGGGTCATGTTACTACTAGCTTTGGCCACATGATCCTCGGTACATAAAAGGTTATCATTACTTTTATATTTCTTCTATACCCAAACACCTAACTTCTAGACCACGCCAACGTGAGGACATTTAATTTCACTACAGTCTTTGATTGTATCGAGTTTCAAGCTCGAACAACCTTTGGTCGTCAATATGTGACTCTACCAACTGGGCAGAAAAGTATTGAAACTCACGGGCGTAATGAAGACCTTCATAAAGAGAGTTTATTTCTTACCAGATGCCTGGAGAAGAGCCCGGGAGGTTCCATCTTCTTCTGGTTGTGCATGGCGGTTCGTGCCGTGGAAGGTGCTGGATTCGCGGCCTACCTCACCAGTTCTCTTGCGGTGGTGGTTAAGACCTTTCCTCTGAATCCCGGATACTACGTGGTAAGAATTATTGTTACGTTTTTAATCTCAAGTGTCATTCCGTTGATTTGAGAGTATTCAATGAAAATCAAACACGCACGATGTCTTGTAACATTGAATTAGAGAATGTGAGGTCCTTTTATACTTCGTCACTGCTTTCAAAAGACATGTTAAAGCACAACACTTAAGATAGAAATAAATGTTTTTGTGCTCAAAGTTTTGAATTTCTCAAGAAAAATTACTAAAAACCATCTCTTAATTTTTATTTACAAAGCTTGACCACTGATCTCTTTAGCCTTTGGCACTGATGGCAAACTAATGGCTATTCGGTAAGGAAGGTGGATAAGTGGATACGTTAGTGAATAAGTTAGTGAGTGTTAGTAGATAAAGCGCAGTTACACCTAACAGGTGTAACGGCGACTTATCCACCTAACAGGTGTAACGGCGATCTATGTGCTTTCAAACAGGGATTCGTACCCAGAACCTACTTCGAGACATAAAAACCACTCTTTGGGCCACTTTACCAGTTAGAAAACGATCATTTCTTTGTCTCTAATCTATATATAGTGCGGCTTCAACTAGAAGAAGTCGACCTTGAGTTAGTCTATTTTTGAAAAGGTGTAAACGTGCGTTAAGAGAAGACAGCCACGCAACCCTGAATGACGGTCGCCGAAGTAAAAACATATTTCATTTAATTTTCACAGTAAATATTTGGAAACAGATCTGTTTGTGGTTCAAGTGGGTTAACCGTAGACAATTGATCAACTAATGCAATATGCACGCAGCTTCATGTCATTTCTTCTGATCACTCAGTATGAAGATCTACGGATCAAGGTCACGTGGTGTTGGAAGGAAGCACGAATCCTAATCGGAGACCAACTGACGAACATGATGAAAAGAACTGTATTGCGTTTCGATAGCCACTCAGTCCTTGTCAATTCCCAAGTCCACGTGACCTAACCTTCTGAGATCTTAGAACATTCACTCCGTCCACATAATCCATCTCTTTCATTGGAAGGTCGATGAGCTTAGATCTGCTTGATCATTCTAAACAGCCATTTTTAGTGAAGAAAAGTTCGAAGCGCTTTGATTTCACGTTCGGAATCGCATTCAATACTATTCTACGATAAGGCTACACCGATCCAGTTGGATCAATATAAATAAGTATTTTTTAAACAATTGTCCTGGTACAATGCTGTTTGACAGTCGGCGGCTTGTGTATACCTGCCGCCGTTCCAAAATGGTAGACTCGATATACGATCGGGGAACTTTGATTCCTATTAAGTTTAAACATTATTTTCTTGTTATCTTGAATTCACAAGTACCCTCTTCATACAATGCCTTGTTCCAGAGGGTTAGAAAAAGATAACAGTCGAGTGGGTTTCGACTCTTTGCCGCGGTCTTGCATAAGAATTGTACACATCTCACTGCGGTAACCCATCTCACTTGACCCTCCTGTTTGCTAAAGGTTAGAGAAGCATTAGGTTCCAGAAATATAAATAAATATCAACAGATTAGATGCCACAGTTTATTTGTGGTTCGAATTGCACCGACTTGCGCGTCGTAGATGTTACGTAAAATGGAAAACGAATAGTGACGTGTCTGTTACGTAGTGAGGAGCAGTGTGATGCAGACGGAGTGTTTTGTAGAGGTGATTTCTAGACAAAAGATCGAAGGGCTGTTTCAGAACACTTGAAAAGCTGCTGTAAATTTATCAGAGTGACCGAGCGGTGTCTGTTTTGATTGACAGTGTGTTAGTAGTGGCCATGAACAGAGGGACACTGCACATCTAAATTGGACATGGTCATTTATTACCGATGCAATATAAAGTTTCAAAATACACACCGCACCGTCCGGTGCAAAAACACGTCTGACTCCTCCGAATTGTACAATAATTCTATATTATTCGTGTTCTTTTTCAGTAATCGCACTCAATATTTCATATTTTGATTCGCACCAGAACCCATGCGCTGTCATCAATCGATGTTCTTCCACTAGAACAGTAGCAACTAGAATAAGAACAACTGTTCTTGTAACCTATCTGTATTGGTAACCAACGTAAGGAAAGACAGGGAATCGTAACATACTTATTGCATACAGATTACTTAAACAGCAAGACCAAGTCCACGAGTCCGAACAAGCTCATAAAATCCAACACTAGATTAGGGCTTCCATAGAGTTCTTCAATGATGTCAGACCAACACAAGGCAGAATATGACTGGGGGAGACGTGTTTAGTGGCGTCAAAGTTAGAAATTTCTTATGGCCCTGACTAAAAGATAGGTATAGGATGGTGCCCGCTCACAAGTCTAGAAAGGGAAGTTTGGCATTCTCTCAATCGTATATTTCAGCGATGCTCCATGGTGGTCTCTGTAGTAACACAAGTGAGATTTCGGAATCTAATTTTATTACTTGAGCTCTATATGTCTTATAACTTGATAAGTTAATGGACAATGTGTGAGAAAAGACTAGACTGTTGTCGCCTTGCAAGTTTATCAGTAATTTCATAATATTGTCAAGCTCTAATTTGATTACTTGAGCTCTTTATATCTTAAAACCTGATAAGTTAGTGGCAATGTGTATGAAAAGGCTAGACTGTTGCCTTCTTGCAGGTATATTCGTAATTTCATAATATTTGAAGATTACAGGAGATGGAATCCATTGATGATATCTGTGATTGGAGCACACCTTAAGTTTTTTAGAAATGTTAGTTCCCGTTTTGTCTCTAATTTTCTTCGAACAACTAAGTTACGACTACCTGAAAGGATGCGAATATCTGCATGATAATTAAACTTGAATAGTTCCATTCCTAACTCCTTGATTTATTTGTCATCCTATAGTAATGTTTTTTAACACCAAGACTACTTAGATCAAGACCTATGTCTTAAGGAGAATTCCGTACCACTACGAATATTATGATCAGACCGGGGATCGAACCCAAAGCTTGTTGAACAGAAAGTCTGAGCGCTTATCATTACCTAATTTTGTGGACATTTTGTTCTTGTATGTTCCTGAAACGTATATAAGGATAGATTTATCCAGTTACCCGTGACATTAAAGAGTTTTTTAACTTTTTTGATGATCATGAAGGAAAATAAATAGTTGATTAGTCATTTAACTTTAATTATACTTGTTACCTTGATATATATGTGCTTCTATCTATTCGTATATTAGTTTTATCCTAGAATAAAAATGGTATCTTTTCCTTTTCTAATTTATTCATTTCTTTATTTTAGTAATATTTAATTGTATTTATATGATATATTGAAATGTACAAAAACACGTTTCGAATCTATCTTTAACTACCGGTTTGAGTTGAATATTTGTATACACTGTAACGTTCTATTTGTTCGAACTAAGTACTTTACTTTTATTCTCTTTGGCAGAGAGATTCTATTAAAAAACGAACGGCTCTCTGTTGAGTTCGTATAAGTATGTAGAAATAAAATAGCTCAAAAATTAAATTTGATATAAATACTTTTAAATGCACCAATTATTGTTAACATAAGATATATATCATTTGTACTAAATAAGAACGTATACTCAAGAAGAGAAACATACATTTAAGGGTTGACAGCTTTAGAACTTGAGAGTACATTTCACGGGCATATACTAGTCTAAACGAACTACACATACTAGTGTTCGAATTCTTATCGTCGGTAAAATGACCAAACATAGTATTCCTGGGATAACTTTCTTTGAATTGCAAAAGAGTACGCTGAAAAGTAATAATCAAATGAATGTTTTGAATGAATGAAAATGAATACATCTAACTGAATTCGGTTCATCACAGATATCTAAAACGAAAAGAAAAAAATAGTAAAAAAATAAATAGATTTTTTTTTGTTCCGGGTACAGCTGTAGTCTACGTTTATAGCGGTGGCAACTATCTTGGTGCTTTTCTTTGGAGCACTTCTAGTAGCGAGTTATGACAGCTTAAGGCAACCCATCTGTATTACTGTTATTGCAGATTTTATAACAACCTCGGTAAATGGAAAGTTTAAATTTACTTTAAAAAAAATATATTTTTGAAACCGCTCATAAATGTGTTTCTGAAGCGTATTACTTTCCGTTGTATAAAGAAAAAGATTTTTGAAATAATTCTTTCCTTAACGTTTTCGAAATGCGCCAAAAAAAAAAAAAAAAAAAAAAAAAAAAGATAAACGTAGATTGCAGCTGTACCTTTGTTCCGTTTTCAAAAAAGAATGAATTAATTTTTTATAGAATATTTAAATGTAAAATGGACTTATATTATTCGCTCATATTTTCGTTAACTTAAGAAGTTTCAAGGTGCTTTATACATATCTTGCATAAAACGCAACTAGTTATTCCTACGCAATTACTTCTTGCTCTGTTTATTTACAAAATAATTTGATATCAATACATATTTTTATAAAAAAATGTTGATTTTACATGATTAAATTAAATGGTTTATTGTTGTTGGTACTCTCTATAAAATATGTTTCATTCAGAACTACATTGTATGCGAATCTTGCTTGCTCGTGTAAAAAAGTCCAAAAGTAATTTGTTATAAATGCTTAAAGATTTTTAAAAAAATTGATAAATAAAATATTTTTTTATAAATAATTTAAAAAGTACTTTTAGAGTAAAATTTTAACTTAACCTAAGCGAAGTACTGAAAATAGAAGAAATACAGCATGTACTTTTATTTTCAAAATAGCAGATTTAGTTCTTCCTTGAGCCCTACTGCATAGGAAAGCAAAAGCGAATCAGGAACTATTTGAAGATTATGCTTACAATTTACGGTTAGGAGCTCTTACTTTTGACACTTTGTAAATACAATCCATTCAAGCTGTGAAAAGTCAGAAAAGAAACAAATGATACGGGAAGATATCGCTATCAGTTGAAGAAATTCACGGTCATATTTCTGTTTTTTCCTCACAGAAAGATAATTTCATTGAATTATGCTTTCACTGAAATAGTATATTGACATTTAAATACGTGGTTATCAGATAGAATTAATCATAGTTATTGGTAGGAGGTTAAGGCAACTGATCACCGGATATCTTAGAATGTTTTACATTGTGTATGCTTATTTTACTGTATGAAATTCAAAATTACTTTTAATGATTTGGCATTGATGAATTCCAGTTTTGTAGCACATGCTGTTGTAAGTTGAAGAATGGTAAGTCCTAATATGATCCGAGTACCTGAGCGTAAGCTGTTAGTTGAAGACTGGTAACTCACAGTAAGGTCCATGTACCATAGCGCAAGCAGATGCCAGCTGTAGACTGGTAAATCTCAGTAGGATACCAAAGCGCTAACTGTTAGTTGAATACTGGTAATTCTAATACGGTTCACGTGCCAAAGCGAAAGCTGTTAATTGAAGACTAGTAAATCACAGTAAGTTCCGTGTACTGAAGCGCAAGCTGATGTTAATTGCTAGCAAGTTGAAGCTAGTAAATATCAAAAGGATCTAGGTTCCGTAAGAATTCGTATAAATATCGTGTATTGATCATGGAAGTAGGAGAGATAATCTTTCCTAC
The DNA here is from genome assembly GCA_947359465.1 of Metellina segmentata. Lineage (NCBI taxonomy): Eukaryota > Metazoa > Arthropoda > Arachnida > Araneae > Tetragnathidae > Metellina > Metellina segmentata. The sequence continues at coordinate 21,406,496 of OX375881.1, read as the reverse complement.
TTCCATGGTATTGATACTTTCGTAGATAATATCTTATTGGTATGTAACCCTTATTTAGCTCATCAAACAAGTGTTTCATTTCTGATTGCATAAATTCATTTTTGCTAATAGTGCTACCATTAGAAGGTGGTAGATAGTGTTTATCATAAAGGGAAAATAATATAACGTCCAGTGTAATCAATACGATGGAAGTAGCGAGTACCGAATACAATGAAGTACCATTTTTACAATTTTCTTCAAAAGGTACTCTTAACCTTTTATCCTTAAAATGATGGACTTCTTGGACATTTCTTTTTAAAAATTTCGCACGAAAGAAAAATGGTACATATATTTCGGTTTATTTTTTCCCATAAAGTATTTTATAACTCTAAATATGTGACTTTTGAAACATTTCTTTACGATAGTTAAGTTTATTTACCGAACGCTAAATTTCGTTTCAGGGCTTGACAGAAACGATTGTAACAGTGGCTATGATATCAGGTCCACCACTTGGCAGTTTCTTATACACGGTACGTTCATGTGTTTTCATAATGGAATATTGCTTTAAAAATTTGGTGGTACAGCTACAGACTACGTTTATAGCGGTGGCAACGGCCTTGGCGACTTTTGGCTTACTTATAGTTGCGAGTAATGGCAGGTTAAGGCAACTCATCTGTATTTCTGTTATTGTTGTTTTTATGGCAACCTATGCAAGAGGAAAGCTTACAGTTTCATTTTGAATGTTCTAAAAAGATCTTACGAAATCTGTAAAACTGTTGTTTGATTAATATATTATTTTAAACGTTCACAAATGGGTTTCTGAAGATTATTACTTTCGGTTTAAAAAAGAAAAAAATTTTTGAAAGAAAAAAATTTTTGGAAGAAAAAGATTTTTGAAATAATTCTTTTTTTTGGCAACTTTAGAAGTGCGCCAAAAAAAAAAAAAAACGCCAAGGCCGTTGCTACCGCTATAAGCTTAGACTGCAGCTGTATATATATATATATATATATATATATATATATATATATATATATATCAACTCTCATTCCTATTCGAACGTTTCAATATGGCATACAAATGACATTTGTGACGTTTTGAGCTCATGAATGAACAGTTTTGTCGACTTGGCTGTAAACTTTTGTAATTTCATATTAAAGTTTTACAAGCACAAAGTTTTAAAGTTGTAAAACTTTTATATGAAACCACAAAAGTTTACATCCAGTTCAACAAAACTGTTTCTTGATAAATACATAATTTTTAAGTTGGTTTTCTCAGCAGAAAAATAAGTGAATTAGATCTTAGTAGTGTTGAAAAAAATGTTGTTTAATAACAGTTTAAAGGAAGCGCAAAATACGTAATATAAAGACTAACACATATTAACACTGTTTTAGCTCAAAAATACACTTGCTGTGACCCCCCCCCCAATGAAATTTGCCCATATCAAAATTGTCTATAAATTGTCAAGAAATTTTTTCTTTTATCGAATTTTGTGTCATGGAACAACAATATCATCACAAAGATTAACTTGCTCTAAGAGATATTCTTGGTACAGTTTTCAGCTAATTCCCTTCTGTTATTTATAATCTTCCAAATCTAAATAAGTGAATACATTTACTTAGTAACAACTGAAATCATTGTAGTTGAACTTGGTATATTTTGTACGATTTTATATCTTCATTTACAGGTAGGAGGATATATTTGCCCATTTGTTTCTTTCGGAGGAGTTATTATAATCATGAGCATTGCATCATACTACCTCATAACAGAAGAAAAAGCAGGTATTTTAAAACAAAATTATTTCATACTTGTATTTATACATCTGAAAATTAATAACACTTTCTCAGATATATAAGACTATATTTATTTTTCCGAAATATTATCACATATTAAATTTAGTATTTAATATGATATATTAAATTATGAAATATTAAACATTTAGTTATATTATTCTTATTAGATAATAAATTGTTTTAAAATTAATTCAAATTAACTATCCTCAGTAATGATTAGAGCGTGCTTTAAAGGTAAATACTAAATTCAAAGCAATCTCAAATTTGATCTGTTTGGATCAATCAATTCAATATTTTTCAGTGTGAGACTGATGTAAATTATCAAACTCGCATCATACACTATGAAAAATCTTAAAGGGAAACGGGACTGTAGCAAAATTATGTCGTTGGTACAAAGTCACAGCTAATATGAATTTGGGGCTTTTTTTTTTAACCAAATGTATTTTTCAGCCCTCGAAGGCGCTCACACGTATATATACGTTCGACCACGTGAAGTCTTCTTTGCATGACTTCTGCCTAATTTGGGTGTTCTTGATTAATCGATATATTTCAAAAGATTCTTCCAACAAATAAGTGGTTAGTTAACCATTAAATGTGAGATAAGATTGAAGTAGAAAAACACTTTTCAAACATCTCGTGGCTCTCGGAGGGGTAGGCTGTTATTCGATGCTATTTTTTGTGTTAAAACAATATCTGATTCGTAATTTAAATTGAAATCTGGACTTTCACAATTATAACAAAATTTTTAAGCTTCAAAACTCGTTTATCCAAGAACCTCTAGAAGGCCATGAAGCAATGATCTTGAAGATTCGTGCCTTTGGGGTGGTGGCTGACGTATATTATAGTAAATTACTCATACATATAAAATTATTATAAAAAAGGTTTTTTAGTGTTTACATAAATAAACTAACAGAGGGAATAAGAATACTTCTAGTGATGAGCTAATTTGATGTATTGTCGTTATGGTGATGTTTTTCACTGTTCTCTTTTAATGTAAACGACGTGCCAAAATTTTTACTATACAGGGTGTCCTAAAAGTTCCCGTACTGACGATTTGTGAATTTACTATACAAAAACTACAAACTTTAAAACAATTATTTTTATGCCTATGGTAAAAAGTACTTTTAACCTAGCGTAGGAAAAAAATTCGAACTTATATTTAAAATAATTGTTTAAAATTTCCGCCCTTTTCTTTGAGTCAAAGCTGAAGTCGTTTGCATATATTTTTAGAAACGCGTTTCAAGATGCTGGGAGTGACTTCTTGTATCCTTTGAGTAATGACAATTTTCAGATCACCTATTGTTTGGTGACTATCTTCATTAACTTTGTTCTTTAAATACCACACAGAAAAAAGTCAGGGATGCTCAAATCAGGGAAACGAGGGGGGCCAAAGGTTTTTTTGAGATGAGTCGATCGCAATACCATCGGCAATAATAAAGTCGCTTCTCATTGTCCGGTGGCTTTAGCTCCTGTGACATTTTTACACGATGCACGAAATGCTAAGCTCTTAAAGCCTTTAGTATAGATCCCTGTGATGTGACCATTTGTTGCGACAAACTCCTCACGGATTGATGAGAGGATTGTAATATCCTCCGTTGAGTTTCTTGCCCAAAGTCTGGTGTAACGATTTTCGGTCTTCCACTCCTGTGTTTAGTGTTCCACCAAACCTGTCTCACGAAATCGCCGAACGAGTTGATATAGCGTATCATTACTCGGTATTGCATCATTTGGATATTTATGTCGCCAAAATTCTTCACATATTTCATATGATTTACATTCTAAATAAGCCTCAAGCAGCGCCATTCTCTGAATGCGTGATCTTGAAATAAAGAACAAAATGAAGTGGAACTTTATTATCGTACAACTTCAGCGCGAAGGAAACCAAACGATAAATATTAAAGACTCGGTAAAACTATAAGCAGATAAAATTCAATAATTCAACAAAAAGTATGGGCAATAATTTTTAAAGTTGGAGTACAGGAACTTTTAGGACACTCTGTAGTAACATGGCACGTTATGCTACAAATTACAAATGAGGTTACTGAAACATATGCAAACTCTGAATTTAACTTTCTCAGAAAACCTCTTGCAATTCATATTTATTATTAGCAGAATGAACCGGCGTTACTAGGGTTGAATTGCTTAATTAATGAATTAATCGTAAATAAATCTCATGTAACAACTATCACAGTAATGAGGTAAAAAATTCTTAAATGCACAATTTCACAATTGTAAATAAATATTAAATTTAACATTTTACTTTTTTTAAATTTAAACTTTTTCGTTCTTGTAGAGTTCAAATTTTTAGTAAGACAGAAAAGGTTCTAGATAGTCTTTTAATGTTACCCTGAATGCACAAAATAAATGAGGATATGCATGTAATGCCTTGCATGTTATTTGAAAACAAAAACGTTTCTCAAAATTCTCATCCAATGAAACAAACATTTTTTTTTGATGAATTCAAGTTTACTTACCTTGATTGCACGTATTCAACGAAAAATATAAAATTGAAAATTCTGAGATACATCCTAAAACGTAGATTAATAACAAAAGCTAACTTATCAAGTGAATTAAAAAAAAACGATTTATAATGATTGCTTCGAATTAATTCCTTGTCCTTCGATCTTTCCCTAACGGATCGATCAATGACCATTTTAAATGTAGGTAATCCTGATAGATAGCTACCTTCAGCTACTTGAACTTCAAAATCTTGATTTTGTAGGGAGGGGATATATGTGACGCTTGAGAAATTGTTTTTAGATACTGCATGTGACGCCGTTTAGAAACTGGAGAAATGGAATTTAAAAAATACCAGAATTTAGAATAAGCAAAAAATAGAAAACGATTCTCATGGAACTCCATTGGAACAAAATCATTTTTGTAAATTAAAGGATTTCAAAGATTTTTGCAGCAAAATTCAAATTTATGTTTTCAGTTTTCAAATTCAAAAAGATTGAGAACAAAACATTTTACGATTCATTTGGTTATCAAATGAGGACGTGTTGCTTCTTTGCAACAGCGAAATATGTACAGAGAAACAACTTTTACAGAATATAATCTCCTTAAATGTTCTCTTTTCATGCATCCTTGATTAGTCGTGTACGGATTTGAGAGGTTGTTTCTGAAAAACTAAACACAGAAGGCGATAGTGTCTCGGTAACTTTTTCTTGCTCCGTAACTTGGCATGCTTATTTTTTTATTTTGTATGTAAAGTCATGGAAAAAAAACCCGAATCACTTCCTTTATTTCGAGTAGATATACTAGAACAAATTCAAAAGTATCATTCAATAGGGAATAACTTGCTCTACAAATTCAAACAAATTGGCTAAAAGGGCGCCTTTATATCAAATTTTGCACAAAATGTAATTTTTAATGTATACACATGTTTTGATACCAGAATCGGATTCTGCATTGTTAAATTAATCTAAACATAAAATAGAAAGTCGCTATCTGTAGATCGATTTTAATTGTAGTTATAGCTATCCAAATTACAAATTGGAACACGGTTTCAAACGTAATTTTCAGCGATCCAAGTATTATTATATCTATCTATCTCTCTCTCTCTCTCTCTCTCTCTCTCTATATATATATATATATATATATATATATATATATATATATATATATATATATATATATATATATATATATATATATATATATATATATATATATATATATATATATATATAAAATTCTCTTACGTGGCACGCAAAAAAGACGTTATTTGTTATAGCGTTTGCAACACTGTACGATTGTTTGTTTACCAAGAATCCTCGCGCCTCAATTGAATTGAAAAAAAAAGTTTAAAACTGTTGCAGCTTACAAACGACATGCTAGGTATTCGATTTCCAAAGCAGCGTTCACATTTAGAAAAAGCACACTAATAAAAATTCAAAAGAACGAATTCCAAATTTATATATTAGATCAACGCTAATAAGATTAAGCGGCAAACGCAGCGATAAACTACATTTTAAGATAAGTATCATGCGAGGGCATTTGAGTAACAAGAAAAATCTGTTTTTCATCTGATTTGTTTGTTTACTCTAAAAATCCTTCTCATAAAAATATGAGAAGGATTGTGTATTTGTGTGTAGATGTTAACTGCATCATTTCGCTAACTTCTCGCTCAGTATTAAACATCCAAACATAAGTTTGAATGCACATTGAAGCTAATCCGGTGTGTTTCATTTCTTTGCGATAGACTCCTCTGTTAAGAGATCCGAACCAGAGGCCTTGACGATCCGTGAATACAAGCGCATCCTCAAAATGCCGGCAGGTGCAATGGTACTGGTGAGTGTGACATGCAACGTCACAGCAGACGCGTTCATACTCATCGGCCTCAGCGAACATCTGGCTCAGGTAAAGAACAAGTACAACTGTTTTATTCCGTTCTTATAGTATGCTTACATGATTGGTTGGTAGTTGGAGTAACGTCGCATTGGAAGAACTCAACGGTCTATTGGTGACCGTCCGAGATCAATCCCCGAAGGGAAAGATCAGAAGATAATACTTCGACATTCTGAATCAAGGTCAGATGACGAGGTTGACACCTGAGCTCGTACCCCACTCTCCAAACCATGCCAACGTGAGGACATTTGATGCCACTATAGATTCGATGTGCACCAGTCCCAACATATACAGCGGTATTTGTTTGTATCGAGTTTCGAACTCACAAGCCTCCGGTTACAAATCCGCTACTCTTCCAACCGGGATACCTCGAACCCAGTAAGCTACCTAGAGACAAATAGAATGCCGTATCTAGGAAGTATTCTAGAAATGAGATGCAGACTCACTCTTATATTTGCACTCAAGGCCACATTATCAAGTTGGTTTAACGGAGGAAATATAAAACTTTTTCATGTGCCTAGAATCATGTGACCAAAACTACTACTAATGTGATTATTAGACTACTTTCGTATGCCGGATGGAAACGAACATTCACACCTCATTGTCCACCGGAATTGAGATACCCATCCAAGGATTCATCACCTGATTGGTCCGCGCGGCATAATAATAGAGTTTGGCGATTTCACCATTTTTGTGGCCACTCTATTGGAATACGTATTTATACATATACCCTCTCATAAAATGTTTCTCGCCGAATCAGGTGAAAAGATGCCAAATCGGTAAACTAAGTCAATTTCCCAGAGCTGTTGAACCTCCCACATTTCAATGCAATTCCCAGTCTACTTCACGTCAAAGCAATTCCCAGTCTATTAACGTTAGATTACGCACCCTTCATGAAATACCCACATGTATAATACACAAATACTCCTATTTAGCTTTCACAAATGTACAATTCAACCCCTTTTCTTAGCCCACACGTAGTTTCATTACAAAAGCGAATAAAAGCTTTAACTTCTAACCAAGAAAACAGACTACAAGTACATAACACAACGAAAAAAAAATCTTCCAGGCCACCAATGACCTCCCTCACCACCTTGTGAGACCTTCTAGAATAAAAGCTGGCATTGAATCTATAGACAAGTAGTTTTGTATAAACGGTTTTAATTATGTGGCACACTGGATAAATCAAAGCCTCCTATATCAGCTTTAAGGACAGGTTAGTAAACACAAAATTAACCTTTTCACACAGGAATGTATGTCCTCAAAAACCACCTGGATGTGGCACTGTTCGGTAGCGTGACAGTTGACCAGTTTGGACAATCGTCTGTTCTCTGTGATCTGTTCAAACCATGGAAGTAGGAAAGTGGTTCCTACTTCCATGGTTCAAAAGCTGACTTTACGTGTATATCATGTCTAATTTCACGAATTCCAAGATGGATGATATGCATTTGAGGCTGCTAACAGAAACGGACGGAGCTGATGTGAGATTGTATCGTGAAAGGTACCCCGGTAGACGTACTACAAAGCCTCTAATATTTGCACAACTTCATAAGAAACTTGTTCACATTCCACAGAAGGTTGCGAAAAAAATATCAAAACAATAACATGGAGGCCAGTAAAAGTATTGTTCATATACTGATCTTTCCTTTCTATCCTTAGGTTGGCACATCCCCCTTCAAGCATATTCGAGTTGATTGTGATGTTATTTAATGTTCACTACTTCCGTTTAAAAATGTATAGGATGTTTTAAACCACCCTGTCATTTGACATGTTTTTCCAATCGGCTATTTGATGAAATAACTTATATTTTTTACAGTTTCACTTGACTCCTATGGTAGTCGGTTCCATCTATCTTTGTCTCTTCTTATCATATGGGCTGAGTTCACCTTTATCAGGACGCATCGCCGATAAAATGGTAATTGATTTTCTTCACCTATCAAGGAAATTTTAAAGTTTAATTTAAAATTAATATATGGTTTTAATAGATAGCAGGCCCTCGTGGAAATCTGGGATCGTAAAAGGATATAAAAATAGAGTTGTAAAATTTTTTAATGAAATTTAATTTAGAAAAATCTATTTACAGTTTATTTAAAAATTGTTAAATCGATAAAAACTGATGATCACTAAAAATGTTCAGTAAAATTAGGTACGTTATTGTGTAAAGTGGAATTTATCACAAGTTTTTCTTGTAGTAAGAGATTTGAAATGGAGAATTACATAATTTTAAGCAAATGTAGAATTGCATACCCTATTAATGAATCTTATTAATATTTTAGTCACCTATTGATCGCCTTTTTCATTAAGTAGTATTGTAATTGGTAGTGAACACGAAAATTAAATATTAACTAACCTGCAAAATAAATCATGTTAAAAAACGTAAAAGAAATTTATCTACGAATTCAAAAGCATAAATACTAACATTTGTGTACAAGAAAAAGTATTAGGTGAATTGTAGGTTCTTCTAAGTAGTGTGATGCAGATTTTGCCTTTCAAAAACGAACCCATTTTCGATTTAGATTAGGGTTACCAACCTTTTCTGCGACTATTCCGGGACATATTGCGCAAAACTAAAATAGTTATATCGTCACTCAAAGTAAAAAGCTGCATTTTTCAGAAGACCACAAAAACGAATTTTTTTCCCTTATGATTTGATTCTATTATTATGTACTTAGCCACTAGGTGGAAATCACAAAATGCCACATATAGCAATAATAAAAAGGAAAAAATAGAATTTAACATACGATCGTTTGCACATTGAGTGGAGATATTGGCCTGGGATAGTAGGTGGAATGTACGTTTGATAGACACGAAATCATGTGCAGTTGAAAGAATTATTTTGGAGTGTAGGTGATATTGGTCGATAGCTTTCTCTGAAATTCCGGGACAGTTTGGCATTCAACCTAGTTTCTGAACAGCAAGTTCAATTCCGGGAAAATCCCGGCCAATCCGGGACGGTTAGTAACCCTATTTAGACTAGAGTGCCTATATAATAAGAGTGGCGACATACGGGAAACACTTTCTGATTGGCTTAGAGACCTTTTCTACCGCCCGAAGCGGTCTTTTCCCAGCTCCCGTAGACTTAACATGGGAACTTTTTGTGTGTTCGAGAAAAACGTGTGTATATTAAATTTAAAAGAAAATATAGCTTATTCGTGTTCCATTTCGTGTTCTAGAATGTCTATTTATAATTATTTTAGTGTTTTGTCAGTGTAAATTTGAAGACTTTTTAAGTAAATAGTTTTATTTTGAACAACATGCTGTTTCCCGCTACTTTGGCGATGTAAGCATCGCGCCAAAGGCAGTTAGCAAGTTTTAAACTTTTGATAATGCGTTGTTTTTTTTAGCTATTTCCTTATTAAAGGTTTACAATAACCTATGTCGAATTGAATCATCAGAAAAGCAGAGAGTAAATTGTAGCAATGCTTTATATAAAAAGAATAAAAGAAATGTTTACATAAAAGTGTTATTTTTGATGTAAACTTTCATCTTTATTTTGCTGCTTGATCTCGGAACAAAACCACCACATCAACATTTATCTGTGAATTTGGATATAAATGCGTACAAATGATGTTAACTATTTTTTATCTTGAGATTATTCTTGTATGTTTAGGCCAATATTTGCTCATAATTTAGTTTAAATCTGTTAATACTATTTTTCATATGAAAATGTGGTAGATTTTTTAACAAATGTGTACTGATGGTGTTGATTATTTTTGAAATTAAATGTCTTTTGACTTGTATAAATGGATGAAACTTAAAATTAAATTTAAGTGGGTTAAAATTTTATGTTATGTATTAAAAAGGTCAAATAAAAATGTTCAGTATCTTTTCTGGTTCGGTTAATGTAAGGAAAGGATTAATCATACTAAAAAAAAAACTACATGTGTTGAACAGTTGGTTGAAAGACAGTTTTATTTTAAGGAACTATCCATTAATGGTAGGACATTTCAAATCTATTTTTTATTTAATGTTATAAAATTAATGCGTAAACTTCTATTACACAGCATGGAAAGAATTTAAAGAAAAAACTTGTGCCTGAGAGAGACAACACATCAGATCTTATTTTATTTAACACTGAAGTTATAAGCTTAACTTTATTCATTTTCTTGTTAATATTCACGAAAACAAGTTCAATAAGTCGTGAGCATAAAAATTACGGGACATAAATACTAACGCCAAAAGAAAGAGAGAGGAGGAAATGTGGGAAACCGATGGAAGAAACATATTCGCCCAGCAACCGATTCTGGTAGAAAAATGGCTGCCGCGCATGTGCATTGGGCCAAATTTGGTCCCTTGTCGCCACTCTTACTATATAGGCACTCTAATTTAGACGTGTTTTACGTTTATCGGCAGAAATGTCAGTGCAAACATGAAAGTTTTTGGTTCAAAGCAGTGTTAAATAAGAGTGTAAGATTTCATATATGTTATTTTTACAGGGTGGAGAATTCTTATTGCAGAGTGGTGGTTGCTTGATCATGACTGTATCATTCATTCTCATTGGACCAGTATCTTTTCTCAACATGAAACCGTACGTTTTTTTTTAAAACTCTTATACGTCATGGTACTTAATATAAAACAATACTATTCAAATATATTAACTTTGAAAGTTTTTACCAAATTATGTAAATTGATGCTTTATATTTTAAAGTTGAAAACGATGATGTTAAAAAGATTCAAAGAGGTATACTTTAGCATTAACTTTGTTAAGATGAAGATAATTCAGAATAATGTTAGTAATAATCTTTGTTTATCGCTGAATTTCCATTAAAAATTTTCGAATCACATCGCAGCCCGCCAAGAAAAGTGACACAAGTCAAAAAATAAAAATTTTGATAATTGGCCATTGAAAAATATGTATGAGGTGTTCCAGCGTGTTATAATATAATTCTATAGAATCTAATAGATGTTACCACCATAAATACGTACCTAAAATTTAAAAGAAGCTTATACCATTTCAATAAAAGTTTTATAGTATCCTTTAAGTTGATGTTTCTCAAATTCTGCAAATTTTAGCTGTGTCACTTTTTTACCGGGATGCGATATATAGAATCTTGGATAGATCACTTATTTTACAAGGGGAAAAAGGATTGTTTTATCATATACACTATTTAGTCAAATTAGCCCGCAAAATTTCTTTCTAAATTAATTATTTGTAGATATCATTGAAGGGTACGTAACTGTATCATATTTCTTGAATATTATGCATGAATGAAGAATATTTTGTTTACTTGGCATGCATATAGAACACACACAAGCATTTTTATCTAATAACCTTGACTGGGTTTTGACTACTTTAATCATAAAATGATAGGAAAATTATTGATTTATATTTTATAGCGCTACAAAATTGCAAAAAATGAGGCAAATATGTTAATTAATTAACTTGTTTCATAATAATTAAATTCTTGAAACGATTCGAGAAAATTATGTAAATCGAAAGTAAAAAAGTCCTATAGTAATTTTGTATACCTCTAACTTTTGGAATTTAGTTAATTCTACCATTCCGCACCAAAAACATCAGTAAGCAATAATTTTTGTACAACATTTTAAAAGACCGAAATTCACTTTTAATGTTAGAATTAATGTGCACATAGGTTTTCTTCATGAAAGTTGATATGTTGTCTGGAAATGATTCATGAAAATTGAATGCAAAATATATCCCTTAAGTAATTTTGTATACCTCTACTTTCGGAATTTACTTAATTCTACCATTCTACACCAAGTATATCAGTAAATATACATGTAACAAAATCACTTTTCTGCAACAGTATAAAATAATAAAATTCATGTCTTAATGTTAGAATTAACGTGCACGTATTTTTTTTCTTCAGGAAAGTTGGTATGATTGTTGCAGGACTCTTATTGAAAGGCCTGGGAGCAGGACCCTTAATTTCATGCTCATATTCAGCAGCACTCAGAGCTGCTAGGTAATCCCATTTCACAATTCGAAAATATTTGTAATACCTTTGGACTACAACCTTAATTTATCTACATACATGAAGTAAAAAAGTAAACGTTTCCATGCACTTTACAGGCGTTCCGGACTGCCAGAGGATTTCCGAACGTACAGCTTGGTTTCTACATTAGTTTCATTTTCCATTCCCCTTGGGTAAATCTCTTCTCTCGCCATATTTATTCCAATTCATGTGCTTGAACTTATCTTATTCAGGATTGGTTTTAATGAAATGTTCTTCTATTTTTTTTATTTTAGCAACTTGTTAGGTGGCGTCACAACTGGTATCATGAGTGAAAACTTGGGCATGAGTGTTTCTACAACTGTTTACGGAGGAATATTCCTGTTTTTGGTAAGCTTCATTAGAAACATTCTTTGGTACAGCTTCAGACTACGTTTATAGCGGTGGTAACGGCCTCGGCGCTTTTATTATTATTTTTTGGCTCACGTCTAGTACAGAGTTATGGCAACACATCTGTATAACGGTTATTGCGGTTTTTATGGTAACCTCGGCAAGCGGAAAGTTTACATTTTCATTTTGAATATTCTAGAAAGTTCTTTCAAATTCCGTTAAATTGTCGTTTGATTTCATTGGTTCATTTGAAATAATTCTTTCCTTGGCAACTTTAGAAATGCGCCAAAAAAAAAAAAAAAAAAAAACGTCAAGGCCGTTGCTACCGCTATAAACGTGGACTGAAGCTGTACCCATTCTTTTTTTCATTTCAGTTATAATTCTATCTATCTCTCTATAAACCTTTTACCTCCACTATCTGTCAAATTGCCTTGCTTTTGTAGGGTGTTTTTTTTAGCAAGTAACACAATATTATTGGAAAACGTAATTTTTGATCAACACTGGTAAAACAATGAGATGCGTGAAGTAAGGTATTAATCTGATGTAAAATTTTTCGCAGATTTCAAATCCGTTGAAGATATATTCAATTAAAAAATTTATTTATTTAAAGAAAATCATATTTTTAGGTATCAATCTAAACTGAAATTTTCCGCAGATTTCAAATCCGTTGAAATTTTTACTTTAGCTTTAACGGTCTTGGTGATATAAAAAGAACTGACTTCAGTTAAAAGATTTATCGTCTGGCTGGAAATTTATTCGTCCTCGCAAAATCAAAGCGGAAGTGAAAAAAAATAATTTTCTCCGCGTTTGAAAAGAACTTGGCAAGGTTCCAAACCCTAACTGCAAGGTCACACGGGTAGAAAAAGTTCTTCGCGTTTGAAAAAGCGAAGGATAATAAAACTATGAAATTCATTTAAATATCTTCTAAATTGAATTTAAAAATTCGCCGCGACCCAAAAATTGCAAATAATTTGGACTACCTGTGTGCCAAATCTCATTGCTGTAAGTGCCATAGAATCGTCAGGATTTTGCGGTACCAAACAAACAAACACTTCCTTTTATAATATTAGAGATATTTCTATGGCAATTTCAAATTTAATGATTTTGGATATTTCGTATCTCGTTTTGCTCGTGACATCACAACCAATGAAAACAATTTGAAACTCCACCTACTTATGACGTCACACAACCAATTAAAACAATTTGAAACTCCACCTACTTGTGACATCACATAACCAATCAAAACTTCAATAACTCCCCTAAAATGATCCCCGACAGCAGCCAGATATCAATATTATTATCACATACCTCAATGAGGTTTTTAACTAGTTTTTTCTTCAATACAGGCGATAGTTTGTTTCATAGTGCACTTCTATGAGCCATATCTGCAAAGAAAGACCCAAGAGCTCAAATGGATGAGGATGAAACAGAACATAATACAAGGGGAGGAGATGCCACTTGTCAGCAAGATCCAGACCATTTACAAGACACAAGACAATGGCCGAATAGTGGCACAGAACGGCGGATTCGGAGCGATTGAGAACCATTGCGTCGTTCCCGTTCAAGTGACGGAAAAGAGGGAAGTCATCGGCTGTGAAAACAACCCCAGGCTGCAGTGGCTGGACGATCCTGCCCAGGCAAAGAACTTCTGGTTGACATAACTCTTTAAACTGTGATTTGATTGTGAAATTATTGTACAAATGTTAACAAGACAGCAGTGGTATGCATATAGGCTGGCCTTTTATATGTTTTCATTTTTATATGTTGTACATATTGCATATTTTCAAGTTCTGAACAGTACAACTGGAAATGGTACAAGTTTAGGATGGATTGCAGGCAAGAAATCGTCATTTTTTTTTAATTTAAAAAATCTTGAAAATGCATAAGGAAGTTTTAGAATCATTGGTTTAGATAAGTTTACATCAGAAATTAAAAGTTCGATTGCACATGTTTAGGGACAGACAAAATTTAATAAAAAAACTGTTTTATTCTTAGTAAGATAATACAATGGAAAAAAATTAGCAAAACTGGAGAACAATTTCTAAATGAAATCTATGAGTAACATTTTAACCTGTGTATTCCATTGCGTGTTAACTCGAACTAAAAATAGTTTGTTTTATAAAAATTCATACTCGTTTTTATCTGGCATGCACAAGTTTTATGTCATACTCATTAGGCTAGTCAGTAAAATTTTTTCTGATGGTAGATTAAATGATTGCATTAAATTAAAAATACCATACGTTTTATTCAGTGTCATTGTAAATTGTCCTTAATTGTTCCATTCCATATCGAGTGCAAAATCTATCCTTATATACCCGAATGTTATGTACACTATTTTTGTGAAACGTTTTGTAGAGCCCAATGTTTAATAAAACATTTTAAACAATCTGAATAGCTATTTTTAATTAAAATTTTTATTCGTCCAATTTTATGAATATAAAGCTCATATTTTCAAATGTCAAACTGAGGATCTTCAATAAATTACCTTCCATGTAAGACCGTTTTTTTAGCAGCTTTCAGTTTTTAAAAAAACTGGCAGCATAATATTTTATTACATAACTAACAGATATGCATATCACATTTAATCGATCTGTTACTATCAATGTCATTCATTACCACAACTATTTCTCCTTGCATGAATGCAAAGTAAAAACATTTGATTCTTTATTTCATATTAAGGTCAAAACATTAATTATATTGTTCATATTCGAGTAATTTAAAAACACTAAAACTCATTGGAAAAGCTCTCAGTACTTTGTGCTAAAGAACTTCATTGGGTTCAAGTATAAAATTCAAACTTACTGAATGATGTATCAAATATATAGTTATAAGATCAGTTATATTTCCTTAAATCATAAGTTGGGAAAATATACACTGCGTTTCACCACACCTAAACGCCTTCCATAGTAAACTATAAGTTTTCTAGCAATAGTGATTTAAATATGAATTGATTATGGCAGGCCTTTATATATTAGAAGATATCTATTAAAGATTTCCCCTTCAGTTATTTCTAGGGCAATTTTTTTTCACACGTTCTACGCTGCATGTAAAGTACTAAAACTAAAATTCCTCCAACATGGAGTGTATTGTAAGTGAGTTATAACTGCCAACTTTCTGCATAATTGCAACTACCTGTAACTTTTTTAAAATTTAGCTTAAAATAAATTAATATTTCATTTTTGGCTTTCTGAATCAACCCTTCGATCACGTGTGTTGAAGTATTGTGGATCACACAAGAAGTTCATGGAGAGGTGATGTTCGTACTAACAGAGGGAAGTGAAATAAATGACAAGTACTTTAACATATTGGTTGGCACTCTTGACACGACAGAGGAAACTGTCTTAATCTACTGTAGAGTTTGTGAGGTGAGTGTCGATCATCAATATGTTGTTCGCCTTGTAGATGACGTTTTAAAGTCTCTGAATGTTGAGCGAAAGGATTTTGCGCTTCTGCTATCCGATACAGCATATTACATAACTGCGGCTGGAAACACACTCAAAGTGCTTTATCCGCGACTGCCCCAAGTTACTTGTGGGGCACACTTGTTTCACAACTGCAGAAAAAGTCAGCGGATTTTACATAAATGCGGACAATTGCATCGCTTGTATTAAGGTAGCCCCAGTAAAAAAAAGCTCCGAAAAACCCCTTTTCAGACCATTGGTCAACTGCCTGAGCCAGTGCTCACACGCTAGGCTACGTGGCTTCGGACAGCATTGTACTACGCCAACCACCTTCCCACTGTGAAGGACATTGCATGCGGTTTCAGTGGCGATGGCATTTTAGTGTGTCGTGTAAAAAAAAGCAGTGAGTGACCCAGAGTTGCTAAAAAGTTTGCTGAAAATCAGAAGCAGCTACGAATGCTTAATTCGTCTCATAGAAAAATCGAGACAGCGTATGAAGATATCAGATCCATGGATTTTAAAAAAGATCCTTGTAACTTTAAAGTGTATAAAAAAAAACGATTGGAAAATAATATTGCTCCCTTTGCTGTTCTGAAATTATTGCATTGAGTTATTGCTCCACTTTCTTGAGATGATTTTCCCAAAAATCAGTATTTGCTACTGCAACAATGTCAGGCAACATCAGAATTTTTTACGAATAATTTATTTGAGATTTTAGTGTATTAAAAATAAATGCAATTTACGGAATGATAAATGTAACTTTTCCCATTTTTACTGCAGCAAAAACGTTGTCATATTTATTTCATACCCAAAACATTGATTTCTTGTGTTTCACTTTCTATAAATACAACACAAATGCCAAATAAGGATCTTAAAAATAAATGCTTTATTCACATCAAATGTAAAAAATGCTTGATTGGAATGTTAAAAAATCTCTATATATATATAATAAGGAAGACAACTTCACAAGTATCTGGATTAAAAACAAAACTAACAAGATCTTACAACCAGGCAATACATTTAAATAAGTAGTTTTTGTAAAAATTCAATGAGTAAAACAATACCTAATAAAGCTGAGTCAAATGTGTAAAACATATAACCGCATTGTGATGAGATTCGGAATTATAAATTTCTACATTAAAATCCTCTCGACTTTTGTGCATTCACAAATTCAGGATAGTCGATGAATCCATCTTTATTCCTGTCATCCATATCAAGGATGGGGTCAATCATAAGAGACAGTTCGTTATCCTGGAAAATCTTTGTTGTTCCTTGTTGGGGGGCATTGGCACCCATAGCATTGCTTTCTTCAACTAAAAACGGAGAAAAGTCGTTTTATCAAAACAGAAGTACAAATTGAAATCGGTTTTTGAACATATGGCACTCCTGCTTTACAAGACTGAATTCAAACTACAAATCCTGAAACATAAAAATTTAGTGTCGGGTAGTTAAATAATGGGCTATTGGTGACGGTCCAAGATCAATCCTGAAAGAAAAGATTTGAGGACAACATCTTATAATTTTCAACCAGTCAGATGATGAAGGCAGCACCTGAGCTGGCACCCCACACTATGCCAATGTTAGAACAATGAGGCAAAACAGATTTGCACATGAAGGACTTTGGTTGGATAGTTTCACTCGCAACCCCTCAGGAAGATAATTTGGGGGAAGACGTAGTAAGAACACTGTGTGTAGATACACACAGTGTTCTAACTTAGCGATAGACAACTGGTTACCATTAGTGTTCGCCCAATATTTAATTTTATTGACCAGTGAACACTGTATTAAATTCACTAACAATGATTCTGGTTCAGTCATAAAATTTAAAGAACTGCTAATCCTTATATATATAGATCAGAAAAAATATTGAACTATTTCCAAGATTTTTTAATAAGTTACAAAAGACGTGACAAAAAGTGATGATGAATTAGTGTTTTATCTTTATTTCAGAACATAAAAAATGGAAAATTTCGAGTTGCATCACTTTTGAAGTACATGCAGTGGACATAAATACTTGTAATTTTGATACGAACACACAAAGCAGTTTTGTAGCAGAAATTGTAAAAATTATGAAAATTTCAAAGCAGTTGTAAATGTGAAATTTTTAAGATAGTTCCAAAAATACATTCTAAATTTTCTGAATATTGAAAAACTTTCAAGGAACATATTAGTGTGTAACTTAATAGTAATGCAAAATTTTTAATTTTTAGTGAGTCAATTAAATACTAAATTTATGATTAAATATCAAAAGTGAACTTGAATTTTCTTATCAACCTTTCCAAAAGGTTTGATTAGTGAGAAGACAGAAAGAATTCATTTTATAACTAGTAATTTAACATGAGATATAATATATAATTAGAGGGTTGCACGTTTGTATACTAAATTTTTTTTTTTTTTCTCATGTTGCAAACTTTAAAAATTATCGTTTTTTCCATAGGATAAAAAAAAATATGAATTTAAGCAAAGCAAGAATTTATTAAAATATATGCCATTAACAATAGAATTATCACTTGAAATTCTTAATTCATTTCAGAGTTTAAAATGTTCAACATTTTTTTTAATTGAAAGTTGATCTTTTAGAACTCTTGCTAAAGTAGACTAAACTTACCATGCCAATGAAGAACAGATTTAATCAACTCACAACCATCAAGTTTGTTATTATCATCATTATCATGCATCTTGAAGTAATGAAACTGCAATTCTTCATCTGTCATCTTGCCCACATCTGGTGTATTGACAACCCCTTGTAAATGTTCCTTAATGTGCCTAAAAGACAAGTTTAAGAATTTTCTCAATTTGCAAATCTAAAAAGGAAACTTCAATGAAACCAAAAATTAAATTAGTTAGTAACAATCTGAACAGAAAATATTGATCATATACCTCCAGTCATATTACAACAACAATAAATAAATTCAGAATATAGTATTAAAGGAATTGTAAGACACAGCTAAAATGTAAGAGATAGAACCAATAAAGTAATATGAAAGGAATTTCACTTAAATTCTTATTGTCTTTTTTACTTCTTTATCAGTTAATAGTACTTTTAAACTTTAATATTCATGGATAAAGGAGAAATTTTCATATCAAAGTCAAATGCTGAGAAATTTAACCTTTGAAAATCCAGACAAAAAACTGTTGAGTAAGTCTTAGTAACACTAAAAAAGCTAAATTAATTATAATTTATTCACATAGGATATACAAGTATGATTTTTACATATATCAATTACCAGCAAGGCATTGCCTGTCAGTTCGTTTCATATCCTTACTGATACTGAAAATATTAAAAAGAAAAAACTATTTTAAGAATGAATCCCACCTCCACGCGACATGACACAGGCATATCGCAAATTCGCATAAAATTCAGACAATTTGGGTAAAAAATTTACAGATTTCAAATTTGCTGAAATTTTTACTCCATCTTTAAGATTGTGAAGATAGAAACTTAGACTAAAGAGTAATAGTAATTTTTAATTAACGGCGCACTAGAGCAACATAACAGGCTATTGAAGACTGTCTGGGATCAATCCCCTATGGGAAAGATCCGAAGACAACCCAACTTAATTTTGAACCAGGGTAAGATGTACGAGACAACGCCTGAGCTGGTACCCCACTCTCCAAACTTCCACACCAACCCAACATGAGGACTTTCGGCCATGACAGATTTAAGGTGCACCAGCCGCCTCTACACCATACGCTTACAAACATCCATGCACTGACCCGGATTCAAACCAGGAGCTTTCAGATCTAGAGGCTAACACCTTAACCACCAGACCGGTTGGTTGTGGACTAAAGAATAAATAAACGCCAGACTAAAATTATGTTTTGATTCGGTTTGCTTGAATTATCTGTGCTCAGGAAATGAAAGAAAAAATAAATTTAGAATCTGATCTCTTTACACTGTTGCCATATAAAATAAATGCAAATAAATTTTTTGAAAAATGTTCTAAATTAAATTTTTAAATTTGGGCTTCATACAAAATTTGTATAAAATTAGGACTACCTGTGTGCCAAATTTCAGGACTGTAAGTAGTATTTATCGTCTGAAAACACAGACAGATGCCTTTTATAATAGTAGATTGAAATCATATTGCTTCCAAAGGATTCATTTACACTTTCAGAGGATGTCTGCATTTCATCTCCTTCAAGTGGCTAAAACTACGTATACAAACACGCTGGGCACATTAAACACTACAGGGCTGCCACAGCCAAAGCACTAGTGAAATAGTAGCAAAATGTCTCCTCTTAAGCCCTAGTTTAGTAGTAATTTTAGTTGCTCGGATACAAAATGAATCGGCTAAAACAAGACAAAAGCCTAATATGGTTTTCATGACAATTTAGAAACTGCAGATTCCGATGTTTTTCTTACATAGTTACCACGACTTAGGATCAAAACTTAGAAATTGGCATCCTTTCAAAAATTTTCTCGCCAAAAAAATATCTGAAAAATATTTCCCTGTCCAGCGACAGCCTTTCAGGAATTTCACAAAGATCCTATCGGCAATTTAAACCAGGTAGGTAGTTACTTAACGTCCCACTACAGCAAAATAAGAGGCTGTTGGCAATGGTCCAGGATCAATACAGTTTAAAATTCAAGGACAACACATAGTAATTTTGAACCATGGTCAGATGACAAGGACAATGTCTGGCTGACCACTCTCCAGATTTCCACACTATGCCAATGTGAGGACATTTGAGGCGATGAGATTTAACATGCCCCTGCCCACAACAATCTTTGAATGAACTGAGTTTTTAACTCGTAACCCTCTAGTTGCTAATCCATTACTCTCCAAACAGAGCTACTACGACCCACTGTTATTTAAGAATGTGAACAATATTTCTTCAACAAATGTCACAAGAGAAAAAGCAATAAGCTTACTCTCTGTCTTGAACATGAGTTTTGTCTCTCAATAGATTTGCTTGCTGCCCTTGAGGCTGATGGGTTCCTTGTGGCACACCAGCCTGTGCATGTGCATGTTGAGGTACTTGTTGCTGGTAAGCTTGTTGTGGTGGAGGCTGGTAGGGTTGCTGATGAGCATAAATGCCCATACAGCAGAAGAGGAAGACAAGTCCACTCACAACAGAATTCATTCTGTAAGTAAAACAAATATACAGTACTGTGTATGATATCAATCAGGATTAATTTGTATACTTGAAAAAAACCACCCAAAGACTACTGCTTTTCAATAAGGCAAATAATTTTTCTCCATGAAATTGAAACTTGATACTATGCGATCTTCAAGATTTTGATTTCATTTTAAATCAGTCAAAATGCAGGTGTAAGAAAAACTCTTGTTCATAACGTGATAAAATGTTTCATTACCACTAGATGTTTGAATGTTTACAAGTCAAGTTTTTTTTATGACAATGCTAGTTGAATGTTTGCAGATTCCGATAGTAAAATATGCAATGTACAGTACAAAGTCCCAAATACTTAATTGTCAAAAATCTGTATGTTTTGCTAACCTGCGTTTTTTTGTTTTTGTCACTTTTTTACATCTTTCTGACACTTTTTAAAGAACAAGGAGTTTAAACCTGGACCTAATTGATGAAACAACGCAAAATAACAGACATGTTCAGCGTAAATACCACACAGAAAAAAATAGATTTGCAATTAAAATTTCTTGCTTTATATTAAAAAGGTTTTTCTTTCAAAAAAAATTATTATTATTTATATATCTTCTATTTTACTATTGCAATCGCAAAATTTGTGTGTGTGTGTGGGGGGGGGGGTAGATTAAAGTTTTTTAGAGAAAAAATGCAAATAGTCTGAAAACAGGAAAAGTCCAAAACACAGAATGGCAGAGGTCTGGAGGATATAATTTTTTTGACTGTCTACTGTACAATGAAACTTCGATTAACGGTCAGGATCATGACCATGATGGTTAATCGAAAAGGAGTAAAAGAAAAACCATAAACAACCCATCCCATCCAATTGAAAATACACTGTGGTATATTATTTTAAAGAAACAAACAATATACAATTTACATTAAGTACAATACAGTCAATGGTGTTTTAGTGCAACTCGAATGTCGTTCCAGCACTGCTTATCTTTGTACGAGAAATAAATAAGAAAAAATTGTAAAATACTGTTCCATTCTGTCCCTTATACCCTTCCAACAATACTGCCCATGTCAGAGCGTTCCAGCACTGCTTAACTTACGACTACACCACTGAGTATAGTACATATTGTTACATGAATTCATGCTGAAGACGTAAATACATATTCAAATTTTAAAGCAGTTGGCCATTTTCTTTTGTTTTTTCAAGGTTCATGCTTTCTGAGCTGCAATGTTCCGGAATAACAGTTAACAGAAATTGACAGTTAAAAGAGTGTCAGTTAATTGAAGTTTTACTGTAATTCTGTTTGGAATCTACCAACTCAAAATATGCAGTTTTTAGGAGATTCCCCCTACCAAAGATTTTAGGTTAAGTTTTGGTTTTCCTTATGTCGGTAAAATTTTAAATGGCTTTGGTGAAATATGTTAGGCAATATAGTTGAGGGATTGCACTTTTTTGTGCTGTATTATACACCTCTCTTTTATGAGGTAAAATTCCTTATTCTAAAAAAGAATATACATCTTTCTTACTCGTCGTTGGTAAACTAAACATTGTCAACACATTTCAAAAAGGCTAGTAAATTCAAACTTCTTCCACAATTACCTCGAAAGAGCAAATAAATATTTATTCAACAATCGGAAATTAATGAGGATTGGTTTGGCGATGAAGAAAATTAATCACCTTATTTACTCTTGATCTAACTATATTACGAAAGCTGAATTGAAATAGGAAGTACAAGGTGCTAAGTACAGTCAAAAATCAGAGTATTTTCAACACTCTCTGTTGTGCCTGATCTGTCTGCACATGTCACTTAGCAATTCCTATTTAAATTCCCATGTACCTAATTTTTTATAATTTTTCAGGGTTTTAGCACACATAAACTTTATTTCACATTGCAAAGCAATGAATTTTATCAAAATAGTTTAAAAATTTGGAATTCTTAATAAAACAATTTGTATACAAAATTCAAAACAAACCCTATTGTCATTTTAGTCAAATTTTTACTTTTCACATTGCAAAAATCTAAGAGAATGTCAGCTGGTCTCCAAAACAAAAAGTATACAATCATTAACTGGAGAAAGCAAATGATTAAGTTAGTACATTAATAGTATTTCTGAACCACAAATCGAACTCGATTATAGAGCTCTGTAAGTTTGTTTTAACTGATTTTTCAAAAAAATTCACTCAAACTAAAGTTTTTCGAATTAATCCCTTTAGATTTTAAATATCTTTGAGACGAAAATAAATAAATTATTTAACTGAAATTAAATGTAGCTGTTTGCATGAATTAAGATAAATAAACTATAAAACATAGATTTGAAAAAGTTTCCTTGAAGCTTTGTTTGTCGAAATATTTGCACCGCAAAAACTTCAAATTGACTCAACTGTTGGTAAGTTTGTTAGGAAATGACGATGAAACCGGTAAAAATTCCCAGGGCAATACACGTCAGTCTTACTTTAAGCTCTACGTCATTGCAGAGAAAACCAGAAAACAATGCATTAAACCAAAAAATAAGTTAGCAAATTTGTCTTATTGGCATAAATTTGACAACTCAAGTTGACAGTCGACGTAAGAGTAGAAAAGATAAACAGAGTGTGATAAAATAAGCATTTTACTCAAATTTACTTACATATGGATTTCAGTAATGAAATCTACAACGTGCACACAAGTGGAATTAAAATAAAAACCAAAACGTTGATATCATTGAGGTCGTGTCATTACCGTACCTGAAAAACTCTGAATACTATTTAAAATAATACAATTTCTTTATAGAACAAATATGTACGATTTAAATAGAACTATATCTACAAAATAAAAGAATCTCATGATTAAATTAGTACATAAATAAATTTAAAACTTTAAAAAGATTGCAATTAAACAGTGAAAGATGAGGTCAGCAAGTCTACTACTCAACTCATACTATCATATTGAAAATAAGTTTGAAATGTAAACATTCCTGTCTTTTTATGATTTTTGAGAATAGTTATTAAAAAAATTGCCTCTTGTGACTTGGCATTTTTTGCCACTTCTCTAATTTTTGAATTTGATTGATTCGTGGACAATATTTTTTAAGAATGTCTGGAACAAAAGATGACATGTCTATCCCAAGTGAAATCATCGAAAAACTTCAGGTTTTTCACCAAAATTTGGAGAAAATGGAAAACATTTTGGAGCCATTAACCACAACAAACTTAAATTCGTCTGATTTGAAGGTGCAAACTTTTATTTTTCTGTTTGAAACCTTTACCTTGAAAAACAAACCGACATACAATTCTTTTAGGTATTGTATGGTGTGTTTCTCAAGGTAACCTATATATACGTGTCCTGAATGACGAGTGAAAACAAAAAATTTACTTTGTTTCCATTCTTGCAATTTACTTCAAAAGTTTGAAAATTAAAAAGTAAAGGAAAAAATTGTTTATTTTCAAATGGGGGGTAACTTAACTTCAAGTTACTAAAGTGTAAATCTAATTTAACTAAAAAGAATTATAGTTATAGTTATGTGCAAAATTAAAGCCTTTAAAGTATTATCAATGAGCAGAATAATTGACATAAAGTGAAAGCTATATTGAGGACAATTTTTATGTGACTACTTGTGTTGACTACTGTTCCTTCTCACAGTTTCAACATGACTTTGATGTCATCTGTGTTCGTGATTACTCTTAGCACCATGGTCTGGCTCTTATTATAAATGCTCTAGTAAAGTAATGTTACAAGCAGAATTTTGTCTACTCAAGATGGTAAAAGAATATGTTACTTACGCTAAAGAGAGAAAGGAGAAATAAATGGGTTACATGCTAACATGTTCCCTATCCTTTCCAGAACTTATATCATACTACACATGATTGAAAAAAGGCTCTATCCAGTATTGATGGTTAAGAATTGTTTTTGTGTGAGCAATCTAACAATCATTTACATGTCTGCTAAGTTTCAATACACTTTCATAGTAATTGTGTTCATTGCATTTGGTCAATTTCTTCAAACCCTGTAGTATGCTCACGTTTGCATGGTGTGGAAGTTTGGTAAGTGGAGTGGCAGCTCTGGTGTCATCTGATCTTGGTTCAAAATTACACGTTTGTTGTTTTCTCTGATCTTTCCCATGGGGAATGATCCAGAACTGTCGCCAATAGACCGTTGTGTTGCTCCAGTGTGATGTTAATTAAATACTTTGCCTATCTAATTGTATTCTTCATTTATACTTTATTTGCTGTTCCTCTGTTATCTCTAATTGTATCATTCATTTATACTTTAACTTTAAAGGTATGACTACTTTTGCACACTCGCATGCTAATGAACACATTTCAAAATTAGAATTTTGTTGATACACTACTGTTTGTGAAAATTGCAACACTGAAAGCATCAGATATAAATGAAATTTATTCCATGTATTATACTAGTTTAAATACGAAGGAGTATCAATAAGTAATGCACATAATGTAAAAAATAATAATAAAAGCAACTAATGACAATAGGAAACAGGTATGAAAGTATTACCCATTTATTACTTTTCCACATAATTTCCATGCATGTTGAGGCATTTTTCCCAACAATGGATCAGTTTGAAAATCCTGGTCTCATAGAAATCCGTTAGCTGCGAGAAGAGCCACCTTCGCACGGCCCGCTTGAGTGCCGTCGTCAGAGTCAAACTTCTTACCATCAAGGAACTTAACTTCTTTATGGGTCCAAAGTGCAGTGCGACAAATCAACACATTCGACTGCTGCACGACATCGCTTGTCCGCATGTGTCTCGCCTAGTTTGTGCAAAAGTGCAGGGTTTCGGTTGGCCGTCCATACAGCCTGGAGCTGGCACCCTTCGATTTCCATCTGTTTGGACCCATAAAGAAGTTCCTTTCATATGTTCTGTTTCATATTGTCATTAATTGCTTTTATTATTATTATTTTTTACATTGTGTGCGTTACTTATTGTTACTCCCTTGTAAGTGATCAAATTTACAGAGCAATAAAACAAAAATATTGCCAAAATCAATATCTTATACAGCTGCAGCATGCAACAAAGAGAGCCTGTACATGTTGTGGCATCACATACAGATTCAGAATGTCATTTCAGATGGCCTCTATCTGATGCCAAGATTCAGCAATACTCCGCCCGAGATGCTGTACGAGTAAATCACAGACCGATTTAATCCCGGACATGCTCAATGGGCGACATAACAGGAGAACGTACAGGCCATGGAAGAAGCGGAACCTGTCATACACTGAAGAAGGCTTGTACATTCCGAGCAACACGTGGACCGGCATTGTGTTGCAGAAATACAGCTCCTGGAATGCGTTGCAAGAGGGTAGGACCTCAAGCTACACAACTTCTCTGATGTAGTCTGCTGTTCAGGGTTCGAACAATTTGTTTGAAGAAGGCGGGATATCCAATAGCACCCCAGACCATAACGGAAAGTACTTGATATTGGTGCAAAATACTTGAAAATCCTTAAATTTATTTTGAAAAATTTTAATCTGGAATTTTCTTGAGTATGAATCGGTTTGAAACACGCATCTCACAATGCGCTTAGAATGCGTAGTTTTAATCCAGTTCCAAACAATACCCTTGTTCATGAAGAGAGAGGCATGTGTTTATTTTCTTTGCTCAAGGTCAGTGGGACTCTTTGTCAGTTTGAACATATAGAACAAAAGTATAATAACTTAGCTACTTTACTTTTTCTTTTTAAGAATTTTTTATTTCCCATAACATACCTGAATATTGACTAGAAATATGTTTGGAATTGTTAAGTATGTGAATGGTAATGAAGAGGTTACATTATAGGAGAGGTTCTTCAGAAAAGTTGTCTACTAAAATGGAGGGTGGGTGGGTTACATAGGGAATTTCTGCCTTTTTACAACAGTCCTTGAAAAACTTCAAATGGACCTTGAAAAGTACTTGAATTTTTTTTCCCACCAAAGAGTGGAAACCATGTCTGATGAGTACACACCCATCGTTATAGTCCAGATTGTAGCGGGGTTCATCTGAGAAGACGACTTGTTGTCATTCAAACGCTATTAGATGTTGGTGAACCCATTGTAGCCGGAGTCATTGGTGGTTCAGTGTCAAGGGAATCCTGCCCAGAAGAATCTTTGCATGTAGCCCATGGCATCAGACATCGATGAACCATGGGGGCAGACAATGACACACCTCTTGATGTGCTCCAATGTTTTGCCAACGGATGAGAGAACGCTATATGATCCGTCACCACCATGTGGATGAGGTGTCTGTCATCCCGTAGTGGGTGGAGTGGTAGCATCCGATACGTTAGGCCGCCAAAGCGATTGTTTACGCCAAATCAAGATGGCGGCCGATGTAAGCAATTCCAAGATGGCCGCCATATACAACGTGAACCTTAGCATACAGTGCATAAATAATAATAATAATTTGTTTAAAAATTAAGAAAAAAGCAATATAAATTTCACTTGAAAATTTTCTAATATTTCAGTCTGGTTTTCTCCGAACATGTACGCAATTTTGCGTCAATTTCATCCTAGTTTTGTCACTTAAAAAAAAAAAATTTAATAAAAAATAAAATTTATAATTATTATTTAAAAAAAAACAATTCTAAAAAAAAAAAAAAAACGCGATTTTTTTTAAAACGTCC
This sequence comes from Metellina segmentata, assembly GCA_947359465.1. Classification (NCBI taxonomy): domain Eukaryota; kingdom Metazoa; phylum Arthropoda; class Arachnida; order Araneae; family Tetragnathidae; genus Metellina; species Metellina segmentata. Next base: position 21,379,011 of record OX375881.1, on the reverse strand, counting down.
GTATTTTTATCAATTTTGAAGTAGAAACTTTGCAATGCATAGAAAATTCAAAACAAGAAATCTTTTTTTAATAAGGTAGTTCTTTTCTGTGATCATAATCCACACAAAGGTCTTTGATGAGAAAAAAAAAATCTAAAAATTCTTCTGCTATCTATAAGTGTGAAAAAATATTTTTTCACAATTTTTCTAGCAATTAACATTATGTGAGCAACTCAATGGGGATATTCCAGGTTATAGAGCCATATATGGAAAAGCAACACAAATATTTTTATTGTAACGACTTTACAAGAGGAAATTGTTTTTTAGAGAAGTCAAAGCGTATTGCGCTTAAGGTTTCAATGCGTTTAAACCAGTATACCGGGAGAAATTTGTTTGTAGATAAGTCACAGCGTATAACGCGCGATCCCCGCCTGCCGGCTACCTCGCCGCCCCTCCGCGGCCGTCGAGGACCTTTCACCGTTGGCTTCCATGTGTATAAGTCACCGTATTGGGTGCCCACCCAAGCATAGTCCAGTGTTTGTAATATAACCAAAAGCTAAGCAAAAATCAAACTTACCCTCATAGCCGGGTCCTTGAAATTCTGACTATGGTTAAGTCATATGCTCGAATCGATAACCCTTGAACTCTTTGTCCTTCGGGTATTGATACCAGCATGACTTCCAATAGTCAGAAATTTTTGTAGTTCCTTGCAAAATTCAGCTCTGAATTACCTCAGCCAAAACTTTCTGGTTCCTATTTTTCACCTCAACCATAAAACATTTATCCGTCCCTCGTTAAAGTCCTCCAAACAACCATTTACCCTCCAATTTCTTAATCCTGTTATACTTTCTTTTGCCAAACTTTTGTCCTATCTTTCTACATTTCCACTCCTACCTATCACCAGCATCCTTTTTCAATGTTAAAATCATATCATTCTCACATGAAAGACATTTCACCCTCTTCCCAATCAAGCTACTACATGTTTGCAAAAAAAAAAAAAAATTCTAACGTTCAATAACACTATCCACTGCTATATCAAATCAACTAAGGGGAAATGAGCAACCAAAAGGGGAAAAAAATTCTAAATTCCAATCTGCAATTTCAAAAAAATCCAATTTAATCCAAATTTTTTTCGAAATTTTAATTGAAATTTAAATAAAGTGACAAATTTAAAAAATTGTAACTTACAATCTGCTTTCCAAACTTATCCTAAAAATTTTGAAAATTAATAAAACAAGTCGATTTTATAAATCAAGAGCAAAATTCATATGCACCCAACAATTTCAAAGACTGTCTAAATTTTAATTCCGTTCTACATTAAAAATAAAAGTGGAAAAGCGTATTTTCTTCCTTAACCAATCACGAGACCCGTTTATTATCGTCAGGAAAAAATATCTAGGGTTGCCTTAAAACTAAGAAAAACTCGAAAACGGGAAGGTTACCACAATTGGCAATACATCGCTCGAAAGTTGTAACGTATCGGATACTACATACCATCCCCGTAGTGATCTGTTGTGGCATTATGCCCCGTGTGAGTGGCGATCATGCGGCCCCGTTCGAACTCTATCAGTTGCATGTATGACACTCTGTATTTTTGGCAAGGCATATTGACTTCTAATCAATCATTTACAGTTGTCAAACGACTAGACACATTTCAACACACCTTTACAGTGCCTTTTATACACGTCTCACTTGGAAGTTTAGAGGGTGTTTCTCGGCCCACACATGCAGGATCGCTTTCCTAACCTGCTTTGCATTTCCTGCACGTTTTGTTTAGTTTGCAAGATTCCTTTATGGCGTTGCAATTTTCCCAAACAGTATAGTGCAAAAATAAGAATAACAAAAATTCTTAGGAAACTGGTGTGGATTCTTTGAAAGAGTTAAAAACCCTTTGTAAATAGGTTTCACTAATGTGGGATTTGACTTGATCATTGAATATATTTTGATATTTATGAAGGACGATGTAATTCTGCATTAGAACAAAATAGTTTCAGTGTATGGCCATTGAAATTTAGCTGAAAGCAGTTTGCTCTTTTTCACATTTATTTGAGGAATTTTGTGAGTTATATTTTGATTAAAAACTGACAATGAATATTTTCCTCTTTCAGTTAACTCCATTAGATAGAGCAAGATTAAATTTAACCAGTGGTTATGCCTTGAATTCCTTATTCTGGAGTAAGTACATATGATCAATTTATCTTTGAACTACATAAATATAGTAATGTCATTTTTTGATATGTTTACTTTCACCTGCTATGGCACAGTACTAGATTTTCTCCATAAAGTGGCTCTTATCTTTAACCCTCTAACGGCCACACGGGTCTCAAGACGATGTCTTCAAAAACCCAGAACGGCCGAGAAACCATTAGGAAAATTGAATAATTTCTTCCCCCTTTACACATCATCTATGGTCATCTAGGTACTTTCTTAGTGCACTGAACGTCCCGTGCTTTGTAAGGGGGTGTATATGAAGTGCTTGTTTCAACTTGTAAGTCGCATTGGGTGTTGGACATTAGTTACTTATATGTATCTATCGCACATTTTATTAGTTGTGAAGAAAATATAGCGAAAAATAATTGACTACAGTTTATTTCTTATCACTTGTTAATTCTTTATACTTAAATATGGTTTTCCTAAATAATATATTCCTCAATCTTTGATTAGACTAACACATTTTTAAAGAAAAAAAATTAATTAATATATTTTCTAATACTTGACTGCTATTTCATTCATAACGTATATCTTAAAATTCTCTTGTATCTCCGACTGTCTAATAAATAAGCAAGTATGTGATTAAAAAGCGTTTTCAAGTCTGTTAAGTCCTATGTATATTAAAAATGTTTTTCGGTAGAACATTTAGCGTTATAATTATAATTTTGCTATTCGTATAAAAATCAAATTAATTTTATTAAAAATTCTCCTATCCAGTGTAGTTATATTAATTATTATATATTTGTGTGTAAAATTTTATTTGAAAGTACTCATCTCTACGATTATAAAAGTAAGCGTTTGTCTGCGTGCGTGGACTATCCTGATGAATCTATGGCACTTATAAGAATGACATTTGGCACACAAGGAAGCCCGAATGTTTTGCGATTTTTGTACAAAGCCCGAATTTAATCTAGAACATTTTAAAATTAATTTAATAGAATTGAATTATTCTTGTTTAGAATTGAATTATTGTTTTGATTTATTGTTGTTGATTTTTTTAAATAAATATTTTTTCAATTAAACAATTATATTTTTGCAACAGATATGCGTCACCACGAAAAGAACTCACGGGCAACCTCGTGATGGCCAAACCCCACTAAAAGAAAAGTCATGTGCTTGCCACGCAGTGGCCGTGGTGTTGGTTTGCGAAGCAAACCAAATTGGAATTCGTAGTAAGAACTTTTTATAAGGGGCGAAAAATGATTATTTTATGTTTCCTAAATATGATATTCTCAGTTCATAAAGAGGAATTATTAATTTGACCGCTAAAAGAATAGCATTAACATAATTATGTTCCTAAAATGCTTCATTTTTTAAGTAAAATTATTAACATGCTATACAAGAAAATTACATATCCAAATTGTAGGTTTGAAAATAACTCTGTGATGTTAATTACCGTGAAAATATGGGATTTCTCGCGTCCGTCAGAAAGAGTTTCAAATAGTCTAATGGTGAAGACCCAGGTGGCAAGTCATGAACAGGACTAGCATGCGAATTAAAGTTTGGAATGGATATATCATCGTTCCGTATATTGCTCGATTCCCATTCAAAAAATATCATTGTTTCTTTCAATTTCCGGGACTTCATCTACGTCACTGTCATTATCGGAAACACTATCCTCTTGGATTGAATTCTCCCAATCATATTTTGTTAGATCGTCTTCGTCGCTTGAATTTAAATCCGACTCATCTGTGTCATTGAAAAGAATTCTTTCTATTTCTTCTTTCGACAATGTTTTCCTATAACCAGCCAGTTCGATAGTTAAGAAACCAAATTATCTATTCAATAGCCGCTCAAAACTGTCCGATCCGAAGCCAAGCTTGGAAGAAGTATGTGAAAGGGCGCAGTTAAAAGCCGATCCCTAACTTGTTGTTTGTCATTAAAGGAAACTACCCTACTGCTTCAGGCGAAAGGAGGGAGCATTGTAGTGAGGGAATGACGGATTGCCTTTCTCTGGGTTAGGGGGATAGCCAGTAGCTTTAATGACTTCAGCCGGTTAGGGCGGGTGCTGGGCTTTTGCATGTGAAGCCGTCTTGGACGCTAGAGGGTTAAACCTCTTTGTGATAAGGATCACAAGGAGGTTTAAGAATTGTTCATAATTCCAAAATTGGATCATAATTCCAAAAACACTTATCTGTTAGTTTTGGTAGAAAGGCTTTGTACACTTCTAGGAAAGCCTTGAAAACTCCTTAAAGTAAATTGTTTTTTAAGAGCCATGGAAAATAATTCCTTGGTTTTACTTAAAACTCCTGGAAGACTGAAATGTTCTCTTGGATTATTTAAAAAATGTTTAATTATGATTATTTCAATGCATGAAAATTTTTTTAGTTTCTTATTTAGTTTTCAAATTTATTTAGAAAAAATAATAATCTTAAATGGATATAAGGAAAATTTGCTCAGAAAATTTGCCTGTGTGGTCACAAAGAAACTCATTAATATTATTCAATTCAATGAAATCTAATGAATGTTAAGCTAAATTCTGACAGTAAATAGGAAATTTCAATACAATTTTAACATCTTTATTACCTATTTAACTTGCAGACATTATCATTTATAAAGTGGGCTGTTTTTTGGCATTTGTTCAGAATAAATGTAGTTTCCAATCTTGGAAAACTCCTGAAATTTGCTTATCCAATATGTGTACACTACACTGTACAGTAAACCTTCTGATAAAACTATTGTTCAAATCTTGAGTTGTGTGGCAAACACCTGTTGGAAATTCCATGGTGTCGGACATTAAATCAGACATAAATTTCTTACAAAAATCTGGTTTTTGGTATATAAATTTCAATTAAATTTTCACATTTTGATGCAAGGTACTTACCATATCACACTTCATCAGAATATTGAATTCAGAATTCTGAATATTTCAAATCATAGGAAAAAATGTTTAACTAACCATTTTTGGACGTAATCACATACTGGGAAACTGACAGTAAAGGTGAATGGATAAAACATAGTTGTTCAGCTAGACTCTTTCTGAAAATGCTACTCTTTTGCATCAAGATGAAATTCAATCTGTTCGTTGGATGCATTCCCAGGTCTTTACTGCATATGCATGGATTAATAAAGACATTTCAATGAGCATAGTTATTGTTTCAAATAACTTGGATCATTCAAAAGTGTCAGTGTCTAAGTATGCAGACTTTGTTTTTTCCTTACTGAAGGGAAAATACTATGAAATAACACCAATTAATAATGTTATTAACTTATTAAATTCTTTTGTAATATGCTTGTGCTGTTCTCCTTCAATAACCAAACACGAGATTGTAAAATTAACAATTTAAATTGATGATAACAAGACCACACACACAAAGAATAATATCATTTCATCCGGTGCAGTACATCGCACCTAAAAAAAAAAGCAGCCTCTCTCAGCCGAGGCAAATATCCTAATGCAATTTTCTCTATGGCAACCATTCCATGCAGGAGGTTAGTTGCTAAGAACTCTCCTATATTGATCACCAGCAGCAGCCAGATATCAATGCTATAGTGTGATAAAATATTTTTTTCTTTCAGTGTATTTAAATACCCTTGGTGAGAATCCAAAAGAACATAGCATCAAAACAGAATTGGTAAGTATATGCTTTTCTATTTTAAATAACGCAGCATCTTTTTTATTAAAATTTTTTGAATCATCACTATGGTGCTAAATGAAATATATAATTGATCAAAACTAAGTGATAACTTTAAAATATACTTGTTAATATGCTCAATTAATGTATTCAACTAATAAAATATATACTCAATTGTTTTTATGCTAATTACTTTACTAATCATCTTCCATTTGTTTGTGAATTACATGAATATAATTCAAATTCTACTATGAAATGAAAATACAGATAAATTGAATTAAGAGATAAGCATATACATGCGCCTTCCAATGACTTAACTACTTATGATAATTAAATGATTAACTAAAATGATAGAACGTACAACATTTTAACGGAAGGATGCATAGTGCTAATGGTATGACTCGCATTTACAATCAGTCTATAGGTTTTTTTTACCTTCTGGCAGGACATTGGCCTGTACATTCTATCAATCAATTGTTTTCTAGTCTATTTCTTGCAATTACTTCAGAAAATTAGCATTCACTATTTATTATGCATACAATCTTAATTTAAAAAAAATTCTATCAAGTCAATAGCATTTCTTCTCTTAAAACAGGAACGATACAAGAGCTTTATGCAAAGAGTTAAAGAAATAACTGACAAAGACAAAGCTCCAATTTTAAATAAAGATGCAGCTAAAAGATTTGTTCGGAATGCATTGTGGGAACCTACTGAAAAAGATGGTAAGTTAAAATGTTTTTGAATCATTAAATTGACGATTCTACAGTTTTTACCTTGAACTTTGGTTAAAATTAGTTATCCTACTCCATAAATTATACTAGTTTTGCACATTCATATTTAAACAAAGTACCCCAGGCACAGAATTATATTCAGTGTTCTGCAACACAACTCCAAGCAATTGCAATTGTTCTGCAGGCATTTCCCGAATTTTGAAAACTGCAGTAAAATTAAAAACAAACCTAAAACACAATTATTGACTCAATATATATTACATATTTATATTAAAACATCGAAATTAATTCACTTTATTTAAAACCAAGTCAACTTTCAGAAATTGCAATTTTGTCGATCACTTTTGAAGTTAAATATTTTGTCATTGACGTAAAAGATGTGTTATTTATAAAGTGTTTGTGGTAATTTGTGCGGTGTTAGGAGATTGTTCCTTAGCTGGAAAAGAAAAAAAGATGTGACAGGGAGCGCGCTTTGCACTGCAGAACATCGTAACTTATGATTTAGAAAAAAATCTGCCAAAATTTTTCTGCAAGGACTGTTTGTTCTGCTACGTACATCACAGTTAAAAGCAATTTCTGTTCCCAGGCAAAGTACCTTGAAGTTGCACCTAAGTAGACTTTTTGGTAACTGAGCAAAAATATTGAGGTACTATTGACTCTTAACATTCTGCTTCCGATTTCTAACCCTGGATGTTCTAGTAAAATTTGTCCAGTCCCAAATTGAAGTCTTTTATAAAGGTGTGTATGGTGTAGGTGAGAAATTTAGTTGGAACAATTAATTATTCTGAGTATTAAAATTTGTGTTTCTTTATTTTAAGGGTATGAGGGGGGGGGGTGTATTGTTGATAAATTACAAGTCTGTCAAAGGCAACTCTTTGCTAATATTTTTCAACCTTGTTAACAAGGGGTATGCTTTTATTGAACAAAATCGTCTGAAAAGCAACTTGATTTCAAATTTTGACTTTTTGAAAATGTTGGTGAATTTTTAAATTCACCAGAGGTCAGCAAAATTTAGTTCCTTTGTTCAATAATGTCGAATTTAAGGAAAAGGTTTTTAACTTTTATTTTCTATTTTTGAGGAATTCCTTGGACTGAAGAGTTTGGGATCCACTGTACTTGATATTTTAGTATTTGTTACTATAGTATATTCTGTGGGTTTTACCTTATTTATTTCAAATATGCAGATTTTAATTGCTAACTTATTTCCCTGGATTTGGTGGCACATTTTGTCTGTATACTCGAATTTCTTTCCAATCTGAATAATTAGTCTCTTATTTCTGTTAATATATCAAAGCATATACATATTAACAAATGAAAATGCTAATATATAGCTATTGGCTATAAATTAACATTTGGTTTTTATTTTGGTTGCAGCTTATTGGTTTCTCATATTAAAAGAGCTATAAAATAATCCTAATGCTCTCTATTGTAGTACTTTTTAATTTTCTTATGTAGTCAAGTGTGTTTATCCATCACAATATTTATTTCATCCATTATTTCCATTGGTTTTTATATTTTATACCATGTTGTTTATCAGCATGTTTTAATCACAGAATTCCATAACTGTTTCACTTCATAATTTTTACTAAATGTGAAATTTCAAAAATCCTGAAATAAATTTAATATTATGTTGAGCAAGACTTACATCTACTTTTTGTTACAATGTTTTTATGTTTAAATTGATTTTATTTATTTTTATCTTGCATTTGGTGCAGCTAGTCTGCTCTTGGACTTTGCTCTATAAAACCTCTAAATCCAACACAATCGTAATACAGTACAAAATGCAGAATCCTCCAGACCTTGGACATTCCTTAAGTCAGATTATTTGCATTTTTTGTCATATAAACCTTAATCTACTCCCCGTGCGAATTTTGCGTTTGCAATAGTAAAATAGCAGATATATAGTTAAGAAAAGTTTTTAAAAAACGAAAAAAACCTTTTTAATACAATGCAACAAATTTTACTTGCAAATCTTCTAATTTTTCTGTGTGGTATGTACTCTGAACATGTCATTTATTTTGCATTGTTTCATCAATTAAGTCCGGGTTTAACTCCTAGTTCTTTAAAAATTTCCGGAAAAATGGAATAAGGTGAGAACAAAAAGCGTCAGTTAGCAAAATGTCCGGATTTTGGACAATTCCGGATTTGGGACTTTGTACTGTATAAGGAATCCTTTGTGGTATTTTTCTGTACTTTAAACAGACTCAGAATAAGAAAATCCCTGCAAGCTAAATAATCAATTTCTTAAAGGACCTAAACTAAAATAGAAAGACATTGAAATCAAATGACAAATTTTCAAATGTAGTTGAACGTGATTGCCATAAAATGTGTGAAAGAGAACGATACTTTTTACACACAAAGAATATTTTTCAATAACCTATTCATGAATGTGGTCAAATGTTTATCAATTTTTTTGTTTTGTGTAGTAATCTATGATTTAGTATTCTGTAAATTTATTGTAAAATAGTAAATGAAATCAACCATTTATTTGAATTAGAAGATGAAGCTACAGGTTCTCAAAATTCAACTCCAAGAACACCTGTTAGGGAAGAGAAAAGGCCCAACAGTTCAAAGGAAAAATTCAAAAAACGAAGGCGGCATTAAAGTATTTGCTTGATATTAATGTAAATATAATATGTAAATTTATTTCTTTATGAATAAACTGTTTTACATATTCATACTTATGAACACCAATTACTTTTAATTACAAGTTTGATTGTACCCACTACCACTAAGAACATATAAAGAGATGTTGACTTTTAAACAAAAATTTTAGAGAGCTTAAGAAATTACTACACAAAATATAATGTTTCAGCTAAGCTATGGAAATATATACATACTCAAGAAAACTTTTATTTTAAATTCATAAATAAAAATTTTAACAATTGAATTGAATTCCTTAAATTTAAGAAATCAGATGAAACTAATTAACATTTTTCAGATTAACTTCACATTTCAATTTTCTTAAGAGTCAAAGGAGGTTAAAATTTAAATTTAAAAGACGAAATTCTTGTCATCATTATACTTTATTGATACAATTTAATTCATTTAAAATGTTTATAAAATTAATATGCTAACTTGTAATTTATATTTTAATTAAAAAACAATCTAATTTTTTAGGTTTGACAAATCTTTTATTTACTAATTTTTTAATAAAAATATAATCATTCTCTGCTAATCATTCAACTTTGAAACAAACTTATTTTATGCATCCCTATGAATCATTCATAGACACAAAACAGTGGCTTCCATGGGTTTTCTTTAATGATTATTGCTTTAGTTTCAAGTTTCCTTTTATGTTTTGTTTACTTGTTCTTTTAAATAACTTCTACATTGACTATAAAGCAGTTGAATCCAAGACTGTTTTTTACACAACTTGTACATATCTTCTGTGGTCATTACCCAGGTGCAGAGTTACATTCAGTGTTCTGCAACTGAATTCAAAGCAATTGCAATTGTTCTGCAGGCATTTTGTCCGAATTTTGAAAACTGCAGTCAAATCAAAAACAGATGTAAAACACATTTATTGGCTAAATATGTATTAATATTTATAAAAAAGCACATCAAAATTAAAAAACTTACTTTATTTAAAACCAAGGCATGCTTTTCAGAATTTGCAATTCTCTCGATCACTTTTGAAGTTAAATATTTTGTCATTGTCATAGAAGATGTGTTATTTATAGAGTATTTGTTGTCATTTGGGCGGTGTAGGAAGGTTGTTCCATATCTAGAAAAGAAAAAAGGTGTGGCAAGAGGAGTGCGCTTCAGAACATCGTAACTTATAATAGAAAAATGCTGCCAAAATTTTGAAAAAATTAAGGAAAAATTGTTCTGTGTCCGTACATCACAATTTTAAACGTTTTCTGCTCCCCTACCTGTATTCGTGTACCTTTGTTGTAGGCTCTGTAAAAAAGGAAATAATGGGCACTGAGGGGACTGTCATGCAACATTTAAACACTATCTGGACAGAAAGACATTTCCGATAGATATGACGAGATTTACGATCGGTGGACTCTGATAGAGAGTCGTTACAATGGAAGTTACAGCTCTATCTGTCTTTCTAGTATTCATGTATTACTTTTTTTACAAATCCCTTGATGAATTTCTTGTTAGCAAATGTAAGAATAAATTACATATAGTTTTATCTATCATAATGTATAGCTTGCTTTTTCACTGAAAAGAGAGTAGTATTTTCTCAGCCCTCGGTATATCAAGCATTGTTCTTGTCTCCCTAGAAGAACAATATATATCAAGGGATTACTGTATATATATATTTGAATTCTTCCCTGCAAAATCATACCTCTAAAATACATAATCATAAAATCGTTTGTTTTACTTTATAGTGCTCTGTACCTTAGATTTTTTAGAAAGAATTATGAATGGATGGTCAGGCCAAAGTCGGACAAGCTTTTCTGTCACAGATCTTTAGCTCTAACTCTTAATTTTCATTCAGCAAAAGCGTACAACTTTGTATGAGACACTTACTACAATAATTTGCCTCACCCTCAAACATTGATAAAGTGGTACGCAACAGTTTGTGGTAGCCCAGGATTTATGGAAGAAGTCACTAATGCCCTAAACCATAAAGTAAAAGATACTCAGCATAAAATAATTTGTTGTTTAATGCTCGATGATATGTCGATTAAAAGAAAAGTCAAGTTGGCCAGAAAAAAATTAAGTGACTTCATTGAGTATGAAACAGGTATTGACTACAGCCTTCCTGAAGGCAGAAATGTTTTAGTTTGCTCTGTATAAATGGGAATTGGAAAATGCCAGTTGGGTATTTTTGGATAAACGGCTTCAACAAACGAGAAAGGACTAATTTAGTTGATCAATGTTTGAAGCATTTACACTCCACTAGCATTGAGATTAATGAGTTTGATTCGTGATGACATATCATCAAATGTGACACTGACCGAATATCTTGGATGTTACTTAACTCACTGCTCTGTTAAAATATTTCACCACCAATATACTCCGACCTACCGGTATAGTGATTAAGATGTTAGCCTCTAGATCGGAAGGTTCCTGGTTCGAATCCGGGCATGGATGTTTGTAAACGTATTGTGTAGAGGCGGCTGGTGCACCTTAAATCTGTCGTGGCCGAAAGTCCTCACGTTGGGTTGGCGTGGAAGTTTGGAGAGTGGGGTGTCAGCTCAGGTGTTGCTTCGTCATCTGACCGTGGTTCAAAATTACGAGGTGTTGTCCTCGATTCTTTCCCTTAAGGGACTGATTCCGGACCTTCTTCAATAGCCCGTTGTGCTGCTATAGTACGACGTTAATTAAAATTACCTTACCTTCTAATTGTTCGTAACTAATTTCGTGTTTCAAAAGCTCCCCAGCTCACAAACCGTTCAAGGGCTGCTGTCCAAACTCGATCAAACCAAATATCATCGTTTACATGGAGACTGGTGCACGTCAAATCTGTCTTGAAGTCAAATGTCCTCACGTTGGTGGTGTAGAAATTTGGAGAGCGGGGGTGCTAGCTCATGTGTTGACCTCATCATCTGATCATGTTTAAAATTACGAAGTATTGGCCTTGGATTGTTATCGGCCTCCCATTCGTTATGGATCCATTACCGTCGCCATTAGCCCGATGTGTTGCTCCAGTGCGACGTTATTTCAACTACTTACCACAAACCGTTTGATTTGTAAAGTAATAGCCGACCAACCGGTATAGTGGTTAAGGTGCTAGCCTCTAGATCGGAAGGTTCCCGGTTCGAATCCGGGTCCGGGCATGGATGTTTGTAAACGTATGGTGTAGAGGCGGCTGGTGCACCTTAAATCTGTCGTGGCCGAAAGTCCTCACGTTGGGTTGGCGTGGAAGTTTGGAGAGTGGGGTGCCAGCTCAGGTGTTGCTTCGTCATCTGACCGTGGTTCAAAATTACGAGGTGTTGTCCTCGGATCTTTCCCTTCAGGGACTGATCCCGGACCGTCGTCAATAGCCCGTTGTGTTGCTCTAGTACGACGTTAACTAAAAAATTACCAATTAATTGTAAAGTAATAGTCACGTTGGGTTGGCGTGGAAGTTTGGAGAGTGGGGTGCCAGCTCAGGTGTTGCTTCGTCATCTGACCGTGGTTCAAAATTACGAGGTGTTGTCCTCGGATCTTTCCCTTAAGGGACTGATCCCGGACCGTCGTCAATAGCCCTTTGTGTTGCTCTAGTACGACGTTAACTAAAAAAATTACCAATTGTAAAGTAATGGTAATTTTAGTTAACGTCGTACGAGAGCAATACAACGGGCTATTGACGACAGGCCGGGATCAGTTCATTAAGGGAAAGATCCGAGGACAACACCTCGTAATTTTGAACCACGGTCAGATGACGAAGCAACACCTGAGCAACCGTTCGATTTGTATCTTAATCAAATTTTCGTAAAACTGTTTGAGGTTTAGAACTTTCTTGAAAAAAAAAAAATATTTCTGTTTTCGCAATAAAAATTGCTCTAGTTGAAAATGTAGGAAGAATCATGAATCAAATCTACGTAGAATTTAGATCGTTTTCATAGTGAATTTCCTTGGATTTTGAAATTTTTCGGAGTAAAGGTTGATCATATTGGACCTGATTTATTTCCCCCTGTAATAGAGTAGATGATTGCGTGATACATGTTCGTAGTAAAGAGATGCAACAACTGAAAATCAATTGGCATCAACCCAAAAAGTTTTTACAATGGTCCTTCAATTTTTGTTTTTCTAATTTTGTGTATAATGAGATTTTTTTTTTTTGCATTCACCATTTCAGCTAGTTTTCCTTTTGATTATTATTCTATACCATGACACGGGAAGTCCCATTGTTCAAATGAAGGTAGGGTTCCCACCGCTCATGGAAACCTGGAATTGTAAGGGAATTTAATTTTGTCCTAAAAGTCGGGGAAAATTACGCATTTTCGTCTGAAACCTGGAAAATTATCTCAATGACCGGGAAGAAAGAAAATTTTGAAAAGTGGCATATCATATCGCTAGCACCTTGAAATGTAAGACACAAAAGTAAGGATGGTGGGTTGGTATTTTAAATAACGTCGTACTGGAGCAACTCAATTGGCTATTGCGGACGGTCCAGGATCAATCGCAAAGGGAAAGATAATAGGACAACACGTAATTTCTAATCACTCACTCTTAATTCACGAGTCCTTGGATTGCCATTTTGTAAACTTCTCAGTTCGAAAAATTATCGGCTTCGGATCTAGTAGCTAATGGTAATTTGGTAATTTTAGTTAACGTCGTACTAGAGCAACACAACGGGCTATTGACGACGGTCCGGGATCAGTCCCCTGAGGGAAAATCCGAGGACAACACCTCGTAATTTTGATCCACGGTCAGATGACGAGGTCCCACATGAACTGCCACCCCACTCTCCAAACTTCCACACCAACCCAACGTGAGGACTTTCGGCCACGGCAGATTTAAGGTGCACCAGCCACCTCTACACCATACGCTTACAAACATCCATGCCCGGACACGGATTGGAACCAGGAACCTTCCGATCTAGAGGCTAACACCTTAACCACTATGCCGGTTGGCGACTGTCCGGAATTATTCCCAAAGGGAAAGATCCAAGGACATCGCCTCTTAATTTTGATCCACGATCAGATGACGAGGTCCCACATGAACTGCCACCCCACTCTCCAAACTTCCACACCAACTCAACGTGAGGACTTTCGGCCACGGCAGATTTAAGGTGCACCAGCCGCCTCTACACCATACGCTTACAAACATCCATGCCCGGACACGGATTCGAACCAGGAACCTTCCGATCTAGAGGCTAACACCTTAACCACTATGCCGGTTGGTCGGCTGGCGACTGTCCGGAATTATTCCCAAAGGGAAAGATCCAAGGACATCGCCTCTTAATTTTGAACACACAACGGTCAGATGACTAAAACAACTGAGCCGGCACCCCAATCTCCAAAGTTCGAAGCCAACGTTAGGACATTTGACACCACGACAGATTTTAATTGCATCTGCCCCATGTACACGATAGTCTTTGGCTGGACCTAGTTTCAAACTCGTAACCCTCTGGTTGCTAATCCGTTACCCTTCTAATCTTACTAGCACGGCCCTTACCTTAAAAGGTGGTATTTCAATTAAATTAGACGTTAAAAACTTTTCAACTGAAAAAAGTAGTTTGATATATAAGTATTAAAATAACTAAATTGTTTTAGTACATTCATAAATAGCACCCCGTTTATAAGAATAATAAGTAAAAAGAATTTATTTTTGTCCATAAGACGACCAACCGGTTTCGTGGTTAAGGTGTTAGCCTCTTGAGCGGAAGGTTCCTGTTTTGAATCCGAGTCCGAGCATGGATATTTGTAAACGTATGATGTAGAGGCGGCTGGTGCACTTTAAATCTGTCGTGGCCGAAAGTCCTCACGTTGGGTTGGTGTGGAAGTTTGGAGAGTGAGGTGCCAGCTCAGGTGTTGCTTCGTCATCCGACCGTGGTTGAAAATTACGAGGTGTTGTCCTCGGATCTTTCCTTTAAGGTATTGATTCCGGACCGTCGTCAATAGCCCTTCTGTGTTGCTCTAGTAATACGTTAATTACCAAATTGTGTCCATAAAAGAGCTATAAATATTCAAAGTTTAAAGCTTGATTTCAGCTACATGATACCTCGAAGGAAGTGTGACAAAATTATTCGGCCACCTTACTTTTCTGACACACGTTTCTCATGTATATTTTTAAGAATGTAGTTAAAATTAATACTTAAAATTTAACCACACTAAGCTGTCTTTCTACAAAACATAATGTCAAAATATATACATACACATACAACGTTTTAATGGCACAAAAGAGAGAAGTACACTCAGAGAGGAATTGAACCTGCGCCTCCTACAACACGCATGTTGTTAGTGTATTGTGTATACCCACTGAGCCACGATGGCCCTTTTGTGGAATCATAACTGATTTCATTTCATTCTATTTAAAGACTGATCTTCAATGATTTTACTACTTAGTAAACAAAACAAAATTCATGATTTCTCTAATTTTTTTTTTAAAGTTTTGCTAAAAATATTTAAAATGCAACACTTTATGAAATCAGACACTAAAGTATGCTGTCGCCTTCTACACAACTACAAATGTTAAGCAAGAACATGAAAATCGATGTCTTATTATTATTTTTTTGTTTTACATCTGAAATTGCTTCACGTTAAAGTTTCGTGGCAATTGGTATAAAGGTTGCCAACTTTTTCTGAGACAATCCGGGACATATTTACTTCAAACTGAAATATATATATGTAATTTTACAGTATTCTCCGCTGAGAAATCACTTTTCATGACATACTTAGTTTTCCAAGGAATTTTTATTTCATGTACAAAAATAATAATAGTTCTTTTTATGTTTTTTTATTTTAATTATTATACGAGCCTGATGGTCATCTCATATATTTAGTAATTTTCTTAAATCTAAAAACCTAAACTCCTGTTGCATTGAAACTAGTAAAAATAAAAATGGTATGTTCGTATATATACAAATAGAGACATTCGTGTTTAGTTATACAGAACCGAGAATGTTCCGAATTCTATTTTAAGAAAGTCGATTATGAAAATTTGTGTTTGTCTCCAGCACCAATTTTAAAAATAAAATTCAAATGGAGTATAATAGAATTGAAATGCAACTAATACCATTTCTTCACGATGGTCCTGCTCTGAACAGACTGACATATATAGTACTAGGGGGCCTGCCCCCTGCTCCCTTACGCTCGCCAACCCCCGGAGTATTGCTTTGCACTTCTCATCGGTACGCTGAGCGAACCTTGATCGCTCCGTTCGCATGAATGAAAACATGTGTCCTGGCAGAAGGGATTGTTCACAACATATGATATTCATAAAAAAAATATTTTTAAACGTAAATTCGAAAAATGTTTAATTATACAGTACCTCTCGAATCAGAACTCGAACAATTTGGAATTGAAATGAAAACTGAGCAAATTTGACTCGTAATGTGAGCGCTGCTTTGAAAATCGAATACTCAGCATGTTGTTTGTAAGCTACAACAGCTCGACTAATATTCATTTTTTTTTTCAATAAAATTTCATTCGATAACGCTATAAATTAAATTGAAGCGCGAGGCTTCGTGGTAAACAAAAAATCGTACAGTGTTGCCATAACGCAATAACAAATAACGTCTTTTTTGGGTGCCACGTAAGAGAATTATGTATATAGATTGGCTTTGTATAGTAGTGGGGGAACGGACGTTCAATGGATGGACACGAATTCATGTGCAATAGAAATAACTATTTTGGAGTTTAAGTGATATTGGGGTCGATAGCTTTCTCGTAAATTCCGTCGCAATTTGACATTCAACCTGGATTCTGGAAAGCAACTTAAATTCCGGGACAATCCGTGACGGTTGGTAATCCTAGTAGGTATTGCTAGCAGCAGGTCAAACTGTATGGTTGCTTGGAGGTTTTTATACAGCGGCTAAATTTGAATACGAATTGAATGCATGCACACACAAAGAGTTTTTCTGACACAGAAGAGACAAATGCACTCAGGAAGGAATCGAATCTGTGCCGCCTACAACGCCTCTAGTCAAATTAGAACTCATTTCATTTCATTGTGTTTGAAGACTGATTTTCAATGGATTTCTCTATTTTCTGAACAAGACATGCGTGAATTCTTTAAAGTTCTTTGTTGGTTTGTTAGTACATTTATATTTACCATATTGGCAACACCTTGTATTTTTTCTCTGAGTGATAGCAATGGTCGTTGTGTGTGTAATGTTCTTCGTGTGTTGTTAAGTTCTAATAAATAATCGATCAAGAAGTTGTGCATCTATTAATTCATCAAGCAACACGTAAACAGAGTTTACTTAACAAGGTAGGACCGCCGTGACTAGGTGAGTTTGCCCACTGCTGTAGCAACCTGCGAGGTGTAGGTGCGCAGCTTCAAATTCGATTCCCCCAGTGTGTATTTCTTTGTTCTGGGTCCGTAACAGTTTTCCTTGTGTGTGTATGCCCATTTACTTGACGTTTCCTTGTGTTTGGTGTAGCTTTGTCAAATACGACCCTTACTGAAAAAGCCCAACCACCATCTTTATAAGGGTAATGATAGGACGCAATTCAACCTTTTGACTACGGCTATAGATATTTTTTTTTTCTAATGGCGGGCACATTTGACCGAAGTCATTGGCCACTACAAGGCCGGAAGTGATGGCCACTTGTGAAGGAGCACCCAGTGGGAGGACCATCATTGCTCCTAACAATTTTGCACCATGTTCAGATGACGAAGCAACACCTGAGCCGGTATACGCTTACAAACATCCATGCCCGAATCCGGATTCGAACTGGGGACCTTCCGATCTAGAGGCTAACACCTTAACCACTATACCGGTTGGTCGGCCGGCTATAGATATAACTGCTGCGATTCTTATAACTTTCAAGGTACAACTGTGAAATTCTTTCTTTGCGCTATTTTTATAACTTTCAAGGTTGGTTGGTTTTGGGGGTTTTATGGTATAAGGGCCATATTGGGCAATGCTGCCACACAACCATACAATATCAAGTAATAGACACAAGCCATACAATATCAAGCAATAGACAGTACAGTGAAAATTTTACTGACCCAGAAGAGAGTATAACTTTCAAGATACACCTGCTGTACTGTCTGTAGTCTTAATTCTTTCTTGGCGCTATCAAGGTACTATTACTGTACCGGCCGTATTGTAAAGGTTTAACTGAGGTCAGGTGTTATAATTAGGCTTAAACTCTTAAATACATAAATTTTGTATGGACAGCACTAAGTCTTCGATTAATTAGTGCCATGGTAAACCAATATTAGGGATATCAGAATTTGACATTTGCAAGGATATTAAACTAGTATTTAAAATTTTGTATCCTGTTATATCCTTTATGAGTAAATATCAGAAAATACGCATTTTTATGTTGCAATAGAGTGAAATTCATTGAAAATCTAATAGCTCTGTGTGTGTGCTCCATTGTGATATTAAACAACTTCGTACCTGTCTGATGAAAATCTGTCTTAAAACTGAATATTGGTTAGTTTGAACAAATACCTCGTGCAGGCGATGATATTTAAAAGAAAATTTTAATGTAAGGACAATATGCAAAAATTGTTTATACATTGATTTTTACGTTAATGTGTGTTTAACATTTGTACTTTTTACGGAAGGTTGTCGATTACTTTTGTGTGCCTAATTTCAAGATCTACGTTACATTTTAATTGTTTTCTAATTCGATTATTTTGATAGAATCAAAATGAAATTACTCGTGTGGTTAAATTTTTAATCGTAATTTTAATTACATTTTTTATAAAATACTTGAAAATAGTTAACAGCGTGAAGGTGTCGAACACTTTTACGACCCAATTTACTACTTTATTCGTGTCCAGATTTGTTCTCTATCATTTTGGTGATATTAAAAAACATTTCACAAACATTCTTGCAAATAAAGTTTTTCAATATCTTGATTAATTTAAAAAAGAACGATCCATTCTGGAATTCCGTGTTCTGTTCAAACCTTGACTCTGACACTGAAATTCCCGTTTTCCTCCCAGGATAGAGGTCAGAATTAATTTATAACTTCTCAGTGTGCCAGGACTAATGTTGCACGGCATTTCTGATCGTTAATCATGGAGCAACGGCGCATGCGTTCGAGTTCAGTTGGAGCCGCGCCTGTTTTTGTAACGCGCGTGCAGACGATTTCTGTTTCTTTATTCACTCAGGCACGAATTATTAGAACGAAGACAGGTAAGAAGCCTTTCCCCATTTTATTACTTTGTAGTTTTCAGTAGCAAGTCTTAATTAAAATGAATGAAATTTTCATTTTAAAGCATCATATCAAGTCGAAATCATTTTAAATCGCTTTTGCTACCTTTCATAAAACTACCTGGCAGTTCTATCACAGATGAATTTTTATGAAGTGGTTCTTGTGTGGCGTTTTCAAAGGGATAAAAAAATTAGGTTTATTTTACATTTTATTAATTTGATATAAAACTAAAAGATAACTAACAAAAAAAATCTTATAAGAGGAGCTGGTGTAAATTAATAAAAAAGTAATTCAATTGAGAAATTTTTTAAAGGTGCAATATTACAATGGAATTAAAACAGTTTAAAAACTCAAAACGGTATGATTGCATGCATTATTCAACATTTGTTTCCAATTTGTAATTGATACCAATCGTTAAGAACTTCCTATTTTTTTATTATTTTTCGAGTTGATAACTATTAATTTAATGGAAAAATGGAAATGACATCAATAGGGGTTAACCCCTTGCGTACAGATTTATTTGAAAAGATACTTCGGATTTTCGTTTGCATATTAGTTACTATTATATTTTCGTATTATCGTCTGTATACTAATTACAGTTATATTTTCGTATTATCGTTTGCACACTGGTTACTGTTATATTTTAGTACACATTTCGTTTGATAAGAATGGCAACAGTAGGAGGGCTGTCGCACAGCTTCTGATCTCCGCGTTCATTCCAAAAAAGAATATCTGATAACGCAGCCGTGTAAATATTTCCATGTATGGAGTCAGAAAAATCATGTGTATTTTTGTTATGAACGATTGAATAATTTGATTCAAGGAGTCTCGTAACACCAATCACTCTTGCCATGAACAAGAATGTAAATGTTTAATTTTGTCCTAGTTTGAATGACGAATTAGACTCGTCAACAGTAACTTAGGCAAAACAACTGCATGATGAGTCTCAGTCGTCTAATGTTCCCAAGGGGTTAAGTCTGTTGATGGAGTTCAAAGGAGTCAAATGCCTCGTTATCTCTCTTTTTAAAAAACTGTTACCGCCGCCGCAGGATTGAAAACTCGCGTTTTTCGCTCGATTCTTTGACGGTTTCCCGAGAAAGTACGTACCAGAAAATTACGAAATTGACATGGTTTGTTCAAAATTGCACAGGGAACAAGACAATGAAGATTATTTCCGATGCGGCTATTAGTTTGGGGTTTATTAAGCGTCAAAATTGAAAAAGCGAAATTTGAAACGCTAGTGAGTAAACAGCGTACAAATTTTCAGTCTTCTGTTGTGATTTTTTTTCTAGAGTAACACTAAACGTGAATTTTGCAACTCGTCAAGTTTAAGAAATTTCAATTTGATTCCTGATAATATTTTTTTGAAATTCGGGAAAAATCGGGACATATTTGTTACTTTTTTTTAAACTGTCATATCTATATCTTATTACTATTAGTTTTTTATTTTGAAAATATCGTGGTGGTTGGCGAGCGTAACCGAACAGGGGGCGTAACCCCCTAATAATTTAAAAAATAATATAATATACGTTAAATCAAAGCCAAACGAATCTACTAATCTAAATTTCAACTATTTGTACCATGGCATGCTTCTTTTTCTCCCTGAACATTTGTGAGAAAGTGAAGTATTCAACAGAAGTTCTGAGAAGTAACCATTTGGAGACATTACCCTTTTTGCCCTGACAGGGAAGAATTAAAGTACTAAACACAACTAGAATAGGTTAAAATATTACATAGTGTTAATTCCTACTGTGTGCCGTATTGTATCTAGTAAAGTTCTGCATACCAAGCGCTGAATTATTTCGTTTTTTAATTGAAAATATTATTATACTCCATTACTTCAAGCACGTGAAAAAACTTTTATAGCTAATGTGGATAGGAGTGAAATGTGTTAATTTGGGCTGCTAAAGGTAAAATACGTAGGTATTTAATTAACGTCGCATTGGAGCACCATCGGACTATTGGCGACGTTCCGGAATCAATCCAGAAGGGAAAAATCGAGGTCAACACAACGAATTTTAATCCAGCCAAATGGCAAAATATGCGTTTTTAGATTCACTTTTTCTTTGCTTGGAAATTAATCCTTCTGGTGGTTCTTTGGACGATACATCGAATCATTAGTAAAACTGACCAGATCGTGTTGGACGAGATATCTCGTCATTAAGAGAAAACTCACCAGTTTTTGGTATCGTCATAAAAAAAATCGACAGTCAAAATCTTGACGAGATATCTCGTAATTGGCAAACTAGGTCAAATCTAAATAGACGACATATCATGTCGAAACTATTTGGAGGATTTATACATTTAAGCAGTTTGCTCTGTACTCTCATTCATCGACCAACCGGTCTGATGTTTAAAATGTTAGCCTCTAGATCGGAAGATTCCTGGTTCGAATCCGGGTCAGTGCATTGATATTTGTAAGCGTATGGTGAGAGGCGGCTGGTGCACCTTAAATCGGTCGTGGCCGAATGTCCTCTCGTTGGGTTGGTGTGGAAGTTTGGTGAATGGGGTAACAGCTCTGGTGTTTCTTCGTTATCTGACCGTGGTTCAAAATGGCGTGGTGTTGACCTCGGATCTTTCCCTTAAAGGATTGATCCCGGACCGTCGTCAATAGCCCGTTGTGTTGCTCTGGTAGCGTAAGGAGGGGTAACTGTAAATAAAATTTGTATGTTCACTTTCAATCCCTATTTTCAAACTCTTGATAAAGTAATTAAACATTGTTAACCCTACTAAACTAACTTGTCACTATTCTACTTTGTTATTTAATTAGAACGAAGATTCCAGAAATGAGATTTAACACCATACTCGGCTGTTTACAGTTACCCCTGAAAGTAGGAGTAGCTGTAAACATCGATTTTCCTCATGGTATTGAATATTGAACAAGTGACAACATGAGCAGTAGTCATGGCAGTAGAAGGAACTCCAACGGCATTTTCACCCTTCTAATTCCATGTTTACAATAATCCCGTTTTGATGTTTACATTTACCAAACACTCCAATTCTTACTCCAGCAAAATATATTGACCATTGAAAATTGCCTTGATCATGAGGTGAACTTCCAGTAATACATAAGAATAAATAATTCAAACATTTACTGAACAAAAAATATATTTAGTGTAAAAAAACAGAAAATTACAAATTAAAAATTGAAACAAAACTAAAAATTGAAAAACACAAACTAAGGTACAAAAAACAAACATTACATTTCTTACACATTAACAGTGTCTTCAAACTGGAAAATTTCATTACGGCCTTCTTTGCTACTATGTTCTTCTTTGCTACAGCGAATTTAGTCTATGCATTATCGATGCATTTGAGTCCGGTGATCTCAAACTCCTCTTCTTAAACGACATTCACCCTTCATACATACGAAAAATGGGTTTTGATTCTCCCCCCCCCCCTCAACATCTACAAGTAGAAATGTAGTCATTTAAGGTAATGTCTTCCATCAATGACGACAAAGTATTTAACTTCTCCTACAAGCTAGTCTTTTTTTTTTTTGCTTGAATGTTTGGAGAACTTCAAACTCTTCACCGTCAATGTTTGTCAATTCTTTCAATAGTTCCTCATCCTTGCTGTCCTCAAGTTCTGGTTTCTTTTCCATTTGCTTCTTTCTTGTTTTCTTGCCTGCTCCTGGCTCATTCTCTTTCTTCTCACTCTGTTTCCTTTTCTATTTGCTTCTTTTTTTATTTCTTGCTAACTCCTGGCTCATTCTCTTTCTTCCCACTCTGTTTCCTTTTCTTCTTTTTCTCTTTTGCCTCCTTAAAGCGTGGCACTACTTGTTCAGTTGTAAGAATTTCACCATATGTGTGACGTTTAACTGAATCAGTCTTTCTGCTCCCCCAAAACACGAAAAATGCAATGAAACGCAATTCAAACATACTAAATACTATTAAATACAAAATTACACGGAAAAACACATTTGTTTTCCGTCCAAATTGAACGAAACTACTGGCAAGGTCATGTTTACAATTACCCCGTCCCTTGAAAAATTATGGGTAACTGTAAACATTCAACTGTAGATGCATTACAGTTCCCAGAAAGAAAAGTCAATGATTTCCAGTTCGATAGAAACATATCTGACCGTAGAAAAGAATTGGAACAACATACCTTTCAATATATTATGGAGGGCAGCAGAAAATGCAACGCACAATAACATTAAAACACAAACGTTTCAACCGCAAATTTTTCACCTAAACAGAACCACCTGTATTTCAAAGAAATACGGGATCACCATATTGCATCCTCAGGGTTGCCAGCTTTCATATTTCACAACTTTTTAGTTTCTCGGAATCCCACGTGGGCGCTTGTATAGCTTGTTTACAATTACCCCGCCTAACCCTACGACGTTAATTAAAATTACCTGTCAGTTGCAGGTGGCGCAGGTTCGATTCATCCCTAGGTGCATTTCTCTCTTCTGTGTCAGTACAACTTTGTTTGTTCCCATTACTTGATGTTGTCGGTAAGTTTAAACAAATTTGAGTGTGGAGATATTTGTTAAGAATTTGGGAGTATGCATAAAAAAGATGAATTTTCAAAAATTACTGGGTAGGTTGTGAATTAATGTTGCATAGTATCAACGCAAAGGGCTATTGACGACTTACCGAGATCCAACCCGAAGGGAACGAGCCGAGAACAACTTGTCATTTTGAACCATGGTCATATGACGATGTGAGATGGGACACCTGAACTGGAATCCCACTCTCCACACGTCCACGATATATGTGTCCTAGGATATTTGGGGCCACGACAGATTTAACCTGCAGCAGCTCCCATGTACACGATGGCCTTTGGGTGGATCGAGTTTGGAATTCGCAACCCTCCGGTTGCTAATCCATTGCTCTTCTAACCTTGCCACCACGCTTCGTGAGGGGTTTAAGACCCGGTGCACATATCCGGTTTTTTAACGTGCGGCGCCGCTACCGCAACGCAAGTGCGGTCTGAGATACATTAGATCCAATGGAGCAGTGCACACATGCCTCCAGCACCGCGACGCACGTCCAACTTGCGTGCAATTTGTACCGCAGTTTCGTACGGTCGCCTCACATGAGTCTCCGTTCTGAAGTACCTTGTTTTCAGAAACAAATGGAATATAAAAAAAATTAATAAATGGTTGTATCCAGCAACGTCTATTTTGTTTCAAAATATACCTTTTTTTACACTAAGTTTCCGAAATAAACACGTTGTCTTCGATAGAATATTCATCATAAATGGCGCGAAATGAGTTCGTGCGTCATTTCTCGGTTATGTGTGCACAGTTGGGCTTTGGTGCCGCATTGGCGCCGCACGTTGAAAAACCGGATGTGTGCACCGGGCCTAAGAGTGTGGTAAAAATAAAAAAATTCAAATCGATGGAACTGTAGCAATTGATTCAATATGAACTTTGAAAATGCAGGTTTGCCCTTGCCGCACCTCACCCAAAACAATCGTTTTAGAGAAGCTCTGCTGTTGCAATGTGTGCCAAAGCCAATAAAAAAAATTCACATTCACAGTCGCGAGAAAACGAGTGGTTTAAAAGCATCGAAACTTCCTTTTCCTATATGTCAAAAATGGCAGTTGCAGCACTTGAAAAGAACTCTGATTTAATTACTCTCTCTCGGGACGAGGAAGTTAAACGAACTCCGATGACGGAAAGACGACCTTCAGGGATGCTATTTCAATCATCGGGAGGGTGCCGTAAAGCATTCCACACGTGTTGCTTATCTTCCCACAGCTGTCGAATTCCGTTGCTGAATGACCCTACCAGCAGCCCCTCATTATTTTCCACCAACGATTGCTTTTATAATGATCGATATTTTAAAGGAAAGACCAGAGATAAAAGGGAAAATGAACATCGACCATCAACGATAAGCTTCTGAGTGACCGAGTGGCTTTCATGGGCTTGAAAGAACGTAAAAACAAGGGGCCTTCAGGAGCACATTATTCCTTCACGTGAGTACGTGATTCACGGACACGATGTACCTAATCTTGTGATTTTCGTTTTACACATATCGCACCCCGGCAAAAAAAGTGACACAACGCAAAATTGCAGAATTTGAGGAACATCAACTTAAAGGATACTATAAAAATAGTATAAGCTTCTTTTAAATGTTAGGTTAAGTATTTATGGTGGTAACTTCTATTATATTCTATAGAACTTGGGGGCACACCCCCTGCTCGCTAACGCTCGCCAACCTCCAGAGGAGTGCTTCGCAATCCTCATTGGTTCGCTGCGCGAACCTATGCTCGCTTCGCTTGCATCAATGAACACATGTGTCCTAGCAGAAGGGATTGTTTATAAAATATGTTATATTATGTTCCAAAATTTGCTATATTACAGAAAAATTTGCTGTGTTACAGAAAAGATATATACAGTACCTCTGGAATCAGAATTCAAATGAAAACTTTGAGTAAATTTTGACTCGAAATGTGAGCACTGATTTGGAAATTGAATACCCAGCATGTTGTTTGTGTGTACACACTTTTTCATTGAGTTTATTGTGGAAAGTTGTAGTACAAGCGTCTTGTTGAACTATAATTGTTGGCCCTAAAAATGACAGTTTTTTTAAATGGCCCTGAAAAGATCCTCCGTTTTCTTTGATTTCTATTATTAACTGCAACAGCTCGACTAAAATTCATTTTTTTCAATAAAATTGTATCCGATAACGCTATAAATTCAATTGAGGCGCGAGGTTTTGAGGTAAACAAACAATCGTACAATGTTGCCAAAACGCGATAACAAATAGCGTCTTTTTTGCGTGCCACGTATGAGAATTATATATATATATAGATAGTAATATAACACGTCGGGGCACCTCATACATATTTTTCAATGACATAACATCAAAATTTTTATTTTTTTGACTTGTCACTTTTCTTGCCGGGGTGCGCGATATGTGCTCCCTGGATACCCAAACAGTTTTTTGTCTACTTTCATCCCATTACTCTGTTCCAAAATGCCCCTTTCGTCCTTCCCGACACTTTTTACTTGAAGTTCTCAGTCCTGTTTGGCCAAGTATAGCCCTTGCCCCATAAAATCCCCAAACAATGGATCAATCAAATACAAGAGGTTGAATTTAACAGTGTGGAATTGGTCATGTCTGTCACTCTACGGTTTTTGCTGCATCATCAGGACCGTTCCTGAGTAGTGTGAAGGGCGTACGTATACTGGCATGTCGTCAGATTGTGTATAACTGTTTCCTATACTGGATCTTACCCTTCTAGAATGATCCTGTAGCGTCATGGTCCCCATGCCCTGATTTACCATTAGGCCCGTGAGGCACGGGCCTAGGGCCCCCATAATTTAGAGGGCCCCTAAGTTTCAAAAGTATCTAAAAATTTTAAAAAGTTTTTAAGTAGTTACATAAATTATTGGGTATTTACGTAAATGTCCGTCGACCGTTTCTCCCACTATCACATTCTTGTAATTACATTAATTATCTAACTATTATGTTTTTAATTTTCATCTGCTTTATTTTGCCAAGAGTTAGAAGTAATGTCACGATTTTCTCAAACTTTTTGGTGACATCTGTGAAGCGGTCAACAGTCAAATATGTAAGTTCCAATTATTGTTATAAAATTAGTTTTTGTGATGAACAAATAACATGGGGGGGGGGGCTTCCTGCGTGTTGTGCCTACTATACCAAATTTTCTAAATCGGGCCCTGATGGTCCCGCCTTTTCTTCGGTACTGATTGCTTGACCCTCCTCAATGTCTCCTCCCCCTTTGGAACGTGAAAACGTGAATTGGACTCGTAATTGTATCAATCACTAAATTCTATCGTCTATCTAAATTATTTACCTTTTTCATAGTGCATTGTCACTACCTTTAACTTTCTTCCCTCATATTTTAATTTACAACCATTTGATTCTCTATTAATTCGCCGACCAACCGGTATAGTGGTTAAGGTGTTAGCCTCTAGATCGGAAGGTTCCTGGTTCGAATCCGGGTCCGGGCATGGATTTTTGTAAGCGTATGGTGTAGAGGCGGCTGGTGCACCTTAAATCTGTCGTGGCCGAAAGTCCTCACGTTGGGTTGGCGTGGAAGTTTGGAGAGTGGGGTGCCAGCTCAAGTGTTGCTTCGTCATCTGACCGTGGTTCAAAATTACGAAGTGTTGTCCTCGAATCTTTCCCTTAAGGGACTGATTCCGGACCGTCGTCAATAGCCCGTTGTGTTGCTCTAGTACGACGTTAACTAAAATTACCATTACCACTCTATTAATTCTGATGTGGAGGTTCGCAGTTTTCTGCAAGGTACTCCGTAATTGATACGTCCGTTCCCCCCTTTTCGAGATTTCCTCACTCAAGCCGCGTTTACACTGGATTTGCAAAACTTCTCTCCAAACATCGAAGCTATTCCGAGATAATTTTATCGTCAAGATCTCGAGTCGGGGTGGCGATTTGGAGAGCCAAATTTGTTTTCCACCATGAGTCGGCAAAGAGCAAAGGGTCGCAACTTTTGGGGGAGATTTCTCCGATACAATTGCTTGACAATAACCGCTCCCCTCTGCCCTCCGTGGTCGCTCGCGCCGTCTTTTGTTCGCTCTCTGGGATATTTTGCCCTCATCGTTAAAAATACCTTGTGTGCCTTGACCACATCTTCCGCCAAACTGGCAGTGAGTGACCCATTCGATTAAAATGGCGCGGACGAAAGGATGTGCTCGAATGGTTGACGACGAAGTCCAGAAAGCGTTTACACCGGAGTCGGACGAAAAGGAGTCGGCATGAGGAGAACGTAAAACGTCCTCACCACAAAAAGGGAGAGAAATTATATGCAACTCCGGTGTAAACGCAGCTTTACGTGAATTCGCCGTAGATAAGGGTAAGGTAATTTTTGTTAACGTCGTACTAGAGCAACACAACGGGCTATTGACGACGGTCCGGGATCAGTCCCTTAAGGGAAAGAACCGAGGACAACACCTCGTAATTTTGAACCACGGTCAGATGACGAAGCAACACCTGAGCTGGCACCCCACTCTCCAAACTAACACGCCAACCCAACGTGAGGACTTTCGGCCACGACAGATTTAAGGTGCACCAGCCGCCTCTACACCATACGCTTACAAACACCCATGCCCAGACCCGGATTCGAACCAGTAACCTTCCGATCTAGTAATTGGTAATTTTTTAGTTAACGTCGTACTAGAGCAACACAACGGGCTATTGACGACGGTCCGGGATCAGTCCCTTAAGGGAAAGATCCGAGGACAACACCTCGTAATTTTGAACCACGGTCAGATGACGAAGCAACGCTTGAACTTCCACGCCAACCCAACGTGAGGACTTTCGGCCACGACAGATTTAAGGTGCACCAGCCGCCTCTACACCATACGCTTACAAACACCCATGCCCAGACCCGGATTCGAACCAGTAACCTTCCGATCTAGAGGCTAACGCCTTAACCACTATACCGGTTGGTCGGCTCGTAGATAAGGGAATCGGCTGGTGAGTGTATGACAGGATGGGGGGGTAAAGGAATATGATGTAGCCCCTCGTTTTCGAGCTTCGTAAAGAGAAGAGAATCGTTGGACTTTTGAGCGTGAACGGACGTAGAGCTGGTCTCATCTGATGAAAACGCGGGACTGAAACCATTTTTGTCTCCAACGTATTTTTGCCTCGAAATTGCCTTAAATTGTTAATCTTGTAAATATGTTAAATATCTAATTAAATATGCTGTATATCTTTGATTGAATTTTTAAGATCAATTAGAGTGTCCACGCAGTGGATTAAAATAAACTATCACCTATTAGGCTGATATAAATTTAAGTTACTAAAAGTACACATGACGAAGTCTTTAAAAAATCCAAACTGTAAATGCTCGGCTGGGCTGAAGGAACCTTTTGCAGCATTATTCAACTCGAGCGCCGGGCAACTTACGAATATGTGTGTGGGTGGTGGATTAAAATAAATCGACAGGACTGCCTGGTCGTAATTACTGCGATTTATTAACAGCAATCATTGACTCTATATACATGAAGGCCGCGACTGAGTCGGATCGCGTCTTTTTTACATCAAAGCGTCACATCACACTTCACTTTTCGTACATCCGGGGCTCCCTTGAAAATACATCTGCGCAACTTAACTGCGCATTGGAGGAGGAACCTCCCAGGCGCCATCTATTGGTCTCTTTCGAAACCAACAGTTGGGTGCTTAAAACATATATGTTACATACTCCCCCTCTGGTTTCGCCGACGTCCCGGCAAGGAACCAGCATGCTTTCGCTTTGGACGCCCACGCTTTCGTAAGGGCGTCAAAGGCCGAGCATCGGAATCAAGGCAAGGTCTTAAAGCCGATGAGTGATAAACTCCCATTGAGACTTCAGGAGAGTCTGGATTGGCAATTTGATAAGTAGTAGGTGATCGCTGAGTGAGAATGACATAGGGACCGTCCCTCCGAGGCATGAACTTGCTTGTTCGTTTCTTTTTGGCATTACTAACAGGGTGGAGTGTCACCCAAACAGAATCGCCCGGAGAAAAGCTCGGTCCTGAACTTCTTCCCTTATCCGCACAGGCTTTTCTCTGGTCTTGTCTTTGGAAGGTTGCTGGTGCATTTTTCAGCCCGAAAGGCATCCTGATAAAACGGTAAGAGCCAAATGGACAGGTGAAAGCAGTCTTGTCACGGTCTGTAACTGCCACGTTAACTTGATGGTAACCCGCTCGCAAGTCAATCGTTGACATGTAGGATGTATGCTTGGCTTCGTGGAGCAAGTCGTCAATGAGTGGAAGAGGATAGGTATCAGTCTTCGTAATGGCATTCAGTTTGCGATAATCAACGCAAAATCTGTAGGTTCCATTTGGTTTTGGGATCAGAACCACAGGAGCCGCATATGGTGACTCGCAGTCCTCAATTATGCCTTCTTCCAACATTCTCTCTATCTCGTTTTTCATTATACTTTTCTTTACTGGGGAAACTCTGTACGGAGGTACTGCAACAGGTGGATGGTCCATAGTGTCTATCCGGTGTTCAATGAAAGGGGTAGCCTCTCCCCCTGGATGAAAAGACCTTTCATACTCGTTAAGGAGACAGTTCATCGTTTCACGCTGAGTTGACGTAAGGGCAAGGCCTTCCACCTCTCGAAGTGAGCACGAATTAATTTTAATCTCGTTTCCGAATTTCTTAAATGACACAGATTTCATTTGTTCTGCAAATGGGTATTTGTGGCGAGGACTATCGCCGAAAAACCAGTCTCCCTTGAGCCCAGTTTCTGTGGTCAAATTCATAGACTGAGCTTCAAGTTGCATCTTTAGCTTTTCGAGTTCAAAAACTCTTTCCTTTTCGGCTTTCTCCAGTTCAAAAGTTCTTTTCTTTTCGGCTTTCTCCAGTTCAAAAGCTCTTTCCTTTTCGGCTTTCTCCAGTTCAAAAGTTCTTTCCTTTTCGGCTTTCTCCAGTTCAAAAGTTCTTTCCTTTTCGGCTTTCTCCAGTTCAAAAGTTCTTTCCTTTTCGGATTCTCTGTTCTCTATGATTGTTTTCAGGAGTTCTTTTGCGAATGTTTCTTCATAATGCTCTGAATTGACAATAATATCCTTTAGCTCAAAGATTTTTAGATTTTCTCTTAAGACCTCCCCTAGTTCCTCTGCTAGGATCCTAAGATCCTCCCGTCTACCTTTAGCCAAAAATGTCATTTTTGTTTTCAAAACCAGCTTTTAACCAATTAGAGGTTCCTCTTACAATGAATTTTGAAAATAGATTTTTAAATGACTAAATGAAAGTACTAGATTTCATACAATATATATGAACGACAAAAATATATGCAATAAATCCTATACTCTAAAAGAGAACACACAATACTAGCACTAAATCTTATACCCTAAAAGATAGAACACACAATACATATGCACTAAATCTTATACCTTAGCCTCATATATCATGTAACCATTATAACTCATATAATTCAAAATAATTGAGATTCATATGCGATGCAGCATTTCTAATGAAAGAGAGAACACAAAAATATTAACACTATAAATCTTACTCCCTAGTCTCTCATATATCATGAAGCAATTTTAACTCAAATAATTCAAAACGAATTCCGATTCATATGCGATGCAGCATTTCTAACTACCAATTTATGCAAGTTGAAGTTAAATCGAAACTTGAATCACACTAAATCGATAAATTTTCAAGCTGAAGTTAAATCGAAACTTGAATCACACTAAATCGATAAAGTTTTTCAAGCTGAAGTTAAATCGAAACTTGAAACACAATAATTGAGATTCCTATGCGATGCAGCATTTCTAATTAAAGAGAGAACACAAAAATATTAACACTATAAATCTTACTCCCTAGTCTCTCATATATCATGAAGCAATTTTAACTCATATAATTCAAAACCAATTCCGATTCATATGCGATGCAGCACTTCTAATTACCAATTTATGCAAGTTGAAGTTAAATCAAGACTTGAATCACACTAAATCGATAAATTTCTTCAAGCTGAAGTTAAATCGAAACTTGAATCACTCTAAATCGATAAATTTTCAAGTTGAAGTTAAATCGAAACTTGAAACACACTAAATTCACAAAGTTAGACAATTTGAAAAATCAATCAAATTTCTTATCTGGGTCCAAGAAAGACGATGTTCCGGATTATCACTTTCCTGTAGAATGGCTCTCTTTCCACGTGCGACGACTCCAAGCGACCGCTTCCCGTCAATTCCACGTGTAGGCAAATCCAAGCGAACGCTTTTCCCGATTTGCCGCGATCTCCAGACTGTAAAGTGTTGCTTCTGCGGAACACTACCAGCGATTTCCAGGCACCATTTCCGTCAATTCATCAATCCGGCCACTGGTTGGGCGCCAATGTAAATGCTCGGCTGGGCTGAAGGAACCTTTTGCAGCATTATTCAACTCGAGCGCCGGGCAACTTACGAATATGTGTGTGGGTGGTGGATTAAAATAAATCGACAGGACTGCCTGGTCGTAATTACTGCGATTTATTAACAGCAATCATTGACTCTATATACATGAAGGCCGCGACTGAGTCGGATCGCGTCTTTTTTACATCAAAGCGTCACATCACACTTCACTTTTCGTACATCCGGGGCTCCCTTGAAAATACATCTGCGCAACTTAACTGCGCATTGGAGAAGGAACCTCCCAGGCGCCATCTATTGGTCTCTTTCGAAACCAACAGTTGGGTGCTTAAAACATATATGTTACAAAACTAGAATTTATTCAAAAGTTAACAAATGAATTTAAGTTAAGATTAAAATATTACAATCGACGCATAGTTGCATTGAAAAGTAAATTTAATAAATTGATCGAAAAGATCAAGTAAGCGGGTACATGATCAAACAAAATAATGATACAACATATTGCAACCGCTTTTATAATAGTATGAAAGATCACGTGACAAGATTTGCATAACCGTGAGATTTGCATAAACTACGAAACAAATGTTGGCTTAGTAAAATTCAGAAAAGAAAGGTTTCCCTAACAATCTTTAAAGCTGTTTTTAATTGCCTACAAGCCACTTCAATTCATCTCACGACGTTACAATCCCTAACCATCGGCCATGGTATTGCTCCAGTGCGATATGAATTCAGCTGCCTAGTTATAATACTTTAGTGCAGAGTTTAGATCTGTGGTTCTCAAATTATTTGAAGTCGTAGCACACTTTGATATCTCTCTATATTAAAAAAATGTTACCGCCGCCGCCGCCGCCGCCGCCGAAGAATTGAAAACTGTGTTGTTTAGCTCGATTCTTAGACGGTTTCCCGAGAAAGTACTGATCGGAAAAAAATGAAATTAACATGCTTTGTTCTTCATCGTATTCCCTGGATAATTATTAAGATTTTTTTCCGATGTGGCTATTAGTTTAGGTTTTATTAAGTGTTAAAGTTGAAGAAGTGAAATTTCTTCCGCGAGTGAGCAAAACACATTCAAATTTTCAGTCTTCAGTCGTGAGTTTTTTTTTAAGAGTACCTCTCAACGTAAATTTTTGCAGCTCGTCGAGTTTTTTTTTTAATTTAAATTTGGTTCTTGATAATATTTTTTTGAAATTCAGGAAAAATCGGGACATTTTTGTTACTTTTTTTTAAAACTGCCATATCTATATCTAATTACTATTAGTTTTTAATTTTTAAAATATAGCAGTATACCTCAGAATATACTCTTTCTTACGGTACTATTATTTTTGAAATCGGTTAATAATTAAATTGGATGCGATCAAAAGTTCGTCATACAAAATTCGGAATCTTTGGATATTTTCGCTACTTATTGTTAAAACCGTTTTGTCTACGGCAAAAGCCATTATTTTTTAAATTTGAAAACATCACTGAATACATTACATTACACTCTTTCTTATGGTACAATTATTTTTCAAATTGGTTAATAAATAAAATCGATGCAAATAAAAGTGGGTCATACAATTTTCGGAACTTTCAGATCGTAACTTCCGATACAAAACTAAAATGGTCATATCTGTATAGTATTACTGTTAATTTTTAATTTTAAAAATATTGCAGTATACCTCAGAATATACTCTTTCTTACGGTACAATTATTTTTAAAATTGGTTCATAAATAAATTCGATGCAATCAAAAGTTGGTGACACAAATTTCGTATTTTTCAGTTCGCATAGCTGCTTCCGAAAGCAGTAGTGGGTTACACTTTTGACTATCGGGTTTGCCAGATATCAAATTTATCGTAGCAACAATTGCCATAAAAACGATTTCTTTTTATTTGGCGAGGAAAAAGGCTCGCTTTTTTCCCTCTGTTTTCAAGACAGTTTACCTACAAAGTACAGATCGTAAAGTTTGGATATTAACAATGTTTAGTTAAAATTGTACAGGGAACAAGATGCAGAAGATTTTTTACTGATGCGGCTATTAGTTTAGGGTGCATTAAGTGTTAAAGCAAAAAAAGTTAAATCACTTGCGAAAGAAGTATTGGTTTGAGAAAGCAAACCAAACGGATTGCGTAGCAATCCCCGGGGTCGCCGAGCGTAAGCGAGACGCAGCGAAGCCCTCGCTGTGACGTCATGAACCGGAAAGTGAAATCAGCATAATACGAATTATTCAGATAGTTTCACTCTGTAAAAGTAATGTTGGTTTGCGAAGCAAACCAAATGGTATCTGTGACAGGAGTGTTGGTTTGCGAAGCAAACCAAATGGGATTGCGCAGCAATCCCCGGGGGTTGGCGAGCGTAAGCGAGCAGGGGGCGGAGCCCCCTAGTCCTGAAAAAAATCATAAGCGCACTACACAAAAAATGCTACGAAATAAGATGGAAGGAGCAAATAAATATAGAAATAACTGGAAAATGTTCCTGAGCAGCACCAGCTCAAGCCCTGTTTAAACAGTTTGAGCAAGTATAAAACCTTGCTAATGTTCTTTACTGCACAGCATATTTTCACCGTGTTCTTAACATGATCTGCCGCTAAGAACATTTTAATGCTGAAATGAAGATATAATGTACTGTAACTGTATAACTAAAAATTTATTTTTATATCCACACACATATCTATATGAGATTTCATATTGCTCACCTAGGCATATCACCGGGCGCACCAGTGTTCCGGCGCATACCCTTTGAGAAGCACTGGATTAGATTTACAATGTTGATATTAGAATTAGTATAATAACGTGCGTGTAAAAATGTATTCAAATTCGGTAACTTTTGAAGTATCAAAATTTACTGACTGAATACGGTCAAAGTTTCTTGTTAAGAGAACCACTCGAACTGGAAGTGTTTTGCTCCATTAAAAGAACAATGGAGATTAGTGTAATTAAAGTGTGGTTTTCGGTTACGTTGCATTCCATATGGCTTCGTTGATGTCCCCACTTTAAACTAATGCAACCCTTGGAGACTATAATTCATCTATTTAATTGTTTCCTTCATTAGAATAATGGCAGAAAACGCATTATGCTAATGAAAGAAATTTAAATGAGCCTTAAGCTCGAAGCTCGCTTTCGGGAACCTATGGGTATTCGAGATAAATGTCACGCCTGGCCTATTCCATCTAGAATCTTACTGATTGCGTCTCATTTGCTTTCGTCATTATTTAAATTCCGCTCGAATCCAAACTCTGTATAGTATTAACCTTCTGTCTACGGCAATAGATATAACTGGCTCGATTCTTTCTAGGTGCGATTCTTATTACTTTCAAGGTACAAGTGCTGTAGTGGCCGTAGTCTAAATTCTTTCTTGACGCAATCAAGTTACAACTGCTGTACCGGCCGTAGCCTAAAGATTAAAACAAATGTGAACATATTTGAAATGATACACAATCCCTTTCATAAGTACTTATTCTTCTAGTTAGGTTACTACAAGAACAAATCGCGATACACTGAAGTTCTCTGTCCAACCAAGGACCCCGTCGTATAAACTGGGGCTGGTCCACATTAAAACTGTCGTGAAATGTTCTCATGCTTGTGTGGTGTGGAAGTTTGGAGAGTGGGGTACCAACTCAGGTGTTGACTTCGTCAATCGACTTAAGTTCAAAATTACTAGGCGTTGCCCTTAGTTTTTTCCCTTATGGATGGATCCCAGACCGTCGTCAATAGCCCGTTGTGTTTATCCATTGAGACGTTAATTAACTACCTAACTTACCTCCCAATGGTAATTTTAGTTAACGTCGTACTAGAGCAACGCAACGGGCTATTGACGACGGTCCGGGATCAGTCCCTTAAGGGAAAGTTTCGAGGACAACACTTCGGAATTTTGAACCACGGTCAGATGACGAAGCAACACCTGAGCTGGCACCCCACTCTCCAAACTTCCACGCCAACCCAACGTGAGGACTTTCGGCCACGACAGATTTAAGGTGCACCAGCCGCCTCTACACCATACGTTTACAAACATCCATGCCCGGACCCGGATTCGAACCAGGAACCTTCCGATCTAGAGGCTAACACCTTAACCACTATACCGGTTGGTCGGCAACTTACCTCCCAAAGGTGGATCATATAGCTGAAAGCCGCACAGGTAAACACACAGTGTCCGTCTGCGGCATAAAATTCAAACTACGTATTACTTATTACTAAACTTTCTTATTTTCTGAACTTATTCACTCACTATATTGTAAACTTACATTTTAGGCATTCAAAGCTATATTTGATACTTTTAATCACACACATATCAGTGTAAAAGAAATTGTATTGTAAATACCACATTATTAAAAACATTAGTTTAAAAAACTTTTTTTTTTCAAACTACATTTTGTGTAACAAATCGAAAAGGTGTTCTTGGGAGCTTAGTATCCATAGTTCTGTTTGTACACAGATTATATCATGTTATTCAAATTAGATAAATTAAATTTATAATACGTTTCAGTTGGTTATATTAAATCATTTCAATATGGTAATATGTGCAAAAATTACGACAGCTAAAAAATCAGTTGTAAAATAACTGCATGTTTTGAAACATTGTTTTCAAAATTAATTGTAACAACATTGACATGAAAGAAATCGATATGTTTATTTCATTTTAAAATTGCACAAATTAAAATACATTCATTCATATTATGTACATCCTCCCATTTTATACACCTCAGGGGAAAAATTCATAAAGAGATAAGAGTCTCTTTGTATTAACTGGAGTTGCTTAGTTATGAAACGTATATTTCTCAGGAATCACATATTCTAACTTGCTGTAGTAAAGAGACATTTCATTTTCACACATAGTAGCATATACAAAAATTAGGTATAATTCTGAATTCGCATCAAGCAAGATCACCTGATCTCAATCCAATAGAGCATGCTTGGAATGCTTTTGGATGTGGCATTACAGCTTAAACGCCACCACAAAGGACTGTATAAGAGAAAAAAAAAGGATTATTGCGCACAAATGGAACACCTTGGTACAACAATTGTCGGCCTTGTGGAAAGCATGTTGTGAGGACGGCATTACATATAAATTGCCTGCGCTAATTTTTATTGCATAGGCCTGCAGATCACTTATTAGGTTACTTTTAACACCGCAACAAAAAAGAAAATTTTCAATTAAAAGCTACTATGTGTTCACCCGCACATTATTTTTCTTTTGTTTTGTTCCCAGTATCACGAGGTTTATGAGTGTTCTTATAATATTCCATATAGCTTGTGGAATGTTTATTTGTTGGAGATACTTCAGTGCATGTATTTGGCACGGATTTCATCTTGGATTGCATTATCCTTAGATTTAGGATATGTGTAGTTTCTTGTCCGCTTTTGAGAGACAGCAGCAAGGTTAGAATATTGAACATCGTAAAATCGTAATAGCTGCTTTTCATGTGCAGAATTTCATTTCATGCACCGATTTTTTTTCATTGATATCCAAACTCTTATCAAGTACCAAAACTTGAGACTTTTCTCAATTCAATATTTCAGAGTGCGCTTTCCTGTTTCATTTCTTTACTCTCCAAGTGGTTTCGACGAGATATCTCGTCTATCAGGTTCTTGCCAGCTTTTTTTTCTAATGATGAGATAACTCATCGAGACAACCACCAGAAGAGATCAGATGTTGTCGATTTTTTGACAATGACGAGATAAAGATCTGTGGTTTTATTTTGGCTAGTGACGAGATATCTCATACATGAAGACCTGGTCAGTTTTCTTCTAATGACGAAACTCCTCTTTGAGACAGACATCAGAAAAGTTAACCTAATTCACTAGCGTGTCTTTCCTGAGGTGGCTCCGAGTGGGAATCAGAGCCAACGCATGCTCGTGGACGATTATTTTGGACCGCAGGTAGGTCGGCAGATATTAAACTCGTGAAAAGTGAATCGATTCTTCAATTCGATTCACTTTCGTAACTTGTTTCTACAGTATTAGAGTACTACACACAGCTATAATTATTTAATTACTTTGTCTGGAAGTCTTTTTCGTGTCTTCAATGATTTCGAAGCAGATTTCTTGTTCGAAATATAATTCGATTTCCATAACGAGTTACGAAAGTGAATCGAAAAAAAATCGATTCACTTTTGAATCGAATTGAAAAATTGATTCACCTTTAACTCGAATTGAAGAATCGATTCACTTTTGAATCGAATTGAAGAATCGATTCACTTTTGAATCGAATCGAACAATCGATTCACTTTTCACGAGTTTAATATCTACCGACCTACCTGCGGTCCAAGATAGAATCGTCCACGAACATGCGTTGGCTCTGATTCGCATTTGGAGCCACCTCAGGAAAGACACGCTAGTGGTGGACCTAATCCAGCAACAGAAAAATGTCGTCTTCTCTCTTCGCCAACAACATCTTATCCACCGTGTACATGTACATACAGATGCTCCTCTCCCCCAAAGCTGTCAGCTTCGTCACGCCCCCAGAGTCGTACACCCTGAAGAACAAGTCCTTCTTGGAGTCCACGTGGTCGTGTATGGCCTCGGCCACCTGCGTCACCTCCCTCTTGTTCCTGTAGTCCGGGGTGTAGTACAGGATGGCGCCACCCGTGGACAGTTTGAACTTCTTGGGCCTCGTGGACCTGGTGGTGCATTTGGCTTTTATGATGGGCACGGTGCCGCTGAGGACGAGCTCTTTGGTCTTGGTCCAGGCGTGGTCTATCTCTGTGATGGCGTCGGCGGAGTCTGTTTGGACGTCGTCGCAGAGCATCATCCACATGCCCAGCACTTGGGGGTCGCAGGTGAAGGAGAGGGGATTGCTGCAGTGCAACCACCTGCGAGATGTGACCAGGGACGGCTGGTCGTCGTCAGGACACGCGGTCATGGTTGGTTTCTATGGGATGATCATCAGTTGTCACCTGAGTGAAGGAAAAAAATTAGATATGAAACAGACGGAGAGGACCACTTCAAGAAATTTAAATTTTAAAATTAATAACTGAATAATTTTTTATTAGACGAATTTCATTGCAATCTAGCGACAAAATTCCAATGATTATCTTTCACGGTTCCATGACTGCCAAAACTTCAAAATTATCGTTCCTCAAAAATTTTTCTCCAAAGAAAAATTTAAAAAAAATTCCGTTCGCTGCTAGTTAAAAAAAAGGAACACCATTTTCATTAACCATTGGTTAATTTTCTAAAAAGCCGCCAAAATATTTTAAATGAGAAGCTTTTGAAACGATTTTGCTTAAAAAGATACCTGTAGTCGTCAAGGTTGCAAAATAGTAGCACAAAGTCGCCTCTGTAAGCAGTCTTGCTAACACCAGTGCTCTTCGGAACCTGGTTCAGAATTATAGAGCTGAATTAAAATCACCAGTTTTCTCTTCAACAGCCTATCGGCCCCAAAGCGATTCACAACCTCACGTGATCAACGCTTCTGTGATCTTACTTTCAGCGACTCTATTTCAACAGAAGTTCATATTTCCATAGAGTGCTAGTGAATAAGCTCTACTTCCTGGAAGTGCTTATTCTACTAAGCTTTCATAGGCGCAACCACTCATCATCCCCCTTAAT
This sequence comes from Metellina segmentata, assembly GCA_947359465.1. Lineage (NCBI taxonomy): Eukaryota > Metazoa > Arthropoda > Arachnida > Araneae > Tetragnathidae > Metellina > Metellina segmentata. Next base: position 21,339,472 of record OX375881.1, on the reverse strand, counting down.
TGGGCGAATCAGTTAAGTCCGTTCTTCGGGTGGTGCAGAGGAGAGCGCCTCCGAATAAGAAAGAACCACTCATCGGTTAAACTCAAGAACTCACTGAATTGGTAAGGAGCTAGTAGCATGTTATTTTTTTCGTACACCAAAAGGCTATTTTTTTATTTAAGGTTTTTTAACTATGTGCTACTTTTTCTCTCTTTTGATAAGGTTTTAACTGATAAGCAATCCGAATGTGTGATTTTATTCGCCAAAAGACTATTTGGATAGGCCACCATACTAGATGCTTTCCACTTGTACAGGGTAGCCCATCTTCTTTAGGGTATCAAAATCCCGATCACCTGAGTGATCTATCCTTCCTTCTACTCTAAGTCCTCACGTTGGGTTGGCGTGGAAGTTTGGTGAGTGGGGTGCCATCTCAGGTGTTGCTTCGTCATCTGACCGTGGTTTAAAATTACGAGGTATTGTCCTCGGATCTTTCCCTTAAGGGACTGATCCCGGACCGTCGTCAATAGCCCGTTGTGTTGCTCTAGTACGACGTTAACTAAAAATTACCATTACCATTACCTTCTACTTTACCATCGTCTATCCTTTAGATCGTTAGGAGCCGCCAGAATGCGCCTTACCAAATCGTCTTCCAAAGATATTATCTCTACTGTGGCATTAAAGATATGCTGGTGTAGTGGTCACATCACTTGTCTGTCAGGCAATAGATCGCGGTAATTGGTAATTTTAGTTAACGTCGTACTAGAGCAACACAACGGGCTATTGACGACGGTCCGGGATCAGTCCCTTAAGGGAAAGATCCGAGGACAACACCTCGTAATTTTGAACCACGGTCAGATGACGAAGCAACACCTGAGCTGGCACCCACTCTCCAACTATAAACTCTGGACTCCATTTTTTCAATAATCAAAAATTAAAAATAAATTTAACAAGAAACAAATTTGGAATGAAAGACTATAAAAGTGCAGCTTGCGCACGCACGATCGTAGTAGTAAAGTGGTGAGAACCGTTTCACATTATGGCGATAGTTAAATAACAAAAGTAAATACACTCCCTAGTATTAATAGTTGCACGCCACGATAACAAATAAATCGTAACAGCTGCGAAACACCTGCTCGAACGTTCATATTGATTAGTCTCAATGACGTAAGCTCAGGAATTGTGCACTGGATAGTTATCACAGCGTCAACCGAATCCGATCAGTCTGGCCGAGTTATTCCGGTGAACTTTTAAGCTAGTCATTTCCGTGACACTAAGTTCGAAGAACGCATCCAGGTGAATATTGTCTAGCTTCGTGGAGTTGTTGCATTTTTCGTATTGGAATGTAGGGTCGGAAGTGACGCGTGGAGGGGCACGAACACAAAAAAATGAGACATGAAAAAAAAAACATTGTTCATTTACAACATCCTTGCGAAGTGCTTCTTTGCAGCAATGTTTACAATAAATGCTCAAAATGGCGACAACCAACAGTAATACATGCATGGTAACATCGAAGGAGTGATTTCCTCATAGGCCCATATCTCCTACCAACGCGACTCAATGGCTCACATTATCGTATTTTCCTGGAAGAGCTTTTACCACAATGGCTGCAAGATGTTCCGACTGTCGTTCGTAATCACGCGTGGTTTCAGCATGATGGTGCTCCAGCTCATTTCAACGTTTTTTTATTTTTTTTTCCAATGGCAAGGCTGGGTACAGATTGCACAGACAAATACAATACAGAAATACAATACAGTACAGAATTGACCGAAGTCATTGTAGCCTTATACAAGGCCAGAAGTGATGGTCACTTGTGAAAGGGCACCCAGTTGGTGGACCATCATTGTAACTAACAAAGGACAGCACAATTTACATCCATGCCCTGACCCGGATTCGAACCAGGAACCTTCCGATCCAAAAGTTAACACCTTGACCACTAGACCGGTTGGTCGGCGCTCATTTCAACGTGCTTGTCCGCAATTACCTGGATGCCAGTTTTGCGTCGCGATGGATTGGGCGTGGTGGACCAGTTCGATGGCCACCCCGATCGCCAGATTTATCGAGCATCGATTACTTCTTATGGGGACATCTGAAGACCATCGTTTACAGGACTACAGTTGACTCAATTGAGGACCTCGTTGCTCGACTATCCATTGCGACTGCAAACGTGCACGAAATGCCTGACATCTTTGGAACTGTTCGCCAATCACTCCTTCAACGCTACAAAGCATGTATTACTGTTGGTTTTAGTAAGCTGTACCACCCCTCCAAGTGTGTCCCATGATCGTAGAATCACCCTGTATATTCAAATGAAAATTGTCACGCGCAATGATATGTTGCAAACTGCTAGCTTGTCAACCTTAAATCGACAAAACAAAAAAGAACCATTTAAAAATTTTTATTTGCTTTCCGCATATTTCACTTCCAACCAAAGACCTCCGACCCACCGGTTTAATGGTTAAGATGTTAGCCTCTAGATCGAAAGGTTCCTGGTTCCGATCCGGGTCAGAGAAGGGATGTTTGAAGCGTATGGTGTAGAGGCGGCTGGAGCACCTTAAATCTGTCTTGGCCTCAATTGTCTTCACGTTGGCGTGATATGGAAGTTTGGAGAGTGGGGTGCCAGCTCAGGTGTTGCTTCCTCATCTGACCGTGGTGGTACAAAATTACGTGGTGTATTCCTCGGATCTTTCCCTTGAGGGATTGATCCCGGACCGTCGTCAATAGCCTGTTGTGTTGCTCCAATACGACTTTAATTAAAAAATGCCTACCATATCTACCGTATGCTTCATTCTATTCATCGGTCTGCATTAACTTGTACTGAACCTTTCTATCAAGAAAAATGCATATAGAATTCTTTAAAACCTTTATGGAATTCAATAAACTTCATAGAATGCTGTAAAACTAATTTAATTTAATTCAATTAAACATTTCTATAGAATGAGATCAATAAATTTCTAATTGGCTGGTAACCTGTATAAAAAGTCTAAAGAAAGCTCTAGTATACATATCTGATTATAGAATTCGATAGAAGCTCTTTTCTTTTGTTTAAAGACTTAATTTTTCTAGACTAGTTCTAGAACTAGACTAGTTTTCTCTATTTCTATACAGGGTGGTCCCGAATTCATGGTACAAACTTTAATGGTAGGTACAGGACATTGTAACAATGATTTATTGTATAGGAATGTATAGTCGCAAGTGACGCGGTGAGGCGAAAACAGGGGAAATAACGGCCGAAAGGAAAAACAAAGATTTTATTGAAAGCGTTGTTGACAAGTGTCATGTTTACAGTAATTGTTCAAAATTGCGTCCACCAGTATCGATACATGCTTGACAGCGTCGGTGGAGCGATTGGCGTACACGTTCAAAGATGCCTGGTATTTCACGCACACCTGCAGCAGCTACAGATAAGCGAGCGACGAGATCCTCATCTGAGTCAACTGGAGTCTCATAAACAAGATGCTTTAGATGTCCCCATAAAAAGTAATCGAGGCTCGATAAATCGGGAGGGTGGCCAAGGGACTGGTCCACCACGCCCAATCCATCGAGTACCAAACGTGGCATTCAGGTAATTCCGTACATCAATGCTGAAGTGTGCTGGCGCCCCATCGTGCTGAAACCACATGCGGTTACGAATGGCGATCGGAACATCATGCAGCAGTTGTGGTAACACTTCTTTCAGAAAAATAAGATAGCTTCCGCCAGTGAGCCGCGTGGGTAGTAAGTATGGGCCAATCAAAAAGTCGTTCACAATACCAGCCCACACATTAATACTGAAACGTTGTTGAAACGCATGTCGACGCGTTGCATGTGGATTATCGGTTGCCCACACATGGGAATTGTGCGCATTAAAGACACCCTCGCGTGAAAATGTCGCTTCATCTGTAAATAGCACATAATCTACGAAATCCGGCTGCAACGCACATTGCTGCATCACCCACAGGCAGAAGTTCACGCGGCGAGGATAATCTGTCGGATTCAATGCTTGTACTTTCTGAAAATGGAAGGAGTGTAAGCGATTTTCGTTTAACACTCTGCATACAGTCTGATGACTCACACCTACGTCACGCGCAACAGTTCTTGTGCTTGACTCGGGTCTATCAGCCACAATGTTCAAGATGCTTTCTTCCAGCCTTGGAGTGCGTACAGCTCTTACTCGACCAGCGCCATGTCTGTTGACGTCAAACGCACCTGTTTCACAAAGTTGACGATGTAACCGTTGAAAAATTCTATGATCCGGCATTCGTCGATCAGGATACTCCGCGCGATACATTCGTAACGCAGCTCTGCCGTTACCATTTGCACGGCCGTACATGTAATGCATGTCTGCTTTTTCTGCATACGTAAAGTCACCCATCGTCTACGGCAGCACAATTGTGAATGGCGCTTTTCCCTACTGCGATGCATCATGTTCAACAGCGGCTAGACATCTACTGCCCTCTACCGGCAATGATACCAACCGATCACTCCATTTCTCTTTCCTTTTATTTCCCCTGTTTACGCCTCACCGCGTCACTTGCGACTATACATTCCTATACAATAAATCATTGTTACAATGTCCTGTACCTACCATTAAAGTTTGTACCATGAATTCGGGACCACCCTGTATAGAAACGAAATTTCGGTTGTTTAAAAATGTGGCGTAACAGGTCCTCACGTGTACATGGCATGGAAGTGAAGAGAGTGAGGTGCCAGCTCAGATGTGACCTCGTCATCTGACTGTAGTTCAAAATGACACAAGGTGCTGTCCTCGGGTTTCATTCACCACACCGAATAGCCCGTTGAATTGCTTCAGTGCGACACGTTAATTAGACTACCTACCTTTTATCTACATATCGAGTACGATCTTCTTGAATAATAACCAGGTTTGAATAGTCAAAACGTGTCGTTACCGTAATGTTCCCACTATGAAAATAGTAGTTTACATTGAGGAATAGTCATCTTTTCGACTGAATATGATAGCTTAATTTTCACTGTCGATGCAAAACAGATAATTGGTAATGTTTAATTAACGCCGCACTAGAGTAACACAACGGGCTATTGATGACGATCTGGGATCAATCCCCTAAGGGAAAGATCCGATGACAACACCACGTCATTTTGAACCACGGTCAGATGACGAGGTAACACCTGAGATGGTACTCCAAACTTCCACATCAACCCAACGTGAGGACTTTTGGCCACGACATATTTAAGGTGCACCAGTCGCCTCTACACCATATGCTCACAAACATCCATGCATTCGAACCTGGAACCTTCCGATCTAGAGGCAAACACCTTAACCACGAGACCGGTTGGTCGGCGATGCTAAATAGGAAGGGGAAACAAGATTATACAGCTTTCTTGAGGAATTATTCATCAGGAACACGATTACTTCAAATTTATGCTCTTCTCCAAATGCGATTACAAGCAAGTTCTGACATAATTTTTAAGTAACCTTTTACAAACTGATATTTAAATAACTAAAATAATTACCGTTACTGAAATAATCCTCTAACACCCCTTGGAAGACGAAACGGAGAATAAAAATTAGCTAAAAATACAAACACGGGATCTGTAGAGCTTAACCAACACACTTAGAAATATTAAATTAATTAAATCTCTCTATGGGAGTTTCACCTGTCCCGCTATTTTGGCGCAATTGCGGCAAATAAGTGACAATCCGCGGGAGGACTTATATGAAGAAAACTGCCTTCAAATCGCAGATGCTGTATATGGGACCTTTGATCCTATTTAAATTTATTTTCTATCCATGACACGACACCAACCAACCAACCATGTGAGTTGGCCCTGCTCTCCAGATCCCATCTACAATATATCTAGTGTAACGTCTCCTTTTGTTGATAACGATTTATATCTTCCTTGAAGACTAGTTCATCGCTGTTTTCGCGACGTTTGGCGCTTTACTAATTGACATTGACCAATCAACTATCATATATATCATACATTGACAATGAATATTATTGAATGTCGTTAAGCAAAGGCACATCCTCAACATACCTTTGAACTAGATTTATTGATTGTGAGAGGGATTTTCACTGATAATAATGAAACCCCACGGGAAAAGAAGATTTTACTTCCGCTACACCCATATGCTTTGGCATGATACATATATTGTGTTTCCTTCCTTGAAGACTAGTTCATCGCTGTTTTCGCGACGTTTGGCGTTTTACTAATGGACATTGACGTTTAATTTTAAAAGAATCTATATAAATAGGAATGGAGGTCTTTGTTTGTACATTGAATATTTTCGATCCATTTCAAGTTTTCTATCCGTTTTGCTTTTTGGGTCCTTCTGATGCAAAGCCCGTCTCTCTCGCGTTTGGTGTCTGTCTCTGTGTGTGAGCTCTCAATGCATGTCCAAACGGTATAACATATTTTCATTAAACTTTGCATACTGTAAGTACTTGCATTCCTTTAGTGACTGAACTTAGTTGCGTAAGTCTGTCTGTCCATCTTTCCATTCTATGTTCGATCTTGTGTTTGCACAAGAATCACATCCCACACCGTCAAGAAAAGTAACACAACTCAAAATTGCAGAATTTGAGAAAAAAACATCAACTTAAAGAATACTATAAAACTTATATTGAAATAACATAAGCTTCTCTTTTAAATTTTGAAAAGTATTTATGGTGGTAACTTCTATTATATTTTCGTGGCTAGTACGGCGTTGCCCGTTCCCGTGGTGTAAGGTATTATTCTGGTGTAAAATTTTCTGCAGATTTCAAATCCGTTGAAGATATATATTCAATTCAAAAATTATTTATTGAAAGAAAATCATATTTTTAGATATCGGAGAATAAACTCCAAATTTTCCGCAGATTTCAATTTCGTTGAAATTTTTACTCTTATCTTGAACGGTCTGGGAGATACAAAAAAGAACTGACTTCAGTTAAAAGATTTATCGTCTGGCTGGAAATTTATTCGTCCGCGCAAAATCAAAGCGGAAATTAAAAAAAAAAATTTCTTTGCGTTTTGCGGATGTAAGAAACTTGGCATGTTTCCAAACTCTGACTGCAAGGTCACACGGGTAGAAAAAGTTCTCCGCGTTTGAAAAAGCGACGGAGAATAAAACTATTAAATTCATTTAATAATATTCAAGACTAAATTTTAAAATTCGCCGAAACTTAAAAATTGCAAAAAAATTCTGACTACCTGTGTGACAAATCTCATTGTTGTAAGTGCCATAGAATTGTCAGGATTTTGCGACAAACAGACAATCACTTCCTTTTATAATAGTAGAGATAGAATAGTAATATAACTCGCTGGGTCCCCTCATACATATTTTTCAATGACATATCATCAAAATTTTTATTTTTTGAACTGTGTCACTTTTTTACCGGGGTGCGACATGTGAATTTCCTTCCATATATTTGATTACAAATACAAATACAAATATTGACGACCAGCTACAGGCTCAAGCCCAACAAGGCTGGTCCTTTGTTTATGAATTCTCCAATTCCCACTGACTATCCAATTGTGTCTTAAATTCGTACACTCCCTTTGAATTAACTATATTTTCTGGCAACGCGTTCCAACTGTCTATTACCCTATTAAAGTAGTAGTTTTTCCTTAAATCCCGATTAAAATGTGTCTTATTCAATTTATACCCATGGCCCCTTGTTCTGTTATCCCTATTGAAATTTAAGCCCTCTGTGTCCCCTTGTTTTACAAACTTGAAAAGCTGAATCAAATCCCCCCTCCTTCTTCTTTCCAGTGTATACATGTTTAGCTTACTTAAACGTTCATTATAGTCGAAATTTGCTAGCCCCTTTATTATTTTTGTAGCTCTGTGCTGAACCCTTTCAATTGATTCTATGTCCTTTCTCATATATAGAGCCCAGAATTGTACAGCATATTCTAGATGTGGTCTTACTAAACCCTTATATAATGGCAAGATTATATTCTTATCCCTTGAAGTTACAGTCTTTTTAATATACCCCAATAACCTATTAGCCTTTTTACCCGCAGCTGAACATTGGTGACCCATTTTAAAATCCCTGTGAATTATCACCCCAAGATCCTTGACTGTTTCTCCCTCCTTTACCTTTACTCCCTGCAGACAGTACTCGGCTCCACTATTCCTGTAACCCATATGCAGAACTTGACATTTCCCTACATTGAATGACATACCCCATTTTACAGCCCATTCGGATATCTTATCAAAATCCCCTTGTAAATTTTCTATCTGTAACTTGGTATCCACTGTCCCCCATATTTTTAAGTCATCTGCAAATATACTGATTCTATTCTTGATCCCCTGACCTATATCATCTATGAAAATTATAAATAAAATTGGTCCCAAAACTGATCCCTGAGGCACCCCACTTATAACTTCTGTCCACTGTGAATAATTTCCTTTTACCTGCACTCTCTGCTTTCTACCCAATAACCAATTCTTTATCCATATTAATGTTTTTCCCTGAATCCCCAGCCTTTCCAATTTAAACAGTAATGCCTCATGAGGTACTTTATCAAAAGCCTTTTGAAAATCTATGTACATGATATCCACACTGCTCTTATTATCCAGCTCCTCAGTAATTTTTTCGTAGAACTTCAAAAGGTTTGTAGAGCAGGATCTGCCCTTCCTAAACCCATACTGATTCTCTGATAACAGTCCCCCCTCCTCCAAGTATAACATTATATGCTTTTTTTAACAGAGATTCAAATATTTTGCAAATTACTGATGTTAGACTTACTGGTCTATAGTTGCCCGGATCACTTTGTATTCCCCTTTTGAAAATTGGAGTTATGTTGGCCAACTTCCAATCCATTGGCACCCAACCTGTGCTATATGTTGAATTAAATATCGTGTGAATTACTTCCCCCAGTTCTTCCGCGCATTCCACTAGTACTCTCGGATAAATATCGTCTGGCCCTGGTGCTTTAGATGGCTTAATTCTTTTCAACTGGTGTACTATTTCTTCCCTGTTGAATTTGCATTCTTTAATTATACCCCCTGCAAAGGCTCCATCTTTGGGGTCCTTTTTTAAACTATAGTTACCATTGAAAACCCCCAGAAAAAAGTCATTTAACACGTTTCCCATTCCCTCCTCGTCTTGAATTAATTCACCTCCCTTCCCCTCTAACGGTCCCAGTGATTATTTTATACATCATTTATGTTAGTCTAGTGAATGCTGTTGTTAACGTTTCTTTGTTTCGATATTTAGAACATCTGAGTAAGTATACTTAAATCAACCATTATTTGGCTGTTTTGAAAAATCTGGAATGTATATTGAGTATTACGATTACTTGGATTGTTTAAAAAAAAAAAAAAACTGGAAAAACAATTATTTTTACAAAAATATTTTTTATGGAATTTTAACTCTGGTTTTTTATTTATTTCAAGTCTTAATTTTGTTCTTTTCGAAATTTTAACGATTTCAGAATGTTTGGGACAGACGATATTTTTCAACGAACGGGAACGTGTCAGGTGCTCACGTGCAGTGATATTTTCTGTTTCTTTCGCTTGTAATTAAATTCCCATTTCTAAATTTTGTGCGCTTTTAGTTGCAAGTTGTGGTAACTATGCGAGATCAAGAGATAAAAAAAATAACGAATATTTTTAGTACAACGTTTTTCCCGGCATGTTTTATTTTGATGTTTACTGTTATTTTCTGTTTTAAATATGTACTCTATTTTGATAAATTGACTTTCATTTTCATCACATGCAACACCACCACAGAGTATTCGATTATTTAAAGTGGCAGGTAAGTCGGAATAAAGCAAAATTTAAGTGTAGTTTTGCCGTTATTCAAAGAATAATAACGTTAAAATATTCCAAACTAGAACTTTTTAAATATTAAAAAAAAATTTCTAGGGCAAGAGCTCATGGTGGATAATTTTACAAGTTGAAGCTATACTTAGGCAACTCATTGGAAACGATTTTCTTTTTTAAAAAAGCTATTGAAACAAATCGGTTTTTGTCATTTTTTTTTGAATGGCAATAAGTCACCTTGTAGTTCTGTACTGAAGATATTCAATTTTAAAACAATTTTTTTTTTATTATTAGACATGCCACAAAATATAATTTTGAAGAAAAAATATATTCGCCTCAAAAAACTAAGTGATGACTATCTTATCATTTCAATTTGTCATCCTTCCAATAAAGATAGCGAAATTCAACAATGGATTCAACAACGAGTGCACTCAAGTAAAAAAAATAATATTTGACTATGTATAGAGTTGACTCTATGCCGCACTCGCCATAGATTCGTCCTTTTTATGAATTGAGTTGAGCAATTTTATATAAAAAGAACTTAAGAAAGGGAATTCCAAATCTCTTCAAAATCGTGTTTGGTAGTAATAATCTTGGTGTGGAAAGATGTGTTAAAATATTACGACCATACTACAAAAGACCGAAGTGATTATATTTTCTGATAATTTTTCTTCAATCTAGTTAACCAATTCAATCCGAGTATGGTCGGGTAATTTTGCTATTGAACAAATAATATGCAAAAAAAACCACTTAACTAAATTTAAATTACTGGTATTGGCTTTTTAGTATGAGAATTATTATTTTTATCTCATTATTTAGAAAATGAAATTAAAGATTTAACTAGGCTATTGTGTTGTTAAGTTGTAAGGATTCCCTTTTAGACATGGTATAGAAGGGCGTTCAAGAAGTTTTAAGCGAATCAAAATTTCGTGCATTATTCTATCAGATATGGAATCTATGGCAGCTAGTATATGGAACGTTCCTACATTATAAAATAAGTCAATGTTAAAATATTGTGGTTTATGACCATGAGCATTTTGTATCATACTCATAAATAATTGCAATATCGGCATTGATTTCACGTGAAGTCACGAGTCACGCATTTGAAAGTTAGTTTCAATTCATTAAACAAGTTTAAATTCATTAGAATTGAAGGAAGATAAAATAGTTACCAAGAATTTCAATTCTGAGTACGCTAAATAAGATATTCGTATTGAAAGTGGAAATAAAAAAGCGGCAATACGAACAGACGAATTACTTGTTTCTGTTACCCATTCGTTGTTTTCGAATTTTCTGAAAACTTTTGCTGGTCGAAAATGGTGAGAAGGACCAGTGACTTTGCATATGCAACCAACGACCTATCGTGCGAAACATGCCACAAGATATTCGCCCGGAAACAAACCCTCAACCGGCATCGTCGCCTACACATAGAAGGCGCTGCTTTCATTTGCGCAACGTGCGGCAAGAAATGCTATACCAAATACCACCTCCAAGTCCACCTCCTGAAGCATTCTGATCGGAAGTTCCACAACTGTGGCCAGTGTCCGTGGAAATTCAAGACCAAATCTCAGCTGCGGGTGCATTCTTTTCGGCACACCGGCAACTGGCCGCGCTTCTGCACGGTGTGCCGGAAAGGCTTGCCGAATGAAAGCGCCTTGATGCGGCATCATCGGTCGCACACGGGGCACGAACGGTATGTATGTCAGGTTTGTGGGAGTAAGTTCTCGGTCAAGGGAGAATTTACTCGACACACGGCATTGCACACGGGTGAAAAAATACACGCTTGTAACGTGTGTCAGCGTGGATTCAAGAAGAATTCGCATTTGAAGAAACACATGTTACTTCATGACTAAATTGTTTTTGCCAATTGGGCAAATTGTTTCAAAGAGAAAGATTACTGAACTGTTAGCACGAACAATTTTGTGTTGATTGAGTATTTCAGAACTTATTTTCTTGCATAAATACTTTAATTACCACTAAACGCTATAAGGAAAAAGACAGGAGAACTTAATTTGTTTAGTTAATCTTCTCACCGTATAACATTTGGATCAAACTCTAAACTTTTTTTTATCTATTTGAAAATACATTCAAGGAGAAAGCGACCATGTTACAATAGTAAGACACAAGTCCCCAAGTTTATCATAACAAGAAACGAAAAATATATTGATGTAGTCATCAATATTTGCATCTTTTATTCCGTCAAGTTCTTCATAAAATGCTGGTAAACAGCAACTAAAAAAAATATATGCTGATGGACGAAATTGTGTATGCTGTTACGCAATTTTATACAGTTCATATATTCATGTCTTTGGGTTATTGTTTTGAACTATTAAACTTTCGGTTCGAAAATCTTTGGTAAAACATTTCTAGAGTTTTAGATTTTCATGTGATCAAAGTTGCAAGTGAAGTAATTTTACTCCGGTGAAATGTTACTGTCTTCGAATAAAAATTAAACTATTGGTAACTAACGTAGTCACAAATAGTTTGTATCAAAATTAAAGTAACTTTTAACATCTATGATTGTTAGCTGTTAGATATTCTGACGGATTGTTTGAAAGAGAAATATACACGCAAAATATTGATAAAAATTATTGCTTTGTGTTATTATTGGTGTATTTATGCAACTTTTAAAGATTGTCAACTTATAGAAATCCGTTACTGACAGCCAAGAAAAAATGAAGTTACTGGAAGGGGCTTCGTTATAAAAATAAAATGTCTGGGAATCCAATCAAAAAGGTTCTTATTCAAAAAAGCAAATGCAGAATGTGGGTTAGTTTTCTATTTCCCTAATCCCTACACCGATCCAATTGCCACAATGTTTGGTGTGCATTTCGTTTAGTGATTGTTTGCGACATCTTTCAGATATTCTCTTTTTTTCATACGTAGCAGCTGAGCGAACCTTTACTTTTGGAGTTACATTAATTCAGCATCATGGACATTGTGTATTTCAACAACATACATTTAATTCCTCGAGCTCCTTGGCACCAACATATTTTGAAAACTACTAATTTCATGTATACTATATATTCAATCTAAACGACCATGTTTGTAAGAATAGAGCAGACTAGTATTTTTACACTGAGTTTTTAAGTTACATAGTTTTGATTACACAGAATTAGGAATCTTAAACAGAAAATAACATCACAGAATTGTCGGGGGGGGGGGGCCTTCACGTCCTACCTATATTATTCAAAGGTTTGTCTATCAAGCCAAACGTTTTGTGGTAGAATGGAAATTTGAAAAAATAACAAATGACTGGTTAGAAATTATTAATATTCACTGAATTCGTTCACATTTCTGTGAAGCATGGAATAGTTTTCGTTTAGAGTATGCTACCAGAGACTATTTACTGTCTACACCAAGACGAATAGAATTTTTTGGAGGCAGAAAGTTATCCCAACTCCTTGTTTATATAGAACATAAAATTATTTTAGTGTTGAAAGTACTTTATTCCCGTAAAAAAAAGATGGGACACATGTTGGTTGGTTTTAGGGTTTTAAAGCGCAGCGCCATAGTTGGCAATGCTGCGCAAAGCACAAGACAGACAATATGAAGTAATAGACAAACTCAATGAAAGTTGCTGACACAGAAGATAGAAATACACTCGAGGAGGAATCGAACCTGTATTACCTACAACTCAAGACTTATATATGGGACACAAAAAATACAAGGTAAATATTTATTGATTAAGGCAAGATGAAAAATGTGAAATACAACCACATTCATACGCCACATTTTGAAGAACATAAAATGCAAAAGGATATGTATTTTCTTTTGTTTAAAAGTTTGGGGGGGGGGTGGTGCACGAGACATCTGTACATAAGAAAATGGAAGTTCCTGACAAACTCGAATTATAATTTCAGAGAAAGTTTTCGATGGAGCGAATCAATAAAAAAACCTTCACACATTGAAATGAGAAAATAAACATTGCAACAAATAAGAGATAGCAATATTGCAAATAAAAAATACCGCTTTAAAATAGAACTTGACGCATGAAAATACTCGGATCTGCCGTAAACGACTTGCGCTTCTTTTTTTACACAAAGCGATTCAAGCAAAACAGCGCGCGATAGATTTCCCTGAAAAAATCTCGATATATTATAATTACTTGAGGAATTCGGGCAACGCATGCAAATTCCGGAAACCTTACAACTCAAACCGTACAGGAACAACTTGAACGTGGAAAATAACGTGCATATCACAGGTGGAGAGAATTTTGTGTGGGCTGAAACAAATGAGAAGGAAACCAACATACCTCATCCGAGATTGCCAGTTCGTTTCGATTCACAAATCGGAGAGGACTTCACCGCGAGCACGACCAGCTACCACGTGCGATCGCCTCACGAGTACACAAGTGACGTACCATGCGTCGTTATTCGAGTTCAAGAAGAAGAAAGCTCCAGACGGCCGACAGATTTATCGGCATCCGTTAACACCTCTCCAGCCGTTACTGCGGTGTCTCGTTTGACCTTTGCAGCAGTGTTTCCGAGCCCTGCAAGTGGCATTTGCGGGTCGGGAGAACAAGGCGATCGCTTCGGAACAAAAAAATGGAAGGAGGAAGAGGAAAAAATTAACGGATGAAACGAGTTGGTTTGGAAGAATGCAGTTCATCGGGTCTCTCAGTGGTTTATGACTTAAAAGAGGGATCAGTTACGTCGCTGGTGGTACAGGCGTGATCGAGTCGCACGTCTCGGTGATGGTCTTGTTTGACTGCAACGGTTTTTGGGATGGGCTAGGTTTTTTTTCATTGGCCTTCAGATTAGCGATGCCTTGGAAAGTTTGTTTCTTTGGAACTTTTTCTCCTGTTAACTCGTATTTACATTGAAAAGATCAAGGTCAGTTATGTGTTTGGGATATTTGATAGGTAGTTGAATTAAAACGTTGCACTAGAGCAACACAACGGGGCTATTGGCGACGGTGCGGGATCAGTTTTGAAGGGAAAATCCGAGTTTTACCTCGTTATTTGGAACCACGGTTGGGTGATGAAATCACACGAGCCGGCATCCCACTCTCCAAACATCCACTCCTCGCCAACTTGAGACCAAGGCGGATTTAAATTGCACCAACCCCTATGTACACGGTGGTCTTCGGTTGGATCGAGTTTCGATTTCGCTACATCCTGGTTGCTAATCCGATATTCTACCAGCTGGACTACCGCTGCCCCGGATGGGTTACCAGATGTTCGGACTAGTCTGGAATTCGCTTGCTTTACCCGGATCCCGCCAGAAATTATAAATTGGCCGGATTTTTCAGAGAAATGAACAATTCAATCCAAATGTGTACACAAAATGCGTTAGTCGTTAACAAGCAGTGCGAGAACTTGTATGCGTTGTCGGATATTTTTAAGATATGTTTTTTTATTTGTAATGCTATTTGTAACAATGTTTATTTGATCGTTTCAATGCAAACTAATATCCCATTCATTGAGTTTCGTTAGAATATTCCCTGAAGTATCAGGAATTATAATTGAGTTAGCTGGTCTTGAACTTCTATTTCTCGATCTGATTTCCTACTTAGGTTAAAAAAGAGTTTTTATCAAAATTTATAAATGTAAAGCCCCGTCTGCTCTCTAGGTCCATGTGCCAGTCTCTATGATTAAATATTTGTTCCATGTAGCCAACCATGTTATTTTTACCAGAACGTCGTTTCGGAATCTCAAAATGACGCAAACCAGACTGCCTAACGGAACTTCGTAATACGATGAATTTTTTTACTGTCGCAACAAATAAAAGTGCTAAGTAATGTCTGATTTTATTTTTCTAGTGCGTTTTGCGCGAAATATATACAATAAAGAAAGATAATATATTTCCACGTGCAGAACTGTGCAGAGAAAAAAAATTAAAAAATCGATAAAATAGTTCCAGGTTTAGAAATGCCATTAGACTCTTATGACAGACGATATTTTCTCCGTGATTTTTTTCATTGAAAATTGTATTTTTGGCAAAGGCATCGTAAAACTTTCAAAGGAGCATCTTGTAGCAAATCATAAGTATTCAAACGATGTTTATTATCCAAAATCATATAAACGCTGTACATTTATTTATCATTCCATTCCACTTCTGTTATGCTTTGCTGTTTATTAGTTTCTCTTTTCTAAATACATAATTTTTTTCCAATTATTCCTACGTGTTTCATATAAAGACCACTCATTTAAAAGCGTAACAGTTGAGCGAACTCGATTGCATATTCAAACACCAGTATCATTCCAGGGATGGACCCCGTATTCCCTATGAGTATGACGGTTGTGTTCCTGAACCTTTTTTTGTACGGAAATAGCACTGATTAAATTAAAATATTGATATGTTGTTCGCTTCGAGCAGAAACTCATTAACTTACAAAAATCTCAAATTTATTTTAAGTCGAACCGTTCAAACACAAACTAAGAGTGTTTAGGTAAAATATAACAATTCTAAGCATTTTTATCGTGTTATATTTTGTTGCAAACGGATTATAAAACATGTCAACCATTTTTTATCATGAAAACAAGAACTCAATGTCAAAAAAACACACCTCCGAAAATTGGCAATGTTGTGTTGCTCCCAGTGTGACGTTAATTAAAATACCTATCTACCGAAAATTGGCAATTAATGAGTTTCTGTTATAAGTCGACAGTGTGAATATATTTAAGTAAATATACACTAATTAAAAATATGCGATGAAATCGAGAGTTGACATAAAATATTTTTGGTCTACATACATTAATTTGTAATGAAAAGTAAAATAAAATTTTGCGTTTGTGGCTTGAGTGGCAAATAGCATACTCTATTAGAACATCAAGTAAAACGAATGCCGCAATTTTGGTCAGCAGAATTTCAGTGAATATGCACCATACTTTTCATATAAGTTATGCTGCTGCCACAACAGTACTTCAAACTCTTGCACCTTAAAAATGTAAATCCAGTTGCCATTAGTGACATCCAAAACTTCCGTGCGTGTGGGACCACATCCAAGAAGATAAAAGCAAGAAACTTCAGTCGGCTAATGATTTTGAATGCGCAACATCTGTGCCCTTCCCTGTATAAAAGGGTAAATAGTTTATAAGTTATGGAACAACCTGCTTAAAAAAACGAAGCGATTTTCTCTCATTACAAGGTTGCTTCATGGCCACCTCACTTTTTTATTTTTATAAGAACCTGTTTAGAGGAAACCAAAGATGAACCTTTGTTATTCTTTGGTATTTGACTATCTTCTTAAGTCGACAATTTCGTTTCTGTGTATAGAACAAACCAGTGGTCGGCAAACTCATTAGTCATAAGAGCCAAAGATCAGCAGCATAACGATTAAGACTTCTTTTAAGAAGCAAATTTCTTTTCAAGAACCATGTTTTTAGGAGTCGGTTTAAACTATCTACTAACTTTAAATAAAACCAGATATAATAATAATAATAATCTTATTTATTGACAAAGATATTTTTACATTAAAATAAAAATATGATAAAACACGCATTTATATGTGAACTAATGACCTTGCATTTCCTTGGAAAGTTTGGATTAGTCAGGTTTGTATGTCGTTGTTTTTAATTTCAAGCAGGATTCCAGATTCTCATCAATAAGACGATTTCTCAATTTATTTTTGAGACGGTTCATGTATGAAAAAGATTGTTGGCATGAATATGTAGATCCAAAGATTGAATGAACAGCAAATGCTAGTTTTTTTTAACGCATCATATGATACAGGAATATTATTACAGGTGTTGAAAATTATCGTGTCTTCCTTCTCCAGGCCTTTCAAAGCAGACCACTTTTTCTGTCAACTACTACCTAGTTATTTTCTTGATGTTTCAGCAGGTTTGGAAAATAAATGAATGTTTCTCTTTCAAAATCTTGAGCAAATAGGGATAATATTTGTTTTCCAACGAAAGGACTTCTTCCGACATAAAAAAAATTGTGTTTCCTTTCACCTGTAGTTTACGATTAATATTAGTCGGATAAGACGTAACGTCTATCATGATATCAAATTTTTGGATTCACTGATCGTCCGTTAGTTTAGTTGTTCCCTTCTCAAGGAGAAATGCTTCATTTTTAAGTAATACGGAAGCGAAACGTTTTTAAACGTTTCCTCTTGAAAGCCAACGTACCTTATTATGCAGAGAAGGTCTGCGTATTCACTCTCCATTTCAATTAAAAATTCTTCAAATTGGCGATGATAAAGAACTTTAGCTACAATTCTGTTGACAGTCTTAATCACCAATTCCATAACTTTGGAAATTTCTTTTGGTCTGCGCACAAAGTGCTTCTTGATGAATGATGCAATGGTTAGTGGTCTCGTGATTAATTTTTTCCTTCAAAATTGAAACAAAACATTTTCAAACGACGGTCATACTTTTTGCCCCATCTGTTGAAATTGAAACAATTTTATAGTGTGGAATATGATGTTTCTCCATGCATTCAATGACAGTATTTGCAACTTCCTCGCCACTTGTCTGACCTTTCAGTAGCAAAAATCCTAAAAGTTCTACTTTAAGACCCAAAGACGAAATAAATCGAACAAAATATCGGTTCGTGGCAGAGCCTCACTCAAGTGGCTAAAGAGACGCGGTTTGCCAACCACTGGAATAAACCAATGTTTATATTTAAAAATCAGTTCAACCCATGAATTCTGCTAAATAATTCATAATTAATTGATTAAAAGGGAACAGGATGTTTAATGAAATTAAACTAGCAGACCTGAGCATAACATCTCCGCTAAATTTTCGTAATCGCTAAAAGTTATTAATGGTAAATTGTCGTTACTCATGTTTAATACTAGCCCGGCATTGCCATAAACCAACACCACGGGCAACGCCGTGTTGTAAGTTAATAATCTGGTGTAAAATTTTCTGCATATTTCAAATCTGTTGAAATTTTCAATCTATCTTTAGCGATTCCGATTTTACGAAAAAGAATTAACAATCCCAGTCAAAATGTTTATTTTTTATTTTTTTTGCTCTCATTCCCTGAAATGGAATAGGACAGGAAATGAAATCTGTTTCTTTTTTTAATGCGAAGGGCAGAAGATACAATCTGTTTCACGTGACGTCACAATCTCTTGCGAAAATATGAAGAATATATTCCATTTAAAAATTATTTTTTAAATAAAATCATATTTTTAGGTATCGATCTACAGTGAAATTTTCTGCAGATTTCAAATCCGTTGAAATTTTTACTCTAAATTTGACGGTCTAGGAGATAGAAAAAAGAATTAAGTGAATCCAGTTAAAAGATTTATCGTCTAGCTGGAAAATCATTCCTCCTCGCAAAATAAAAGCGGAAACGAAATAATTTTCTCCGTGTTCCCCGCGATGGAAAAAACTTGGCATGGTTCCAAAGGTTGATTGTAAGGTCACGTGGGTAGAAAATGTCCAGATTCGAGTGTTTCTTCTTCCGGAAGAAATGCGTTGAAAAACCGATGGAGAATGAAACTATTAAATTCATTTAAAAATCTTCTAGATTGAATTTTAAAATTCGCCTCGACCCAAATATTGCAAAACATTAGGACTACCTGTGTGCCAAATCTCATTGCTGCAAGTGCCATAGAATCGTCAGGATTTTACGGCAAGAAACAGACAAACAGTTCCTTTTATAACAGTAGAGATTTAATATTTATTTCAATCCTTTTATTATGAATTTAGCATCCATATTCCAAAAGAATTTTGTACTTCTAAATAAATTTAAATTATCCTATAGTATTTTATAGCACTTCGTTTACTTTTTCTGGTGCCAAATGTTATCTCCAATAAAGTGCATCGCATAAAGCGCGAAGTTAATTCAATTACCAAATCTAAAACCCCTGTAATAAAAGTCGATGTTTAAGTTTGCATGCGTTGATTAAACGTAAACATAAATTAATTATTGGAGACAGAGGGATCAGTTGACTTTCCGTCCTGGTACCTATCTAGAAAATAATTTCGATCATAACACTTTTCTTCTATTAATTAAGGTGAGGAGATTCATTGATTTTCAGTAGGTACTCCGTAAGTGAAGCGTTTGTTCACTTTACGTGTACTTTACTTGCTTGATATATCAAACTTTGATTTTCGTTGATTATACTACGTGAATTTTAAATCGTTTTTTTTTTTTTTTTTTACTATTTAATACACTTCGGGGCACACATACACTTCTTCACATAATGGTAATTTTAGTTAACGTCGTACTAGAGCAACACAACGGGCTATTGACGACGGTCCGGGATCAATCCCTTAACCTTTTACCTGCCAGTGTTCCCAAATGGGAAAATTTTTGTTGTGAATTTTTTTAATAGCTTTATATTTTGTTTAGAATATTCATACTTTCCGAAATGCCACATAATAGTATGAATTTATTTTAGGTGCCACCGTTTTTCAAAAAATAAATTAAGCTTTTTTACATAATTTAGGTCAAATCTACTGAATTTGGGAACTTCAAAGTGTCATGCACATTTTAATTTCTGCTGTTTTTAAATTTAATTTTAAAAACATTTTACTGGCGTGATTTGGTAGTCAAGGGACATATATTATCTTACAAATTAACAAAATATTTTCAAGTGTTATTTGTAGGAACTAATTCTTACAACAATTTTGATGTTCCCAAATGGGAACATTGGCGTTTGGGGTATAGTGTTTGAGGGGATTTTTTTTAACTTGCAAAATTTGAGTCAATATTATCTTTTTTTTTTAATTATCAGAATTCTTTTGCTATGGGTAACTTAATAAATGTGGTGGCTGATTCTTTCATACTTCCAGCTGGCACTTTTGCATCTGCATGTGCCTAACACCCGTTTTCTCTGCAAACCGTGATACTCTATTGTAAGGTAATATCATTGTTACAGTTATAAATGTTTACGATTGAGATTATTTCTTTCACTCTAATCACCTTACAAGAATAGTAACCACATTCCCCTTTGATGAAATGGTTGGTTGAAATGTATCGCGTAATTTACGGGTAGAAAAAGAGAGGAGAGCGTTTTGAATGACCTTTGCAAAGATCACATTCCAACAACATTTCTTTTTCAAGACTCGACGAAGGTGTGACCTATAGTCGTTACGGTTTCAACCAGTGGGTTTCATTCTGATCAAAGATTTCCTTTCTCGCCTATATCAGAGAGTACTACTGTATAGTATACGCTGAACTATGTAGTTTTAATCATTTTTTTTACTTAATACGCCATTCCTAATAGGAATTGACTATTCAAGTGCTTCTCAGGTATCACTCCGTGTCAACTACATCTTTCAGAGATACATCGCAAGTTCCTGCGAGCAGAGCAGGAATTTTTCAACAGCCTATCCGATGACGAGCTCGAGGACGACGTAGACGAACCTGATTTTTACACATTACCATCTGATGAAGACGCTGATTTGAGTGATGAAGAATACATCAACAATGAAGCTTTGAATGAGGTTTGTTCTCAAGATGTTTGTCGACAGATTGACCTGAGGATTAACAATGAAGATGGTGATTCAACTATTTCAGATGACCGAATTCCCGATTCGGGCAAAGATCAAAGGAGAAGCACACCCTCATGTTCTGCTCCAAGTGCAAATAAGCGAAGACAAGAACCCAATCCCAGATGGAAAAGGGATGCAACATTGAATAATGATATTTCAGGAAAAAGCCTCGAAAAGCTGGCTGAAAAATTTCCCGGCTTGAGACAATGGATCCTCTAGAGTTATTCCACAAAATACTCCCTATGAATTATGTGCAACATCTAGTTGAAATGACAGCGCTGTATACACGGCAAAGGGGCAGATAATAACAGGTAACTGTGAAGATATTCTTCAATTCCCTTCTTTTGAGCGGTTACCACACGGTGCCTACAGAGGACTTATAATATAGAGTAATTCTGGAGACACATGTGTTAGAATCTTTCCTAAGATAATGGCTAGAGCATGCTTTCGTCAACTTAAAAAGTACTTTCTTCTTGTTGACAACAATAAAGATGTTCAACAGGGTAATAAACTAAAAAAGATTGTGACAATATACGATAATATGTGTAGAAACTTGATTCAGTTTGGAGTTTTTCACGATCAACTCAGCATTGACTGATCAATGGTGCCGTATTACGGACATCATTCTTGTAAGATGCTTATTCACGGAAACCCCATCAGATTTGGGTACAAAATTTCGATGACATGCTCATCTAATAGGTATCTATATAGGATGGAAATTTACTCAGGGAAACAGGATGGTGCCAAAGCAGAGGCTCTACTAGGATAAAGAGTAGTCTCAGCATGACCATCTCCACGATCTCATCTACCAATTCACCTTAGAAAGACGGCCGAACACTATCTTGTCGCTTGCACCCAAGGACGGTGTGCATTATGCAAGAAGAATGTTAGAAAGCAGGGCCTTGCATGCAAAAAGCAGATACATTTATCTTGATTCCCCCGTAGCACTGGCAATAAGAGAAAAATGTATCCTTTCTAAGAGAAATGTATAAAAGTATGAAATAGAAACCAAACTTAGTCCTCTTTTTGAGTCTATTGCAAAAAAATTACCGTTCGGAAAAATGCCCCTATTTACTTCATCCCAAACGCCAATGTTCCCAAATGGGAACATCCTCAAAATCATACTTAAGATTTTTTTTTCACCAAAAAAGGTCTTGAATAGTTATACTAGCTGTAAAATAAGCCATTTGAGCGAAAAATTAAAATAAAAAACTTTAAAAATGAATTACGGCGTTTAAAAGGTTAAGGGAAAGATTCGAGGACAACGCCTCGTAATTTTGAACCACGGTCAGAGGACGAAGCAACACCTGAGCTGGCACCCCACTCTCCAAATTTCCACACCAACCCAACGTGAGGACTTTAGGCCACGACAGATTTAAGGTGCACCAGCCGCCTCTACACCATACGCTTACAAACATCCATGCCCGGACCCGGATTCGAACCAGGAACCTTCCGATCTAACACCTTAACCACTATACCGGTTGGTCGGCTTCTTCACATAAAATACTACCATGGAGGAAAGTGAACTAGAAGCCATGTATTAAATTAATATTTCGTGTACCAAAGGTTTTGTTGCAAAAAGTTGCCCTACTAATTATTGACTGATGCCTTCGTAAACCTGATAATAAGGAAATAAACGCGTGTCTACAATATATTATATTTGAGTGTTTCTTTTTTTATCTCATGCATTTTAAGGTTTCATATGAAATTGCAGAAAGCTTACAAGAAAAGTGATGTATATATTTTTTTCTTCTCACTGCATCCTTCATTCAATTGTTTGAAAGTTTAGCAAAAAATTTTCAACTTTAATCTGCCGTGATTACGGAAAATTAAGGTTTTGCCGTGAGTTGAATAGTTTTCGCTGCCTGCTTATAAAAGCTCACAGAAATATTTGCTGCCATCTTCAAAATCTTGTTTCGAGCCTGGCCCTTTGCACTTCCCCTCGAATACATGCAACCTATCCAACATCTATCGCTCTGATCTATGTCAGTAAATATTTCCTTTTGTGTGTGTCTGTTACTCGACGTTGTCTGCCATGCCTTTGGCCAAATATGACCCTTGCGCCATAAAATACAACCAACTGACATGGAGTGAAAAAGAGACGTCATTTGTCTTTAACGACAAGATCAAGAATCACGTGATTCCGATCACTAATCCGACAGAACTTTTCACCAGATTTGGAACCACAACAAAACCAACAATCATGCAATAAAAGAATAGCTTGTTATGTTTCTCCAGTGCGATATTAATTTACTACCTACGTATATGCAGTATATGGCTAAAATAATCCTACCCAATTTTAAATTTAACCATTATACCTACAAAGCGATCGTTAAATACACATGCAGAATGCACGTACCACTACATCGCAATAAAAAAAAACTCAGATTAATTCTATTTGAGTGTGTAACCGTAAACTAGAAGGTCATCTTAACAATTGCAGGAAAAGCCTAACAAGTGGATAAAATATCATTTATTGGAGCGTGAATTTCCTGCCAATTGTGCTGAACAAGAGTAGATTTTATCAAATTGCTTTTCCGCAGATAAATTGTCTGGTTAGTTCTTGGTTGTTATGGAATATTGCAACGTGTCATATTTGGCCAAACTGCGCCAAACACAAGACAAACAACATCAAGTGTAAGAGAGAAAAAAGAGGAATTGGGGAATATACAACCGCTGTTTGCGAAAGTTGCAACACAATGATAGAATTGTCAGAAATAAATGGACTTTATTCCACGTGTTACTTACAGTGGTTTAAATAAGCGATCAAATTTACAGAGCAATAAAACAAAATTAATGCCGAAAATCAATATCTTTCGCAGCCCCCACGCGAGGCGATGAGAGCCTGTATACGTCATGCTTCGTCTCCCAGACATACTCAATGGGCAAAATATCGGGGCGTGCACTGAAGAAGACTTGTTCATTCCGAGCAACAGGGCATTGTCTTGCTGAAATACAGCTCAGGGAATGCGTTGCAGGAGGGATAGGAACTCGGACTCCTTGATGTATCACCCGTTGTTCATAGTCCCCCACAATTTGGAGTAGGTGGGATCGCCCATGATATCCAATAACAACCAGACCATAAAGCCAGGCGTTAGTCCAGCATGACGCTGAATAAGACAATTCGGGAGAGAAGGCGTTCACCTCTGTAGCGTCTGACAAGTACGCGTCTATCGTTGTAGTCCAGCTTGTAGCGGGACTCATCTGAGCAGACGACTTGTTGCCAATCGGCACGCTATTGGCTGTGTTGGTGAACCCAGCGTCGGTTTTCAGCGTTAAGGGAATCCTGCGCAGTGGAATCCTTGCACGTAGCCCATGTCACATATGACGTCGACTAACCGCTGGGGCAGACGATGACACGCCTGTAGACGCTCCTATTATGTGCCAATGCACTAGAGGACGCTATACGGTCCGTCACTGCCATGCGGATGAGGTGCCTGTCGTCCCGTGGGGACGTCATATTGCATGGCCCACTGCCAGGGTTTCGAATTGTCTGGTTCTCCATGAACTATGTCTTCGACACACGCATCAATGTTGTATCAATACACATGTTGCCCCGTTCGAACTCCGTTTGTAGCTCGTATAGCAGTCTGCGTTTTCGGCGAGGCATATTGACTCCTAAACAATCTTTTATAGCAATCAAACGACGATACACACATTTCAACGCACCTTTACAGTACTTTTTATACACTGCTCACTGGAAGTTTAGAGGGTGCTTCTCGGCCCACATATGCGTGATCGCTTTGTAATTCTAATCATTTGCTTCTCCTAACCTGTTTTGACTTTTCCTGCAAGTTTCGTAATGAACCTGAATCCGTCATGGTGTTTCAGTTTTCACAAACAGTAGTGTATATAGAATAGAACAGCGGTGGTAGCTTCAGCGTACTGTCGCTCGTGAATAAGGAAGCGCGACATCCGTGTTTACTAGTGACAGTAAACCCCATGGGGAAAAGAAAGATCACTCATTAATCTCGTATCCGTGGAAGCCCGTACACACCTAAAGAAGATGTGATCTTGAGGACGACGATGAAGCGTTTGAGTTTTGTTTTACCATTGCAAGACAATCGATCCCTTTACCGTAAAATTGTATTTTGAATTTGCTCATGGGGGGGGGAGTTTCTTTATTGGTGATCTAACTTTATCTATATTTAATAACTTCCCTCACTACAAGCAAACATCATGCTACAGGTAGAGCATCGATTGTGCATTTCTACTTGTTGCAAAAGCAGACGATTCATTCAACTTGGTTGTTACGATTTATGGTGCAACGGCCATATTTAGTCACCATTCTGTTGAGTAATTGGTAATTTTTAACTGACGTCGTTCTAAAGCAACAACGGGCTATTGAAGACGGTCCGGGATCAATCCCCTAATGGAATGATCCTAGGGAGGAAAAGAATCTACACAGCTTACAACTCGCAAATTGTTAGCGAAGTGAAGTGGGCAATCACACGGAGACACGACGACCTACTCTTTCATAGGATTATATGACAAATGATCTTGTTGATCCGATTCTAAAAATGGATTTCCAACACCAAAATTCCCAGGTGCAGAATTACATTCAGTGTTCTGCAACACAACTCCAAGCAATTGCAATTGTTCTGCCGGCATTTTGTCCACATTTTGAAAACTACAGTTGAATCAAAATCATAATTATCGGTGTATTACATATTTATAATAAAACACATAAAAATTAATTAACTTACTTTATTTAAAACCTTGGCATCCTTTCAGAATTTGCAATTCTGTCGATAACTTTTGAAGTTAAATATTTTGTCATTGACATAAAAGATGTGTTATTTATGAAGTGTTTGTGGTAATTTGGGCGATGTAGGGAGGTTGTTCCGTATCTGGAAAAGACAAAAATGTATGGCAAGGTGCGCGCTTTGATCACCTATGATTGAACTTAACTTATAATTGAAAAAAAAAAAATCGGCCAGAATTTTAACAAAATTAAGGGAAAATTGTTCTGCGACGTACGTAGTAGTTTTAAGCACTTTCTTCTCACGTGCCGAAATTGACGTTAACATTCTTTACAAGAGAAATATGGAAAGCAACGATTATATATTGATCCTTTTAATTTACATTATGATTGATTTTCCCCGAGAAATGCCATTTTATTCAGCTAGTTGTACACTAAAATAGTCATCCTATCTCAAATCGTCTATCGCATATCTAATGCTTATTTTATGTAACCGTCACATCAAATATAGGAACGGTTTCTATAAAAGAAATGAGACATCAATATATATAAAACCACCATTTATTCGATTATTAGAACCTTGAAAACGCCAGAAATATTCTCAGAGATTCTCTAACCGATTGCCGTTTATGGACAATGTTTCGATCAACAATACACTGTTTATTTGTAAGAAACTCAGTTGCTACGGAAACGAACGGAGAACTTTTTGAGAATTACAAACCAAATTCCCTGGTTAATAATGGCAGCAAGAGTTTACTGCAAGCTGTGAGTAAATTTGCGTGGTTTCAAAATCTGCTCGATTTTGTATGAAGACCATTATCCTGAAAAATAAGCGATTATGCCGAAAATAATCAATGTTACTAACTGCTTGATGATTCCTCTTTCATATTGATTTGCTACTTTTTCACGATACCCTTGAGTAACTATTACTTTATAATTTATTCCCCATTATTGTTTCATGCTTTTGTTGTTTTATTCTTATCGAGTGACTCGAGCTAACATTTTCAAATTAAGACTAAAAATATTTCAATGAAGTACTTAAGGCACAGTACCTTTAATCATACAAATCAGCAGGTAAAGTAGAATAATTTCGTTAAACTGTATCACCAAATGTTTTATGTGTATCAAAATGAAATTTTTTTCAGGGTTTATTTATAATTTATAATACACAATGCAAAAAAATTGGTTTGATTTTTGAAAATTAAATAATATTGTACAAGTATTTACATGCTTTTTTACAAGCATAACTTGCTCGCAACATTCTGAGTCATCCTGCGCATTTTCTATAGAACTAATGACTGATTTGATGAGTAACACAATGCTTTTATTTTAAATTAAAACCCAAAAATAGTAGTTACGCAACACATATATAAAACATAATCAATTAATATTTAAATTAATTAATTTTTTTTTTAATTTTTGCTCATACTTTTTCAAAAATGTTAAATATATTTTTAGCTTTTTAGTAAAATTTTGGTTTTATTTTGAAGCCCTTTTGATAATCTATTTTCATTCAAAACTTGAGGAGTTTACGTTTTTTAGTTGCAAAGTTATAGAGCGCGCAAGCTTGTAAATTACCATTCTGAAATAAATCCAATTAAAGTTAATATATAGTATATATATTTAGCATGGCAAACGAACAGCTGAAAATAAAAATAGGTGTGTTCGAAAAATCCTTATTACAAACGAACGAATGCGAATTTTTTCATACTTTTTTTTTCCAGAATCAGAACATTTCAAACTATCAAAATAGATCAAAATTGGAAAATCGATTTTTTTTTTTTTTGTAAGGTTTAAAAGGTACTGTGCCCTCTTAAAGAAGGGGAATAAAAAGTATGTTTTTTTCCATCAAGCTAAATATACGCGCGATTGTGTTTCTATTAGTGCACGTATTCCGAACATTGCGTCACTTGTCTTTTTTATCGAAAACGATTTAAACATTTCGCCAATAAAAGGTCCAAAGAATGAAATCTGAATTGATATGTGATTGTTGATTGGCCAACTCCAATCAGATTAATTGTCAAAATTTGCGAAAAGGACGATGGACGTACATTTTATTGAACCTAAATGCGTATCGTGCGAGATCCATTTGGATAACCGGAATAAAATCATCACTTTTCATCTGGTTTGTTTGGTCAGTGAAAATCTCTACTATTATAAAAGGAAGTGTTTGTTTGTCTGTCTGTCTATTTGTTTCGCGGCCGCAAAATCCTGACGATCTATGTCACTTACTGCAATTGGATTTGACACACAGGTAGTCCGAATTTTTTGCAATTTTTGGGTCGTGGCGAATTTTTAAATTCAATCTAGAACATTTTAAAATGAATTTAATAGTTTTATTCTCCAACGGGTTCTTCAACGCGTTTCTTACACTGCCGTTTCTTACAGGAGAGAAGAACCGCCGGAAACTAGAATTTTCTACCCACGTGACCTTGCCGTCACAGGCTTTGGAATCACGCCAAGTTTTTTTCATCGCGGAAGACTCTAAATTCATTTTTTCTGTTTCCGCTTTCATTTTGCTCAGAGGAAGGGAATGAGAGCAAAAAAAAAAAAAAACATTTTGACTGGGATTGTTAATTCTTTTTCGTAAAATCGGAATCGCTAAACACAGATTGAAAATTTCAACACATTTGAAATCTGCGGAAAATTTTACACCAGTTTAAAAACTTGCACCATGGGCACGGGCAACGCCGGGCTAGCCACGCAGTGGCTAGTCTCTTATATTGCAGCCACACTGCTGTTGAAATTAATTATTGTCAAATGTGAAGTTTAGATTCAAAATCAATAGAACGCCATACAATATAGGAAGATATTGTCGATAAAGTAATGGGTAATTGGTAATTTTGTAATTACCGTCGTACTAGAGCAACACAACGGGTTTTTGACGACAGTCCGGGATCAATCCCCAAAGGGAAAGATTCGAGGACAACACCACGTAATCTTAAACCACGGACAGATGACGAGGCAACACCTGAGCTGGCACCCCACTCTCCAAACATCCACACCAACCCAATGTGAGGACTTTCGGCCAAGACAGATTTAAGGTGTACCATCCGCCTCTACACCATACGCTTACAAATATCCATGCACTCATCCGGTTTCGGAACAGGAATCTTCCTATCTAGAAGCAAACACCTTAACCAGTAGACCGGTCGGTCGACTGCCGTAGTAGGGATCAGTGGATATGCACTTTAGCAACCTGGTCTGGTGGTTAATGTGGCCCTATATTAGAAGGTTCCTGGTTCGAATCCGGGTCAGTGCATAGATGTTTGTAAGCGTATGGTGTAGATGCAGATGGTGCATCTTAATCCTGTTGTGGTCGAAAGTCCTCACGTTGGGTTGGTGTGAAGGTTTGGAGAGTGGGGTGCCCGCTCAGGTGTTGCCTCATCGTCATCTGACCGTGGTTCAAAATTACGAGGTGTTGTCCTCGGATCTTTCCCTTAAAGGACTGATCCCGGACCGTCGTCAAAAGCCCGTTGTGTTGCTCTAGCACGACGTTAACTAAAATTAACATTACCATTACCCTTAAGGGATTGATCCCGGACCGTTGTCAATAGCCCGTTGTATTGCTTTAGTACGACGTTAATTAGAATTACCTTAACAATAATTCAAGAATGTCAATTTAGAATCGGGCTGATAGAGCCAGTGCGTTTGTGGGTTAAATGCGTCCATTGAGAAAAAGAAATGTTCTGGCAGATTACCTTGGGGAAGTTCATTTTCAGAAAGGTGGCAAATTCACCCGAGAAAAGGTTACTATGATATAGGGAATGATTCGTTCAATCAACTCAAAATCACTGCTATCTCTTCTAGCACTGAAATTTTAAACTCCTAGACCAAACCAGGACAATTGTGGGAGGGTAGTTATGCGTCCCCTCAGTATAACGAATGGACTCAATCAAAACCACGTGATATAAACGCCTACGAACCTGAGACAGATCATACGGTGGCATGTGCTGATGCTAATCTCACCTATCCCTCATAAATAGAAATTAAGAATATTAAAATTTTGGTTGGCTGCTTGATTTGGGTTTTATGGCGCAAGGTCGTCAAAATTTTGATGCATGGAAG
Source organism: Metellina segmentata (assembly GCA_947359465.1). NCBI lineage: Eukaryota > Metazoa > Arthropoda > Arachnida > Araneae > Tetragnathidae > Metellina > Metellina segmentata. Next base: position 21,309,610 of record OX375881.1, on the reverse strand, counting down.
TTGCTCGAAACTCGATCCAAGCAGAGGCAGCCGCGTACGCGGGGACTGGTGTAGGTGTTAAATCTGCCATCTTCCCAAGCATTCCTCACGATGGCGTGGAAGTTAGGAGAGCGGGGTGCCATCTCAGGTGGTCAACCTCGTCCTCTGACATTGGTTAAAAATGTCGAGGTGTTGTCCTCATATTTCGGAATGGATCCCGGACTGTCGCCAATAGTGTGAACCAAACGCGAAGTTTGTTCAACTACCTCACAATCATATGAGGTTAGCAAATTTCCAATAGTAACATCTTTTTACAAACTATGAAGGAACATTTTATCACCATATCATCCCTTTACTTTTTACCTTTCATCTACAAGGCGAGTTCGTAACTCGATCCAACCATAGACCGTCATGTAAGAGGGGGCCTGGTGCACATTAAATCTGTCGTGACTCCAAATATAGTCATGTTTGCGTGATGTAGAATTTTGGAGTGTGGTCTGCCAGCTCAGGTGTTGACCTCGTCATCTGGCCGTGGTTCAAAATGACAAGGTAATGTCCTTGAATTTTTTTTCCTTCGGCAAGATACCGGACCGTCACCGATAGCCTGTTTTTTTTCTCACCAATAACGACGCAAATTCAACTACCTACCTAGCTTCACTCACTCCTCCTTGTCATGATTATGGTAATTTATCATCGACCTTATAAAAATGAGTTAAAAGAGAGATCGTGATGAAATAGTGACATGTTAACATGTCCTTAACTGAGTAATTTTTCGTGCTCCTTAGGGGGTACTTAATAAAATAAAATCGATTCTGTTGTTTTCGATCCGATTAAATTCGATGCTGGTGTTCGCCACAGCGTTGTCACCAGTCTCCCAAATCTGTTTACAGTTACCTTTATTCCGATAATTCGATTTCCTCACAAAGATAGCCCATCTATGTTTTTCCTCTTTCACCAGAACGATACGAAAAGTATGTCTCTTGTTCTTTGTAAGCAAGACGCTTTCTTCAGAGCAGGCCGGTAGACAGTATCTTCTATTGATTGGGTGGTTTCCTAGGAAATGAATATAGTAACCGGAGAGTTTCCCCTCAGAACAAAAATATAATGACGTCCCTTTCTTTTCAGAGAGCTGTCAGCAGGAGTGAAGAGATGATTGGCGATTGGCGACGTGCAAGAGGTAAAGTGTGTCTTTCATGTATTTCCCTTTACTTTTCTCACGGAAATCTGTATATGAAATCGATGTTTCTGAAACGGCTAAGTGTCTCCTATCGAATATTATAGTCCCCCAAAAGCCGAAAACATATTACCATTGATGTAAAATGTGTTTTTAATTCACCGTGGCTATTGTTCTATTTTAGAAAACAAAATAGTTCCTGTGAAAACATTTCCATTTGAATGTGTTGTTACCTCCCAATGGAAGTAAACTCATTAATTCAATTCATATTCGTTCGCGTATCCTTTTACTTGTTAAGAACAGGTGGCAGAGGTGTAACCGGTATTTTAATTTCGAAAGGCGCCTAAATTTAGGTATGCGATTTTTTATGTCCAATTGAGATCTGGTAGGTAGGTAATAAAATAACGACGCACTGAAACATCACAATGGCATATTGGCGACGGTCCGGGATTAATCCCGATGAAGTTGTTTCGAGGACAACACCTTGTGATTTTGAACCACGATCGGATGACGAGGTCAGCACCCGAGCCCCTGCCCTCTCCAAACTTCTAAACCACGCCAACGTGAGTACGACGAATTTAACGTACATCAACCCCCTCTTTCACGATGGTCTTTGGAAGGACCTAGTTTTAAGCTGGTTGCTAATCCTTTGTTTTTCCAACTGGGTTACTGCGACACCCAAATAAGATTGGGAGTTTTATCACAATTTGACAGAGAACTGTAACTCAGGTAACAGTAAGAGGCACTTAAGGCCGACCACCTGTAGCAAAAGTAGGTCCCAATTGAAATCGTTATATCCCTAGAAAGATGTCCCTCACTCCCCGTTGGCTCGCGAAATGATGCATTATTTCTGGATGTGCCACGGAGTTCGACTACGTCTATCTCGGCAACCGGGAGCGCAACACGACTGTATAGTTTTAAAGCTCACGACGATATCGATTCTAGTATACGAAGAACATTTAGCAGTGATTTGAGCTGAACATTTTAAAAATCGTTTTATAGTGAACCCGTAAACACTTGTACTATATAAAAAAAATAAAATAAACACTGCTACAAGCCTCGTCTAGCTTATTTCAGCTCTCCGATCATGAAATCAGTGTCCTACACTCCAAACTGGCAACTCAGTCAGAAATTAGATTTTTTTTTTTTAAATAAAGGTAGTGTTCTTAAAGAGTATATATAGAACAAAATTAGTATAGACCGGATTCCTATGCAATTGCATATTTGTTTTAACATCACATACGAGTCAGTAGATCAATTTTCTATCCGAATCATGCTATAGGTGAAATTTTACAATGCGTATTTTTGCATATTTGAGGGGTTACTGCATAAAATTGCATAAATGAAGGTTTGTTGCATAAATTCACATTTCACCCAAAATATCAATATTTCCAATGTTATAGCACTTTTTTGCAATGAAATATACAGCATCTCGGGACGAGACACAGCATTTATTTTTAGCAGAATAGAATTTGAAAATGGTACTGCACACACACAAAAATGAACTGTAGGAATAAACCAAATGATCACATCGCCGGCTGAGCAATTATAATTACGTATGAAAATGAAAAGAAAAGCACATTGCTGAACACCCCGGTCAATCATTGGATTCTCATAAAGATGTATATTGACGGGCACATAGACTAAACAAGCAATAAACTATGTAAAGAATCTGTTCTAAGGGTGCCCCAGTGTGCGAAAACAATTAAGTTAACGGAGGAAGAATTTAAAAAACGAAGAAAATTAACGCATGGGGATAAACATTCAGGCTCGAAAGCTGAATAGACCGCAAAGACAGGAAGTTATTCTATGAATATAAAAAAGGAAGGATGTAAAATCACAAAACAGCACACACAATCCATTTTTTTTAAATTTAATTCAGTTGTGCTTTGTCAGCTGTTATGACACATGCCTAAAATTTCACAATCTTTTTCGTTCAGTCAATGTAAAAGCAATAAATGTGCATCTGTATTTAAAACTTGAGTTTTTTTTTTTTTTTTTTTTTACTTTGTCATTTTGTTTTTTTACTATAGTGCTTTTTCAAATATAGTCTTTTTCATTTTCAATTTCAATTTGTGGTGCATAAAAATGCATATTTTTACATGCTTTACTACATATTTCGTCATTTTTTTACTGCATATTACTTGCATATTTAGGCATTTTTAACTGCATATTTTATGGAAGCGTTGAAAAACCAATGGAGAATAAAACTATTAAATTCATTTAAAAATCTTCCAGATTGAATTTTAAAATTCTCCGCGACCCAAAAATTGCAAAAAATTCGGACTACCTGTGTGTCAAATATTATTGCTGTAAGTGCCATTGAATCGTCAGGATTTTGCGGGTAAAAAGTGACAAACAGACAAAGAAACACTTCCTTTTATAATAGTAAAGATACATCATGCAAACCATAAAATACGTAGAAATATAATTTTTTTTTTTACTTGGGCAATAAAACAACTGCGTTTTATTTAAAAGTCATCGAAAAAGTTTACATTTGTTGTAAAGATATTTCACTAATATAATCAACTCTTTCTGGGGTTGCTAAAATCACCTAAGCGAACAGAGAATTATGATATTAATAATTAAACAACAGTGGTAAATTGAAATGTCCGTGACTGCAAATTTTTGATATACAAGAAGTGTTTACCTTGCGGAAATTAGAAGCTACATCCACAGCCACAGGACAAACGGATTTCATTCGACCAGAGGCAAATTTTTTTAAATCTTAAGAAACGCTCGTGAAAAAGAATATATCTGCTTTGAATATTTACAATAAAGTCTGTTAACACATTTATTATATCGAGACTATTTACTATATCTTTAAAATTAATTAGGGTCACGGTAGCCCTGTTGGTAGAGTAACGAATTAACTACTAAAGGGTTGCGAGTTCGAAACTCGATCCAACTAAATTCTCTTGTAACTGGAGGTTGGTACACATTAAATCTGGCCTGGCCTCAAATGTCTTCACGTTAGCGTGACGTGGAAGTTTGTTTGAGGGAGCCCCAACATCTCTCTTTTGTCATTAAGTTTCCGTATGCATAGTCCATTGTGTTGCTGCAGTGCTTAATTACCATTACTATATTGTCTGTTTTATGTCTGGCGCAACATGTCCAAATATGGTCCTTGCGTCATGAAACCCAATCAGCCCAATCCCCTAAAAATGCTTTGTAAATTTCAGACTTTCTGGGACGGCCATGACATCGGGGGCATCTTACCACCTGTAGAATGACCATGGGTTGCGGAGCATCCAAAAGCGTGAGTGCAAGAGGCGATACTACGACTGACGAGCTTGAGACCATTTCGTCCAGCATCACTCAGATTAGAGACATAGCACCCCAGGAGGTGGCCGACACAGGTGGTAAGTTCCAAACAACATTCGACGCATTCTTCGAAACTGACTGTAATGTGTTACAAACGTTTCTATACATTTGAACTTAGGTCCGGTGCACACATCCGGTTTACTCAACGTGCGGCACCACTGCCGCAACGCAAGTGCGGTCTGAGATACATTAGATCCAAAGGAGCAGTACGCACATGCCTCCAGCGCCGTTGGGGCGACGCACGTCCAACTTGCGTGCAATTTGTACCGCATTTCCGTACGGTAGCAGCACACGGGTCTTCGTTCTGAACACTGAAGTACCTTGTTTTCATAAACAAATGGAATATCAATAATAAATAATAAATGGTTGCATCCAGTAACGTCTATTTTGTATCGAAATATACTTTTTTTTAAACCAAGTAAGCGAAACAAACACGTTTTCTTCGATAGAATATGTAATCGCAAATGGCGCGAAAGGAGTTCGTGCGTCATTTCACGGTTATGTGTGCATAGTTGGGCTGCGGTGCCGCAGTGTCGCCGCACGTTGAAAAACCGGATGTGTGCACCGGGCCTCAACCACTTTGATTATAGCATTGGGTAGACAAAGTATTGTAGCAGGTTTAAGTAAACTATTTGCTTATGAGAGGACTCTTTTCAGTTGAAACTAAATGTAGATAGCACCCCGTGAGTAGAAAGTGCTTAAAACTGCAACGTATGTCGCAGAATAAAGTCTTTGCAGAACAATTTTTCCTTAATTTATCAAAATTTTAGCTGTTATTTTTTTCCAATCGTAAGTTACGATGTTCTGCGGTGCAAAGCGCGCTCTTTGCCGCACCTTTTTATCTTCTCCAGCTACGGAACAACCTCCCTACACCGCCCCAAATTACCACAAACACTTTATAAATAACACATCTATGTCAATGACAAAATATTTAACTTCAAAACTATCGACAGAATTGCAAATTCTGAAAGTATGTCTTGGTTTCAAATAAAGTCCGTTAATTAATTTCGATGTCTTATTATAAATATGTAATACATATTTAGCCGATAATTGTGTTTTACGTCTGTTTTTTATTTTAATGCAGTTTTCAAAATTCGTAAAAAATGAATGCAGAACAATTGCAATTGTTTAGAGCTGTGTTGTAGAACACTTGCATATAATTCTGCATCTGGGGATAGCACTAAATTTTTAGTGGTTAATCATGCTTTCTGTACGTACAGAAAACGCCTAACATACTTGGAGAAAATACATTTTTTTAACGATTACTTTTGCTAAATCATATGAGTGAAATCGCATTAAACTTAAAAGCTCAGCTCTACTTGTTATACATGAAATGAGTAATTGCTGTTCGAAAAACGCTTCTGTCATATTTATGTTCTATTATTGACGGGGCCACGACAGCACCGTTTGACGGACTAGCGGATTAGCAAACGGAGGGTCGCGAATTCGAAATCAGATCACAGATAATTGTGTACGTGGAGGCTGGTACAAAGTAAATCTGGCGTGGAGTAACAGTTCAGATGCTGACCTTGTCATCTGACCGTGGTTAGAAATTACTAGGCGTTTTCCTCGGATTCCCTTCCGGTTTGATACTAAACCATCGCTAATAGCTCCGTTGCGACTTAAGTTCAACTATCTACCGTAATGGGTAACAGGAGGTTCAGTTGTTGATTATTACTTTTTACCGAAGTACAAAAAACTATCATTTATCCTAAATCGACAGATTTTAATATTTTATGTTTACCAATTTTATAGAATGAACAAAATAATTATTACAGTTTTTTTATTCATTGATTTTATACTATGCTATTTTATACTATCAACGCTGGTGTTGATTAATTTTTATTAATTTTTTTGCTTTCAAGAAATTTTTTTCTCAATATTCGTATGCTGTTGCTCTACTTTTTAATATTGGTTTAAATGTTTTAATTAATTGTTGGCTTGAATTTAAAAAAAAATTTAAATTTTATTTGCACTGCTTGTTTATTGTTGCACCTTTGCGCTATCTATATAAGTTTTTTAATAAAGGATGTGTATGCGTGTGTATACATTCTCTATACAAATCTGCATCGTTTGAACAATCCACACTAAATTTGGTATACTTATACTTTCGAACATAGGCTATTTCTATCCTGTCTTTAAATCAATCTGTAGCCGACAAAATTGGCACACATGTAGTCCATAAAGTGGCCCTCGAAGCACCAATTTTAAAATCTAAAGTTTGTTTTTCAGTAATAAAACGGCATGGACAAGTAAACACGTTCTGCAGTATTTGTCTATTGAGTTATAACACAGGGAAACATCGCGGTCATAATTTAGCGGTCGCAGTCATATTTGAAACCCGAGCAACGCCGGATTATTCAGTAGTTAAAACTGAAGCCAATCAGCCAACTTTTGGGTGGTGCATTTGTTCTTTAACTGGCGTTATTTGGCGCAACTTGTCCATATATGACTTTTGTGCCATAAAAGCTCCCTAAAATAACCATTAGATGCATTATTTGCACTGAAAAACCTCGAGGACTCTATGACAATGATTTTAATTTTATAAACAAGTCTGACAGAAAACGAAGATTTTACTTCCGTTACTCAAATCCTCTAGCATTGGGTGGAGTGGTCGTTCACGGTAAGAAGGCGATTTGTCGCCAAATATGGTAACCTTCACCTTTTGTGGATTTTCTTCACATCTGCCGTTTTTGTTATGGCAACCCTATCTGCTGTTACGGAATTCGGCCGCCATCTTGATTTGGCGACAAACGTCTTACCGTGAACGACCACTCCACCCAATCAACTATCATCTCAAATCGGAATTAATTCTTTGGATTTTTACTGACGATGTTCTGGAATCGTATTCGAAAATCACTAGGGTAAACGGTAAGTGGTTCACTAATTCGCATTTGTAGTGTCATAATGAGTAATGTTCAATTGACCGGCACAAAAAAAAAAGTTTGTATTTGAAGTCACAAATGAGATATACGTGAAGTTAGTCATGGCTGTTCATTAGTCCATCCACCAGTAAAGAGGATTTTTATTGACGATGTTCTGGAATCGTATTCGAAAAGCACTAGGGTAAGCGGTAAGTGGTTCACGAATTCGCATTTGTAGTGTCATAATGAGTAATGTTCAACTGACCGGCATAAAAAAAAAAGTTTGTATTTGAAGTCACAAATGAGATATACGTGAAGTTAGTCATGGCTGTTCATTAGTCCATCCACCAGTAAAGAGAAGCTAACGTCCTATGAAACATCAATTCTTACACATTAACTCTTTTAATGATGAAAGATTGGCAACCTTTGTTTCTTATTTCCCCGTGCTTTAAAATATGTTCCAGCTAGCAACCACTAGAATGATATAGAAGGAATGCCCTAAAATAGTATGGCGTGATATGGCGTAAAGCCAAGAGGTTCACAATTCAGTTCTTGTAGTACCATGATAGCCTAAGCACTTCGAACAAATTCGAATTGGCCTAACATTGATAAAAATATGTTTTCCAAGTACTCTTTAGGAATAAATAATTTATAGCGGAAATTTTCTGAGGAGAATAATATCAGTGATGCATACATCAAAAAGCTCTCACCCAGAAGCATTTTGGTGCAACTGTAAATTTATATTTGTCAATATTCACTCAGAATACACTATATGATTATGGTATAATTAATTATTAATTCGTATGTTAGTTTAATGTAGAACTTTTAAAAACAATAGAAGTATTTACAAATAAATTTTATACTCTCCACACACTCTGTACTCTCTAAAGCAGTGATTCTTCACCTTTTCAGAATCGCGGAACACTTACAATTTTTGCAAAACACATTCGTAAAATAAAACAGTAGATATATTTTTTGTATTGCATAATAAATAAAAATCACATATATAATAGTTTACATATCAATCAATTGCAAATAACTAATAATAAATGAAATTTTAAAAAATTGGCACAATTGTTTTAATGGGATATTAGAGCTTGATGACTTAAAAATGTTTTCAATATCTGGTCTTATGTGTAAAAAAATAGCTACTCTCATTTCCTCTTCTATATTTGTCAGCCTTTCGTGTTTATTTGTCTTAATATTCGTTAATGTGAAAAACCAAGGTCGCATAAGGTTAAAAATGGTAACAAAATTTTAATTCCTATTCAGGAATAGTTTTAAACTCGGTTTGAACAGAATTCGAAAATTCTTCAACTGCTATTTCGGAAAATTTCATTCTGAGAGTATGGTCCGTTGACAATGTAATTAATTTTTCCTTCCTTGTAACGAAATCTCATAACTTGATGTGGTGACTGCAGAAAATGGATTTCGTATCCAATCATAATTTTCGATATTCAATGCGGGAAAGTATTTCGCTACTTTTTCTTCTAATAATGCAAAATGTTGTGTTATAATAGGAATTATTTCATCATGTTGTTATTTAGGATTATAGTAGGAAACATGTCTGATGTCCCTTTTTGAACTATGCGCGTTCTCTATAGTGATATATTTTTTTAAATGGTGACAGTTTGTCAGTGGATGTTAGAATATTTTCGTTTCTACCTTGCATACCGATATTCACGGATATCAGCTAAATGCGCGTTCTCACGAATCCAGTTTAATTGACCGATTTTAGAGTTGATCAACAAAAGTTGAATGAAAACTATAGTGAGAACCTTTGTTTCAATAGAGTTGATCAACTTTTTAGTGGATCAAGAAAATGTTTGACCCATTCAAACTTTATCGTTCAAGTGATGAGTCATCCGCCATCTGCTTTCGAGTTATTTCCACGCAAACGATCTGTCGTGGTTTATTTTATTCGAGAAACAAAACAAATGTGCTTTTTTTATTCTCTAGGCCAAGTTTCTGTCTTCGCGATCGTTAAAGTTAGAGTAAAAATTTCAACGGATTTGAAATCTGCGAAAGATTTTACACCAGTTCGATACTTTAAATGTGATTTTCAATAAATAAATAATTTTTCTATTGTAACTTTAATATTTTCGCTTATTAAACTGTTGATCGGTGTCTATTAAAATGTGAGAAAAACTGATTCACGTCATATTCAACTTTTATTGATAAATATAAACTTGATTCGTGAGAACGCGCCTTAAATATGCCATTTTCCACACACACACACACACACACACCAAATATCGTTTGTAAGAAAAGTTTTCGTTCTATTTATTCGTTTTGAAAAAATGTTGACAGTTCATCCTTAAGTTTTAAAAATCCGGTTCAGCACTTAACCTCGCGATAACCACCTTACTTCCGAATATAAAAGTAAAGATCTGTGTTGAACTTCCATAGATGCCCAAAGTTTTTTTTAATTAGTGTTCTTTGTATGATCTCGATTTGATGTAGTTTATCAAATTTAAAATTTAGTCTAATACGGATTTTAATGTCGTTGGTAATATTTTGGAGACAAGTGATTCTCGGTGTAAAAAACAGTGTGTAGGTATGATATTACGATTTTTCTTCGAAAAAGTTTAAATCCTTTAATAGAACCAACCATTAAAGGAGTACCATCGTTACAGATTCCTACACATTGGTCACACGTTATGTTAAATGTCTCTAAATATGACGAAATGGAGTCAAAAACATCCCGTCTTGCTGTGCGTTCGGTAAGTTGTCTGTCCGGCTCAAAACGGACCTAAGGTTGACTGATATCATTGAGCCGGACCACATATCTTCAGCGCACACATTCCGGGGTCGACCACGTCCACGCCCTATCGTGTTGATCCTGGGCAGATAAGGGTTTTTCGGACGGCGCGTCACTAGGCCCACTTCTAAAATTTCTCATTAGAGGCTTTCCCTAGCTTCGGCTAATCCGCTGTGGGTTTTCAGTAACTCGGTACGGAGGGGTCTGCTTCCATTCGAAGGAAGGAAGGTAAGTTGTCTGCAGCATAAAAATTGATTCACTATTTTGTTTTCATCAATAAACGTACAAATCCTAGTACATGAGTTACATACCTGATATCAGTGGACTCGTCATTTCGTATAGCAAAGCACTGCTCTGAAAGCTTATTAGTAACTTCTCATGAATATCATCTGACATATCGCAACCCGGCAAAAAAGTGACATAACTCAAAATTGTAGAATTTGAGAAACATCAATTTAAAGGATAATATAAAACTTATATTGAAATAGTATAAGCTTCTTTTAAATTTTAGGTAAGTATTTATGGTGGTAACTTGTATTGTATTCTATAGAATAGTAATGTAACACGCTGGGGCACCTCATACATATTTTTGGGGCACCTCATACATATTTTTCAATGACATCAAAATTTTTATTTTTTGACTTGTGTCACTTTTCTTGCCGTGGTGCGATATGTATAATTATGTTTTTTATTGTGTAGTAAGAATGAAGAATTTTCGGAGTTTCTTTTATTGCATCATCACACCAAGTATAAAATGAACTATTTCAGAACATACTGGTAGAATCAAACGCTCGGCTATCGGGTGTGGTTTTACATTTTTAGCAATTATTTCGGCAACTTTATGCAATGCAATTTGTGGTTAATTAGATATTGTTACTCTTTTTTAAATTTTTTCCTTAATTATTTTGATTATTCACCAATTTTTGAAAAAATTTCATGTCTTTGGACTAGAGATTGGCGTGTTTCGATGTAAACTCCCGTTTTATTTTTTCTGGTACCATTGCACAAAGCTTTTCCCCACAAATCATGCAAAGGGGAATTTGACATTCATTCTTGTCAATATAAGTGAACACTATATCTAAATAATCATTGGAATATCGTCTATTGACAGTTTTTATTTTGTTCTCCCTATTGTGAATATCGTTATTACTATTGCTTGCACAATCAGCGCCAGAATCACATTATTGGTTTAAAAATTCGAATAATCATTTTTAATTCTTTGGAGGGTAATTAGAGCTATTTTAATTTCTAGAAGACCAATTAATTTGTCACAAATTAACTTCTACCTGCAATTACAAAACAATTCATTTTATGACACTAACCATCTGTCTAAAAAGTTGGACTTGAAGAAAAACAAAAATAACTGTAACTTTTTCGTGTCCGTACATTTTGGTTGTTGTCATATAACTGTTGCCAACATAAGTTTTAGTAAAGACGATAAAAATAAAATAATGACTTTGATTTTCGGTGTTTTTTGTCTTAATAACAGTTTTGATTTTCACTGATTTTCAAAGTTTGACTGAACACTTTATCTAAGTTCACGGAGCCCCAGTGCTCCGCAGAACAGCGGTTAAGAACCCTGCTTTAAATACTCTATGATTATGCTATAATTAATTATTAATTCTTATGTTAATTTAATGTATGAACTTAAAAAATTAAAAATTAATTTTTTGGGACCGAGATTCTCGAATGAATTTATCAAGGCGCAGGGTAGCCATTGGCGACTATTTCCGACTATTTTTTTACCTTGGACGACTATGGCGACTTTTTTCGTCAAAAACAGGCCCCAAAATGACTATTTTAAAAAAGCAACGACTTTTTAAATTTTTAGAACGGTTATTTAAGAATTATTTTGCATCAAATCCATTTTTAAATAACTTTGGTAACAAAAATGACAACAGTGATATTACAGGTCACTAGCGCGAAATTGCGTCCAATCCGATATCTAGAAAATATTTCATCACACAGGTTCTTGACCAAATATTTACATTTATATAAGTTAAAATCATTAATAAAAGTCTTTGTTTTAATTGTACTTTTTATTCATGACAGTTATTTTAAAAGGTAGACAAAAAATATAAATTTTTATTATTATTATAAGGTTAAAACGGTTGATTTCTAAAGATTGCAAAAAATCAAAGTTCTGTTTACTTAAAACTCATACTTAGCATTGTCCAGCTATGTTTTAAAATTTTCTGTATGTCATATCGCACCCGGGCAAGAAAAGTGACTCAACTCAAAAAATAAAAATTTTGATGTTATGTCATTGAAAAATATGTATGAGGTGCCCCAGCGTGTTATATTGCTATTCTATAGAATATAATAGAAGTAACCACCATAAATACTTAGCTAAAATTTAAAAGAAGCTTATACTATTTCAATATAAGTTTTATAGTAACCTTTAAGTTGATGTTTCTCAAATTCTGCAATTTTAAGTTATGTCACTTTTCTTGCTGAGGTGCGATATGTATGTCCTATTCTTTTGATCTGAGTCGGTATATAAGGATAACGGAAAAGACTACTAAATTATCGCCAGGAGGATACTAGTTTGACTACTATTTTCAACTTTTCAGGCTACTAAAGCAACTATTTTACATGTATAGTTATGATGGTAACCCTGATAGGTGTTCTAACAAAGATAGATCTAACAAAGGTGGAGAACTTCTGATTTATATGACCAGAAAATTGAGAGTTTTGCCTGAATTACATTACCCTGTATATAATTTTTGAGTTCATGTACAAAGTAACCTTATTCGTGAAACATTTCCCGTATGTCCTCATCATCATTGCCTTGCATGTATGTCCCGTATCACTTCCGTGCCAGTATCATTTTTGCAAGAGACGTGAGTCATTAAGTTCTTCTTTATTATGCACGGTTCCGACAACTTGTCTTGAGGGGGGAATAGCACCGAAACCAATGTTTCGTATCCATTCCAATGAAGAGGTTTCTCCTCTGCTCTAATGTGGTATCGATTAGACCCACTTCTCCTCAAGAGAATCGGATGTTCCCCGTGTTCTTTCCAATTGTGTTTCTAGGACGATGCGGGAACCAAATCACGACAAGCCCCACTTCCAATGGCGGCACGCCATTTTCTTGACGAAACAGCGCTACGCCCACCCCTTAACCTTGCGTGTCTAATCATTCTTGGACACTTCTCAAGGTTGCGTGCAGGGGTTTCTTGTGGAACAGAACCGAATTTTGGATTCCATTAATTCACCGGGCTTACGTGCTCTTCGATCGTGGCGGGGAAATTTCGTTTTGGAAGATCAAAAACGAATTAGTGGTAAGACACTAGTTGATTGACAATGGAAGGTTTTTACGCCTATTGTGGGCAATTCCATAGTTTTAGGGAATGAACTGTTGCTGTCAGATAGTGTAAGCATTTGGAGGGAATGAGGATTAGAGTATTTTGAATGTTATAGTTACATAGTGATGGTTACCCAACCATAAAGGATATCTATGATTAGAGTGAGCAATTGAACTTTTTTATGGGCCAGGTGTCCAAAACTAGTAGTAACGTGACCCTTAAACTACTTTCGTCAGACGGGTGGAATCGAACATTCATCATTTGATTGGTATACGGAACGGGAGACGTCCATTCGTTAATCCGTCATCTGATTGGTTCATTGATTGATCATATACTGGTGCCGATTAACCGGTAGTGGTTAAGGTGTTAGCCTCTAGATCGGAAGGTTCCTGGTTCGAAACCGGGTCCGGATGTTTGTAAGCGTATGGTATAGAGACGGCTGGTGCACTGTAAATCTGTCGTGGCCGAAAGTCCTCACGTTGGGTCGGTGTGGAAGTTTGGAGAGTGGAGTGCCAGATCAGGTTTTGCTTCGTCATCTGACCGTGGTTCAAAATGACGAGGTGTTGTCCTTGGATCTTTCCCTTAAGGGATTGATCCCGGACCGTCGTCAATAGCCCGTTGTGTTGCTCTAGTACGACGTTAACTAAAAATTACCAATTACCACATCATACTGGTAGATATTTTGGCGATTTCCACAATTTTCTCGACATTTTATAGAAATTCGGATTTACATACCCTTTCGTATGTTACATAGCCAAACGAGGCGATAAGACACCAAATCAGTCAATCAAGTACGTTTTTCACGAGGGGGGTCACGTGATTGCTAGTCGACAAGTTGGTCATACGTTTTGAATCTCCTCACAGTAGCAATGCTCAGTCTTATTTTCACGTCTTTGTGCCCAACCCTGAATGGATAGAGGCGGGGTCATTCTTCTATTCACATCTGTATAAGACCACGGTAGCCCAGTTGGAACAGCAAAGGATAAGTAATGGGAGGGTTGCGAGTTCGAAACTCAGTCCAACCAAAGACCGTCGTGTACGCGGGGACTGGTGAACGTCGAATCTGTTGTGACCTCAAATAACCTGACCTTGTCGTTTGGTGGAATTTTGAAAAGTGGCTCTAAATTAAGGGGTGTTGCCCTCAGATCTTTCCCTTTCGGTTTTTATCCTGATACGCTCCATTGCGACGCTAATTAAATTCCTACCTAACTACCCAGATCATCGCCAATAGCCTGTTGTGGTATTCTAATGCGATGTTAATTCAACTACCTACTACTATTCAAGAGGTCATGTTACCTGAAACTTTCAAGTATTACGCATGCATTCAACCGATCTGAAATTCTTTTGATCCTCTTAAATATTTTTTTATTTTCATCACAGAATTTTCATTGTATTAATATGTCAGTTTATCAGTATGTTGACCGGGGAACCCTTCAAATGTTTTCTTTAATCCTCCATGGGGTCTGGACGAAATATCTCGACAAGATATGTCTTTTCATCAAGTTATTAACGAATTTTTGATGATGACGAGAACAAGATCTGATCAGTTTTTTCTGATGACTAGTTGCCTCATAGAGAATACCAACAAAAGATTTAAATAAATTTCTTATTAATTGATTTATAAAATTTATGGAGTCTGTCACGATTCCCTGTCTTTCCCCACGTTGGTAACGAAACAGATACACAGGTAATTACGAACACATATACATAGGTTACAAGAACAGTTATTCCTGTGTTCTAGTTGCTAATTGTTCAAGTAGACGAACATCGATGGATGGCAGTGCCTGAGTTTTCATACGATCAAGAACATGAAATATTGGGTGCTATTCTGAAAAAGAACACGAATAGGGACAGGTTTGGTGTACACTTCAACTTCAGAAGAGTGAGACGTGCATTACTATAAAAGATTGCTGTACGCAGCTCATATTGTTTTATCAGTATTGATAGAAAACAATTTTTCTTAAACGAATTAAATTATAATATTTATGTTTGAACTGACTTTTTATTTCTTTCCTTGATGTAAGTAATTTATAAATGATTGAAGAAAGAATATTTAAAACATTTAATTTTACATAACAAACATAATGTAATGGAACATGAAATGCCCCAAAGAAAAACTCATAGATCATAAAAGCGTAATTTTGCTACTCGGTATCTGGCCACGTCAGAATTAATGTTTATTTTTTAAATTTGATTTAGAATTCTGTGTTTGGGCATTTGTGTTGACTGCGAGATATTGCGGTCATATTTGAGGTAAAAATTGGTAATTTTTAGTTAACGTCGTACTAGAGCAACACAACGGGCTATTGACGACCATATTTGAGGATTCCCAAGTATTATAAATATGTGTTCTTTTTGTTAATAAATCATTATTGTCTTTATCAATATCGCTGAAAAGTCTTTTGTCGAATTATTCTATTTCAAAACATATTCAGGAAGTCGAAATTCAACGCGCTTGAATAAATACAAATATGTTTTATTCCAGAAAATTTTAGCAATTTTTTTAAGGATTGAAATTTTGTTTCTGTTTACATTTATGTGTTCCGGTATATTATATATTGCAGAAATATTATTTAGGAGGTAGATTTTAATTATTTGTCTATTTCCTGCAAAATATTGCTATACATGGGTGTAATTTCGTAGCGGTATATGTATATTTCGACCGACTTTCCCTAAATATTTGATTGAATACGTAATGATTTGTGGAATTATGTTTCATAAAAATAAATAAATATACAAATCAAAACATGTTTAATTAAGATGTGTAAAAAAGTTTTAAAAAAAAAAGTATTATTACAAACCGCCGAGCGCTAGCCGGCTCAGCCCGGCTTGTATATTATATTGTAAATAAATGTCAATGTCCAATTTAGGTGTGCAGTGACCTCTGTTCTTGGCCACTACTACACGCACTGTCTATCAAATTAGACATCGCGCTGTCACTCTGACAGAGTCCGCTGCATTGCGTAAGAATCGTTCGCATGTGAGATAGCCCTTTTTAGAAACATTTCGCAACATTTCAACGCAGGACATTAATAAATGACTATGCTAAAACTAACAAGCCCACTTAACATCTCCATAGCGAATCTCCCCGCTACTGACAACGAGCCTATTTTGTAAAAATAAAAGCTGATTCACGATCTATTCTCACATTACCAAATCCGCTCGTGCCCTCATCGCCGTTGAGCGTCATTTGCCGAGAAGAGTGGAGTAACCAACCTCCTGCTTAAACAATCTTTTAGAGATCGATACCTTTTTAAGGTCCTTTTCGTATTTAATCGCCCGTTTCCCGGTAGCCAAAGTGGTCAGGGACTAACGACCGCGCGCTGTTGACCATCGATCCGACCACAGCTTGACGTCATCCTGATTAAGGAAACGCGTGGGCGGCGGGCGTTTTGTTTCCCAAAATAGAAAGTATCTTGGACACGACTTGGGAGGGAGGGGGCCGTTGTTAATGTGAGCCACTTGTGTCGTTTTCCATCGTTCACAGTCGCGTCCGTATCAGGAATTTGTGGCAGATGTGGGCGGCAATAGGTGATTTCAGAAGTGCCCTAGATTGAGCGTTTGGTGCGGAAGAAAAGGCTTATAGTTTTGAGAATAAAAAATATACGAATAAATAATAATTAATTAAGTAGTTAGTGTAACCTTATTTTTTATGCTATCTTACATGTAGGTAGTTGAATTAGATTCCTACCGGAGCAACGTCATCGGTAGGAATCTAATTCAAGTACCTACTAAAGGCTTATAAATTAAGATGAAAAAAAATATATAAGAATAAATAATGATTAATTAAGTAGATAGTGTAACCTTATTTTTTATGCCACCTAAAACAGGTAGGTAGTTGAATTAGATTCCTACCGGAGCAACATTAATTAAAAATTACCAATTATTACCTACTGATGCAACACAACGGGCTACTGGCGGCGATCCGCGATAGATCCCGAATTAAATATCTGAGGTCAACATCTCGTTAGTTTGAACATCAATCTGATAACGAGGACAACACCCGAGCTGGCACCTCTCCAAACTTCAACACTAGGCCACCATGAGGGTATTTGAGGTTTAACATGCACCAGCCCCCTTTGTACACGACGGCCTTTGGTTGAATCGAGTTTCGAACTTGCAACTTACTTATCCGTTACTCTTGCAACCGGTCTACCGCGGACAGCCTTATTGGTATGAGACATTTTCTATCTAGTTGACCTCGTCACCACCTGTGGTTCAAAATGTGATTCAAAGTACGAAGTGTTGTCCTCGACTCTTTCTCTTCGAGATTGATATCGGACGGTAGCCAATAACTCGTGTTGGTTCAATGCGAGGTCAAAATTCCACTATCGGAAAGCCGTACCTGGTCTGCATACCTGAAAAATCTTTTTTTGCCAAATCGTGCCAAATATGCAATGTCCTGATAGAAATATTCAAAGGATCATACCTAACGTGCTGGTCTGATAAAAATATATTTGGATGGCCATCAGGACACTTACAGCACAGCGGTACGTAGACGACATTCTACGATCGATTGTGTTACCGTTCCTTTTGCGACACCCCGGACAAGATAACGTCTGGCCGCACACGGCGCGTGTTGCTATGAATTGTCCTCAACCTTTCCCAACACTTCCTTGGCCAGCTAGGTCTCCCGATCTCTCTCCCTAAGAGCATATTTGGGACGTTATGGGAAGGCGATTGCAACCCTCCCGGAATGTTGGCCATTTGACCCGACAGTTGGAGACAATTCGGAAAGAAATTTTGCAGGACATCATCCGGGAACTTTTTCAGTCTATGCCCCGTTGGATGACAGCTTGCATCCAGGCCAGAGGTGGACCAGTGTCTTCTTGACTTCCTTCCTTTGTAACGGTCAAGTCTGAAATCATTCAATTGTTCTGAAATTTGAAACGTTTGTGTTTATATGTATGTACTTCAAATCCACCCATTTTTATCGCAATCGGACAACTCCTTCTTGGTGCGTCGATTTTTTTTTTGTTATAGAGTATATTTGGAGGGTCTTATGGGGTCTGTGGTTCTGATAAAAACATTGGAGATTCTTATGTGGTCTCTGGGTCCGAGATGTAGTCTGTGCTACAAATGATTAATCCTACTCGTACTGTCCTTTATGTTATGTGATATTTTGAGTACATTCTGATTGAACCACAGAGGAAATATAAAAGTAAAGTGAGCAAAGCTTACCTTTTTACGTGCTCAAGAACATGTGACCAAATTTAGTAGTAACGTGAACCTTAGACTACTTTCGCCCGCTGGGTGGAACTTAACATTCATGATTCATCATCTGATTGTAGTACACTTTGGCGATTTCACCACTTTTGTAATCTTTAGACGTATGCATTCGCACACCAACCCTGTCATAAGATGTCACCAAACGAGGCGATAAGATGCCAAATCGGCCAGCGAAGTCAAATTTTCACAGAGCAGTCACGTGACTGCTAGTCGACAAATGGGTCACAATTTCCGAAGCTCCTCTCAATAGCAATAATCGGTCTATTTATATATCACGTCCATGGGTAAACACGTTCGCTGCCAAAGCTCATATGGTGCGCTCATAGTTATTGCCCCGCTGTAGAAATGTGTTTGTCCCAGAAACCAATAACCAGCCACACCAATACCAGAATAGATTGCCGAAAACTCAGCCCCCAATAAATTTGCAAGTTCATCATGTGTTAGAGGCTTATTAGATTGTATTTTTCTTTTGGTGCATGAAGGCACTGCAGAACTATCGTCTCTACATCTCATATTACAAAACTTTTTTAATAACTAATAAAGCAATAAATTTGAAACCACAAACCTTTACAACTAGCTTCTAATCTTTACTCCACGCTAATACCACGCCAACACTTAACATATAATGCCAATTGGAGCTGAGAATAAATGCTTTGGCGCAGTTTATCACGCGCGAACGTGTGAGTGGCTAACAAGACATTACTCCATACCACGCGCGGGAGCGTGATTGGATCTTTAGTATTGACGTCATATCACGCGCTGGCGCGAGATCGGCAGCTAAGGTGTTAAACTTCTTCCGGAAGAGAACACCATCCATAATATTTCTCATTTCGCTGCCTGCATAGCAAGCAAACCAGTTCAGATATCTGCTACTGTCGACGGCATTTGTGCAAGAGCTTTCTCGACTGCTTTGTCTTGCTATGTTTGAAAGAATAAGATGCATTGCATGGTGTCTGTTTCAATCAGTTTCATCTTACATTCTTCTGTTTTCGTTCCAAGCTCACCCGCCTCGGCTTGACGAACCCATCCGTCGGAATCTTTATTACCAAGCGGCGACAACCCTCACCTTGCCCGGAGTCGTGCCTGATCCCTCCTTCGGTGAGTTGCCGTAGAATTTAGTGAATGATTTTTGATATGTATGTTGTTAGTTTTCAACATTTCAGGTGAGACCTTCGCTATTGAGTTCAGATCCATAGATATAGTCACCAGCATTCCTGGTGCACTACTGCCCACACTATAGCACCTGACCCAAGTAAATGTGAGCAGTTTCAGACTTTGTTGCCTATACTGACAATGCTACTGTTTTGATCGGGACAGTACCATTTTTTTCACACTAGAGGGCCCTGCCGTAACCATCGATATTCATTTTGCGCTGAGTTGACTGGAATTGTTAATTCCTTTTTCGTAAATACGGAATCGCTAAAGATAGATTAGAAATTTCAACGGATTTGAAATCTGCGAAAATTTTACACCAGTTCAATAACTTACACCACGGGCACGGGCAACGCCGGGCTAGCCACGCAGTGAGTTACTAGTAACCTATAATCGTAAATTAGTGTTGAAATAATGAGAGCTATGTAGGTTATATGACTAAATTGTGTCCCGTAGTGCGAGAAGTCTTGTGATAAGATATTGAAAATATGAAGTATGCTGTGTAAGATCATCGGATAAGTACACTGCTGTTTGTAAAAAATGCAACACCATGAAGGAATCATTCGAATGAAATGAAATTTGCAGCAAATGTCAATTATAGGATGTTATGCAAAGTAGTAAAGTTTTAGAGAGCCACCACTAATACGTGGTGTGAGCAGCGCCCTCTGAACTGACGCTAAAAGCGTATAAATAGAGGGCTGTAGCGGGATGTTGAAAATAGTACTTATTTTTTAGTGGCGAACGTTTAGTGAGACTTAAGTATGCCTCTACGACGAAATGGGGTGAAATTTCAACAACTTACGGAGTTTAACGGGGGAGAATCATCGGCCTTAGTGAAGGAGGATTTTCCTATCGCGGTATAGCAGCTCGTGTGCAGCGGAACAGTTCCACAGTGATGCGAGTTTAGAAGCAGTGGACCGACGAGCACCGGACAACTCGAAAAACTGGGAGTGGACGACGGAAGGTGACGTCAGCGCTCGATGATAGACACCTGGTCCACATAGCGGTGAATGACCGTACAGCTTTCTCCAGGCAGTTGGCAGCACTTTGGTCTACTGCTACAGGTGTACTAATGTCGGCTTCGTCAATTCGCCGACGTCTTCTGCACCGTGGACCTGCGTGCAAGGATTCCTTTATAGAGGATCCCCCTCACCATCACCATAAAAACCATCGACGGCTGCGTCTACAATGGGCTCATGAGCACAGAGCCTGGAGGGCTGATTGGCAATAAGTTGTCTTTTCTGACGAATCCCGCTTTAATTTGTGGATGGCCTGTGGATTTGCTTGTAATAATGGCCGCATTCGTGTTAGACGCTATGCCGGTGAACGTTGCCTTCCAGAGTACGTTATCGAACGTCATAGTGGCCGAACTCCCGGAGTTATGGTCTGGGATGCGATTTCGTATCATGGACGATCTCAGCTGCTACGAATTGAGGGTAATCTGAATAGCAACAGGTACGTCCGTGAAGTGCTAGAGCCCGAAGTCGTTCCATTCCTTCAAGGCATCCCTGGAGCTATCTTTCAACAGGATAATGCACGCCCATATGTTGCAAGGAATGTTCGAGACTTATTTTCAGCCCAACACATGCAACTTCTTCCTTGGCCTGCTTATTCGCCGGATATGTCGCCTATTGCGCAAGCGTGGGATTTTGTTGGTCGGAGTCTCGCTTGTGATCCGCGTCCAACAGCTTCAAAAGACGAACTTTGGGTGCTCATACAAACAATATGGAATTCTCTTCCACAAGCAGACATTCAACATCTGTTTAAGTCCATGCCACGTCGTATAGCAGCACTTATTGCAGTGCGTGGTAGCTACACCAATTACTGATTTCGGACACTTAATATTGTTTTTTTTGCTTTGAAAATTTATTCATTTATTTGTACTAATACAAGTCGTTTGTGTATAAAATTTCATTTAATTCTGATGACTCCTGCATGGTGTTGCATTCTTTACAAACAGCAGTATATTTATCGTACGATTGTGGTGCGTTACAGTCTCCTCTTCGTCAACCTCAATTTTTTGTTTCTACACTAAAGAATAATGGTGAGCTTAATATGTTTATGTAATAAAAATATTTATCGTCTTCCCTCAATGGTGTTTTTATTAGCGTTGTACTGAAGCAACACAATAGGCAAAAAGCAACGGTCCTGAATCTGACCCGAAACGAAAGATCCGAGGGCAATAGGTGGGCAGCCGTAGCCTGATCGCAAATTAATTCTGGTAATCTGGTGTAAAATTTTCCGCAGATTTCAAATCCGTTGAAGATATATTCAATTTAAAAATTATTTATTTAAGGAAAATCATATTTTTAGGTATTAATTTAAAGTGAAATTTTCCGCAGATTTCAAATCCGTTGAAATTTTCAATCTATCTTTTAACAATTCCGATTTTACGAAAAAAATCTTAACAATCCCAGTCAATAGGTTTTTTTATTTATTGCGCTCTTATTCGCCGAAAAAGGGACAGAAAATGGAATTTTTTTTTTTTTTTTTTTAACGCAAAGGGCAGAATATGCAATTATTATTATTATTATTTTTTTTTTTGAAGAGAAAGTTTACGTGACGTCACAATCTCTTGCGAAAATATTAAGAAAAAGTCACGTAAGGGAAAAAAGGCTCTTTTTTTTTTGGGGGGGGGGGGTTCTTTTTTTGTCGGACGAAACGCGTTTGAAGTGGGTAGAGAATAAAACTAATAAATACATTTAAAAATCTAGATTACATTTTAAAATTCGCTGCGACTCAAAATTTGCAAAATATTCGGACTCCCTGTGTGCCAAATCTCATTGCTGTAAGTGCCATAGAATCGTCAGGATTTTGCTCCTGCGAAAAAACAAACAGACAAACGCTTCCTTCTCTACTATTATAAAAGGAAGTGTTTGTCTGTTTGTTTTTTTGCCTTTCTTCCGCGAAAGAAGAAACACTCAATCTTGACTTTTTCTACCCACGTGATCATGCCATCAGCCTTGTAAACATGCCAACATTTTTACATCGCGGAGAACGCACAGAATTTTTTTTTTTCGTTTCCGCTTTGATTTTGCGCGGAGGAATGATTTTCCTGCAATACGATAAATCTTTTAACTGGAGTCACAGTTATTTTTTCTCCAAGACTGTTAAAGATAGAGTAAAAATTTCAACGGATTTCAAAACTGCGGAAATTTTCACTTTAGATCGATACTTAAAAATACGATTTTCGTTAAATAAGTAATTTTTAAATTGAATATATCTTTTATATTTTCGTAAGAGACTGTGACGTCACGTGAAACAGATTGCATCTTCTGCCCTTAGCGTTAAAAAAAAGAGAAACTGATTACATTTCCTGTATGTCCTATTCCATTTCAAGAATGAAAGCAATAAATAAAAAACATTTTGACTGGGATTGTTAATTCTTTTTCGTAAAATCGGAATCGCTAAAGATAGATTAAAATTTCAATGGATTTGAAATCTGCGGAAAATTTTACACCAGATTAATAACTTACATCACAGCATTGCCCGTGGTGTTTGTTTACGAAACGGGCACGAGAACGCCGGGCTAGCCACGCAGTCTGGTTACAAAATAATCTGATTTCTATTAATCATAATGTGCTGTAATTGGGCAAGACAACCCCGGGCTTTACTTTTTGAATACATGCCAGGTTGAATACTTCTTTAACATTGGACTTGATGAAGCTTAACTTGACCATCTATGAGCTTAAGCAAATTTCATTGGTGTTAGCTGTGTTGCTTTATTTGTTTGAATGAAATAAATTCATTTTTTCGCCACCCTATTTTGAAATGGTAGAATCAATCTATTCTAAAATAAATATAGAAACTCAATATTCTTGAAAAAACCAAAAGCAGTGATGTTATTTCATTTGTCTTCCGGCGACATCAAGGGTTTGCGGTTACATTTTTCGTCACATTCATTTCAAATTCTCTTTTTCTACTCGAGACTCATTAATTTCTATTAACGAATGAAAATATAACAAAGGCTTTTTTAATTTGAATGGAAATAATTTTTTTTGTTACGGATTGTTCATAATCAGAATATTCTAAAAAGCCAGCTAGTGTTTCGCCATTTTTACACATTCCACGAATTTAACGCTGCAAATAGCACTTTTTTTTTCTAAATCTAGAATAAATTATTCAACTGATACAAAAATAGTTAATTATCAAGATTTATCGGTTCCGAGTTCGGCTCCACCCTTTAGATACGACTAAAATAACGCAATGCATTAGAAGTCTTAGCCATAAAAGCAAATCGATCTGTCCATTATCGTCAATGGCATCAGGCTGATTTAACTAATGTATAGATTTCAATCAAAGTTGGCGATTTAAGCGATCGCTTTATAGCTGCCTTCCGTTAGTAATAACTTTCCTTCAACGATGCCAGACTCTGTGGTATTACACTGTATCGACTTGATTTGTTTTTGTATGAGAAATCCCCTTTGGGAAGGAGCGCGCTAGCTTGGTTGGATGAGCAACGAATTAGCAACCGGAGGGTAGTGAGGTCAAAATTCGAAACAACCAAGGACTGTCATGTTCATGGGGGTTCGTGCACGTTAAATTTGTCGTAGTCCCAAATCTTCTCACGTTGGTGTGGTGTGGAAGTTTTGAGAGTGGAAAGGTGGCATCTCAGATGTTGACCTCATCATCTGACCGTGGCTCAAAATTGCGAGATGTTGTCCACAGATCTTTCTCTTCGGGATCGATACCAGACCATCACAAACAACCCGTTTTGTAGCTCCAGTAGAATGTCAATTCAACTACTTACCTCCTTTTTTTAGAAGGGAGAGGAAAACGTGAGTCCTAGTTTATTCTTAAATTGTTTCTGTTGAAATTGAAAAGAATGATTTAACGTAAGGAAAAGGATAATATATTTTGTGTTTCTAAACCGGGGAAATAAAATTGGTATGTAGGCAGTAACGTCATACTGGAGCAACACAACGGGCTATTGGGACGATCCAAGATCAATCAGGAGTTATGGTCAGATGACGAGATCAATTTCTGAGCTGGCACACCACTCTCCAAACACAATTTCAACGTGTAGACATTTGAGGTTACTACAGATTTAACGTACAGCCCCCACGCACACCTGACATTTCAGGGTAAATCAGGACGCATAAAACTCAATTGACGGAGTATTAAAAACTTTTATATTGAAACGGTAAAATAAACATTTTTTTTACCACTCGAAATAACGGTATTATAAATAAAAAAAGTTCCTTTTTAAAAAATTAAGAAATCTTTTGAACAATAATGAAAAAAACTTACAATCTTTGGATTCTTTTTTTTTGTCAACACGCAATTTCTTCAAACGTTTTATCGTCTTCCAACACTTGCAAATAAAACGCTTCTCACAAGAATTTATTTCTCTAGAGAAGAATCGAAATATTTCTCTCTCTTGTCCACTGAGCAACCATGATTCGGCGTTCATATTTTGAGCAAAAATTGCGAAAACACGTTTGTAAAAAAACTCTTGAAATCTCTTAGATTGTTTTCCTGAAAAATTATTACTTTTGGGGTAAGTAAATCGCAGAATCCTCTCGTTTCTTCAAAAATGAGTTCGAAACAGTGGTTTCGTCACAAATATTTTGAAATAATCTATTTTATTCCCCTTTCACTATGAACTGGTTAGTTGAAATCAAATCATTAAAAAATAATTTTTGCATTTTCTTCTTTAAAATATAATCCATTTAATTCGTCGATATCTAAAAAATCCAGACAATTTATAATTCCCGCTTAAATCTCGCCAACGTACGCAAATACCGGACTTCGTAAGACGTTTCCGGACGTCTGGTAACTCAATTTTAAAAGGTAAGCAACTTTTGAAAACAGAAACTAGCAAGGATGCTCGATTCGTTTCTTACCTTAGACAGGAAAACAAATAAATTCAAATCATTGAGTAATTCAATAAAACAAATTTAGTCCCATTAAAAAATTTGAATACAAGATAAAAACCAACGACGTGATACGACAATAAAAATAAATTCCCTAATGTAACGAAAATGTGTAGTGCTCTGCTTAAATGAAGGGTGGTCAGGAAATAACTTCCCCTATATACGAGATCCCCGACCGTAATTTTCAACTTATCGAATGGTAGTTGGTTAACTTAGGACTGGAGCAACACACGGGCTATTGGCGACTCTCCGGCATCAATCCCAATGGGAAAGATACAAGAACAAAGCATCGTAATTTTGAACCTCGCTCAAATAACTAGATCAGCATTTTAGCTGGCACCCCACCTCTCTACATTTTCACACCACGCCAAGGTGAGAACTGAAGTCACGGCAGCCCCGTGTACATGGTGGTCTTTTGGCTGGACCGAGTTTCGAACTCGTAATCCTTCTCTTGCAAATCCGTTGCTCTTCTAACCGGGCTACCGCGACCCTCAACGAATAGGAATGAAACACGAGTTTTAAAACTTTAGACTACGACCGGTACAGCAGTTGTACCATGAAAGTTATAAGAATCGCGCCAAGAAAGAATTTAGACTGCGGCCAGCACAACAGTTGTACTTTGAAAGTTATAAGAATCGCGCCAAGAAAGAATTTACACTATAACCAGTACAGCAGTTGTACCTTACCGTTGTAAGAATCGCGCACACACAAAGGAAGTAATTAGACTAGGGCCAATACATCAGATGTACCTTGAAAATTTTAAGAATCGCACCAATTTAGACTGTGGCCAATACATCAGATGTACCTTGAAAGTTCTAAAAATCGCGCCAAGAAAGAATTTAGACTATGGCCGTTACAGCAGTTGTACTTTGAAAGTTATAAGAATGGTGGCCAAGAAAAAGGAATCGCGCTTGTTATATCTATAGCCGTAAACACAAAAGGTTAAGGCATGTGCTCGAGAGTTATGTAAATGACAAGAATGAAGAATGGAGCTCTCAATGTTATGGATACATTTGACAAATTTTAAATAACGACACCTATTTAATAGCAATGTGATCTGCACTGTGAAAAACCTAAAATGGTGGTGAAATTTTACCTTTGGCTCTAAAGGGTCAACGGTAGCTCGATTGGGAGAACAGCGGATTAGCAACTGGAAGGTTGCTAGTTATATTCTCAATCCAAAGAAAGACCTTAGTGTGCGTGGGAGCTGGTGCACTTTAAATCTGTTGTTACCTCAAATGCCCTCACATTGGCGTGGTGTGGAAATTTGGAGAGTGAAGTACCAGTTCAGATGTTGACTTTGTCATGCAACTAAGGTTCAAAATTATGAGGTGTTGTTCTCGGATCTTCCCTTACCCCTCTGGATTTGATCCAGGACCGTCGCCAAATGCCCGTTGTGTTGCTCCAGCGCGACGTTAATTCAACAACCCTATCCCCGACCGCATTTGCTCTAAAAAAGATTGCGCAAGAGAACTGTCGAAGATGAAAGGGAATGACAAAAGAGGAAAGAAAGGAAACAAGCAGCAGTGATAATGTAGTACGTAATTTCATATTCACTAGTACCTAACACAAAACGCTTATAGGCAAACACCGTTGTGATAAAGGCAAAATGTTGTGGATTTTTTGGCTTTATTTCCTTTTTTGTCGTTCACTTCTTTGACAGTGCTCTTGAGCATTCGTTTCTAGAGCTAAAGGTAAAATTTCATCTCCATATTTGGTTTTCCACTATGCTGATCACATTGTGATAAAAAAAGGTACATGTAGTTATTCGAAATTTTTTAACTGCATCTGTAACCGTGAAGTGGTTTTTGAAGCTTCGCGACGAATCAAAACAAGGGTCCATTGACAACGTCAAAGGGAACGATTCGAGGACAACATTTCACAATTTTGAACTGAGGTCAGATGACGAAAACAACACCTGAGCTGGCACACTCTCCCCACTTCCATAGCAGGCCAATGTGAGGACATTTAAGGGCACGACAGATTTAACATGCACCAGCCTCCACCTACGCGATTGGGTCGAATTTTGAACCCTCAGACCTCCGGTTGCTTATTTGCTACTCTACCAAACGGGTAACCAATGGTAACTGCCTTCCCTTTGAATTGGTCAGCGACGTTTAATCGATTTCTCTTTGTCTGCGAAAAGTATTATTGATTGTATAAAATATCTAATAAATTCTGTTTGAGAACAAAGAAAGGGTTATGAACTTTATAAATATTCAACGTTGAATGTCTTTATTTTAGTTCTCTTCTACAGTACAGTAGTTCCAATTATTCGAATCAGTTGGGACCAGACCCCCATCCGGATAATCGAATATCCGGATAATTGGATTATTCACGAAAAAAAGATTATTTTTTTAGTAAAAAAACGAATTTTTCTTTAGTATGTAATGTAATTTAATGACTATGAAAGCAATTTTGTTTACATTTTGTACTTGAATACTGTTTTAAAATGTAGCATTGCTTGAACATATCGGTCAAAGTTAGTCGTTTCGCTGTCTTTCGTGCAGCCAAGTCCCACATGTAATTGCTGTGAGTAGCTGTAGATGGTCGCACTCAGGCTGCCACTCCATCCTTTTTATCGCTGACGGACCCGCGTCTGGTTGAGTAGCAATGTTGTCATCTTCCGGGTCATCAATGAGTTCTTCACTCATCTTTTGTATGAGTTCATCGTCACTGAAAATTTGGAATCCAGGGTCCGAAGAATCACATATGTTTTATTGCGGGTCCAGAATTAAAAAACGACTGCGACGAGGCTGGCCTTTTCTATTATTTATTTTAAAATTGACATCGAGCACACACAATAATACAAACGAAGGACGGACAGACGGAAACACATAGTGCGTCTTACACCAATGAGGACAGCTAACGTAATGACTGACGCAACAGCCTTTTTCCCCTAGGGAAGAACATTTCCCCTTACAAATAGGGATTAAATCCCTACATCCTCCCCCCGGATGAAGACTTTCATTAATACCATTAACACAGTAGTACAAATAACACCTATCAATTTGATTATTGATTTTGGTACTTATTACTAATCAATGAAACATAAATCTAACTATTTTACATGTTACACAAATACTACAATTTACATTTTTAACCACTTTGTTGAGACACAAAATATAATCACAGGATCACAAACATATAATATCCAAACAATTAACAAAATTATAAAGTTTACCTCGGTTCTTCACATATTTCGAGGTTGTAAAGTAATTGTATAGGACGGCGGATTTTACCTGAGGGCGTTTTGACTGTTACAGCCCTGATTTGGCCATCCCTACCTGGATGCAATTGTTCGATCCTTCCCAGACGCCACATTTGACGAGGGACTTTGTCGTCACCTATTAATACTACATCATTGACTCTAAAATTAGAACGAATATTAGTAGGATTTACACTATTTGCATTTCTTAATTGGAGAAGATATTCTTTTCTCCAACGGTTCCAAAAATTATTTAATAATCTTTCTCTATATAGGTATCGTTTAAGTAATAAATTTCTGTTGCTATTAAGGTTACTAGACTTAATCGTTAAATTTGGTAAGGTAGTAAGTCGGTTGCCAATTAAGAAATGAGCAGGAGTAAGAGGGGACGGTTCGTTTGGCTCATTGAATACAAAGGTTAAAGGTCGAGAATTTAAGATAGCCTCAATTTCGGCTAATATAGTTTGCAATTCTTCATAGGACATTAAAGATTTTCCCAGTATTTTTCTTAAAATGGTTTTTGTTAACTTCACCATTGCTTCCCAATATCCACCCCACCAGGCTGCCTTCTCAACTATATATTGCCATTTTATCCCCTTTTTACCAAAGAAATTTTGTACCTCCGGATCAGTTACGTTTTTGTACAATTTTATAAGTTCTGCTTCTGCAGATTTGAATGTCTTTGCATTGTCCGTATGAATAGTCTTGCACAGTCCCCTTCGTGACACAAATCGTCTTAAGGACAGGAGAAAGTTTTCGGTGCTTAAGCTGGATACTAGTTCGAGATGGAGAGCACGAGTAACAGCACACGTAAATAATGCGATGTACACCTTATCCTTGTCTTTAGAATACAGCGGACCGGCAAAGTCAATGCCAGTGTTTTCAAATGGATTGGCTGGTTGAACTCTAGTTTCTGGTAATGGAGCAAAGATTTGATTTCCCGGTTTAACGTTAAATTTCCTACATATTAAGCACTTATGAATACAGGATTTTACGGCTTGTCTTCCACGGATAATCCAGTACTTTTCACGAATTTGAGTGAGAGTGCTCGAGACTCCTGAATGTAGTAAATTCTGATGTTCCTTGGTAATTAATAGTTCAGTAAATCTGCTCTTTCCCGGAATAATCCACGGATGTTGTTCTTGAAAATTAAATTCCGAATTTTGAAGTCTGCCACCCAAAACCATGGTGTTATCTTCGGAAATTTGTGGATTTAAATTAATCAATTTAGAATGTTTGTCTATAGTGAGCCTATCTTTTAATTTGTTATAGTCGTCACTGAATTCTGTTTTTTGAATAAATCTAACCCAAAGGATTTCTGCTTTCTGTAACTCTTCAGTAGTTAAAGTTCCGCGAATTTTATCGGAATTTCGACAGTTAAATACAAAACGTAATACACATGAAGTTATTCTGAATACTTTGTTAAGATCGCTATAGTTGTTCAGATTTAACAAAGGTTCGATGGATTCTCCTTGATTCAGTAATGCAATGCAGCATTTTTTCTTTTCAGTCTCTATGTCCATTTTGTTGAGTTCAAAGTTTAGAGTTGAATTGTCTAGACACAAATCGATGTTGGCTAACCATGCTGGTCCATGCCACCACACGTTATCCTGAATTAACGTATGGATGGAGAGTCCTCGAGTTAACTTGTCTGCTGGATTAGTCTTTCCACTGCAGTAATTCCAGTGTTTTCGATCAGTTTTCTCCTGGATTTCTTGAACACGATTCTTCACGAACTCCTTCCACTGTAAGGGATCGGCCTTTATCCAATGCAGACTGATTTGCGAATCAGACCAGAGGAAGATTCGATCAGATTTTATCCATGGAAATGTGTTAATTAGGTACGTTGTTAACCTAGCAGAAATAAGCGCTCCCATCAGCTCGAGTCTTGCCAAACTTAATTTTTTCAAAGGAGCTAAACGGCATTTTGCAATAATGAAACTGGTGTATACTTTTCCGTTGACTATTTTCTTAAAGTACGCCACCGCACCGTAAGCTTTTGGGCTCGCATCTGAAAATATGTGCACTTCTGCTTCTTGGGTGTCTGCGTTCGGGAAGTAAGTACGGGGCAGAGAAATCTGAGGTATAAAGTCTACCTCATCTAGCCATGACGAAAAGGTCTCATGAATGTCTGGTGGTAGAAGATCGTCCCACTGCAATTCACGTTCCCAGGCATCCTGTACGAGCAACTTGATCCGTACCATGAAAGGGCTTAACATTCCCAAGGGATCAAAAAGCATCCCACATATGCTCAATATGGTACGTTTTGTGGGTTCGTTATTCTTCATCTTGTTAAATTGGCTAACGTCTATCTGTAAACTGTCCGTGATGTTTTCCCAGATCAGACCCAATACTTTTTGGATACCCTCTGAGTTTTCCATTGTTTTTCGATAGTCCACTCCGTTTCTTTTCCACATTCCTTCCAGTTGACGCGATGACGTCACCCACTTCCGGAGATTCATACCTGCTGCTTTCAAAATGAGAGTAGCTTCTGTAAAGTATTGCATGGCCTTTGAAACAGTCTCCACACTACAAACGAAGTCGTCTACGTATAAGTCTTGTAACGCGTCGGCAACTTCCAAATACTCGTACTGCTTCAAATGAGTTCTTATTGTCGCAGCTAAGATGAAGGGACTGCAATTTACCCCAAAGGGTACTCTTGCCATTCTTAATACTCGGATCGGTTGGTCCTCGAGATCGAGACAAGTACCTTTATCATACCCCCATAAAAACTGTAAATATTTTCGGTCTTCTTCTTTTATCCCAATTTCCAAAAAAGCTCTCTGTATATCCGCGCAAATAGCTATTTTATTACTTCTGAACTTTAAAATGATCTTTAACAGTTCAGGATTTAAATTTGGACCGCGGTATAGTAAATCGTTAAGAGACAAATGATTTCTGGATTTAGAAGAAGCATCAAAACAAATGCGTACCTTTGTGGTCTCCTTTTGTTCTCTAATGACGGCATTGTGAGGCATGAAATAACCCGAGCATGTATTGTTTGGTTCTAAATTTACAAATTCGATTATTCCATCGTTTAATTGTTGCTGAATAATTTCTTTGTAATTTGTGTATAAATTCTCATCCCGTTTAAATTTATCATTTAAGCAAAACAATCGTTTTCTAGCTATGTCAAAATTATTATTTAATTTTATTTTATCATCTTTCCAAAGCAATTTAGTCTCATAGCGTCCATTAGTGTATGTTGTGTTTTCCTGAAATTTCTCTAAAACTTGTGTTTTCGATTCTGAGTTTTCCTGTGGGTTAATTCCCAAATTTTCTAATTCCCAAAAATGGTTTATTTTATCGTAATCCATTTTCCCACTTATAATTGACAAGTGATTAACCTGCACCTCATTTTCTGTTAGCTCACTTGTTCTACCCTGCAATATTTCTCCGAAAATACTATTCGTAACCATTAATCTTTTACTTATCTTTAAATTTCTTTCTCCTAATATTTCACAAATGAAATCCGACCCAATCAACAAGCCTATGTCTTCCGTTGATCCATCGTCCGACAAAATTAATCCCTTTTCTGATATCATATCCCTAATAAATTGGGTAGGTATTAGAATTTTTCCCTGAGTAATGTTTTCGGTAACTGCAGCTTTAATGTTTATACTCAATTGTGGATTCCATTTATTTCGTAAGTTTATTTTTACGATGTCATAACCTTTTCTCTTTCCGGAGGATCCGAACGCGTAAATTACGAGTTCCTCTCTCGCAATAGGTTTTAATTTCAATTGCTCAGCAATATCTTTGCGAATGAATGATCTGCTAGAACCAGTGTCACAGATTCCCCGTATGCTTTTATTGTTTATTGTAGCGATAAATGTTTGTAGAAACACGGCGTCACTCTGGTTTGTATAATTTACAGTTACGATTTCCTCGCTAATTTGACCTTGGTTGCTGGGACTAGCTGTGGTTGATATCTGTCTAAGCGTGGCGTTAATGTTTGTTTTAAAGTGAGGAGAATTTTGTTGATCGCAAATTAATGAGTTATGTGGTAAACCTTTTTTGCATTTGCAAGCTAAGTACTTCTGGCGGCAATGCCTTGTGATATGTCCCGGTTTCAGGCAAGTGAAACATCGTTTGGATCGCCTCAACGCCTCTTTTCTTTCCTTTACATCTAACAAACATTCCTCTGATGAGTGAGAAAGTTCGGTGCATCCGAATGCGCAATTAGTATCGCTTTTTGTAAGCAACGCGGAAGCGGAATTAAATCCTAGGTTCTTTCTCTGGTAGTTAGGATATTTCTGTTGAGGGATATTGTTGCTTAATGGGCGTCGATTAAATTCACTAGAACTAGCCGAATGATTTTGATGACAAAGGAAAAATGAAGTTTCGCGACATTCAATTTCTTTTCGCAAAAATTCAATTAGTTCATTTATATTAAACAATCCTTCTGATTTACGTTGCCGGTTATATTGTAAATTAATTTCTAACGGTATTTTCTGCAATATTACAGGACAAAGAAGACTTGAGTAAGTTTCAGGATTAACATTAAGGGACTGAAGTGATCTGACTTGGACCTCTATACTGTCGTATAGTTTTCTCAATGCGGTAACATTGTGCACAAATTTAACGGGTTCAATTTGCAACAATTTATTCATATGGGAGCTTATGATTAATTCCGGTCTCCCAAACCTTTCTTTTAGCAATTGAATGGACGAATCATAATTATCGTTAGTCAGTGCAAATCCACCTACGGCTGCCAGTGCTGTACCGCGTAAATAAGATTTCAAATAAGCGAATTTTTCTATTTTACTTAATGCTTCATTGTTATGTATCGCGACATCGAATGAGTTATAGAAGTCCAACCATTCACCACAGTCTCCGTTAAACACAGATATTTGAATTTGGGGCAGCTTTAAGACACTACTTTCGCTTCTGTTTTGTCTAATGTGTGATTCGGTTACCCTCGAATCATGTCCACTGCTTTCGATTCTTTCCAACGTATTTGGAGTTCTTTCTAACATTATAATGCACCTATCAAGTTTCGTTTTAAAAGTCGTACCCGTTTCCCTATATTTTTCACTATCCAAAACCTCTTTATCCATGTCCGCAATGTCGATAACACTTTCGATTTCGAGATCTAATTCTTTCAAACTATTTATTTTCTCGCTTAACTGATTTCTTAAATCATGTAGGTTTTCAAGTTTTAAATCCCTATTAAAATCGTCACTTATCGGTGTGTCAATACTTGCGTTAATTTTCGTTGTTAACCGAGTGAAAATTGATCTAACCGAAGTACGCTTTGCCTTTGCCCGATCTAAATCCATGTTTCAGATATCAACTAACAATTTAAAAAAGTATTCCAATAGAAAGGGGGCACCTACCTCGATCAAAGGAGCCGGTCCGAGTTATTCCTATTCAAAGTCCATTTTCAATTCCGGATTAGTTTCATAGTCGGTTCCAAAATCACGTCCGGTGGTCACCATGTTTTATTGCGGGTCCAGAATTAAAAAACGACTGCGACGAGGCTGGCCTTTTCTATTATTTATTTTAAAATTGACATCGAGCACACACAATAATACAAACGAAGGACGGACAGACGGAAACACATAGTGCGTCTTACACCAATGAGGACAGCTAACGTAATGACTGACGCAACAGCCTTTTTCCCCTAGGGAAGAACATTTCCCCTTACAAATAGGGATTAAATCCCTACAACATATCAGCCACTCGCCTACATCATCTGCACTGCATTCGGAACATCCACGAAAGTTTCTATGTCCTCAATTGACACTTCGTCCTCTTTGGTTTCGTTGACAAGAAACCTTTAACGTGCGGATTTTGCTGCTTTCTATTTTTTCTCAAAGCGATTCGGATAACTGGAGTTCTGATAATTGTTCTGCTGTATAATGCAATAAATTGACACTGATTTGTGTCTCTGGTACAATTCCAAAGCTTAAGGCGCACTCTCACGAATCAAATTTGACTGATTATAGTTGATCAACAAAAGTTGAAGGAAAACTTTCGTGAGAACCTTTGTTTCAATAGGGTTGATCCACTTTTTAGTGGATCAAGAAAAGTTTGACCCATTCAAACTTTATCGTTCAAGTGATGAGTCATCCGCTATCTGCTTTCGAGGGTTATTTCCACGCAAACGATCTGTCGTGGTTTATTTTATTCGAGAAACAAAACAAACGTGGTTTTTTATTCTCTAGGCCACGTTTGTATCTTCGCGATCGTTAAAGATAGAGTAAAAATTTCAACGGATTTGAAATCTACGAAAAATTTTACACCAGTTCGATACCTTAAATGTGCTTTTCTATAAATAAATAATTTTTCAATTGTTACTTTTATATTTTTGCTTATGAAACTGTTGATCAGTTTCTATTGAAATGTGTGAACAGAAACTGATTCAAGTCTTATTCAAGTTTTATTGATCGACTATCGACTAAACTTGATTCGTGAGAACGCGCCTTTAGCAGAAATTATTATGTAGTAGAAATTTTTGTGGAACGTTTTTTAATTCAAAGCATTGGGGGACATTTAAATTAGCAAATCGTCGGCTTGCAAACAAAAAGCTCAAAATTTCCTGTTTTCTGGTAAAGTGTGCGTCCGCAACCCGATATTTTTTATTTGCATGAAGGTTAGATTTCTTTTTGAGAAACATTCTTAGGGGGTTGAGCATACCCTAGTGAGTAGAAGTTTTACCCTTCCTATTCTCATAATTGTTTTTTGACTAGGGTATTTCTTTTGTAAGCCAACGGAATATGATACACGATAAGCCAATGGATAAATCGGAGAAAAGCATTTCAAACGAACGTCATCCAAAAAAGCCGAATACGCCTGTTTTCTTATGTGACGCACTTGGAGAAATTCCTTTCTTTTCATCGATTTTTATTACTAAGTTTTATGAATGAAATCTCGTAAACTAAACTGTTTAACACCATATGTATTAAATAAGTAGTTGTTCTCTTTTCCAAAAATCGCTTCTCTAATTTTATATTTCTATTCTATTTCCTTTGCAAATAAATCATGTTTCGTATTCCTTTTGTAACTACTAAATTGGACGTCTTTTTATTTTAGAATCTGAAAGGCTGACGTCATCTGCTAGAAGAGGCGAGAGCCTGATTAAAATGCACCCACCAAAGAGGCCACAGGTGTGTTACGTTAATTACTCTCTTTGTATTCCTCGTTTCCTTTTTGTATATTTACAGTTACAGAACTCTTTGATGTACGCTATAAGCAAATAAGGTCTTTACAAAACACATCACGAACATTGTTTCCGATATAGTAGTTCTAATCTGACTTAATAAATGTAATGTTTTCTACGAAATGGCATACACAAGTGTCTTACTTCATCAACTTAATAGCCAGAATTGTTGATGGAAAAGTTCATTTCGAGAGAGAAATAAAAGTACAGTAGAGTCCCGATTATCCGAGTTAATGTGGACCAAGACTAATTCGGATAACCGAAAAACTCGGTTAAAGCGAAAATCGTAAATAAAATAAATCGTGTAGGTTTAAATATATATTTTAACAAATACAAAAGTTATACAGATACACCACATGCAATTCATATTGTTACGATAATTAAAGGGTTCTTGCTTAAAAAAGTCCTTAATTGTTCTTTGTTTTACTTTACTTTGGCGTTTTTCTGCAGCAATGTTTCGTCATTTTTTAAGTGTAACAAGATTGCTGGTGTCGCTTCTTCTTGTTCTATATATTCAATAGCACTTTCCATAGTTTTTAGACCATCTGTTTGGGAGATTTTCATATGTCGATTTTCATCGTCACTGTCTTTTTTTTTCCATCATCATCGCTAGATTCATTTTCCTTATTGACGATAATTATATATGTAGTCTCTTGTTCGTCAGCGTTTATCCAGTCACGGATTTCGTTTTCCAGAGTGTTTGTGAGATCAAGTTCAGAATTTTTTTCCGGTAGTTTTAAAATTGGAAAATGTAGAACCAAAAAAATTCCTAGAAATATTTGATAGCTCGGTTAAAGCGGAAATTCGGATAATCGGGGCTCGGATAGTAGGGGTTTTACTGTATAGCTTTTTTCTTTGCATCTAATAGTATATATATATATATATATAAGAACGCCAAGTTTGTAGGATGGATGATTACACGATCGCAGAGTTAGCCGATATGCATTTGGCGTACGGGGCTGCAAATTATAGTGGGCCAGCCGCACAGCGTTTGTACGCGGAACGATATCCGACGAGACGTATCCCCAGTCATAATTTCTTTGCAAGACTGCACCAGAGGTTAGCTGAGACAGGTTCATTAGAAAGAGCTGACAGGGACAGGGTAAGAACAGCACGGACTGCAGACGTCGAACAGAATGTGCTGCAGCATGTACAGGGGAATCCAAGAACGAGTACACGAAGTGTAGCAAACACAGTCGGGGTTTCCCATTGCAGCGTCTGGAGGATTCTCCGAGAAGAAGACATGCATCCGTTTCACGTGCAGCGTGTCCAGACACAGCAACCGGAGGATTATGCACCTCGTATTGCTTTCGCACAGTGGTACCTTGGAAAATGTGCTACAAATCCCCTTTTTCCTGCTGAAGTGTTGTTTTCCGATGAGGCATCCTTCACAAGGGAAGGAATTTTCAACACGCATAACGACCCTATCTGGGCGGTCGAGAACCCGCATGCAATACGACGTCGTGCAGCACAGATTCGATTTTCGGTCAATGTACGGGCCGGTATTATGGGCGATTACCTCATCGGACCTTACCTGTTACCGTCTCGTCTAACCGGACCTAACTACTTGCTCTTTCTGCAGCAAGTATTGCCACAACTTTTGAGAGATGAACAAATTTCTGCATCGACGCAACAGACAATGTGGTTCCAACACGATGGAGCCCCTGCCCATTATAGCGGAGATGTTCGTAACTACCTGGATGTCACATTTGGTCAGCAGTGGATCGGACGTGGTGGTCCCGTGCGTTGGCCTGCTCGGTCACCCGACCTATCATGTCTTGATTTTTATTTCTGGGGTCATCTGAAATCGCTAGTTTATGACACCCCTGTTGACAATGTTGAGGAGCTGGTTGCAAGAATTGCAGTAGCTGCCGGAGAAATTCGAGATATGCCTGGAGTATTCCAGAATGTTCGAATGTCCATGCGTCGGAGATATGAGGCGTGCATTGTAGCCCGTGGAAGAAACTTCGAACACTTACTTTAATCCATGTACCTTTTGCTTCTTTTCATGTATTATTAAAACGATTTCTCACTTACGGTCTCTTTTCTTTACGGTGCTTCTGTGTACAACACCGCTTCAGGAAAGCATTTCCGACCCCACATTGCTATATGATTTCGAGTTGTCAGGATGCACCCTACCCCTCTTAGAAGTTCTGAAACGGTTCACTGAAACACCTGTATATATATATATATGTAGGGATGTGGGTGGGTGTATAGTTTCTGTTCAAATCTACACCGTTTGACCAATCCACGCCAAATTTGGTACAATTACACTTTAGAACACTGCGGAAAACATAGGCTATTTCTTTCGTGTCTTCAGACCAATATATAGCCATGAAAATTGGCACACAGGTAGTCCTAAAAGTGTCCCTCGAAGCCCCAATTTCAAAATCTAAAGTTTGTTTTTCTGCAATAAATGGACATGGACAAAGAAACTCTTTCTACAGGATTTATGTATTTGAGCTAACACTGGGAACAGTCGCAGCCATATTTTAGCTGTCGCGATCAAATTTGTTTCCCGAGCAAACGAGCAAAGCCGGGTTCAGCTAGTATCTCATAAATATAAATTGTTGTGAAATTCTGAACGAGGATTTAAAAATGTTGGATGTGTATTTCAAATTAATATTCATTGTTCCGAGTTCACAGTTGTTTCAATCAGTTACACTCTTGCTTCCACATTTCACGTTGACTCTCTATATGTTCGAAATCAGTCTTTCGTAACTTGCTGAGATTCCATTTGATGGCTTGAAATCCCTTACGCCGTCTTTTGTTATATTTCAATGTTTCGAAACACATTCACAAATAAAAACTACATTCTAGAAAGTAATTTTTCTGTAAAGAACTAAAAGAACCTTTGTCTACTTGACCTCTGCCATTTTGAAACATTTCTTACGTATTAATGACATATGCAATGCAAATGAAGCCTAGCCAATAGAACAAATATAGGAATGATTCAAATCAAAATACGTATAATAAGGAATAATAAAAAGTTATCGATATGGTTTTGCTTGAGATAAGTTTTTAAACTGGAATTTATTCTAAATTTAGGACAAAAAAAAATTAAATTCAACGCTGATACGCAACATTATTTTGTCTCATACTTTCTTAAAATATCTGTTTTATGAATGAAAAACATATTTTTGTACTTTTGGATTGACTTGGAAGTTATTTGTTTTGCAATCGCGTGTCATTACAGCGGCTTGAAGATTCTGAATTATCGAAGATGAAGACGATCGATGATGTATCTATCCAGGTAACAATAAATTATAATTAGACTGTTTTGATAATGGCTTGGGATTGCAGAAAGATAAGGTAACTTTAATTAATGTCGTACCAAAGCAACACAACGGGTTATTGACGACGGTCCGAGATCAATCCCCTAAGGGATATGTCAGAGGACAACGCCACGTCATTTTGAACCA
Organism: Metellina segmentata; assembly: GCA_947359465.1. NCBI lineage: Eukaryota > Metazoa > Arthropoda > Arachnida > Araneae > Tetragnathidae > Metellina > Metellina segmentata. The sequence continues at coordinate 21,270,148 of OX375881.1, read as the reverse complement.
CGGTCAGATGACGAGTCAAGACCTAAGCTGGCACCCACTCTCCAAACTTACACACCAGCCCCAACGTGAGAACTTTCGGCCACGACAAATTTAAGGTACACCAGCCGCCTGTACAGTATATGCTTACAAATATCCATGCACCGACCCGGATTCGAACCACGAACTTTCTAGAGTCTAACACCTTAACCACCAGAACGGTTGGACGTGGAATTGTGTGTATATATATATATATATATATATATATATATATATATATATATATCTGCCACTAATTAACATAGAAAAAGATCAAATTTATTTTGGAAAGTCAAATAAATATTCTTTATCAAATGAGATCAAAGATTTTTTTTTTTTGAATTTTTGGTCAAAAATGACATTTTTAACTTGTTTGGATACCTAATGACAATAGTGTATTTTTCCAAAACTAATAAAAGCTTATTCTCTCTCTGATTCATCGAATTTAATATGTGTAATTCCTTATATTTTTGTGCACTTTAATTTATTACAACTATAAATTGTAAAATTTATCTTTGGAGGAGATGTAAACTTTAAAAAAATTCAGTAGATTGTTTTTGAAGTAAATGTGCCTTTTAAAAATACGCAAATATTTAAAAAGAACCCTTTTCTACTTTTTGGACTGAAGATTTTTTTTTATCTCAGTTTACCTGTCTACAAAAATTATTTAAACTAAAAAGTGCTTAATAGAATAATTTTATTGATACAATAACAGGGTATAGAACAAAAAAACGCAAATTTTACACATGTGTTAAAATGAAAATATTCTGTTATATATGAAAATAAATCTTCGAGAAATGTATAATCAGAATATAAAGTTATCAAACAAAAATATATTTGAAAAACACAATTTTCAAAATTTTTATTTTATTCTCAAACGATCGATCTTGTTTTCGAATTTAGGCGTAAAATCACGTGTCGTCCTTGAAATGTATGAAACTTAGTTCGAAGAAGATACCTTTAGTTGATTTTACGCATATAGATTTATAGAAGACACTATTCCCTATTGAAAGGTACCTTGGAATTAGTTCTCCTATCAACGATGCACGAATAAAAGAGGTGATTTAATTTTTCATGAAGCTCTACGTCTACGAATTTAACTATGCACTTATGTCTCAAGTATTGCGCTCTTCTTTTAACGTCATTTGTTGATATTCCTAATACCTTTAACTAAGGCACCGAATTAAGCACCAAAAACACAATTAAAGTACCGAAAAAATTGACTGATTTCCTTTTTAAAAAAAATGGTTTTATAAGCCCTCGTGTATCAAGAAAATACACAGTATGTGTTGGTAATGTTATTTATTTACAATATTTGTTTCAATTCACACGTATAGTTCGCTATGTTAATATTAATTAAATACAAAAATCAATGTCCACAAGACCTTTAGTTTAAAAGTATTGGAAACAAAAACGTGTTTTCTCACTGTGCATACTAGCTCAAAAAGAACAATACACTTCTCGTTGTTACGAACTGCCATGGACCTACCATTTATAATTGTCTCTTAATGTCATCTATGCGTTATTAAGCGATACTCGCCGTTACATTGCACACGATAACCACGGCGTTGTTACGAGATGAAATAGGTCACACAAAAATGTCGCGTCCACCACGAATCGGTATATTCTAAGACGCAGTTCCATGTCTAAACGGGGCACCACGGTTGACCACTTGGAAGAGGAGAGGATTACAACCGTAGGGTGCTTGCCAGTTGGAAACTACACTGGTTCCAAAATTATATCTACATGCATAGAATCACGGATTTATCAGGAACTGTGAACTATAATTTTATGAATTTGTCTGGAATGAGACATAACATCATAACACATAAATACAAAGGAAAGAATTTAAGAACACTGCATATGATATAAAACTGTAGCATGAAACCGTAAAATGGCAATAATATGTAACAAGGAAAGTTCAGAAAAAAAAATAACTCTTAAAAAAATTAAGGCTTACGAATTTGGAATGTGATCGCCCTCTACTTATACACACATATCACAACGTTATTTCATGCTCGCATTAATGCTGTTAGTCACATTTTGGGGAATTAAGTTCCACTCTTCCAGCAATGCGGTCTTCAGGGCATTTATATATCTAGGAGGACGATGTCTCCGCGCAACTGCTTTTTCAAGGTAGTCTCATAAGTTCTCTATCGAGTTCAGATCAGGAGATTTTGCTGGCCACGGTATAAGCTCAATGGCTTCATTTTCAAGGAATTCGTCAACGAGGTTTGCTCAATGTAGACGAGCATTATCGTCTATATATAAAAAAATGAGATCCATATTCACCTCTGAAAAGTCTTACATAACGTTCTAAGACCTAATACCGAGAAATCTTGCCGGTCACAGATCTTCTGTTGAAAACTTGTAGGGGCGTATGTCAATCGATAATTATTCCACCCCACACCATCACACCTGCATTACCAAAACGGTCACATTCCAGAATGTTCGAAGGAAAACTTCGCGTTCCTGACTCCCTCCAGATGTAAAAACGCTTAGAATCAGATGTTAAATTAAACCTCGACTCATCAGTAAATAGGGGTGCAAGCTCAGGTGTGACCTCGTCATTTTACAGGGGTTCAAAATTACGTGGTGGTTTCTTAGGATCTTTCCCTTCGGGATTGATCCCGAATCGTCGCCAACAGCCCGTTGTGTTTCTCTAGTGCAACGTCAATTAAATACCTACCTACCTACCTAGAAAAATAATTTTTGTTATGATGTAGAAACCAAATAATCATGATGTATTTGTTCGTTTTGTGTTTTAAAAATGATTAAGTAATTAATTATTCTATTTAATCGTCACTTGATATTTCGAACTATATTTCACAAGTTTTCTGAAAAGATGCGTCTAGACTGAAACCCAGACGCAGTCCATAATTTACTCTTTGGTGGGTGTTAAAGAGTTGCGAAAGAACGCTAGTTCTCTTTTTATCTAGTGACTCGTTTCATTTAGGTGCCATTCAGAGTTAGAATGGACGCAATTATACATTTTGAACTATCTTTTAAACTTGTAAAGCGACGAAGTTTTGCAATGGACGCTTGGCGCATTTTTTAGCTCAAAAGAACATTCTACGTTGCTTCATTTATTTTAGAAAAATAAATTTTAAAGTAAATGGCGTGAAACTTTCAAAAAGAAAAAAAATTATATTTTACACAAACAGAACATTCTTTTGATGTTTTTGAAAGGATTTTCCTGCAAAGCTAAATATAGATTTTTTGGAAGTGACTACTTTAGCTTGTTTTTCGTGCCCGTCGCTTTTGAGAATGATTTTCAGTGTTCGCAAACAAGAGAACCAGACGGTCTGCGAATATTTTTATTCTGCAATATAAGTGTTCTCACATAATACAGTTGGAGCTTCCTAAAAAATGTAGTTTATATCGCTGATTTGCCGACGTTTAATTGGTGATGCTGATGACCAATAACTATCATTTGTCACTTCCGGATTTATTTCCAAATTTTATTGGCGAATCGCTGGAATCGTATTCGAAAAACAAGCCTACTCATATCATGTTCAAAATGCGTGCAGGAAACGCTTTTCTGCCGCAGTTCTTCTGTCACCTTTTTTTTTTTGCTTGTCAGAAAATGCCTCTCAATTGATCATGAATTTATGAGTTCGTTTTATTTATTTTCTTCAAACCTGGCCAACCCATGTTTTGAAAATGTCCTATGAAGTTTGATCCTAATTGTTCCTTACTAATAATTTAGCGTCAAAGAAAATTAACATCAAATATCACCAAAACAGCAATAAATCGAATTATTCTAAACCCGATTCTTAACCCGAAGTATTTTTATCGTTTTTTATCTTTACACTGAGAAACTCTGATAAGGAAATTTTTTCTGACAAAATACTTCTACACTTTTTGAACTCATTGAGGAAGTTTTTGAAAGCGAAATAGGCCTTTTTCTCTTTAAAATCTGGTAATCCAGGTGCCATTATTTCGACATGCATTTCACCAAAAAGAGCGGCAATTCATTTATGCGAAATGTTGACGAAAATTCTATTCTTCATTTGGAAGCACAACCCCTCCGCTCAGACTTAGAGAAGCCCCTACGGATTGACATTGAAGGTCCCGAGTGATGAGAGGAAAACGAAAATTCTATTGAAATACAAAACAGATCACACATATGCACCCAGTAACAAACATTTTTATTCGTTTATTCAGCTGTAGCTAACAACGAACGAAGAACTGGCTCAAAATTCATCGTCTGCATCATATTGTTTATTTGTAACAATCTGTATAACAAGCACTTTTACTATTATTATGTCAATTCTCGGTACTTCTTTTCTTGAACTTTGCAATACCTCTATTATAAAAGGAAGTGTTTGTTTGCCTGTTTGTCTGTTTCTTGCCACAAAATCCTGACGATTCTATGGCACTTACAGCAATGAGATTTAGCACACAGGTTATCCGAATTATTTGCAATTTTTGGGTCACGGCGAATTTTAAAATTCAATCTAGAAGATTTTTAAATGATTTTAATAGTTTTATTCTACATTGCTTTTTCAAACGCGGATAACTTTTTCTACCCGTGTGACCTTGCAGTCAGGGTTTGGAAACATGCGAAGTTTTTTTCATCCGCAGTACTCGGAGAAAATTACTTTTTTTTTTACGCTTTGATTTTGCGAGGACGAATAAATTTCCAGTCAGACCATAAATCTTTTAACTGAAGTCAGTTCTTTTTTCTATCTCCAAGACCGTTAAAGATGGAGTAAAAATTTCAACGGATTTGAAATCTGCGGAAAATTTTACTTTAGATCGATACCTAAAAATATGATTTTCTTTGAATAAATAATTTTTAAATTGAATATATCTTTTATATTTTCGCAAGAGATTGTGACGTCACGTGAAACAGATTGCATCTTCTGCCCTTCGCGTTATAAAAAAGAAACTGATTACATTTCCTGTCCTGTTCCATTTCAGGAATGAGAGCAAAAAATAAAAAAACATTTTGACTGGGATTGTTAATTCTTTTTCTTAAAATGGGAATCGCTAAAGATAGATTAAAAATTTCAACGGATTTGAAATCTGCAGAAAATTTTACACCAGTTTAATAACATACATCACGGCATTGCCCGAGGTGTTGGTTTGCAAAACGGGCACGGGCAACGCCGTGGTAGCCACGCAGTGGCAAGTCTGGTTAAAAAATAATCTGATTTCTATTATTCATAATGTTTTGTAATTGGGCAAGACAACCCCGGACTACTTTTTGAACACATGCCAGGTTGAATACTTCTTTAACATTGGACTTGATGAAGCTTGACTTGACCATCTATGAACTTCTAATGAAAATATGACAAAGGCTTTGTTAATTAGAATAGAGAGAAAAAAATTTTTTGTTACGGATTGTTCATAATCACAATGTTCTAAAAAGCCAGCTAGTGTTTCGCCATTTTTAAAAATTCCACGAATTTAACGCTGCAAATAGCACTTTTTTTTTCTAAATATAGAATAAATTCTTCAACTGATACAAAATAGTTAATTATCAAGATTTATCGGTTCCGAGTTCGGCTCCACCCTTTAGAGATGACTAAAATACGCAATGCATTAGAAGTCTTAGCCATAAAAGCAAATCGATCTGTCCATTCTCGTCAATGGCATCAGGCTGATTTAACTAATGTATAGATTTCAATCAAAGTTAGCGATTTAAACGATCGCTTTATAGCCGCTTATGAGATTTGGCTCACAGGTAGTCCGAATTTTTTACAATTTTTGGGTCTCGGCGAATTTTAAAATTCAATCTAGAACATTTTAAAATGAATTTAATGAAATTTAATCATTATTGAATGCTACAGCATAGAAGAGATTACAGATTCTAAATTTATTGTTTTCGTGTCCGTTTTGATTTTGCGCGGATTTTCCAGCCAGACGATAAAAACAAACAATCTTTCAACTGGAGTCAGTTCTTTTTCTATCTCCTAGACCGTTAAAGATAGATTATAATTTTAGCGGATTTGAAGCGGGAAAATTTCTTTTAGATCCATTCCTCAAAAAATAGGATTTTCTATATATAAATAACTTTTAAATTTAATATATATTTTATATTTTCGTCCGAGATTGTGACGTCACGTTAACTTTCCCTTTCCAAAAATAAACAGATTGCATTTCGTGCCCTCTTCGATTTCAGTGGAGAGCAAAAAATAAAAAACATTTTGACAGGCATTGTTTACTTCTTTTTCGTAAAAGCGGATTCGTTAAAGACAAATTAAAAATTTCAACGAATTTGAAACCTGCGGAAAATTTTATACCAGAATAAAACCTTATATCATGGCGTTGACCGCCATGTTATAAGGTTTTATTCTGGTACAAAATTTGCTATATGGTTTGCAAAGCAATCCACGAGCACGGGCAACTTATAATATACTTTATAACTTATAAAAAAACTGCAAAGTTGAATATACTTTTCAGTTTCATGTTTGCAATTTTTTTAAAATTTATGTTTGAAATTGAGTTTTTGTTCTGTATTTGTAAGGAAAGTAATTTATTTTTGCAATTAAAATAAATCTTGAAATTTTAATGAAGTTTAATAAAAACTGGAGTTTAATAAATAGGATCGATTTCCTAAAGAACCAATTATCTTTCGGAATATCTTGAACCAATTTTCCCAGAATAACTTTCATTTCCTTCACAATGATCTATTTTCATTTGTGACATGGTTAGTAAAATGTACAGTTCAGAACGCGTATCTCTTTATTCAATTATTATACTTTCAGCGAGACATTTTTCCTGGGACAAAGCCTTCGGTTGCTATGGTCACCGGTCGTTGACCCCTTCCAAGTATTACAACCGAGAAAAACAATGAATACTCTTGAACTAACGGTTAAAGCCCATTCCCCTTAAAGACAAGTTAAGAGAATAAACAACAAACGAACCTGCTTAGTATTCCTTTTGCACTTGATTCTTGTACGTATCTTTCAAACCGTACTTGGAAAACATTCAATTATCTCAAACAACTCGTCTTTGGAAGCTTTTGGTTAACTGGAACTAACGTCTTATTTTCAGTCATCGTTCACTTCACTGTTGAATTCTGACCCGGGAGAAAATTGGTTTACTCTTAGGGTAGGATGAAACGCGTTGATTATACGTGCAGTGCGGAACTAAATTATATTAATATATATAAAAAAACTATATGTATATATATATATATATATATATATATATATATATATATATATATATATATATATATATATATATATATATATATATATATATTGTGTATATTATTTGTGTAAAGATTATTTTTATCAACGACAGATATTCGACCAATAGTCTTCAGAGAGAACACTTTAAATTTGTTCGACACTAAATGAAATACTAATAAATCTATCAATGGTTTCTCATTTATTTCATTGCTAATTATTGTTCCGTATAATTTATAGTTTTGTGTTAATGTGATATAGAAAGCTCATGCTATATAATTGTACTGTTTTTTAATTTTTATTTTGTTATGTTGCATGTTCTGTATTTTTTTAAATCTTATTTCAATGTTGTGTAATCTGAGTAATCTGTTTAACAGTATGTATACATAAGTCCAAGAAACATTTTATTTCAAATATCTGTTTGTACTTTAATTTCTATTACAATATCTACTTTACGATGCAAATAACAAAGAGTCAAACTATTACAGTTAATCCATTGAATCTAAGGGATTGCAGAAAGTGATATTATCTTCGAAAATTGCGTTTTTTAGCACTCTACATTCTGATTACTTAAGAATATCCCCACACAAGCAGAAATTTTAAAATATATTATGCCACAAGATCATAAGGCATATTCTACCTTTTTAAGAAATAAGAATTCGGAAAACAAAGCAGCATGTGAATCGAAGTATTAAAAATAGATTAAAAAAAGAGACGCGGAAATCTTTTTATGTGAATACGGAAAACAATCAACTCTTCTCCAATTAAATTTTCCAAACGAAATAGGTAGTGTTTTGGGGGCTTTGATAGAGAAATAAAATTTATATGTGAGACTTTTAATGCTTTAAAAATAAACTTTTTAATTAAAACTAAATACAAGATTCTTTTTATAAAAGCTTTTTTATGCAAATTAACCTTGTAATTATACTTTTTATAAACAAATTTTTTTAATACTTTTATTTTAAAAATGTAAAATTACAGGGTCTCATTAGAAAACAAACTAATGCAACACCGAAAAAACATCAGAAATAAAAAAAAAGTAATGACAGAATGCAAAACCGGAAAATCAGAACAAAGAGTTTGTGGTTTGACACGTTAAATTCTTAAAAAAAAACACTAACTCTATCAGAATGAAAACTTTAAAAACACAAACTGAAAAAATAAGAGCGTTAGTTAAATAGTCAAATCTACCCCTACGAAAAATTTTCAGAGTTCCATATAAGTGTAGAAATTTCTATCGAAAAACGTGAAATTTCATTTCTACCTATAGAAAAAATTCTGTAGAGAAAACGAGCTGATTCTTTTGAAATGTCTTTCTATAGAATTCTACACAGAGAAGTTCTCTGTAGAAAAAAGTCGTGCACAAAAGAAATAAGCTTCTACAGAATTATAGAGAGGTTTCTACAGATATTCTCTATAAGATCTTTCTATAGAGGTTACTTTATAGAGCTCACACATTGTGTGTGTGTGTGTGTGAAAACCAAACAGGATTCTATAGACCAAATTAAAAAATAATAATTATAGAAATCTATAGAAATATTTTCGTAACGTAATTCACCCGTATAATTTCTGAAACATTGTTTAATTTCTCTTCTCTTCCAGGAATAGTGATCTACTTGCAATGAAGACAGAATATTTACACTTCTCTGGATGAAGTCTAGTCCAAATATTAAAAAACTCTTTTCGTATTTTCTGGAACTATATGATTGGAATAGTTCAAAAACTGAATACGAATTCGACGGTCATGAAAAACAAACTTGTCAGTGGTGATCACGTGTTGTGTTCATGATACAATGACTTTAATTGTACAAAACGTCCAAATCGTTCCTGTGATGCGTACTATGTCTGATCAACTGTTTCATTCTAAAAGCAAGAGCACTCACTGCTTTTGAAACATCATGCATATTGACTCATATTTTGTGATTAACGTAAACGCACATGTCTCGTGTCATTTGTATTTATATTTATTGTATCTTATGAATAAACAGCACATTTTTTGAACGTCTCTTCCGTGTTTGAACTATTCTGTAACGGCCGTTGATTTGGGTAAAGAAGAGCAGCTATGTAAATCTAGTATTGGTCGAAGATAAATGAATATGTAGTAGTGCAAATGTGCTTCGAAAATATGAAAAGGAGTTATAAGTCATGCAAATCATTAGAAAAAAAAGCCGAGAAGAGGAGAAATTTACCCCATGTATATGTGTGACACAAGTGTTTTATTTTTTTGCTTCAGGTGCTTGAAACTATTTATTTGTTATTGATTTTGTGCTGCATATTCAATCTGTTTCTGTACCTGTATATTGTTTTCAGTTTGGAAAGCAAGCAACCTAAAATTGTATAGAACATTTACCAGTTCGGTACACTGTACTATACGTTTATAGCGGTGGCAACAATATTGGCGCTTTTCTAAAGTTGCCAAGGAAATAATTATTTCCAAAATTTCACATGAACCAATGAAATCAAACGATATTTTAACGGATTTTAAAAGAATTTACTAGAATATTCAAAATGAAAATTTAAATTTTCCGGTTGCTGAGGTTGCCTTAAAAACCGTAATACAGATGGGTTCCCTTAACCTGCCATTACTCGATTCTAGAAGTGCGCCAAAAAAAATCGCCAAGGCGCTGCTACCGATTAAACGTAGACTACAGCTGTACCAATGGTTCCCTTTCAAATGTCGTCATCTTTTGTTATAAAGTATACTTTTTTTTACACCAAGTAAGAGGAATAAACACGTTTTCTTCGGTAGAATATTTTTCGCAAATGGCGCGAAATGAGAATTTGCGTCATTTCACGGTTATGTGTGCATAGTTGGGCTTCGATGCCGCAACGGCGCCGCACGTTGAAAAACCAGATGTGTGCACCGGGCCTAAGTCAATGTTGATTTTTTTTAGTTATAGTGTTGTTATCAGAAACTATATTTCTTTTTGACACAAATAAAGCTTACACCGAATCTCTCTAGAACCAATCCAGGATATGATAGGTCAGAGGTCGAAATTTGAGCAAGAAAGGATGAGAGCGTATGGAGCCGCTTGCTTCTGAGGTGCATTTGGAGAATGGGGAAAGCAAACTCGAATTCATGACTTTTAATATCTATTGCAAGATCTTGAAAGAGCTGTCTGTGAATTGAAGTATGGTTAAGCTATTTTAATGATAGCTAAATTATACATGAACTATGGAATGTTTCCTTTGAAGATCGTGGAGATCATTCCTGTGCGTGTGCGTGTTGTGCACTTCGAATTTTCTGATAGCAGCAAGGGTGTCGAAGGAATTTCTGGAAGCAAAATTTATATCAAACTGGATCGTAATCAAAATCAGCAAAGGAAATCTATCGATGTTCTGTCTTCCCTTAAGAAATTTTGGATGCTCTTGGAAATTCTGGGATGAATTGAATCATCTCACATGGATAAGGATATTTGGATACTATCGGATAGTCGAAGCTCCACACGACACTTCAGAAAGTAGTGCGAACTCAGTGACCTTACCAGCAGAATTATTAACGAAATGAGACTGCTGTGTGAGGGTAAAGTGATTCCTATTCAGTGGATCACATCACATGTTGGTCTGCAGGAAAACGAAACCGCCGACCTTTTGGCTAAGGTTGGTTGTTTTGGAGTTTAATAGCGCAAGGGGCCATGTTTGGTCATGCTGTACCAAACTCAAGACAGACAATCTAAAGTAATTGTGAAAAGAAAGGGTACAGCTGCAGTCTACGTTTATAGCGGTGGCAACGGCCGTGGCGATGTTTTTTGGCGTACTTCTAGTAGCGAGTCATGGAAGGTTAAGGCATACCATCTGTATTTACGGTTGTTGCGGTTTTCATAACAACCTCCGGCAAACGGAAAGATTAAATTTTCATTTTGATTATTCTAAAAAGTTCTTTCAAAATCCATTAAAGTCGTTTTATTTCATTGGTTCGTTTGAAATATTTTCTTTGATTCCATTGGTTGTTTTAATTTTAAAATATCCTTTGATTGCATCGGTTCTTTAAATTTTTTTCTTTGAATTCATTGATTCACTTAATGGTTTTTCGTCAAATGTGGAATTTTCTTGAAAACAATTTTTTTTAACGGTACAGTTCTGACGTATCAGATTGTATTATTTATTGCATTCCGTTGAAACTAATGCCAGGTGCACACATCCGGTTTTTCAACGTGCGGCACCGAAGCCCAACTATACACATATAACGGTGAAATGACGCACGAACTTATTTCGCTCTATTTGCGACAAATATTCTATGCGAAGAAAACGTGTTTATTTCGCTTACTTGGTGTAAAAAAAAGTATATTTTGAAACAAAATAGACGTTATTGGATACAACCATTTATTAATTATTATTTATATTCCATTTGTTTATGAAAACAAGGTACTTCAGAACGGAGACTCATCTGCGGCGCCGTGGGGAACTGCGGTACAAATTGCACGCAAGTTATGCGTGCGTCGCCTCAGCGGCGCTGGAGGCATGTGTACACTGCTCCATTGAATCTAATGTATCTCAGATCGCACTTGCGTTGCGGTAGCTGCACCGCACGTTGAAAAACCGGATGTATGCACCGGGCCTAATTGCTTTCTTTTGTAAAAAAAAAATTTCAGTTTAAGCTTATTACTTTTTGAGAAAGTTTTTTTTTCAATGTATTTTTCTTTTCGTTCTGAAATGTGTTTTGAAGCTTTCATTTTCCATTGTAAAAAGAAAAATATTTTTGAAATAAGTCTTTCCTTGGCGTCTTTAGAAGTGCGACAAAAAAAAAAAAAATCGCCAAGAACGATCGCTATAAACGTAGACTGCAGCTGTACCTAAGTAAGGATAGAGAAGAAAGATCTCTTGAGCATCCTGGGGTCGCGAGACCGATGTTAACCAGAGACACTAAACCCCATAGGAAAAGAATATATCACTAGGGTAACTTGGGTTCATGGTACCCGTACACACCTAAAGATGTGCCCCGAGAGATTGGTTGAGGTAGGTGTTTTACCATCTAATGACAGACTTGCCTATGATGAAATGGCTTCAGAAATCGAAGTGTGCATAAACAGAATTTGGCTGTCTACTCCGATCCACGAGCTTGGCCAAATTTAGAACTTGCGTCATAAAACAGAAAACCAACCACCTTCAATGATTGCCATGCCTGCAATCAACACGGTGTCTCCCGGTGTAAAACGAACTGAAGAAAATACTAGACAGCTCTCTAGGTTTTGGAGTGGACTCTTGGAACCAATGAAAAGATCAAATTAGGTTGCAAGTTCTTTTCTATATGATCCAAAGGCAATTCAGCTTGGCCTATCCCCGTACACATCATCTCCGGTCTCGTCTGTCCCTCTTGTACCATATGGTACTTGCCGACCCTTTTCCCTAACACGTGGACGCTGGAATGTTTCGGAATGCGAAAACAACTTTAGTCTGCACGTGCGGATCCTCGATGGTTTTCGCAGCTGTGTGGGGGTGTTTCTGTTCGGGAGAGGACATAAATATCTCTAGAGGGCTCAGAATTCACCCCCCTCTCGTTGTCAGCGGCGGTTCTGCGAAGCGAACGTGGATTTTGAGGGAATTCGGACTCGAGATTCAACGAGAGACAGACGTCTCTGTTTTGCCAATTGTGTTACTTTGGCTTCAGGCAGGGTTCGATTGTCGATGGCTGTGCCCATAATTATCTTGTAAATATTTATGTAAATAAATAGTTTAATTTTAAATCAGCTGTCCGTCAAATTCTTACATGACGGTACAGCTTATTATATTGGTGGCAGCGGTGGGATAGATTAAAACAGCCTCGACAAGTAAATCGAACCTGCCGTTTTGCCTGAAAGAGAAGGCCGATAGAACTTCGAAACCAGAAGTTCGGATTGTCATTTCGCTGTCGGATTGTCACTTTCGCTGAAACCATAGAACTTCGAAACCAGAAGTTCGGATTTTCGCTGGAGACCGTTCCCTAGTCTTAGAGAAAGCGAGAAGGAGGTACCGGAGTCACCGACCCCATCCATCACCGAAACTCGTCGCAAGAAGTTCTGGTTTTGGTTTCGAGTTGCCGGCCCTTTTCAACGGAGCGTGAGCGGAATCGACGGAAAGCTCGACAAGTCCTGTTCATCAGGGGAATAGATTCCCCACCGGTTCGTCCAGAGATCATCTTGATCGGCTATTATAGGTTCATCGCGAACCGTTTTTTCGTCAGTGGCGCAGTGCTATTTGTGCGCGTTGTGGAAGAGGTCGAGACGACCTACACCAGTGGGCTTTCAGCCGAAGAGTGTGTTTGTGGGCTTTTTAGCCGAAGATAGTGCAGTGCAGTGCAGTGTTTCCACCCGTGGTCCAGCCTGTGGACAGTGGTGCCAAGTGATCCAAGTCAGCAGATACAGGTTAGTGCCATTTCCCTATTTTGTCACTGTGACTAAGTTTCAAGAATTGTGTAATAGCTAAAATTTTGTTAATCTCAATTAGTGTGGTCACTCCAAAGGGAATTGATTTAGCTTAAGTATTTTTTTTGAATCTGTATTGTGTATATGAGAATTGCTAAATTATGGTATGGTATGTTGTATTGTATGTTGTGAGATTACGGTATGTCGTAAAAAGTATTGAATTGGGTTTTGTGCAAAAGAATTGATTTTTTTGGTTTTTTGGCAATTTTGAATTTTCGAAATGGCGTACTTGGGCAAAGGTAGGAAACAAGATCTAGAGGAACTAGCGGAATTTTTGGAAAGAACGGTTACTCCGGGATTACTGACATCCCAACTTAAGGAGTTAATCATCTCGCACGATTCCTACGATGAGGAATACACAAAAGTGGCGTTAGAAAGGATTATACAGGAAAGACGGGAGAGGGAGAGGCAGGAAAAAGAACAAGCAAGTAAGGATAGGGATAGGGAACAAGCAAGTAAGGATAGGGAACAAGAAAGACGGTATAACTTTGAGCTTGAAAAACTACGGATTGAGGCATCCCGACCAAAAGCCCAGGGAAGAACATTTTTCCCAGCGAAGGAAAGGGAGAAGAACTACCCCCCCACTCGAGAGCGGAACGATTTTTTCCCGCCTGGTTCCCCGGGAGGAAAATTTGACACTTCTGACCTGAGACTTATGCCGCGGTGTTTTGAGTGCAACGCGAGCGACCATTTGAGGCCAAATTGTCCGAGGTTGGGGAAAATGGTGTTTGTAGAACCGATAAATCGACGACTCGGAGGGGAGGCCGAACATGCATTACTGATGCCGTATCTACAAAAGAGATCTGAGCAAAGTCATACAGTTGAAACCCGCTTGCAGAAGTGTGGAGAAAATGTTGCGGCCCCGTTGGCGATAAATAAGACCGACGCGGAGTTGAGATCGGGCGAGCCTATTAGTCTTCCTATGACAGAGGCTAACGACCAGAAAAAAGAACTAAAGGGGCAGAGAGACGACGATGTTTCTGGAGGGGAGAAAGTAAGTCCCCAAGTAGCCAAGTTATGCTCTCCGAGGGTGGTAATCCAGACCGCGATCGCAAAGGTGCGATCGGAAGAACCAACGGTTCTTCCAGTGGGGGTAGCAAGTGAAACGACGGGAATGATTTTCCTGGAAATACCGAATAGCAGTAAGGGAAAGATAACGGAAGGTGGCCCAGGGTTAGAAGAAGAATTAGAGGTGTCCGTTTCCGTTCAGGAGGAAACTTTTGAAATAGGTCACGTGGGCCAAAAGGGGAAAAGAAAAGAGTTGCTAGTGAGTGAAGGGGTGAAGCCAAGACCTTTAGAGTTAGGTTCCGGAGCCGGATCAGATTGGGACCCACAACTTACACCGTTAGTGTTTTCCACGGTACACGTGAGCAGCGTTTACGCCCCGGCAGAATTGGTGCACGGGAAGAGTATAAAAACCTCAGACACCTTGCGGTATGAGAAATGGTTAGGACCCCAGACAAAATTGTCACGAGATTGGCAGGAATGTGAAATCGGGAGGGTATTAATGATTTTGGCAATGCATCGACCAAAAAAATTGGAAATTCCGCGATCGAACACCGATCTGGGAAAGGAAAAAAAATTTAATGCCGACAGTCTGAGTCGCGCTTTTCACGAAAATTCAAAGAGCTAAATAAAATGTAATTGAGGAAGATTTGTGTTGTATAGTGTAATATTATTGCGAATCATGTTTTGAGTTGAGTGAAATGGAGATTTTTTGTAGTTATGGCATTTCACTTAAATGTTTCCTTTTTCTTTCTGGAGATTTTAAGTGCTAAAATTGTGAATCATGTTTGCTCGGAGTGAAATTGGTAGTCTTGTAATTATGAAATATTAATTCAATGATATCAGTATCTTTTGCTGAGGATTTTAAATGTTAAAAGTTGTAAACTATGTTTTGCGTATGGTGGAACTGATTTCTTGTATCTATGTTCTTCATTCGAGTACTTTTCGCTGAAAGCTACGTGCAAATTTAAATTATGCTTTGTGTAGAGCGGAAATTGATTTTGTGTTTAGGATGTTTTCACTCTGTCATTCTAAACCACTGTCAAAGATTTGTAGTTTTAAAATTGCAACTCATGACGTGTGTTGAGTGAAACTTAGGAATTTGGTTTTCGCTTAACAAGATTGATATTTTATATATGTTTTGGTGTATTTTGGTTGGTTTAATGAAAGTATTATTATAGTTCGTATGGTTTGTTTATTCTGGGTTCGCTTAGCGAAAATATTGAATTTAGAAATATGCTTTGTTGTATTTTTGTCTGGTTAATGGAATTTGTATAGTTCGTATTGTGTATTGAAATTTTGGGTTTCGCTTAACGAAATTCTTATATGTGATGTGGTTAATGTGATTTGGTTTTAGTTTTAACGAATTTGGTATAAGTCTTAAAGTTTGGTGTTTATTTTGTTTTTATTTTAATTTGGTATTTGAGCCTTGAGTGACCATACTGTAAGGGAGTAGAAAGTTACTCCGGTATATGAATTTTAAATTGATTGGATTTAACTTGCCTTACACATATTCTTGAGTCACGGTTTCAGGATATGGTGGTGGTAAGTGATCTGTTATTCTGAATTGCCAGTGGGTGATTATCCGTGCGTCTGTGGATGCGTACGTTGAAAACTTTTCACCTTTGGGAAAAGTTTTTTCAGTAGTGGGGGCGGTTGTACCATATGGTACTTGCCGACCCTTTTCCCTAACACGTGGACGCTGGAATGTTTCGGAATGCGAAAACAACTTTAGTCTGCACGTGCGGATCCTCGATGGTTTTCGCAGCTGTGTGGGGGTGTTTCTGTTCGGGAGAGGACATAAATATCTCTAGAGGGCTCAGAATTCACCCCCCTCTCGTTGTCAGCGGCGGTTCTGCGAAGCGAACGTGGATTTTGAGGGAATTCGGACTCGAGATTCAACGAGAGACAGACGTCTCTGTTTTGCCAATTGTGTTACTTTGGCTTCAGGCAGGGTTCGATTGTCGATGGCTGTGCCCATAATTATCTTGTAAATATTTATGTAAATAAATAGTTTAATTTTAAATCAGCTGTCCGTCAAATTCTTACATGACGGTACACTCTAGCCAGCTTAATCATCATACTGAGATGGTTCCTTGAGGACCTCAAGTCTCACGGGCTAATAGACTTCATTCAATTTTATTTATGTCGAGTGACCATGGTATACCATATATAATACCATGGTATTTTTATAATCTGTTCAGTAATTATTGTGCTAGATTTCTAAATAGAGAAAGGGGATGCAGCCTAGAGAGACAAAGCTTATATAGATATAGGAATGTTTTGTGTCGAAAAATATATAGCTTAAAATGTTTAATACGTTTAAATGTGTCGTTAAGGGGGTCTAGGACATGACAGCTGCAAATCAAACGAGCCTTCATAATTTTAAACGTTCTTTTTCTCTTTTTGTGTGAAATGGGATTTCAATAGTAAAAATGGATAGACATTAAGAACTACTTGTCATAAATTAACGAAATTTTCAAAATTTACTTTTCAAATACATTTCTTTAATTTGTCTACAGCAATTGTGTACACTCATTGCCATAAAAATTTGCGCACCAAGAAAAAGTCGTTAAAATGAAACGAAATTCTATACATGTAAGTACTACTTTGATATACATAAGTAAGTGATTAGAAAATCAAAGAAAAAGGATCATTTATTGCACAAAAAACCACGAATGAACGATGCAATACGAGGGGGGAATTGAGGCATACGAGTTCCGTATTATGTCCTGAGACATCTCGTTCCACAGTTGCTGTAAACGCGCCTCTAGTTCGACCAAACTCGTAGGGTGTCCAACTTGCCGACCCAAATGATCCCGGATATGCTCGATTGGTGACAAATCTGGGGATCGAGCAGGCCAGGGAAGGGTGGTAATGTGTCGGAGGCAGTCTTGTGACATCCTTGCTGTGTGTGGCCGAGCAATGTCTTGTTGAAAAACGGCTCCTGGGAGCCCTGCCATGAGTGGCATCACATGTGGCTGAAGGATGCCATGGACGTACCGCTAGGCTGTTATTGTGCCATGGATCAATATTAGGGGTGACCGTGTATCGTAAGCAATGGCACCCCATACCATCACACCAGCTGTGGGAGCGGTGTGTCGCTGTAAAGCTAAGGAAGGATTGAGGCGTTCACCACAGGGCCTCCACACATGAACACGACTGTCATCACTGCTCAAATTGAATCTAGATTCGTCGCTGAAGACGACCTGGTTGCAGTCCAAACCCGTCGTGCGCGACACCACTCCAAACGAAGGCGTTGGTGGGTGGGTGTCATTGGCAGCACACGTAATGGGCGCCGCGATACCAGATGTCCTTCAGCCAGGCGCCTTGCGATAGTTCGGGAAGACACAAGGGCCCGTAGTGAAGGTGCTGCCTGTGTCTGGATAGCGGCCAATGAGGCAGGCTCTACGCGTGCGTTTTGTATGATGTGACGGTCTTCTCGACGACTGGTCTGTCGAGGGCGTCCTGAGTCTGCTCGCCGTGTAAATGACGTCTCTTCTGTCCACTGGCCCCAACACCTCCTCATAGTAAAATCAGAACGGCCTATTTGACGAGCTACTCGCCGAGCGGACCACCCAGCTTCCATCATCCCGATGATTCTTCCCCTCTCGAACTCTGACAGCTGCTCATATTGTCTTCGATGGCTGCGGAACGGCATGTCAACATCAGCGTTTCTTTTGCAAAAGATTTAAGTACACTCAAACAAACTCTGCTTACCTGTTTTATACTCCAAGGAGAACGTTCAACGCCCTTTAGTGGCATTACGCAATGTGCAATCACGCTGCATTTCTAATCATTTGCATATCTGACCGACAAGTAACTTCATGCCAAGTTTCGTTACGTTCGCACAATTATTTTTTAGTGCGCAAATTTTTATGGCAATGAGTGTATATATATATATATATATATATATATATATATATAGTATCTAAGTTTTTTTTTCTATAATTTTTTTAACTTTGTATACTATGTGTTTTTAGTAATATTTGATCAAAATACATTTTTTAATTTTTTCTAATAGTTTTAACTAAAAATCACGAAGACAATTTATAGTATGAACTTAAAGAAGTTAATTAATGCAAAAATTTATTTGTTATAAAATATTTTGTAAAATATGTCAATTTTGGCCAACGTCAAAATTTTAATGTTTTTTAATTAAAAAAAATTTAAAAGTTTTGAAAATTTAAAACAGTTATTATAATTTCAAAATACAAATTGTGCCTACAAAAAAAAATTTCAGAACAAAAACTTTAAAATTGAAGTTTTTAGAATTTTTAGTTCCGGACCCCCACGATTTATAAACCAGTTCATCGCGATTCCGCCTAATAAAAGCAGAAGACCCGACACAAGTAATTTAGTAGATGAACTCGACATCTGATCACATCGGAAAGAGGGGCAACAGGTTTCCAGTTGCCTTGGAGCTTTAAGTTTTTCGCTGGCCTAGAGGCGACTAAAAGGTTAGTCTTGTCCTGTTTAGTGGAATTTTCTGAAGTGTTACACATTAAAAATAAAACGACATTGTTTGCTTGCGGTTGCCGATGGCGCAACTTGGACAAATATGGTGTTTGCGTCACAAAACCCCTAAATAACTAACCGTCGACTTCTATTACCTTTCCTCAACGATCCAACAAAAATTTTCTTTCTCTTCACAAAAGTTTAATCAGGTATCGAAAAAGTGCTTCGATTCCCCGTCGACGTCTTGTCAATTTTGGAATCGCTGGTTTCCGAAATGATAGTCTGTTGCTAAGAAAGAATGGTACTCCGAATGCGAGTGGTCTGGAAAATATGGGAGTGAGTTATTGAGGTAACGTTCCCAGCTGAGTAGGATAATCCTTTTTTTGGTCACTCTTGCTGTTTATGGTCTAGCATTGTACTGTTATCAGATGGCTCGTTCTGCTGCTTCAGTGCGACGTTAATTAACTACCTACCTAACTGCATCATCCGTGAATTCGTAAAATATTATCCGAGCAGCCTCTGAAGCCCAATCTAAACTAATACAACAAAGAAATTCGAATAATTGACTTTGACTGTTTTAATGTCTGTGTTTGCTTAAGTATCACAAAATTTGTTCCATTTATTTTAATACAATCTACCAATTCATACATCATATTTAAGATGCTTAGTGAATGTATTAGTTAAATTCCCTATGTTTTCATATCAAGGAATAACTATATTTAATAATAATTTTGTAATTTTGGAGAAGCTAGAATTGATTGTTGAAGATTGAGCATTAATTACTAAGATTGTTTTTCAAAAGTACTGGTGAAAAAGCAATTGCTATTCCAGAATTTTAACTCTGATACTTTATTTATTTTGAGCCCTTTTTTTTTATTCGAAATAGAAACGTACTATCGGGCTAAATGGTCAATATTCCGGGATGGTTGCAATCGTCTTCCGATAACGTCCCAAATATGCTCTATGGGAGAGAGATCAGGAGACTTAGCTGGCCAAGGAAGTGTTAGGAAAGCTTGAAGGCAATTCATAGCAATACGCGCCGTGTGCGGTTGGGCGTTATCTTGTTGAAAAGTAAGTCCGGGGTGTCGCAAAAGGAACGGTAACACAACCTGTCCTAGAATGTCGCCTACGCGTACTGTTGTGCTGTAAGTGTGCCAGAAATGACTACAAAGGGGTCTAGCTATCAAAGGAGATGGCACCCCAGACCATAATGCCCTGTTGTGGGCATGTGTGAAGTGCGATAGTAAGGGCAGGGTCCCCACGCTTCCCTGGACGTCTCCAGACTACTCGCAAATCAACACCACTGGCAACGCAGTGATGCCAATAAATTAATTTAAAAATATTTTGGATTAAAATTTAAAAATTGGGCTGGACATATTAAATCTTATTGATACCGAAAACATTAAAAAGATAAAACAATAATTTTAAGAATGAGTTCCGCAGATTTTAAATGCGTTGAAAATTTTACTCTATCTTTATAGATCGCGAAGATGGAAAACCTAAAATAGTCTTTGCCCGTGACAAAATTGAAATCGCTAGCAAGAAAGTCATACTAGTCAACAACATAAATCAAAACACGCTAGAATCGGAAAACTTGGTATGGTTCCCGATGCTTTTGGACGAAAAATGCTTGTGACGTCAGCGGTCGAAAATCGCAAAATCCTCGCCTTTCTTCAATGACGTCACATTCCGGAGAGAAGAAAAAAGAAAGAACAAAACTAATAAACTAATTTTAAAATGTTCTAGATAAAATTTTAAAATTCGGGATGGACACAAAAATCGCAAAAAATTCGGACTACCTTTGTGCTAAATTTCATTATTGTTTATGCCATAGATTCGTCAGGACAGTATACACCGTATGAAGACATACAGACAAACACTTCCTTTTATAATAGTAGGGATATGCGCGGCATCTACGCACGCAAAATTTGCGCTTAATTTCACAATTTCTTCTGGACAACATAATATTTTCAAAATAATCTTAATCCTTTTTAAACTTTTGATATAAAGTAAAATTTTTTTTCGTCCCGTTTTTTTACTTGTGAGATACACCACTCTACGATCATGGAATTAAAGTTTTTGAGTAAATCATGACTAAGTTTGTAAAATACAACAAATTTGTTTATGTGCATGGTGAGTACATTTGTTCATATTCTTAATTCTACGATTTGTCAGTGTTTAATTCAGATGAAAATAAATTGCACTTGGCATGGATTCTCGTAATCCCTTTAACAAACCAAAACGCATAGCTACCACGCGTACCGAAGAGTTAAAAAGAACAAAGTCCAAATTTGTTTGTAAAACTATATAAATACATTATATAATTTTTTCAGAACATCCTTTTAATTTTCCCTCGCTAAATATACATTCAAGTTTACGTAATTACAACCTCTGGTTTGTACGATGAGCAGTTTGCAGAATTACATTGACTTACCTCTGAGCCTTCTCTGCTCTTTCCATAGAACAGTCATCCAACATGCTGCAGCTTATCAGGATCCATCTAGAGCAGCTTTTACGATAGTAAATTTTCCAATCTATTCAAAATCGACTAAAAGCTTTTGGTCTTCTGAATCATTAAGATTTTTGTGGGAGAACGCCACCTTTTCTTACCTTCAGAACTCACGTTAGAACATTCTCATCACCTGCCTACGCAAAAATCAATGTTCGTCTTCCAATTCTCTTTGTACACGAAATCTAAATTTAGATTCGCATATGTTTCTGATCCTAACTGAATACCTTGTACTATAACTCTTTCAAACAATTTTTTTTCTAAAGTAATTCAAGCAAGAGTCTTCTAAAGAAAAGTCTTGATAGTAGAAAACTGAAATGAATAGGTTCTATTCAAAATGGAATGCGTGGTTCCTTTTCAGTTTCGTTCCTACTTTAATCGTATTAGAACCATGTTCTCGCAATTCCAAAAGCTGCTTATAAAACGAAGTCTCGAACAAATAGGAACTTTTTTAAGAATAACGAAAAGAAATGGACTCAGAAAGAGAAATTCAAATTATATTCCTGTGACATTTTGGAGCTTTAAAAAGTTCTGGAGGTAGCATTATACAGTGTGACCTGTAAAGTCCCTTTAAGCCCTTTAACTTTGAAACAGCGTCTCGTATAGTCCAGGAAGTAACGTGTACCTATAGTAAAGTGACCATGTTAAATTTATTGAGACAGCTTAAGAGCACCCCTAGCGGCGAAATAAGGAAGTTAAAAGATATAACTCGAAAACTAAAGGTATTGTGCACATCTTTCTAATTAAACTTTTTGGCTATCTCCTTTAGTTTTCGAGTTATCTTTTTTAATTTCCTCATTTCGCCGCTAGGGGCGCGGTAGGCTGTCTCAATAAATTCAGCATGGTCACTTTACTAAAGGTTCACGTTTCTTTCAAGAATATAGGAGACAATATTTCAAAGTTAAAGGACTTAAAGGGACTTTACAGGTCACCCTGTATATATTTTTAGATCTGTTGTGCAACTGGCACCATCAACTTTTCTCTTCCACAACCAGAAATATGTTCTTTATGTCAAATTTTTATTGACGGAGAATCGAAACTTTTTCTTACATCGGTACGGCTTAAAGGAATCTGTCTATATTAAAAAAATGTTGCCGCCGCTGAATTGAAAACTCGCTTTTTTCACTTGATTGTTAGACGGTTTCCCGAGAAAGTACTGATCAGAAAAATACGAAATTCACATGGTTTGTTCAAAATTGTACAGGGAATAAGACGGATAACGATTTTTTTTTTGATGCGGCTATTAGTTTAGGGTGCATTAAATGTCAAAGTCGAAAATAGCTAAATTTCTAACGCGAGTGAGCAAAACGCGTACTAATTTTTAGTCTTCAGTCGTGATTTCTTTTAGAGTACCTCTAAACGTGAATTTCTGTACCACGCCGAGTATTTTAGATTTTAATTTGGTTCCTGGTAATATTTTTTTGAAATTCGAGAAAAATCGGGACATTTTCGTTATTTTTCTGTTAAAACTGTCACATCTATAGCTTAATACTGTAAGTTTTAAAATTTGAAAATACCACATGAAAGCTTGGTATAAACTCTTTCTTATAGCATAATTATTTTTAAAATTTGTTCATAAATAAATTCGATGCGATGAAAAGTATAATTTCGCGATAGGGTACAATTTTTTTTATCTTGGAGAGCAAACGTTAATTCCTTCTAACTAACCTTGGTGTGAAACTCGCTGTAATGTCATGGAAAAGGAAGACGCTTGCGAAAGGAATGTTAGTTTGCAAAGCAAACCACATGGGATTGCGTAGCAATCACCGGGGGTTGGCGAGCAGGGGGCGGGCCCCCCTAGTACTGTAAAAAAGTCCTTTACGCTCCTGTTGGTTGTTTCGTCATTAAGCTAAACGGACCAGATATTAACGGATGAGGTACCTCGTCATAAAAAACCTGGCCATATCGTGATCTCGTTCTAAAAAAATCAACAATATCCTGAATATACGAGATAATTCGTCATTAGGAATATTGGCAGGATCTAGATGGATACATTTCGTCGAAATCACTTTGCGGGTTAAAGCAGCGCAATTGAACCATTTTTGCTTGCATACCCCACAATACAAATTTTTTTAACTCCGTCCCTAATATTTTTAATAATTTATGTATATTAAACAAAAATGATTCAATATATATAAAAAAAAACATTGTTTAAACTCTACTACTATAAAAGGAAGTGTTTGTCTGTCTGTTTGTTTTCCGCACACCAAGTTGTGACGAATCTATGGCACTTACAGTAATGAGATTTGGCACATAGGTAGTCCGAATTTTTTTGTTCTTTTTGAGTCGGCGCGAATTTAAAAATTCAATCTAGAAAATTTTAAAATGAATTCAATGAAAGTTAATTACTATTGAATGCAACAGCATAGAAGATCACAGATTCTAAATTTATTTTTTTCGTTTCCGTTTTCATTTTGCGCGGAGGAATGATTTTCCAGTAGACTATAAAAAAATGAACTTTTAACTGGAGTTATTTGATTCTTTTTTCTATCTCCTGGACCGTAAAAGACAGAGTTAAAATTTCAACGGACTTGAAATCTGAAGAAAATTTCACATTAGATCGATACTTAAAAATATAATTTTCTTTAAATAAATAAAATTTTTAAATTGAATATATTTTATATTTGTGCCGCCATCTCTTGCGAAAATATAAAATATTATTCCTTGCAAATTCCAATAGGCTACGAATTTCCATTTTTACCACGGGCGACGCTATGATGGCTGTTATCTAATAGGCTACGAATTCCCATTTAGTTTGCTTCGCAAACCAAATGTGAATCCGTAGCAATCACCGGGGGATATCGAGCAGTGATCACACCTGACCCCAAAAAAAGGAACTGTCATGGGCAACGCAGGGGCTAGTCTCTTAAATAAACATGAATGAGGTTTTAAAGGCAATGCAAAAAACGAATCTTAATAAAAAATTAGACCTTAGCGCCAAAGCACCCAAGTTCTCCTTGTCTACCCCCAGAATTTCTCGGACACGTAGTCTGGGTGGTGGCGGTCGGCTATACGAAAAAATAGCAGTGTCGTTCATTTCAAGTAGGGGTGACGTGACTCCAGGGATGCTTTAATTTGATTGTTTTGGGGGGAGTGTTGGCTTTTTGAAGGAGGTAGTTTTCTGGTGGCAATCATGGCAAATATGTCTACAATGTGACATCAAGTGCGCGAATGTCATCAATTCATACATATATGCAAGCATCCCTACGGAAAATAAGTTTTGGTCCGTTTCCACGGCAACAGACCTAACTGCGTACAAGATATACACTTACTCCAATTACAAAACACTGACGTCCTATATTCTTGCAGTGTCAATGCTTTATATGGGGGTCAGGGAACGATAAAGACGATCCAATTCTGTGTGGAACAAGCTACCGTCTTCTAACCTGGTTTTCGGTCTGGAGTAAAGATGTGGACTATCTATGCAGTGAACAATTTTTTGAAATAATCGAGGATAATAAAATATCCTCCACCATCACATCTGCTGCACGAAACCCTGTAGAGTGCGGCTACTAGGAGAAGGCAGTCAACCTATTGGCTGTTGATTTTCAAAAAGGTGAGAAAGCTGGGTTGCTACGTGCAAAAACATGGATGACGATCATCGTGGATGGTTTCCCCAGAATCATCTCGTCATCACTTCTTTCGTTCACGGCACCAAACGATTAATCTACAGCCAGAATCGTCGTTAATTACGTCAATTGTGCAGACGCTTCATGTTTCAACGTATCTCCTAATTTAAAGAATAGATGCGTTCAAATAGCGAGTTCAAATAAGAGCAGCGAATTTGAAGCAGGAGTTTGAAACTCGATCCAACCAAAGACCGTTGTGTGCTTGGGGGGATGGTGCACGTAAATCTGCCGTGACCTCAAGCGTGGTGCGGAAGTTTGGAGAGTGGGGTGCCAGCTTGGGTATTCTATTGTCATCTGACAGTGATTTAACATTTCCTCTGATCTTTCCCTCCGGGATTGATCCTAGACCGTCGGCAATAGCCCTTTGTGATGCTACAATGCGACTTTAATTCAACTACCTAGCAATCGTTCAAATACCACATGCATCCATTCAACAACTAAACTATGGGGAAAATGACGAACTTGAAAATCACGGTTTATTCCAGGAATTTCGTAAATTTATTCATTTTTATCGAAAAATTGACTATAAATCTTAAAGTTAGAAAACAAAATACACACTACAATAAAAAAAGGTTTTATAAATATCCCGACTCCAGAGTTCCTGCCTCTATGTAGGGCCCGGGTAATAAGGCTAAGCTGCTCAACCACGAAATCAGCACAATGTGTGATTTCATACACATGTAGAAAATGTTGGTTTCCTCATCTTTTCTATAGGAAAAAAACAATGCATTCTGATCCCTGAAAGCGACAGTTTTAAAGAAACCATCTCATATATGGGTCACGGAATATTTCCCTGCAGAATGTCAGGAAAGCTTCGAACAAAAACAAGTACACCTTTTTTCGCTACTTACTGCCCAGCTGTGTTAACAGCTGGGCATAAAGTTGTGTCTTCTTCGCCTTTGCATGCTATTCTAAGCGAAATATTTCCATAATCACTCCTACACCGACATAGGGAATTGGAGATGCATATTTGTCATAATTTTCACGCTCTGCGTGCTAAGCAGATCGCATCTGTCGTTCCGGTTGTCGTCAATGCCAACTTCGGGAAGAGAGTTGTTAGTTACGACGTGTTGAAGAGAAATCTCACGTTTCAAGAATAAATACCCCTGGTCAATTGGACCGCGGTAACTCAGTTGGAAGAGTTACGGATTATTAACCAGAGGGTTGCGAGTTAAGCTCGATCCATTATATCTAATGTATATGTTACAATCGTATTATGTATTTAAATCATCATTATTAAAATGTGTGCATTAATTTCTAATTTTTGTACAAAAACATCTAACCTTTTACACTATAAATCAAAGAACAAAAAATTTGTAATTCTAAAAAATTAATACAATAAAATTTAAGAAGATTTATTTAAATTAAAAAAATTATGGTAAGGAAAGAATAATTACAAAATAACATATGATTTAGATTTCAATACTATTATAACTTCAAATGTACAAGGAGTCATCTGCGTTTCTACTCATTTGTTAAGGTCATCAAATCTTGTAAGTTTAGTTAACTTTGTTCCACTGTTCCTTTGTTTAATCAACTTACTTCTGTAAGTCCCGTGTTGTTCGTCTGTGGCATATGGGTGAGTTTTCTTTTGTTTAATTTACATTGTTTTCGAGATTCAATTGTGAGTATACTAGCATGGATATAAACAACTTCTTTGAATCTAGACTAGATTTTCGAACAAAGGGTGTATTTCTGAATCGCGTTTGAATCAAGGAATTGTTTGAAAAAACAACCGCTTTTAAAGCACTGGTATTCAAGAATCGGAAATGCATACACATCAGATTCAAAGTAGACATCCTCATCCCTATCTTAGCGGAATGCCGCGCTCATCCTTCTCAGGCGCGAAAAATGGCTGGATTGGCGACTTTCTGAACAGGAAGTGACGTTGTTTCACACTGAGTTGGCTGTCAATTTTAATATTTACTACCTGGCGTGTTCAGATATTCGGTCACTGCGTGTATGGTGGCATTTAACTAGCTTGTTGCTCTTAGTTTGGGACTTATGTGTATTCAGGAATACACTGAGATATAAATAACCTTTCGCATCAAAACATGCTGAAATAAACTTTCTTAACTATCGTAAACAAAACATTCCGGCTGTTGACATTTTTGTTTATTTGTTCGAATTCGATGCGAATGGTTTGATCTACTTTAAATAACCATGATCAGCATTTCTCAGTTGCTTTTGATTCCAGCGGCCTTGTTGCTTTTGCGGTTCATATTTAGCTTATCGTTAACCGGTTTTCCTGTGAAAGGTGTAAGCTGGACAGATGATCCCACAAAGGTATATTGACAATTGTTGTTTTTCATTTCTATGTTCTTCATCTTATCTGATAATTTTCCAAACTGCCTGATTAAAAGTTTTAGGATCTTGCAGAATTAATTTTATTTGGATATAGTCAATAAAAAATTATATTTCATAGAATTATATGCCAGTATAAAATTTATTTCCCAAAAATTACATAGACATCCTATAAATGTTAACTCTTCTTTAAAAATGTCAATATCTAGTTCCAATCTCACATTTTTTAAATATTGCTAGACTTTTTACCTCTTTCTTTCCATTTGTTTCAAATTAATTCTTGCTAATTTGTCAAATTCCATGTTGAAATAATTTGAACTAATATTTTTGTTTTCTAATATGTCCAATCTTTCTGAGCTTCGATAACTTGTAATTTTTACAAAAATTTGTTCTTTTTTTTTTGTAACTAAATAATTTTTGTACTCAACGTGGCCAATGTTTCTCACATAAATAGCTTGTAAATGGTAATATCTATGTGCATTTGGGTTTTGAAATCTAATCCTTCCGACATTCAAATTGCATTTTTATAGAGGATCTATTACACTGCTTTCAATTTTTGATTTTTCACCATATGTGGTAATATATCTTTCACATTTGAGGTATCTCAAATTTCTTAACATAGTATGAAAATATTTTATTATGTGAGTTAACCAAATTTATTATAGTTTATGCTTTTAATACATTATAACATTCCTGAAACAAGGCTACTAAGCTTAGCATTATTTGGTTGCATTTATTATTATGTGACTTTACATTTTATTCAGTAAATGTTCATTTAAGTATATAATTAATTTGCTTTTAAATCATCACACAAAAAACTTCAACATTTTGAAATTAATAATCTTAAAATGCAATGTAGATTCTTCCTAAACAAATAGATTTTACTTCAAATATTATAGTTTTACTACTTCTTAATTTTTATTTCTCAAATGTTTCACTTGTATCTTGTGTATTTTTTATAATTACAATTTGTTTCACAGTGGCATCATACTTTAGCAAGACTACAGGACAATTATATACACAATGTTGCTTCCTCTACTACTAGTGACTATGATGACTTTAACAGAACTTTAGATGCTATTTTAATTACAAGGGTTCCCGGTACTGAAGGCCATGCTCAAGTTAAAAATGTAAGAATCTTGAAGTAACTTTTTCTTTTCAATTTATATGTATTGATGTCAAAAAAATTCTTATTTATCTTTATTTTTTTTTAATTCTAGAAGTCTCTTTCGTCTATTTAATTTTTTGTTCTTAAGCTGCATGATTTGTTTGTTTATTAAAATGTAATTGAAAACATCTAATTGTATGTATTTAGTAGCATTTATTTTTAATAATCAATTATAATTTTATGCTTTAGAACTTATTTTTGTTATTGAACTAATAAAGTACATGTCACATGGGAAATGTGAGTTATATAAAATAAAACTTACTACTCCATGTTATTCCTAAACACATCAAAGAAATGTATCATTTCATATTTTTTAATTAATCTTTGAAATCGGAAAACATAATACAGCAAATATTTTTGTGTTCTTTTTCTTTATTTGTTTGTGAATAACTGCCAATTAAGAGGCAAATGCTAAAGAACGTATATTTTGGGTGACAGATGACACTAAATTATTTCAAATAACAATTATGAGTTTAACTCTAATTCTTTCTATGCTTAGACTACTAGTGTGGTGACTGCTTTTCACGCCAGATCTTAGGATTCCCCAAAACTAAATTTTAAAATAATTTTATTTCCAAAAACTTTTTCTGTTAAATGTTCGTAATGCTTTCGAATAATTAAAATGAAAAGTGCTTACTGCTTATTTTAGCATTATCTTACAATTTTGGACAGTTTCATTTTATTCAATAAAGATTATCTCAGTCAGTTGTGAGATTTTTTGTGCAGTGTTTCTTTTGTAGATGAATAAATTTATAACTGCTCAGGGCATCAAAAGTGACAGGTAAAAATTGAATTTCAAGAAACCAGATTTTAATATTCCAGGGCTTCCACAGGTGACTTTTTGTGTCTAGTTTTCAACCTTGACAACTATGGGTATCTTTAAAAGCAAAGCTGTAAAAAGCTCTTATTTTGAAAGATTTAATAACAGGATATTTTGTGTTTTTTTAAAGTTCAACAAAAATGAAGCCCCGTTTTTTTAACCAATAGTATAAACCCTTGTTTCTGTCATGAATTCATGCCTTCTTCTCTATCAGTAGAAAGTTTGTTTTTATAACTGGCCTATTTCTCTTAAATAGTGCGAAAAACAGTTTGGTAAATATAAGCATTCTGTTCATTTCAATAAGGCTTCCATGTAACAGTGATACATGTATTTTTCTGTTAAAAGTATAAACTATTATTTAAGCACCAAGTTACATCAAAAATTTCTTCCTATTTCTACTCCACACAGCACTTTTAAGAGGGCCTAGGATATAACTGCTACTAAAATAAAATTGCTATTGGGCTACTATATATTTTTAAGCATCTATGTTACTAAAGCTACTATTTGACAAGTGCTTTAGCTGTGGCAGTCCTTATATCTACATGTCATGATTAATATTTTTGGCAAACACATACATTTTGATGATTTCTTAGATCTGCCACTTTTTTGTCCATCATATGAGTGAGTTAATATAAAAATCAATAAAGATTAATAAAGATGCAGTGAAATTTTCAATAAGGTTAAGATTTTTATTTGGCATGCAAATTTTATTTCTAACTTTTTGCCCACTTTGAAATAAATTCCAGTCTTTTATACTTTTCCAAAGTAAAATATATGACTGGTATTCATTTAAAAACATTCTCTTGCAGTTCATAACAGATGCGATGAAAAATTTAGGATGGACGGTTGAGACTGATTACTTTCAAGACCGCACGCCACATGGAAAGAAACCGTTCACAAACATTGTCGCAACCTTGAATCCCAATGCGTGCCGACGCCTCACCATCGCTTGTCATTACGATTCTCTCTACAACAGAGAGTATACTTTTTTGGGTGCGACTGATTCTGCTGTTCCTTGTGCAATGATGATCCATGCAGCAAAAATGTTGCGCAGTCCTTTGGAAGTACAGAAAGAGAAGGTTATTTTGTTTTTGATAATTCAATACTACTTGTGCTCAGAAGTCTTATATTTAAATTTTTTAACCATTTTCTAAATATCTAATAAATTTTCTTTATGGTGTTTGATTATTGAAGTCCGTAACTGCATCTTGAATAATGTATAAGAATTATTTTAACTAGTCTACAACAAAAATATTGGTGAATTGTGTATATATGTTAGTGGTGCTGTTTAAAGGATTTCACTGCCTGTGCTGGAGCTCATGACATACTTTGAATTCTTTCAGGATAACGAGCTTACCCTCCAGTTCTTATTTTTTGATGGAGAAGAGGCTTTTCAAAAGTGGAGTAGGACAGACTCATTGTATGGGTCCAGACATTTGGCTGCCAAATGGAACAGAATGAGTCCATTCCCAGATCCATTAGTCGATGGAAGTCATTGCAAAAGCAAGGACTTTGCATCCTATTTAGACAGAATGGTATGGATTTCTTTAATTTGTATATGCAATCTCATTTAATTTGTATGTCATTCATTTCTCACAAGCAGAAAATACCAAGAATTACTTGCTTAATCATCAGAGATTCACATACATAATTCCACCTTGAAACCTTCCCTGCATGACTTCTAACAAGTTTAGTCTTTCTCGATCAGTGTCCATTGTGGCTCAATGGGTATACCTACTATGCTAGAAACATGAGTGGCAGGTGGAGGTTTCATTCCTCCATGGTGTATTTGTCTCCTGTTAGAAAAATCTTCCTCATGTGTGTATGTCCATTACTATGGCCAGCATAACGCCCTTGTGCCATAAAACTCAATCCAACCAACTTTTTTGACCAATAAAAATTTTCCTTGGATTCTTTCAACCACTACATGTGATTATTTAGTTATTGTGCGTTATGGAGAAACATCAATGCTACTCTATGAAATCTCGTAACGCTCAGAGGATGAAAGTACTAGCAGGGGTTCAGAAAATGTTTCAGGGCCTAATATTTCCCCAGAACACATTAATTTGTTTTGTCCCAAATTTCCCGGAAAATGTCCTTGTATTCTCATTCTAGTTTAAGCGACTATTAGAGTACAATGTTGATGATTAAGAACTCTCCTTAAGACTATTACTTGAAAAGTAAAACAAAAAACAACCAATATTTATTCCAATAAAACAAATTTATACATTGACGGATTATATTAGTTGTCACCAAGAAATGGCAGCCTTCCTGTCTCTTTGGGTTGTCAATCACCTTTGACGTCATATACACCTTTAACCTTGAGATGAGATTTTCACACCTTGAGATGAGATGCTGAAGAAAACTGCATGAAATGGAATCTTCCACCATGAAATTGTCTGTCCAAGGATTCTTTCAATAGTTGCCTTATGAATAGGAGCAGCCTTATGAATAAGAAGCAACCTTATGAATAGGTAGCAAATCAAATTGGAATTTGCAGGGAATTCATTCCAATAGGCTACAAATTTCCATTTGGTTTGCGACGCAAACCAATACCACGCGCAACGCCATGATATTATTCCCTGCAAATTCCAATAGGCTACAAATTTCCCTTTAGTTTACAAACAAACTAACACCACGGGCAACGCCATGATGGCTGTTATCGAATTTGGCCGCATTTGACAATGACGAGGCCATCACGGCGTTGCCCGTGGTGTTCATAATATTCAGAATTTGGTTTCCGAAGCAAACCACATTGGAATTCGCTGGGAATTCATTCCAATAGGCTTCAAATTTCCATTTGGTCAACACTACGATGGCTGCTTTCCACGGTCAACGCTATGATGGCTGTTATCCAATAAAACAAATGGAAACTTGTAGCAATCACAGTGGGTTAGTGAGCAGTGATCACACCTAACCCCACAAAAAGAACTGTCACAGGCACTGGCCACACAGTGGCTAGTGGGAGATAAGAGAGAAACTGCTGTTTTCCATGTGCAAGCTTCTTTTGCCGATTTCGGTAAAATATGAAGATGAAACCATTTGAAAATGTGCTTCACTGCAAAGAAAAATAAAGGGGGGGGGGGCGTAAATATAGTCGCGAGCCAACATATTTGTTTGTCCCTGATGACAATTGAATTTGTAGAGGTTTTTTTTTTAAATATAAACTTGAGCAAAAATTTCCCCACAGCTGCCTGACTTTGCCTCTAATCTTGTACGTGCGTTCAGACTTATTCTCCACCCCTGAGTACTATTCTCTCTAGAATAGTCTTATTCAATGTTATGTTTCTATAGAATAGTCTTATTCAATATTTATTCAGTAGCTTCCAACATTATGAAATTCATTATTGTTGGAAGCTATTGGGCTTTTCAAAACACTCCTCTTCTGTATAATAATTGAAGATATCAGAAGCAGAGATGGAGTGAATGAAAGCACATTCCAAGGAAAACAAACTTCAAAGCTATTTTTTAAATTACTGTTTCATAAGAAGTGAAATTACCAGCTCTGTGTTAGCATTTTGGTTTATCTGAATGGTGTGGTAGGCAATTCTTAGGGTTGGCTATTTTAGTTTAAAAGGGATTAACTTTTGACTAAAATTAAAGATCAATTTAGTTATTGTGTGGAGAAAATCATTACAACACTGTGAAATCTCGGTAACGCTCAAAGGATGAAAGTACTAGTCTCTATAATAGTTTTATTCAATGTTATGAAAATCATTATTGTTGGAAGCTACTGTGCTTTTCAAAACATTCCTCTTCTAATTGATATCAGAAGCAGAGATGTAACTAAAAGCACATTCTAAGAAAAACAAACTTTGAAGCCATTTTTTTAAATTACTGTGTCATAAGTAGTGAAATTACCAGCTCTGTGTTGGCATTTTGGTTTATCTGAATTATGTAGAAGGCAATTCATGGGGTTGGTTATTTTAGTTTAAAAGGGATTAATTTTAAACATCTTTTCACTTACTACCCATTGCTCGCTCCTTGCATAAGAAACTTTTATCTATTTGCCTCCGGCATTTCAGATGGAAAAGTCTAAAAGTTGCAACTACTTCATTACCAAAAAGAATCACATAATCCTTTAAAAAAGGAAAGTAAAATAAAAGTTAAGTAAAAGTTAATTGAATGTAAAATCAGTTACTAAAAACATTCAGGAAAGAAAACTATTCAGATTTATAGATTCGTGATGCATGAGATTCTAGTAATTCAGCAGTTTCTGAAAAGGTGTTTCAACTTAGCTAAAAGAATTGGCACGACCTTGAATATAAGTACTGTATTTTCTCTTTGAATTGGTTTTAGAAAAACCATTTCATAGGGTATGTCATCATAAAGAGTATTTGTGTATTACAATGTGAAAGGATGTGCTTCTTCAAAGGACAGGAGACTGCAAAGTTTTAGAACTTGCTGTTCCCACAATACTTTCTGTTTTGTTGCAGTTTGGCCCCTGCATCATCGAAAACCTGACCAACCACAATACTTAACCAATAATCTGGGTCAAAATCATGACATTTTTGTTGCTTATTATTGTCACTTACACTCCGACTTTAACTTCTACAATTCCTATGCTTTTTTAATTTTTAGATAGATTCGCTTTCTAACATAAAATGTTTAAAGTATTTCAAGATTTGTATGAAAACATAATTTAGAAAATTTATTTGAAATATTCTAGGTTGAGAAGTTAGTTTAATCGACATATTTCTGATTATATTTTTAAGGGAAATTTGCTGTGCAGGTTTAAAAATATAAATGTCATTAATTTTTCAGTTAAGAATGTAAATTTCTTTTGAGTTTTCTAGAATAAATTGTTAACTAATTTCAAAAATATGATTGCTTGCCCAGGAACATTTTTTTTTATGGTTAGATCGTCTATTTGGCCAATGTTCCTCTTTGTATAAAATAGCATTCAAACAGAATTTCTTCCACAGGACGTAATGGTTCTTTTGGATTTAATTGGAACTGCCAATCCAACATTCTATAGCTACTTCCCTGACACTTATGGCCTCTACTCACAGTTTGTGGAAATTGGTAAGTAAAATGTAAAATATTCTTTCATATAAGATTAATTCTTCAAGGCAGTTTTCAAAGGTATAGTAATTTTTCGATCGAAAAGGTATAATAACAAGGCTTAATCAACTTTGGTTTACTTTATGGAAGACAACTGGAATAAATCACCATTGTTTTCAATTCTTGAGTAAGCCTAATGACCTTCATTACTTCAAAAAATCAATAGAACAGTTGCCACTTTAACTGCTAAAACCAAAATAGGCCACATTGTGACATGCCTATTTGAATCATTTCACCTGGACCATTATTTTGTGCATTCAGTTATATTGCTGTTTTACACTTGTCCCCAATTAATTTTCATTTCCTGAACACCAAAGGTAATTTCAGTCAATTTCCTCAGAATTGTTTGTTCAAAATTTACTTGTTTCTAGCAGTTGTCCTAAGCTGAATTGGAATGAAAAATTTAAGTGTCAGAAATTATGAGAAGGTTGGCTTAGTTTGATTTGCCTCTTTACAGTAAATTATTTTGAAATGAGATTTTCAGAGCAAACAAACCAGATGGCTTATAAAGATTTTACTTCTGCGTTCAAATGCTCTTGTATTATACACTAGCTGAATAACTCGCCATTGCTCGGATTTCAAATATGACCACAACATTTCCCTGTTTTAACTCAAATACACAAACTCTGTTGAACGTGTTTCCTACCACTACAGCTAAAATATGACGACTGTGACATTTCCTTGTGTTAACTCGTGCACAAACCCTGTAGAATGTGTTTCCTTGTCTATGTCTATTTATTGCAGAAAAACAAACTTTAGATTTTAAAATTGGGGCTTCGAGGGGCACTTTTAGGACTACCTGTGTGCCAATTTTCGTGGCTACAGATTGGTCTGAAGTCAGGAAAGAAATAGCCTATGTTTCTGCAGTGTTCTAAAGTATAGGTGTACCAAATTTGGTGTGGATTGGTTAAACAGTGTAGATTTTTCTATAGAGAATACACACACACATCGTTTTTTATAAATATAGATTTCAGGGTTTTCTTAGAATGCAGTTTATCACCGTTTGGCATTTAATCTAATAGGTGACCAATCAACTATAATATGGTAATTCTTTAAAATTTTCATTGAAGTTCTGAAATCGTTTTTGATCCAATTTACCTCATTCGGTAAGGAAATATTCAGCCCCAGAAACACTTACATTTAGCTTGCCAGGAAATCCCACGTGCAATTTAGACAAGAAAGTATTAAAAAAAATTTTTTTTGGTCAAGGGGAATAACTGGATGTCTAAAAAATTGCTTCTCAGAAGTACATTTTTAGGATTTGCTCTTTTCTTTTAAACGGTTTTTATTATTACTTTATTTTGATTGCATTCTTTATTACTCTTTTTTCATGCATATTACTTATCCACAACATGCATATCCCTGAAGACAAATCCTACAGCAGACACACTTCTCATTTTTGCCAAATTTCGACTTATGCAGTTGTTTTTCCGTGACCAGATATTTAGTTTCATTTTTTTAGGGTTCTACCATGATTTGGTGTTTAACTAGTGTTACATAATTTTTATTAAAAACTTGGAATTCATAATGAACACTTAGCTTCTTTATTTCTAATAAGTAAGTTTTACGTGACCCTCATGCCATTGACCTTCTCAGTACAGACACTTTTTATTTTGCAAGAAGTGGAATCTATCAGAAAGTTACTGCACTTTGTAATATTTTTGGACTTATTTTTTTAGATGAAATATTATGCTAAAGTAATTCTATTGGAGAGTAATGTGCTATACAGTGGACTTTCGTTTTTATGAACTCGTGAGTACCGAATAAAAAGTTCGTAAAATCTAGAGTTCGTAAATGAAATTTAAAAATACTAAACATGCAACTTGCAGTAATCTTAATTCATTAGCGATTCCAAAAAAATCAGCTATCTGCGTTAGCTTCATGATAGAACTTTGGTAAACATATGATTCCATAGAGTTGATGCTGTTAAGCATCTCAAAATTGGCATCTGCTTCTAAGAACTGACATAGTCCTGACAACCATTCTGTGGCTTCTTTAACAGTTGGCCTTGGGATGACCTCTACTTATTCTTCTTCTACATTCCCGTTCAACGATTGATGATTTCATCATCCAATATCTCCCCTTGTGCATGCTTGAACCTTCTAGTCCACAGTCAGAAAATCATGAAATGTAAGGTTTTCAGGAACTGAGGATCCCTTCGACGAAGTTCCTGGATCAAGGCTTCATCGGCACTGAGATGAGAATTGCTCTTGGGGATTTTTCCGTCCCCCTTACCAACTTGGAAGGTCTAAAGTCTTACCAGTCTGAAAAAAATTTCACTTTTTCCTGTCTTAAGGAAAAGAAAGTAAGGAAACTGAGTTCGTTAAAAAGCGAAAATGAGTAATTTTGGTTTGTAAATTGGAGAGGAAATTAACATTATTTCTATGGGATACTGTTCAGGACCAATGTAGTAGTTTGTAAAAACGTGCAATTCGTAAAAACACGTCCACTGTATACAGTTATTTCCTGTATCAAAGATAGATCAATTCCACGATGTACATCCTGTGAAAAATATCCAAAAATTGTCTCGAATCATCATGAATATCTTTCCATGACACCCTGAAACACTATAGTGTGTGGTCAGGACTAGCCATGCTATTACTCTGACAGTTGTGAGTCAGGATAAATCTCCTATCACATCTTTCACTGCCTTAGTGTGACCAGTTGTAGATCTTGGAAATACTGTCTCTTCTCCACATAACTTGAATTTGGCTATTTCTCCAGGGCTTTGTCCTCAAAATCAATGGTGTTTTGGTATCGTATTCCAGGTTTTCCCTTTTTGTACAAGAAATTTATTTTTTCAGTTTAATTTTAAAACGGTGCTTTTTTAATTTTATGTGAAATTTATATGCTATCTTTTTAATTATAGAAACATTTTCATTGGAAAAGTCTAGATATTAGGTAGGCCTTTTTACAAAAGGGTGTACAAAACTGGACAATTTTATGGAGGTCTTTTATAAAAATTTTTGAATAAAATGTTTTTCTGTATCCAATGAGTGAATATATATTTTTTCATATGTCAAACATTAAAAGACAAGAAATTCGAACAATATTATACAAGTATTTACAGATACCCAGAAAAACCCACTAAAACCTGGGCGGGCTAGGTTTTTGCCAACACTGGAGGTGACATGTCTACCAAGAATGTTAGAGCACATTACTTATAAACATCACTAGCCACTGTGTGGCTTGCCCGTGCCCAATGTGTTGGTTTGCAAAGGGCAATGTAGTGATGTTTGGTTTTTATCTGGTGTAAAATTTTCCGTAGATTTCAAATCTGTCTTTAACGATTCCGATTTTACGAAAAAGAACTTATCAATCCCAGTCAAAATGTTTTTATTTCTTTGCTCTCCTTCGCTAAAAGGAAAATCTGTTTTATTTTTGTTTTAACGCGAAGGGCAGAAAAGGCAATCTGTTTCCTTTACTGGAATCCGTTTTGCAGGAAATCAAAATGAATGAATCTCAAAACAAACAAAGGTCATTTGAATGTGTTCTCTTCCCAGAGATGAAAAAACTTGGCATAGTTCCAAAGGCTGACGTCAATA